>OY728162.1:1260217982-1261714640 GCA_963277665.1 Viscum album | reverse complement strand
GAAAATAAGTTGAGTCAAAAAAACACTTACATTAAATTCGGCTTAGCTGAACATTATCTAACCTCATATATAATTAAAATAACTACCACAATCACATATTTCATAAAATTATTAATAGCTATAACCATTTATAATATTAATTTATAATAATTTATTACAAACACATTATTCAGTTTTATTTTATCGGATGTTATTAGCTTCGATTATTTTTTTAGTACTGGTTACATAATGGTGGTGTAGATTCTTGTTTATTGAATCATGTTTAATAATTTTGATACTATTATAGTTATTGGGATTTATGTTTTATGTTTATTTATAATTTTATAATTTTATTTCTTGGGTATTTTTTTATGCTTAATGATGAAAAGTTTGATGACGAGTGTGTTTTTATAATTTTAATGAACAAAAAATGAGATACAATAATAATAAGTTTAATAATAGTATAACCTTACAAAAACTATAAAATAAAAATTATTTAATATTTATTTTCTAATAACACCATTATTTAAGTTTCTATATCCATCCATGATAGAAAATTATGTTATTTTTTGAGTAGGTGGTTAAACCGACCCAAATAAGAACAAGTTATAATCTATAGGTGAGTATGGTAAATAAATTGATTATTTTTTGAATAATATCATTATTACCTAATATTAATGATATTATTTATATTTATTTAATATTATTAATTATATTTTAAGCTAGTTTTGTTAATAATAAAATACTATGTGAAACAAATACATCACTTTTGTGGAGGTAGTAGTATGCACGCATGCATGAGTGACGCATTCATTTACATAGAGCATAAAGGTGGTAGGAACTGGTTTATATTTTTCAAATATTAATAATTTTTTAAATATAATATTTATTATATATTTAATATTTTAACTATTTATGTAATAATGTTATGAAAAATAGACCACGTCGCTTATGGAGGTGGTAGTTTTCATATAACATAAGAAACATTTTCATTTCTTGAATAGTTAGGAGGAAGGTATAAAAGGAATATTACATTAGTATAATAAAATTTCATAATATTAATAAAAATTATGTTATAATAATTTCATGTATAGGATATTTTTGAGGTGGTATAAGAAGAAAATAAATAATAGATTTCGGTTGAGAACATTACCTCTTCCTTTCGGTGTTCTCCCATGGGTAACACTTCAAGGCTCCTTAGCTTGGTATTTTGGAAAGACCAAGGCTTATAAGAATTTAATAGAGTTGAGTAGATAATAGGGTATATTTTTTTAGATAAAATTATTTATAAATGGTTTAGAAATGAGGTGTAAGTAATCCCCTTTTAGAAGTGAAGAAAATGGCATTTTTTGTAATTACCCATTACTTTTTCAATGATGGATTGACGTTGTTTAGGATTCAATGGATCCAAAGTGGGAGATAAATAATTTTAATATTATATAATGTTGATAAATCCCCTACCATTTATTTTCACAAAAGTTTTTAAAATGTTTAAAGTCTTTTACCACTAGTTTTTTACATTTTACCATTTTGGATTTTACCTTGGTAACTAGTTTTTACCCAAAGTAATTTATATTTTATTAAAAATAGAAGGAAAAAATTACAAAAAATTTGATATCATAAACCTAAATATAATCTATATAAAAAATTATTTAATTTCAAAATAAGTTAAAAAAATTTAAATTAAAAAATTAATATATAGAAAAAATGTTTTGCAGAAAAATATTTTTTTACCATTAAGTGTTCTTAATATTATTTAATATTGATTACCAATTGAATGAGTGATAGTATATTTATATATATATTTAAAAATTATATTATATTCATTTTTTAGAATATATTAATTTATTTTATTAGATAAAATTTATATAATGTTAATAAAACAATAATTTTAAAATTACAGTTTTACCATTATCACGGTAATTAACTTTAATCCTAGTATTCTTATTATTACACCTAAAAATAAAATAGAAAATTTAATATAATTTGAAAATAATGATTAAAAATATAAAATCTATTTTACCAAATAAAATTTCTAAGGGTTATAAAAATTAATTTTCATACGAATTCACTTAATGCATAAAATTCATTTATTTCGAAAAAAGTGTATTTTTAAGCATAAAATGACCCTTATTTTATTATATAATTATAAATTATTTTTATAAGGTGTTTGATTATTATTTTTACCTACTATTTTTATGTATATAACAAACTTTCATATTTAATAATTTTATTTTATTAAATTATCATGGTTTTCATTTTAGTTTGGTGTTGCGTATAAGACAAACTAATCAACAAGATTTAAGGAAAAGTATTTACTAAAATCAAGTATTGATACATTATAACCCCCTTAAAAAGAATTTTAACATCAAAATTTCATTACTAAGAAGGAAAAAAATAATGGTATTGTTGTGTCATTACATCCTTGGGTTCCCACATAGCTTCTTCAAACTTATTATTCATCCATAAACCTTTGAAAATATGAGTAGTCTTGTTTCGCAGCACTTTATCCTTTAGATCTATGATTTTCACTAGTTGTTACTCATTTGATATATCATGTTTTATTTGCATGGATTATAAGTTTATTACATGTGAATTTCTGGTATATACTTCCTAAAAATCAATACATGAAACACATCATTCAAGGGAGAGGTTTGGAGGAAGTGTCAAGAGATAAGCTACAACCTCGACATGATTAAGGACCAAGAAGGGACCGATATACCTAGGGATTAAATTTCATTTATTCTTAAATAGCATAACCAAATTTGAATGAGATATATGGATGAACACATTTTTAATAACTTCAAACTCTATATCTCATTAATTATCATCCCCATAACTATTCTATCAACTTTGTGTCCCTCTCATGTGTTGTTAAATGAGTTTAACCTTCTACATCATTTCTTGGACAAGTCCAGGTCATATCATCTTCCTTTCTCTGACTTTATCTTAGCGTTTTGGATTCTTATAACTCTTCCCATAAAGAGCCTCATATGGTTCCATCTGAATACTAGAATTGAAATGAGTGTTATATAAGAACTCTTACAAGGGAAAGTGTTCATCCCAACCTCCTTATAAATCCATTAAAAAATATCTCATCATTCCCTTAAGAGTTTTAATATTTCTCTATAACTCTCCATTTGTCTAAGGGTGATAAGAAATGTTGAAACTCAGATCTGACTATAAAGATTGTTGAAGACTTTTCTAGAACCTGAAGGTAAACCTTATATCTCGATTAGATACAATAGAGAGTGGTACTTCATACACCCTTACCAACACCCTTATGTATATCTTGTAAAATTGGTCAAGGGGGAAATATTCTTTCATGGAAATTAAATGTTCTAACTTTATAAGGTAATCAACTATAACCCAAATGGAATTATGGAATTTATATATCATGGTAAGTCCTATGAAAAAACCATGGTGATGTTTTCCCATTTCCATACTAGTATGGTTAATTGTTAAATAATCCCCTTATTCTTCTATAATTCATCCTTAACTTGATGGAAGACTAAGCATTGAGATACATATTCTACAATATCCTTCTTCATGTTATCCTGCCATAAGTTTTTCTTTAAATTTTTGTACAGATTCATGATTTCTATATGAATAGAGATAAATGAACTATGATAATCATCCAAAATTTTCCTCTTTAGTTCTATTTTTTATGGGACACATATTTGGATTTCAAATAATATAACTTCTTCTTTATCAAAGTTGAACTATGGAATACTTTCTACCTTTTTTAGCTTCACATCAACCTTATAATCTTCTTTGATATTTATGTGAATAGATGGTTGAGCAGTAATTTGGGAAATTTAGGATTTCTCACCTTCCCCTATGACTTCAAGATTCATCCTTTACAATTCCATGAGTATTGGGGCCTTTTCAACCCTCATTATGGATAGGGTAGCATAATATTTTTTACTTAGAGAATCATCCACCATATTTTACTTCCCTGGATGGTAATGTATTGAGAATTCATAATCTTTTACCAATTCTAACCATCTCTTTGGGAATATATACAACTCCTTTAATTTGAATATATAGATTTAAATATATTGTGGTATGTATATATGTCACACCTCACCATAGAGATAATACTACCAAATCATTAATATAGAGATCGTTGATATCATCTCTAAATCATGCATCAAGTAATTTTTCTCATGAGTCTTTAATTATCATGAGTGATAAAAGATTACCTTATATTTTTCATGAGGATACATACCAAACCTATTAATAATTAAACCTTATATAATACAAACTATTCCCCACTATAGGGTAATATAAGAACACATGTAATGATCAACATATTCTTTAGTTCCTTGAAACATTACTCGTGTTTTTTTTTCTTAAGTAACTTCACTCCCTTTTTTTTAACTTGGTTAATATATTTTATAGCCATTATAAATTTTTGATAAATCATCAATAGTATATATAAATATAAGAAAACTATGGATCTAGATTACTATGGTTAGTCTAGTTCATTTTTCAATAACTTCTATCTTTGAAGAATCTATAGATATTCCATTTCTTGTGATTACATGACCCAATAATGATATATCCTATTGCTAGAATTCACACTTGATAAACTTTTTATACTATTTATCCTTTCTTAAGGTCTTCCATACAATCTACAAAATGATACGGATTCTCTTCCCTAACCTTTTAATATATAATAATATCATCTATAAAGATAACCACAAATTGATCAAGGTAGTCTCTAAGGAATCTATTCATTAGATCCCTGGAGATATTGGGAGAATTCATAAGTACAAATGGAATCACTATAGATTAATAATTTCTATAACTAATATAGAAATTTATCTTGGAAATATCCTCCCTTTTATCCCTTAACTAATGATATCCAGATCGAAGGTTAATCTTTGAATAATATTGAGCTCCTCTAATTTGATCAAATAGATCATCAATACAGTATAGAGGATAATTTTTATTGATCATTATTTTATTAAGCTTGTAAAAAACAATGTAAATTCACATTGATCCATCCTTCATTTTTATGAATAGGACTAGTTCACCCCATGGATAAGAAATAGAGAATATAAAACCCATATATAGATTCTCTTGTAGTTGCTTCTTTAGCTCTTCCAACTCAATGGGGGACATTATATAAGGAATATCTAAGATATTCATGGATCCAAGTATGAGTTCAATCAAAAAATAAACCTCACTCTATGGGGAAAAACTAAGCAATTCATCTAAAAATACATTAGTATATCTCATATAATAGGCATGTCACCAATGTTGACTTCCTCCCAAATCATTTGTGATATAAGTACCTCATTACTTGGTAACATGATCCATATTACTAAATTTTCTTACAAATGGATTTCATGATCATATCTACAATGATATTTAACAATAGGATAATATGGGATATGAAATGAGATTTCATTATTTTGATAATTGATATGTTACAAAAGGAAATCCAATCCATACCTAATATTATGTCGAATTTAACCAATAGAAAAAAAACTACATCTATAGGATATATCTTTCCATAGACTTATATGGGATAATATTTATATATCTTATACATGATAATTATGACATTATATGTCTTCACAGATAGTTTAATATCCAAAACTTGAGGTGGTGAATCAATATTCTTAGAAAACGTGCATGATATGAAGGAATATGAATAACCAAAATCAAATAATATATTTATATATCTAAAGTGGAGAATGATTGTATATTGAATCAATTCATTATTTTGATCCACCTTAACAATGGTGATATAATACACTCTTCTTTAATCCATTGGTTTAGAAGGTTTTTGGGTTCCCTTCTCTTCATTAGCTTCGGGGTTAGGGATTTGATTTTCATAATTCCCAAACTTCTTGCATTTAAAGTATCAAAGTGTGTTTGGTTAATTAGTTGGGAAATAATTTTCTTATATCACATTGACTGGCCTCTTAATACCCTTATTAAAATCATTAGCTTTATGTTCAATCTTCTCACACTTGAAACACTTCCTTGTTCCCTGGAGTCAATTACTCAGGTTCTTCCTCCAACATTTTTTCCATGTATGAAATTGAACTTTATTTAACCTAGATGAATTATCATAGGATATTTCATGATAATCTACTTTCCTTCTTCTCTATCCAGAATAATGAGTCTCAATTTTTCATCTCCACTTTCAAGAAACATTAAATAATCTCCTCATTGCTTTAAAAGTCTCTTATAGTTAATTTCATTCAAAGTCTTGGCTTTAAGACACTAAATAAATGATCGATTTTACTCTTATGATCATAGATAAAGCTATAGGAATACCTTATTATTCTCATGAATTTCTATTTATATGTTCCAATGTATTCATGCTCCATTTGTTTCAACTCCATTAATTATCTCTCCATCTTTGTATGAAGAGGGTGAGGAAAATACTTGATTAAGAATGCTTTCTTGAACTCCTCCCATTCCATAGAGTCAACATCCTCATTTTTTATTGTTTTATTAATGAAATTATTCTATTTTTAGGCCTCACCTTCTAGACAATAAATGTTTAGAACAACCTTCTCATGTTTTGAGTGCTCGAGAACAAAGAATAATTTTTCCATCGCATTGGTTCACTACTTATCAATAATTGTTTTAGAAGAGACACTAAAGGAGGTTGGATGTTGTCACATGAAAAACCTTATTGAAATATACTCATTTATTTGTGTTTTTAGGAGATCAAAATGGTTTAGGTAATAATTCATGGATTATTAGAGTTGAGTGAGAATCTTCATAAGATTTTTTACTCCTACTCTCATATTGTTTGGTTACTTAGTGGTACAATCATTGCATTTCCCATCACATACATTATTAACCCAGTTCTTCCTTACTCTATATATTTATTAAATAAATAAAAGTTAAATACAATAATACTTAATCTAAAAAATAAAACCTATTAACATAAAAGGGATATATCATAAATGACATAAATTTATAGGTTTCAATCTAGGTTATCAATTGTCTATATCCAATTAATTTATCTAATTGTACCATAAAGTTGTGCTCAAATCCTTAATAATGGTTTATAAAGAGAAATTGAATTTACAAAGAATATTATTAGGATTTTATATATAGTTTTGTAGTCTTAGGGCCACTCATCATGCACTAAGTGAATATTGAGTTGATATTTTATTATTCATTTTCATGGTGGTTACCCCTAGGTGAATATTTTTCACAGACACATCCATATTCTAGTGTCCAGAAAGGGATGTAATATCTCAAAAACTATACAATATCTAATTTAGAAAAACTTTAGCAAGTTATTATATACTAATAATTATCCTTTATAGTTATCCATATGGTTTTCACTAAATTTATCTCATCCTAATCTTTAAAATAACTAAACTAAACCTCATAAATAAATAAATCCTTACCTAATACAAACTCTAACATCCCAAGATATAAATATCTTTATTTTACATCATTTTAATAATATAAACATTAAAACTCCAAAATTATCTCATAATCCCAAAAATGGAAGGTTAGTGTCTTTTAGGAGAAGCTATATGAGTAACTTATTATACGATACTTGTAGATATTCCTCCATAATTGAGATTCACTATACTATATTCTAAACTTCTCATAAGTTATAATCTTCTTTATAACATAGGGAATAGAAACATAATAAATGGGTGAGATAAAATTATTGTTAAGGTGAAAATTATCATTATTTCATCAGGGGTTATATCATAATAATAAGATAAAACATGATTAGGGTACAAATATCTTATTAAAAGAACATAGAACTAAAATATTTTTCCATGAGTTACGATATAAGTACATGTAAGAACAATCATATACCATCCAAAATGAGTATATAATCATGATATAATCAAAATTATCTATGGATCGTAGCCATAAAAATATGGAATATAAATTTATCATGCCTTTAAGAGATGGAATAATAAAGAAATTTCACACAAACATAATCATGTGGTATATTCATATTATGAGAATATCTAAGAAGGACCACCCTTTAGTTTGTTTGAATATCCAAGAAGGATTTCCCATTAATTTTTGATCATATCTAATAAGTATCACCCTTTAATTTTTTATCATAACTAAGAATGATTTCCCTTTAATTTGTGATCATATATAAAAAGTTTCATGCTACATTATCTCATGAGATATAAAAATAATAATCAATGAATTAGAGGGTGATATAGGACCCCGTCCATCATCATCCATACATATGTGTTCTATAATATATCAATCATTCAATATATCATGAAAACCCATGAGAAGAAAATAGTTTTCATATTATTTCTAAATGGTATCATATAACATGATATCAAAAGGTGATCAGTTGATAAAAAAAGTTTAATAACCGCAAAGAATTATTTCATCAAGTAATTTAGAAGGAGATTCATAAAAAAATAAATCTATATTATTTAGATCATTAAAGAGGAAAATATATATTAATCCATGAAAAAACTTTTAGAAACAATTTCTTAACATTGTCGTATAGAGATGAAATTATGAATCACTTTCAAAAAACATTTTCAATAGGTTAACATGGAAACCTTTTTAAAAACCCACATTAAAAGAAATAAAAACAATGGATTCTTGAAAATTAAATGATTATTTTATATAAGAAGTGTAGAGTGGAATATAATAATAATAAAATGAATGGGAAATAATTTTTTATGTTTTGAAAATACCTTATTGCAACCCACATTATACGGATAGTGATAAATAGTTCATTTAAAAAGAAGTAAAGATAACTTTTAAGAATAGAATAAATAATTCATACTTTTCTTTCAAAATAACAATATAAGAACATTATAAAGAATAGTAAATATGGATATGGAAGGAAAAAAAGATCATTTGGAAAGAATGGGAATTATTCTTATTCAACTTTTATGAATAAATAATTTAATCAATGTAATTCCCAAGAGAATAGCGATGAATTTAATTATAATATAATCATAGATCATAAGAAAACCATCTTGTAATAATTATAGTAAAATATAAATCATTGTGACTTAAGAAAAATTGTTTGAGTCAAGAAAAATACAAACCTTAAATCCCAATTAGTCGAACATTATATAACCTCCTATATAAAAAATATATACCTTAAGAAACTATTTTATAACCTTATTCATACCTATAAAATTTTATAAATTTATTTATAATCATTTATTATAAATACATTAGTTTGTTGTATTTTATTAGATGTTATTAACTATAATTATTTGTTTAGTACTAGTTTTGTAATGAAGATATCAATTTTTGTTTATATATCAAAGTTACATAATTTTGAGATCATTATAGGTTATAGAATATATTTTTTATATGTATTTATGACTTTATAATTTTATTTCATAAGTATTTTGTTTATGATTTGTGACACCGAAGTTAGTGACAATCTCGTTTGGGTAATTTTAATGAATAAAAATGTGAATAATAACTTTAATAATAATATAACACTTAAAAAACATAAAACAAACAATTTTCCTCATTAATTTATAATAACACTAGTAGTTAAGTTTCTATATCCGTCTATGATATAAAATTAAGGCATTCTTTAAGTAGGTGGTTAAACCAACCTAGACAAGAACAAGCTATAATATATGGGTGAGTTTGGTGAAAAAAATGTTTATTTTGGAATAATATCATTATAAAATAATATTATTCATATTTTATTAGGTATTTGAATCATATTTTAATAAATCTTGATTAATAAGAAAAGATTAGGTGAAAAACAAAATATACCACTTTTGTGGAGGCGGTAGTCTACACGTACGCATGGGTGACGTGTTAATTTACATAGAATGTAAAGTAGTTAGGAATTGGTTTATATTTTCATAATATTAAAAAATTTATAAATATAATATTTATTAAATATATTCCTCCTTTGAACCATTCGTGTAATCTAGTTATGAAAAATGGATTATGTCACTTATGGAGGTGGTAGTTCGCACGTAACACGGGAAACATTTTTATTTCTTCAATGGTGGGGTGGAAGGTATAAAAGAGATATAAAATTTTTATAATAAAATTTAATCATATTATTTATATTTATTTTATCATAATTTCATTTATATAGTAGGTTTTAGGTGGTATAAGAATAAAATAAATAAGAGACCTTATTTGAGAACAGTACCTCTCCCTTTGGGTGTTCTCCATTGGGTAACACTTCAAGGCTTTTTAACTTGGTATTTTCAAAAGTCCATGGATTATAGGAAGTGGGTAAAGAGTTGATTATATACTAGGGTTCATTTTTGGAAGATATAATTCTTTTTAAATGGTATAAAAATGTGGTCGATTTGATCTCCTTTTATAAGTTAAGAAAATAGAATTTTTTGTAAATACCCATTACTTATTCAATGATGGCATGACACTATTCAAGATTCAAAAGATCCAAAGTGGTAAATGATGAATTTATTTCTGATATAAGGTTGATAAATCTTCCAAAATTAATTTTTACACAAGTTTTAAACATTTTTCAATTCTTTTACTGCCTGATTTTTAAATTTTATCATTTTGGTTTTTACCTTGGAAACAAGTTTTTACCAAAAGTAATTTATATATTATTAAAAATATAAGGTAAAACTTATTACCATGTTTTTATGTTCTGAACATAAATTTAATATCCATACATTATAATTAAATTTATAAATAATATAAAATTAACTTTTGGATTAAAATATTTAATATATAGAAAAACTATTGTAGAAAAATATTTTTTTTACTATTAAATGTTCTTAATATAATTTAGTATTGATTACCAATTTAATGGGTATTAATGTGTTCATATATAGTTATAAACATTATATTAGATTAATTATTGAGTATATATTAATTTATTTTATTAGATAAAAATTACACAATGTTAATAAAATAATTCATTAAAACTAATAGTTTTATCCTTATCTTAGTATTAAATTTATTCCTAATAATATTATTTTTATGACAAGAAATGAAATGGGCCTTTTATATAATTTGAAAATACTAATTAAAAATATAAAATCCATTATACCAAATAAAATTTCTGAGAATCATAAAAATTAATTTTCTTATTAGCGCACTTAATGCGTAAAACCATTTTTTAGAAAAAGTATATTTTAAATCATAAAATAATCCTTGTTTTATTATACCTTTTTAAATAATTTTTGAATGGTGGTTAATTATTATTGATACTCTCCAATTTTATGTCTATAATTTAATAGTCATATTTGATTATTATTTTCATTAAATCATCATGGTTTTCATTTTTGTTGAGTATTGCATATAAGATAAGGTAATCAAAATGACTTAAGGAAAGTTATTTACTAAAATCATGGGTCATTAAACATTGTAATGAAAGGGAATTTAATTTTTGGATAATAGAAACTATATTAGAGTAGGCTATAGTTGGTTTTGTTTTAGTGTGTTGATGGGTCTAAGAAGAACTATAATGAACATGGATCATGTTGTCACCCGAATAATCAAACATGAAAACAATACCCTCATCTATATTTGCTAAGGTAATGTACTGGGTGGATAACTACTACTAGTTAAGTATTGGGGATAAAATTGGCAGAAAAAAAGTCTAAGATACAGGAAAATAATCCCCATGTTGACTTAAATATTCCTTAATTTTTCCACCATTTTCCCCAAATGTCCCTCTATATGAATAATATGGTGGTTTGTATCATCCAAATGAGATAGAAACAATCTATTGGCAAAGGGAAAAATTAATGGTGGGGTTGTAGATGGGTCAAAATTGGAATTAATACTTGAATATGGTGGATGGATGGAAATAGTTATTGATGGTGCAACTAGATTATCTGGTATAGGTTCCTAATTAAAAACACCCCTAGGGGCCTCAACCATCGCAATTGATGTAGAGTTCTCCTGCATTAGAACATAGGTTCTCCATCACTTCTAGAACATCCCCATGTGAATAATCATGAGATAATTAATATATTTAGGGGTACCAAGAGGTCATTCGGAGGGGAGTGGAGTTACGAAAACTCCCTAAGTGGAATGTTAAACTGAATTTATTGAAATTATTTAATAGGTTACCCTAATAGCCAATGAACATAGTATGGAAGTAGGAGGATAAAACAAGTGGAGTTTGTGGTATTCATGCTAGAAAATTAATGTAAGTAGCATCATACCCCTCATGGAAATGACTCTTTTATTCTTATGGAGTTGGAATAATTCCATGATGAAATAATGGTGAAGGAGGTTAAAGGTAGGTTAAATGATCAGGTTGATCTTCTATAAGGTACGAGTATACCATATATTAGGTTAAAAAATATATTGTTACATAGAAAGCAAATATTATTGGTCATGGGGGGTTTGGGTAGAAATTGGTGGTGGGATAGTGGGGTGGTGTTAGAAACTACTCCCCTGTATGAATTCTTCCATCATTAGTGAAAATAGTCTTCCTCTAAGATAGAAATAGATTGGTCTCTCTATGTCACTCATCTCATCCAAATAAGATGGTCCATCAAACATGAATATAGACACAAACTCCAAGAATAAATATCAGTAAGTAGGAGTGATGACCTAAAATATGTCGAGAAGGTGTGTGTAGTTAAAAAGATCTTATACATCATTCAATATACCTAGCCACCTAGGGATAGTCCTATAGAGAAACTGATTGAGTGTGATGATAAAAATGATACAGTTAGTCACTCTCTCGGACCTAGGAATCAAAGACAAGGCATGGGTAGGGATGATGGTTCTAAGCTGCTAGTAGTGGTTAACCTCGTGCCCCAACTACAAAAGTGGATGGCTCTAATGATATAGTATCTAGTTGAGGAGGTATTTTTTTATGGATGATGTCAGCAGAATGACTGATTATTTCATATGAGGAGGAACTACAGTCAATGGTCATTGTAGTGAAATTAGTAGGTCTGTTATTGGCTTCTCCTTTATCACCTCTATGTGTAATTTGAATGGAATGGATTGTTCCTCATTAGTTGAAGTGGTGGGTCACTTATCACTCACAAAATGAGGATACCAATCTTCTATAATCCTAAGAAAAGGAAAACTAAAATACAAAAAGAAACATAAATGAAAATTCATAAAATCAATTTTTATGAACTATAAGGCATGTAATTCTAGAGTACATGACATGTAATTATGATGTAGATCCAACCTATTATTCTAAATACAAGACTCATCCTCCATTTTTAAGTGCAATATTAGAGCAAATGATGTGTGTGTAGTGTTTACATGCCATGTATGGAAAATTGAGGCTATGTCCATGTGATAAAGCTATACAGAAAGTGGATAAATCGTGATATAATAAAGGTATATGGTAGACACTGAGCATGTGTGTTGTGTGATGAAATACAATTGATCAATTTGGGTGTTGTGTGTACACGACATGTGTCTAGATGGTTTGGGATGGAGGGTACAGGGTGTATCCCTAAGGAACACACCATTGGTAATTCCAATTTTATACATGGTGTTGTCTTCCTATTTAAAAGAATGCACATCATGTGTGCTTCTTATATAACCATGCACTATTGTGTTTCAGCTAAGATCTACCCAAATGGTTTAAAATACCTAAAAATTAATTAATTAATTAAAAATGGTTACAAAGACACTTACTTGGATTATGGAACTAAATAAAAGAAATTAGAAGTTAAAAATATTTATTTATCAGTGGATTAAGATTCAACTGATTTGGTTTACTCAAGACAACATGAGAATGAGGTACAGAACACAACAAGTGGTGAGGTTTGGGGTAAATTTTTTTAATGGAGACCACATGATTTGTATGTACAAGGTCACACATCTAATGCTATTTTTTTAATTTTTATTTTTAAAGAAATATATTTATTTATTTATTATTATTATTTTTGAAAATAAAAAAACACACCAAAACCCAAAAAAATAAACAGCCTTACAAAAATAAGAAAATAATATGAAAAAATTAATACTAGTAAAAATAACATACATAGTGTGTGGTCTATACATACACAGTTTGTACTTGTAAAATGGGGAGAAGGGTAATAAACATAGCTCCAATGCTTATAGTGGGGTCAGAACTAGAAATCACTTGATCCCATGGGGCGCCAAAACCATTGGATCAAAGTTTGTATAATCAATGTTTTTTATCTTTTTGGTATTTTATTTTTTATTATATTTTTTTAAATAGTATAATATACATGAAGTGTGGTTTTGTTTTTGAGAAAAAATTTGGAGTTTAGTTGGATAGGAGGATTAGAACTTGGGTCTTTTAGACCCTCGGTAGAGACCCTACCAGCCAATCCAATCCCACCTTAAATTCTATAATCATTTATTTATTATTCTAAAATTTATAAAAATACAACATGCACATGAATCACGAAATACATGGATATACACTATGTTTGGTTTTGTTTTAGAGAAAATGAATGTAATTGAGTAAGCTACAAGGACCTGAACCCCAAGTCTTTTGGATCCTAGGTAGAGACTCTTTCATCTAATCCAACCACATCATTGGTTTCTTATTTATTTTTATATTATTTTAATAATTATGAAGATATCACATTTCATATAATAAAAATTAAAAAAATACACTATATAACATGTATTTCTTTAAATGAAAAAAGGGTAATGAATGTGACTCCCATGGTTGGGGTGGGATTTGAACTGGTGATTGGTCATGTCCACAGAACACCCATAACCAATGAAGCCTCATTTATTTATTTTTCATGTTATTATTATTATTTTGTATTTATATTTTTAAATAGTTTTAGAAATGATGTGAATGGATATACATGACATTTAATAAGAAACAAAAAATTAAAAATAATGAATATTGAACTGAAAACTAAGTTGGGTTTCAAACCAGTAACCAGTATATTTCCTCGAAGTTGCATAGCCATCAGCCCGGGCTTCATTCCTAGTTTTTATTCATTTATATATATATATATATATAACATAATTTTAAAAAAATAGTTATTTAAACAAATATAGGTGATATAATCACTTTATTGTTATATAAAATACCTATGTTTTATATATAGTATTTTATAGAATCATATAATCCTAGTAAACATCGTGTATTTATAAAATTATTTAGTTAACTATATACTAATATATATATATAGTGTAATTTAATTGAGTAGAGGTGTGTTATACTTTGTTTTATCCACACAAAAATATTAAAAATAATTTATTTTTGATCAGTATAATACCAAGAATGAAAATAATGTATCATCTCAATACTTTTTCACACTCTCATACAAGGTCAAGAAATATGGAGTATTACTTTAATGGGGGTGAAGTATAAAAAAAGAAAAATATTTACACCCTTTAGATAGGTGTTTTGTATTAAATGGATAATAAAAAAAGGTTGAGGTCTATAAACTCATCTCTCTACCCAAGAAAATCATCCTTGGATAAGGATTCAGTTTTTAAAAGTTGGGAAAAGTCATCAATGGTCAATTGATCCTATGAATTTAAAAAATGATCAATTAATAAAAATGTTTGATATTTTTTTAGTTTGATAAAAAAATTATAATTCTTTCCTTTTTTAAACATATTTATCATTGAAATAAAAAGATAAAGGGGGATAGATAAGGATAATATATATATATATATACTTCCTAGTTTTTATTACTTGACCATACTTCTCCATCTAGTAACCAAAAAAAATTATTATATATTTATAACACCACATTATTTGAAAAATAAAAATAAAAAAATTATTTACAAAATATACGATAATTAAAAAAAATTACCCCTCTGTACTCCCTGATAACAATTTTGAAATTTTATGTGCACACTTGTACACATCAAATTTGTTGTTAGTTTTTTTTACGAACTATAATTAATTCAAGTATAGATGAAAAATAAGTTCATCTCTCAAGGATCGCTTAATATAGGTATAAAAGTAAATATTTTTATAATTTAGAAAAAATTAAAACAAAAATTAGGTTTTTGTTTTTTATCTTTTTAATTTTAAACTTTTTGAGAAAAAAATTAAAAAAAATGAAAGAGAAAGTTAAAATTTTGATCGAGCAAGACCAACCTAGGGTAATTCCTTAATACTCATCCTTATTGTTTCAAATAAAGGGTTTAAATCATTTTAATCCTTGGTTTATACCACCTAGACCCAGAATGGTATAAGATTTATATTAAGATGCCTTCTAGGGCTCATTTGGAAACATAATGTAATTCACCGGTTACCGTTGATGATGTGATTTACTCCGAAATTCGTAACGAAAACTCACTAAGGAAACAAAAGAGAGACTCACTATGTTAACCATGTTTGTATGTTATTTTCATTATGATACAATGATATAACTATACATGGCCATGATGGTGTTCTTATGATTTCAATATACCCATATGAACCACATGAACACAACGATTAAAAAGGGGGAAAGAGCGATGAATGGACTTTAAAACATCACATCAGTGGGTACCCCCAAATATGATTATTTCCCTGTGAGTGTGATATAATAGTACAAAAATAAAATAAAATAATAATTGGAGAGGATAAAAACAACATACACTTGAAATTAAAATGATCGTACAATTGTTATGAAAATAAACTCATAATTTGCATCAAGTTCCTCCCTGAGTGATCACATTGAGCTTAGAACCTCATGGGAAGGTATGATACAATTTGGTGGGTTGATAAAAATATAAGAACTCTCCAAAATGTTAGTATATTTCCATTATGGTTGAACATATTGAACCTCTTCCCACTCCACTCTTTAATATAAATTTATAATTACATGGTGTGTATAAAATTACATGGTGTTTACTCCCCTTTTTGATGTTTTCCATGAAGCTGGAATAATATTTTGTCATTAACTTTACCTTCATGGTCAAATATTAGTGAGTAAGGGTACACGATATATAGAATCATCATACATGTTGTGTATATTCAAAATATCTAACCAACCGCTTCTAGAATAGGGTATATGACATGTTCATCAATCAACAAAACATGTTTTGATTGCTCGGAAACATGGGTTTGTACTGTAGGTATCTTTACTATGTTATATTCAATAGTACATAGTGAATAGTTTTAATGTACCTGAGGTTTATATTTCATTATTTATCTAAATTTATCCTAAAATATACATTTTACCATAAAACCACTAATATAGCCAAAAACATCAAAATGAAATATTTTAAATTATAATAACATATATCTGACATTATCTTACTCTATACTCAATAAAATATGCCAAAATATTTGGAAAAATTGGGTGCATTAGTGACATAAAATATTAAAATTAAGAATTAATAAATCAGATGAAAATTCATTTTGATATTTCCATATTGGGTTAGATGAATTATTTTCTAGGATTAAAAGTTATCTAATGAAACAAATATATGTTATTATCCCAATAAAAATATTCTAGATAATTATTGAAGAGATTTGGAATATAATATTATAAGAAAGCTTCAACATACATAGCCATTGGAACCAAACTGAGCAAATATGAATATGGAAGCAACATAAATCAAAAATATTACAAAAAACATCATTATAATTCTACTTTATCTAACAACATCAATTATAGACAAAGTATATTCATTGAAAATTTATTCTATATTTTAGAGTGATCCTAAGGAGTCTCATATGCTTGAAACAAAAATAATTTTAAGGTATGTTGAAATCATACTAAATTATGGTATGGGGTTACTAAATCCTTATCACTTTCTTGTTTGGTTCATCAATGAGAAGGATATAACATTTTATTGGTCTATATATTCACATTATTTTGTATCATTCTATTTGTTTCACCTTTAGTGTTCCTTTCACTTCCACTTGAAACGTGATCTAGCCACCACTATTCTATGGATAAAAATCCAAGTTTTTCCTCAACACTTTCATAATTTTTCAATTCTTATTTTTATAGGTAATGTTTTAAGTCATTTTCTTTACTTGGATCGACACACTAGCACCCTCAGTTATCCCATAGGTCCTTAGATATTTATAGAAATTAACATTTTAAAGCCTAATTTGAAGTTGATTTGGATTTAAATTGAAGATGAGTATCATTACTACCTATAACACCCTAGGATTTTGTGAATTATTTTTATCGTGAATTAATTTAATCTTTTTGATATTTTTCCTTTCACCAAACACTTAATATATATTTTTATATTAAAGCACTAATTTTAAATTAAATTATACGCAATGCCAGGTTATTTATGTACTACATGTAACATATATATAATCTTGTAGTACATGAAACATTATGTTTTCCTTGTATTACACACAATATTGAATCCATTCGATAGCTTGTGCTACGTGGAAGACCGAATTTTTTACAGAAGGGAGATATACTATTACTATGATTATTAAAGTATTATTATAGCTACCACATATCTATTGGAATAGAAGTTACAAATAATATTAAATAAATTGTAAAATTATTATCTACACATGTATATAAAATTAATCCTTTGGTTTTAAATTAATTAGAAATGAAAGTAAGAATTATTTGAGAATAAAGAAATTCTTTTTCTACAAAAACAATTTTTCTATGTACAAACACAATTTTATCTCAATAAATTAAACAAAAAACTTTTGATTAATGTTATAAATAAAATTTATATATTATATATTCAAAAAAATATTTTTTATACTCATATAATAGATTTTATAGGTATAAGATAAGAATAAATCTAATTTTATGAATAAAAATGTGTATTTTTTCTAAAAGGTAATTTTATTGCCTTTTAATGGAGAACACATTTTAAATATAATTTTTGATACTTTTATGATTTTTTATTTGATAAAATAAAATTCATTTTTGAAATTGGAACCTAAATATTATATTAGGGTGAATTTTTTTATTTTTCTGTGAAGTTTCATTTTTTGATGAACAGTGAATTATACTGAATTTTAATTCAAAACTTTTTTTTGTTATAATTTATTTATAAGGTTAAATTATTATTTTTTGAAGGTTTTTAAAGTTAAATTATATAAATTATAGATCAATTAATCGAATTTATATCATTTTAATCAATTTCAATTTGAAATTGGATATAAAAACTTACCAAACTTTTGAACATTTTTACTTTAAAAACTCATTGTGTCATCCCATATATGAGATTAAATTTGAATTAATTTCTTCCACTTATACAATTTGAATTTTTAAAAATATATTCCATATTTTTAATATGAATAATATTTAATTTCAAATAAGTTCAACTTATTTTTTACAAAAAAATATTAGTTAAGGTAGTTAAAATAAATTACAGCGATTAAGAGAAAAATTTTCTTAACAAGGGACTAAACCTTACACTTAAGGGCCAAAATAACCTAGAAAAGTTTCCAAAATACATTTTATGGAGGTATTTTAAACCTATACTCCATTTTATATAATTTTTTTTATTATTTTATCTTCTTTTCATAGAAAAAATGTGGGTGGGATTCCCTTTTTAAAAATTTACAGGAATGTCACTCCTCCTCTACTATAAAAAGGCACTCACCTACCACTTATTCACATCTCTAAAACCCTTTGTCTCACCCAATATCTAATAAAATAAGCTACCAACATCCATAAATTAATCCTATAAGCCTCTCTTTGGGCATAAATTTATCTAAGTAATCCCTTTGGTGAAAACCAAAATGAGTTACCCGACGAAGAGGTAACTTCCTTCCTCAAGCTCTTTTGTTTTATTTTCATTCTCCCCCCTGCTAAAATATTAATATTCCATGATTATATAATAACATAAATATAATAAATATACTAATATGATTTTATTATAATTTGTTTATGTACACTTACACACGTATCCATTTAATGGGTAATGAACTTGTCGTTCTTATGTACGGTGAATTACCGCCTCACAAAACGATGTTTTTCGTTTTCCCTTTACCACCTATCATGGTTGAGTATTATAATAGAAAATATATTTTTATATGATATATATTCTATATATGATATTTTTTACATATTTATGATTATTTATTTATTATATAATGAATACATTCATGATTTCCATTTTGTTTAAATATGATAATTTTGTTTGTGGAAGTGTGGACTACCTCCTTCACAAATCAATGTGATTCATTCACACTCTACATGGAACACATTAAAGATGATTTTAGTGAAATTATATGATATATATGACATAATAATTCTACTATAATGATATTATATATTTATATACATATATTTCATTTAATTTATTTCTTTCAATATGACAATAAAATAAAAAAGCCAACGAGCTCGTAACCGAGTGGTAAGGGCTCCTGCTTGGCATCCAAGAGACCCAGGTTCAAAACCAGGTGGAGGAGAATTTCTGGGGGTACTTTAGTAGTCACTGTAGCATTCACTGTAGTAGTACTGTAGCAGTAACTATTCGGTACTGTAGCAGCTGGAACTATTCACCCGATTTGGGCCTTTGGGCCACCGGTTTGGGCCTACAGGTCTCAAGGGCCTTAGGGTCATAAAAGGCCTTCGGGGCATATGGCCTTCGGGCCACGTAGACCATGGAGTATCCCGGTTCACATAGAACAGTCCCTAGAAGAGGATCATAGCAATAAGAGTAGCAGCCACCAGAAGCAGAGTGAACCGGATTGGAAGAATGAGAGGGTATGGCAGCCGCCATCAGGACCAGGCACCATGCATCTTTGTACTGTGAAATTATATCTGATCAAAAATTCAAGGTTGGGAACTATGTGATCAATGACTCAGAAGTTGGGGAGGGGTAGTTCAAGTGGGTTGGGCCTTCGGGTCATGTATTGGGCATGGTATGCCTCTGGGCCTTCGGGTCATGTATTGCGGGTCAGTCGGGCCTTATGCCTTGGGCCTAATAGTCATGTATGGGTTCCTCTACAACCCTTAAAAGGGGGATTATCCATAATAAAATAAAAAAAATAAGTCCTTCGGTCCATTCATACAATAAAATTAAAATAGTGTTTGTGCGTACATACGACCTACCATCTCCATAAATGGTGTATTCCATTTCATATTTCTATATTTTTTATATTATTATAAATACATATATAATGAATATATATGATATTTATATCATTATTTACATTCTGGAAATAATTAAATCACGATCTAATTAAGATCAATAATAACAATCCAAAATATACACGAAAAACAAAGCAGATATTACCTGAAACATAACATTAACATGGAGTTGTTAATAAATGGGTAATATAAATTCATACAAAATTAATATATGGTATTAGATATAATAATATGGTTATTTTTTATATGTATAATAAACTTATATTTATTATACTATATTTTTGAGTGTAACTAATAAATTCATGACTTAGGGTAAGGGAATTTCATCTCACTTTTTATTTCCGTGAGATATATGTCATATTCACAACTTGATTATTTTTTTGGGTGTATATACTACCTTATAAAATGTTTTATCATTAATTTAATTTATTTAAGGATATTAAGATATTTAATTTATGTTATTATTTCATGTGGATCTTGATTCTAAAGTTACTCTAGTAGTAAGGGTTTTCTCATCTCACTTTTATTTTCCGTGAGACACAAGTCATGTTCACCTCCCATTTATAATATGTGGTGTGTATAATGACCATGTATGTATTATATGATTCTTATAATTAATGTTTTGGTTATTTACATATTTATTTTATTATATTTCTTTCATGGGTTTTATGTTTCAAAAGTTACCTAATTGGTAAAGTAATTTTGTCTCACTTTTCCTTCATTGAGACACATGTCATGGTATACACATATATTTTTCTATGAGGTGTATATAATGTCTTTGAAATTTTATATCATGAGTAAAATTAATTTAATTATATATTAATATTTATTTAATGTTATTATTTCATGGGTATTTTGGTTTAATGTTACCAAAGTGGTAAGAGTTTTTTACTATAATCTCAATGTTTATCAGGATTATTTATGATTATAATTCCATTGATGAAATATCATAATCCATATATTAATAAATATCATTAATTTTATCCTCCTATGGTTATTAATATTACATCAAAGTAATTTTACCATTTTTATACTCTTTTTTACATAAGATAATTAAGAAAAAAATTATGAAAATCTGAATTTATTTCTCCTTTCGGTCAGAAATTTGTATTCTTTCAAAATCGTATTTTCTAAAAATGTTTTAAATTTTTTTAAAAAAATGTTTTAATATTATCAAATAATGTTTAAAGGAAATTTTTACCAATGTTTTAAATTTTTAAAAAAATTAAAAAGTAATATTCTTTCCATTTTCTGATCGAGGCACTTTTTTAAAGTTTTACAGTGTAAAAGGAATGTTCGTCATGTATGGACTTATCCACCATTATAACCATCCTTAATTTGAAGATTATTTTAAAAGTTTATAATATATACTTTTATGAAAAAATAGTTTCCTAATATTATGGAAATTCATTGTTTTTAATGTGGTTTTTAAAGAAAAAGGTTTTCAAAATATTTTCAAGCTTCCTTTATAAGTTTTCAAAGCACTTTTAAAATAAAAAAAATAAAAAAAATAGTGTATGATTTAAAATGTGTTTTTCATAGTGGGAAAGAAATTTTTCTTAAATAAATGTTTTAAATGAAATTTTAAATCTTTCTTTATAAGGATTTTGAAATGGTTTTATAAAAAATATTTTTAAAGAAAGTCTTTTTTCCTTAAGAAATTTTTCATATGAACTTTCAAAATCTATCTTCATATAAGATGACATAATTTGTTATTGTTTATGATTTACGGGGGATATGATCCAAGAATATCATTCATATTTTTCCTTGAATGGGTTATGTTTATATGTAATGATGTTTATGAAACTTTTTCCTCTTCCATGGGTTATATTCTTTTGAAACCCATTTCTTTTCGCAGGTTATGCTTTGATAAAATCATTATGAAACCTATTTATTTTCCTTAGGTAATAATATGATAAAATGTTAGGATAACCATTTAATTTCATGGTTTATGATATGATGTTTGTGAAGCCCAACTCTTTTTATGGTTCATGATATGATGCAGGTTTTATTGTCTTGTAGACTATTTATAAAGGATTTTATCATGTGAAAGGTGGGACCTATATCTCCCTCTAATGAATTGGGTAAAGATTTATATCTTATGATATAATTATTGGAACCAAGTCTATAGGATTGATCCACTATAGAATATGTGAAAACCTAGTCTACTTTGGGAATATGGGGAAACCCAGTCCATAATGGGAAGATGGGGAAACCTAATCCACTATGGAAAGATGGGGAAACTCGAACCCTTATAAGGACTATGAATAGAGATGGTGGTGTGTCCCTCCCATTAGGTGTAGTCTCCATGAATTTCCCTATTAAGTTTTGAAAATTCGCCTGGACTTATAGGGAATGATGTTACATGTTTATGTGTATGACACAAATTCAATGTATTATGCCTTTGATATGATAACATGGTTCATGTTCTTTATTATCTTATAATTTCATGTCCTATAAACTGCCAATATTTATGCCATATCTCATGATTATGATCATTTTATGTAGGGTGTGATATTAAAATGTTATTCTCATGTTCTCATACCCTTATTTTCATGTTATGCTTATGTATTTTTTTTTTACCCTTTTTGAGCATTCGAGATCACCCCTTTCATATGTTTCTTTTACCCAGGTTATGAAGAAAGGTGTTAAGTTATATTACTAAAGGGTAATATCCTTAAATAATATGTTTAATATATTTAACCAAAATATAATAATGTTTTCCAAGTTTCTAAATACACTAAAAAATTATAGTCCTCAGGAGTGTTTTTTTATAATGTTCCAAATATTCATATAAAATGGTATAATATCCATGTATGTTAAGCCTGGGTTGCTATAGATAGTATCAAAGGAAAGGTTTAGTCAACATTTGCAAACTAGGTTGATAAAACCTTATTGATATCCCTATATATATTTGTAAGGATATTTCTAGGGATGTCTCTCAGGATAAATCTAATAATGAGTTAAAGTATAGGAAAATTCCTAAAAGTTTGGTAAATGATAGAGTGAGTGGTTTCCTCAAAATAAATCCATGTATGGATACTATAAGTGTATATGGATATAACACAGATTTACATAGGGGTAACAACCCTAAAAACATCGTATTAAGATAGACTTGATCAATAACTAGTGCATGAAAACAGGCCTTAATGAACACCTAGTTTGACATTCTTGGGGGATATGCCTTGGGAATTTATAAACTCTTTATGAACCATCATGAAGGATTTAAATAGAATATTAATATTAATAACCTATAATAAACCTATGACATCATACATTAAAGAATTAGGTTTCATTATTTAGATATACTATACGTAATGTTTCATGAATATTTGATATGTTTCTATGATAAGTGTTTCTCACCCTATTCTTTCTGGTTTTAGTCAATAGTAGGAACTAGATGAAAATGGGTTAACATTGAATGTTTAAGATGTGGAAATTATTTTCATGATGAAAATCATTTTTCTAAGTCGAAATCTCATGAATATAATTAGTAAGGTCGGTGAGTATTGGTTATACTTATAAATATAAAGAGACAACAATTGATATGTGAAAGGTATGGGATGTTCTAACAGTATTATTTACATTAAGCATAAGAAGAATGATTATATTGATGTTGATGAACCTTAATAAATTATTCATATTTTATATTCTAGGATAACGGGTATTAAGGAATAAGATAATGAAGTCTGAGTAATGATGTAAGAAAAAGTTGGATGATTGAAGTGTATATGTTTTGTAATTAAAAATATTATGTTATATGAAATAGGAAATATGTAATTATTTTCCTTATAAGTTTTTCATTAAGGATTGAAAATGATATTTTTAATGGTGATAAAGACTTAGAAAAGTGATTTAATGGAAAGGTGATATTTTTTAAATATGTTAGGTGACCCTTAATTTGTTCAAGATGTAGAGATAATTATGTTTATCTTGGATAAATATATGATTGATTTGGATAAAGTAAATTGGATAACATTTAAGACCTCAGAACTGATAAAGTATTTTTTGAAAATTGGTCTATTTTATCGTGTTTTAAGTTTACAGCTTCTTGAATTTATATAATATATCTAGTATCCTTTATAATAAGTAAGCATACATGTTTTCCAAAAGTATTTATGGTAATTCAGGTTATTACAATGTTTCAAGAGAATATACGATGATGGTATTCACATGTTGGGAATGTGAAAACCAATATCTAAATTATGATATATGGGGGTTCAATGTTAATCTGATTTATTAAAATTCTTTCTATTGTTTTGGATTTTCATTTTTTAAGGGTTGTAAGGTTAACCACTTATAAAAATTTTAAGTTAAAATTTGGATGAAGTTTGTGAGATTAATGTATTGTCTCGTCATATAAGGATTTATAAATATTTGATAACTTGTGATAAACTTTTTTTTGATAAAGACAGATGTATTGACCTATCATTCTATTTGCAGATCTTATAATCTGTAAATTCTTCAGGAATGATAGAATCACCTTCATTTCTTAGAATAAGTGATTAATTGGAAGTTGATCAGGGCACAACAAAGGTTAAGGTTGTCCTGAAATCATGTAAGTATATCTACTCATGAAAATTATTCAAATTTAGAAAAAAGGGTCTTGAAATAAAATTCAATCAATTTATCATCATTCTTTATGATATCAATGACATTTTTCAATCCTCTTTGTGTTATGGATTTGTGATTATTAAATTTCTGTTAAAAATGTTATGCATCACTCTCCATCAGAACTTAATAGTTATGTTTCTCTTCTATGACCATGGTTTCACTTTCTACCTATGTTATCCAATATGGAAACCTATTTATGAGCTACTTTGGGTAACCATTATGTTTCCAACATTCCCTTTTTAAAGTAAGTTTTAGTATTCATTTTTACAATGTGGGTTTCTATGAAAAGAACTTTAAAGTATTGAACATTTAAGAACCCAAATGAATTTTAAGGCCAAATTCATTTTAAGGGGGCAAGAATTTAACACCTAGAGATTTTATGAAATATTTTTTTCCTTTTTGAATTAATTTAATCTTTTTTATATTTTTCATTTCACATAATAGTGAATATAGTTTTCTTATATTAAATCAATAATTTTGTCTTTCATTATATGCAACTCCAAGTTGATCGTGCACTATATGAAACACTTAGATTATCTTTTAGTACATGAAAAACTATTTTTGTCTTGTATTTCACAAAATATTGAGTCCTTTCTATATATTTCATTACATGAAAGGTTGATTTTTTTACAAAACAACAATATACTATAAATATAATTATTAAAATATTATTATAGCTACTACCTAGCCATTATAATGCAAGTTAAGAATATTATTAACTAAAATTGTAAAAATATGATCTATTCATGTATATAAATTTAATCCTTTGGTTTTAAATTAGTTAGAAATGAAAGTAAGAACTATTTGAGACTGAAGAGATTCCTTTTCAAAGAAAACTATTTTTCTATATACAAACACAATTTTATCTCAATAAATTAAAAAAAAATACCTTTTGATTAATGTATTCAACAAAATTTATATATTATATATTCAATAAATATTTTTTATACTCATCTAATTGATTTTTTAGGTATAAGATAAGAATAAATCCAATTTTATGAATAAAAAGATATATTTTTCTAAAAGATAATTTTATTGCCTTTTAATGGAGAACACATTTTTAATATGATTTTTGACACATTTATAATTTTTATTTTAAAAAATAAACTTCATTTTTGAAATTTTATCATAAAAATAGATTAGGGATAATTTTTGTTATTTTTCTATGAAGTTTTATTTTTTAATGAATAGTGAATAACACTAAATTTTAATTCAAAAAATATTTTTCATATAATTAATTTATAATGTTAAATTATGTTTTTTATTGGTTCTCAAGTTTAATTAGATAAATTATATATCAATTAATCCAATTTAGTTCATTGGGATCAATTTCAATTTGAAATTGAACATAAAAACTTACCAAACTTTTAAATATTTTTACTTTAAAAATCGATTGTGTCGTCCCGTCTATGGGATTAAATTTGAATTAATTTCTTCCAATTCTCTGATTTGAATTTAGAAAAATGGATTCCATATTTGGAATAATAATAATATATAATTTCAAATAATTTCAACTTATTTTTTGAAAAAAAATATTAGTGAAGGTAATTAAAATTAATTACAATGATTAATAGGAAAATTAGCTTAACAAGGGATTAAACCTTACACTTAAGGGAAAAATGACCTATATGATTTTCCAAAAGTCATCAGATGGCCATATTTAGACCCCATCATCCCTTATATCTAATTTTTTTCATTATTAGAGCCACTTTTTATAGAAATAGTGTGGGTGGAATTCCCTTTTCAAAAATTTACAAGAATGTTAATTCTCCACTAAAAAAAGGCACTCATCCCTCTGACTTATTGACACCTATCAAGCCCTTTGTATAAAAACCTGAAAAATGGAATTCTTTTATTTATGGATCTCTTTTTTCCTAATATATTTTTATTATTTTTTACAATAAATGCACATAGAATGACTTTTTATTTCATGAGAACGTCATTTTTTAATTTTGAATGTCAACATTAATTTAGGGTGAATTTCTAGTATTTTTCTAAGAAGTTTAATTTTTTATGAATAGTTAAAAATACTATATTGTAGTTAAAAAATGTGTTTTTCATTTAAATAATTATTATCATTTAAATTGATTCTTAATGTCACAGTAGATCAATTATATATATTTTAATCCAATGTAGATCATTGGAATCATTTTCATATTTGAATTAGATGTGAAATCTTATTGAACTTTTGAACGTTCTTTTTACCCACCTTCCTTCCACACCTACAAGATTAGCATTAAACATAATTTTTCCACTTATGTGAATTGAATTTCAAAAAATTTGACATACATGGTTGTGATCAGTAAGATATTTAGAGTCTTATAGGATCAACTTAATTTTTAATTAAATAGTAACTTGACCCTTTGAAATATTAATGTTACCCATATGAATAGTAATATGACAAATTTAATAGTAACCTTACCTAATAAAGTATAAATAAAATTTTTCTTTCATTAGTTCTATTTTTAGAATAGTTTAGCTTAAAAATTGAGATATAATTTGATAAATTTATTTTTTGGGTAAAATTTGTACTTTTTATAGAGATAATTTATTATATTAAACTAAGTTTTTATTAATAATGTCTATTATAATGAAATTGTTTTATAAAAACACTCCTTTTTAATTACAAATGAAAAAATAATTTTATTTGTTTCAGGTGTCAAAAATTTTACTATGCAGTTTACTTTGCATTTTCTGCCAGCTATTATTTTTAGTAATTAAGTATTTTTAGAGTTAAAAGATAAATTTATCATATTTAGATAATTATTATTATAAAATGAATTTTATTTTTTAATTCATAAGGTTTATATTAGGTTACAGTTAATTTATTATATTTTTATAAAATGTTTTGTTTTTCAGTTAATAGTAAAAATACAGATTTGTGGTTTCAGTGTGTTTAATGAAATCATAATGATGTATTATGTAATTTAAAATTTTGGTTGACTCTTTTGAATTAAAATATGGTGTCCCAAGTGGCCAATACCATGGTCAAGCCCATGGATTAGTAAATACAACTAATGAGGTGTTCTTGGAAATTAGTAAAAAAATCCCTCTCTTTTACTATAAATACCCACCCATTCCTTCATTTACTTTCATTAAAAAATGATTCCCCTAGAATATATGATTTTATTACCTCCAAATAATTCCTTCCAAGGTGTCATAAATCCCCCAAGGTCCCAATCTTTTATTTTTATAAGTCACTCTTCAAGGTAAGGGAATCTACCACCCTTCTCTTTTCAATCACTCCTTTTAAGTTATACCTTTTTAATTTCTATTTTCTTATGTTGTGATATGTCATTATATATCCCCATTACTTTAAATATTATTTAAAAATTATGAGATACCCATTTTTTTCTCATCAACATGTTTTATGAATTTTTAAGTGATGTCGTTAGGCTGTCGAAATTTTATAAGGGAATTCTCAACTTCTCTTTTCCTTTCAAGTTTTCTTGTATGTGATATGTATTTAAAATTTCTATAACATGTTCTTATTTAAATTTTATTCTGTTTATCTACTTTATTATGATTATTTTATGAATAGGTGACCCTTTTCCCTTCTTTTTTTAATGTTTCATAAATCCATGTTTCATACCCGTTATGTTGCAAAAATTTCATCTCAAAATCTCTCTAATTATTTTATTTTTTTATGTGAATACAGAAACCTATTTAATTTCTAGGGGTATTAATCAAGACATAAAAATGATTTATTTTATTCTGGAATTGAAATACATAAAACCCCCATTCCCTTTCTGTGGGTTAAAATTTACATAATGATCATGTTTTTAAGTACTTTTTAAAATACTATGATTTTGATATGAAACCCATTTCTTTTATTCTATATGGATTTTTTATAAAATGTTTTATTATGATCTATGTAGATCACATGAAAATAAATACATATTAATGTTGCGCCCTTATAGCTCTCCAATGCATTGGGTAAATAAATTAATCTCTAGAGATGACAAGTTTTACAATACCTTGGTAAATAACCTTGGTAATTTTTATGACACCAAGAGGATGGACCTTTGTAATTTACTGATGTATATATAAATTAAATTTTTTAGCCACATTTATAATTTATGATTCAATTTATTTGATTTTTAATATTCCTCATGTTCTCTTTTTCATTCCATATTTCTATTCTTCAAGTTCTTATCAATATTTCTCAAGATCACTTGTAAACTATTTCACTTGTTTTCCCTTACTATGCCTTTTTCTCACCCTTTCCATTGATGTATGTCCCTATGTGATGAGATGAAATAAATGTACTTAGGATGAACCTTGAATAACCCTTTAAAGTTTAATAGAATAATGTTTTATTTTTTCATGTAATATGTACCTAATTTCTAAGACACTAAACTCTAAAGATCCTTTATTTGTAAAATGTAATGAAAAGTTATGTAATAAAAAGGTGGGATGCCATAGTTGGTATTAAAGGATAGTTTAGTTATTTTTTGAAATTACAATATTAAAACTTTAGGAATAACCCTATAGAAAATTCTAAATATAGGAAAACTTCCTGGTATTTTGGTGAAATATCTAGTATGTGGTTTTCGAACAAATAAATCCATGTATGGATACGAACAAGTGGATTTGGATCTGGTAGAGATGTATTTAGGGGTAAAACCTAAAAACACCTCTTTGAGATATACTTTAACAGGAACTAGTGCATGACAACAAGACCTATTGAACTCCTAGTTTGACACTCTTGGGGGATATGTTTGGTTAATCACAAGCTTTTTATAAACCATTATGAAGGATTTATAAAAAATGTAATTTTTGTTAAAGAATAATTTTTTTAATCATGATGTTTTAAGACTTAACATTGCTTTATAATTATAAGATTATTAATAGTAAAAAAAATTAATAAGAGAAAATTGTGAGGAAATAATTTTTGTAAGGGGGGAAGAATGTAACGACTTGAAAAATGTACTTCTTTTATTTCTGGATCTATTTCCTCCCAATAACATTTTATTATATTTTACAATAAATGCACATATAATGAATTTTTATTTCATGAGAACATATTTTTTGAATTCTGAATGTCAAAATTAATTTAGGGTGATTATTTAGTATTTTTTTAAGAAGATTCTTTTTTATGAATAGTGAAAAATACTATTTTGTAGTTAAAAATTGTTTTTTTTTTATTTAAATAATTATTATACTTTAAATTGATTCATAATGCCACAATAGATAAATTATACATAATTTAATCAAATTTAGATCATTATAATCATTTTTATATTTTAATTACATATGAAATCTTATTGAAATTTTGAACGTTATTTTTACCCACCTTCTTACCACACCTAAAGGATTAGTATTAAATGTAATTTTTACACTTCTGTGAATTGAATTTAAAAAAATAAACATACATGGTTGTGATAATTAAGATATTTAGAGTCTGATAGGATCAACATAATTTTTTGGGTAAATAGTAACTTAACTTTTTGGAATAGTAATGTTACCCTTATGAATAGTAATATGACCAATGGAATAGTAACCTCACCTAAGAAAGTATAAATAAAATTGTTATTTCATCATTTTTGTTTTAATAATTGTTTTTCGTACAAATTGAGATGGAATTTCATAAATTTATTTTTCGGGTAAAAATTGTACTTTTAAGAGAGATATAAATTATTATATTAAACTAAGTTTTTATTAATAATTTTTATTATAATGAAATAGCTTTATAAAAACACTCATTTTTAATTACAAATGATAAAATAATTTTATTTGTTTCAAGTGTTGAAAATTTTACTATGCAATTTACTATGCATTTTATGTCCACTATTATTTTTAGTAATTAATTATTTTTAGATTTAAAATTTAAATTTATCACATTTATAAAATTATTATGATAAAATTAATTTCATTTTTTAATTCATAAATTCGATATTAGGTTATGGTGAATTTATGAGATTTTTATAAAATGTTTTGTTTTCAGTGAATAGTAAAAATACAATTTTGAGTTTTCAGTATGCTTAATGACATCATAATGATGTATTATGTAATTTAAAATGTTGGTATAATCTTGTTCATTAAAATATGATATTATTTTTCCCAATTGGCCAATACCATAGTAAAATACCATGGGCAAGTCCATAGTTTTCCAAATACCACTAATGAGGTGTCCTCGGAAATTAATAAAACACACCCTCTCTATTACTATAAATACCCACCCATTAATTTATTTCCTTTAATTCCTAAATCATTACCCTAAAATATATGACAGTATTACCTCCCAATGATTCCTTTCAATGTGTTCTCAAGCCCCCAAGGTCCTAATCTTTGAGTTTTAGAAGCCACTCTTCAAGGTAAGGGAATCTACCACCCTTCTCTTTTCAAGCACTCCTTTTAAGTTGTGCCTTTTTAATTTATATTTTATTATGTTGGAATAGGTCATTCCATATCCCCCTTACTTTCCATATTATTTAAAAATTATTATATACCCTTTTTTCTCTCATCAACACATTTTATGAATTTTTAATTGATGATGTTAGGATGCTGAAATTTTGTTAGGGAATTCTCAACTTCTCTTTTCCTTTCAAGTTATCTTGTATGTGGTATGCCTTTAAAATTTCCATAACATGTTATTATTTACATTTTATTCTGTACCTATACTATATTATTAGTCTTTTATGAATGGTATACGCTTTTCCATTCTTTTTTATAATGTTTTATAAAACCAAGTTTCATACCCGTTATGCTGTAGAATTTTCATCTCAAAATCTATCTAATTATTTTATTTTTATTATGTGAATACTAAAACCAATTTAATTTAAATTGGTATTCATAAATAAATAAAAATTATTTATATTATTTTGTAATTAACCTATATAAAACCCTCATTCCCTTTTTATGGGTTATAAATGGCATAATGATCATGTTTTTAAGAACTTTTTAAAATTCCATGATTTTGATATGAAACCCATTTCTTTTACTATTTTATATTTATGAAATGTTTGATTATTATATATTTGGATAAAATTAAAATAAATAAAAATTAAGGGTGCTCCATGATATCACTCCAATGCATTGGGTAATGAAATTAATCTCTAAAGATAACAAGTTTTATGATACCTTAGTGAATAACCTTGGTAATTTTTATGACATCGTAGACCATGGTGATATATTTATGATTGTCTAAATTAAGTCTTGTATCAACATTTAAAAGTTATGATTAAATTTATTTTATTTATTATATAACTCATGTTATATTTTTAATTCCATATTGATATTATTTAAGTTATTATCAATATTTCTGAAGATCACTTGTAAATTATTTCAATTATTTTCCCTTATTGAGCCTTTTGATCACTTTTTCCATTGATATATATCCCTAGGTTATGAGATGAAGAAACATTACTTAGTATTAACATTTAATAATCCTTTAAAGTGGAATAGAATAATTTTTTATGTTTTCATGTAATATGTACCTAATTTCTAAGATAACAAACTTTAAAAATCCTCTTTTTATAAAATGAAATGAAATGTTATGTTATAAAAAGGCAGGATTCCATACTTTGTATTGCAAAATATCTTCTCAAATAATCTCCCAAAATTCCTCAATTAATCCTATAATCCTCTATTTTTTCATAAATCCGTCTGAGGAATCCCTTTGGTGAAAACCAAAAAGAGTTACCCAAAAAAGAGGTAGCATCCTTCCTCAAGCTCTTTTGTTTTATTTTCATTCTCCACCACCTAAAATATTAATATTACATGATTATATAATAAAATAAGTATCCTAAATATATTTTTATATTTTTATTTTAATTATTATACCTAAACTTATACACAAATCCATCTAATTGGTAACAAACTTACCGTTCTTGTGTACGGTGAACTACTGCCTCACGAAATGATGTTGTTCATTTTTCCTTTACCACCACTCAAGGTTGGAAATTATGATGGAAAATATATTTTTATATTATATTTATGATATATTTATTCTTATTTAATTATTATATAACACATACCTTCATACTTTCAATTTTTATTAAATACAATAATTTCATTTGGAGAAGTGTGGACTACCGCCTCTTCAAAGTGATGTGATTCGTTCACACTCTACATGAAATGTATTAATGGTGATTATAGTGAACTTATATGATATATATTACATAATAATTATAATTTAATGATATTATATATATATATATCATTTACCTTATTTCTTTTAATATGAAAATAAAACAGAAATAGCATTCATGCATACGTATGGACTATCGTCTCCATAAACATTGTATTCTATTTCATATTTATATATTCTATATATTATTATAAATAAATATATAATTAATATATATGATATTTATATCATTATTTAAATTTTCAAATAATTAAATCATGATCTAAGTAAGATCAAGAATAACAAGCCAAACATATATGAAAAACAAAGCAGATATTACTACAAAAAATGGTGAGTTTAGAGGGAGTTATTTTTGACATTAGAAGGGGTTATAAACCCTTCTAAAGACATTAGTGGCAGTTTTAGGAAACCACCGCTAATGTTTCCACCTACTATTAGTAGAGGTAGTTTTGAGTAAGCGTTGTTAAAATCATGGAAACATTAGCGGTAGTTACATTAGATGGGGTTTAAACCCCCTCTAATGTCAACATAAATTCACAGAAAAATACTTGTATTAGTGGTGGTTTGGATAAAAACATCACTAGTTAAGGGATATAGGGGTGGTTTGAACCATCCCTAATGGGGTTTACTTTAGGGGCCATTGTGAAAATCATCCCTAAAGCCTCTCTTACTTTATGGTGTCAACCCCACACTATCTCCCCCCCCCCTGTGTATATCCCTGACACCCCACCTGCACTGTGTAAACCCCCTCCCCACCCTCCCCCACCTCCCATAAACCCCATTCCCTCTCCCCCCTTGTCATCCCCATGCCCTCCCCCCTTTTCAAACCCGCCGCACTCCCCCTGTCAACCCCACACTCACTGCTCCCACAGCATGTGTCAACCCCGCTGCTCTCCCTATCTCTCTCGGGTCAACCCATCCCAACCCCCCCCCCCCCCACTGCAGTTCCCACCCCTCTCCCATTCTCATAAACTTTGCCTCCAGTTCACCACTTCCCCAAGCGCCCCATCGGTTATTTTTAAAAAAACTAGACGATAGAGGGATTCAAACCACAGACCGCCCAAATGCACAGCCAGTGAACTTTACAACAACAACATTTATTTTTATATATATATTCAATCATAATTACTCTATTTATATATATTTGATTCATTATTTTAATAAATATTATTTATATCATGTATTTTAATACAGTTAAATATATAAACTATATATAAATTTATATAAACTATTTATTTATATATATATTCATATGTTTATATATTTATAAATATATTCATTTAAATTATTTATATACTCAAATACATATTTATATATTATATACATGTTTATTTACATAATATATATAAATAATTATATTTATATATATATAAGTATATAAATAATTTAAATGAATATATTTATAAACAAATTTATATGTACGTGTATTTATGTATTTATATAATATCTGTATAATCGATTCACAATAGTGTGGACTTCCTTTTTCCATCTTTGAAATTTGAACCATATCATATTTCTGTATTTTCCATTGTATTTTCCCAGATTATTTACATTTTAAAAATCAAATAATTACATGTAGATATAATATAATTATAATATATATTTAATTGATTATTTTTATATACTTATATGTGTGTTTGTGTGATAAAAATATTATTATTATTGTTGTTGTTGTTGTTATTACATTTACTTTTTAAACTATAAAATTTATATATCAGTTTTATAAATATCATACATCTATTTTATGATTTATATCATTCATATATTATATTAAATACATTTATATTATATATTTATGTAAATTATTTATATACTTAAATACATATTTATATATTATATACATGTTTATTTAAATTATATATATATATAAATATTTTATGGGATTAAAATATTAAAAGTAAAAGTAAAATTATTGAAATTATTTTCTATTTCAAGTCTCCCACACATAAACATTTCACTCATGGGAAATCATCTAATACCAAGGTCAAAAAAACATCCTAAAGTATAAATGCCAACACTACTCAATTATCACATCTAAGGAAAATATTATTCCTCCTACTTGGATCAAAATTCTCTAACTCCTCAAAAATCATAAACATTTATTCAATATCATGTAATCCCCATGTGGATATTCTACCTACCTACCTGGAAAAATATTTCTCTCTTCACTCAAGTATTTTTTTTAATGTTTATATTTTCTCATTCCAAAGAACAAGTGTGATCTTCATGGGCTTGATATCCTCCTAGTATCTCTAATTCACAAAGTCATAAATTTTTCAATAATGAGGTCATTTACATTGTTTTTTCTAAGGCTTAGGGTTGGTAGATTTTAAATATATTAACATCATATGAATAATGAGAACGGTTAAGCTCTAAATTGAATTAACTACATGAAAATAGTTTTTCTCAATAATGGTGTTCTCTTCAATCAGCTCGAAAATTAATCACCTCCAAACACCTCTTGATCTCCATGGGAAGTTCACACTTTATAATTTTAGTTAAAACAAAAAATTTCTTCCCTATTCCCCATAATTTTATAGAATTTTTTCAAATTTAATTTAAATATATAATTTCTCTTTAGAATCATATTTTTTAAGAAAAGAGAGGCACATTTTGATCTTAATGTATTACTAAAATCCTGGTCCAACTTTTTAATGATATTTTGGCCACCCATCCTTCTTTCAATCGTGAAATTTTCTTCTAAAAAAGTATTAAAAAATATGGAAATAGTTTCAATTATTCTTAAACAATTTCTTCAGTAAAATGATTAGTGAAATCTCTTCCACTACTCATTCTGGTTCTGGTCCTGGCACCATCTACTGATCCTGGGATATGTGGACATATTTAGTTATCCATTTCATTTTTATCTCTATGTCTTTCATGTACTCTTTAATTCCATACAAATAATATTTTATTTCATTTTTAAATTTTTCCTAATTTGGAACCTAAGAGTATTCATTCCACACATAATAATTTTAGTTTTAATAAATCAATGATAAATATATTTTTTTGTTTTTGAAATTTATGATTTTTGTGATTTTTTATGAAAACAAATGTGTGCATGTTTGGAACATTCCCAAAATTTTATAGGGGATAAATTAATGATAAGGTATTTTTCATGAATCACACATCAATTTATTTCTTATTTTCCTATGAATTCAATGTATTGTGAACCCTGGGGTTGATCTTGAGGATGCATCTCACACAACACTAATTTTTCATTGTCACTATTTTAATTAAAATATACTACTAACTATAATACTAATATAGTTAGTGTGGATTCATAATGAATATGTTATTAATATTTATATGATAATAATGTAAAATATATAAATATGAATAAAACACACTGAGAATTTATAGGAACGATTATTTTTTTTAGGGGTTCATAGTGAAATAATCATTATTATTTAAAGAAATGTTTCATCATCATACTCAATATAATGATTAAAATATATCACACCACACCCACCCATTAAAAATTTTACTACCCCAAATTGAGATCTAAGCATGTAGGGTAATACTCTCTCAAACTATGTCTAGGATATATCTTCTCCACACATCACCATCACAATGCTACTCTATAATATGCAACATTGTAATGATGAAGAAGAGGAATATAGATGAGTAAGAGGAGGAATTCGGTGGTGGATAATAGGGGAAAATCGTACACCCTAATTAGTTTAACCACCAAAAAAATCTTATAATAAAATTATTATAACACATTGAAGTGAAACAAACTCAAATATCATTTCTTCCCCCCTTCAAAATTGGTGATGGTTAGTTCTCCATTTTCATGGAGTTTAGAATAAGAACAGTGGGAGAAAAAAAAAGATAAAAATAAAATTATGAGAGAAAAAGAAGACTAATATATATTAAAAATTTATAAAACTATTCTATCAGTAAATCCCTACTTAAAAAAATTAAAATTTTCTAACTCATTTGAATGTAATATGAGGTTCACATTTATAGGAAAGAGAGTTGAAAATTTTCAATCCAAATTTTCCATATGAATTTTTTTTCTTGGTATCCCCATTTAATGACAAAAATAGGGAAATGTTTCTTCTTTAACATTTTTCATATATCTCTCCTATGTCTATTTAAAAAAATTCAATCCATTTGACCGCATATTTAAGTAGTTATAATCAATTTACTTTGAAAAACAATTATGGATTGGCTGACTATTTGTATTCCCATGCACCGAGTTTCCATGTCATTATTACCTTTAAATATCATGAATAATGCATTTACACATAAATAAAAAGTGTTCATCTAGATTTCCTATTATTACATGTAAAATTTTAGCTCTATTTAGCCTGTATTTTGTTAAATATAGGCCCATATTTTGATTTCACTAGATCTGGGCACAAATTCCAATGCATGACTTGTGAAATTCTTTAAGACCTTAAAATGATGCTTTCAACTCTTTTTCCAGTTGAATTAAATCTATCCAAGTAAGCTTATAATATTAAAAAAATAATTTTTCAATTTATATTAATGAAGAAAAATTTATGCCCAAAATATGAAAATAAATTAAAACATTTAAAAATCTAAAATTAGGAAATTTTTGAAATTAAAATCAAAATACATAAAAAACCATAAAATGTGACAATTTCCCATAAAATAACACTTTGGTGGGATTAAAATATTTAAATTAAGTAAAACTATTGAAAATATTGGTTCTTTCAACCATTCTAAGAACATTAATGTGTAATAAAACCACATTGTCAACTATTATCTCCTTAAATAAGATGTGTGAATGTCATCATCATATGAATTTGACCAATATTTCTTTAACTCTCTGGGATAAAAGTTTCTTTAATCTACCATGGCCATGGCTTTTTTTCAGACACTTCCAAATCAATAAAATATCTAGAGATGTCTCTTCTATTAAATCAAAAGGGACAAATCCTTTATTGACCACTTAATTAATGTCATATCACCTATTACATACCTAATTCATGTTTCCTTTCCACGAGTATATATCTTCACTACTTTTTTTCATACACTAAATTATAAAATTCATTACACACATTAATAATGATCTTAAATTGAAGGTAAAATACATATACTTACCAAATAGAAGCATCCAATGACACATAAAACATATGGAATTCCTATTGGTGGGTTGGTCCTCATGACTTCCCTCCTTGGAGATAACCAATTGCATTCTTCATAAGAATAAATAATAACACTTATGAGCCCTAGAACCTAATAGTCAAACATCATATGTGTCATATCATATTGATATATTTAGACCATAGGAAATATTATTTATGAATATTTTCATTGTGTCTTTAGGTTCTCATTATAGAGGATAAATATTATAACTCATTGATGTGACAAATACTCCAAGGACACTATCACATTAATGTTACACTTAAGAATAATCATTGTGTGATAAGAATAAATATAATATTATAACCAAAAGTATAAAAATATGTTAGTTATGGGGAACCAACTCTAGAAGACACCCAATTTCACTAGATATAACATCTAATAATTTTCAACATTTTATCTCTCACGTGTCATTTATAACAAACCTGATCTTTTATTGCGCAATTAAATATAATTTATTACATAAACTTCACTTGATACAACATAGAAGATCGAGAGTTATAGTGTCTTTGGGGCTTAGGATCATTACATAACCACTTAAAACATGAAAAACAACATCTCTATTGAAAACTTCATTTACATGACCACTACATTCCCTCATACTTAGAATTGCATGGGATAACCAGAGCACATGCATAAAAAAAGGGTGAGCTATAAAGCCCAGTAAGGGAAAAATCATGGAATAACATGAGGAATAAAATACATGTTAGACAATAGGCATATCAATATAGCACAAGAGAAGCATAAACATAAAGGCATGATAAATCATGATAATCATAACATGGAAATGTGGAAACAACACTTAACATGGAATTATCATGAGCCAAGGATCATTGTACATAGAGCATGAGTAAATCTGCATTGCACATGAAGCATGATTAAAACCTAGTTTAACTTGAATTATAATGAGTCAACACCCATTGCACATGACGTATCATGATACTATACTTTACCCAATGCATTGGAGCGCTATAAGGGCGCACCCTTCTTAAACCTTTCATTTCATGCATAAGTGTGCAACATGGATCATATAACATGGTTTCATAAAACATCATCATTTATTCCACGATAAAGAAAGGTGGAATTAATACATGAAACTTTAAAATCAATAAGTAAATGTGCATAAAGTTTAATACCCTTGATAGAGAAATGGGCATGGTATTCACTACACAATGGCATTGGCTTGGAAAATCGGTGTAATTTTGGCAGCGTAACGGTGTGATGTAAGAATTCATAAAAATGGTTTATGAGAGAGAAAGGGTGTCTCATAATATTTACATGACATGTAAAGTTAGTGGGTCATATAGATACATGTCCCAAAAAAATTAATGGAAATTAGATTCATGATACAAAAGAATTGCTTGAATGTAAATGAGGAGAGAGAAATTCCTTTCGGAATTTCGTCATAGTAACGGGTGTACATGGGAGGTATTTAATGAGAGATAAATGGGTCTCCCATCATTAAAACATAAATAGGGAAGTATGTGGGAGGGGAAAAACCAAACCCCAATATTTATAATTGAAATTAAAAGGGCATAACAACATTAATAAAATTGGACAAAAATGAGAAAGGAAGAAAAACCCTTACCAAGAAGTGTGCTTCCAAAGGCTTGAGAGAGGCTTGAGAGTGGATTATTGGGATCTTGGGTCACCTTGTGAGGATTCTAGAGATAGGAGGTAAGAGTTTGGATTAACTCCAAAGTAATTTAGTGAGGAGTAAGTGTGAGATTGGGTGGGTTTATATAGGAAAGGTGAGATAATTCTTTATTATTTAGGTTTGGGAACCTCACATTAAACTAATTAAAACCAAAAACCAGACCATGGTTTTTGACCATATTTTTTGGAAAAGGGAAGTGGAAAAAAATATTTTATAAGGACAAATTTGGAACTTCTTAAAATAATGGGGTTGTTTATGTGGAGGTGAGTCACACTCCCAAGGAAAACAATTTAAAAAGTAAGATGTTTAATAAGTCTTTAAGGGTCCATTAATGCTTTGTAAAATAAGTCAAACAAACCCAAAATCACATTATTTTAATGTTAAAACATATATTGGCCAAAAATAAGCCTTATAGTATTTTATTACATCACTATTGGGTCATTAGGATGTCATAAAACACATTATATATTTAAAAGGTATTTAATTTTTACCCAAAAATTTGACTGTCTCGGAAAATTATGAAAAATTCACTGTTGGATAATTTTGACATCCTAATTCCATAAATAGTATTTATTTTATATAAATAATTTTCTAAATATGTTAATTTTTACTTTTAAAATAAAAATCGACATTTATTGAAAATTCATGGGTTTTGACAAAAATGGCTTTCAAACCTTAATAAAAATTACAATTGCATTCCTAAAATCATAAAATAATTTATATTTAATAAAAAATTAATTTAATAATAATAATAATATTTTATTAAAATGTTATTTAATTCAAAAATCCATTAATTCATCAAAATATATTTCTTAGTTGAATATTAACTAAAAATACTATTTGTGCTTTAAAAACTATTTACAAGGTAATAATAATAAAATGAAAGTATATTCATTATTATATAAAAAAATAATGTACATAACCATAGTGCTAAGGTCTTGTTACATAACCCCTTATAACACCTGCATAAGACTGAAGAGTAAGGTGTGCGATGGTGACAGACTCTTGGGGTGGCTCGGATAACATTGCTCGGGTGGTAATCTCTATAAACTTCCATTTATATCGTAGGTGGTCCCGCTCGAGCTTAACATATTCAAGCTCGGCTTGGACTTGGTCAAGAGTGAATCCCAATGACATCACCTCCATTCTGAGCTCGGAAAAATGGGCTTCGTATGGGGAATGTCTACTAGATGAGGTCATTGCTTCCTTTTTCTGAGTAAATTGGATTTGTTAAATCCCTATATTTATACTAATAATATTATCACTATTCAATGGATATATTATCAAAGGTCACAATTCTTAACATAAAACCAAAGAAGTTGACCTTTTATATAAAAATTTTACATAAAGAGACATTTAATTAGATCAAGATGGATTTCCATTAATAAAAGTTTGGGTCGTTACAATCTTCCCCCCTTAAGAAATTTCACCCTCAAAATTTCCTTTTCCCACACTAAAACAGATGTGGGTAACTCTGCTTCATCATTTCCTCTGATTCCCACGTCTCTTCTTCAAAATTTTTGTTTCTCCACAATACCTTGACGAGGGGCATTGCTTTTTTTGTATAACTTTTTATCTATGATCTAAGATCTTCACTAGTTTCTCCTCATAAGAAAGATAATCCTCTAACTATACCACCTCTGAAGAGAGTACATGTGAAGGGACCGGTATTTACTTCCTTAAGAGGGATACATGAAAGACATCATGTACCTTGTCCACGGTAGGTGGAAGTGCTAGTCGATAGGCCATAGCCCCGACACGATCAAGAATATCTAAAGGGTCGATATACCTTGGACTTAACTTCCAGTTCTTTACACACCTCATGACCTTCTTCCACGAAGATATGCATAGAAATACCATGTCTCCATCTTTAAACTCAAGGTCTCATCAACTATTATCTGCATAAATCTTTTTTCAACTCTGGGATACCTTGATATGATGCTGAATGGTTTTCACCTTCTCCGCCATTTCTTTGACCATTTCTGGTCCAAGCAGCTTATGCTCTCCGACCTCATCCCAACACGCTAGTGTTCAGCACCTTTTCCCATAAAGGACTTCATATGGTTCCATTTGGATGCTCGAGTGGAAATTGTTATTATAAGAGAACTCAACCAGAGGAAGATGTTGATCCCATCCTCCTTTAAAGTCCATTTAGCACACTCTCAACATGTCCTCAAGTGTTTGGATAGTTCGCTCTGATTAGCCATCAGTTTGAGGATGATAGGTCGTACTGAAGTTCAGATCAGTATTCAGAGAATGTTTAAGACTCTTCCAAAACTTGGAGGAAAATCTTGGATCTCAATCAGACACAATAGATAGTGGTACTCCATGCAGCCTTACCACTTCCCTAATATATATCTGTTCCAGTTGATCCAATGATAAATCTTGTCGAATAGCAATGAAGTGTGTAGCCTTTGTAAGACAATCCACAATAACCCAGATTTCATTATTTCCTTTGGATGTCTTTGGAAGTCTGGTGACAAAGTCCATGGTGATGTTCTCCCATTTCCATTCTGGTATGTTCATTGGTTGCATCATCCCCTTAGGTTTCTGCCTCTCTACCTTCACTTGCTGACACACCAATCACTTTGATGTATATTCAGTAATCTCCTTCTTCATATTATCCCACCAATAATTCTCTTGGATATCTCGATACATATTTGTGTTTCCTGGGTGAATAGAAAAAATTGAACTATGTGCATCATCCAAAAGTTCTTTCTTCCGCTCCGGACTTGATGGAACACATAGTCTTTTCCCAAATATCACAATTCCTTCTTCATTAAAATTAAACTCCGAGGATTTCCCTTTTCTGATAGCTTCCATTTTTTCCTGAATTCCCACATCATCCTTTTTATCATCCTTTAACCATTCCAAAAGTGACGGTTGAGCAATCATTTGTGAAAGGATTGATGATGTTACCTTCTTTATTATTCCCATGTCCATCTTTATCAAATCTAAAAATATTGGATCCTTTTCAATTCTCATCAATGATAGAATCATTGGGTCCTTTCTACTTAGGGCATCTTCCACCTTGTTCACTTTTCCAAGGTGGTAATATATTGAGCAGTCATAGTCTTTGATCATCTCTAACCATCTTCATTGGTGCATGTTCAACTCTTTCTATGTGAATATATACTTGAGGCTTTTGTGATCCGTATATATTTCACACTTATCACCAAAGAGATAATGCCACAAAATTTTCAAAGAGAAGATCACTACAGCTAACTCGAGGTCATGTGTTGGATAGTTCTATTCATGAACTTTAAATTTCCATGAAGTATAGGCAATGAATTTGTCATTTTTCATCAACACACATCCCAGGCCCTTCTTAGAAGCATCACTGAATACCGCAAAAAGTTTTCCACTTGTGGGTAAAGTGAGCATGGGCGCAGTGATAAGCCTCCTTTTCAACTCCGTGAATCTTTCTTCACATGCATCACTCCAAGAAAACTTTACTCCATTCCGAATTAGCTTGGTAAGGGGATTGGACAATCGTGAGATATTTTTCACAAATCGTCAAAAATATCCAGCTAACCCCAAGAAGCTACGAATATCCATTACCGATGTTGGCCTCGTCCATCCCTCAATTGCATCTATTTTGGAGGGATCTATAGATATCCCATTGATTGTGATGATATGGCCCAAGAATGAGACTTCCTTCAACCGTAACTCACACTTTCTGTACTTTTCATAGAGATTATTCTTCCACAAGGTCTCTAGTATAGTTCTTAAATGCTCCTCATGATCCTCCTTGGTTTTAGAGTATATTAGAATATCATCTATAAAGTCTACCACAAATTTGTCTAGGTAATCTCTGAAGACTCTATTAATCAAGTCCATGAATATTTCTAGAGCATTGGTGAGTCTTAAAGGCATTACTATGAATTTATAGTGCCCATATCTTGTATGAAAATCAGTCTTGGGGATATCTTCCTTCTTCACCCTTACTTGATAATATCCCGACCTCAAATCCACCTTGGAGAAGTATTGTGCTCCACACAGCTGATCGAACAAGTCATCAATTCATGGGAGAGGATACTTGTTATTTATCATGATTTTTTTGAGCTCAAGATAATCAATGCAAAGGCACATTGACCCATCCTTCTTCTTGATGAAGAGGACTAGCGCACCCCATGGTGAAGCACTTGGGCCTTTATCCAGATTCTACTATAGTTGTTTATTTAGCTCCTTAAGTTCCATAACAGCCATTCTATATGGATTCTTGGATATTGGCAACTCCCCAGGTATAAGATCAATTGATAATTCAACATCTCTTCTAGGAGGAAGACCAGGAAATTCCTTGGGAAACACTTCAGTGAATTCCCTCACAATAGGCATGTATTCTATGATGTTTTCCTCCTTAGGCTCAATCATCTAAGCCAGATACACGTGCTCATAGGGCAGTAATATCCATGCTTGAGATGATGGAGCTAAAGAAGAATCATCTTCATCCTTTCACTTGTAAAGAATTGGGGGTTGATTCTCCACATGGAGATTGATTTCCCTCTCATGGAAATTTATGTTATCTCTATATAAGGAAAGTTAATCCATGCCAAGAATTGCATCAAATTCCACCAGAGAGAGTATGAAGAGGTTCACCGGGAAGTTTAATCCATAGATTATGATAGGTGAGGAGTTATATTCATGGGATGAAATGATTGCCCCATTTTTCGTACTCACCGAAATCTTCACTTCCATGATTTTTGGTGGTGCTGAGATTGTTCTACTAAACTTTAGAGATATAAAATAATACGTAGAACCTGAATCAAAAAGTGAGTTCATTATTCTTGAATGAATAACTAGTTTACCTATCACCACTTCATTTTTGGGGTTCACTTCGGTAGTAGTGATGGAAAAAGCTCACCCTTTCTGCCTTGGAAGTTGTTGGTTGCCTCTGAAAATCCTTGGCTTAGGGAACTGATTTTCAAGATGCTCTGGTTCTTTGTAGTTGTAGCAATGAACAACATGTTGAGGTTCTAATGGATAATTCCTCTCTTATTTTGCAGCCACGGGTTTTTCTTGCCGGCAGTTAACATCTAGGTGCGCTTCTCTTTCACACCTAAAGCATTTCCTTATCCCATTCAGGAAATTTCTAGGATGCTTTTTTCCACACCTTTGGCAAGTAGGGTTCTAGATCTTCTTAGCACTGTTGGATTTATCCATCAGGCCGCCAGCATTGAAGTCCACCTTATGATTCGTATCCCCATGATACCCTTGAGATTCTCCAATCTCCATTTCAACCTTTAGGGCACATCGAATAATTTCCTCATAGCTATCAAAGTCACGGATCATCAGCGGTTTCTGCAGGCTAGGTTTCATCCCACCAAAGAAGCGGTCAACCTTGCATTCAGGGGTAACAAAAAAACCAGAAGCATATCGTGCAAGCCTTGTGAATTTTTCCTCGTACACTCCAATAGATTAATCCTCTTTTTTCTTGAGGGCAAGTAAGTCTCTTTATATCTTAAGCTGGAGGGTGTGCAGAAAATATTTATCGAAAAACATCTTCTGGAAATCCTTCAATTCCAACGCCTCGATATCCTCCTCAGGATTTTTATTTTTTATCAACGTCCACCAATGATCAGTTTCACCCTCTATGTGATAATCATCCAGGAGAACCTTCTCTTGTTTATAACATTAAAGTATGGAGAAGATCTTTTCAATGGAGTTGATCCATTGTTCAGCGATTGAGGGATCAGATGATCCATTAAAATTATGAGGCCTTTGTCTCATGAAGCTCTCAATATTAACTTATTCTTTCTTAGGGGGGTTGAACATTCTTATTTAACCATGTTTCTATTCAAATCTTGATTTAGATGAGAGAGAAGCGTGACAAAGTTTGCGATTCCTGCTCCCATTGTATTGGGCATCTCATTAGTACAGTCATCACATTGATCTTCACATCGGTTGTTATCCCGAGTCCTCCTATTACCAGCCATTGGTTGGAATAAAAGGAAAGTTAGGGGTAAAAAATAAAGGGTAATACAAGGACAAAACTAATAACTTATAAATAACTTTTATTTCCTTAACATATGAATCTATTGGCTTCAGTCTATGTTATCCATGATCTACTTTCTAACATATATTCTTAGGGAATTTTTTTAGTCCCTTAATAATGTTTCATACTAAGCTTGTGAATTTACCAAAGCATATCCCCTGGGAGTGTTGTAACTAAGAGTGCAGTAAGTCTCGTTGTCGTGCACCAGTTCCCATTTGAGTCTAGCTCAAAGCGGTGTTTTCGGGTTTTACCACTAGGATACATCTGTGCCAGAGCCGCCTCTACCTACTCGTATCTCTACAGAGATCTATTTGCTTGATAAAACACTTACTCAATACTCACCAAAACTTAGGGGTGTTTTTATTATACTTATTCTTATCTCTAAGGCTTTACTAGGGTTTTCTAATCCAAATCCCAAAAATAACTAAACCTATCCTCTGATACCAAATATGAAAACCCTGATCTTTTATTACACAATTAAACATAATTTATTACATAAACTTCACTTGATACAACATGTAAGATCGAGAGGTCTAGTGTATTTGGGGATTAGGATAATTGTATAACCACTTAAAACATGAAAAAAAATATCTTTATTGAAAACTTCCTTTACATGACCACCACATTCCCTCATACTTAGCATTGCATGGGATAACCAAAGGACATGCATAAAAAAGGGTGAGCTATAAATCCCAGTAAGGGAAAAATAATGGAATAACATGAGGAATACAATACATGTTAGAAAATAATAATATTAATAGAGCACAACAGAAGCATAAACATAAAGGTATGATAAATCATGATAATTATAACATGGAAATGTGGCAACAACACTTAACATGGAATTAGCATGAGTTGAGGCTCGTTGCACATGGAGCATGAGTAAATCCTCACTGCACATGAAGCACGAGTAAAACCTTGTTTTACTTGAATTATCATGATTCAACACCCATTTCACATGATGTATCATGATACTATACTTTACCCAATGCATTGGAGCGCTATAAGGGCGCACCCTTCTTAAACCTTTCATTTCATGCATAAGTGTGCCACATGGATCATATAACATGGATTCATAAAACATAATAATTTATTACATGATAAATAAATTTGAATTCATATATTAAACTTTATAATAAATAAGTAAATGTGCATAAAGTTGAATACCCTTGATAGAGAAATGGGCATCGTATTCACTACACAATGACATTAGCTTGGAAAATCGGTGCAATTTCAGCAGCGTAATGGCGTGACATAAGAATTCATAAAAATGGTTGATGATAGAGAAAGGGGTGTATAATAATATTTACATGATATGGAAATTAATGGGTTAATATAGATAAATTTCCCAAAAAAATTAATGTAAATTAGGTTCATGAAACAAAATAATTTCTTGAATGTAAATGAGGAGAGAGAACTTCCTTTCAGAATTTCAGCATAGTAATGGGTGTACATGGGAGGCCTTTAATGAGAGAGAAAGGGGTATCTCATCATTAAAACATAAATAGGTCAGTATGGGTAAGGTTATAAATCATACCTTAACATTTATAATTGAAATTAAAAGGTCATAACAACATTAAGAAAATTGGACAAATTGAGAAAGGAAGAAAAACCCTTATTTGGAAGTGTGCTTCCAAAGGCTTGAGAGAGGTTGAGAGAGGATTATTGGGAGATTGGGGAACCTTGGGAGGATTATAGAGAGATGATGGCATAGGTTTTATGAACTAAAAAGGCTTTTAGTGAGGAGGAAGTGGGATCTTGGGTGGGTTTATATAGAAAAGGTGAGGGAATTCTTTATTATTTAGGTTTGGGACCCTCACATTAAGGTATCCAAACCACAAACCCACCCATGGTTTTTTCCCATGGTTTTCGGAAAAGGGAAGTGGAAAAAAATATTTTATAAGGCCAAAGTCCTAACATCTTAAAATAATGGGGTTGCTTATGTGGAGGTGAGTCACACTCCCAAGCAAAACAATTTAAAAAGACCAGATGTTTATTACGTCTTGAAGGGTCCATTAATGCTTTGTAAAATAAGTTAAACAGACCCAAAATAACATTATTTTAATATCAAAACATATATTTTCCAAGCATAAGGCTTATAGTATTTTATTACATCACTATTGGGTCATTATGATGTCATAAAACACATTATATATTTAAAAGGTATTTAATTTTTACCCAAAAATTTGACTCTCATAGAAAATTATGAAAAATTCACCATTGGATAATTTTGACATCCTGATTCCAGAAATAATATTTCTTTTATCTAAATAATTTTCTAAATATGTTAATTTTCACTTTTAAAATAAAAACCGACGTTTATCGAAAATTCATGGGTTTTGACAAAAATGGATTTCAAACCTTAATAAAAATTACAATTGCATTCCTAAAATTATACGATCATTTATATTTAATGAAAAATTAATTTAATAATATTAATATTATTTTATTAAAATATTATTTAATTAAAAAATCCATTAATTCATCAAAATAAATTTCATAGTTGAATGTTTACTAAAAATACTATTTGTGCTTTAAAAACTATTTACAAGATAACAATAATAAAATAAAATTATATTCATTGTTATATAAAAAAATAATTTGCATAACCATAGTGCTAATGTCTTGTTAAATAACCCCTTATAACACCCGCATAATACCAAAGAGTAAGGTGTGTGATAGTGATAGACTCTTGGGGTGGTTCGGATAACATTTCTCGGGTGGTAATCTCTATCAACTCATGTTTCTCTCATAGGCGGTCCCACTCGAGCTTAACATATTCAAGCTCGGCTTGGGCTTGGTCAAGAGCGAAGCCTAATGACGCCACCTCCTTTTCGAGCTCTAAAAAATGGGCTTCATATGGGGCACATCTACTGGATGAGGCCATCACTTCCTTTTTCTGAGTAAATTGGATTTTTTTAAAGCTCTATATTTATACTAATCATGTGATCACTATTCAACGGCTATATTAGCAACGATCAAAATACTTAACAAAAAACCAAAGAATTTTACATTTTCTATAAACATTTTACATAAAGAGAAATTTAATTAGATCAAGAGGGATTTCCATTAATGAAATTTTGGGTCGTTACATCATTCATGATTCTACTAGGGTATGGGTTTAATCATTGTGACTGCCACATTTAACCTTTTGGCTATATTACTAACTAAAACTTCATCTCCTTATGAAAAAAAATTAAAGAGATGATATTTCTAGAATACATGCATACTGATTTTTTACCTAAATCATAAGTTACAATATATATATATATATATATATTTGTAGAATTGGATACCATGAGTTACTTTGAACTTTTCTTGGTCATCGCACTATTATTATCGTAATCATAGTATCAAATTATATTAGTCATTATAGAAACCAATTATATATCCATTTAAAATTAGTTTCTTATCTTATCTATATATGAGGAACATATCCTCTATACAACTCTAGTAATTTAGGATTGTTTTAATTAATTCTCAATTTAGTTATCTTGGACTTACTGTTGCATAAAATGACAAAAATGGTAGAACCAATCATCGAATCTGTCAAAAAACTACCCATTATTTATTTCATGTGACATAGGAAATAATCCTCTCTTGATTTATCTATATTATATATTTCAATAAATTGTAAATTTATTTACTTTAAGTTTTATAAAATAGCCACTTAGATCTATATCTTTGGATATTGATCCCTAAAATACGAGCTTCTTATTGAAAACATGAGTTTATGTTGGAGTTGTTGACAATAAGAGTTGGATGTTGACAATGAAATACCTATAAATATAGTATGAGAATGATACTATTATATCTATTAAGGGATTATTGAATTCAAGGTTGAGGAATATGAAATTTGTTTCATTTTATATTAGTGGAAATCATGTCATGAATAATAATGAAAAACATGGATTTGGAGTTTGAGAAAAATACATATATTATGGAAGTAACCATTGAAGGTTTATTTTATATAATTTTTGAAGGTTTAATATTCAGAATTTATTATGGTAGATGTTCTTTAAGTTATACATGGCATTTCAAAATGTATACATAGTATTGAATGTTCCAAAAGTTAAGCCCAGAAGGTTGTTCTAGTTGTGGAAGTTAAATTTAGAAGGTATTTAGAGGATAATTGGGAAGTGGATTTGAAGACATTACATTGACAAGATTCCTCAAAAAAATAGTTGAGGTCATATGTAAGAGTAAACACTTCTAATTAATACATAAAGGGAATATTTTCCAAAATATGAAATGTGGAAGAGTTAAAAGAAGTTCCTTGAGCATATAAAAGTAACCTTTCATATTATGTAAATTTTTTTGAGACTCTATATGTAAAGGTTTCCAAGATATTAATTTCTTAGGAAGAAGTAAAAAAATTACAAAGGATAAATCACCCTCTTCTTATATACATAATGATCACTAATATGATATGTAAAGGTAAGAAAGCCAATATGTAAAGGTAATATCTTTTAGAATTCAAGGTAATGATGAAGATAGGTCACATAATGGATTGAATGTCCATGACATGATCCACTTATACATACAGGTATATCAATAATAAAATAATATTGATATATCAACTAGTAGATTATGTAAACCTAGAGATAGTGAAATCGGAAGATTATGAAGGCCCCATTATACGAAAGACAGTGGTAACTATGAAACAGGGAGATATTGAAGGTCACACCGTAGTGGAGATTATTTTGGTAATAAAAATTACATGTGATAAATGGGGATACCCATAGGGGAGTTTTGGAGGTAGTTATGAACTGTTTGTAAGTCCTATTGAAAAAAATACCAGGAAAAGCACCACATTGTGGAGGAGGAAATATCGAATATCAGATTACCAAGAGTCGAAATATAATGGATAGACAATCATGAAGAAAGTTATTTTGTAGGGATTTTTTTATATAGAATCTATACACTATGTTAATTATATTAACACAACATGGTCAACTGATATAGAGCCCAAGGTAGGTGTTATGAATCAATTTTTATGCCAAGATATTTGGTGAGTTAAATAGGAGAATATTTTTTTATCTGGAATTTGGTTAAGTACCAAACCATAAAGATAGATAACTTTTTGTGACAAGGTAGTGTCAGGAGAATATCACACTATAGATATTGTCAATATGTCATGAATATATGTTTTCTATAATATCTATAACATTCATTTAGAACTCAATATTAGGATTTGGCTTGAGATTTTATGAGGTTTTCCTTGGACTGTTTAGAATATTATGATCACATTAAAATTCTATGGTACACCTGGAATGATCATGGAGAGTTTAGAGAATATGTATTGATCCCAACCTTTATATCAATGGATTGGTTGCATGGAAGATATATATAAACTACCTGTAGTAATTCTAGAAAAATGGATTAATATTGAATATTTGGATTTCATGAGACAATATAGAATAGGGGAAATGTATTTCTATTAATCATATATGGTTTTGTTGAAGGTGGAAAACTCAAAGATTGTAAATATTACATTGTTAAGTATGGTTGTTAAATAAGGATTGCAATAAGATAATTATGGTATGGAATTATCATCACCTATAATAGGAAGTTGTTACTACTATGTTTTTGTGGAAGATAAAGACTCAACCCTCATATTGAGGTGTGGATCTCATCAAACCTTAGAGGATTATAAGAGCATCAAACATGGGCTTCAAAGAAGCATCCATTATGGACGTATGATGCAATAATACCCTCATACTAAATATGTACAAACCCTCACATCTATAAATTGAGTGTTGTGTTCACAAAATTATTGTGGGGAGGAGAAAAATGTTGAGTGTCCCTTGGATTGGTAGTGATTCTTTCCAAAACCTTGTAAGGGTGGTGTGCCTTAGCATGGAATGACCAAAACCTATTAAAATGTATCCACCGAAAGTGAGTATAGTATATTCTAGTACACTAACACATCATAGTAGGCTTTCTCCTTGGATTATCCCTTAAAGGTAAACCAAGTAAAACATCTACATTCTATGAATGCATTAATTTATATATCTATGCTTATTATTTGGTGTGATTGATGTGAGAGAACGATATATTGAACATGTTCCTTCTAATAAGGGAATAAGATCTGCACAACCTAGAGGACCAAATGAAGTAAAAAAGTTTTAATTGGTGTGCACCATTATTTATGACCACCCCCCCCAACAAGGTTCTTTAGTTCAACTTAGTCCCAAAAAATGGTATCAAAACTAAAAGGTTCTAACTTGAGGTTCAATATCTATATTTATTTTGGATTTTTTTCTCACATGGATTCAATTATGTGGCCTCCATTTTTTAAAATAACTAATTATAATGGTTGGAAAAAGATATTTTTATGTTCCAATGGGCTTTAATAAAAGAGTTATTGGAGTAAATCCTTCAATATTTTAATTTTTCTAAGCATAGTAAATGAATTGTTGAAGTAAGATTGGAGAATATATTAACAAATTCCTTGTCTAATGAGGTATGTAAGTACAAATCTCACTATGTTACTAAATTTGAGATATAAAAGACCCTAGAAAATATTTATGGGAACTCAATTAAAGTAAAGGATATGGAGGTATCATACTTAAATTATAGTGATGAGAGTATTATGAAAAAGGGAAAAAAGAAGAAAAATTAGAAGAAGACACCCAGGAAGATGGAATCTCCAATCAATGTGATCATTTCTAATTATATTTTTAAATATAATTCTAATAATGTTTTGGAAGAATATTTAAAATTTTAAAATTCAATGTCACCATTTAATATTGATATAATTAGAAATGAAAAATGGGTTGTGACCCCAAAAGATATGCATTATTGGGGTGAGTTTGGGGCGGGGTAGGTTTTAAAAAAAATGTAATATAAATAAGCTTGGATGAATAGACCACACAAGAAGCCAAACCATATGGGTTTACCTGCATAGATATCACCCTACCTATGGAATATTTTAAATTTAAAAAAAACATGTGCGGAGTCTATACCACTATTCCTATATGAAAAATTGAAATTACAAAGTGAAACTACAGGTTATGAAGTCTCTTCTACTTTACTACCTAAGAATGAAATATCCTAAGTTCCCAGACTCATGAACTCCTCCTATGTGCCTCGTAGTACCTTTCTCTCTCTATCTAGACTTAATAACCCCACCCAGTCCCTTGTCACCTTGACTTTATCATATTCCTCCCTCCCACTGGAAATGACACACCAATTAGCTCCCTCTCTCCCTCTCAAACCCGACACATAATCCCTTACCTTTCTAACTCCCTCCCCCAACCTCTAGAGTCTTCATCTCATCATCAGCATCCCCCCTCCAGACTTATCATTACATGCCTTTTCCTACCTTTTCCCGAATAAAGTCATTTTCACCCCTCCATACAAGTCATCACCCACCTCAGCCTCCTCCCTCTAGGCTCATTGTCACTCACCTTGGCCTCCCCCCTCTAGATCAGCCTCACTATCACCTTCCCTATCCTCCCCACTCTAGAACAATCCCATCACCTACCTCATCCTCCCCACTCCAAACCATCCCCGCTACTCACCTTGACCCCCCCCCCCCATGTCGACTTCTACACCCGCCTGCCCATCTTCACCAATGAAGTTTTTTATTTTTTTATTATTTTTATTATATTTTTATCATATATATATACATACATATGTATGTATGTGTATATTATAAATGTTTCATTATATTAATAATAATAATAATGTAACAACTCAAATCGAGATCCACTAAAAGGGTGCCCTCATTCTGTCAATTTCATAGCCTCAAGCGCACTTCCCCATATGCTAGAGGCTTCCAACCAACAGGGAGGATTTAATGGTGGTATGGTGGGGTAACAATACTCTCATGATCATAATAAGAACAACAATATATAAACTAAATAAACAAAAAAATCATGTGAAAAATAACAACAGTAGATAAATAATGACTAAAAATCATTAATAAATGAATGTATAACCATGCATAAACATATTATAATATACAAGAAACTAAATACATGGTAGCAGACATACAATACAATACATGAATAGTGAAAAAATAAAATTCAAGATCCTAAAGGGAAAATCCATGAGCATCCTAAACACCGGCTCAGTCCTATGCTCTTAAGCTCCAAGTACAATGGAATTATCCAACAACACAAACTAAGGTCCTATACCTACAACTAAATGATATATGTTTGGGTACCAAATGGAATCCTGAATAGATTATGAGATATACTTAGTAGGACACCTCCAATGGTGTATAATATATAATCTAGTCCATATATATAAAATAAAGTAGTGTGTAATTATATCGAAAGTAAGGTAGTGTGGTGAATGTAAATGTAATCAAGCTGACTCAGGTTCTTCCAGGGCCCCTGGTTGACCATACATTCTTTAGCCTAAGTGATAATGTCTCTGATGAGGTTACCATATTTATATGTATATATATATATATATGTATGTGTGTGTGTGTGTATGAATGTATATATATGGACTAGATGTGTAGTGACATATATGGACATATATAGATATACGAAAACTAGCCAGGAATCGAGGTATAACTCGGTCATCCATGCACAGTTGTAGGAGTATCATAGAGTGATAAGGGATGTCATACCCAAGAATCATAAGTAAAGAGGGACACTATTCCCAAGTATTACAATTTATAATGGGACACCATTCCGGAATATCTTAATAAATGATAAGGGACATCATGCCCAATAATTTCAATGAATAATAATATAACTAGGGTCTCATGTTTTAATAAGGGGAATAATCCCATAAATTTGAATAGGGATACTGAATTCCATGACCGACATCCTAGACAAGGGGTGTGGAACATCATTTCCATCAGCTTAACATTATGTGGAATGTCATGTCTAACATCCTAATCGAGGGGGTATGGAGTGTAATGTCCAACAACCCAAGTGAAGTAGATCTCCATGCCCAACATCCTCGACCAAGGGGGTGTCAAGTTCCATGTCCAAAAACCCTAATCGAGGTCCCTATATAATAAATTAATATAAGGTAACCCACTTACCATGTGATCACTTATCCTTGGCATTCCATAAAGGGTAACCCTGCATTATTCAAGGTGTAGTGGACCTTCATTTATAAGTTGCATTCAATATTTAAAAAGGCCATGAGGATATTCATTCCATAATAAATTAAAACTTTACATTCAGATCACTTTATTTGTAGCAATAAAGAAGTTCATGAGAAAACACCCATGCCATAACAAAATTCATCAACCACTTTAAATTGTTACCTTATAAGTAACCAAGGTGCACTACTACAAATATGCATTTTATCAGCACTAAAAAAGGCCTTTAACAGCACTAGAAAAGCGTTATTAAATCTGGAAAACATAAAGGGGGGGTTCCCTTTATCAGCGCTCCAAAAAGCACTGATAAAGACCCCTTTTATCAGTTCTTTTTTGAAAGCGCTGATAAAAGTTAAAAAAAATTAAAAAAAAAATTAAAAAAATTAAAAAAAATTAAAAAAATCTGTAAATTGGAGGGGGATTTTAACAGCGCTTCCCCCCCCCCCATTTATCAGTGCCCCTGCAAGCCCCAGTCACGACGCCGCACCTTTTATCAGTGCTTTGGACCCTTTAACAGTGTTATCCCCCTCCCAAAATTCACCCATGCGCACGCCTAGGCCTGCCTTTACCAAGTTTTGAACTCAAGACCTCCCCCCCATGTGCGCTAAGCCTTTACCACTCCTCTAAATTGATTTGTTCTCCAACTAGTGATATATCTCTTTATATATATATACATATATATAGTTATATTTATTCGTGTATTAATATAAATTTATATAGTTGTATTAATATATATATATACATATATAGTTATTTATATATTTATATATTTATTTGTATATTAATATATATATATAGTTAGTTATATTTATATATGTATATATTTATTCGTATATTAATATTAAGTTATATCTATTTATTTATATATTTTTTTTTATATTTTTTTATCCATATATTTATTCGTATATTAATATATATTTATAATATTAGTTTTTAATACAATTATAAAATATGTTTTGTTTTGTGTGTGTGTAAATAAATACATATATACAACACACACACACAGAGATATATGTGTGTGTGTGTGTGTGTTTCTATAAGTATAATTATACATATTTATATATATATATATATATGTATATACATATGTTAGAATATATATATATATATATATATTAGTTTGTTAATATATAGACACACACAAATAGACACACACACATTATATAGGTACATATATAGTTAGATTAATATACAGGTATATAAATATTCATATATTTGTATTTTAAATAAAATAACTATTAGTTATTATTTAGATAAATATAATATATTTTATATGTAAATATATTTTATTATTTATATTTATAATTAAATTTTTATGTGTGAATATATAAAAAAATATGTATATATTGTTATATATTTGATTATAAATAGAAGTGAATTATAAAAAATGATAAAATTTCAAAGACATAATATCAATATGAATGTAATACCTTGGAATAAATTCAGTACCCACCAAAAAAAGCCAATAATACCCTCTTAAATGAGGCTGAAAATCCACTAAATGTTCAAAAACCGGGGTACCCCGACTAAAAACTCAGTTTTGCAGTCCTTATAGGCCTTTTTTGGGATCGAAAAAAGTGACAGAGGCTTTGCCTCAATTACTAGTGCGTAGATCTCATCGTAGGCTTTGATTTGATATGCTGTAGAGCTCAAACAGACACTGGGATCAAAATTTATGGCCGTTTGAAGTTTGAGTTACATTTTCAACTTATTTTAGATCTTTTATTAATTGTTTTGATTTTTTGTGTCTTCAAATTGTTACTAAATGATTTTTAATCGATAATAATTAGCAACTTATTAATTAAAAAAATTTGAATTTTTTATATGTCATTTTTGCTAAATATCTTATATATTAAGTATATTAAGTGTAAATGTATATTTATACTTATCGAAAATATATTTTAAAATTATATATTATATTTATATCAATATAACTATATTTATATATTTATATATTAATATATTATTTTTAATTTTTTTTCAAATTCAACCCTTTATCAGCACTTTTAAAAAAAGCGCTGATAAAGCCCCCCCCCCCCTTTATCAGCGCTACTCAAAAAAGTGATGATAAAGGGGGGTCCCTTTATCAGCACTAAAAAAAGCGCTAATAAAAGTACCACTTTATCAGTGCTTTTTCATTAGTGCTGATAAAGGTTGGCACCGGGAAAAACTATTTTTGTGGTAGTGGTGGTTATTCATTAGTGCTACACTGACATGCCTTAGGAGGGTGTTCGGTTACATAGGTAAAACCAAATCATAGAAAGTGTATTGTATGAAAATCACATTTGATTTAAACACATTTATAAACATGGAACACTTCATAACTTAATATGGTCTATGTATACATACCCTATTATAATTAAATCCATTCAATTATCAACATCCATCCAATTTCCAACATGGGAAATTAATGGACTCACCCAAAGGGGTTCCAAAAATGAGGTCACATCCCTTGAAACAAGTTGAGGGGTATGAAGAAAATATAGGTCGTGGTCTATGAATTGAATTTAGGGAATTTCATAATTTAGGATCAATGCACATGAAGTATAGCATGAGGCACAATGACAATATGATAAAAATGATGCAGCTTTTAGAGGAAAGAATAAGACCACATACCTTATATCAAGGAAGATTCACTCTTCCAATATCAGGATTTAGTTAAAATTGGAATGATAGAAATAAAAATAATCATCAAATTCCCTAAAAATATGGAAAAATAACTCACCTAGATTTATTATTCTAGGTGTAAATGGGGAATAAAATAATAAGCAAGAGGAATCGAGAGTTTACTGATACACTTCCAATACATCTAAAGATGTTCAATTAAGGGCTCAAATTAGGTAGTTACATGGAATCCTATCCAAGAAGGATAGGGTAGATCGATCATCCTATCATGGTAGAAATGAAGGAAGAAACGGATGAAGAAAATAAATAAGGTTGGAGGGGGGAAATGGCCATTTATACAACTTTACTCAGCCACGCGGTTTGGCCGCACGGTTTTCCAAACTATGAACCAACTATGTGACATCCTCTATCTATGATCCACACCCCCACATGATTTTTCTACATGGTTTGGTATAACCATGCACCAACTATGTGGTGCTATTGATTAATTGGCACTAACCATGAAGGCTAGGCACACGGTTTTAAAAACCATGCATAGCCCATGTGCCCACATCTTCAGTTTTATGTAGACATTCTGTATGGTTGTGCACCACTTATTGCATGGTTTAAAAACCCATATGAAACCCCTTATGAGTATTCATGATTTCTCCTGAGGGTCCACATGGTTTAGATAAACCGTATGCCCTGTCTATTTCTCCCAAAAAGAAATATTTCAGAGTCTGACGCTCCTGAAAGTCATCCAAACTTTTAAGACACCTATTGATCCATAAACCTTATAAAAAAAACTTTTAAGTATTCTAAATAGCAAAATTATGTTCCAAGACACAATTTAATATTTTACCATCTGCTAAATGAAAATTTCAAAATCTCTTTAAATTCCCAACCAATTTAAAACACAGGACATTACAATCTCTCCACCTTAGAACTTCTCATCCTTGAGATATATTAGGGGACAATGAAAACTTTACCCAACCTACTTGGGTAGTGAAATTTTGTTCAAATGTCCATGATACATTTCTAAAAATACAATTCACCTCTAGGAATAACTTTAAATATGTGTTAATTAAGTCATAAAAATTCGATATAACTCTCAAAACTACCACAGAAGCATTAATACAGCACTTACGTGAGCTTGTTATCCCCAAGACATGATCACATCATCGCCTCCTTCCATTAACCTTCCTAATGAATTCCCCACCATATGTTCTAGAATTTCTCACTTCCAGATATGATTCATGGTTCTCCCACCATCATAATGGCCTATTAAAAAAAGGCCTTATCATCTTAGTGATACTTCTGGTACAATTATCTACTCGTGACCCCCAGTCACACATGAGAACTCTAATCCTAGTCCTAAATTAGATAAAAATGGTAAAATTATATGAAATCCCAAAACAAATCATTAATCTACACCCATCTCATTATAATAGAATTAGCAATATTATTTATCACCAACTACATCCAACTACTTGAGATAATTAAATTTTAACCGCTTCTGGTCAATTATTTTGAAAACACTTGGTCCTACAGTAGACATATCACCAAAACCAAATTCTAATTTAATATTCAAAAGCAAAAGGAGTTCGTTTTAATCATGACCATCAAGTCCCAAACCCAAATTACGGTGAAGTATCTTTTCTGAACCATATCCTAGAAAAAAAACTATCATCCTACAGCACCAACACTAACACTATCTTGATCCATCATCCATGGATCTTCATAAAGTACTCTGAGATTAATTCCCACATTTGGTTTACACCTAAAATCATAGTTGAATCTATACATATAACTTACTAATAATTTTATCCATACATTAATCCATTTATTTAATAGAATAATGGTTCTAAAATGTTCATCCAATAATCAGCCTTAAGATTCCATGACCCTTCTCACATAAGGGTCACCCTCCAGTGATCAACATCCCAATCCCCACCCAAGTACCATAATAGTTATCAATCTAATGAAAAGAGAGCCTGATCATTACATCCAATTCCATGTCCCTCCCTGGAAAAAAAACTAGCATGGATTAAATTTCTCTCATCCCAATCACAAAAGGTAAACATCAACCATCACTCATACCTACTTTTGGAAATGGTCCCCATGGTGTTCATCAAGATTCAAATTGAAACAAGTATTGCCACCCTCAAACAGCCAATGATGTACTCTATACCATATATATTACTTTTAAATTGATACTCGATCATACTCTAAATGATTTCTTTAGTCAAACTAGGAAATGAATTTAGGTACGTAGCTTGACATATATCCTACACTCTCTCTCAGTATAATTTGAATGATGTCATGATATTTGGCATGCTAATATATAAGCTAAGAGTGCACTAGGATTTTATCAATAGGCTTGTATAACTCTCCTAATCTATGATCACCTAAAATAGGATACATTTTCTTTAATTAACCCTTGACACCATGTATCATGATTGTATGTTCCATGGTTCTATCATGGGTTAACTTTATCCTCTCACCTGTTCCATTCTAGGTTATCCCTCATCCTAGGAACTTGCTTAAAATTAACCCCAAAGCTCCGGTCCACCCTTCCCTCAAGTACCACTCCTTTAAAACTATATTTCATTGGATCACACCCATTCATTCACCATTATTGAAAATAGTTACCATGTAAAACTATAATGAACTAACTTATCATTTACTAAAAGTTTACTATCTCATACCACCCATTTTGAGACCTGAATCATGATCCTGTGTGTAAGAACCCAGACCTTCTTTTTAGGTATGGGTTTTCTTTTTTGGTGTTTTTGAGAAAAAGAGGAGAATCTGTAAATTTAAGGAGTACACGTTGTGTACTTTGAAGTACACATTGTGTACCCAATTGCCGCAGGTAACCGTGTACTAGCAGTGTAACTGCCGAGTACATGGTCGTGTGGGGTGACCTAGAGACCTCCTAAAGTGAGGGCCAGTTAAGGCAAGTACACACCATGTATCTTTAAAGAACACACCATGTACTTTTCTTTTTAATTATTATATCGAACTGGGGTTGCGTCTCGTTCACAGAAACCCCTCCTTCTCAGCCTGTCTCATCTAGGAGCGACTGAGGCCTATGAGTCTTCTCTGAGCCCCCTACCTTATATATGTTCTCCAATTAAACCATCATCGATTTCATTGGAATCGGAATGGTGGTCTCTTCCTTCTTCTAGAGCCTTGTTTCCTGTTTTCTCTCCTTTCGTGAGATATACTTGGTTGAGAATTTTTGATGTTTCTGTAGATCTACAACATTCTAGGTCAATTTAAGGGCTTATGCTGGGATATCGATCGTAAAACACTGAGTTAGGTGGTTTGTGCCTTTCCATAGTTATTCTTTGAATATTATGTGCAAAAGTACCCAACACTGTAGAATTAGGTATTGTGTGTTTAGGATTTTTAGCCCTATTAATGCCTGTTATGCCTTGTGTTCTTGAGTAGAGGTTGTTTGATTGTGAATAGGGTTATTTTCCATGCTATGGATGTGTTTTCCATGCTTATTTTGATATTTAATGTTGTTTTAGCCTTGCATGTTAGGTTGTTTTCTTTCCATTCCTAGTGTTTTTAGGATACAGTGATTTTATTTGTTGTTGTGATATGCTTCATGGCTCTTTATCCAAGTAATTATTGAGGTTTACTTTAGCTTTTGAACATCGTTTGTGCACGTTTGACTTACACAGGGCAGTGGGAACCTGGTTTAGTTAGACCATAGGGGAAATGGATGGTGAGGGCTTTCCTAGAGTGTCTGTTTACTTTTACGTTGTGAGACCATAAGGGGGTAGACTTTGTGCTCCCTCAGAGTGTCTGTAGTTCCATGTTATGAGACCACAGGGGGAATTGGACATTGATTGCTTCTTCAGAGTGTCTATAGTTACCTAAACAAGACCACAGGGGGAATTGATGGTGTGTACTTCCTCATAGAGTATTTTCTAAAGATGAACCATAGGGGTTAGACTGTGAGTACTTCCTAGAGGGTTTTTTGTGTTTGATTGGTTTAAATAGAGGGGTTAAGTTGTGAGTAATTACCATAGGGTTTCTTGTTTTTGATTAGCTGTTTACTTGATATATGAAAATGAATGCAATTGGAACTGTAGGATTGTTTACTTTTGAGTACTTTCTTGTTTACTTATTCATTTTTCTTATTGCCTTCCATATATATTCACTAACTGTTAGGAACAAATCTTTGGGTGGTTTCCTATTAGGATTCGTCTCATACCCTGTTTGGGTCATGATTTTGGGCCTAAATAGATTATATTTCTACAGGTATAGATAAGGTCAAGTGCCCTTCTATGTCATGTACTTGACTACTGTGGAGCTGGAGAGCAAGGGATCAAGATGAGGCTTGCAATGTTGCTGGAGTTTATTTGTTTTCTTTGTACTTTGATTTAATACTGTATTCTATCATTGTGATTTGTTTGGCTGCTTTCCTAGACATATGTATCAAGCATCATTTATATATGTACTTCAACGGTTTATTACTTTTAGTATTTTGTTGTTTACTTATTTCATGTTATTACTAATTTCTCTATTGTTATCTATTTATTTCCATTGCATTACTCTTACAATGAGGGCATAGTTTCCCCACTGTCACATCCAAGGCCCTCGCTATTAGTCGGAAGCCATTGGTATTTGGGGAAGTGCGATTGAGGCCATATGACCAACTGGGTACGGGGCACCTCTTGGAAGCACCCGGAACAGAGACGTTACAAAGTGGTATCAGAGGAATTATTTTCTTCTTGACTTACTATTTGGAGCCTATAGTTAGGGATAGGACGGAATATGTAGTTGGTAATAAGTTGTACCCATGATTAGCTAACTTGTGTACATGGAAAATATAATTAACCTCAATTGTTGTAATTTTTCTAGTTTTTCAATTATTACAGTTGATTTAATTTCACTGTTGGGTGATTCACATGTTTTATGCTATTATTGTTGATATTATTGAGGTTTTACTTATGTTGCAACCTAATGAGATGTGGGTATGCCCTCTAATGCATCATATATGCACTTTCTATAGATCACATTTCATGCATTATTTCCATGCCATTTAGGGTGAATTACTGATTGTGTGTTGTTGTGATAGATGTTCTTCTAGATATGAATGTTGTTGTAATAGATGCCTTGATAGGATACATGTTGTTTGATAGGGTATTTTTAATGTTTAAATTTCACTTGAATGAATGTCAAACTTTGGTCCCTAAGGTGTTATGGGACCTCATGGATTGCAATTTGGTGGATAATTTAATTTTTATTCCTTGCATATGATATGTATAAGATGCCAATATTTGATTCGTGGAGAGTATAGGCCCCCATGAATTGGAATTTGGCACTTTAATGTTTTTTCAGTGTATTTATGGGTTCCTAAGTAGTTTCTAAGGATTAGTGTCTGGAAAAACCTAGAATACATGGTGTGTATTGCTGAATACATGCCATGTATCCTTCTATTAAGGAAGGAACTGTTTTTATTAAGTAAATTCCATGTACTAAATGTACATACCATGTAGTCTCTAATCGTGTCACTGGATGTGTGGATAGAGACATAGGGTTGGGAAATCTTTGGTGGAACACGTCGTACACCAGACATACACGCTGTGTGTATAGACTATGTGTCCAGCCGTGTGACCAATGACACAGGTGGATTATGGGTAGTTATTACACATCATGTCTAGAACAAACATGTCGTGTAGAGTCAGCCGAGTAACTAGCTGTGTGACTAACAACACAGGTCAGTGAAGTCCCTTCTAGTACACGTTGTGTCTGGTACAAACAAGTCATGTATTCTTGATCTAAGAGAACCATGTGGGTTAAGTCATGTAGAAGAACTCGGGTAGGGGAAGAATATTCAAGTACAAGTCGTGTTTTAGGACAACACGTCATGTGTATGTGGTGTTACACGACCTGGGTTGGAAAAAGTACATATCTTTATGAAATCTTAAGATAAAACTCCATGTAGGATTTGTACATGTCGTTTATCCACCTTTTATAAATCTTGAATGCTTTCTTTCTCATGTTCCCTTCTTTCACTTATAAGTTTTATTCCTTTTTAAACTTGAGATAAGGTGTGTGATTGACCTTGAAAATCCATGCCACCGAGACATCCTTTGGTTGTATTCCAGATATAGGACAATGATCAGACACTGGACATGGTAGATCAGGGTTTACCAGTAGACCCTCCCATGGTGCGTGTCTTAGCACCAGCCATCATTCTAGATACAAGTGTTGATTCACAGTTCCGATAAGGCTTCATGAGGTTTATGCATAACTTCCATGGAGCATTGCATTCTACCCCATCTATGGAAGAGTTGACGCATGGTCTTTCAACAGCAGCAGTATCCCACTTTCTTAGGGGATGGAGGACCTTAAGCTGCAGAATCATGATTAGAGGCCATGCTTTCGATCTTCAAGCATCTGGAGATGACTCCAGAGAGGATGGTGAATCTCTCTACATACATTCTATGGGATTCTACCAAGAGATGGTGGGATGTGATCTCACAGGCGGGATGCCAGTAGTTTATGGCATGGAATGAGTTTCATCATACCTACTACGATTAATTCTACCTGGATACTTTGAGGGTCGATCAAGCCTGAGAATTCATGAGTTTGGAGTAGGGTACACTCTCAGTCATGGATTATTCTTCTCACTTCACAGAGATGAATTGCTTCACACCCATTCCAGGGGTGATGAGTTATTCCTGGTGAGGAAGTTTGAGTATGGCCTCAAGAATGACATCTGATCTCAGGTGAACATATTCAGGTTGACTTCCATCACCTCTATAGTTAACCAGTCACTAATCACAGAGTATAGTCTAAGGGATTCTGGAGCTGTGAGCCAGGGCGGCTCAGCATCTAGAGTTGTTACCCCTCCTACTGATAGTAGGAAGCGTCGTAGGGAGTCTATGTGTGGGGATCTAAAGAAGCGGGATACTTATTCTGGTAGTCAAGTGGTGTGCTACTAGTGCGGTAAGAGCAATCATACGAGGCCGCATTACCCAAGAGACCCGGTGGAGTGTCGATCTTGCGGCAAGATGGGTCATATTCAGCGTTTTTGTCAGTTCTTATCACCAGCAGTTGGTGATAGGAGTTCTTCTATGACTCCACATTCAGGAGCATGACCACCAATTTCTCATTAGTCTAGAAACTAGAGTTCTTCCGGCCTTTCAGGCTAAGGTGGATGTCATGGTTGTGGTATCCAGTCGTTAGGATTTCAGCGAAAATAGGGTGGATTAGCTCAGGATGGTCAGGTAAGGTCACAAGGCCATGGTTCAGGCCATAATTTTTCAGTGGAGCAGACCCAATAGGAGTAGGATCTCAGGCCTTCTATATTTTTAGGTATGATTATAGTTTCCTCAGTTCTAGATTCTACACTTTTTGATATAGGGGCTTCTCATAGTTTCATATTTTTTTCTATTGTGGAGATCCTTCGGCTCTATATCTTTACTTATGCTGATGTCTTGACATTGGACACTCTATTGGGGACAAGAACGGCTAGTGTACATCAAGGCAAGGAGTTCCCTTTTGAGGTTGGTGGGTGTCACTTCTTATGGGACCTTTATGTCTTAGAGGTGACAGGATATGATGTCATTCTTAGAATGGATTGGTTAGTTCCCTTCCATGAATTTTTCGATTTCTATCACTGTAGGGTGAGTTTCACATCGCCAGAAGGCAGATTCTTTCTACACAAGGAAAAATGGGATGTCTAGGAGAATAGAGAGGGTCCTAAGCATCATGGGTTGGGAGGAGTTACAACCCATATTTATAGTCTATATCTGGATTACTAGGGGACTTCATCATTATACTTTCCTCCAGTGGTGGATCATTTTCGGGATGTCTTTCCAGAGGACTTTTTAGCTTTTCCTTCGGAGCAAGAGGTAGACTTTTCTATTGAGCTCATTCCAGGAGCAGCACTGGTGTCCATTCCTCCATAAAGAATGGCTACACTAGAGTTACAGGAGCTCAAGAAGTAGTTGGAGGAGTTATAGGAAAAGGGTTTCATCCGACTTAGTTCTTCTCCTTGGGTTTCACATGTCCTGTTTTCCAAGAAGGTGGATGGTACCCTCAAACTTTGTGTGGATTATCGGAAGTTGAACTTGTTGACGGTCAAGAACCAATATCCCTTGCCAAGGATTGATGATCTATTTGATCAGCTTCAAGGATCTCAGGTGTTCTTGAAGATTGACTTGAGATCCAGTTATCATCAGTTGCACGTTAGACTATCAGATATACCTCTTATGTCCTTTTAGAGCAGGTATGGTCTATACAAGTATGTGGTTATATTGTTCAGTCTCATGAATGTGCCTGTAGTTTTCATGGAACTGATGAACCGAGTGTTCCATCCATACTTGGATTCTTTCATGGTAGTCTTCTTGGACGGTATCTTGGTGTACACTCACACTCGACATGACCATGCAACACATCTTGATATCATTCGAAGTACACTGATAGAGAATTAGTTACATGATAAGCTCTCAAAATGAAACTTTTGGATAGACCAGATTCACTTTTTGGGTCATGTTATCTCAGAGACAGGAGTATCATTAGACCCCAAGAAAGTGAGAGCAGTATTTTCCTAGGAGCATCCGAAGAATTTCTTTGAGGTAAAAATTTTTCTAGGGATGGTTGGATACTACAGACATTTCATACAAAACTTTTCATGCTTAGTAGCACCACTGAAGGGACTAACTAAGAAGGGTGTGAAGTACTTATAGTTAGATTCTTGTGAGACAGCCTTTTAGGAGCTGAAAGAAGGTTGGATTCAACACCGATACTATTATTTCCAGATCCATGAAAGAGTTATACAGTTTACTATGATGCATCAAGTATCAGGTTGGGATTAGTTCTTATGCAAGGGTAAGGAGTCATTTTGTATGGGTCTCAGTATTTGAGGCCACATGAGAGAATAACCTGACGCACAATCTCGAGTTGGTTGTAGCTATTCATGCTTTACGCTATTGGATACATTATCTGTTGGGAGATCATTTTTTGGTTTTCACCGACCATAAAAGTCTCAAGTATATCTTCACTCAGTGTTTTATGAACCTGATACAGTGAAATAGGGTCAATTACCTTTAGTTGTTTGACTTTGAGCTTGCCTATAGTCCTGGGAAAGGTGACCCAGTAGCTGATGCATTGAGAAGGAGGACTCAGATACAGGTAGTTCAGGAGGCCAATAGTGAGTGGAAGCTTATGACTTTGTTCTCTAAGATGAATTTGGAGGTTCACGATAGATAGGGGTAGATGTTTCTTTTTTTTACCTCTAATTTACTTGATCGAGTGTGAATGAGGCAGCTATCAGATTCTAAAGGCCTTGTTCTACAGGAGAGTGTGTTAGGAGAGGACCCTATTCCTGGATGGACCGTGGGTGAGGATGAGATCTTGATCTTCCATGCACGTGTATGGGTATTAGTATACATACATGAGGAGCTGATGTGGGACTTTCATTCCTCAGTTTGGGAAGTTCATCCTGGTGTCACCAAGATGTATCGTGATCTACATTGTCAGTATTGGTGGCTAGGTATAAAGAAAGATGTTGTTGGGTTTGTCATGAGGTGTTCCACCTGTCAGAAATTGAAGGAGGAGAATCAGCTACTAGTAGATATTTTGCAGCAGTTACCCATTCCTGAGTAGAAGTGGAATGATGTCACAATGGATTTCGCGATAGGTTTTTCAAGGTCACCTCGAGGGAATGATGTAGTTTGGGTTGTCATTGACAGACTCACTAAGGTTTCACACTTCTTTCCAGTCAAGGATACCTTCAATGTTGATGAGATGGGAAGGATATAAATCTAAGATAGTGTACGTCTATATGGGTTTTCAAACTCCATTGTTTCAGACAGGGATGCACATTTTACTTCTCGGGTCTAGTAGGGAATACAAAGGGCTTTGGGTACACAGGTACTTTTGAGTACAACTTACGATCCCCAAACAGATGGTCAGTCCGAGCGTACGATTCAAGTGCTTAAGGACATGCTTTGAGAATGTGTCCTATATTTTAGTGGTTCTTGGGAGAAACACATACCTCTTGTGGATTTTTCCTACAATAATAGTTTTCAAGAAACTATTCATATGGAACCTTTTGAGGCTTTGTACGGTAAGCCATACCAATCACCCCTATATTGGATGGAGGTAAGAGAGACAACTATGATGGGACCTCATCTTTTCTAGGAGACCATAGAGCAGATAGATTTGATTAAAAAAAGGATGTCTAATTCACATTCATGACATAAGTCTTATGTTGATCGACGATGATGACCTCTGTAGTTTGAGGTCAAAGATTAGGTTTTCCTATGTGTAACACTGAGGTTGGGACATAGAAGGATTGGGAGATAGGTAAATCTTTCCCTGAGATATGTTGGACCGTTTTAGGTTTTGGAGAAATCTGGGCCAGTTGCCTATTGGTTGTAGTTACCTCAGTGGTACTAGCATATGCACAGCATCTTCCACATTTCTCATATTCTTCATTATTTCTCAAACTCGCCTCATGTTTTTCAACCTGAGGAGGTTGATCTAGAGGTGGAAGAATCATTCGAGGAGCATCCTATCTGGATTGTTGATCATAGTGTGAAGGTTCTCTATGGCTGGTTTGTTCCTTTGGTACGAGTGTTATGGCAGCACGGGCGAGTACAGGACGAGACTTAGGAGAGGGAGGCTGATGTACGATCGCAGTGGCCAGAGCTATTTGGGGATTCTTCTTCTATGATGCCTTGTTAGGGAAATTCAGGGAAAAATTTATTTAAGGGGGGAATTTTGTAAGAACCTGGACCTTCTTTTCAGGTATGGGTTTTCTTTTCTGGTGTTTTTGAGAAAAATAGGAGAATTTAGAAATTTAAGGAGTACACGCCGTGTACTTTGAAGTACATGTCATGTACCCGGTTGCCGCGGGTGACTGTGTACTGGCCATGTAATGGTCGAGTACATGTTCATGTGGGGTGACCTGGAGACCACCTAAAATGGGGTCCAGTTAAGGCAAGTACACGTCGTGTATCTTTAAAAAACACACTGTGTACTTTTCGTTTTAATTGTTATATCGAACTAGAATCGTGTCTTGTTCACAGAAACCCCTCCTTCTTAGCTTGTCTCATCTAGTAGAGACCGAGGCCTAAAAATATTCTTCGAGCCCCTGAACTACCATCCATTCTTCTATTCGACCGCCATAAATTGCATTGCAATCGGCATGGTGAGATCTTCCTTCTTCTAGAGCCTCATTTCATGTTTTCTCTCCTTTCATGAGATATCCTCGATTGAGTGTTTTTGACATTTTTATAGATCTACCACATTATAGTTCGATTCAAGGTCCAATGTCAGGATATATCAATCATACAATGCTGAGGTAGGTGGTTTGTGCCTTTCCGTAGTTAGTATTTGAATATTATGTGCAAAAGTTCTCAGTACCCTAGAATGGGGTATTGCGTGTTTAAAGTTTTTAGCCCTATTAATGCTTGTTATTACTTGTTTGACTAATTAGAGTTTGATTGATTGTGAATAGAGTTATTTTAAATGCTATAGATGTCTTGACCATGCTTGTCTTGATATTGATTGTTGGTCTATCCTTGCTTGTTAGGCTGCTTGCTTTCCATGCCTAGTGTTGTTAGGATGGAGTGATTTTATCTGTTGTTGTGGTATGATTTGTAGCTATTTAGCCAAGTAATTCTTGAGGTTTACTTTGGCTGATGAACATCATTTGTGCACTTTTGACTTACACAGGGTTGTGGGAATCTGGTGTAGTTATACCATAGGATAAATGGACACTGAGGGCTTTCCCAGAGTTTCTATTTACTTTTACGTGCAAGACCATAGGGGGGATGGACTTTGTGCTCCCTCAGAGTGTATTTAGTTCCATGTTGCGAGACCACAAGGGGAATTGGATGTTGAGTTCTTCCTCAGAGTGTCTATAGTAACCAAAATGATACCATAGGGGGAATTTATGGTGAGTGCTTACTCAGAGATTCTTTTCTAAAGCTGAACCAGAGGGGTTAGACTGTGAGTACTTCCCATAGGGTTGCTTGTGTTTGATTGGTTGAACCATAGGGGTTAGGCTATGAGTACTTCTCAGAGTATTACTTGTTTTTTATTATCTTCTTACTTGATATATTAAAATGAATGAAATTTAAATTGTACAATTGTTTACTTTTGATTACTTTCTTGTTTACTGCTTTATTTTTATTATTGTCTGCCATATATAGTCACTGACTGCTAGGCATAGATATTTGGGTGGTTAACTACTGATATTCGTCTCAAACCTTGTTTGGGTCATGATTTTGGGCCCAAAAAAATTATATTTCTATAGGTATAGATAAGGGAAAGTTCCCTTCTACGTCAGGTACTTGACTGTTGTGGAGCTGGATAGCATGGGACCAAGCTGAGGCTTGCAATTCTATTGGAGTTTATTTATTTTCTTTGTACTTTGTTTTAGTACTGTATTATATCATTGTGACTTGTTTGGATCCTTTCCTAGACATATGTATCTTTTATCATTTATATATGTGCTCCAGTTGTTTATTACTTTCAGTCTTCCATTGTTTACTTATTGCATGTTATTACTACTTATGCTATTATTATCTATTTATTTCTGCGGCATTACTCTACCAATGAAGGCATAGTTTCCCCACTATCACACCCAAGTCCCTCACTACTAGTTGGTAGCCTCTGGCATTTAGGGAAATGCGCTTGAGTCCATGTGACCAACCGGGTACGGGGCACCTCTAGGTGGCACCTCTAACTAGGATGTTACACTGCGTGTTTTACATCAATAAATTCAAGCTAACCATGCTACTTGGTAGGTCAGTTTTAAACACACTAGGATCTCCCTTGAATTTCCTCTTTAAAATTGAGTACCAACATATGCCATGATTTATCAAATGTTCACCTGCCTCAAGATGTAATTTTTGAAAAATAAAGTGTCTAAAGTGAAAACACAGGTCACCTGGTTCAGGATTTGAAAATTACTTCCCATTAAAGTAAATTTTGATAATAAATCATCCTAAGTGCTTCCTTACAAATTATAGGAATCGCCATGCCAATAACGCAAAACCTAAGTAACTTTTATGAATCGGTCTCAAAAAAATATAAAACTAAGATTGTTACCTTTAAGTAAATTGTAAACCTTGGTCTAACCCCTCTTGTGGGTTTCCCTCGATCAGAAAAAACACAGCTATCCTACTAGGGTTCACATCAAAATTATGGGCATTCATGTCTCCCACCTAACCATAAGTTATCTAGTACAATAACCATATCCCACTTCAGGGATTTTACCAGACGACATCTAATGTGCTTGTAACTCTCTTTAAAAGAAGGAAATCTAGAATAGGAAGGAAGGTTATCAACCTACTAGGGTCACAACATCAATATAAATAGATAATATCATACACTCGCCATGTATCTATATATGGTAATACCCCCTCAAGGTTCAACTCACCAAACCACCAATCTTCTAGCTAGGGGCATTGTTTCATTATTCAAGAGTACTACCTGATACAATCGACACCCAAACAGAACCTAACATATGAACTTTCTCATAATAATTAGTAGTAAATTAGTTTTTGAGGGTGATACTTTCACCAGGATAACCCCTCTTTTAACATAGGAAATTAACTATTAAACTAGATTCACACCTAAGAAGTCACTTGGCCCTGCCTCTTAACCATTAATTTCAACACAAATACATGAAATAAGCCAACCAAGGTCAATGGGAAACGTTCACATTCTCATTTCAAGCATCTCCCAAGGTAAAACTAAGGCTAACCTTACATGAGGGGGAATTCTAGAAACAATTCTAAAAGGTTTTTAAGTCATTTAAACTATTTTTATTTATTACAACATTTTAAATAGATTGTATGTAAGGGATATCAAGTAACATTTATTAAGGAAAACTATACTATTTACTTAATTTAACTGGCACCATGCAGTATTATAGGAAAATTATCTTAAATTTTCCTTCTAAAAATTGATTTATCCATAATTTCTCATAATTGGGCTCAATTAAAGAAAATGTAAATTCCAATCTATAGAGGAAAACACTATTTAGGTTTTAATTGGCATTTTAATTAACTAACGCCTCATAATAAACAATATCAAAAGAATTTAATGGTATTTTATTATAAAAAGGTGGGATGGTCAAGTAAGATGCCACCATATGTCTATATGTAACACTATATAAGTGGTTGCGAACACTTTAAATGACCATCCCATTAGCATAAACATACCCCATGGGGTTAAGTACCAAGGAAAAATAAAAGTAAAGGTGACCTGTGTGGGTACCTCTAAACCAATTTGGGATTATGTATATAAGAATCCATTCCCAATTTATGGATTCAATTCTCTATAAATTACAATTAGCATCCCATTAAAATGAAACCCATTTACAGTTTAAATTTTCAAAACTCCCTTAATGAGTCTATTTTATAAAAAAACATGCCCTAAATGACCTACTTGGTTCCATTTGTACATTTAGGATTTAGTCATGCAAGTCACCATGCCCAAATAATATGTATTAGACTTCATAAAGGCAACCAATTTCTATAATAATTTCAATTTTTCATATAACAAGGTTTAGTTTGATGAATCACCATTATAAAATTATAAAGGTAATTTCCTTTATAAGTTATAATTGGTATTAATGTAACTACATCCAAGTTTTCATTTCCAGTCTCAGATATAAAAAATCCATATAGTATGGTTTGATTATATAGGTTACCCTTCCCAATTTATAAAGTCCCATACACTTTTTAAATTTTTCTAGGCACCCATTTAATCACAAATATAAATATTTTATTCCATGAAACCAATGGTCCATAGAAAAAACATGTTATAATTGGTTAATTAATGTGACACCATCAAGATATATGTAAAAACACCATTTAGGTTGATGCAGACACTTTGAGAACCAATTTTTTTATCATAATATAACAAATCATGTTATCACAATAATAATATAAGTAAAGATGGAAATAATTATGGAAAGATACTACATAAATAGTGAATATAGGAATACAGGGAAAATCACCCAAAACATGGTATATAAGTAAGCATGTTAACTAGTTACATAGGCATGATATACAAATCATCATGGAGTAAGAAAACTACAATGTAGTCTACATGTCATGGCATACACATGGAATGTGAATATCTACATGCCTAAGATGGTGCATGTGGTTATACTTCCCTTTCATACTAGGAAAAAGGTGAAATTTCATAAATTAGTAACTGGAAAAAGTATAATAATCACCCAAGGTGATATAATAATAAACTATAATAACAAATGGTATAAACATCACTCTCATCCCTGATAGCTTGATCATTCCCCCATGCTTGGGTTGATCGAACCCAAACACGAGATATTTACCAAGTGTTGACACATTAATAGTATCATGTCTACCATCCCAAAATAATAAGATAAAAGGAAAATATCCTCTGATACCACTTTGTAACATCCCAACCTAGGATCTACTGAAATGGTGCCTCGAGTCGTTCAATCACATAGCCTCAGGCATGCATCCTCATATGCCAGAGGATGCCAAATAGAAGCGAGGGTCTAATGGTGGTATTTTGGGGAGACTATACCCTTTTAATCAGAGTAGAACAGTGGTATATACAGTAAATCGACAATGAAATCATGTGAAAATATAACAAAAAAAGATAAATAATGACTGAAAATCATTAATAAATTAATGTATAACCATGCCTGAACATGCTATAATGTACAAGAAACAGAATACATGGTAGAAAACATACAATAAAATACATGAATAAATAAAATAACAAAATAAAAAATCCTCAAGGACAAAATCCATGAGAATCCTAGGCACCAAATTAGTCTTATTCTCAAAAGATCCAAGTATAGGGGAATCAGCCGACATCACAAACCAAGGTCCTCAAACCTGCAACTAGATGATATCTGTTCAAGTACCAAAAAGAGACCTGAACAAGGTATGAGATATACTCAGTATGCCACCACTAATAGTTTCTAATGCTTAATCTAGTCTAATTATATAAAATAAATTAGTGTTCATGTATATCGAAAGTAAGGCAGTGCAGTGAATGTAAATGTAATCAAGTCAACTCAGGTTCCTCAAGGATACCTGGTTGAAAATACCTGCTTCGGCCTAAGTCGGATGTCAACATATGTATGTATGTATGTATGTATGTATGTATGTAGGTATGTATGTATGTAGGTATGTAGGTACGTATGTAGGTATGTATGTATGTAGGTATGTAGGTACGTATGTATGTATGTATGTATGTATGTATGTATGTATGTATGTATGTATGTATGTATGTATGTATGTATGTATGTATGTATGTATGTATGTATGTATGTATGTATGTATGTATGTATGTATGTATGTATGTATGTATGTATGTATGTATGTATGTATGTATGTATGTATGTATGTATGTATGTATGTATGTATGTATTGATGTATGTATGTATGTATTGATGTACGTACGTACGTATGTATGTACGTACGTATGTATGTACGTACGTACGTACGTACGTAGGTATGTATGTAACGTATGTATGTAGGTATGTATGTATGTATGTATGTATGTATGTATGTATGTATGTATGTATGTATGTATGTATGTATGTAGGTATGTATGTATGTATGTATGTAGGTATGTAGGTATGTATGTATGTATGTATGTATGTATGTATGTATGTATGTATGTATGTATGTATGTATGTATGTATGTATGTATGTACGTATGTACGTATGTACGTATGTATGTATGTAGGTATGTATGTATGTATGTATGTATGTATGTATGTATGTATGTATGTATGTATGTATGTATGTATGTATGTATGTATGTATGTATGTATGTATGTATGTATGTATGTATGTATGTATGTATGTATGTATGTATGTATGTATGTATGTATGTATGTATGTATGTATGTATGTATGTATGTATGTATGTATGTATGTATGTATGTATGTATGTATGTATGTATGTATGTATGTATGTATGTATGTATGTATGTATGTATGTATGTATGTATGTATGTATGTATGTATGTATGTATGTATGTATGTATGTATGTATGTATGTATGTATGTATGTATGTATGTATGTATGTATGTATGTATGTATGTATGTATGTATGTATGTATGTATGTATGTATGTATGTATGTATGTATGTATGTATGTATGTATGTATGTATGTATGTATGTATGTATGTATGTATGTATGTATGTATGTATGTATGTATGTATGTATGTATGTATGTATGTATGTATGTATGTATGTATGTATGTATGTATGTATGTATGTATGTATGTATGTATGTATGTATGTATGTATGTATGTATGTATGTATGTATGTATGTATGTATGTATGTATGTATGTATGTATGTATGTATGTATGTATGTATGTATGTATGTATGTATGTATGTATGTATGTATGTATGTATGTATGTATGTATGTATGTATGTATGTATGTATGTATGTATGTATGTATGTATGTATGTATGTATGTATGTATGTATGTATGTATGTATGTATGTATGTATGTATGTATGTATGTATGTATGTATGTATGTATGTATGTATGTATGTATGTATGTATGTATGTATGTATGTATGTATGTATGTATGTATGTATGTATGTATGTATGTATGTATGTATGTATGTATGTATGTATGTATGTATGTATGTATGTATGTATGTATGTATGTATGTATGTATGTATGTATGTATGTATGTATGTATGTATGTATGTATGTATTTATGTATTTATGTATATGTGTGTGTGTGTGCATGTAAGAATATAGATATGAATGTATCTATATACACTAGATGCATAGTGACCTGTGTATCCATATATATAGATATTAAGACTAGCTTAGACTTGATACGTAACTCAGGCATCCTTGTGTAATTAAGGGGTCTCATAGAGTGATAAGGGATTCCATGCCCAAGTATCATAATTCAAGAGTGATGCCATGCTCGAGTATCACAATTTATAAGGGGACTTCATGCACAAAGATCTTAATAAATGATAAGGGGAATCATACCCAGTAGTTTCAGTTGAATGGTAATATAACTAGGGTCTTATATTTTAATAAGGGGTATAATCCCAATCATTTGAATATGGGATATAAAACTCCATGTCCGACATCCTAAACAAGGGGCATGGAACGTCATGTCCATCAACCCAAAATGATGTGGAACATTATATCCAAAATCCTAATCAAGGTGGTACGGAGGGTCATGCCCAACAACCGAATTGAAGTAGATAATCATTTTCAACATCCTCAACCATGGGGGTGTGAATCACCATGTCCAACAACCCTAACTGAGGTCCCTCTGTAATAAACCAATATAAGGTAACCCACTTTACCTATGAGCCCTTATCCTAGCATTCCGTAAAAAGGAATCTAGCATTGCTCAAGGCATATTAGAACTTCATTTATAAGTTAAATTCAATAGTTAAAATATACCATGAGGATATATATGTCATAATAAATTAAAACATTACATTTAGATTATTTAATTTTTAATAAGTAAGATGGTTATGGGAAAACACCCATGAAAAAACAAAATCCATCATCCACTTTAAATAATTACCTTATAAGTTCCCAAGAAATTTATTCATTATTGATATATTGAAACACCTTAGGAGGGTGTTCAGCTAAATAAGTAGAACCTAATAATATCAAGTGGATTGTATGAAACTCAAATTTGATTCAAACCCCTTTCTAAATATGGAATAATTCATAACTTAATATGGTCTCACTTTATGTTCTAATTGTAATTAAATATATTCAATTATCAATATACAACAAATTTCTAACAAGGGAAATTAATGGATGCACCTAAAGGGGTGTCCCAAAATGAGGTTGCATTCCTCGAACCATGTTTAGGGGTCTAAAGAACATCTAGTGAATGATTTAGGCATTTAATTTAGGAAATTTTATAATTTAGGAGAAATTCATTGGAATTACAACATGTAAAATAATGGAAATATAATATAAACGACATGTATTTTAGGGGAAAGCATATAGAACACCTACCTTATAACAACGATACTTCACTTGTCCAATTTCGGGGTTTCGTTCAAACCAAAATGATAGAAATTAGAAGAATCGCATAAAATCTAGAAAATAGGGAAAAGGAGATTGCATGGAATTATCATTCCATATGATGAGGGAAAAATGAAATAAGAAAAAAGAGAGATCAAGAGCTTACTGATATGCTTCCAATGTACCTAACAGAGTTTAATTTGGAGCTCAAATAAGGGAGTTACATAGAATCCTAGCCAAGGAGGAGAGGGGAGGTCGAGTATCTTGATGTGGTAGAAATTATGGTAGAAAGGGAGGAAGAAAATAAATAAGGTTATATGGGGGAAAATTATCATTTCCATCCTTTTAAAGAGATGCATGGTTTGGTCACATGGTTTTCCAAACCGTGCACCAATCGTGTGGATTTCTCTATCTATGATTCACACTCCATAAGGTTTGGTTACAAGGTTTGGGATAACTTGGTTCCAACCATGCAGTGCTACTAGTTAAGTGGCACTAACCATGTAGGCTAGGTGCATGGTTTATTAAACTATGCACAACCCATGTTCCCACCTCTGTATTTAGCTGCTGAAATTCCACATGGTCATGCACCCCTCGTATGGTTTAACAAACCATGTGACACCCCTTGTAGGGCTACAAGGTTTCTCTTGATGGGTTGTATGATTTAAACAAATCATGTGCCTTATATGTTTCTATTGAAAAGCAAGATTTTGGAGCCCGATACTCCTAATACTCATGATGTGTACCTTCCTTCAAGCTTTATCTTCATATCAGGAATTACGTTCAAAGGGTTCTTGATGTGTATCTTCAACTCACAACATGTAATGGCTTCTTCACTTATATTTTTCCCAACTTTTTTTATGGCCTACTTTACAATGTGTAGAAAGCTATGAAACTCTACTACATGGTGTGAAATGAGGTTTACAATGTGTAATAGGTAGATTTTATCTTTTTCTGTGTTTTATTCATTTGAACTTTGGAAGCCTAATCCCTACACAAATCATCACATACCAAGTGCATTATCATTTAAATCATTGAAAATATTTAACTAAATTACAGGAAAAAGTATATATGATTTCATCTTATCAAATTCCCCCACACTTGAATAATTTCTTTTCCTCAAGCAAAAAGATCTCAGTAAGGACTTCAAAAAGGTAGGCAATTTTTAAAATAGTAAATACTAATTATATCTAGGAAAATAAAACTAAGTATAAGAACAAAAGTTTAGTCTCCAGAATCATACCTGCATAGAAAAAAAAACAACGCCTCATAGCTCAGTTCTTTTAGAAAAATTCTTAATCTTTTAATTAAAATTTATTAATAGTTACTTGAATTATATATCTATTTAAAATTTAACTCACAATGAATTTTTCTCTCATCACTCAGGGTAAAATTAAACTGGAGTTATGCTCATACCCTAATTACATGCTCTTATCCATATCCTTTAATTGGTTCTATTATCTCCACTTTGTAAAGATAAATACAAAATTAATCATTAGGGCTTCATAAATTGGGTTCTAGTGACTCTGAGGCTGTGAGAAGATAGGTAAATAGTGAAAAACAATCTCAAAAAGGAGGGTAGTCTCTGAAGTATAATTCATGAATGTCGTGAGAAGTAGAATAACATGAGTCCTCCATAGCTAATAAAGTCCCCACTCCTAGCAGCTCAAGTTGGATCCATGTATATGTCAAGTAAGATAAAGAAGGGTATCATGTTCATTCCTTTTTATTTTTATTTTTAATTTTTCAAAAGTCGTGTCTAGGATAGATCACACATCCATCCCTTAAACATATATTATTATTCAAGGGATTCATCGGTCTGAAAATGGTGGTTTTTCAACTTCATAATACACAACCCATGTCAATTTTTATTTTCTTTTGTATTTTTAAAAGGAACAAGATATAAGTGAAATGCTACAAAGTATAAATGGATCACAACCAAATATTTTGATGAGTAACACAATACATCTCTACAATAGAATCATACCATGTTGTCTAAAAAATCCCCCCACACTTTTTCAATAGTAAAATCATGCATTACACTAATAGAAGGGTAGGAAGGATAATGATTTTATGGGACGTGTGCAATATAATAATTATCATCAACATAAGTAAGTGAGCCAAGGTGATTCTTGGAAAACCATGACTCCTCAACTAGTGTAATATCAACAGGGTAATAAAGAGAAAATTGTAGTGAGTGAGAAATTGTATTGAATTGAGAAAAAGATTATGGATGATCAATTTATCCCTTCAATGGTGAGAGGTATGATTCTTTTGAATTATACCCTTATGTGAATTTTTTTTTGATACAACTACATCGCACTTATTTATTTCTTCTTGTGTTGTTTATAATATAGGCTTTCATGATGAGATAATACCTTTGGTTTTAAAAACTCAAACTCCTCTTAGAAAAAGAGATTTTCAAGCCTTCATTTGTAAATATTGTTTTATAACTATCGATGGAGATGAGTTGATTTGGGATTTCTCTATGCTTGGGATAGATATTTATGACTTGATTTTGGGTATAAACTGGTTTACTTCATTCAAGTCCCACATAGAATATTATACCTGAAAGGTTAATTTTATATCTCTTGATAGCATAGAGCATCTCTTTAGAGTATATTAGAACATAAAGGCAAAGAGAGTCAGATTTTTGGAACCAGTGGTTAAAACTATCTCTTATCAGTTCCCAGTTCTTACCTTGGTATCTATGTATGGGATTGGAAATAGATATTTTCCAACTATTTTTGACCCATTTCTAGATTTTTTCCTTAACAATTTATTGGGGTTTCTAACTAAAATATAATTGGAGTTTATGGTTGATCTCCTATCAGGGAACATTCTTATTTAACTTCTATCTTATCAGATGGAACCAATAGAATTAAGGTAATTTAAATTTTAGTTGTAAGATTTCGAAACTTAAGGTTTTATTCAATTGAGTATGTCTCTGTGGGAAGCACCAATTTTGTTTGTAAAGAATATGGATGGAACTCTTAGGATTTGTTTGGATTATTGTAATCTTAACCAATTTATAATAAAGAATCAATATCCTCTTCCATATATTGATGATTTGTTTGATCAATTTTGGGGTTGCATTGGTTCTCTAAAATTGACTTACAATTGATATATATCCAAATGTGAGTTCGAAAAGAGGATATTCTGAAAAAGAACTTTCATAAGTAGATATGGACACTATTAATTTTTTGTTATTCCTTTTGGTTTAACAAATTAACTAGCAATTTTTATGGAATTGATGAATTTAATCTTTCAGGTGTATTTGGATTCCTTTGTAGTGGTCTTTTTTATGATATACTAGTGTATTCTAAGATAAAAAATGAATCATGAGAAACACTTGGATATAGTGTTAGTTATCTTGTGGGATCATTATTTGTATGAAAAATTGTCAAAGTGTGACTTCTAGATACAAGTGGTATGTTTCCTTATCCACTTTATTTATGAAAAATGTGTTTCTATAGATCCTTAAAAGATATAAGTTTTTATCTCTTGAAAATCACCAAATAATTTCTTTTAGATACATATTTTACTTTTCTAAATAGGATACTAAAGACGTTTTTTATGTGATTTTTCATGTTTGGAATCACTGATGATAGCTTTGATGAGGAAAGGAATTCCTTTATAATAGAAAGAGGGTTATCAAAAACACTTTTAAGAACTTAATTTTATACTTACATCGGTTTATATCCTTATGTTTCCAAAGTCTGTATAGGTATATATAGTCTACTATAATTCACCAAGATTTGGGTTGGGATGTGTTCTCAGGTAGAGAGATCATATTGTTTCTTAAGGTTCATAACAATTATGGTTGTATGAGAAGAACTACCTGACACATGATTTGGAATTTTATGATGTGGTTTATTCTTTGAATAATTGGAATTATTAACTCTTTGGTGAGAAATTCACAATGTTTATAGATTATAAGAGTTTGAAACACATTTTATCACAAATGGATTTTAATTCAAGGAAACACGGATGGATGGAGTATCTACTGATGTTTGACTTTGACTTGATGTATACACTGAGTAAAGGGAAATCTATGGAAGATGCATTGAGTAGGAATTCATATTCTTAGTTGGATAAATATGCTTTAGAAAAGTGGAAACTAATTTCAGTTATATTAGATATGCATCTAGATTTCTCGGACCAAGGTGATGTGGTCATTTTCTTTCTAATTTCTATTATTCCTAATTTGGTTGATAAATTTACAAAGGATCATACATCAAATCCTTAATGTGTTTCTACGAGGTCATAAATCAATAGTGGTGAGACTATTTGAGGGTTGGAATCTATATGGGAGTTCAGTTTTTTGGTTTAGATATCGGATGGTCACACCTTTAGCTTATCATAAACATCTTCTTAGTACCTACCAACATTTGAGATGGGTTGTTCATCTATGAATAGATAATATGTATAGATAATTGAAAGCATAGTTTGGTGGGTTGGAATGAAAAGAGTTGTAGTGTATCATGTCTTATGATGCCACACTTGTTAGCAGGTCAAGGTAGAACATCAACAACCAACTGCTATGTTGTAGTCTTTACTGATTCCCATATGGAAATGGGAGTAGTTAGCAATGGATTATATAACAATTCTACCAAGGATGGTTATGAAACACAATTCTATATGGGTGATAGTGGATCGACTCATAAATTCAGGTCACTTCATCTTGATTCATGAAAATAATACGGAGGAAGACTTATCAAAAATCAATATTCTGGAAATTATAAAGATACATGGTGTTCCAATGTTGATTATATCAGACCAATCCCCCAATTTTACATCTCATTTTTTTAAATCCTTTCAATAAGCCCTAGGAACACAGTTGACTATGAAAGAGCTTATCATCCTCAAATGGATGGATAGTTTGAACAGACAATCCAAACATTAGAGGACATTCTTAGGGATTGTGTGATGGATTTTGGTGGATCATGGAAAGAAAATATACCTTTAGTCGAGTTATCATACAGTAAAATCTACCAATCATCAATACATATGGCTCCTTTTGAAGCATTGTATGGTCATCCTAATTGTTATCCACTTTATTGGGTGGAATTAGGTGAGACTTCACTAGTTTTACCTAGCCTTGTGTAAGACACAACATAGAATATTTAGTTGAACAAAAATAGAATAAAGATGGTTCATTGTCTTCAAAAATCATGTACGGATCATTTTTGACAACCATTTTCATTTGAGATGTGTGGTTATGTGTTCTTGAGAATCTCTCCAAGGCTTAGTCATCATTATTTTGGTAAGAAGGGAAATTTATCTCCTTGATACATAGGACCTTTTGAGATACTTGAATGAGTTATTGAGGTGTTATATCAATTTTATTTTATAAAAAAGTTCAATTTGGTGAACAATGTGTTTCATCTATATCAGTTGAAGAAGTAATAACCTGATCCTGGCCATGTGATTCGATGGGATCACTTTGACCTAGAGTTAGATGTTGCTTTGATTCATGTACAGGTATGGATTTTGGATAGGAAATAGAAGATATTTTATATAAAAAGCATCAGTCTACTATGAATTTTATATAAAAATATTCAGATTCCAAAAAAACATGGGAGTGTGAGAAGGAAATGGTGGAGAAATGCCTAAACTCTTCTAGAGAAATAGGGGTTTTATGATTTTTTTAGGACGAAAATGCCAATGGTGGGGATAATCTATCACCCTTAGTTTCATTTATACGGCCCTCTATTCATCTATTCTAAGTCTATATAATGTTTGGGTTATGTTTTAAGAGGTTAAAAGGGGTTTCCATGTGTTTTGGAGGCCTTTATGGGGGTACACGGTTTGTGCGTGATTAGTAAAAATCATGCACCATCTCTAAGAAACCATGCAAGGGAAGATATTGGGAATTGGGTAGGCACACAATTGGTGCATGGTTTAGATAAATCATGAAAGTGACCATTAGAAATCATGATTCTTGAAACAAAGGGAAACCCATGATTGGTGCACAGTTTGTCTAACCATGTGATCCAACCATGTAAGGGGTATCCTTAAGACAGTATCACTACATGGTTGGTACACGGTTTTCCAAACCTTGTGACCTAACTATGTGGTATACAGTTGAACCTCTTTAAATTGTGGATCTACTCTAAATTAATCATTTTGACACTTTTTCCGTAATACTTTCATAACTCAAATTCATTTTACTCCCTAGGCTTTAGATATGATCCTCTTCAACCTAGGAGCGATCCTTAGACAAATAAAAGTGTGTTGGAGGACTAGATTCATTAGTAATTACATGTTCTTCCTTGTTTTTCTTAGATCTGAGGTTCTTATTTTACTCTAAATTGTAGATATAGTTTGTTAGGGATATATCTATGTGTTATTAATGGTATTATATTGAAGTCTTATTGGATCTAGTAAAGGGAATGTGGGTTGTGATCAGATCTTGAGGTGTTGTTGTGTTATTCTTCATTTTCATCGATTTTGTGAGGTGGGTGGATTCTCTTTTATCTCCACTTAATTCAAAACTTGAAGGATTATTTTTAAATAAATGATTTACTTGAAATTTTTATGAAATTATTACATGATTCTTGATGGAAATATCATTTTGATTTTAGCTTGGAAATCATGGAAAGTTTATTGGTTTTTGAATAACCCCTTTTTTTATAAGTTTAAAATAATGATTTTAAAATTATGGTATGGTTTGATACATGTAAAGTATTTTTTGAAATTTTCTAATAAAAAAATTATTAAAATGAATATGAATGAAATTGGCATAAACGGTTGGGCTTATTTTGAATGGGGTGGAGAATGGTCGTAAAGTACCACCACCAAAATGGGATGGAGTATGGATGTGAAGTTCCACCATCTATGGTAACACCAAGATTGTGTGTGTGTGTGTGTGTGTGTGTGTGTTAGTAGGGTTGTGTGTTTACATGGAAAAGAATATGCCAAATCAAATGAGAAATGGTTTGAAGTATTTTTTTATGATTTCCTTGGAAAAAAATTGTGGCTTTGATATAAATGTTTTTTACTACATAAACTATTTTATATAAATTTTTCTAACAAGTTTGGTCATAGTGGAATGAGTTGTGAAGTCATTAGGGAAATCCTACTGAGTTTAGACCCATCCCCCTTCTTGGGAACTATTTTAAATTTATATATGTCATCTATCGAGACACAAGGTATCTCAGTTATTTAGCAATGCTTCTTGATACTATGGTATTGGCATGTGGAGTTAGAGCTTGGAGCAAGTTGGGTATTGCTGGTTGATATCACTTTGGAGTTTTGAGTTTTGTGGTCTTTTGGTCCCCTTTGAGTATGTATTTTGGTTTCTTCTTGTACTTTGATATGGTTTATTGGTTTAGATATGTTTTAGTTGTATTTTGTACTCATGCATCATATAGAGGTCGTCATGGTTATTAATTGAGTAGTTGGATTTTTTATCTTTCAAATGGAAAATAGACCCCCAAATGTTCTTGAGTCCCTTACTATTTATTACCTACCTTTCGTGTGTTGGGGATGTCACCTAATGCCTAGTATCTCCCTCATCGGTTCTCAAGAAAATGAAGAGGGGCAGGGTGTTACATCAATAATGTTCTCAATTCAAAGGAGTTCCAGATTTTGTGCCCTAAAATGAACTAATTTTTAATTTAGATTACCTATTTATTAAAATATTTTAATATTGATAAATGTCATATCACATATTGATTGTTCTTTTGAGTAATATTTAATGTGATAATGTCATTTGAGTATTTATCACATTGAAAGGTTATAGAAATTCCCTGCTATGATGAAACCTTAAAGTTCCATGACAATGTTCTAGAATATATATGTCTCATAGTTGAATGATTTCATATGATAGGACGCATATGATGTAGACTATCAGGTGATTGAATCTCATAAATGGATGAGGATTAATTTCATAAATTTTGAACTTGGTAATATCTGAGATATAAGATTATAAAAGATAAACCTTCTAGTAATAATTTCATATGTTTTTGTGTCATTAGATATTCCTTTCTACCTAGTGGAGCGGCGATATCTGATGCTGGTCAAAGATGATGACCTCCCTGGCGGGCGCTGATGAACAACGAAGACCCCCCCCCCCTTCTCGGAGGTGTAAGGGGGGAGGATGGCCTGACTCTTCCACCTCCAAATCTAAAGAAACCCTTTACCCCTTTTTCTAACCCTAATCACCTCCTTTATTTCCCGATGATCTCTCTAAGTCCGAAAGTTCCTTATCTGCATTTTTATGATCCCCAACTCTCTATTTCTACCTCAGAGTTCTATGAAGCATCGAGTCTCCTAAGTATGACCCTTATGGATTGTTTCAATCATCGAATACCCTCAGTGGATGATTTTTTTCAATTTTTCTTTGATAATTAGGGATTACATGAATACATGGTCATGGGTCTCCATGATAAACGTCACCTGATGATTCTCTTCACTTCGGAAGAGGACCTGATTTGTACATGGTCCAGGGCTCCTCGCAAATGTATCAGATGTAAATTTTTCCTCTTCCTCTGGTCGTATGATATCTATATGAACTGGGATTCACTCCTTGTAGTGACATGGGTAAGTTTCCCTTAATTTCCCTTACCTTTTCAAAACCCTGTGATTATTCGAATGTTGAGAAATACGGTGGGTCGCTATCTCTATCCAGGTATCCAAACTTCTTCAATGTTCCACCTGATTAAACTAAGGATCTGTGTTGATATGGATGTCTCAAATCCACCAGTTTAGTGGGTTTGGATCCTGGTTGGTGAGGAGTTTCTATGCATGAAATATATTGTTTTTGAATCCTGGTTTGATCATTGATTGGTATGTTGTCGGTTGGGTCATGGGGTTTCTCTTTTTCATCACACCAAGAATGGGAGGCCCTCTACTGTGCAGGAGAATATCATGGACTTTGGTCCGGCCCTTTGTGAACCAGTGCTTCAAAAACCTATATGTGTTCCACCTCCTCAACTGAAGCTCAGTGAAGTGTTTGGAAGGATGAATCATGATCTTCAATTGGCTATTCCAGTGGGAGTCCTTATTGCGGCTGCAGCTGGTAGTCCTTCAGGTGGAAAAGAGGATGCAGGGAAGCTTCATGGTGCTTCTTTGTTGAATTTGGACTTGGAGGTAGTATTTAAAGATACAGAAAATTCAAGAATTTTTTTTTCTTAAATACTTTGTAATTTTATGAGTCTGCGGTTTCTGACGACGCCTGATTCCGAAGCCCGATGTGCCTGGAATCAATTTCTGAAGTTTTGTTCAGGTACGTTCAATAAACGTACGTGAAGGTTTTTCTATCTTTTGCACTGGCGCTCGGAATTGAAATCTGAGGGCACCGATGAACTCGCAGCGCCGGTATTCTCTTAAGGGGACCTTTACTGTAGTTTTGTTTGGTCGAGAGTAGAAGTTTTAATTTGGGGATTCGTAACAAATTAAAATAAAATTGTGGTGTTACATTAAGTATACACAATTTTATTTAATTTATTAAGTGGTAGTTATTTCCTACAAGGGTAATATAGAGGTGGGGACCACACCCACATAACCTCCCATGTGAGGATAATGTGTGGTGGGGCCCACACGAGAGCCTAACCCCTCAACTCCCCCTTAAACTCCCATGAAACCCCCCTTATTAACTCTTAAAACTCTCCACCTCCTCTCTTTGAATTTTAAACTTTTCACCTCCCTTCTCTCTTAATTATGCCAATCCATCTAATTAATATCTTCATTAATTAATTGGAACCACTTATTTGAATCAATTTGAATTGCATGGAAATTATATTAAAATTGGGGAGCCTTATTATAATATTTTCCTTGGAAAATATTTCGGTGGGGAAAACACTATAAAATTAGAAGAAAGGTGTTCCTCTCTCGATGAAGAACATTGTTCTTCAGTGAAGAACATCTCCGAAGAAGAATGTGAAGAACTTCTCCCAACGACGCTTCTTCCTTGAACGCACCCCGACGTTAAGGAATCTACACTGTCTTCAGATTCGCTTCCCGCGTCACGACAATGAATCTTCCTCCAACGTTGATGGGACGACACCGTTCTCTGTGACTCTATCTTCCGCGACGCTCGTCTTCCACGGCTCGACGATGTGCGACGTCAATTACTAGGTATGGGGTTTATGTTTAATTTTGAATGACTTAAATTAAACTCTTGTCCATCTATGTTTGCTTTATTCAACGATGGAATTTGTTATCAATTAACGTGGAGGTCTCGAGCCGAACAAACACGGCCCGATGTCCCTCCATTGGTTTATTGATTGTTTGTCAAAGGAGGCGGTGATGTCGGCGACCGGAGGTAACGGCGGTCGCGCGCCAGCCCTGTGCGGAAGAACCGTGGCCCGCAACCGTAGGCCACTTGTACGAAGAAGAACTGGCCGGTCTCATGACCGGCCGGGATGGATGAACACGGCGCCACCTTGGCACCGCGCTGCAGGAAGACCACGGCCTGCGTTCCACAGGCCTCTTTGGCGGGTGAACCGTTCGGTCGCCTGCCGGCCAGGTTGAAGGAGGCCGCGGTACCCGCAGGTGCCACGCAGGAGAAAAGATCCCACTGTGTGGGCTACTCATGTCAGAGAATAACGACCGGCTTTGGTCGGCTGGGTAAGAGGGGTGGCGCCGCTTGGCACCGCCGGTTCAAGAAACCAGGGGGTTGTGCCCCTCGCAATGCTCGGCCAGCCGGGCTGAGCTGTGGCCAACCGTGGGCCGGGCCGCGCCCCGCCGGGCCAGGATGCCCCCCCCCCCAGGCCAGGTCGACCCCTAGCCGGGTCAGACCCTCTGAACCAGGTTGGGTCGACCCTCCAACCCACTGGGCTTGACGGACCGGGCTCGTTTCACTTAAACATGAATAACTAAAAGACCGCGCGTCTGATTGACGCACCGTCTACGGAACTGGGACCCTTGAGATGAATCAGTCCTTTTTCGATACTCTAAGTGAGTATTGGGAAACTTTGTAAAATGGCCAGGTTTGGAATGAGCATAATTCCAACCGGGCCCCTGGATCGACCCCCCTTGGATCGAGGAGCGGACCCTCCCGGAATCGAGCGTGCTGTGTGCGGGAACCCAGAGCTGGTTGTGACTGCGACGACTACTGTACTGGAATCCTCCATGGGTTTGACAGTAACGACTACTATACTGGAATTCTCTGTGGGTTCGACAGCGATGACTACTGTTCTTGTATCTTGTGTGGGTCTAGCAGTTTGACCTCTGTACTTGTATCCTATGTTGGTCCAACAGAGTAGCTGGTCTTGTATCCTATGTGGGTCCGACTGCTTAGCAGGTCTTGTATCTTGTGTGGGTCCGATAGCTTAGATGAATCAGTGACTACATCTAATCATCTCTATCGCTATACGAAAGATGTATACCTATGTGAGCTGAGTTTTGACTTTCAATCTTTATCATCGATGTGATTGACTTTACTTTCCTGTGTGGACTGGGTTGTTTTTGGGATTGAGAGTTGGAGCCGATCTGAGATTGATAACTTAGGTATATGTATGGGAATATACCTAAGTAGGGTTGGTTGATACTTCGTGATTGTATCTTTCCTTCAGTGGTTTATCCTTCGTGGATTCTGGGAGACCTTCAGGGGTCTCGGGGTCCCTACTAAGTATCGTTATACTCACCCCTACACGGGCTATGACCGCACCTCATTGTGTTGGATGAAGATGACGGACAGCGTTGACGGAGGCCGAGAGCGAGCCGGGACTGGATGGTATCCGAAGGTGGACCACACAGCGAGACGGTACATGGAGCGGACCGATAGACGTGGAGTGTCGAGGTGGACTTATGTACCTACCCTTCAGGTAGGATACTCAGAGGACGTTCTAGGAGCTACCCTTTTTAGTTGTTGTCCCTTTTTCATTTGTACTTTCTTTTCGTTGTACCTGTACTTTACTGTTGGGCTTGTATTTCCATCCCCTTTACTTTCAACACTACTTTTTGTATACAGTTTTCGCTTAGTGTTTACTTCCTGTTACATACTCTGTTGTGTTTCTTTACTTTCATGAAGTAAATGCCTTCCCATATTAGGGATTTACGCCTTTGGTGCTTATCGTCTGCCCCTGGCCTATGGAAGGTGGGCTTGGGGTAGTCACGGCACGAGCCCTGAGGACGGGTCATGACAAATTGGTACCAAAGTGAGGTTCTACCGTAGAACTCAGGACTCTGATCATTCTTTCTATGAAGAAATAGTGTTAAGAGTATTGAGTGTGTTTTTCAGTCTAGGGAGTCCAGTGTTGGTGTGGCGGCCGACGTATCTATACACCAGGACCCTGACCTCTGATTTCCAACTCAGTGCATGAAAACACTGATTGCTTGTGTGTTTCAAAAGTTTTCTTTGTGATTACTTTGAGTCAACTCACCAGGTATACTGTTTTGACCATGTTGCACTTGTTTCTTTTCATGATGGCCCCACGAAGGCAGCTAGCTAGGGTTCCGAGTTACGTATGAGGTGGTAGCCCACCAAGCGACAAGGCCTCGGTGTAGGGCCCCATCACAGCGGTCACACCAGCGGTACCTCTACCCACTGGGACATCGATACCACCAGCCCTAGCAGTAGAGAGTGCACGCCACCTGAGTGTGTTGCATGAGTTCCAGTGACATAGGCCGCCCAGGTTCCGAAGAGAGACGGACCCACAGGAAGCTGATGACTGGCTGGAGGCTGTCGTCAGAGTTTTCAGATTGGTAGGGACACCAGCAGACCTTATGATGATCCTTGTCATGAGTCTCCTACACGCAGCAGTAGGTAGATGGTGGAGTCTGATGCTCTAGGTGCATGATGAGGCATCTTTACTCTTGACAGACTTTGAGAGTCTCTTCCGCTCGGATTTTGTTCCAGCCACCCTTCGTGTGGTGCGGATTCATGAGTTACTTCATCTGCTGCAGGGCAGCAGGACAGTAGCTCAGTACTCAGCGATGTTCATCGACCTCTCACACTACTCCACGGATATGGTACGGGGCCCGTTCTTCAGGGCCCGTACCTTCGAGCAGGGACTCAAGCATGATATCAGGGGCTTCAACGATTCCCCTTAGCATTCCGACGCAGACAGGGGTGCTGGAGAGAGCCCTTCTAGTGGAGAGTTTTCTTGCTGAGCAGTCACCAGTGACGAGACCCACCACATGGCAACACGTAGCAGATTCTTCAGCATCCGGAAGTAGACAGATGTTTCAGAGGTTCAAGCGGACCAGGCCATCAGGTGAGCAACCTCAGGATTCAGATTTGGTTGTGCGGGGTACACGAAACAGAGTCGACCTTATGAGGAGCAGGCAATGCTATGTATGTACCGGGTAGGGCCACATGGCTCGTGACTGCCCGACCCACCATGAAGATGAGAAGTAGAAAGTAGAGGGACCTCCTAGGTAGAGGTATAGTTTTGACAGTGGTGGTCCGTCGGGAGCAGGCGGACGAGGCAGAGGAGCTGGCCGAGCAGCAGGTGGTGGAAGACGTTTTGAGGCTCTATCACCACCACCACCAGGAGGTCCACCCCGACCACAGGGAGCTAGCGGATAGAGGCGGGCTCAGATCCAGGTAGTAGAGTCCTACGAACACGGTGAACCTGAGATGATTCTAGGTACTATCTGTGTCTACTCCACCCTTGCTGCAGTACTTATAAACACGAGTGCGAGTCATTCTTTTATTGTCAATGCCCTTGTTTGGAGATCGGAGATTCCTATGGAGTCATTGGCTCAATCCTTACGGCTAGAGACTCCTATGGGAGAAGACTCGACGATTACGCACTGGTGCCGGCAGTGTGAGCTTACTCTAGGAAGCGAGAGCTTCGGCTGGGATATTATTGTAGCGGCGTTGAGGCCTTACAACATCATCTTGGGTATGGACTGGTTAACCACGTTTCATGCTCAGATCAACTGTATTAGGCACAAAGTGTGGTGTGTCTGCAGGGATGGAACCAGGTTCACCTTCACCGGTGAGAAGGGAGCCTTTGCAGCGCAGGATGGACTTACACAGAGGAGAGGGAAACTGATCACACGTTAGTTGGCTAGTCTCATCCTCAGATCGGTTGATATGCAGAGTCTGAGTTTTCCTGTTGTGGTGGATCAGTATGCGGATATTTTTCCTGACAACATTCCAGGACTACCTCCTCATAGAGAGGTAGACTTATACATTTACATGTACCCCAGGACAGCATCGATATCTACTCTAGCATATTGTATGGCTCCCGCTGAGCTTCGTGAGCTGCGGGTACAGCTAGAGGACTTGTAGGGGAAGGGTTTCATCCGACCCAGTGTTTCACCCTGGTATTCTCTGATTTTGTTCGCCAAGAAGGAGGATGGGAGCTTAAGACTTTGTGTCAACTACCATCACCTGAATCAGTTGACCATGAAGAACAAGTACCCACTCCCGAGGATTGACGACCTCTTTGATCATCTCAAGGGAGAACGATGGTTCTCGAAGATAGACCTCAGGTCAGGCTATCACCAGCTCAGAGTTCGAGATGAGGATGTGCAGAAGACGGCCTTCAGGTGTCGGTATGGCCACTATGAGTTCTTGGTTATTCCCTTCGGCATAACCAACGCTCCAGTAGTGTTCATAATTCTCATGAACAGGATCTTCCAGCCTTACCTCGATCGTTTTTTATAGTCTTCATCAATGACATACTGATTTACTCGACTACTGAGGAGGAGCATTCCTACCACTTTTGGGTTATATTGGATACACTCTGAGATCACCAGATTTATAGTAAGATTTTGAAGTACCAGTTCTGGATTTGAGAGGTTAACTTCTTGGGACATGTCATCTCAGAGGCTGGAGTTGCAGTAGATCCAGCGAAGATCGAGGCAGTACTTGTTTGGGATCCACCCAGGAGTGTGATGGAAGTGCGGAGTTTCCTGGGTCTGGCTGGGTATTATCGAAGATTTGTGCCAGACTTCTCCAGAGCTGCAGCACCACTTTCAGCTTTTATGAAGAAGGGGAAACCCTTCATGTGGTCAGAGAGATGCCAGTAGAGCTTTCAAGAGCTGAGGCAAAGGTTGACCAGTGCACCCATCTTGAGGCTATCGGAGGAGGGCGTAGGGTACATAGTTTACTGCAATGCATTAGGGACCGGACTCGGGTGTGTCCTGATGCAGGAGCGAGCAGTGATTGCATATGGTTCATGGAAGTTGAGACAGCATGAGCAGAACTACGCTACCCATGATCTGGAGTTAGCAGCAATGGTCTTCGCCTTAAAGATGTGGTGGCACTATCTGATGGGAGAGAGCTTTATAGTCTACTCTGACCACCAGAGTCTCAGGTACATCTTCTCATAGAAGAAATTGAACCTAAGATAGCGTTGATGGATCGAGTTCCTCCAAGACTATGACTTCAAGATAGTCTATACTCCTGGGAAGGGGAACGTTGTAGCAGATGCTCTCAGCAGGAGATCAGGCATTCAGCTGTTGGGAGAGGTGACAGAGCAGCTAGTCGTGTTGCAGATATCCTTTGTGGATAGAGATGGATCAGCCTTTCCTTAGTCTCTCATAGTCACCCCTTCACTTCTTCAAGAAGTCAGGGAGGCACAGCGTGGGGACGTTGACTGTGAGACGCGACGTGCTTAAATATCCACAGGGCAGGTGCCTGATGGATTTTTTGAAGGAGGGGAGCACGTCATCCTCTTCAGGGGATGTACCATGGTACCAGTTGCACTACAGGAGGAGGTGCTGAGGGAGTTCTACACTTCCCCTCTAGCGGTACATACAGAAGTAGTGAAGATGTATCAGGACCTCAGACGACAGTACTGGCGGCCGGGTATGAAGAAGGTTATAGTAGATTTTGTATCACAATGCCTCACTTGTCAGCAAGTGAAGGCATAGAACTAGGTACCAGCAGGCTTGGTACATCCCTTAGAGGTACCAGAGTGGAAGTGGGAAGAGATATCCATGTATTTCGTGATGGGGCTTCCATGTACATCCAGAGGGCACAACTCTATCTGGGTGATCGTTGACCGACTCACCAAGTCGGCCCACTTCCTACCGATCAGAGAGTAGGGCTCAGTAGAGAGCTTGGGATTCCTCTACGTTTAGGAGATCGTACGGCTTCATGGTGTGCCATCGTCTATCGTTTTTTATCAAGATGCTCATTTCATTTCCCGACTATAGAAGGGGATACAGGAGGCTTTTGGGACGCAGCTTCACTTGAGCATTGCCTTCAATCCTCAGATGGATGGTCAGACTAAGAGGACCATTTATAATCTCGATGACATGCTCCGTGCATGTTTCCTTGACTTTGGTCACAGTTGGGAGGATCACTTACCCTTGGTGGAGTTTACGTACAACAACAGCTACCACTCCACCATTGGGATGGAACCTTACGAGGCATTGTATGGTTGACCTTGCAGATCACCTCTGTGCTGGACTGACCCAGGGGAGTCAGCACTTGTAGGACCAGAGATGGTTCAAGCTACGACGGAGAAGGTGCAGATCATCCAGGATCAGATGAAGACTACACAGAGCAGACAGAAGTCCTATACTGATAGGAGATGGATACCATTAGAGTTCGAGGATGGAAACACCATATTCCTATGGGTCTCACCTCAACGGGGTCTATGGAGATTTGGCTGAGGAGGCAAGTTATCTCCATGATTTATCGGACCTTTCCAGGTCCTCAGCAGAGTTGGCGAGGTGGTTTACCACCTTTCCCTTCCACATCAATTGCACCGGGTGCATGACGTCTTCCACGTATCTCATCTGAGGAGATACGTGCATGACTCTTATCACATCATCGAACACGGGGAGCTAGACATCGATTATGGGGCAACATTCACGGAGGTCCCGGTGGAGATCTAGGATCGAAAGGAGCGGGTCCTATGAGGACGGTCGATTCTTCTGGTGCACATTCGCTGGAAGCATGGGACCTCCAGGAGAGCACATGGAAGCAGGAGGCTCGGATGCGTGCTCAGTACCCCCATTTGTTTCCCTAGTGTGTGTTGTAGCTTTACGAGGACGTAAAGCCCTGAGGTTGTGGTAATGTAAAGACCTTTAAATTTCAAGAAATTTTTTTTCTTAAATACTTTGGAATTTTATGAGTCTGTGGTTTCTGACAGTGCCTGATTCTGAAGCCCGGTGTGCCCGGAATCAATTTTTGATGTTTTGTTCAGGTACGTTCAGTAAACGTACGTGTGGGTTTTTCTATCTTTTGAACCGGTGCTTGGAATTAAAATCCAAGGGCACCGATGAACTCAAAATGCCGGTATTTTCTTTAGGGGACCTTTACTACAGTTTCATTTGGTCAAGAGTAGAAGTTTTAATTTGGGGATTCATAAAAAATTAAAATAAAATTGTGGTGTTACATTAAGTGTACACAATTTTATTTAATTTATTAAGTGGTGGTTATTTCCTAAAAGGGGAAGTTAGAGGTGGGGACCACACCCACATAACCTCCCATGTGAGGATAATGTGTGGTGGGGCCCACACGAGTGCCTAACCCCTCAACTCCCCCTTAAACTCCCATGAAATCCCCCTTATTAACTCTTAAAACTCTCCACCTCCTCTCTTTGAATTTTAAACTTTTCACCTCACTTATCTCTTAATTATGCCAACCTATCTAATTAATATCTTCATTAATTAATTGTGACCTCTTATTTGAATCAATTTTAATTGCATGGAAATTCTATTAAAATTGGGGATCCTAATTATAATATTTGCCTTGACAAATATTTCGGTGGGGAAAACCCTGGAGAATTAGAAGAAAGGTGTTCCTCTCTTGACGAAGAACAATGTTCTTCAACGAAGAACATCTCCGAAGAAGAATGCGAAGAACTTCTCCCAATGATGCTTCTTCATCAGACGCACCCTGACGTTAAGGAATCTATGTCGTCTTCGGATTCGCTTCCAGCGTCACGACAACAAATCTTCCTCCAATGTTGACGGGACGACGCCGTTCTCTGCGACGTCGTCTTCTGCGACGCCCGACTACCATGACGCTCATCTTCTGCGGCTCGACGATGTGCGACATCAATTACGAGGTACGGGTTTATGTTTAATTTTGAATGAATTATATTAAAAACTTGTTCATCGTTTTTTCTTTATTCAACGGTGGCATTTTTTATCAATTAATGCGGAGGGCGCGGGCCGAACAAACACGGCCTAACATCCCTTTGTTGGTTTATTGATTATTTGTCGAAGTAGGTGGCGACGTCGACGACCGATGTTAATGGCGGCCGCGTACCGATCATGTGAGGAAGAACCGCGGTCCACAACCGCGGGCTGTTTGGCTGAAGAAGAACCGACTGGTCTCATGACCAGCTGGGCTGGAAGAATCGGCCAGCTAAAGTCGGCCGGGTTGGAGGACTGCGGCGCCACCTTGGCGTCGCGCTGCGGGAAGACCACGACCCGTGTTCCGTAGGCCACTTTGGCGGGCGAACTGGTCGGCCGCCTGCCGGCCAGGTTGAAGGAGGTTGCGGCACCCACAGGTACCGTGTGGGAGGACAGCGGCCCGCTGTGCGGGCTGCTCGCGTCGGAGAAGACTGGCCGTCTTTGGCCGGCCAGGTAGGAGGGGCGGCGCCACTCGGCGCCGCTGGTTCAGGAAACCGGGGGGCCGCACCCCCCGCACCGCTCGGACAGCCAAGCTGATTTTTGGCCAGTCGCAGGCCGGGCCACGCCCCCCACACCGCTCGGCCAGCCGTGGGTCGGGCCGCACCCCGCCGGGCCGGGCCGGGCCATACCCCACAAAGTTGGTTCGTGCCCCACCCAGTCGGGCTGCGCTCCATTGGGTCGGGCTGACCTCCAGTTGGGTCGGACCCGTCGAACTAGGTCGGGCCGTCCCGCCAGCCCACTGGGCTTGACGGGCCGAGCCCGTTTCACTTAAACGTGAATAACTAAAAGACCACGCGTCCAATTGACATGTCGTCTGCAGCACTGAGACCCTCGTGACGAAGTGGTCCTTTTGAGATACTCTAAGTGAGTGTTGGGAAACTTTGTAAAATAGTCGGGTTTGGAACGAGCATAATTCCTATCGGGCCCCTGGAACGGAAAAGCCAATAACTCTTAGACCGGGCGTCCGATTAATGCGTCTTCTATCACGTTGGGTTTCTTTTGACGAGACGGAACTTCAGGATACATCAAATCAGGACTTCGTGATAGTTGATGTATCGACCCCCCTTGGCTCAAGGAGCGGACCCTCCCAGAATCGAGTGTGTTGTGTCCGAGAACCCTAGAGATGGTTGTGACTGCGACGTCTACTGTACTGGAATCCTCCGTTGGTTCGACAGCGATGACTACTGTACTAGAATCCTCTATGGGTTCGATAGTGAAGAATACTGTACTGGAATCCTCTGTGGGTTCCACAGCGATGACTACTGTTCTTGTATCCTATGTGGGTCCGGCAGTTTGACCTCTGTACTTGTATCCTATGTGGGTCCGACAGAGTAGCTGGTCTTGTATCCTGTGTGGGTTCTACAGCTTAGCTGGTCTTGTATCCTATGTGGGTCTGACAACTTAGATGAATCATTGACTACATCTGATCATCTCTATCTCTATACGAAAGATGTATACCTGTGTGAGCTGAGTCTTGACTTTCAATCTTTATCATCGATGTGATTGACTTTACTTTCCTATGTGGAATAGGTTGTGCTTGGGCTCGAGATTTGGAGCCGATCTGAGATTGATAACTTAGGTATATGTATAGGCATATACCTAAGTAGGGTTGGTTGATACTTCGTGATTGTATCTTTCTTTCAGTGGTTTATCCTTTGTGGAGTCTGGGAGACCTTCGGGGGTCTCAGGGTCCCTAATGAGTATCGTTATACTCACCCCTACACGGGCTATGCCCACACCTTTTTGTGTTGGATACAGACGACAGACAGTGTTGACGGAGGCCGAGAGTGATCCAGGACCGGACGGTACCCGGAGGTGGACCACACGGTGAGACGGTATACAGAGCGGACTGATAGACGTGGAGTGTTGAGGTGGACTTCTGTACCTACCCTTCAGGTAGGATACTCGGCGGACATTCCGGGAGCTACCCTTTTTAGCTGTTGTCCCTTTTTTAGTTGTACTTTCTTTCTGTTGTACTTGTACTTTACTGTTGGGCTTGTATTTCAGGCCCCTTTACTTTCAATACTACTTTTTTTATACAGTTTTCACTTAGTGTTTACTTCCTGTTGCGTACTCTGTTGTGTTTATTTACTTTCATAAAGGAAATTCCTTCTCAGCTTATGGATTTACGCCTTTGGTGCTAGTCGCCAGCCCCTAGCCTATGGAAGGCCGGCTTGGGGTAGTCATGGAATGGGCCCCGAGGATGGGTTGTGACATAGGATCTGTTAAGGATTATTTGGCAGAAGGAGGTGTTGGTGGTGGTAAACAAGTAGCAGTTCAGACAGGTGGAGATCATTTGTCTCCTTCATCTTTTCCTGAGGTAGTTAAGGTTGGAAGTGGTGTCCAAGTGATTGATCAACCCTTAGAACCTAGAGGTGCTGATTCTTAGGCCATTTTTAGGTTGATAAAAGTGTCTCAGGTCCCTAATGTAAATGATCCAGAGTCCCTAATGTAAATGGTCCATCATTCCTAGGTGTAAATGTAAGAAGGTCGAAAGTAGACACTCAGAAGAGGAGGAATTGAGTGACAAATATGGGGTCTCAAGTGATCTAGAGGGGGTCTCTCAGACTAGTGCATACTATGAGAAAGAGGCATTAGTTCGATCCGGTTCAAGTAAAGGGAAACAAGGAAACCTCCTAATCGGAAGTCTTTTGGATCCCAAGGGGGAGAAAGTAAAGATCGTTCAAACACTATTTTGGCACTCCAAAGACTATAGTAACTAGATCAGTAAACAAGGATAAGTGCAATGACATAGAGGTTATTATGGGGGTTTCTTCCTTGAACAAGTAAGGGGTCTCGGTTTTTGGTAAGACCCTTATGCAGACTACTTCATAGGTAAGTCAATATTCTGTACATAGAGCTGAGAAGTAGGATAGTGGATTGTTGGACCCTTCGTTGATCAAGAAGGGAGATCTTTCAGTAGTAGGAGGGGAGGATTTTGTTGTTTAAGCGGCTGCAGAAAATTCTTGGGACCTTCTTATGTCCTCTGAGGAAGAGATGATAGAGGGGGTTCTGATCATTCAGGCCTCAAATAATTACATGGAAAGGATGGATAGAATATCAGTTCAAGTGGATGTAAGCATGGAGAAAGCCTCTTGGATCGACAAACAATACTTAATTTTGACCAGAAGCTTCAATAAAAGGAAGATTATAGTGGAGGAGTTCTTACAAGCTTGGGAAAAGTTGGCCTCTCATTTCTAAGAGATCATCATCGATGAGAAGGATAAAAAGGTAAAAAACTTATCCTGTAAATTATTTAGAGAATTCATGTCCAATACTTTCAAGTTGATCTTCAATAGTTTTGTTTTCTACTTTTGTGCTTGATGTGATGTTGACTTGTCGGTTTCTCACTTTTTCCATAAAAGTGGTTCTTAATAAAAAAATTAACTTAGATTATATTCCATTATAAAAATGTATATATTTGGTTCTTAGACTTGATATTATTATTATTAATGAATATCATGAGTGGTTGCGTCCAAATTTACCCAAGTTGTATGGTGTAAGCGGTCATTGTAGTACGGCTTGGGTTATCGATCCTCGGAGACCTAAGAAGAAACCTATGAAATATACATTCTAAGAAGGTTATTAGATGATGTGGATTTGGATATGAAGTTTCCAACTTGGGTTTTAATTGATTGGATTATTTGATATTTTAAATACGTAAGTTAATTCAATTTAAAAGCATGAGTTGATCCTTGGTTATCGCATGGGGTGAATTGGATTAATTTCTTTTTAAATTATTCCAATGTCTTAAGTTTGAGTGTTTCCTTTAACAAAATACAAACATCCCAAATCACTCACTCATTTCAAGTTTTAACTATCCTAAGGCTAATAACCTATACACTTGGAGGATCATATTGATGGTCACTCCAAGGTAGAGGGTCATTTTAGCACTCAGGATGTGTATCCTTAAAATTGTTGAGTTTAAAGGAGAATATAAATCATTGAATGAAAATCTCGAAAATAGAATTGATTAGGAATTATTAAATTAAGAAATAACATCAAATTCATCATATTTCTCCTCCCTTGGATCAACCCGTTATAGGATTATCCCTCCATTGATGTTATTCTATCAATGAAAGTGGATATTAGACTTATGATGGTAGAATTGGAGAAGAAGAAGAAAAAATAACAATCACTCCACCGTTGTGTAAAGAGTTTCACAAAAGATAATGTGAATAACCTCACTCCCTAAAGAAACGATATCAAAATGATATAGAAAAAGAAATAAGAAATTAAGAAGATGATGATAATGATGATATTTTATTAATTAAATGAAGGTTAACGAAAAACTTACATGGGATAAATTGACAATGCGATTACAAAATGAAAGTCTGACAAATACAAATGAAAGAAAAAAACCTTCGATCAAAAAAAATATTGGATGATAATTTCCTTCAACAAAATCTCTTTATATAAGAATATTTGGAGCCTTAGATACACCCCCTAATAATAAATTCCATCCCCATTAATTTGGAGTCAAAAGAGCGTAGAAAATCAAGGGAGTTTCGATGTTTCAAAGTTGTCCTTAAATTTCATCCAGATTCGTCCCCCATTTTTATGTGTAAATTTTTAACTGAAGGATACTGAATCCGGAGGGGTCGTAGAAGGAAAATTTTATCTTCCATCTGTCCTCTATTATCTGTAAAAATTTAGGGTCATTTCGTGCAACCGTGTGGAAGTTATGATTGAAATAGTGGGATGACTTTATGTGCATTCATATCGGTCCCACCATTTAAATCTTAACATCATATATCTTTATCATCATGAAAACTTCAGAATTATCTCTAACCACAGTTTAATAAAATGATCCCCATATTTTTATCTTTATTAAGTAAAAAAATTGAGCTTCATTGGGCTTGGTTTGTGGTCCCCACTTCTGTTTGATGGGCCTTAGGCCCATTATGCTTTGTCCAGTAAATTTCTTCATTAATGCTGAAAAATCTCCATCATATCCTGGGATTCATTCATCATTTCTGAAAAAAAATGTTCCAAAAAAAGTGATCAATCATATCCCAGAATATCAATTTCAAAAAATGAATATAATGTTGTCCACAAATAGATGAAGGATTGGGCCCAAATTTTCATTTTAAACTTGAATTGTATTTAAGATGAGAAATGAAGTTCAATTTATATAATGCACTAAAAATGATGTTTATGAACATGAGAACACAATATTATTAAGATATTGACAATGAATATTATCCTCTTTTAGCGGCTAATCACGCCCCACAACTTGATTTTTTCTAGTCTCGAGAAAAATATATATCAAATATGAAATTTGAATTCCCTTTTTTCAAAAACATTTTAATACACATTGCTCACCCAAATACCTCATACAAAAAAAATATGAAACCCATAAAAATAATTTAAAACAAGATAGGTCCATAAGTATATCCCAAGCCCAAGCTCATTCTTTTGTTTAAATTCATTGTCACATTTCATCTAATTTCAATTAAGCATGATGATGTGTTGTGCATCACAAAAGACATGGGGCCCATTTTTTTTGTTCAAGGGGGGAAAATGGAAGTGCTAGGTGGGAATAATATTAAAGCTTAATATTATTATCCAATTTTTTTATTTGATTTTTTTTTGTTGATTTTTTATACCACAATAGATATGAAAAGACTAACTCTGGTTAATACAAATATGGAGTCATGATCCTCAAGTGTCAGACAACACACATATTGTAAATTACATGCTCTAAAATAAAGATATAATGCTTAACTCTGGGAAAGACAACTATGGATTCATGATCCCCATGTGTCGGACGCCACGCATTTGGTCAAAACATTGCTCTATGTGGTCATTATTTTTTTCATTTTTTTTTTGTTTTTTTTTTTTGATACTCAAATTAAACTAAAAGTGACCCCAGAACCCTATTATATAATGAAAGGGACCCAAGAACTCAAATTTACACCCAAGATTCAGTAGACGTGCATTGTAGCATTTTTATTAAGAGGATGAAAATGTAAACTTTGAAAAATCACATCGGACAACCGCACTTTCCGAAAACTAAGCTCATGGACATAAAACTTATATTAAAATCAAAATTAAGGCATGAAAAATTATTTGATATCCAATTCCAGAGTTTGCAATGTGTTTTATCATGTTCAAGGTTAATTGAATTTTTCTTTTCATACATATTCTTATTCACAAAAAAATCATTTTTTTTTTCATCTCCCCCCAACATAGAATAACATTGTCCCCATTTTTTAAATAAAACTTAGAAGGGGGTATGGGATAGGTATTCAAAGAGGAAATTTAAAATGATAATCATGGAATGAAGTCACCTGTTTGTTGATGATGAAAGCACGTGCCACACTCTCCCTTTAATCCTGGGTTTGATTCTCAGTAGCTTGGACGGTTGTGATGGGATTTTCTCCATGACCTACGATGTGTCCTTTAATTTTTTTTATTATATATATATATATATATTAACTAAAAAAAATAAAAAAAAATGAAATAAACTGATGATACATTGTCTTCTTTTTAAATTTCTGGGTAAGGTATTACTCAGAGATCACGCCACGTGACACAGATGAATATGGCGCTCCCCTTTCATACCCATCCATACTCATAATAGAAGAACAGTTCAACAGTCTATGGTAATTTTTTTAAATAGAAAAAAATGAATCACAATGATTGGAAATATGAAAACCATGGGTTGCCTCCCATATAGTGCTTTTGTTTAACGTCGTTAGCTCGACTTCACCCCCAAAATTATCCAATTCCAATTTTCAACATTTTTAGGACCCCATTTTTCTCCAATTAAACAATATTGAGATTAATTATTTTTTTATAATTTTCTTCATGTGAAATCCCATGTTTAAAAATGAGTGTGAAAGTCCAAGGAATTTCAGTAATGGTTGATTGAGTTCTATCTGGAGTATTTCCTAAGATTTCAAGGTTCATTACTACTTTGTGAGATTCTTGATGAAAATTGATGACAATTGAATGGTCTTGGTTATCATAAATTGAGGTATTCTTTAGTGGGGAAGGAAGGAAAATAGTTTTGAGCTTGGTTTTATTGAACTTTCCTAAAGGAGATTAGAAAATTAAATAAAAATCAGTTTCTTCTCCAAAACATTTAGAAATAATTGGTTCATTTTGAAAATATGACTCATCCCCAAAATTTTCCATTTAAATTTTGGGAATGGGTATAGACTCAATATTTGTTATCTCTCCCAATGGTTCAAATATTGGTGATTCTAAAAAATAATTATTGAAGCAATATTTCGGACACTCTATCCATGAAGACAAATTTTCCCCTTGTGAATCCAAAAAATTAATTTCCTCCTGATTTAAATAACCTTCAACATTTACTTGATCTTCTTCAGTTATCCCATTTCCAAAGGTTAGTTATTTTTTAAACACATGAATGTTTTTTGGGATAAAATATTCTTCTATTGGTGATGAGAAAGGACATCCTGAGTGGGAATGGGTTCCTCATAAGTCTCAAAGCTTTGTATTTCTAATCTCAGTGATGAAACTTATGAATTCATTTTAACCATTTTTTCACACAAATGTTCAATAATTTTTTCAGTAATAGGATTGATATATGTTTGGACATAATTAAATTCATTAAGTTTTATCTCTTAAATCATCCTCGAGAGGGATGGAAATCGATCCTTTAAACAATTAGCATCTCATTGATTGTACATCTCATCTGGTGTGGTGTATTCAATCAAGGTTTGGTCAATGAAATTCCTTATGTGAGGTGATTCCAAATATTGATTTTCAAGTTGATTATAGCCTTGGTCTATCAATGGTTATTTTGGAAGATAATCCATTGGATTTTATTGAAAATTGGTTTTGGGATTCATTGGACACATAGAAATAGAAAGGGGAATAGAGAAGAGAAATTAGGGCGAGAATAGAGAATTTGGGGTGAGAAAAGAAGATGAGTGTCTAAGGTACCTAATTGGGTCCCAAGAAATGGTTCCAAAATTTTCTTACGCCCAAATTTACCCAAGTTGTATGGTGTAAGTGTTCATTGTAGTATAGCTTGGGTTATCAATCCTCAGAGACCTAAGAAAAAACCTATGAAACATACATTCTAAGAAGGTGATTAGATGATGTAGATTTGGCTATGAAGTGGACAACTTGGGTTTGAATTGATTGGATTATTTGATATTTTAAAGACTTAAGTTAATTCAATTTAAATCATGAGTTGATCCTTGGTTATCGCATGGGTTGAATTGGATTAATTTCTTTTTAAATTATTTCAATGTCTTAAGTTTGAGTGTTTTCTTTAACAAAATACAAACATCCCAAATCACTCAGTGATTTAGAGTTTTAAATATCCTAAGGATAATCACCTATAAACTTGTAGGATCATATTGATGAGAACTCCAAGGTAGAGTATCATTTTAGCACTCGGGATGTGTATCCTTAAAATTTTTGAGTTTAAAGGAGAATGTAAATCATTGAATGAAAATATCAAAAATAGAATTGATTAGGAATATTTAAATTAAGAAATAGCATCCAATTCATCCCCTTTCTACTCCCTTGGATCAACCCATTATAGTATTATCCCTCCATTTATTCTATTCTATCAATGAAAGTGAGTATTATACTTATGATGGTATAATTGGAGAAGAAAAAAATAACAATCACTCCACTGTTGTGTGAAGAGTTTCACAAAAGATAATGTGAATAACCTCACTCCCTAAGGCAACGGTATCAAAATGATATGGAAAAAAGAAATAATAAATTAATAATTAGAAGATGATGATGATCTTTTATTAATTAAATGAAGGTGAACAAAAAACTTACATGGGAGAAATTGACAATGCGATTACAAAATGAAAGCATGACAATACAAATGAAAGAAAAAAAACTTCGATCGAAAGAAAAATATTGTATGATAATTACCTTCACCAAAATCTCATTATATAGGAATATTTTGATCCTTATATACACACCCTAACAATAAATTCCATTCAAATTAATTGGGAGTCAAAAGAGCGTGAGAAAATCAAGGGAATTTCGACATTTCAAAGTTGTCCATAAATTTCATCCAGATTCATCCCCCGTTTTGATGTGTAAATTTGTAACTGAAGAAGTCTGAATCCAGAGTGGTTTTATAATAGAAATTTTCTCATCCCTATGTCCTCTATTAGATATAAAATTTCAGGTCATTTGGTGCAGCTGTGTGGAGTTTATGATCGAAATGGTGGGATGACTTTATGTGCATTCATATCGGGCCCACCATTTAAATCTCAACTTCATATCCTTTTATCATCATGAAAAATTCAGAATTAGCTCCGTCCACAATTAAATAAAATTATACCCATATTTTTATCTTTCTTAAGTAAAAATTTGAGCTTCATTGGGCTTGGTTTTTGGGCCCTACTTCTGTTTGATGGGCCTTAGGCCCATTATGCTTTGTCTGGAAAATTTCTTCATTCATGATAAAAAATCTCCATCATATATTGGGATTGATTCATCATTACTAAAAGAAAAAATGTTACAAACAAAGTGATCAATCATATCCCAAAATATCAAATTCAAAAAATGAATATAATGTTGTCCACAAATAGATTAATGATTGGGCCCAAATTTTCATTTTAAACTTGAATTGTATTTAAGATGAGAAATGAAGTTCAATTTATATAATGCACTAAAAATGATGTTTATGGACTTTGGAACAAATTATTATTAAGATATTGATAATGAATATTATCTTCTTTCAGTGGATAATCAATGATTCATGCACTTTTATATATTTCTAAAAACTATTATTACCTATGTTTTTATCAAAGTAGGATATGTTGGGTGTGTCACAAGTGATATGGAAGTAATGAATAAGTCTATAAAGGATTCATCCATTCCAATACTGGGAGATGGTATCTTTTCCATTTGATTGAAATGAAATTATTGAACTAAAATCAATGGTCATGGTGATTGATGAGTTAATTGCATGAAATCAAAGAAAAATATATCAAACATATATGTTGATGACATGATTATGAAATTTTATTAATAATATATCAAGAAAAATGTATTATATTACATTTTTAGTGTTTGTATGAATTTTTTGTCATTATAACATTAAATTATTCCTCTATGGGTGTCTTGATGTGTTGCTAGATATCAATCATTAACTTTAGACAAGCCTGCCTAATTTCACTAAGGAAGTAAACTATATGGGTAACACTTAGTGGATCCATTGATCTCAATTAAATACTATTTTTATTTAATAGTTGAAATAAATATTACTCTTAAGATGAATAAATAATATTTATTTAGGATTTACTGATTTCACTTATTCAGTCACTAATTATATTGAAGCTAAAATATAAATGTGAGTGGAATATTTAAATAAATATTGATTCATAAGACCATCAAATAAAATATTTATTATCTCTTGTATTGTTTTCAAAGTAATAAATATTATTTATTTATTTATTTATTTATGTGAATATAAAAAAATAAGGATTTATTTATTTTATTAAAAATGATATTTATTTTTTCAATTAGGTATGTGCCATTATATATCATTATTATCATTATTTTTTGAATGGGGAATATATTAAGTTTATTATTTGATTAATGTAATTTTTTTAATTATCAATATTACTCCCCAAATCTATATATATACCCTCTCATATCATTTTAGAGGTGTTGTGAAATCATTTGGGTTGTGAAAAATGAATTTCATCCCTAGATAATTCTCTCAAAGAAGAAAATCACTAGTTTTTTTCTCAATACCAAGAGAATTCATCCACCTCCTTCTTCCCTTTCAAGATCGATGGAATAATACAGACAATCCACAAGCTCGAACGATATTTTTTCAATTAAAGGTAAACAATGTAAGCTAATTAGATTATCTGAATTAGCACTCAGAGTACCATCAATGTCGTTCAAAAATCATTGAGAATGTTTAGAAACCTACAGAGGGATTCTAATTTGAATCCTCTCAGTGCAACGATGGTATAACATGAATAGGATTCGATTGAAAAACTTCTACATAGAATAAGGATCTCAAGACTGATCCATTTTGTTATTATTGAATTAATTATAAATTTAATATGAAATATCCTCTCATCTTGATTCTATGATTCTTTATCTAGTTTATTTGGGTACTTTAATTATACATGATGATTCATTTTCAGGTTCTTATAGATTATTCATAGAATTCAATAAAATCCAAGTTAGCCAAGGGCTCAATAGGAGGTTCCACTATGCCTATAACTTTTAAGTTCTATCAATGAAGTCATGTTCAAATTTATAATTATTTAATTTATTGATCAATATTATGATTATTTTTTTATATTTTATTTTAGTTTTAGTTATTAATCCGTTAAGCCAAGATAATGGTTTTATTCACTATTATATGACCAAGAACTAGCCAAGAACAAGTAAAGAAAACATGGAGATTTCATTCAGAGGTGTTGGAGACTATCACTGCATGACCAAATTATAGGTTTTGTACCAAGTTACAAGTTGTTTACTCTCAACCAACCACATGCCTACACGATTGTACTGATCGTGGATGGTCATGTGGTGGGTTTATTATATGACATGTAATTTCACCACGTATTGACTACCATAGTGGCACACAGTTTATAAGGTTACGAAGTGTGTAATTAATGTACACATCATGTAATTCCACATGATGTGTTGATAATGTATTTTACGCACATGGTGTGTAATAAATGTAAATATTGCATGTTGACAGCTAATTGAGAGACATGGTCCAAATGTGTTTACAAGATATGTAGTTAGGACACACATTGTGTAACTCATAAGTATTTTCACAAATTACATGTTGATTACCTAGTAATGTATCATGGATTACCATAGAAAGTAGTACACTAAGTGTAGCAGGTTGTATAAACCATGTAATGAATTCCTATTTACGCAGAGAACATGCCAAGCTAGGTTGTACACCATAAAAATTAATTATGCGGGATGAAATTAATTACGGTATTAAAACCAAACTAAAGGGAATGTATCTAGTGTTCATTTCATGTGATAGGTTTTATATAATATTAAATTTCTAATTAATTTTCATGTTATTTAAAAAAAATTGTCTTTTCTAGTTCTTGTACGCACTGTTTACTTCACATGAGCATTAATAGTGATACAAATCAAGTATATTAATACATAGAACTATATGTATTGTAATAAGTGACACACCATGTATGATACATGTCATGTAAATTCACAGTACAAGATAATGACCAAACACTATGTAGTTCACATTGGTATACGTCATGTTGCCTCTAGTATGCGTCATGTACTTGAGTAATTCTAAATAAGATTAATTTATTTAATTTATTTAAAAATTACAGTGGATGAGAATCTTATGTATCTCCAAGATTGATTGGATTAATAATTAATATAAAGAATTAATTAATAAAGAAAACAATAATTATCAATTTAAGAGATGCTTATCTTAATTAATAAATCAATTTGAAATGAATGTCAACATGTATGAATGTGATATCAGTGTATTTATGTGACTAATCAATAGCTTGAATGACCAATGTATTTGTTGGGTTTCTATTTAATTAAATATCATTACATGGGTTTTATATGTGATTAATTATTATTAAATTTAATATGATGATTTGTTATTCATCCCTCCTACCTTTATTATATATGACCTACATGTCCATGGTTTATCTTATGCAACCCATATCCCTAGTTCTTCTCACCTACAAGTGAGTAAAAGATATAAATTATGTAGATCTGAGGAGAGGAGGTGGTTAAGAACATGATATGAGGTGAAACCAACCAAGAAGATACTAAGCTAGATGGTTTAATACTACAACTTGATCCGAGATTGACTCAAGAAATTTTTTCCGGGTCATAGGTTGATTTATCATCTTCTCGATAAATCAACCATTAGAATGATCATAATCAAGACACTTTATTTATTTTATTTTTTCAAGTTCATGATTATTTATTTATTAATGGGGATTCGTTTTTATATGAGTATTAAACTAGATCACGTAAATTAAATAAGATAATTAGATATGAAAGATAAATTAAAATAAATGGATTAAGCATAAATTATTTTTTCATGACATGGTTAATGAATTATGTATAACTCATATAACATTAATAGGAAATGTAAAGAATAAAATAAGGAAATTTTTGCATAATAAAAAAACCTATCAAATAAATATTAAGTCAGAAAAACATTTCATTAGTTGAGTTATGAATAGAACCAGAGTTAAAATTTCTTATCTAGCCAAAGTCAGGGTGTTTTCAATTATTTAAGAATTATAAACTAAATTTTTGGGTCAACTTAACTAATCTAGCATCAAGGGTTGACTACCAAAGTATGGATTAGTGTAAATTAGATGTAAGTATTGAGAAATTCTGAGTCTGGGTTTCTGGATTGGGGAGTCCACTTAATGGATCAAGGAGCTATGTGTTAGTAGTTGGAAAAACCATCTGTCTAAATACCTTTAAATAATTTTCTAGAATAGAGTATGGATTATGAAAAGGGAAATATAAACCCTTCCCACTATAAGTTCTATACGACAGGACATTATAGTCCCAATGGTGATGGTTATTAGAACTTGATAGAACATTGGGAGACTAATAAGAAAATTAAAATGATTATGTCTCACATATTTTGGTAATAAAGATAAAATACTAAATATACTTTTATTTTATTGTAAAAAATAGAAATTTAATTTATATCATTATGATCTATAATGGAGAAAGAAAACCTCCTCTCTGGAAGTAACTTATAGGAGTGGTACAGGAACTTGTACATTATACTATGCCAAGAATGAAAGATTTACATGATAGAGGCCCCAGTTCTCGATCTGTATGCTAAGAAAGATAATAAATAATATCTCTATGTATACTTAAAACACTTGGGTGGTGAGGTATATGTATGGTTTTGGATAGTATCATCTATATCTGGTGAACTTTAGAAAATTCAGGAGAATATGGATACATATACCATGCTCAAACATCTTCATGATCTTTATCAGGAGAAAAATAAACAAGACCGGTTTGAGGTCTCCAATGCACTCTTTATATGTAAACTTGGATAGGGTGTGTCTTTTAGACCTTATGTGATCAAGATATTGGATATTTTTAGCATCTAGATATTATAGGGTTTAAGATTCCTGGTGAATTCTGTATTGATTTCATACTTTATTCACCCCCTCATAGCTTCTCCAACTTTATTTTGAATTTTAATATAAAAAATATTGAAAAGTATCTCCCAGGTCTCCTTACTCCACTTCTCTAGATATATAAGGACATTAATCATGAGAAGGATTTTGTACTTATGATGAAAAAGTGTAAGAGAAAGGTGAAAGGTCCTAAGATACAACTAAGTCTAAGTATTTTTCACAATTCACATCCAAGAAGAGGAAGATCAAGGGGAAATCAAGGGAATATGATGTCATATGTTTCACATGTGGAAATAAGTGCCACTATAATAAGAATTAAACCATGATAAATAACCAAATATAATATTTAGATTCATTTTTCATTGAGTATAATATTTCTATTTCAAAAAATTCGGTATTGGGTATAGATTATTGTGATCACATTTCTATCTAATTATAGGAATCAAGTAGGTTTAGAAGAGTTGTGTGAGGTTATTTGTATCTACAAGATGATAACGATCTAAGACTCATTGTTGTGGATATTGGAGACTACCACCTTTAATTTCCAATGTGATTGACCCTAGTTTTAAAGAACTGTTATTATGTAACAAGCATTACCAATAACATTATTTTTGTACCTTATCTTGATATAGATGGTTTTATTTTCAAATGTGAGAATAAAAGTTGCTAATTATACAAAGATATCATATTTTATGATATGAAACATATTAATAATGTTATTTATGTGTTGGAATATGAAAACCAAGTGTTGGAAATCAATAAAAAATATGGATCGCATGACTCATATCATACCCAGCTATGACATCACTGCTTAGGTCGTGAAAATGAAAAGTACCTAATAAAATTGTATCAATGTGGGTATTTATATTCATTTGAACTAAAAAAATTGTAATATGTCATGATAATTTATAAGGAATAATAAAAAATCTATATTTATTGGAAAGGGTGAAAGGGCCACAGAGCTTGTTGAATTGGTTTATACATATGTGTGTAGAACATTTCCTTTTGAAGAAAGGGGTGGATTCTCATACTTCATAACTTTTACCAATGACTTTAGTAGATATGGGTATATCTACTTAATGAGTTATATGTTAGATTAATTTGATAAATTCAATGAGTAAATGAATTAAGTTGATAATCAAGTTGTTAAGAAGATAAATAAGCTCCTCTCAAACTGTGACAAAAAATATATTAACTAAGAATTAATTGATTATCTATGGGATTTTGGGATATTATCCAAACTCAATCCTCCTTGTACACCATGAGGGAACGACATAAGTGAAAATATGAACTAAAAATTGTTAGTCATGGTGAGATCAATGATGATTCATACAATTCTTTCATTATCATTTCATGGATATGCATTACAGAAAAGATCAAACACTCAAATTGAGTGCCAATAAAATAGAAAATGGAGTTCTATTTGAGTTATTAAGTGGAAAGAAGCTCATTTTATCACATGTGAGTTCTTGGGTATGTGAATCATTTGTTAAGACTACATTTGGAAATAACCTTTCACTATGAGGCATTATGTGTAAATTTATAGGATATCCAAAGGAAGCTAAAATATATTAATTATATAAACCCTCACACAAGAAGTTAATAGTGGCAAGACAATCCATATTACTTGAGAGGGAGAAAATTTCAAAAATAGATGGTAAGATCAAGATATAATTTGATGAAATTGAGGGTCAAGATACATAGGAGTTGGCATAGGAACCGATTCAACAGTCCCATGAAAGAGGATGTTCTAAAGACATTGGTATTGTATAAGAGCACCAGAGAGGTTATAGAACCTAAGAGATATGTTTTTATACTCACTACGTATGGTGACTCATTATTATTTGATAATAATGAACATGTTTACTACAAGGAAGCGTTAAATGGCACAAAAGATACTAGATGGTAAGAAACCATGAATTTTGAAATGGATTCTATGTACTGAAACCAGTTTTATATTTTGGTAGATCCTCTAGTGGATATAAATACCATTGGTTTACAATGGGTATTCAAGATTAAACCAGACATTAAAGGTAGATTCAATACCTATAAGACTATACTATTTGAAAATGGGTTTAAGCAGCATCCATACATTGACTCTGAAGAAATATTTTTACCAATTTATATATTGAAATACATTAGAATGATACCTACCATATCATCTTACCATGTTATGAGATTTGGAAAATGTATGTCAAAACAACCTTCCTTAAGGGGAACTTTGTGCAATATTTCTCTATGGAACAACTAGAAGGGTTTGTAACACCAAAAATGCCAATAAGGTATGATGATTTCAGAGATCTATTTATGGATTAAATCAAGCATCTAGGTACTAAAACATTATCTTTAATGAATCCATAAGGGAATTTGTTGAAAGAACCAGACAAGATATATATAGCCACTAACAAGGGGGTGAATCAGTGGTATGCTATTTTTTGTTTTATTATTTTAAAACAACCTTCACCTATGGTTAGAGAGAAATGAATCTTCAAAAACAAAACACAAGCACACCCACAAAAAATAGGAATTTAAAAGGTTCATTATTCAATAAGAGTATTTAGTCCTTGACATTATCTAGAAATAATATGTGATCACACAGTCCACTAGAAAACAATCCTTTTGGTTTATAGTAAGCTTGTTTTACTATATGCCTTTGACAGTTCATGTACTCATCACATAGATAATATAAAAAATATATTTCGAAACAATGGAATGGACCTTCACCAACAGGCTTCAATACATTATCACTGTGCAGCTTAAATTATTTACACTTTCTCTTTTGCAAGTCATATATTCTTCCTTACAATGTTTACACATAACTAATGATATTTAACAAATATAAATTATATATATCATGCTATGTTGGTTACTTATTCTCTTTATTATTTTTTCTAATATTTATCGAACCACATAATTACTTTCAAATTAAAATTACCATAATTCTTAGATCTGGTATTCATAAGAACTTACATAAGAAAGTGCTTCCATAACTGATTATAACTACATGAAAACATGTAAAAATATCAAATCCTATTTATTCTCCTTTAAACCAACATTTCTTTCACATTAAATCCCCATGCATGTGTTAATACATGCATGGTACAGTGAAAATTTTGTGCCAACTTTAATCTTGGAATTATTCCTCACAAATACCATCAAAATTGTACCTTCTTATTTCTGTGATAATTGAAAAAATCATAATATGTAGTTAATATGTTTATTTTCATGTATGAAAACTAATGTGCCATCCTTTATCCATGATTCAAGAATTATTGTGATACCTTATTCCAATTTTCCTTCAAATAGTATCAGACACATCCTCTTGAATGATAACTTCATAGACAACTCATATAATATTTCTTCTTGTTCATTTTCAAACTAAAATGAAAAACACATATTTCTCTTTATCTTTTACTCAGTGAACTTGAATAGATAAACTAGATCTCTCTTATTTATTCTACCTTCTATATTCATCCAAAATATCCCTTGTAAGAATCATGATAATCGTTATCATGATATTTAAACTTTATTAGATCACCTTACTTTGAATCGTTATATTTTTCTTCCCTAGTTATTTAATTAATCTCTAATCCACCTTCCATGTGACACTCACAGCAGTTCCTACTACCATGTGACTCATGGTCACTCCATCTGAACTCATTGAATTTTTTTACTTATAGCCACATTAGATGCATTCTCACAGAAGATCTATGAAAACTCATACTTATGTAAGATTTTTTCTAATGAAAGATATGTGAACCACACAAAAGCACTAAAACTCACAAAAGCTCAGGTCGATTTCCTTCTTCCCATGGAAGATCTTTATTATTTATATGGAAGAATAAAGACTCATGAAAGATTTGTGATTCTTATCACAAAAGCATGGAAAATCATATAAGGTCAGTGATTCTTCTCATGGAATCACATCATCTGAAAACTTAGTCCATAGAAGCATAATCCTTTAGGTACTAAATCGCCATTACTCACAGAAGCTCATAATTACTCACATTTGAATGTGTTCATCTCATTGAATATCAGTGATATCTTCCTATCATAAATTATTAATTTATGTGTTAAAAATAAAATATGAAACCCTAAAAAACCCACTTTATATTCACCATGTTCTTCACCAATATAACAATAATTTAAAACCTCATGGTCTCAAAAATCTCTCCCTTTGAATTTTTTTTGTCAACCAAGGAACATAGATCATTGAACTATGAAACTCAAGCTATGGATCACTATCCAACAATTTTAAGCCTTAGTAAGCTAGATCATTATAGAAAACAATAATCATTGAACAATGATTACATTTTTTTCACAAAATTATGATCAACATTCATTTTGAACTTCTTTATTTATTACATATTCCCAACAGAAAGTGGCTTTAACCTATAAGAAACAATTCCTGCACCCAATTAAAAAAATTCTCAAAAAAATTTAAAAAAAACATGCATGCGGACATCATAGATTACCCCTTTTAAAGAAAACTCCCCCTAAATATATTCTATCCCTAAATAGGTAAATAAAATATCAATGGATAAATGTATGTTTTCATATTTATCCCCCTTTTATGATGATATCCAAAGACAAGATGAGAGAGGGGATGAAAAAACACATACCTTATCCTTGAAGAGAATAATGTTAAACACTCATTATCAACCTCAATTTCAAAAATGTGTCCTTTAATAGTGGTTTGGTGAAAATATAGACCACATTCTCCTTCATAGGTATAAAATTTAACTTGAGTTCATTTCTTTCCAAAATTTATTTGATGAGGTGATATTTAATATCAATGTGCTTTTATCTTGAATATTGTACTAGATTCTTTGTGAGATTAATAACACTTTGATTATCACATTCCAAGAGAAGTGGAAAATCACATAAAAAAATATTCTAATTGTATATTCATCCATATTAATTATGTTGTATCTTGAGAGGAAGTTACATACTCATCTTCTATAGTAATGAGATTCACTGAACTTTTCTTATTTTTATTCCAAACCACACATCTTTCTCCCAAAATAAATTCTTCACTATATGTGGATCTTCTTTCATTGACACAACCTTCCCATTCAGTATCCATATATCCAAAAAAATAAAGGTTACATTATTGTCATAGTATATCCTATAATTTATAATTCCCTTAATGTATCTGAGAATTTTTTTTTGTAGCCAAAATATGTGACATTTTAGGTGCACTTTGAAATAAGCACATGGGGTAACAATATAAACCAGGTCTGGTCTAGAGGTTGTTAAATATATCAGGCTTCCAATAAATTTCCTAAAATATTTAAAATCAACATCCCTACCAAATTCATCATTAAATAGATTTTTTTCCACTAAGATATGTGTGGAAATAGGTTTTGAATATTCCATGCTAAATATTTTTAGTTCTTTGGAATATTTTTATTGGGATGAGAAAATATGATCCTTATCTTGAGAAATGTGTAAGCCAAGAAAGTACCTCATTTCTACAAGTATAGAATTTTAAACAATATATTCATCTATTTGGAAAATTATCCATAGTATTCTTCATTATTTTCTGTAAATATGATATCAACAATATAAACAATCACAATGAGATAAAAATTTTGTTTTCCTTTATATTGAGATTTTTGTCCATTCTTACTTTCTTGAAGTTAATATTTATTAAGAATGAATCCAGCATAGATATCCAAGCACTTGGGGATTAATTCAATCCATATAAATCCTTATTTAATTTACACACATAGTTATCTTATTTTATTAGCAAGAAACCACTTGGTTTCTCAATGTATACTTATTCTTCTAACTCTCTATTGAGAAAGGTATACTTGGCATCCATTTGGAAAATATTATATTTCATTTGTACAATAATAAAAAGAAAGATTCTAATATTTTAAAGTCTTGAAACTAGGGAAAAGGTATCATAGAAATCAATGAATTCAACCTATGAGTAGCCCTTACAAACCAATCTTGCCTTATTTATTACCAATTCACCTTTTTCAATCCATTTGTTCAGGAAAATCCACTTTTACAAATAAAATTTTATATTTGGGTTTGGCTACCAGCTCCCATGTCTCATTTTTCTTAATCTAATCCAATTCTCCTTTCATAGAATCAATCCACTCTTAATTCTTCAATGATTATTCAACATATCTTGGATCAACCAGTGAAAACAATGAGGTATGTAAAGCAGTAATCCATGTTCTTTTGGTTTTAACCAATTGTCCTTGATCTACAATGATATTATAGATCTATACCAATTTTCTAATCCTTGGATGTGATAAGTGGGGATTTTATTCATCAATTGAAATATCCAAGTCTTCCTATCCTCATTGCATAGCACCAATACTTTCATCTCTACCAATGAGTTCATCCTTCTTCTTAATAGAAACAAATTTATTCTATCCTCCATTTAAATTTGTATTTTCTTCTAAAATTATATTTTTTTTAGTACTTTCACATTAGTTGAATCAAGTATTCTTCTAGTATCCTTGTTATAGTATCTATATCCCCTACCGTTTAGAGGGTATCCATAGAAGATACTAGGAACACCTCTTTGATCAATCTTCCCAAGATTCTAACCTTTGAATTTAATAATGAAGGGATTATAAAAAATCATTAAGTAATTTAGACTTGGGGTTTTCTTATAATACATTTTATATGGAAACATGTATAAATTTGGTTTATAGAAGCAATGATTTTGAATGTGGAGTGTTGCACTAATAGTTTGTCTTTAAAAGAACTGAGAAGTAGCATGTTCAATCAACATGGTTTGAGCCATCTCAACCAAGATTATATTCTTTCTTTCAGCCACAACATTTTTATATTAAGGGTATGGTTCACTAAGCTCATGATGAATACCATGCTCCTTAATATAGACTTTAAACTCTATATTTTTTTATTCAGTACCATTATCAGTTCAGAACCTTTTTATAGAGTACCCATATTCCGTTTTTTTACTTATACTAAAACTTTTGAACATCTGGAGAGCTTTTAATGTATGCTTTGAAAACATAATACATGTAATATGATTAAATTAATCAATAAAGGAAATAAAATAATTGTCACCATTTGTTTATTTATTCCTCATAGGTCCAAATATATTGGAATGAATAAGTTCAAAGGGATGAGATGTATGTATCTCAACCTTTCTTCCTTCGTAATCAGATAACATGAAATTTTTGCATCACCAACTTGGAATAGGTTTCCCTTGGTTCATTTTCCTCTTGTCGTAACTTCCCCACATTCAATCCTTTTACCAATAAAACCATATTTTTGGAATATTACTTCATTTCCTTCATCACAAAACTATGAAACACTCAACAGATTTTGTTTTAGTCCATTAATAAATAAGACACTCCTTAATTTCAAATTTTCTTTTATAATAATAGTATATTCAATACCTTTAAATCTGAGATACTCATCATTTCTAAAATTCATTGTTCCTTATTTATAGACTTTAACATTATTAAATAGTGTCAAATCATTGGTCATGTGTGAAGAACACCCACTATCCAAAATCCAAGGTTGTTCTCCTTTTGTATCCTTAAGTGCAGTTTCAACCATAAGATATTTCTATTTTCCCTTTCCATTCTTCTCCTGATGCTTTTGAATTTTGTTATAATTTTTTTTAGACTATTAGAATCATAAGAAAACAATTTTCATGGTGTCCAAACTGACCACACCTCTCATAAAGAGTTTTAGTAGTTTGAATCTATTTTCAATCTTCAAAGTGGATTTTTTAGATTTATTTTGTATTTGTCATTTTTGAGTGGGTTGATTCCCCCTGAAACACAACCTCTAATACCTCCTTGATCCTGTAACGTCCCGGACCCGGGTGCCACGCAACGGGTGCCCCGAGCCCGGTTCGCCACGTGACCTCAAGTGCATTTCCCCAAACGCCAGAGGCTGCCGACTAGCAGCGAGGGCCCAGGTCTGATAGTGGGGAAACTATGCCCTCATTTGTCAAAGTGTAGCGCAACGGAATACCAAAATAAACATACAACAATAGCGGAAGCAGTAAACATACACAACTGAAATAACTACAGCAGTGGATATAACCAACAGTATATAAGTGATGATGCTACATGTTTCATGTTCTAAGAAAATAGTCATAACATGTTATACATCAATACAGTACAGCAGAAAACAGAGTACAGCAAAGCAAGCAAAACAGCTAGCAGCGGCATCATGAGCCTAGGCTCGGTCCCATGCCCTCCTACTCCTCAGCAACAGTCAAGTACTTGTATAGGGACTCTTGCCCCTATCTACACCTGCATCAACGTAATCTGTTTGGGCCGAAAAGCGTGACCCAAACAGGGTGTGAGAAATATATCTCAGTAGGCACCCACCAAAGGCCCGTGCTCAACTATGTGTAAAACATGCAACAAGTGTGCAGTAGTAAAATGCAATAACTAAGTAGTACTCAAAAGTAACTAACTTAACAGTTAAATTGCCATTTTATTATTCATTTAATTTCTTTAATTTAGTAACATTTTTGTGCTCAACAGCACCAAGCCCTCAGGCCAACCAGTACCGTGCCCTCAGGCTAAAATAGTAACCATGCCCTCGGGATTTCCCTCAGGCCATACAAAATCCAACCCGTAGGTATTTCCCTCAGGCGTAACATAAATTTCCCTCAGGCATAGGAAGTGTCGCCCTCAGGCACAGAAGTCAAGCCCTCAGGCATGAAAGGTTTCCCTCAAGCGAAATACGACAGCCCTCGGGCTAAAATAGTCACACCCTCAGGCGAATCACAACAATGCCCTCAGGCTAACAGGTAACCGGGCAATGCCCAACATATCAAAATGCAATAAACAAGCAATTCCTCTCAAGGTAATTCTACAATTACTACATTTAAGGCATACCCTCAGGTATCCTGGCCAAATGGCTAAACAGAGGAACACACCCCTCGGGATGGTCCTGGATCCAAGCAATGATCCCAAAAAGCATTTTTAAAACTTTATTTAATTACCTATACAGTTCTAGGTAGTTAAATTAGCCACGGCCTCAGCCTCACAACACCCCAATATGGGTTCGTAGCTCAAAAACGCACAAAAACGCACGATAGTTGGAAAAATAACACCAAGCCAACTACCTTATATGCCAACGAACGCTATACCCGAATGCCAACTCCAGAAACGCCCAAGAACGACGTATATCTGACGAAGAACAAAACTCATTAAAACGTAAATAACTTACGTTAGGAGAAGAATTGGAAAGAACGGTTCCAGGAGGGGATAGGGCTCACCTGTGCAGTTCCAACGAGATTGTCCGAAGCCGAAACGGATTCAAGAATAACGCCTGGTGGATCTTCAAAGATCTGGCCTCCTCCTTTGGCTCCAAAATGTCTCAAGTGCCTACTCTACCAAATGAGTAGGCTACTTCTTGATTTAAGCCGAAAAAACAAAGTACACGGCGTGTACTTCAAAGTAAACGGCGTGTACTCCCTTCATTTAACTATTCAAGTGGTGGCACCGCCACACTGTTCATACGTTGACATGAGTACATGACATGTACTCTCGAGTACACGGCATGTACTGTCGCCCAGCTGGCGGCGACGCCACCGCCTTACTGTTTAAGTCTGTCGACTGACTACATAGCGTGTAAGATACCACTACACGGCGTGTAGTCGGTTCCTACACCCTTCGTCGTCGGCATGGCCACACGCCCCGTGTACTCATCCCAAAACGGCCAAAAGTACATGGCGTGTGGATAAAGTACATGGCGTGTAGTTCCAAAATTTAGGATTTTTCCCCATTTTCCATATTTTCTCAAAATCACTTAAGGAAAAGGAAAAGAAGAAGCCTGTACCTCTAAAACAAGAACCAGGTTCTTACAAACTTCCCCCCTTATAACAATTTGTCCCTGAATTTCCTTTTTAAGGGTGGTGAAGAGAAAGCTTAGAATAGCTCTGGCCACTGAGCACGTACGTCGGCCTCCCTCTCCCAGGTCTCGTCCTGTACTCAGCCATGCTTCCATAGCACCCGTACGAGAGGAACTGACCATCCTCGGAGAACCTTCGTGCTCTTATCAACGATATGGATCGAATGCTCCTCAAAGGATGCATCATGCTAAAGCTCAACCTCCTCTGGCTGAAAGGTGTGAGACGGGTCAGAAAGGTAGCGACGCAACTGAGACACGTGGAAGACGTCGTGCATGGCTCGGTGCCGCTGCGGTAACTGCAACCGATAGGCAACCAGCCCGACTCTCTCCAGATTCTCAAATGGTCCCACATACCTCGGTGAAAGCTTACCCTGTCTCCTGATCCGTTTGTGTCCCAGCCTCAGTGAAACACACAAGAAAACCTGATCCCCGACCATGAACTCCAAAGGTCATCTGCGGCGATCAGCATAAGACTTTTGACGAGACTGCGCGGTAGCCATCCACTTCCGAATCAACTGGACCTACTCAGATGTCTCCTACACGATCTATGGTCCCAGTAAAGCTGCCTCACATGCCTCTAACCAGCACAAAGGTGATCGGCATGGCCTACCATATAAATCCTCGTATGGTTCCATCTCAATAGTTGCCTGAAAACTATTGTTATAGGCAAACTCGACTAAGGGTATATGCTTTTCCCACGAGCCCCCAAATTCTAGGACGCATGCGTGCAGCATGTCCTCTAATACATGTATCGTCCGCTCTGACTGGCCATCTGTCTGAGGGTGGTATGTCATACTCAGAATCACCTGTGTACCCAGCGCCCTCTGAAAACTCTGCCAGAAACGAGACGTAAAGTGGGTGTCCCTATCTGAAACGATAGAACAAGGGACCCCATGCAGACGTACGATCTCTCGGATATACAGCCTTCCGATCTCGTCCACACCAAAGGTCTCCTTGATCGGCAAGAAGTGAGCTACCTTTGTAAGTTTGTCCACAAAAACCCATACGGCGTCATTGCCTCGAGGTGACCTTGGAAATCCCGTCACGAAATCCATCGCGACATCATCCCATTTCCACTCCGGAATGGGCAACTGCTATAACAACCCAGCTGGTCTCTGATGCTCTGCCTTCACCTGCTGGCAGGTGGAACACCTCGTAACAAAACCAGCTATCTCTCTCTTCATACCCGGCCACCAGTACTGACGTCTCAAGTCTTGGTACATCTTGGTAACCCCGAGATGAACTGCCCAAGATGAAACATGAAACTCCATCATCATCTCCTCGCGTATATCCCCTGGAACCCATATACGTCCATGGAAACACAAAACTTTATCATCGCCTATCGTCCAACCGGAAGGAGGGTCCTCACTTTCCACTGAATCCCGTAGAACTAGGCCTTCTGAAACCGATAGCTACCTCATCCTCACTCTGTCCAGGAGGGTAGAAGTCATAGCTAACAAGGAAATATAAGTCTGCCCCTGACTGTCATGCACCTCTAGATGCATCTCAGAGAACAAGGCCATAAGCTGCCACTCACCACTGGCCTCCTGCACTGCCTGTATCTGAGTCTTCCTGCTCAGTGCATCGGCTACTGCATTACCTTTACCAGGTGTATAGGCAAGCTCAAAATCGAAGGACTATAGGTACTCGACCCACCTTCTCTGCCTTAGATTCAGGTCACGCTGAGTAAAGATATACTTGAGGCTTTTTTGGTCAGTGAAAACCACAAAATGCTCTCCCAACAGGTAATGTCTTCAGCAGCGCAACGCATGAACAACTACAGCCAACTCGAGATCATGCGTCGGGTAATTCCACTCATGTGGCATCAACTACCGAGACCCATACGCAACAACTCGGTTTCCCTGCATCAAAACGGCTCCCATCCCAATCCCTGATGCATCATAGTAAACTGTATAGCTCTTCCCCTACTCTGGGAGTATCAGGATCGGTGATGATGGCAGCCTTCCCTTCAGGTCCTGAAAAGTTGTCTCACAAGCTTCTGACCAAAAGAACTTCACACCCTTCTTAGTCAGACCTGTCAACGGTGCTGCTAAGTGGGAGAAGTCCTGTATGAAGCATCTTTAGTAACCAGCCAGCCCTAAGAAACTCCGTATCTCAAACACGTTCTTGGGATGCTCCCAGGAAACTACTGCTCTCACCTTCTCTAGGTCCACTACAACTCCTTCCTCTGAGATGATATGACCCAGGAAGTGAATCTGGTCCATCCAAAAGTGGCACTTCAAGAGCTTAGCATATAACTTATGCTCTCTCAGTGTACTCAATACGATCTCAAGATGGGTGGCATGGTCGTGTTGAGTGTGAGAGTACACCAAGATGTCATCCACAAATACTACCACAAATGAATCAAGATACGGATGGAACACACGATTCATCAGAGCCATGAAAACTGCTGGCGTGTTCGTGAGTCCGAACGGCATAACTGTATACTCATATAGACCATACCTACTCTTAAAATCTGTGAGAGGTATATCATATGGTCTCACGCGCAGCTGATGATATCTGGATCTCAAGTCAATCTTTGAGAACACTCGTGCTCCACGAAGCTGATCAAACAGATCATCTATCCTCGGCAAGGGATATTGTTTCTTAACCGTCAACTGGTTCAGCTTCCGATAATCCACACAAAGTCTGAGGGTACCATCCGCCTTCTTCGCAAAAAGGACCGGAGAACCCCAAGGAGATGTACTGGGTCAGATAAAACCCTTTGTCTGCAACTCCTCTAACTGCCTCTTGTGCTCCTGCAACTCAGGCGTGGCCATCCTATAAGGAGGAATGGACACCGGTGCTACTCCTGGCACAATCTCGATAGAGAAATCCACCTCACGCACCGGAGGTAGACCTGAAAAGTCGTCCAGGTAGACATCCCTGAAACGATCGACAACTGGAGGGAAATCCGTCTGACAAGTCCCCTGGTCATCCAGATATAAGCTCGTAATCTGGGCTGTGACTCCACCTCACCCATGATGCTCTGGTCCAGCTCGACTCACCTGAACATCCCACTCACCCTTGTATAGAAACTCCCCGCCCTCTGGTGACGTGAAATGCACCCTGCGACGATAGCAGTCTACAAAGGCTCAGAAGGGAACCAACCAGTCCATCCCGATAATGACATCATAGCTCGTTATCTCCAGGACATAGAGGTCCCAAAGGAAGTGACACCCACCAACCTCAAGGGGGAACTCCTTGCACTGACCCACACCAACCGTCCTAGTCCCCAACGGAGTGTCTAGCGTCAAGATATCAGAATAAGTAGAAACACTGAGCCCAAGGCTCTCCACAATGGGTACAGATATAAAACTATGTGTATCACCTGTATCAAAAAGTAATGAAGACAATATAGAAGCTACTAGAATAATACCTCTGACAGTCGAAGGTCCGGGATCTTGCTCCTGCTGGGTCTATTGCACTGCATATGCCTGTCCAGTGTCACGGCCCTGCGACACAGCCTGGCTACCCTGAGTTGTCCCGCCCTGTTGCCTCTGAGATCCTGGTGTCTGGATACCACGTCCATGACCACCATCTCTACATGCACGCCCTGACGTATTCCGGTTCCCTGACTGGTAAGAAGCCACTGGTTCTGCTCCCACACGCGGAGTCTGCACAGAACCCCTCTCACTATCCACTGGTAGAAACGCCCTACAAAAGCACTGTAGATGACCCATATTGTCGCAAGCTCGGCACTCCCCTGGGTCTCATGGACACTGCGGCCTCTTGTGCCCCTCTCTGCCACACTGGTAGCACCTGATCGGGCCACCTGAAGAAGCTGCATGGCTAGTACTTCCGCCCTGAGAGAAGTCCATCTGTCTCTTCCTCTCGCAAGAAGAAATAGTACCAGTAACTGGTGCTGAACTACCATGGCCCACGCCACTCGATTCCCGCAGGTTCCTCTCTATAATCAATGCCTGGTTCACAATCGCTTGTACAGTAGGCAACCTGAAAACATTTACCAGCGCTCGGATGTCATACCGAAGACCATCCTCAAAATGTATGGCTATCAACGTCTCATCACCCACCAGCATGGGTGAAAAACGCTGAAGCTCTGTAAAACGAGCAGAGTAGTCCATCACCGACATAGCGCCCTGCTGCAGATTCATGAACTCTCGAGCTCTATCTTCCATCAGCATCTCGGGAAAGAAGAAGTCATATAAGACTGCCTGAAAATCCTCCCACGCCATGTACCTGTGATTCTCTGAATGGGTGGTAACATCCCACCACCTCTTGGCGGAATCGCGCAGCATGTAAGTCGCGAGCTTGACCCTCCGCCATGGAGGCGTCTCAAGATGCTCGAAAATAGTCTGCATCGATCCTAGCTAAGACTCTGCAGCCTGTGGTCCGTCATCCTCTGAAAACATAGGCGGATGCTGCTGCTGAAAGATACGCATCAGCTTGGCCATAGATGTGGCAGCCTGCGGTGCTCCCTGAAAGGTCTGCATGAACCGTAATAATCCTTCACGGAACTGCGCCTCCGTGCCTGTGTCCGGTATAACAACTGGAGCCGCATCTGGCTCTGCAGGTGGATCAAATGGTAGCCCATGTCCCACCATCTCCAGAGTATAATCATCGCCGCTCTCCTGGCGAACAACTCGCGGTCGTCTAGGCGGCATGACTCTACAACGTCAAAATCACGCCTCAGATTCAAGATTATTAAGACCGAAACGAAGTAACCACAAAGGGAACAATAGGAAGAAGGTGTTTAAAAATTTGAAAAACAAGACTACACGGCGTGTACACTGACTACACGGTGTGTACTTGACTTCCTTTCCCCTGCCCGGGTCCTTCTACACGGTTAAGCCACACGGCTTCCGTTCACAAAACTGCACGGCATGTATAATATCTACACGGCGTGTATAGTGTTATTTTATAATTGCATGTGTCGTCTGTGACACGGCCGACTACTCGGCTTTACCACACACGGTGTGTTACACCCGTACATGGCGTGTACACCACCCCGTTTCCCAGCCACACGGCTAACTCCACACGGTCTGTCCTCAGACAAGACTACACGACGTGTCCCATATGTACATGGCGTGTTCAGGGAAAGGTGGCATTGGCCCGTGTTGTTAGTTACACGGCCGAGTCCCTAGGTCACACTACACGGAGTGTCTATAATTGACACGGCGTGTTCTGTCAAGGAGTTCACCGACCCGTGTTGTTAGTTACACGGCCGGACTCCGGGTCAACACTACACGGCGTGTACAAAAATACACAGCGTGTTTTACCCAACGCCTTCCTTACCCCGTATCTCCGCCCACACGGTTTGTGACACGGGAAGAGACTACACAGCGTGTACTCAGGGTACACGGCGTTTACTCAAAAAGTTCATTTTTCTTCCCGAACAGAAGAACACACACGGCGTGTATGAGGTCCTACACGGCGTGTATCCTGGGTTTTCCGGACAGTATGCCTCAGAAACTTCTCCGGAACCCAGAAAATACTGAAAACAACACCTAAGTGTCAAATTCCGACTCGTGGGGGCCCATACACCTCACGAATCAAAGTTTGACATCTTATTTGTGTTATAACCAATAACCAGTCAATGATCCACCAAATTTCGGTCAATGGGGGCCCATACTCCCCAAAAACCAAAGTTTGGCATCCATTATATAAACAAGGTCAAACAATAATACCATATCACAAGGCAGGTATTTATCAAGCAACTATCACAACAGCATGCTTTACTAGCACAACAACTATCACAACAACATGCAAATTCTAATGCACCTACATGGCATGGAAACTATGCATGGAATGTGATATCTAGAATGTGATTATATGATGCATGAGACGAAATACCCTCATCTCATCGAGTTGAAACTAAATAGAACCCACAGATAAAATATAAACATCACAATCCAAGTGCGTCACCCAACGGTGAAAACATATCAACCGTAAAATTTCAAGATCAAAAGAATGCAAAGTACGAGGTAGACTGGCTTTTCCCTGTACATGGGTTAGCTACGCCCGGGCACAGCTTATTACCAACTATCGTTCGTCCTAACTCTGACTATGGCTCCAAATAGTAAGTCAAAGAAAAGAACCTCCTTTGATACCACTTTGTAACGTCCCGGACCCGGGTGCCACGCAACGGGTGCCCCGAGCCCGGTTCGCCACGTGACCTCAAGCGCATTTCCCCAAACGCCAGAGGCTGCCGACTAGCAGCAAGGGCCTAGGTCTGATAGTGGGGAAACTATGCCCTCATTTGTCAAAGTGTAGCGCAGCGAAATACCAAAATAAACATACAATAACAGCGGAAGCAGTAAACATACACAACTGAAATAACTATAGCAGTGGATATAACCAATAGTATATAAGTGATGATGCTACATGTTTCAAGTTCTAAGAAAATATCCAGAACATGTTATACATCAATACAGTACAGCAGAAAAGAGAGTACAACAAAGAAAGCAAAATAGCTAGCAGCGGCATCACGAGCCTAGGCTCGGTCCCATGCCCTCCTACTCCTCAGCAACAGTCAAGTACCTGTATAGGGACTCTTGCCCCTATCTACACCTGCAGCAATGTAATCTGTTTGGGCTAAAAAGTGTGACCCAAACAGGGTGTGAGAAATATATCTCAGTAGGCACCCACCAAAGCTCCGTGCTCAACTGTGTGTAAAACATGCAACAAGTGTGCAGTAGTAAAATGAAATAACTAAGCAGTACTTAAAAGTAACTAACTTAACAGTTAAATTTCCATTTTATTATTCATTTAATTCCTTTAATTTAGTAACATTTTTGTGCTCAACAGCACCAAGCCCTCAGGCCAACCAGTATCGTGCCCTTAGGCTAAAATAGTTACCATGCCCTCGGGCTTGCCCTCAGGCCATACAGAATCCAACCCGCATGTATTGCCCTTAGGCGTAACAGAAATTGCCCTCAGGCGTAGGAAGTGTCGCCCTCAGGCACAGAAGTCAAGCCCTCTGGCACGAAAGGTTGCCCTCAGGCGAAATACAACATCCCTCGGGCTAAAACAGTCACACCCTCAGGCCAATCACAACAAAGCCCTCAGGCTAACAGGTAACCGGGCAATTCCCAACATATCAAAATGCTGTAAAAAAACAATTCCTCTCAAGGAAATTCTACAGTTACTACATTTAAGGCATACCCTCGGGTATCCTGGCCAAACGGATAAACAGAGGAACACACCCCTCGGGATGGTCCTGGATCCAAGCAACGATCCCAAACAGCATTTTTACAACTTTATTTAATTACCTATACAGTTCTAGGTAGTTAAATTAGCCATGGCCTCAGCCTCACGACACCCCAATATGGGTTCGTAGCTCAAAAACGCACAAAAACGCATGACAGTTGGAAAAATAACACCAAGCCACCTACCTTATATGCCAACGAACGCTATACCTGAACGCCGACTCCAGAAACGCCCAATAATGGCGTAGATCTGACGAATAACAAAACTCATTCAAACGTAAATAACTTACGTTAGGAGAAGAATTGGCAAGAACGGTACCAGTAGGGGAGAGGGCTCACCCGTGCGGTTCCAATGAGATCGTCTGAATCCAAAACGGATTCCAGACGAACGCCTGGTGGATCTTCAAAGATCCGGCCTCCTCCTTTGGCTCCAAAATGGCTCAAGTGCCTCCTCTGCCAAATGAGGAGGCTACTACCTATTTTAAGCCGAAAAAACAAAGTACACGGCGTGTACTTCAAAGTACACGGCGTGTACTCCCTTCATTTAACTGTTCAAATGGCAGCACCGCCACACTGTTCATACGTCGACATGAGTACACGGCATGTACTCTCGAGTACACGGCGTGTACTGTCGCCCAACTGGCGGCGACGCCACCGCCTTATTGTTTAAGCCTACCGACTGACTACACGGCGTGTAAGGTACCACTACACGGCGTGTAGTCGGTTCCTACACCCTTCATCACCGGCATGGCCACACGCCCCGTGTACTCATCCCAACACGGCCAAAAGTACACGGCATGTGGATAAAGTACACAGCATGTGACCTTTATCAGTGCTTTATTTTTAGCGTTGACAAAGGGATATTTTATTAACGCTATTTTAGAAATGATAAAGGTCCTGAATAAAATGAAATAATTAAGTAAATATAAAATAAAAATGATTTTATTAAAAAATATTAAAAAAATATTAATTAAATAATTATTGATAAAACTGAACAAATTGATTATAATATATAGAAATTATAAATACTAATAATTAGTATATTATGTGTGCGTGTGTGTAAAATGAAAATTAAAAAATTAAAAACTAAAAATAAGTAAATTAAGAAAAATATTAAACATTTTATTAATAAATAATTATTGATAATCTTAATAAATGGTATATATTAAATATATAAATATATTTTGAATGTATAACATATGATTTATATAATACAAAATATTTATGCCTTACATTAAATATTCATATATTTAGTGAAAATGGTTTATAAAAAAATTAATATAAATAAAAAAATACTAACTAATTGTATCAAGTAATGGACATAATTGATTGTCGTTTGATTTTTCAATTTATCATATATCAAACATGTTTTATATTTATTTCACATACATGTACATAATTAATGCATTTTTATATACAACGCACTGCATAAATATTTACGTGACTAATGAAATCTTATATAGAAACACATACACCTAATATTTATGTAATTTATTCAAATTTTAGTATTCATTTTAGAATTTCACTATAACATAATACATTTAATATATCATGTCTTTAATCGATAAATTTTATTTATTTATTTTAAATTTTATTATAGTTAGGTATTAATTCATTTTTAATATTTTTTATTTTTTATTTTTTTTGGAATTTAATCAATTTCTATTATTTATTTATATTTATTTATTTACTCTGTTTTAATATTTCCAATATTTATTCATATTTATTTCAATATATATCTATATTTTTTTAATAATTTATATTTAATTAATAAAACTTATCTATTTTTTTAATATTTTTAAAGTGTACTCATTTTTTATTATTCAATTTCAATCACTATTTAGATGCATGCCCTTAAAATTAAATATTCATTAATAATGTTAAAAATATATTTTTAAATAAATATTTATAAATAAATATATTTATAAATGTATATTTACTATATTTATACATTTATATATTTATAATTATAAATAAATAATTTTTATTTTTAAAAATGTTTTTATATAATTATAAAAAAAAATTATATATATTTAAATAATTAAAAATTTATAATAAATTTATTTAAATAATTAATATATTTACTATATTTATTAAATATATATATATATATATATATAATTTTATAAATATGTATAATGATATAAATATATGAATATTATTTTTTAAACAAGTATTTAAATAATTATAAATAAATAATTATAAATTTAAAAACTTATAAAATTATAAGAATATATTTAAATAATGAATTTATTTACTATATATTTATATATATTTATTAAATATTTATAATTATATAATTATATTTACAAAAAAATTATTTATAATTATAATTATAAATCATTTATCAGCTCTTAAGTAATAAGTGATGATAAAAGGAATCTTTATCAACGCTTTTTAGTGCTGATAAATATAGAGATTTATTAGTGCTAAAAAATATTTGATAAAGATATCTTTTATCAGCACTTGTTAATTTAGCATTGATAAAAGTGGCTCGATCTATTTTAAGAACCCTAGCTTGTTGCGAACTAGTCGCGATATCTGAAGCATTCCATGGAAGCCACCTGTTGTTGGTGCTCCTCCTCATCCAATCCAAGCTTAAATCAAGGCTCGAACAATTCCAAGCCTCGAATCTAAGGCTCAAATGATTCAAGGGTCAAACGAATCTAAGGATTGAATGATTTTTAGGTTTGGTGATATATCTACTTTTTCATGAATGATTCAAAGCTTCAATCCAAGTTATGTTATTTTATCCTCCTCCTTACTCATCAATTGCTTATTTGATGATATCTATTTGTGTTTTTTTAATCATAATTCTTTCCACCACCACCACCGATTTATATCTGGTCTCCCTTGATTTATGCCACCCCTGTACCCATGATTTCCGCTGCCCTATTCCTCCTAATTTCGGCAGCTGGTGGTGTGCCTTTACCATGCCTGGTGCTATAGTGCCTCTTCAATTGGTGTGTGAGACACACACCTTTGGCACGTCTCGGTGAGGTCACACCACCTCACTAGTGGTGGTGCACACCAGGTGTGCCTCACCTCACCTCCCGCCAAGGTGCGCTGAGGCGCGAGCTGTAACGCCCTGACCCTAGTTACCCAGAGTCGGTGCATTATTACATAACATTGGCATGATCAAAAAAGATCAAGTCTCGAAATACCGATTAGTTTAGTAGCCTTGAAACACTAGATACATTCATAAGTTTTACATTACATCATGAAATAAAAACAACGACAACATATTGTCCCCTTTTGAACACACTTATCCCTTAGAATATCTCTACAGGTCAATCATAATACACTTCTTCACATCCTGGGAAAAATAAAACATAGAAAGGGGTGAGCTCAGATGCTCAGTAAGGATAACAATATAGCGGAAACTTTCATAAACAAGCATAAACATTTAAGGAAATTGTATAACTAACACAAAATCCTTTTAAACTTGAACTTCAGAATAACATGGAAAAAATAAAATGAAATAATTCCATTTACTTATTCACATGGATATTCTACTAGTTGAATAATCACATGCAATATCAATAACCACTTTCATAATGATGGAATTCATAATGCCAGACTATCATAACCACATAGTCAAGGCCTTGTGCCAAGAATACAAATAAGATTTTGTCAAGGCCTTGTGCCAAGACACTAGTTTGTCTCATGAGACCTACTGATGCATCGAAAATCTATAGCGGTCTCCACCCATCACTTACTAAGTCCAATGTATTCCTTATATGAAAAGGTTTAAACATATCATAAACAATGCCCAAGGACCATAACATAATAGTATCACATAAAACATGCATAAAGGAAACATAACATTTCCACATTTCAGTCAAAAAATATCAATACAACACATTGATATAATCAAAACATTATCAAAACCATTTTCAATACCAAAATAAAATAAAAGTAAAACATGGTATTTATTTTTCATTTAAAAAAAAGTTATGGCTTGTAGAGGAAGCCGAAACTCAAATAATGGTCACGGCGGTGGAGAATTCGTTGTCACCGCATACGTAAGACAAAATATTCCTTTTGTAATTTAGTAAAAACACTTCGTATAAAAATATTCATTTTGAATAAAATTAAAAGTCAAAGGGGTTTATACACTGTATAAAAGAAAGTTGTGTATAAAACAAAATATGCCTCAATGAAAGGAGATTGAGATGAAGTCCCTTACCTCGTATCCGGCTTGACTCGATCGTTCTTTAATCTCTTGAAAAATAAACTATAGTTAATTTCTATTTTCTTGAGAACCTTTTTCAAGTTCATTATTCCTTTTACATCACTTATTACCATGTTATGAACATTATGTAATCATTTAATTTAATAACGGTCATTTTGTCGATCCTTGGTACTTGAGTCAAAAATAAACTTATTATAATTACAAGTTGTTTATGTGGTAAAATATACATTATCACCAGAATTATATTTATGATTTAGATATCATATATATCAAATATATCCATTATATACACTCATTTATAATATTATATAACATTTAGAGGTAAGAAATGAAATGCACCGTTCATGGAGACGGTAAGCCGTACGTACGCATGAACGCTACTTTCATTTCTACTTCCTATTTAATGGAATGAAATCATAATGATATAAAAGGTATATTATAATTCTAGTATAATATCATATATAATATCATTAAATCCATCCTTTATACATCCCACATATGGCATTAATTATTCAAATCACTTTGAGGGGGCGGTAGTCCGCACTTCCTAAAATGAAATTATCTTGTTTACCCATATTGGAAACTATAAAGGTATGACATAAATGAAAAATAAATAATAATAAGGAAAACATAAACATAATATATATCATATATAAATATATTGAGATTTTAATGTCCACCATGAGAGGTGTTAAAATAATATTGAACAATCATCGTTTCGTGAGGCAGTAATTAACCACTCACAGAAACAGTATGTTCTTTAACCATTATACGGAGGTGTGTGTAAGTTTAAATCAAATAATTCTCATAGAAAAATCATAGTATATTAAATATACTGGTTTTGTTAAAAAATAGAGGAATAAAAAGGTTTTAGGGGGTTGGAGAAGAAAAATAAAACAAAAGGACATAAGAGAAGACATTGCCTTTAAATCGGGTAACTCTCCTTGGTTTGAACAAAAAGGGTTTCTTGAAGAGATTTTTTCCTAAGGTAAGGCTTCTAGGATGTGGGGAGTAAAGTTTAAAGGGTATTTGGGTAGAGTTTGTTCTGATCCAAATGGATTTGAATGTGTGAATAAGGTGGTAGAGGTGGGGGCCTTTTATAATAGGAGAGGAGGGGCTCTTTTGGAAAGATTGAAATGTTACTTTATTATGAAATGATTTTCAGATTTTAAAGGTCCCAAGATGATATATTTCTAGGATAAGGTGATAATGGTTCAAAATACACCCATACAATAGGATTTATACAAGTGTAAGTCTTAGATTTTACCTTATCTTTTCATTTTATTTAAATCGTTCATTAATGAGGTAATCACTGCATCATCAAGGTGTCATAAATAAATTTATTTATTTAATGTATAAAAATTATAAAAAAAATACCATGATGTAGGAAATATTTTTATATTTCCAATTACTATTTATAGTCTAATATATCATTTATGTAGACAAAGTTAAAATTGTTTTACTTAGGTGTTACATACTTTTGTTATATTTTCCTTTCTTTAAAAAATAAAATGATAAAATGTCACTATCACACAAAAGTGATTCCATGGGGTCCCTAAGTTGGCACAAGGAATCCCATGGTCGGCCATGACACAACCAATAGCATTAGGACTCATTCTGGGGTAATTTTATATTATTATGATATTATTTCATTACCCTTAACTACCCGATTACTAATTAATCATGATAATTAAAGATAATTGTCGTTGTTCCTATTCATAATGTCCAAAAACAAGAGTCTTAATTACATAATTTGTACCTTTTGATTCAAAATATGGAATCCATTTTACCAAATTCTAAACACAGAAATTGCAGTAATTAATTTAAAAATTATTCCTGTTGTCAAAACAAATAGCGTGTTTTTAAGAAACAATATCTATCAAATGATTGACAATTGTTTATGTCCAATTTCAAAGTGAAATTAATTATAATGATCACCATTGGAATAAATAGTAAAAATATATTCTAAGTATACTTTAAAACCACTCAATAGTATAATTTATCACTATAAATTATTTTTATTAAAAAAGTTGTTTTTAAGTATTTTTTTACTATTCATCGAAAATTGGAAGTTCTCAGAAAAATACCAAAAATTCAACTTAGGATAATTTCGATATTCAGAATACAAAAATGAAGTCCATTTTGAAAAATAAAATTTATATAATTAAAAAAGTGGGTATTAATATTCATAACGGCTACTTTGATTGGTCGCGGTGTGTTAGAATCTCGAACTTGCGTACAATGCAAGCTATTGCATTATTGAAAGAGAAGTGTAACGTGGAAGCTTGGGGTTTTACATTCTTCCCTCCTTCAATAAATTGCATCCTCGTAATTTGAAATTGTTCTTCTTAAATAAAAGGTTTAAAATAGAAAATACCTTTGTGGAAAACCCATATCAGAAATAGGGTTAATAAAATTTAGTTTTAATAAGAGGTAACGGGAAATGATAAAGTCACCACCAAATTAGGGTTTAGAATAGGAGAACATTGGTGGCAATTATACACACGTAATTAGAGGAAAATGTAAATATTTATAGGGAGTGATTGAGGTCATCAATCACAAACAAGTGTAAAATTAAGGGCCTTAAAGCCATCAATCTATGATGATTTAAAATATCACCAGTTCAACAAAACATAAGGTATTAGGATAACACATTTTTGTTTTAATATCCCCTCCCTAAAGTTTAAGAATTAATTTCTTCATAGAATAAGATATATATATATATATATATATATATACTTGTCAAGTAGAATTTCATCCTTCAACTAATTTATACCACAAACTCATCTTTCACTCAAAAAGATAATAGAACTCAAAAATATTATATTTATCCTTATCGTATAAGGTTCCAAATATTAACACATACCATGAATAAAAATATTTTGTAATAACCAGGGACTTCATGTAGGCTAGTGGTATGTAATAAAGGCTTGTTGCACTATGGTTGTGGGTTTGATTCCTGCAGCTTTGTCTGACGCAACGGGTTATCACCCGACCTGCAGGTTGTACTTTTCCTAAAACTATAGTATTATAATATTAGAAAAATAATCATAAGAAAGGTTTTAACTTTAAATAATACTATTCAAAGTTCAACTTAATCCATTCCAAACATTATAGTTATCCAAAATACCTCTGTCCAGACTCTCTGTAAAAGGTATCTAAATTCCAAAATCAATTGTGACATCAGATTCCCCAGACAAAGTAAAGATTCTCTTATTGTCAAATACTAAAAATATGATTACCTTAGTCATATTAAAACCTTAATGTAAACAAAAATTATTTCAGTACAACCATTATATATATCACATTATTCTTATAACCAGAATATAATCCTTGAGTCCAAAAGCACCTATACATTAATTATTTCACTTCAACTGTAGTAACAGCATAAGATTGGATTTGATCCCTTGGCCTTTTCTGAGGTAAGTTTCCCTAACTCTTAGGACATTCATTTGCATAATTCCCGATTTCTCTACAATTTTAGCATTCAACATTGATAGCCTCTTTCTTTCCCTTGCAATCACAAGCCTGGTGACCTTTTTCTCCACATTTATAACAAACTCCCATTCCTTTTAGGAAAGTACCGGGGTGATTCTTCCCATAATTATCGCATAATGGAAAATACTTATTTCCCTTTTTCCCTTTATCTGTCTCTTGTTCCACCGTTCTCTTCTTCTCTTGCTTTACTTTATTTTCATAAGATTTAGAGAATTCCTTTTCTGTATTGATAACACATGAGACTATATCTTCGTATGTTGAGAAATATTTTGATACTAATGCTTTATGGAGAAACGGTTTTAACCCATCAAAGAAATTATTGATCTTACTTCTTGGGTAACGTATATAATCTGTAGCATACCTCGCTAACCTTGTAAAGTTAGCCTCATACTTTGTGACATTCTCATCCTCCTTTTGTCTCAGACTCAGAAATTGTCTTTCCATATCTGCTCGATGGTCACGAGGAAAGTATTTTTCTAAGAAAAGCTCTTTGAACTCCCTCCATTACATACTTGATACTTCTTCATCTTCCTTTTTATTTTGAATCAATGACTACCATTGATCAGGATCTCCAGTGAGGCGGTAAACTGCCATGACAACTTTTTCCCTTTCACTACTCCTTAATGCCTGAAATATTTTCTATAGGGAATTTATCCATTGCTCAGCTACTAATGGATTTGTACCCGGTTTTTGCCTCATGAATTGTTCTAACAGTGATCCTCCACGTTGTGGATCAGGGTTCTCCATACAAGTAAGGTTATTATTCATAACCTGAGTGAGTTGTCCCAGTATATTGATAAGCTGATCAGCACCAGTTGTATCACCATCTCCACTATAATTATCTTGAGCAGTAGGGAAATCCCTACATGGAGTGTGTGCATTGATACGGTTTCCATTACTTCCACTAGGCACCGTTTCTAAATAATGTCATAAACTAGATCAGTTCATGAATCAAAATACATAATTCCATACTTATAAAACACTTAACATAAATTGAACTATTTATGGATATAATCCATAATAATAATAAAAAATATTTGAGGAATTATATACTCATAAACCCTTCATAATGGTTTGTAAAGAAAATGAGAATTATCCTAAGCATATCCCTCGGGAGTGTCGTAACCAAGAGTGCAGCAAGGCCCGTTGTCGTGCACCAGTTCATGTTCGAGTCTAGATCAAAGTGGTGTTTTCGGGTTTTACCCCTAGGTACATCTGTGCCAAAGCCGCCTCTACCTGCTCGTATCCAGACAGGGATGTATTTCTCATAAAACTCACAAAATCTCTACAATACCAAATTCTAGGAAGTTCTTCTATACTAATCCTCAAATTCTATCTTAGGGCTATGTGATCTAATCAGAGTTTACCTAAATCTAGTTTCCAAGGTTAGTACTAAACCTCCTCTGATACCAACTGTAACGCCCCGACCCTAGTTACCCAGAGTAGTGCATTATTACATAACATTGTCATGATCACAAAAGATCAAGTCTCGAAAGACTAATTAATTTAGTAGCCTTGAAACACTAGATACATTCATAAGTTTAACATTACATCATGAAATAAAAAAACACAACATCTTGTCCCCTTTTGAACACACCTATCCCTTAGACTATCCTTGCAGGTCAATAATAATACACTTCTTCACATATTGGGAAAAATAAAACATAGAAAGGGGTGAGATTAGATGCTCAGTAAGGATAAAAATATAGCAGAAACTTTCATAAACAAGCATAAACATTTAAGAAAATTGTATAACTAACACAAAATCCTTTTAAACTTGAAATTCAGAATAACATGGAAAAAATAAAATGAAATAATGTCATTTACTTATTCACATGGATATTATACTAGTCGAATAATCACATGAAATATCAATAACCACTTTCATAATGATGGAATGCATAATGTCAGACTATCATAACCACATAGTCAAGGCCTTATGCCAAGACTACAAATAAAATTTTGTTAAGGCCTTGTGTCAAGACACTAGTTCGTCTCATGAGACCTACCGATGCATCGAGGAGCTATATCGGGCTCCACCCGTCACTTACTAAGTCCAATTCATTCCTTATATGAAAAGTTTTAAACATATCATAAACAATTCCCAAGGACCATAACATAATCGTATCACATAAAACATGCATAAAGGAAACATAACATTTCCACATTTCAATAAAAAAATATCAATAAAACACATTGATATAATCAAAAAATTATCAAAACCATTTTCAATACCAAAATAAAATAAAAGTAAAACATGGTATTTAATTTTCATTTAAAAAAGTTATGGCTTGTAGAGAAAGCCGAAACTCAAATAATGGTCACGGCGGCGGAGAAGTCGTTGTCGCCGCATACGTAAGACAAAACATTCCTTTTGTCGTTTAGTAAAAACTCTTCGTATAAAATATTCTTTTTTAATAAAATTAAAAGTAAAAGGGGTTTATACACCATATAAATGAAAGTTGTGTATAAAAAAAATATGCTTCAGTGAAAGGAGATTGAGACGAAGTCCCTTACCTCGTGTCCGACTTGACTCGATCATTCTTTAATCTCCGGAATAATAAACTATAGTTAATTTATATTTTCTTGAGAAAATTTTTCAAGTTAATTATTCATTTTACATCACTTATTACCATGTTATTAACATTATGTAATCATTTAATTTAATAACGGTCGTTTTGTCGATCCTTGGTACTTGAGTCAAAAATAAACTTCTTATAATTACAAGTTGTTTATGTGGTAAAATATCCATTATCTCCAGAATTATATTTATGATGTAGATATCATATATATAATATATATCCATTATATACATTCATTTATAATATTAAATAACATTTATAGGTAAGAAATGAAATGCACCTTTCATGGAGACGGTAAGTCGTACGTACGCATGAACGCTACTTTCATTTCTATTTCCTATTTAATGGAATGAAATCATAATGATATAAAGGTATATTATAATTATAGTATAATATCATATATAATATCATTAACTCCATCCTTTATACGTCCCACATATGGCATTAACGATTCAAATCACTTTGAGGGGGCGGTAGTCCGCACTTCCTAAAATGAAATTATCGCGTTTACCCATAATGGAAACCATAAAGGTGTGACATAAATGAAAAATACAAAATCATAAGGAAAACATAAAAATAATATATATAATATATAAATATAGTGACATCTTAATGGAGACCATGAGAGGTGTTAAAAGAAAATTGAATAATCATCGTTTCGTGAGGCAGTAATTCACCACTCATAGAAACAGTATGTTCTTTAACCATTATACGAAGGTGTGTGTAAGTGTAAATCAAATAATTCTCATAACAACATACTAGTATATTGAAGATACTTTTTTTGTTACAAAAGAGAGGAATAAAAATGGTTTAGGGGGTTGGAGAAGCAAAATAAAACAAAAGGACATAAGAGAAGACATTACCTTTAAATCGGGTAACTTCCCTTGGTTTGAACAAAAAGGGTTTCTTGAAGTGCTTTATGCCTAAGGTAAGGCTTCTAGGGTTAAGGTAGGAAAGTTGAGAGGGTATTTGGGCCGATTTTGGCTGATCCAAATGGCTTTTAAGGTGTGAATAAGGTGGTAGAGGTGGGGGCCTTTTATAAGAGGAGAGGAGGGGCTCTTTTGGAAATATTGAAATGTTACTTTATTATGAAATGATTTTCAGATTTTAAAGGTCCCAAAATGATATATTTCTAGTATAAGGTGATAATGGTTCGAAATACACCCATAAAATAGGATTTATACAAGTTTAATTCTTAAATTTTACCTTATCGTTTCATTTTATTTAAATCGTTCATTAATGAGGTAATCACTGCATCATCATGGTGTCATAAATAAATTTTTTTATTTAATGTCTAAAAATTATAAACAAAATACCATTATGTAGGAAATATTTTTATCTTTCTAATTACTATTTATAGTCTAAGAGATCATTTATGTAGACAAAATTAAAAAACATTTACTTAGGTGTTACATACTTTTGTTATATTTTCCTTTCATTAAAAAATAAAATGATAAAATGTCACTATCACACAAAAGTGATTACATGGGGTCCCTAAGTTGCAAAAAGGCATACCATGGTCGTCCATGACACAACCAATAGAATTAGGAAACATTTTGGGGTCATTTTATATTATTATGATATTATTTCATTACCCTTAACTATCTGATTACTGATTAATCATGATAATTAAAGATAATTGTCGTCGTTACTATTCATAATGTCCAAAAACAAGAGTCTTAATTACATAATTTGGACCTTATTATTATAAATATGGAATCCATTTTACCAAATTCTAAACACAGAAATTGTAGTAATTAATTTAAAAATTATTTCCGCTGTCAAAACAAATAGCGTGTTTTTAAGAAACAAAATCTATCAAAAGATTGGCAATTGTTTATGTCCAATTTCAAAGTGAAATTAATTCTAATGACCACCATTGGAATAAATGGTAAAAATATATTCTAAGTATACTTTAAACCCATTCAATAGTATAATTTATCACTATAAATTATTTTGATTAAAAAAAGTTGTTTTTAAGTATTTTTTTACTATTCATCGAAAATTGGAAGTTCTCATAAAAATACCAAAAATTCAACTTAGGATAATTTTGATATTCAGAATCCAAAAATTAAGTCCATTTTAAAAAATAAAATTTATATAATTCAAAAAGTGGGTATTACTATTCATAACGGCTACTTTGATTGGTCGCGGTGTGTTAGAATCTCGAACTTGCGTACAATGCAAGCTATTGCATTATTGAAAGAGAAGCGTATCGTGGAAGCTTGGGGTGTTACACGAGCCTTTTACAACAATTCCATAATATAATATTGACTTATTTTATATTTATTTTGGTTGTGATTATGGTTTCATTTATGAATCTGATGGAGATTTCTATTTCAAGTGTCATGCAAGTGACATTCAAAATTATCAACACCTACTAAATTCCATTTCTCTTGACCATATGCCAAATGGTATCATTATAGGTAATCTAGAATCAATTTTTGAATAACCCTATTACCACCATTGACTAATTAAATGATTTTTTATTTCAAGAACATTTATTGTATTTGGGACTGGGACATCACTAGTTATTAGTGTGAAAGACTCAGAATGTCATTTTTTTCTATTTTTTTTTTAAATCCTCCAAAAAATAATAGATGTTTTTGTGAAAATAAAATAAATATTTTCAAATTTATTAATGTGTTTTTATTATTATAACAATAATTGTATTGATTTTTTAAATAGAAAATTTTAATTTCTCTAAAACTAATTAATACTATTATGAAATTAAATAAATAAATAAAAATATTTTTAAAATAGTAAATATGCATTAATAAATTAAAAAAATAATACATATTTTAGGTTAATAACATATATTATTTTTTTAGTGAATATTTAATTACAATTGGAAAACACATTTTGGTATCTCATACCTCCCAATCTTCTTTGCAATGAACTATCCCAAAATAAAAAAAAAACTGAGCCTATCAAAAAATGGTCATGAGGGTTGTCATCACTCAATGATTGATTGACTAGAACTATACCTTCATGTAAAAAATTAGAAGTAAGAAGATGTAAGAGGGGGTTATAATTTTTGACGCCACTAGCATTAACCCTAAAATAATGATCGTCCTTAATGTCACGACCACAACCAAAATAAATAAAGGGACCCAAGATAAACATAACACAAATAATAAAGTAATTTAGTGATTTAGTTAATACATATCACAAATAGTCACACAACCTGAGGAACAAAAGGTTTAATTTCTAAGAGATTAGCCTCATAAACAACTTATTTTACAACACTTGAAAACTCTACACTATAATCCAACTCCTCTATATCCCTTTAGAAATATCACATGATATAATTATATTTAAAACTTGGGGTATAGAAACATAAGAAAGGGTTTTTCTTAGATTATCAGTAAGGAAAAAATATATAATAATGTGTCAAATCATAAACATGAAGGATAACATGAGGAAGATATAAATATCTTAACAAAAAATCAAAATACCTTAGATGATAATCATAAACCATGTAAGAGTAACATGAGATAATAAACATATTGTTAAGTAAGCATAAAATTTATGACATGGATCAAAATTCAATTCAAAAATCCTATAACATATGAGAATGACATAAAATTGTGGGATAATTTAAAAATAATTTGTAATCTAGAAAATATGTCATTTCATTGAAATTAAATGAACAACCAATATCTAATATGAAAGGATTTTTCTTTTGTAAATCCTTTAGTGTGACATTAATAATAAATTCCTCTTACATTCCATTATTTCTAATATAATACATTTCTAATTATTTCTTCACATTCATATATGTATTTATAAAATCATGAAAATATTTCATACAACCATTTAGTTTGTCACATGTTCAATAAATTTCATTCAATGGTTGAAATTCATCATCCAATTTTACTTATTAATATTTGTATCACTTCGAAACTATTTTTGTTAGAGTGGGTCATCTCTCCTTTAACTTAAAACCTCTATATCATCCATAATTACTATTATTTATCTCATTGTGGATAAAATTTTATTATATGTTCCCAAAATCACCATAGAACCCATAATGTTAGGACTAGTCTTAGTTAGAGGATTTAAAGTATTAAAATTGGGATTTTTACTATAAATATGGAATTTATAGAGGGCCCAAGGATTCATGTATCATTACATGTACCCACCGAGACTCCTTTAATCATAGACAAGAATGTTTATGACCCCCAAACATCACCTTAAGTATACCATGAGTTAATAACTAGTGATAATGGTGTAATTCTCACAAATGGGAGGCATTGCCTCTTTTAGAGAACACAATGGAGTACAACTGTCATCATCATCAACTTCATATCCTGAATAGTTATTATTTTAATTTTTTTCTTGAGACTCACCCATCATCTCTTTTATGTTTATTATACTAATCTAAGTAGTATTTGTCCCATGGATGACTAATTCTTAGAGTATTTCAAGCAACATAGGTGCATGCCCATAAGAGATGGAGGATGAGTGTCAAACAACAAAATGCAATGATAATTTTTCAGGAGATGAGATTATAAGGATGAAAGTTGTCTATAACATTAACATTTTTATTAATTTAGAGGATAACACCTAACATATTCGAATAATTATTTTCTTAAATTCAATTACCCATTTTCTTCAAATCATACTGAAATTATTTGAAACAAAAAAATATTGGGTTTCCCTTATTAGGATTATATATAACTTTCACCTTTGATATTGAATATCTTATGTGTATTTATTTATTTATTATACAAAATGAATATTTTATGAACCCAATAGGATGGATATGAATCAAAAATGTATTAACGCTAATTTTTTGATAAAAGAGTATGAATAAGGAGTTAAATAGTTCATTAAGTTTTCAATAGAGCATGAATACAAGCCTTCTCAAATCTTGTGTTTGGGTTTACATTGTTGTTATTAAAGAAAAATTAGTCCATAAGAGTTTTAAGAACATTTTATTTATAATGGAATAGATCAAAGCTATAAATTTTGGACTTAATATAGGTAAAAACTAAATGTGCATATAGATTGGGATGATATTGTAGTTTATGGATCATTTGATATGAATACCAGTGTAAATGATTATGGAGATCACATGGAAGAAATCATAATAGAAATTGAATACAACCTTCATGATTTTCCAAAGTTGTTTAAGAAGTTAAATAGTTGTTTTAGGAGAATATTATATATTAGTTGTACTAAATACACAACATTTTTAGCCGTATTGAAGTTAAATAATTTAAAAGCTGACAGTGGATGGAGTAACACCAGCTTTATATAACTACTTGGTCTTATGAATGATTTGATACCAAAAGAAAACGAACTACTATGTCAAATATATGATGCTAAAATAATTCTATGTTCAATGTTCATGATCTCTAAAAATACATGATTTTACAAATGATTGTATATTATTTTGCAAGGACCATGAATCACTCATAAAATTCCATAAGTGTGGTGCAGATCAATACAAGAAAAATGATTCAAGTCCTTTGAAATCTGTATGGTACTTTCCTATCATTCAATGGTTTAGAAGACTATATGGATGTTATGAAACCAAAATAAAATTTACATGGAATGAAAATACAATAATTAAATATGGGAACCTATGTCATCTAGAAAATTCTCCTCAGTGGAAGAAAATTGATTACGAGTATCCTAAAATTGGAAAAGAGCCGAGAAAATTTTGTCTTGTGTTATCTACAGATGGAATAAATCATTTTGGTCTATATATTAGTACTCACATTATATGTCCAATAATGTTCATAAATTATAACTTTTCACCATGGTTATGCATGAAGTACAAATAAATTATATTGTCTTTGCTTATATCTGGACCAAAGAAATCCGATAATGATATTGATATCTATTTAGATCCATTTATTAAAGATTTGAAATTGATTTGGGATACAAGTGTTAAAATGTATGATTCTCATAGTAGTTAAGAATTCAAATCGATGACCATGTTGCAAGGGATGATAAATGACTTCCCCACTTATGGAAATTTATCATTCTATAACATTATAGGAATGTTGGGGTGTCCCATTTTTAAAAAATGTGAACACTCGGTTTGGTTGAAACATTACTCAAAGACTATGTTATTAGGTCATTGTAAACTTTTACCTTGAAGACATAAATATCAATCCTGGATTCCATCATTTGATGGAAATATTGAACAAGGTGAAACACCATCTCTAGTAATGGGTGATCAACTATTCAATAAATTAAAAGATATTGACACTATTTTTGGTAAACCATTTTCAAAAAACCTTATAAAATCATGTTGGAAGAAGATATGAATTTTCTTTGAATTGTATTGTTGTAATTTTTTGTATGTTATACATTTTCTTAATGTCATGTATGTAGAAAAAAAATGTATTTGATAGTGTTATTGAAACATTACTATATGTTCCTGGAAAAAAGAAATATGGAATCGAGGCTAGGTTAGACATGATTGACATGGGGATATGGGAAGAGTTGGCACTGGTAAAGGTTAAAGGGAATACATTTCTTCCCCCAGCATCTTAAACTCTATCCAGATAGGAAAATTTTCAATTTTTTTCCTTAATAGTGTAAAAATTCTAGAGGGGTATTCATAAAATATCAATAATGTCATGTCAATGGATAATTTGAAGTTACTAAGACTACAATCACATGATTTTCAGGTTTTGATACAAGATTTGATGCTTGTTTATTTTTTTCATTCTACCTCAAAATGTACATCATACATTAACCAAACTCTACTTCTTTTTCAAAGCCATGTGTAGTAGAGTTATATACCTAGTGAAGTTTCCAATCATGAATAAAGAGGTTGTAGTCATATTATTTTAATAAGATATGTTCTTCCCACCATCATTCTTTGATATAATCGTCCACCTGATAGTTCACTTAGTTAGAGAGGTTCGACTATGTGTTCATGTCCATGATAGATGGATGTACCCCATTGAATGGTATGTGAATATTTTGAAAAAGGTATGTCAATAATAGAAGTCATATAGAAGGTTTTATTTCAAAACAATATATTGTTGAATAATCTATTGAATTCTATATCGATTACCTATCAAATTTTGATAGCATCGGTCTCCCAATGTCTCATCACAACAGATGCCATATGGGTGAAGGGATTTTCAAAATATATGTTGTTACAATTACCTTGATAGAGCGGGAGAAAGCGCACCTTTACATTTTACATAATAGTGAACATGTTGATCTATAAATTGAAGGCCACAGTAAAATTCTTAGATATTTGAATCCATCAAGGGATGAAGGATGGAAATTAACATTTTATAGGATGGTTCTAAGATCAAATTTATAAGGAGTTATCTGAAAATATGAATTCAATTTCCGAATGACCTCGATGGCTAGCAAGGGGACTGAATGAAAATTTTATATCTTACACTAGTTTTATAATAAATGGTTATATGTTCTATATAAAAGAAAACAATGACTTCAATATGATAAAAAATAGTGGTGTTATGCTTTCGGTGGAAGTGATTCACATATTTGGTTCCAAGGATAGAAATAAAATTTATGAAAATATGTCATATTTTATCATTATTGAACATATATTAGAGTTGGATTATACAAAATTTCATGTGTTTATTTTCCATTGCAAATGGGTTGATAATATGAGGGAAGTGAAGGTTGATTAAATCGTATTTGTGAAGGTTAATTTCAGTGTAGAAGGGGAAAAAGATGAGTCATTCATAATGGCATCACAAGTAGTGAAATTATTTTATGTCTTAGATCCCGCAAACAATAATTGGTCGATTTTACTATTGGAAACTAAAGAAAATTTTGGTCAGATGAAAACTAAATCAAGGATGAGCCTTTTATTGTGAGATCATAATCAATTCATATCGGTACCAATGTAGACAATGTCATGTAAATTATGGAGGACTATAAAGAGGGGATTTGGATTCTTGATAGAGGAACCAAATCCTTAAAACCTTTAAAAAAATAAAGATAATTCAATGATAAGGTAAAAAAAAAAATAATACACTATGTTTTTCCTCAAAATATTATCTATTCTCTGTTGCATTAACATCGTCTAAATTAAATGTTTGATTACTCATGTAGATAATTTCTTTTGCACATGATGATGTTACCAATCCCACGGAAGAACATGCTAAACCCTTTGGGAAGATGTAAAGGTAATGTTACGATATACTTTCTCTATTTTATTGAAAAATCATATAATTAAATATTGATTTAATTTTTATTATTCCTTTTAGATTTTTTTTATTTTAGAAGATTTATTTCCGTATTTTATGCCTTTCTACACTAAAATTTCCACATACTTATTCTCCATCAAAAATTTTACACCCATATAGTTTTGGCATTTATCACTTTCCTTCAAGTTCCCTCTACTTCCTTTGTAGGAAGAGCAACAAAGATGCCTCTACTCAATCACAGAGGTAATCTTGATATTTTCATTTTAAAAACATTATCCATATAATTAATGTATTATTTCATATATATTTTTAATTTATTTATTTTTATTATTACTCACATAATAATTGTTTTCTTATATAGGTGGAATATTTTGTTTGAGTTGGGGTGGTTTATTCGAAACTGCTCATACTCGTGAAAGATTGAATTTTGAGGATGCAACTAAGATATTGAAAACAAGGAAATGGGTTAAGAATTTATACAACCATCATGAAAAGATGAATTTCTACTACTTATATAATTAATTTTTTCATCATTTTATCTATAATTTGTAAGTTAATTTCCTTATCATTTTTATCTAATACTTATTTAGTTTTTTTCACAGATATTTTTGGAATTCATATTTTCATAGTTCCTTTATTTTAGAATATTTTTTTCCATATTTCATGCCTTTATGCACTAAAAATTTTATAGTCTTCTTATCCCTAAAAACCTTTTCACCCCTACAATGTTGGTATTTATCACTTTCCTTCAAGTTCCCTCCACTGCCTTTGAATAAAGAGCAATGATGCTACCTCTGCTCAATCATAGAGGTAATCTTAATATTTACGCAGTAAATTATTTGTCCATATAATTAATTTACTTTTTTATATTTATGTTTAATTTATTTATTTTTAGTATTACTCATATAATAATTATTTTCTTATATAGGTGGATTATTTTGTTCAAGTGGGGATTATTTGTTCGAAGATACTCATGCTCATGAGAGATTGGACTTTGAGACTACAAGTGAGATAATTACAATAAGGAAATGCGTAGATAATGTATACAAAAATCATGAAAAGGTGAATTCCTACTACTTATTTAATTAATTTTGACATAACTTTATCTACTATTTGTAAGTAAATTTCCTTATCATTTTTATCTAATACTTATTTTGTTTTTCTCACAAATATTTTGGGAAGTCATATTTTTCTTTAAACTATATGAAAAAGATAAAAATGAGATAAAATGTTCCTTTCTTCCAATGTTACCATTATTTCTACTATATTTCTTTGTTGAACTGCAACACTGCATATTGAGTTGATGTTCTTAGCCAAAAAAAGTTTTTTCTGCTAAGAACATCGAATCAATATGCAGTGTTGAAAGTTTGAAAAAGAAAATTGATTGAAATAATGGTATAATTGGAAATTGATATTTTTTTCGACTTTTTTACATGTAGGAATCAACCACACCTCAATCCAACACATGGTGTGGCTGGTATGACTCTAAGTTCTTATTTTTATTTAAAATTGACATTAATTTTAGTAAAAAAAATCATACTCTGAACCGAGTAAACATATTAATATTGTTTTTATACTTTAAAAAATGATCCATAAGTTATTTTTTATGTATAGTAATCATCCACACCTCAATATGATACACCATGTGACCGGTATGACTCAAAGTGTCCGGTATGAGTTTAAAATTTATATTTTAATTCAAAAAGTTTTACTCACTAAAAATTGATAAAATTATCTTCTATTGTATTGATAATTTAGTAAATTGATTCATAAGAAATTTTTGATGTGTAGGAACTAGTCTCATGTCAAAACGATACACGATGTGACCAATATGACTCAAGGTGCGTGTTTCAAGTTTAAAATGACATTTTAGTAAAAAAGAAAAGTGACATACTCAAAAATGAGAAAACGCATTTGAATTATTTTGGTACTTTAGTAAAACTATCCATAAGTAATTAGGGATATGTAATAATCAGTCGCACCTCAATTTGATGCACAGTGTGACTAGTATGACTCCAAGTGAGTCTTTTTATATAAAATTGACATTAATTTTATTAAAAATATAATTATCGTACTCAAAACCAAGAAAACGCATTCATATTGTTTTTATACTTTTTTAAAATGATCCATAAGTCATTTTGACATGTAGGAATCATCCAAACCTCAATCTGATGTACAGTGTGACCAATATGACTCAAAGTTTCTGTTATGAGTTTAAAATCGATGTTTTAGTTCAAAAAGTGTCACTTACTAAAAACTAATAAAATGCACTTGGATTTTCTTGATAATTTAGGAAAATAATTCATAAATAATTTTTTATGTATAAGAATCTGTCTCACGTCAAACTGATACACGATATGAGCGGTATGAGTCAAAGTGTGTGTTTCTAGTTAAAAATGACATTTTAGTAAAAAAGACAAGTGATGTACTAAAAACTGATAAAACGCATTCATATTTTTTATACTTTATTAAAATGATCCATAATTCATTTGAGATGTTTATGAATTATACGCACCTAAATTTTATGGACAGTGTGACCGGTATGACTCTAAGTGTGTATTTTTATTTAAAATTGACATCAATTTTAGTAAAAAAGAAAACTGACCTACTCAAAACCAAGAAAACACATTCGGATTATTTTTTTTACTTTAGGGAAAAAATAAATAAGTCGTTTTTTATGTGTAGGAATAATCCATACCACAATTTGATACATGATATGCCTGGTATGACTCAATGTGTTGGTTATCAATTTAAAATCAACATTTTAGTTCAAAAAGTTTCACTCACTTAAAACCAAGAAAATGCACTCGAATTGTCTTGATAATTTAGGAAAATTATTCATAATTCATTTTTTAGGTGTATAAATTAGTCTCATATAAAATTGTTGGACAATTTTACCGGTATGACTCAAAGTGTGTGTTTCTAGTTTAAAATGACACTTTAGTAAAAAATATAAGTGACATACTCAGAACTGATAAAACACATTTGGATTGTTTTTATACTTTATTAAAGTGATACATAAGTCATTTGGGACATTTATTAATTAGTTTTTCATCAATATAATTCATGGTGTTATTGGTATAACTCCAAGTGCCTCTTTTTATTTAAAATTGACATTAATTTTAGTAAAGAAGACAACTAACATACTCAAAACTAAGAACATGTATTTATATTTTTTAAATACTTTATTAAAAAAATTCATAAGTAATTTTTGATTTTTATGGATCATAATCACCTCAATATGACACATAGAGTGATAGGTATGACTCAAAGTGTCAGTTACCAGTTTAAAATCGACATTTTAGTTCAAAAAGTGTCACTCACTAAAAACCAAGAAACTTCACTTGGATTGTATTTATAGGTTATGAAAATTATTAATAAATAATTTTTTATTTATAGTAATCATTATTATGTTAAATTGATATGAAATTTGTCCGGTATGAGTCAAAGTTCATGTTTCCAGTTTAAAATGGCATTTTAGTAAAAAATAAAAGTGGCATACTCAAAACTGATAAAACGCATTCATATTGTTTTTATACTTTAATAAAATTATACATAAGTCATTTTAGATGTTTAGGAATCATCATCACCTCAATATGATGAACATTTTGATTGGTATGACTCTAAGTGTGACTTTTTATTTAAAATTAACATCAATTTTAGTAAAAAGGATAGTCGACCAAATCAAAACTGATAAAATGCATTAGGATTATTTTGATACTTTAGGAAAATTATCCATAAGTCATTTGTGACATTTAGGAATCAACCTCAATTCAATATGATACACAATGTTCCCAGTATGACTCAAAGTGTTCATTATTAGTTTAAAATCATCATTTTAGTTCAAAAAGTGTCACTCATTGAAAACTAAGAAAACACACTTATATTGTCTTGATAATTTAGGAAAATGATTCATAATTAATTTATGATGTGTAAGAATTATTCTCACATCAAACCGATACATGATGGGACCGGTATGTCTCAAAGTGTGGGTTTCCATTATAAAATGGCATTTTAGTAAGAAAGATAAGTGACATACTCAAAATTGATAAAATGCATTAAAATTATTTTTATACTTTATGAAAATGATTCATGAGTCATTTGAGACATGTAGGAATCAACCTCACATCAATCTGACATATGGTGTGATTGGTATGACTCTAAGCGCATCTTTTCAATATATAAATATCATTTTAGTTTAAAACGTGAACCATATCTCCAAAACTGAGCAAATGATCCTAGATTTTTTTCTCATAATTCTATCTTATATTACTTAATTAATATCAATATCATCTTTATCCTATAATTATTTAATTAATTTTCATGGATATAATGATTTAATACAAACAAGAAATCGTGTGATGTGCAAGAATCAACTACAACTCAATCTGATGCATAATTTTCCTGGTATAACTCAAAGTTTAGTTTAAAATTAACACTTTCTGTTAATTTATTTCTTTATATTGGTATTAAGATAAGAATTTTTTTCTTATATAGGTGTGTTATTTTTCTCAAGAATGGGTGGTTTGTTCAGCAATATCATGAGTCGGGGTAAGGATCAAAAGATAAAGGAATGTTTATGTTTTTAAATGTATGAAATAATTTGTACTTATGTTATTATATAAACTAATGTTTGAAATATCTATAATATAGTGTTTTTTCTTATATTTTTGTTGTAAATTTTATTTCATTTAAATTTTGTACTAGTATTTTATTTTGTTGATATTTAGTGGTGTTTTTTGTGTTATAGTGTGTTATTACAGCACACTACATTGGTGTTGTAGTGTGTTGTTTCATCACACTACAGCATGCACCTTTATCAACACTAAATAAAATCCCTAATAAATGTTTCCCTTTATAATTGATTTTAAAATCATTGATAAAACCCCTTTATCAGTTCTTTTTTAGCACTGATAAAGGGGTTATTTATCAACATTGATAAAAGACTAGGGTTTTTAATCTTTCTCTAGTAGTCAACACTTCTCTAGCACTGATAAAGGCTAATTTTAGTGCTATTAAAGGTCTATTTTATAGTAGTGAGACCATCATTATCTATAAAAGGAATATTTTCCTTTGTAACCTACATGTTGTCCAAAACATCATATTTTTATTCTAATGTCTTTGTGACTATCAATATTGGATCCTTTTTATGAACCAAAATTTTTGTATACTCCTAAAATATTATTTTTCATCTTAAACTTCTTCTTAAGATTAATAGAGTCTCTAATTATATCATTTTTTACTTCAAATTTTTATTTCTCAAATATTCCAAAATTTTGGAATTCACTTTTTTTAGCTACATACAAGTTTCTCTTGACTTTATTCTTCATCTGACACCCTTTCCCAATATCTTTAACCTTGTTATTAACCTTTGAGGTTGATATTTTTCTAATATTTCTTAAATTTTGACTCTTTATAGATTTCACTTACTTTAGGAATTGAATTTTATAATTTAGATATTCCTTGTTTAGCTTCAACCAGTTTCTATTGAACAAGATAAAATTATCTCTCATTCACTTTAAATTTTTCTTCTATCTTAATATTGAGTGGTTTATCTTCATCAAGTAAATTTTTTAGGTTTTCAATCACTTTCAATAATCTGGATTCTTCTTCTTTATGCATGTTTCTTGATAGTTAAAAGGTTGGCCATCTTTCTTTAACTTACTGTTATCTTTATCTAGATTTCCAATTTTTGAGAGACATTATTTCAATCCTCTTTTGAGCATAAACTCCATCTAAGTTTCCTCTTAGTATTCTTGAAAGTTACTACTTTCATCACTAGTAAAACTATCATCATTTACCCTTGAAATAGGTAAGTTCTCATCACCTTCATCACTAAAATTCTCAACTTCCATTTTTTCTTAAGTATAATCATCTTCATCACATTTAAACAAAAAGTTTCTCTTTTTAAATTTAGATAACTTCTTATTTATTCCTTTTTAGTAATAATTTTATTTTTTCTGATTTCTTCTTCAGTTTTCTTCTTGGCCTTCCATATTTTTCATCACTATCTCTATCTTCCTTCAATTTTGGACAATTTATAGCAAAATATCCAATGCCTCCATAATTAAATAACTTCACTAGTAACTTTATTTTATAATTCCTTATACCTATTTTCATATTTCCTGAAAATAATGACATAAATTCATTGAACTTATTACTCACTTCATCTTCTAAATAAGATTCACTAATTTCTTTTTCAATAAAAAAATTCTTTAACTTTTCTTTCTTAGTGTCTTTGAAAAAGATTTTATAATCATCCTTTCTCTTTATTTTGATATAATTTTATTTTATTATCTAATATGTAATGAGAATAATAATAAAATCATTTGGAGATATTTTTTTAGGCTCTCTATCTTCCAATGATGAAACTTTATTATCAAATTTTGTATGAATAATTCTCAATATATTTTCAAAAACTATTGAGTCTTCAATATTTTCTCCGAGGATTCTTAAGATGCTCATAGTAACATTAACCCTTGTAAAGAAATCACTAATAGATTCATCATATATCATTTTCAAATCTTCATATTTAAATGTATAAATTTTTAACTTAACATTCTTCGCTTTTATGTTCCCTTCATAAATATTCTCCAACTATATATGCTTTTAGCCATTCCAATTCCTTTAACACACATAAATTCACTTTTTGAGAGAGAGGAAATAATATCATTTTAAATCATCATCCATTCTCAATATTCATCTTTTCTGTAGTAGTCAATGGAGCACCCTTAGCAAGAAGAGTGCAACCAACTATAGTAGCTTATATAACTTCATAGCCAATGGATAATAGATAGGGTAACATTATATCCTTTTATATATGATAGTTCGTATCATCAAATACCATAATCCCCTTATTATTAACTCAGTTCTGAACATCCATGAAAATTTTCTTCTTTTTTACTCTTCAAACATCCTAGAGTCAATGAAGTAACCTCCCTCTGATACTAATTAAAATTAAAAGTTAGGATTTGTGTGACCTCTTAGAGGGAGGGTGAATCATTGGTTTTTTCTTTTTATGTTTTATTTTTTAAAAACAAAATTCAACTATGGTTAGAGAGAAATGAATCTAATAAAACACAACACATAATCACACCTATAGGAACACAGAAATTTACAAGTTTTTCTACTCAATATGAGTATCTAGTCCTTAGAATAATCTTGAAATAATATAAGATCACACATTCCACTAGAAAAAAATATTTTTGGTTTATAAAAAGTAGTGTATATCCATAACTTATGTTTAATTATATTCATTTGATAGAACATGTATCCTCATATATATAATATAAAAAACATATTTTTCAATAGTAGAATGAACCTTCACCAACATACTTCAACACACTGTCACTATTCTTCATGAATTCTTCACACTTGTCCTTCTGTAAGATAGATATTCTTATTCTTTTATTTATTTTACAATAGTGGGAAATAACCTATTCCTCTTATTTTTCTCTCTCTATACCTATTCTTCACTATACACACACACACACACCTATAAATTATATATATCATGTACCATCAGTTAATTCTTCTCTTTCTACTTTATTAAAATATTTATAATGTCATGTAAATACTTTCAAATTCAAACTACCATAATTCTTGAATCTGGTCTTTATAATAAATTACATATGAAATAACTTCCAAAACTTATTTCAATTGTATATATACATGTAGAAATATAATATCCTCATCATTATCCTTTAAACCTATATTTCTTCTACATTAAATCCTCATGTGTGTGTCAATGCTTGCATGGTATAGCGACAAGTTCATTCCAACTTCAATCTTTTCATTCTTCCTCATAAATAATATCAAAATAATACCTTATTATTTTCATGATAATTAAAAAATTCATCCTATATAGTTAACATGTGTATGCGCATGAATGAAAACGGATGCATCATCCTTTATACATGACACAAGACTCGCCATGATAGCTTCTTCTATTTTCCCTTTAAACAGTATCGAACACCTCCTCTTGAATGATAACTTCATGAATAACTCATATAATATTTATTCTTATTCCTATACAAATGGATATGCACATAACATCTTTATCTTTATATTTTCTTCGATACATTTGAACAGATAGACTAGATCTATCTTATTTCTTATAAATTTTATATTTATCCAAAATATCCTTTATAAGAATCATGATAGTAATTATCATGATATGAAATCTTTAGTAGATCTCCTTACATTTCATCACCATATTTTTCTACCCCTATTCTTCTATCGATATCCAAGCCACCTTCTATGTGACACTCATGGTAGTTCCTCTTATCGTGTGACTCATAGACACTCCATCTCCACTCATGAAAGTTCTATTCTTATACTCATGGAAGATCCATTCTCATGGAAGATATGTGTGTTCTCATACTCATAAAATATATATTTTCCTCATAGAAGAACTAAAACTCATGGAAGTTAAGGTCGATTTTTTTATTCCCATGGAAGATCTATTTTGTTCATATATAATCACAAAGACACATGAAAGCATAGAAACTCATTGAAGGTTCATGATTCATATCATGAAAGCACATAACATGGAATATTAGTCCATGAAATCATAGTCCTTCATGAAACTGATCACCATTACTCATGAAATATACTAAAAATTAAATGTATTCTTCTCAAATAAGTTCAATGATATCTTCATGTCATAACTTACTGATTCATGTGTTGGCAATAAAAGACAACACCCTAAACAATTCCACTTTTTTCACCATATTCTTCATCAATCTAAAAACAATTCAAAACCTCATGATCTCAACATTTGGTTTCATAAATAATGAAGGTGATTATTTTGTCTAGAAATGGTTTAGTGGGAGTGCAATAATTTTTCTAATAGTATATGTTAATGACATATTACTAATTAGAAATGATATGTAAGTCTTACAATCTACTGAGATGTGGTTGAACACATTCTTATCCATGATGAACTTAGGTTCCTGACTTAGGTGGATCAACATATATTCTTGGGATTAAGATCCATCATGATAGATCCAAGAGGATATTTATGCTAAGTTAAGGAATATACATTTATAAGATACTAAATATATTCAGTATAGAACAATCCAAGAGGGGATTATTTCCAATGTAACATGACATACATCTCTCCAAGAAAATGTGTCCTTAGACAAAGGAGGAGAGAAATAGGATGATAATGATATCATATTCATCAATGATAGGGTCAGACATGTATGTCATTCTATGTAATAGTATTGATGTTTCCTACGCCTTGAACATAGTAAAAAGTTATCAATCAGACCCAGGAGACTATCATTGGATGGTATTCAAGATTATCCTAAAGTATCTAAGGTGTACTAAGGATGCGTTCTTGGTTTATAGAGGAGATGAGGAGCTAGTAATCAGGGGGAAATATATGGTAGTTTCCAAACAGATGAGGATAATCTAAAATTTTATTTGGGGTATTTTTTCACTCTTAATGGAGGAGTTGAGAGCTAAAAGAGCTCAAAGAATCCAGTGGTCACTGATTTTATAATATATTCTAATTATATTTTAGTTTTTCATGTGGCTAAGAAATCATTGTGGATACATAAATTTTTCAAAAATCATGATATGGTTCCTAGTAGTAAAGATCCTATCACATTATATTGTGATAATACTATAGTAGTGGATCTTATCAAGGGGATAAGGTCTCATCAATAGATGAATCATATATTATGAAAGTATCATATCTTGAGGAATTTTTCTTAGATAGGTGATTTCATAGAAAGTATAGTTTCTATGGAGGAGAATGTATAAGACCTATTAAATAAATCCTTATCTCAATAGAATAATGAATATCATGTAATAGCTAATAAAATCAAAGTCATTAATATTTGGATCTAGTGTAATTGAGATTCTGTTGGAGTTGGTTCCCTAGAACAAACTACTTTTTACTTTAGATTACCCATTTATTTAAAAATTTGAATATTAATAAATGTCTTATAATATATTTATTATTATTATTCAAAACATTTAATGTGATAATGTTCTTAGAGTATTTTCCACATCAAAAGTTCATGGAAGCTCCCACTATGATGAGAACCTTGAAGTTTCATGATAATATTCTAAAAAATATAATTCATATGGTTGAATTATATAATATGATGGGATATAAATGATGTAGAATATTATGTGCTTGATTCTTATAAGAAGATAAGTCTTCATCTCGTGAAGTTTTCACTTGGTAATTTACAAGATGGGATATTATAAAGGATATACCTACAAGTAGGAATTCCACATGTTTTCATGTCATTATATATTCCTATCAGTAGGTGTGTGTATTGGTCCTTATACTCAAGAGTATTATTAATACATATCATGAGTTTCATAATTCGATGTATTACCCAAAACCATGACAACCCTTGTTCGCAAAGAAGTAGGATACATTGGGTGCACCATGAGTGATGTGACATTAATGAATAATTCAATAAATAATTTTCCCCTTCCAATACTGGAAGATGATATCCCATCCATTTGATTGAAATATAACTATTGAACTAAAATCCATGGACATGGTGATTGATTAGTTCATTTCAATAATTCAAAGAAAGACATATCAATCATATAGGTTGATGAGATGATTATACAAATTTTTTTATGAGATATTGAGATAAATGGACTGTATTACACAATGAGCATTAATATGTGATTGTTATCATTGTGACATTAACTTATTCCTATGTGGGTATCTTAGCGCGTTACTAGATGCCAATCATGGACATTAGGAAATCCTATCTAATTCCACTAAGGGAGATTCATAGAGGGTCACACACTTAGTTTACCATCAATATTAGTTAAATACTATTTCTATTTAAAATATAAAATAAATATTATTTTTAAGACTGATAAATAATTTTTATTCAGGATTTATAAATCACAATTATTCAGTCACTAATTATATTTAAGTTAGAATATAAATGTAAGTTGAATATTTAAATAAATATAGATTCACAATACCTATGAATAAAATATTCATTTATCTCTTTTATTATTCAAAAGGTAATAAATAATATTTATTTAGTTAGTTATGTGAATATAAAATTAATAAGTAATTGTGTATTTTAATAAAAATGATATTTATTTGTGCGAGTTGGTGCATTTTATTATATAATAAAATTATTGTTATTAGCATATAAAATATATTAGGTTTATTATTTGATTAAGTTCATTTGTGTAGTTATCAATATTATCCCCTAACTCTATATATATACTTTCTTATATCATTTTAGAGGTGTGGTGAAATCATTTTGGTTGTGCACAATGCATTTTATCCTTAAAGAATTCTCTTGATGAAGAACATCTCTAGGTTTTTCTCTCAAGACTAAGATAATTCATCAACCTCCTTTCTCTCAAGATAAAGAGAACAATAGAGATAATTCTCAAGCCTGAAGGATTATTCTATGATCAAAGGTGAACAATGCAAGATGATTGGATCATTTGTGCTAGCACCCGGAGTACCATCGGCGTTATTCAAAGATCATTGAGTATGTGTGGATACCACAAGAGGGATTATACTTTTAATATTTTCAATATAAAAATGGTACAACATGAACATAATTCGGTCAATCTACATATACATTAAATAAATACACTATTAAAATTTCACTCTATAACCACAGTACTATTTTCATAGTTTTTGAAATTGTGATTGTAGGTTCTGAGTGCAATGGAATCACTTATTAGGCATGTACAACTTAGATTTTTTTCATAATAGTTGAATAATATAATATGTAAATAATAAAACATCACAAATTATAGTATTAATTCAAGGATTAATTGACATGAACACTGAAACTAGAAGATAAGGATCATCACATGTAATTTATAATTAATTTATAAGCAGTATAGAATTACCTCGACATGTAATTATTTATTCATTGATGATCTTTTTGACTCGATCTCATTGTATCAGCATTGTATTGTAGGATCCAAGTGAATAATATCTCTATCACTAATCCACACATACACTATAATCACTGAATGTTGTCATAGAATCATCAGGTTCTAGCATGGTCAACCCTAATTGCTTGTGTCGTTTTTGGTTTATTGTACCAGAATTATTTTTAAGGATGAAGAATTTATGGTGTTATCTCAATGGATTAATAGAGGAGGAGGAGATATCAAATTCTAGATCTCTATAACTCTCTCTAGGATTTGAGATATCTTCTCTCTATCTGTTGTGCATGACCAATCTCACTTAATAAAGATATATAACTAAATATATATTAAGGAAAGTTTAGGGTTGCCTATTTAAATATAATCCCCTTACCAATTCCTTAATTCTGAGTGAAATTCGTATCTTAATAATAATATAATTATTATTCACTTTACATGAGTATTATATAATAATAAATAAATATCATTTATATCATTCCTAGTCAAACCATTAAACTTGGTTCTCTTATCCTCCCCATAATTTACTAAACCTTTAATAATGACTATTTATTTAATAAATAAATATAACTTCATTAATAATTGAAAAATATTATAAATATTATGTTTTTTAAACCTTGAAAATAATATTTAATATTATTTAACTCACATATTATTTTGAATAACTCATGATTAAATATTTACAATAAACTACACTTGAATAATTATTAAACCACAAATTAGGAAAAATATTTATTCTAACTTTTTAAATTCAACATTGAATTTAACTGATATTATGGATACACTTAGTTTGTGGCCTTTTAGGCCCCTTTCTTAGTGGCATTATACAGAATCACTTATAGTCCAAGGTTAGCATCTAGAAACAATCCAAGGCACTCATAGAAAAATAATTTAATGTTTCAATGACATACAACCTCCTATGAATGCTCACTATGTAATATAATCATTTTATCGTGATGTCTCTAATCAAGATGGTTGTATAGTGATGTCATCAACCTATGTTCTCAATGTCACATTCTTTGAATTTATTGAAATGAACAAGATCATAGAACATTGTGGTTGTAGAGACCTGAATTTTTCTTTGTAAGACTTGGAAATATTTCTATATATATTTTTCAATCTAGGTGCTAAAACAAAGTGCGATTATGAGGCCCGGTGTGCCCGAAATTAATTTTATAAAAAATATTAAATATATTTTATATTACACATGTAAATTTTATTAAAATAAATGGGATAACTCTTAAACAAAATATTGGATCATAAATATGAGACCATGGTTGAGTTTGGAATGTGATGTTTACCCTATGTGGGACCTAAAATAGGTCGGTGTAGGGTGTTCGGATATCTCAGTCATTGGAGGTATGTTCAATGAATTAATTAAATAAATAATTAAATTAAATGAACTAATTTTTTTCCTATAAATTCATCTATATGTAGAATCCTCCAGGGTTAGCTACATAAACCCTAGAAGTATGGAGATCATTCTTCATCTCCTTCTATTGGTGAATCAAAATCAAATGATGATGAATCTCTGGATCGAAGTAGATTGAAACGTATCGAATGCAGTGACCCCTATCAATCATTGAAGGATGCATTATTTGATGAAAATTTATTCAATATCCAGGTAGATCTCATAAATTTATGGATTTTTTCCTTATTGATTAAATTGATTGAGTAGAATCAGTTCTTCTTTGATCTACTCCAATTGTTAAACCTTGGCATGCACATATGTACTGGTTTAATTGGTTATTCAATTACACTCTAAACTGGATCTCCCAATTGTGTTATTTGGTTAATAATGATTATAAAATAATTGTTTAAACCTTTTTCTTTTTCCTTTCTCCCAAAAATTCCTTGTATTTGTCATTATTAGACCATGGTGTCACAATTAAACATTTTTTGGAAGAACCAAGCCCGATCAGACCCCTGGATTTGCAATGATTTCATGAGAGATGAAAGGATCAGCGATAAAGGATAGATTTAGGGATTAATTTTTGTAGAATGGTTTTTGTCATGGATTTGAGATCCAAGATCAGTAGTGGAAATGGGAGGAATGTGGGACGATGGCACTTCATGCAAGCCTCATGCGTAGCAATAGGATTCCAATTTTTGACCATTGGAGAGTTGGAATCACCATCCCGGGTGTAGATTCACCAGTTTCAGGTGAATACAAAGTCATATATAAAGTTTAAATGATTTTATACGAACACCTGATCATATATCTAAAGCTCTATAAAAAACAGAACTACACATCATGTCTCATGATGGACACATTGTGTGTAGCCCCTATATTGCGGTAGCTAGGGTTTCAGTGATTTATAAGTATGACACACCATGTGGGATACCCAAATGATATGTGAATTTGTTTCATTATATCAACATGTACTCTAGGAGTAAATGAGCATGGGCATGGCCAAGAACTCCATGTACTAAAGTACATGGACACAGGGGTAAAGTACATGGACATAGATAGAGAGAACAGGTAGGACCCCAGGTGGCTCATACACATTGTGTAGACCCTCTACATTCCATTTATGGTCACATGGGTTGATGATACATGTACCTATAGGGAAACAATTAGGGGATGGAGTGGGACCACACATCATGTGGGTCCCCTCACACGCCATGTACCCCTTGGTTACTTTTTTAGAAAACTTCAAGCTCCCGTATCTTTTTGGTTTTGACTCAAATTTTGGCCTATGAGTAGCCTATCCGGAGTGTTTTTTCACATAGAACATGATGGTGTCCTCTATTGTGGATTTTAGGATACTATTTGAGATTTTCTAGGTGTTATTATTATTTAAGCGATGCTCGATTGTGATAGTTTTTAGGAAGAGGATCACCAGTGACCTATAGAGTGAAACCCCCTGATAGATCAGGGCATGAATCTTATAGGATTGATCATTTGACTATCCTTATTGAGTCGTATACCTATTGTGTGTGTGTGTGTGTGATCAACTGATTTTGGTACTTCATGATTATATTTTCAGGATGTCTCCACAATGACACCCAGCCAGGATACCAATTATGGATCGTAATGACAATCTGATGAGCGATGGGGCCTTAGTTCAAGGTCCATCCTATGAGATTCTTACTCCAAGTGAATAGTTATTAGCAACTGCACCTTTTGAGTATCATATCATACTAGTAGATCGGGATGAGGATGTACAGAGACTTAGCACACTCCATGAGTTCTAGCGTCATAGGACATTGAGGTTCTGTAGCGATCCAAATCCCCAAGCATCAAAGGATTGGCTAGATTCAGTGGAATGTATCTTTAGGATTATCTAGACACTGATATATCTAGTGGTTGTACTAATAAATTTCATTTTCCATGGATTATTTGGGCACTGGTGGATTCTTGTTACCTAGATGCATGATGAGTCGACACTCTCATTGCCCAACTTCCATTAGTTGTTCTGTGAGGAGTATTACCCCTCCTATTTGTGGTCAGTTTGGATTTAGGAGCTTATGGAGATATAGTAGGGAGGGATGATAGTGGTTGAGTATGTAATGAGGTTTACAGACCTTATATGATAACCCCTTAACATGATACATGATGGATACTTCTGAGAACATAAGTTTGAGGAGGGACTCCATCGATAGATATAAGCTAGCATGGTACCCTTGTGCATTCCCACCTATGTCAGGGTGTTGGAGAGGGAACTAGTGATAGATATATTCTTATTAGAGGTATGCTAGGTAGATTTAAATGGCACTAGGATTTATAGGGCTAAGTATTCTACGGCATCTAGCAGGCACCAGCCAACAGGATCTCGACGTAGGAGATATCCCCATGATCGGAATCAAGCACATGGTCAGGGGCAGCGTAGAGGACCAGGGTATCCCGGAGATGGGTGGTTCTATTCTTGTTAAGGGAGAGATCACATAGTGCATGAATACCCAACCAGATATGTTGAGGAGTATAGACATATAGATGAAGGACCACCATGGAAGAGACAATGTTGTGATTAGGGATTTACAAAGATAGGGCAGGGAGGTACTCGGGGAGGCAGAGCTAGAAAAGGAGTAGGAGGAGCTATGGGTGGTGGATGATGTTATGATATCCTTTCACCAGCACCACCAGGTGACCTACTTTAGGCCCAGGGAGATGTTACTAGAGGTCATGTATAGCTTTAGGCTATAGAGGTTTATGACTTAGTGGCATATGAGATGATTAGATGTATGATCTGTGTTTATTCTACTCTTGTCTCAGTATTACTAGATATAGGTGTGATTAATTCCTTCATCTCTATACTCCCAGTGCGAGAGGTAGAGATCCTAGTTGAGAATTTAGCCCGGTAGCATTGTCTTGAGGTTTCTATAGGGAATGCTTCTTCTGTATCTTTTATCTTCTGGTAGTTCAAGATATTTCTTAGTGGATAGAGGTTTACATGGGACCTTTTGGTTATCATGATAGAACGCTATAATTTAATAGTGGTTATAGATTGTTTTTCCATGGTCTGATCCTAGATTGACTATCACCATCAACAAGTCAGATTCCTTAACACTTATGGGAGTAGATTCTCCTTTTATGGTGAGAGAGATCTTGTGGTGGAACGAGTGGGTTCTATGAGAAGGAGGCTGCATCCCATCACTCATTAGTTAGAAAGTGTATCCATTGGTGTAGTGTGATCTTTAGGTATCTATATTCCTTCATTTTTGGATTATTTCATGGATTTATTCCCCAAGGACATTCTAGGACTACTTCTGAGGTGGGATATTGATTTTTGCATCAAATTTCATCCTTGGATAGCTCTGATATCTTCTAAAACATATCATATGGACCCTACTGAACATCAAGAATTTTGGTTGTAGTTGGAGGTCCTTTGAGATAAGGGTTTCATTAAGTCTAGTGTGTCCCCCTAGGAATATCTAATTTTTTCATGAAAAAGGCGGATGGGATCTTGTGGATTTTCATGGATTATCATCACCTAAACTAGGTCATGATAAAGAATAAGTTCCCTTTTCTAAGGTTTGATGGACACTTTGACCAGTTTTGAGGCATGATATGGTTCTTGAAGATTAATATTAGTTATGGATACCACCAGTTGAGGATCCATGAGGCTGATATTTCAAAGTTGGCATTCTGATGTAGTTACAGACACTGTGAGTTCCTAGTGATTCCCTTGGTGTGATAAATGCCCCCCGTTGTGTTTATGGGTTTAATGAACCATATCATCTAGCCATACTTAGAACATTTTGTGGTTGTATTCATTAATTACATACTCATGTACTCTTCAATAGAGTAGGATAATTCAAATCACTTTAGGATGGTTCTAGATTTTCTTTGGGAGCACCAATTTTATGGTAAGCTCTTGAAGTGTCAGTTCTGGATTCATGAGGTTCACTTTCTTAGTCACGTAATTTCTAATCATGGTTTATCCATGGACCCAGTGAAGATCTATATGGTAATTTCTTGGGATCAACCCAATATGTTGTTAGAGGTGTATAGATTTTTTGGCTTGGTAGGGTACTACATAAGGTTTGTGAAATACTTATTTAGAATTTCATCACCTTTGACTACCCTAATATGGAAAGGGAAGCCTCTTCCTAGACTGATTAGTTCCATAGGGACTTTGATGAGTTAATTTTGAGGCTAATGAGTGCTTCTATGTTGAGACTATTAGTTGAGTGTGTGGAGTACGTAGTGTATTGTGATTCCTCTAGATCTAGGATCGGTTGTGTGTTGATGTAGTGGCATAAAATTATCATATATGGGTTGAGGAAGTTGAAAACCCACAAGAATAACTATGTGAAGCATTACCTAGATTTGGTAGTGGTGGTATTTTCCCTAAGTATTTGGATGCACTATCTTCTAGGAGATAACTTTGTGGTTTACTCGGACCATCAGAGTATCAGGTACGTCTTCACATAGAGAGACTTGAACCTAAGACTACAGCACTGGTTGGAGTTCTTATAGGACTATGAATTTGAGAGAGATTGTACTCCAGGGAAGGTAAATTTGGTAGAAAATTTCTTTAGTAGGAATTACTTGTATCGTTTGGTTCTAGAGGCCTTTGAATAGTTTTCTTCCTCACAACTAACCCTGGTAGAGTAGGAAGGTAGAGATTTCCTTCAGTTGATGGTGTTTACTCCTCTACTTCTTAAGCATGTGAGAGAGTATTGGCTGGGATACATCGACTTTGAGGTATTTTGTAACTAGATATCCATGATAGATTCTCCAAATGAATATTATTAAGGAGGAATCATGTAATCCTTTTCTAGTGACGAATGGTGGTCCTAGTCACGATGTGGGAGGAGGCTATGTGAGAGTACTAAACTTCTCCCCTAGTTTTACATCTTGGAATGGGGAATATGTTCAGGGACCTTAAGTTGAAATTTTAGTGATCTGACATGAGATAGAGAATGGCTAAGTTTGTCTCATGGTGCCTCACCTATCGGCAAGTAAAGGATGAACACCAGGTTCTAACAGGTTTGTTGCAGCCCCTTGAGATCCCAAAGTGTAAGTGGGATGGTATATACAAAGAATTCGTGATAGGGATTCCATGAAAAGTGAAGGTCCATGATTCCATATGGGTGATATTTGACTGACTCACAAATTCAGAACACTTCCTTTCTATCATAAAGCAGAGTTCAGTGGAGAGTTTAGGGAAAATGTATGTATGGGAGATTGTTCACCTTCATAGGGTGCCCTCAACTATTGTCTCTGATCGTGATGCATGGTTAACATAATAATTATGGAGAGTCCTATAGGAGGAATTCAGAAAATAGATGAGGATAAGTACAACCTTCCACCCCCAAACAGATGGGAAAAGTTAGTGCACTATCTAGGTGTTGTAGGATATGCAGAGGGATTGCGTGTTAGACTTTGGACAGAGCTAGGAGAATCATTTTCCATTGGTAGAGTTTTCATACCAAAAAATCTATCACTCTAATATCAACATGGCACCTTTTGAGGCCCTGTATGGGAGACCCTACAGGTCACCTTTGTCCTAGACAGAGATTGTTGATACATCTCTTGTGGGTCCGAATTTGGTCTATGCGACAATGGAGAAGGTACAAGTCATCCATGAGCAGATTAGGATGGCCCAAAGTAGATATAAATCATACACAGGTCAATTTTATAGGCCCTTATAGTTCATGTAGGGAGACCATGTTTTCCTAAGAGTCTCCCCATGATGAGTATTTTGGAGATTCGACCGGGGAGGTAATTTATCCTTGTGGTTCATTTGGTCGTTCAATATCTTATAGAGAGTTAGAAAGGTTGTTTACTACCTCAAACTACCCCTATAGTTATAGAGGGTGCATGATGTCTTCTACATGTCACAATTGAGGAGATACATGCATGACCATATGAAAATTATAGAATGGGGTGAGCTAGACATTGAGGATATATCCACTTTTGCAGAGCACCCTGTGGCAATCGAGGATTAAAAAGAGAGGACACTATATGGATGAACCATCCCCTTGGTTCGCATGTTTTGGTAGCATGAGATCTTTTATGAGAGATCCTAAGAGAGGGGGAGTTGGATGAGGGCTCAGCATCCCGATCTGTTTGTTTAGGTTTTCTTTTTTGAGACAAAAAATATTAAAGGAAGGAATGATGTAGAGACCTAGGTTTTTACTTGTAATACTTTGAAATATTTCTATATATATATTTGGATCTAGGTGCTAAAATGACATGTGATTCCAAGTCAAATTGTTCCTGGAATTGATTTTATAAAAAATATTCTATATATTCTATATTACATGAATGCATCTTATTAAAATAAATGGTATAACTCTTAAACAGAATCTCATATTAGAAATCTGAGATCATGGTTAAGCCTGTGAAATGATTTTTATCTTAGGTGAAACCTAAAATAGGTCACTTGAGGTGTTCATATATTTTAACCATTCGTGGTATGTTCAGTGAATTAATTAAATAATTAATTTAATTAATTTAATTAAAAGAACTAATTCTATTTTTTCTATAAATAAATCACTATAGATAATCCTCTATGGTTAGCCACATAAACCCTAGGAGGATCGAGATAATTATTCCTCTCCTTCTATTGGAAAATCGAAATCAGACAAAAAATATCCAGATCGAATCAGATCGAAGCACGGTGAATGCAAAGACCCCTCTAAATCATTGGTAGAAACATTACTCAAAAAAACAATACAATATCTAGGTAGGAGTTTAAAATTCATATATTTAACCCTTATTGATTAAATTGATTGAGAAGAATTTGTTTTTCTTTGATATGCACCAATTTCTGAACTTTGGCATGCACATATGTAGTAGTATAATTGGTTATTTAATTGATTTATAATTCAGGTTTCCCAATTATGTCTGTTTTCCAAGAATTATTTTCCAAAAAAATTAACCCTTGTTCTTGTGCCTTTATCCCACAAATTATTCGCGGTTTTCATCATTGGACCATGGGATCATGATTTGATATTGTCAGGCAGGACCAAACCAGATCAGACCCCCAGATTCACAATGGTTTCACGAGCGAAGAAGGGATCAGAAATTAGGGATGGATTTGGGGATGAATCATTGTAGAGTGTGTTTTTTCATATTTGAGATCTAAGATCATTAGCGGTGATGGGGGGTTGTGTGGGGTGGTGGTGGTGGTTTGTGTAAGCATTATGCATACCAATAGGATTCTGATTTCTGGCCATCAGAGGGCCGAAATCATCAACCTAAGTGTAGATCCACCAATTTTGGTTGAATAAAAGGCTGGATATGAAGAATTAATGACCATATATGGATTTCTGAGTGTATATATGAAGTTTTTTGAAAACAAAAACTATATGTCGTGTATCATGATGAACACAAAGCATGTATCCCCTATGATATGGAGACTAGGGTTTCAGTAATTTATAAGAATCACACACCATGTGGGGTCCCCAAATTCCATGTGACCTTGTGTCAATGGCCTGATGTGTACTTGAGGAGTATACAGGCATGGGAACGGTCGGTCACACCATGTACCAAAGTACCTAGACATGGGGTAAAGTACATGTACACAGCCAAGAGCAAGGGTAGGACCCTAGGTGGCTCATACATTCCATGTAGAAACTCTAAATGTCATGTATGGTCACATGGGTTGATGATTCATGTACCTACAAGGACATGTCTAGGGGATGGATCGAGACCACACACTGTGTGGGTCCCCTCACATACCATGTACCCCTTGGTTCCTTTTTTAGTAAACTTTAATCTCTTGTATCTCCTTTATTTAGACTCTGATTTTGACCCACGAGTAGCATATCCTAAGTGTTTTTTTTCACATAGAATGCAATGGTGCCCTATTTTGTGGATTTTGGTATATTATGTGAGATTTTATGGGTGTGATTATTATTTATGAGACACTCTATAATGGAATTGATTAGGAAGAGGATCACCAGTGACCTATAGAGTGGAACCCCCAAAAGGATTAGGGTGTGATTCATCTATCTTTTGAGTGGAACTCCCTATCAAATAGGGTGTGGGTCCTCATGGAACCAGAGTGGAACCCCCTTTATGTTTCATTTCATGGGTCCTTGGACTACAGATTATAACCCCCCCCCCATTATCTTGGGTGTGGATCCTCTACTTACTTAGTGAAACCCCCTATCAGATAGGGCGTAGGTCCCCGTGATACTAGATTGGAACCCCCCCTGATGCACTAGGGCATGGGTCCTCAACCTATAGAGTGGAACCCCTATCATTTTGGGCACATTTCTTCTACATATCAAGTGTAACCCCCCCCCCCATCATATAGGGAGCAAGTCCTTATGACACTAGAGTGAAACCCTCTATTGTACCAAGGAACAAATCCTTGACCTATAGAGTGGAACCCCCCTAACGTACTAGGGTGTGGGTACTCTACTTGTAGATTTTCCCCCTCGATTTTGCGGCATAGAGGAAAGGTGTAGACCTCCACCCAGTTACTTCTGGGAAGATACATGAGATGATGGGCATCATTGATGGACTTTTAGAACTGTTGGTGAATCTTTTCCTATGTTGGGTTGTGAGATAGAGATCCCCTTCCTCTCTCATTTGGGATTCTTTGGTTTCAACATATATATATCTATATCCATGCCTTTGGATTTGTTTATTCTATTACCATGGGTTTCATAGATGCGTGGGGTAGTCCACATACTCACCATTTATCACCTCATGGTTGGATGAGGATACTCTCCTACCATGGGAAGCGAAGACTCGACGAGTAGTCTGCCTACATGATTAATTGATCCCATTGGGTTTGGATGAGGTTACTTTATTTCTTTGGGTTGAGTTTTATATTTACTATCTATCTACTCCTATTATGTCTCTTATTAATTCCCTATTTAGATTTTGGGGCATCCTACTAGGTATCTATATACTCACCCCTCCATGGGATTTTCCCACACGTTTCATGTCATATGCAGACGACGGATAGGTCGGAGGTCACTACAGGGGAGCTCAGGGATATTTGGTGCTTTGGATCACATATGGTGATTGTGGCTTGAAGATATGGGATCATTCAATTTTTTATTTTCTAGTTTTTTCATGTTGGGATATCTTTCTGGTTGAGCATGTATTTGTCTCCTTTAATTTTCAGTTTTCACTATCGTACTCTTATACACCCTATAGGTTTTGCATGCTTGATTTATATTCTATTTATTGCATCTTATTATTATTATTCCTATTCACTTATACATTGATATGGTCAGGTGTGTGTGTACAGGTACATTATGAAAATTCATCCCATTTAGGATATTTCTTTCGGTTTTTGTCACCACACCCTAGCCTATGGAGGTGGGCTTGGGGTAGTTGCAGCTCAATTCCCGATTAGGGTCGGGTCATGAAAATGGATATGAATTTGTCTGATTAGTTCTATTCCCATAAAAGGACTTAAGATATCAACTTCTATTAAGGGATAGAAGGGATAAAACCTTTCTCACATTATCCATTAATACAACATCACTCATGATGCGCCCAATGTATCCTACTTCATCGTGAGAATATGTCATTATAATTTTCATCAATACATAAAAGTATGAAACTTATAGTATTTATTAATGATAATATTAAATTCTAAGGATCAATGCACACTTTTATAGATAGTAAAATCCAATGACATATATAAATGTGGATTTCCCATTGGAGGGTCTTATTCTCATAATCTCCTACTTTGGAAAATACCAAGGGCACACAGCATGAGAGGGTGCATCAATGTCCTATGAGTCTCCACCCCTGATAGCTTGTATCATTTATGTCCCATAAAATGATGTCATATGACTACATAACAAGTTTTTACAAGAATATTGTTGTGGTATCTTCATATTCTCAACATATTAGGGAGCTACTATAACCTTTCAGCATGACTAATGTTCTTAGGAAATTATTACATACTATGTTATATAGAGGAATAATCATGATGTGATAATAAACTTTATTAATATTCAAGACAATTAATACATGTAATCATCAAGTACTTATAATTTGGTTCTAGAGAATCAACTCCAACAGATTCCCACTTTCACTAGAGCTAAGTGTTAACAACCTTCAGTCCACCAGTTATCACATGATAGTCATACCTCTACTAAGATAGGGCCTTTGTAAATGGGTCTATCATGTTTTCCACCTTGAATACTCTACTCACTAAAACTTCACCTCATTGATAAAAATACCTCAAGAGTTGAAACTTATGAAGTATATGTTTTATCCTTTAATGTGACCTTTGATCTTTGGAAAGAGTCAATTATACAAAGTTATCATTGTAAATTTTGATAAGGTATTTACTTGTAGGAATTTTTTCAAGGTCTTGGAAAAAAATTTAAATCTAAATTTCTTCCTTAGATACATAATAATCTACAATATACATGGACTCTATTGTAGAATTGACAAAAACTAGTTACTTTGAACTCTTCCAGCTCATAGCTCCTCCATTGTGACTAAATACATATCCTGAATATAACTTCATATCATCTTGATCTGTATAGAACCTAGTATATATATAACCTCTAATGTTTATCTCTTCATATCCTATAAACACTAGGAACATATCCTTAGTTTTCCTCAAATACTTAAGGATAACCTTAACAACGGTCCAATGTTGTTCACTTAGATTATCTTGAAATATGCCTACCATGATCAGGGATTAGGAAACATCAAGCCTTGTACATAAAATGACATACATGAATGATCCTATCAAAGAAGATTATATGATATTACTTATTCTCCCTATTTCATGTTGTGTCTAAGGACACATTTTCTTATAAAGATGTATACCATGTGACACTAGAACCAATCCCCTCTTGGATTTTTTCATACTGAACCTATTCAGTATCTAGTCAATGTATGTATTTTGAATTAGTGCAACCAATCTATTTGATCTATCATTTAGGATCTTGATCCCTAGAATGTTGGATACTTCACCTAAACCCTTCATGGAGAAGCACTTGCTCAACTAAACATTAAATTCATTTAAATTTGGAATCTTATTTCAAATTAGTAATATTTACTCAACATATAAAACTATGAAAATGACTATAATCTGACTAAATCAGTTATAAACACATGGATTTCATTCATTCTTAATGAAAACAAATTCTTTTATTGCTTCATCAAACTGAATGTTCTATAACCTAGATGCATTCTTTAATCCATAAATGGATCTCTATAACTTTCATACCTTTTTGGAATATCTTAGAGTCACAAAACCTTCTATTTGTTTCATCTATACATCTTCCTAAGGGTTACCATTTAGGAAATAAGTTTTTACATCCATCTATAAAATCTTACAGTCATGGAAAGTTGTTATGGAAAACATAATTCTGATGGATTTAAGCATGGAAATTGGAGAAAAAATTTCATCATAGTCTATAACCTGACATTTTCTAAACCCTTTTGGAAACTAGTAATTCTTTATAGGAACTAACTTAACCTTTCATGTTTATCTTTGTCTTGAATACTCATTTACACCCAACATTATTTACATCCATTAGTGGATCAACCAAAACCCACACACTATTTTAGTATATGGAATCCATCTCAGAGTTTATATCTTCTTAACATTTTTCAAATTATAATTTCTCTACTACTTCCTTATAGGATATAGGGTTATTAATATCAACCAATAATGAGTCACCATCTTCTATGACTAGAAATACATATCTTTCCAGTTCTCTAACCTCTCTGGTGCTCCTATGTGGTACTTGTATTTTAGGAACTGCATCTTACACAATGACCTGGGGAGTCTGTTCCCATACTAACTCCCATGTATCTTGAGCAAAAACTTCCCAAAATTAAATATTTATCCTACTATACTTATTTATAATTTGTTCCATCCTAAGGATTATATATTACCTAGAAAATATAACCTTTTTATTCAAGGGGTCATATAGGTAGTATCCCCTTGTTTCCTTAGGGTGACCTACAAAGAAACACTTTGTACTCTGGGGTGAAAATTTGTTCCTTTATCTAGCCTTAACAAACACTTTTTACCCCATGGAAAAATATGTGACAAAATAAATTTCTTTCCACTCCATAACTCAAAGATAATATAATTTTTTTCTTTAGTTGGTACTCGGTTTAGTATATATGCTATCGTGTGTGAAGCATATCTCCAAAAGGATAATGGAAGGATTGAGTGACTCATCATCAAAATTACCATGTCTAATAATTTATAATTACTCCTTTCGCCAATACTATTCCACTATGTTGTATAATTTAGAGTGAGTTGAGATAAAATCACACACTCCCATAGAAAGTAAATAAACTCTTGGTTAATATATTCACCACCTTGATTTGATTGAAGTTTCTTTATCTTCTTACCAAGATGATTTTCAAATTTATTCTATAACTCTTTGAACTTCTCAAAGGATTTAGACTTATACCACATCAAGTAGATGTAATAATACTTACTCAAGTCATCAGTAAAATTCATAAATTATGATAATCCATCTCTGGATTCTACTTAAAAAATTCTCCACACATCAGTGTATACTATTACTAGAGCTATGTGGACCTTTCACCTTGACCTCCAAATGTTGGTATGGTCCTCTTGTCTCATAAAAATGTATGAAATATTTCAAGTGGTTTAAGTTTAAAATATTCTAAGTAACCATCTTGATAGAGCTTCATAAAAATCTTCTCATTTATGTGACCAAAATAGTGATTCCACAACTAGGTGTGAAATGAGACATGTGAATTTGATCCATTATCAATTTCCAATATTTGGTTTTCATAATTTAATACATAAAGACCGCTATTCAACTATGTAATACCATAACATATGTTATATTTATAAAAGTAGAAATTATTATTTCCAAAGATGAAAATAAATCCATCCATGTCTAAACAAGAAATATAGATGATGTTCTTAGTAGCACTAGGAACATGATAACAATTCTTTAAGACCAAAATCATTATTATTGGAAAGGTGATTTGGTAGTCTCCAATGCACAAAGTATCCAACCTCACCCCATTAGTAGCCCATAGATATGCCTTGACTATGGAAACCTTCTGAAATCTACTTGGTTCATGTATTTGAATTAAAATTTGAGCACCACATGCAGTATATAATACAAAACTTGTAAATATAGAATTATTACACTTGATAATGAACACATATAAATCTTCCCCGTGATTATTTGGTTGGATGAAGTTCCTCTTCTAGTGGACTTTCTTGCTACATAAAAAACACACTAATACTCCTTGATAATGAACACATATGAATCTTACCCCTGATTATTTGGATAGGTGAAGTTCCTCTTCTAGTGTAATTTCTTGCTACATAAAAAACACACTACATTCTACTCATTTTTTTACCACTGGATCTTCTTATTCTTGGAAGGACGATGCTCTAGATCCTTAGACTTGGAATGAGACTTTAGGCCCTTTAATTTTTTGCTTCTTTTTCTTATTCACTATAAAGAACTTGGGTTTTTCACACCCCATGTATTTATCAACTTGGAAAATAAAAGTAATAAGTTTTGTAAGAGTCTTCTTTTTATTACTCATATTATAATTCATAATGATACTATAGAAGGATTTAGAAACTGGGTATAGAATTAGATCTATGTGAAACTAATTAGGGATATTAAACTCAAAGATATATAAGTGTTCTTTATATCCAATCATCTTGACAACATGAGTCACATATAGAACCAACTCTCCAAGCTTTCATATTAATAGTGTGTTGAAGATCTCATATCTCTCTTATCTCTCCTTCTCCTAATAAAGATCAAAAAGTGAAAAATAATGTTATATGCATCCATATCCTCATATTTATTTAGAATATCACTAGACATGTAGGATATAATTAAACATTGGACATCCATTACATCATTTAAATGTTTCATATAGAGAGATACTTCTTCCTCACTAGCCTCTTTAGCATGAGACTCGGGAAGTGGGGTTTCTGGTATGTATAATTTTCATTCATGGCATGGTATAATGCATAATCACTTATACCATTCCTATAAATTTGAGTTAATGAGAAGGTTTTACTTATCTATTATAGATATCAGTGATATGGTCAAAGTTTTGTGGCTTCCCATTTCTATAAAATTTAAGATCGGATTATTAGTACTTCTTTTATTACCAAATTATATTGATAAATTTAAATTTTATTAGTCTCCCACTATTTTTTTGAAATTTAATAGACCTCACCATTAGTTTTGGAACATTTTGTTTCATAGATATTCTAGTGTAAAGGACCCATATTCTCTTTCTCGTAACCTATAATTAGGCCAGACAAGTTTTTTAAGGATTTTAGATAGGCATTACTTGCCAAATTTACTAACTCGAAGTTCCTTGATTTTTTGAGTGGACTCCCCAATCCTAAAATCCTAGAAAAAGATTTTATCAACCCCTGCCTCTCAGTTACACCAATTCATGCTTGGACAGTCAACCCTTGATGTGAACCAAGTTAAGTCAACCCAAAATTTAAAGCTAAAACTTCCCCAATAATTGAAAGTATTTTGACTTGGGTTGTTCAAGAACTTTTAACTATGGGTTTAACTCTAACTTAAGTAATTCAAGGCTATATCGACTTAATATTTTAGTTGATGGATTTTTATCCTTATGTGTAAAAACCCAATTTTATCTTATGACATGCCTTGTTAATATTAAGTTGATTTTACTTAAGTGATTAACCGTGTCTAAGAAAATTTATGCATAAATTTTTTTTATTTTATTCCATCTTGCATGCTTGTTAATTTATTTATTAAGTGATCATGTAAGATCCATAAACATAAATAGTCAGCCATAAAATGGTAGAAATAAAATATAAGTGATGTGATCATGGGATTATCTAATGGTTAGTTTATCTAGAAGATGATAAAATAACCATAAATCCTAGGGGAAAACACCTTGAACCATAGATTGTTTCATATTATATAATTCCACCTCGGCTCCTTCGTATCACCTCAATTGGTTTCACCTCGGATTTGGGACTCGAACTGCCTCCTCTCACCAAGGATCCACATCCTTACATAAGCTTTTACTAACACACATGTAAGGAGATCCAATGGATTGGATATGGATTTTACATAAAAGAAACTATGGTCATGCATACCCATAAATAATAAGGTAGATAGGATGACTCGTAGATCATCATTTTAATTTAATGATAATAAATTAAAAGAAAAATAATCATATACATAGGTATGTTCTAAGCTCATGATCATCCATATAGAATGAAATAAACATGCATTTTCAATATAGTTATCAATTACTTTGATTCATTATTTAATTAAGATAAAACACCATTAATTGATCTAATTAATTCAATTTATATTAATTTTATCCAAGAATCCTTTAATTACCATCATCCATAATTTTAAACAAATTAAATTAATTAATTTTATTTTAAATTAATAAAGTACACAAGTTTACTTGGAGGCAATGACATGTACTAATCCAAACTACCCAACACGATCCTTATGCTTGTGTATTCCCTTATCATCTAACACACATTGCATGATAGGTAATTACATCATGTGTATTATCAAATAAATGACACACAAAAAAATTTGAATTACATTGTATGTGATGATCTTGAGGTGCACGAAGTTCACTATAAGAAATGACCATACACGCCTTGTAGTTTTTTAATTTAGCACGTAAATTAATTTAATATATAATTAATAATATAATTACATCATGTTTACTTTCAAATAAATGACACATGGAACACATGTTAATAGGTTTGATTATATAATTAATTCTTCTCTCTGTGTAAAATAAAGCGCACTATTTGAAACAAACTACACGATGAGTTTTTAGGTTACACGAAATGTTCCCTCTTCTTGTTGTGTCAAACAAATATGGCTAGGGACTAGGTATGTTTTCCTATGATGAACCTGTATGATGTACATAGTGTATAATCTTCCTGTATGACATTTAGCCTCAAAGTCGCACTGTTTTTCAATCCTTATATTGTGTAGAAGGTACATGGAATGCTTGGACCACCATGTTCTCCAACATAAGAACATGAGGACTTCATGGAAGGTAAATGATTTACATAGTGTGTAGTTCTTCAAACTATATACCTTCTGGTACTAATCTATATAGATTCACTTTTATCAGATCTAATCTAATATCATCAGACTGATTCAGTAACTAGGTGAGATACATGAAAGATACATGGTTACACAGTATGTAACTAAGTACACAGTATATAGTCTTATGATATCCAACCAGAATGCTTGGCATCTTCAGATGGTGTTTTCATGTGTTTCTTCATTTTAAATTAACTTTTTTATTGGTTATGTGAGCAAGAATGAAGAAAGAAAAGTGAAAATGATGTTTGTATTCCATGAATAGATCTGAAGTGAAATAAATTTTAAATTTATACCATTAAATCAACGATTAATGGATAATTATAAATTAATCATACATCCACCCTTTGATACCACTTATAGGTTTTAGACACTGCGGAAGCACCTATTGGGAATGGATAGCTTGACTTTTTGTAATAATCATTGAATAATATAAAATATAATCAATGAAAATTTCATGAATAATGGAATTAATTCAAGGATTAATTGACATGAATATCGAAACCATAAGAGGTGGATCATCGCATGTAATTAATAATTAATTTATAAGCAGATCAAGAATTACCTAAACTTGTAATACTTTCTTCATTAATGATATGGTTGACTCAATATCATTGTATCGTCATTATTTTGTAAGATAAAATTTCATAATCTCTCTAGTGGTGATCCACATGTGCACCATAATCTCTAAACATCTTCATAGAATCGTTGGGTGTTAGCAAGGTCGATCTCGATCACTTATGTCATTCATGAAGGATCATAGTAAAATTCTCTTCGAGGATAAATAATTATTGATGTTATCTTGATGTCTTGATAGAGGAGGATGAGAGTGTGCATTATAGATCTCTAGAACTCTATCTAGGGTTTGAAAAGGACTTTATCTATATGTTTTTCACAACTAATCTCGCTTAGGAAAGAGATATGGCTAGATATATATTATGAAAGTTTAGGGTTTCCTATTTGCATACAATCCCCCTTACCAATTACTTAATTATTATTGAACCCCATGCCTTAATAATAATATAATTATTATTCACTTCACATGTTTATCATATCAGAATAAATAAATATCATTTATATCATTTCTAATAAGCCCATTAAACTCGGTCTGCTGATCCTCCTCATCATTTACCAAACTATGAATAATGACTATTTATTTAATAAATAAATATAACTTCATTATTCATCAATAAATATAATAAATATTATATTTTTCAAACCTTGAAAATAAATATTTATTATTATTTAACTCACATATTCTTTCTAATAACTCGTGATTAAATATCGGGGATCAACCAAACCTGAATAATTATTAAACCACAAAGAAAGAATAATATTTATTCTAAATTGTTAAATTTAACATTTATTTTAACTAAGATTCTGGATATACTTAGTGCGTGACACTATATGTCCCTTTTTCAGTGGCATTAGGAAGAAATTCCTAAAGTCCAAGGTTAGCATCTAACAACAAACCAAGGCACCCATAAATAAATAAGTTAATGTCACAACAACATACAAGCTCCTATGAATTCTTGCCATAATAATATAATCTCTTTATCATGATATCTCTAATCAAGTAATTTTCATACTGGTGTCATAAACCTATGTGTTCAATGTCACTTTCTTTGAATTTATGGAAATGAGCATGCCCACAGAACACTATAGTCATGGATTTATCCAAGCAGTTTAATTCCCATCAAAGAGTCTGATATATCAACTTAAATCAAGGGACAAAAAGGATAAATATTTTCTCACGTTATCCATTAATGAAATATTTTTTTGTGATGCACCTAACATATCCTACTTCGCCACAAACATATGTCATCACATTTTTTACCAATACATAAAAGTACACAACTTATGGTATTCATTAATGATAATATTTAAGTATAAGGACCGATACATATTTCCAAAGATAGGAACATCCAATGACACATGTAAATGTGTATTTCCCACTGGCAGGTCTCATTCTCATAATCTTCTGGTTTGGAAATTACTAATGGAAAAGACTATGATAGGGTGCCTTAAAGTAATGTGAGTCTCCACCCTTGATAGCATGTATCGTTTGTATCCCGTCAAATGATATCATCCCGCTACATAACATGTGTGTGTGTGTGTTCAAGAATAATATCATGAAACTTCTAGGTTGTCATCATAGCAAGGAGATTCTATGACCATTTAGTCTGACCGATATTCTTAGGATATTATCACATACTATGTCATGTAGAGGAATGATCATGATATGATAAGAAACTTTATTAATATTCAATATAATGAATACATGTAATCATTAATTTCTTGAAAATTGGTTCTACAATATTAACTCCAACAATGAAAATAAAATATATTGTTACGATTTTATTAAACTGTTAAAATAGAGTGTTTTATAGTTATAGTTTTGTTAAATCATGGCTATAAGGGTTCCCATGGGAAGGGTGTGCAAAGCCCCTATAGCCACAGTTGGGTCATAACCATGACTATAGGCCTCTCTATATCCACAGTCATTCCTGACCATGGAAATAAGGTATTGCGTAGATACCTTATAGTCATAGTCTTGAAAAACTATGACTATAGGGTAGAGGGGAATCACTATCATTATTAATTATTAATTTAATAATAATAGTAATATATATTTCATTTTTTTGACATATATATTTATATATAAAAATGTTATATATATGTTTATAAGTGATGTGTTATTGGAGTGGTGAAGTCTCGGTGTTTGTAAAAGGGTGATATGTGATTCAAATCCCATTGGGTTCTTTTACCATCTTATTACCACAGTCATGTGACCGATGAAATAGGGTATCAACCTAGAAACCCTACATCCATGGTATCATGGCTATGGGTGGATCCACATAGGACCCCCTAGGATATTTTTATGGTTTTATTAATCATAATTATATTTTTTTATAGTGACATTTTTCAAATAGTCATGACATAGGGTTAGTATATAGTTATATTTTTTAGAAAAACATTACTATAGAGCTATTTGGATGGCTAGTCCGCCCACAATTCACAAAACTATGATTGTACATTTTAGTCATGATTTTTTGAGCTACAATAGAGATTTTGAACTGTGACTATAGCTAGAAAATCCAGTATTGAGATCTCAAGACTAATGTATTTTTCATTATTAAATTAATTATAAATTTAACATGAAAGATCAATTTATCTTGGTTCTAAGAATCTTTATCTAGTTTATTTAGGATCTTTCATTAGACACAGATATTCTTTTTCACATTCTCATAGATTATTCATTATGTCTGATAAAATCCAGGTTGGGCATGGGTTAGACCAATTCTTCCACTACACTTGGAACCTTCAAGGAGAAATACACTCACTTACAAATAAAAATGCACAATGATACATAAAACATGTGGAATTATTATTTACAATTCTACCCTTATGACCTCCCTTATTATAAATCATCATGTGCAAGATTTATAAGAAGAATTTCTAATGCTCATGATCTTGAAACACTAAATAGTCAAACATCATCTATGTCCCACCAAAATGATGTTTCTATAATATATAACATATTATTTAAGAATATTTTCATAATACCTATAGGTTATCATTACAGTGAGGGATTGTTATAACCCTTTAATTTGAAAAATATTCCAAGGTCATTATTAAATTAATGTTACATGAAAGAATAATCATTATGTGATATGAATAAATATAATCTAATGATTGAAAGTACAAAAATCAGTTGGTTATAAGGACCTAACTCTAATTAGACCTCGGTTGAATTAAAATGAGGAAATGACGGACCATGATTAGTTTAGTGACATGAGATTTAGTCAACTATATGAATGAATGACATGTGATGTATCCATTAAATTTGTTCTATCTATTTTAAAAAATCATGATTGTATGAGATGACCTATACTAAATTTATAAGGACCCGGCCTTAAACATTACATAATATTGATTTTTTAATTCAATAATTCATTATCTTAAATTTTAGGATCTGTTTAGGTTTATAGTTTTTGATAATTTTTTCATAACTAATACATAAAAAATATAAATTAAAAATTGAACACTTCTGATTAGTATACATTTTTTCTATAATATAAAACTTTTAAAATAAAGTATGATTTCTTTTCATGAGAAATATTCTTGAATTTCAACTTGAATTTTCCCTTTCCTTTACCCTTCCTTAAAACCTATGAAAAACATTTTTTAAAAATGTGGGATGAGAAAAAAAGTTTAGTAAGGGACATAAAAGAGAAGAATCCTGTTAGTCCAATGAAAAACATGAAAACCCATGAAAAACATTTTCTTAAAAAACTAAATTTTCCCAAAAAGGACATCATTTTTCCTTTTAAAAATATCATTGTCTTTTCTTTTGAAATCAAATGATTTCTATGAAAAAACATTATAAAACATAGAAAATTCATGTAGGTGACTTGGGACATCATTATATAGAAACCTTACAGAACCCTTACAAATTTGAATAATCATACGGCCAACATTTAATATAATTATTCAGAGAACATAATCATTACCTAATGATTTGGAGTGTTATCTGGGCATACCCATTTTATAAACTATATCAGACTCACCCAGTGTTATATGGGTGAACCCATAATATATAATGTCAAAGAACCATGATATGAATTAAAAAAATTATGCTTTCTATTTTTCATTATAAAACATTTAAAAAATATTTAAAACTCATATGTAAATCACTTTTAGATACAAAAATACCAGTTTCTTTAAAAAACCCATTTTCAATACCAAAATACCCTTTTCTCTTAAAAATAAATTTTTAATACCAAAATACCCATACAAGGTAACAAGGTTTTTTATTTAAATAAAACATTAAATCTTGTAAAGGAATAAAAACTTCAAATAATGGTTATAGCAGTAATAAAATTCTTTGTCTCCATATATATTAAAATTGAACGTTCCTTTTGTCATTTGTAAAGAAAGTCAAATATTCCTTACAAAGATTTTTTTTTCAAAAACATTAAAAGAAAGAAAAAAATTCCTAATAAAACTCTAATTTATATAATAAAATCATTTTAAAAACATGGATATGGAATAAAAATAGAGTTATAGTAGAAACATTAAAAAGAAATGTTTTTAAAATAAAGGCCCCTTATCACTTTGGAAATATTTGAATCATAAGCACCATGAAAGAATAACATTAAAAAACTTTAAATACCATGATAATAGATAAATTCATGATATATAATGTCAAAGGTTCTGTATATACACTTTTTAAAATAATATAGGTTCATAACATCAAAATATGCCTCAATGAAATGAAATTGAGATGCATTCCCATACTTCAGGTTCAATTTATCACGTTCGTTCATTATATTCCTAGATAATAAAGTTATGTTAATTATTTACTTTCTTAAGAACCTTTTTCAAGTTTATTAATCCTTTTATTTCACTTATTACCATATTATATAAAATTAATTAATCAATTAAGTTTACATCAGATGTTTCAATGATATTTGGATTATGTGTCAAAATGACTTCGGTAAGTCGACTATTTGTCTGAGAGGTTATTATTTAAACATATCCATAATAATAATCATGAAATATTAATCATATTTATACATTAATTATATTTTTAAAACCAATCATTAATTTTAAATATACTTATATTTTTTATGGTTTGTTGATGAAAAAAATAATAACACCGCTTTATGGAGGTGGTAGTCCACACGTACACAAACGATGCTATCATTTTTTAATGTAAGAAATAAAATGATATATTATATTTTAAAAATGATAAACATGCCATTAATATCATTATTATTTCATGTATATCACATATATTAATTAAATTTATCATTATTTCCTTTAATTTAAAGCATTAGTGAAAAAAGAATCACATCGTTTCGCAAGGCGGTAGTTCGTCGTACACACGAGTGGTGTTATTGTATCCCCTAAGGAATAAAAATTAAGAAGGTATATGTGATATCATAACTAAAAAAGTATAAATATGTTAAAATTTTCATATATATATATATATACACTTTAAATTCATCATTACAATAATTCGTGAGAGGCGGTGATGGAAAAAGAATGACATCAGTTGCGAGGCGGCAGTCTTCCGTACACATGAATGATGTTTTTATATCCCATTTGATGGGAGAGGAGATGGATTTAGGTTATGAAATTAATATAATAATATCTAAGTTTATGTGATATATTGGTTTTATTATATAATCATAATTTAAAATATTTTAAAGAGGTGGAAGAATAAATAAAATAAAGACACTCAGTTAAGCATGATACCTCTTCTTTAGGCAACCTCCTTAGGTAAGCACCCAAAAGCCTTATTACGATGGATTTTTTATCAAAATAAGGGATATAGTTCATGTATAGGTAATTAAGGGATATATTTAGGTATTTATTGGTTAATACAAAGGGATTTTATGATGCAAAGAGGATAGGATAGGAGTAGCATTTTATAAGTGAGGTGAGTGGCACACTTGTAATTTTTGAAAAGAAAAAGGTGTACATGTGTTTTCACATGACACAAATCTCCAAAATAGATCATTATAAAGAATTATAAATTATAAGGTCAAAATATATACATTATATAGATTTTATACAATTATTTAGGTCATTTTAACCTTTATATTTTTAGTTTATCCCCCTAGTAAATTCGTTTTTACCTTAAACGTGGTAATTAATTTTTACTAGTTTAATTATTCATTATGGTAAAAAATTAATTTGAACTTATTATATAATAAGAATTATTATTATTAAAAATATTAAATCCATTTTATAAAATTTTATTCACATAAGTGGCTGTAATTAATTTAAAATTAAACCTGCAGACGGGGTGAAAAGGCGGGTTTTCAAGAAGTGTATTTTTTGAGAAAAATATGATTTTATATTAAATCAATGAATAATAATAACCATTATATGAATATAAATTAATATTTATTGATATTTAATCTATATATTTTATTTTAAAATATTCCTCATTAGGGATTATTTTAATTAATTAAAATGGATAAATATTATTCACTTTAAAACAGCTTTCAGAAAAATCTCATTTTTTAACCCAAAAACAACTTATACTAAAATCCAATATAAATTTGATTAAAAATTAACTAAGTGGATAAAATATAAATAAATAAAAATTATGGTACTTTAAATCATATTCAAAACATAATGGGACTTTTAAATTACTTAAATCTATTGAAAAGAAATGACTTTTTTTATAAAAAAATCGGTATTTTCACTATTCATTGAAAAATCAATATTTTCTGAAAAATCCCAAAAGTTCACCCTAAGTTGATTTTGATATGTTTATTTCAAAAATGAAATTATTTTTTTCAAATTAAATTTCTATAATTTATAATTTAATATTTTAAATAAAACCTTATAATAAAATATTTTTATTAAAAATATTTTCTAATGATTTAAAAATTACTTAATATTTTTTAATTAATATAACTATATTAATAAACATGAAATTGGTTTATTCTATCATCACCTCGGTTGTTGCATTATTTTTCCTTTTTTAAATTATGTCATTGCAATTTTATTCACTTATTAAATATGTGGGGATATCTTTCCCTCATAGAATTTTTAGATTCTCATGTTGCCTCTTCAACTATATAGTTTTTACATAAAACATTAACCTAGTGAATCAAATTATTCTAAAACAATTTCTCTCTATGGTAAATATTATAAATAGTATATTCCTCATAATAAATGTTCTTTTGCAACTGAACCACTTCTTGGCGCAAACCCTGAGATGAATCTAGCACATATTTCCTTAACATCAAGACATGAAAAACTTTGTGTACCTAGGATAAACTCTTAGGAAAATCCACTTGGTAGGAAATTAATACAAATTTATCTAGGATTTCATATGTTCCAATGAATCACAGACTTATCTTTTCCTTTTTACCAAAATTAATAACCCTTTTTCCTGGAGATACTTTGAGAAAGACATGATCACCTACCTCAAAAGAAAGATCTTTCCTTTAGTTATCCACATAACTTTTCTTCCAGATTTGAGACATCCTCATATATTGTTGAACTAACTATGCCTTTTCATCTATTTCCTATACTAAATCTGGTCTCATCAACTTCCTTTCTCCTACTTCATCCCAAAAAGCTAGTGTACGACATCACTTTCCAAATAATGCCTCAAATGGTGTCTTATGTGCACTGGAATGAAAACTATTGTTATAAGAAAACCCAAAAAAAGAAAAATATTGATCCCAAATTCCTTATTAATCAATTTAACAAGAAATAAGTATGTATTCTATGTTCTAAATCATTCACTCGGATATACCATCAGCTTGAGGATGAAAAGTTGTACTAAAATTTAATTTAGTGCCCAAAGATTTCTGAATTCCTTTCCAAAAATTATATATAAACCTAGGATTATAGTATGATATAATTAAGAGTGGAACTCCATGTAACATAACTATCTCCTTTAGATATAATCAAGAAAGTTGGTCCAAATATGTAGTATCTCAAATGGGAATGAAATGTGCATATTTAGTTAATCGATCAATAATAACCCAAATCACATTATTACCTAATTCTTTAGTAATCCCACCATGAAATACAGTTATATATTTTACCATTTTCACTTAGGAATTGACAAAGGTTAAAGCATTCCCTTTGGTAATTATCATTCTTCTTTAACCTGCTAACAAGTCAAACACTTTAGGGTAATTATAGTACTATCTCTTTCTATTTCATTCCACTAATAATACCCATAAAGGTATGTCTACATCTTAGTGCTTCCTGAATGAATGGAAAATAAAGAACTATGAGCTTCACTAAATAACTCTTTATTTTACGGAGAATCACAAGGAACACGTATTCATTTTCCAAATATTAAAACAAATTATTTATCAATATTAAAATTAGGCAACTTACCCTTATTAATAGAATCTATATTTTACTATAAATCATAATCTACCTTCTAAACTTACTTGATTATTTCTAAAAAAGTTGACTATATTGAAACCTAAAACCAAACAGAGGATATCCCTACATCTACAACTTCAAGGCCAAAAATTATTAAATCATTAAACAAAGGGTCACATTCCAAATGTAACATGGTTAATGTAATATTATTTTTTTGATCAAATCATTGGCCACTTTTATTGATATTCTAGGATTCAAATGAATCGTGTAATCATAATTCTTTATTATTTATCGCAATCTTCTTTGTCTCGTGTTCAATTATTTCTGAGTGAATATATGCTTTAAATTTTTTTATTATCATAAAGTTCACACTTTACTCCATACAAATGATGCCTCCAAATTTTCAAAACAGTAATAGCAACAGCTAACTCTAGATAATTAATAAAATAATTTAACTCATGAGGTTTCAACTAATATAAAGCATAAGTAATTACCTGATTATTATACATTAAGAAACATTCAATTCCCTTCAATGAAGATTCATTATAGATGAATAATTCTTCATTTTTGGAAGGTAGGGTTGAAAATGAAGCATTCACCAATATTATTTTTAATTCCTAAAAACAATCATCGCATTATTTTGTCCAGATGAATTTAACTCCTTTATAAGATAACTTAGTCAGTGGGATAGACAACTGAGAAAATATTTCAAGAAACCATCAGTAGTAACTCGTTAATCTAAGAAAAATATGAATCTCTATGATATTTGTGGTCCTTTTCCATTCTTCAATAAATTGTTTTTTAGCAGGGTCAATATTTATTCCATCTTTAGAAACAAAAGAAATTTTTTTCAATCAAAATCCACACTTAATAAATTTTACATATAGTTTATTTTCTTTTAAGGTTTGAAAAAAATACTTAGGAATATTTTATGTTCCTCTTTTATTTTAGAATATACCAAAATGTCATCAATAAACACAACCACAAACCTATCCAAGAACTCATGGAAAAATCTATTCATGAGGTCCAAGAATACAGTAGGTGAATTTAATAACCCAATGGGAATAAATAAAACTCATAATTCCCATATCTAGTATGAAATGTTGTCTTTATAATGTCATCCTCCTTCACCTTCAGTTGATGGTACCCAGACCTCAAATCAACCTTTGAAAAATACTAAGCTCCTTGGAGCTAATCAAAAAAAATCATTGATACGAGTAAAAGGATACTTGTTATTATTTGTGATGTTATTCAAGGATATATAATCAATGCAAAGTCTCATTTAACCATATTTATTTTTAACAAACAAAACAGGATCACCCCATGGTGAAGTTCTAGGTTGAAAGAAACCTTTATTTAACAACTCCTACAATTTATTTTTCAATTCTAAAAGTTCTATTTAAGACATTTGATAAGTGGGTTTTGAAATAGTATTAACATTAAGCACTAATTCAATAGTAAACTCAACCACCTAATTAGTAATAACACTAGGAAAATCATTAGTAAATACATCCAAGTATTCGTTCACTACTAGCACATCACTAATTTGAATAGTTTCTTTATTTTTAACAATGTGATCTTGATAAATTTCACTACCACCTTTAATCAATTTCTCAGCTTCTTGATATGATATCAAAGTTATGAAATCATTGAATAAAACTTTATTGGATCTATAACCTATATTATCATGATAAAATAAAAGCCAATCCATATCCAAAATGATATCAAATTCAACTATGGAAAGTTTAATAAAATTGATAGGAAAGGCCATATGACTAATGAGAATAGGAAGATTCCTATAAATCTTGGTTTCTTTAATACTTCCACTTGGAGTTTTTACCAAAATTTCTATCTTACTTTCATGAGTTGATATTACCAATTTACTTGAAAATTTATCATAAATGAAAGAATGTAAAGATCCCGAGTCAAACTGGGTATTGGAATAGTTTGAATACAAAAGTAACATAACTTTTACCACTTCATTTGATGGCCCAACATCACATAGTAGTAGAAAAATATTTTTCCGCACCCTTTTGCTTCTAATCTTTATGAAATATAGCTTGAGGTAATAACTTTAGGCACGTGTTAGAATAATGAACCAACTCATTGTAACTAAAACATCTTACCATTTGATGGAAATCTATTACCCCAGTCTTATATTTTTGAGTATTATTTTCTTTGCAATCACGGTCCATATGACCAAAATTTCCACATCTATAACACTTCCCTAATTTTATAAGACATTCTATAGAGTGATTTTTACCACACTTACCATAATATGGGAACTTAATTTTCTTATATCCAATTTTATTTGATATATATTTCCCCATAATCTTTCATCCTGAACAATTCTTAATTTCATCATCATGAGTCACATAAGTGTCTGAAAACTCTATATCAACTTTTTCATCACAATAAACTACTTTTAGATTTTAAATCCTTTTGTGGACAAAGATATTTATATACTTGGTTTCAATCCTGAGTAAAATCTATTAATTTTATTATCAATTTCTTGAACAAAATCCAATATGTACCTGGACAGTCTTATAAAATTGGCTTCATACATGGCCACAGAATCTTTATCTTTTTACTTCAATTCTATTAATTTTTCTTCTATCTAGATTTGGAAAATCATATGGAAATATTTATTAAAGGATATATCCTTAAATGTTTCCCATTACATGGTATAAATATCATATTTCTCTATGGTATTCTTTACCAAAGACCACCATTGATCAAATTCACCTTTAAAATGATAAATGGAAAGGGTCACCTTTTGACGTTCTGAACATCACATGACATAAAATATATTCTCTAGGGCATTGATCCATCTTTTGGCTACCACAGGCTCAGATGATCCACTAAATTATGGGGGATGTTGACTCATGAAATGATCCACTATAGACATGTTACTTCATGGTAGATAGGGTTACTATCTAGTATGGATACAACCACCATTTATAAATTGTTTCAACTAATCCATTACTACAAAAAATTATTTTGTTTCAATTACAACCATCTTAGGATTCTTATTTGGAAGGATATTTTCCTCTCGATGACTTCCCACTAAAATTTTCCTATTTCCTATAAGAAAAACCATTCTAAACATACATAGTTTAGATGAATCAACATTTTAATCATAAAATTCTATATCATTTCAACTTAACTATAAAGAAAAATATTTAAAGGGTATACTATTATCATTATTCAAACCTCTAAAGTTATATAAACCGGTCTTTGATACCAACTATAAGGACTCAGCCTTAAAAATTACATAATCTTGAGTTTTAAGTCAAGAATTCATTCTCTTACATTTGAGGATATTTTTAGGTTTGGATTTTTAGATAATTAGTTTATAACTCATATATAAAAAAAATCATAAATTACAAAGTGGGCACTTCCTATTAATATTCATTTTTTTCATAATATAAAACTTTTAAAATAAATCATAGTTTATTTTCAATAAAAAAATCATGACTTTCAACTTGAATTCTTAATTTTCTTTACCTATCCTTAAACACTATGAAAAATATTTTTTAAAAACATGGGATGAGCACAAAAAGATCAGTAAAGGACATAAAAAGAAGAATTTTGTTAGTCCAGTGAAAAACATAGAAACCCTTTTCTTAAAAACATATCTTTTTTCCCAAAAAAGAGAATAATCTTTCCTTTAAAAAATATCATTATCTTGAATTTTGAAATTAAACAATTTCTATAAAAACTCATTAGAAAACATAGAAAATTCATAGAGGTTCCATGGGACATCATCACATAGTAACCTTACAGAACCCTTACAAATTGGAATAACTATATGGCTATCTTCTAGTATAATTATCTATAGAATATAATCATTACCCAATTTATTGGAGTGTTATCTAGTCTCACCCATTGAATATGCTATATCGTGCTCACCCGATGCTATTTGGGTGCTCCCATCATATATAATGTCCAAAAACCACAATATGAATAAAACATTTTATGCTTTCAATTTTTCGTCATAGAACATTTGAAAAACTCTTTAAAACTCATATAAAAATCACTTTCAGATATCAAAATACTTGTTTCTTTTAAAAACACATTTTCGATAGCAAAATACCCTTTTCTTTTAAAAATTCAATTTTTAATACCAAAATACCCATAAAAATGGAAGGAGGGTTTTTCTTTGAAGAAAACATAAAATTCTATAAAGAAATCCAAGATTAAAATAATGGTTATGGTGGTGGGTAAAGTCATTATCGCCATATGCATTAAAATAGAACATTCCTTTTACCGTTTATAAAGAAAGGAAAACATTCTATACAAAGATTCCTTTTTTTAAAAACACACCACAATAAAAATGGCTGATAGTGGTAGTTTTTTTAGTGGTGGTTAAAATAACCACCATATAGTTTTATGATGGTTTCCAAAAAAATTTGTTAAATTTGGTGTTGGCATCCAAATCACGTATGTTTCATCTATTTAGTGTAAATTTCTAGGAACCATCGCAAAATGTTTTTTTAGCGGTGGTTTTTTTGTTTTTAGCGGTGGTTTCTCCTCTCAAAAATACCTAAGTAATAGAGGTAGTTTAAATAGATGCTAAACTTAAAAAAATATAGTGGTTTTTTAAACTACAGTTAAACATTTTTTGGCTTTTTATGATGGTTCTGAGCCCAGTGGAAGCATGAAAAAGTGGGTGATATATTAAAATTTATTTTAATAATAATTTCCTGAAACTAAGAGTAAGGATCTTACACATAAAATTTATAATTAATTTATTTAATATTTGAAGAAATAAATACCTAGGATTAGGAACTTTCTTCAATGTTGAATGTTGATCATATGAAGAGACCCTTTTGGATTATCTCTATTGTACTATGAGGATCCAATGATATAATCACTTTAGCAGTGATCCACATGTGATCATATGATCTCCAATAAGAACCACTCAATCTTTGGGTGCTATCTCGGAGATTTGAATGTCTTGCATTATTCATTATCGATCACCCATTCTTCGGTCTTGAATAAATCTCTCTTTCACTTCTCGTTCTCAAGAGGAATATAGAATGAGGATTTGAGAGAGAATTTTTTGTGTGAAACAATTCTCTATTATCAATTTTGAATACTCTACACAATAGACGTAGTCGCCTACTTATAGAGTTGGGATTTAAGTTTAAATATTATTTAATTACATATCAGCCATTAAATAACATTTATTACCTTCAATAAATCTCATACCAAATAATAATAATTATATAATTATTATTTTGTGGTGCACGAAAACTTATGCAATAATAAATATTATATAATGGTCTTGTTAATTAATATTTGTCACCGGACTCAATATTTGTCCATTTGAACTCCTCTAGTATCTATTGAACAACCAAATAAATATTTTATTCATAAATAAATATTTTATTCCCAAACCAATGAATAAATATCTATTTAATTTATGTGGTCAATATAACTTTAATAAAATTATTCCTCATACTTGAGAATAATATTTATTTCATTAATAAAACTCAAATAGAATTTAATTGATATTAACGTAAACACTTAGTGTGTGACCCTATAGGATTCTTTCTTATTGGAATTAGGTGGGATTTCCTAATGTCTAAGATTACTATCTAGCAACGAGTCAAGGCACCCAAGATAAAGAACTTAATGTCACAATTCGACAACCACATATGAATACTCATTGTGTAATATAATCTCTTTTTCATAATATCTCATCAAGAAGGTTTCACATCTATGTCACCAACCTATATGCTTGATATGTATTTCTTTGACTATCTGAAATAAATATGTCATTACACCATGGAAATGGAATTTAATGCGATAGTTTTATTCTAATCAAAGGGATAAGATGTCATTTTCTATAAATACTAAAGGGAAAAATCCTTCCTCGACTTATTCATTAATGACATGTCACTTATGACGCACCCAACACATCCAACTTCACCATGAACTGTTATCATTATGGTTTATGAAATACATCTAAGTACATGAGTTGTAACATGCATTAATAATAATCTTAAAGTCTAATGATCATCATGCACACTCTTATATAGGAATATCTGATGACACCAAAACATTTATAATTCTTATTGGAAGGTATGTTCTCATAATATATTATCTTAGAGATTACCAAGTGTAAACTTCATGATAAGAATCCCCATCTGCTTACAAGTACTCGCACATGAAATTATATGTACTATGTGTACCATCATAGTATGTTATCCAACTACAGAACATTATTTGAGAATATCTTCATAGCACATCAAGGTTCTCATCATAGTAGGGAACTTCTATGACCTTATCAATGATATGTATACTATAGGACATTATTACATTAGATTCATGTATAAAAACAAACAATATGTAATAATAAGTTTTATTAATATTCAATACATCGAATATAAATGTAATCAAAGTAAAAACAGTTGGTCATAGGACACCAACTCTGACACTATATAGTGGTGACTTAAATCAACAAAAAACAATAATTTTGAATATATAACGGTGGTTTAAAATTCTATTATATATCATTATTCATAAAAACAATACAGTTTTAGAAATTGAAACCCCAAAACATCCAAACAAAATAGATATTACATTATACAAAAAGTAAACAAACTGTTCTATTCTAATAAAAACATAATCAGAACATTTAAAGTTCAATTTATACAACACCCTAATACAACAAATCCTTAAAATAAAAATAATAATAACCAATAATTAATTAACATGAATAATGTTATTTAATGCTCCTCATAGGTTTATTTTGATGGATAGGTCATAGATTACTATTTATTTGACCCTCACGCTATATAAATGATATAAATTAACATAGGTGGGGTGTTTTCAAGCATTTCATGGACTAGTTAACTAAGTTATAAACCTTGGATCCCCCCACGATAAATTATATAATGTTAAGGTAAGGAAAAAGTGGTGGTAGCCTTATGAATTAGTGGGAATATGAAAGAGTTCGGGTGTGTGACTGTAGCTACCCTAGCTTGTGTAGCATTTAGTGTTGGGTGTTGTATAACCTATGAGAACCCTTTTCCTTTTATGTTTATTCTTGGTATGCTTAATATTATCATTTTTAATAGTGAGTTATTAATTGTTTCTTAAGATTATCTATGCTTGGATTTTATATGGGTGCCTTGTGACATAAGTTGGGTGAGCATGCCAACCATTGGAATGTGATTTTATAGAATGGTTATGTGGATTGGGTTGGTTAATGATGTCAATCATGTTGGGAGCTATGATGGAAATGTGGTTTGGTTGTTCATGTCAACAATGGATATGTGAGATGTTATAAAACATATTATGTGTTTTGGTTATGGAATTCATTCCAACCATGGATATGAACATTGTGATGGACTGGGATATATGATGAGAGAAGGGAAAGCATTCCAAACATAGATGTGAGTTATATATAATTTCATATCATCGTGAACATTTTTAGTGGATGTGAATGCATATGATGTGATTTTATTAAAATATCATAGTTATATAATTATAATTATTTTATTTATATGTTATAGAATAGATAAATCAGATCCAAGATGAAAGAGGATGTGAAGATAAAAGAAAAATAAGGAAAATGATTTATTAATTATAAATAAGAACTTCGATTTCCCACTTCCAAACCTTTTTTATTTTGAGTACTTATAGTTTCATCTTAAAATAATATGATTCCAAACATGAGATTTCATTTTTATGGATAGAATATGGACAATACACTTTTAAACAACTAAACGTTAGGTGTATCTTTCAATAGGTATAATAAGTCCCCTTTTATATATTATAATGATTATAATTTATGAAAATACTCATTCCTTAATCTATAAGAATTATAATTTTATAGGGAAAGTGACACAAAAATAGATAAAGGATAAAGAAAGGCCATGAATTCCTTCACTCAAACACTTATGTGGAAAGGTTCCAATATATTTTAAATAAAATTTATCACATTAAACCTTATATATTGATAAAATCTTAAAGTGTACTTGAAAATCCCCCAAATACCTTCACATAAGCTCTAAGGGTGAGATAATGGATTTTTATAGTCAACAGTGGTGATTCATCTGGTATAAATATTGAACCCACTTGGTTTTTCTTGTATTTTTCACCAATAAAGATAAAGGTAATATGGATGAACTCAATATGTATTATGGATTATATCTATGAAGTATTTTGGAGTTCTGAAGCATATTGATGAGAATAAAGTTATATGTTCTCTCATGGTTTATTTATACTAAATAATAGTTAATATGATGGAAGAAGTCGTTTCCATTAATAATACTACATAAAGAGCAATCATTTGTAAAAGTAGGTTAAATATTATGTAGATGTTTCATCTTTTAGCATGAATATATTCAAGATACTCATTATATATAATTATTGTGGTAGATTATTACATTAACAAAGTTTTAAGGTAAGATTACAATTAAAGAAGGGGTTTTTTTAGTGTATAGACTAATGGACATTTTATCTTTGTGAATAAACTAGTTTAAGTTCCACTGTATAATATTCTACATGTATAATCTATTTAATAATATATGAGAAGTTTGAGGAAGAAATTAATAGTTGATTGTGGCCCAAGGGATGATGATTTCTATGTTATATTAATGTTGACCATATATAGCAATCTTGAGACAACCCGAACATGAGAGTGAATCTAATAATCTATATATTTCATAGACAAGAAAAATACTAGTTGGATGTCAAAATGCAATTTAAACAACATTTTTAGTTATCCAAGGAGTACTTGGTGAATTACCAAGTGGAATTCAGAAATAAATAAAGTTTATAAATGGTTGAAATATACTAGAGATTTTGAAAATAATAATAAGAGGTGGAATTTCAAGGAGTACTAGAACAAAAAACCAAAAGATCCTGAGAATGATAAGTATAAGGTAAACTTAAAAATAAAACATAAAAATGAACCAAGCATATATATTTTCATGAAATGTAAGGGAAATATAGATATCCCCTACCAGAAACCACAAAATGGATTCTCAATAAACATATTAGTGTTAGTCTATCATAAGTTTAGTTACAGATCATCACTGAATCCAAATTCAACTCTAATCACTACCTAATGAACTTTGATCGACACCTTCTATGTCTCTATCTTCACTCCCTACTACTAGCACCTGTATCATAATTTTCTTGAAAATTAAATAGTGTTGTATATTCAAATTTAAACTTAAAACCAATAAAATTTTGTGTAATAAATGATTATGAAGTTGTGTGATTTACCTACTCACTCAAACCATCCATCGATGCAATATTATCAAGGACACATCCAATTATCATCTGATATAATTCAATCAATACTTTCTGCAAAGCAACAACCTTTGCATCTTGCGTCTTTAAATGAGCCCCTAGTTCCTAAATTATGCATTGCATTGTAACAAAATCCCTTTGAACATCTCGAGGTAGGGAGTAACAATAACCATAAGTAGATGTCGCTAAAATACTTGGTGGCCTTCCAATGACCTCATATGGTAATGGTCCCAAAACCATCCCACACACATGACCATGATGCTCCTTCCAAAGGACTTGACCAACTGGATCAACCTGGGAGACTGAGAAGAAATGCATGGGATTGGAATCTCATAGTTATTTTATTTTTACCTATAAATCAAGTATCATTAATATTTAAAGAAATACATATTAACATAGTGACAACTTACAATAATTTATCACAATGAATAAGGAATTCAGATGTCATGACCTGTACCCCGGGGCCCGTGTCATGACTACCCCAAGCCCACCTTCCAAAGTCTAGGGGCTAGCGACTAGCACTGGAAAGGTGTATCCCTATAACAAGAAGGCATTGCCTTTAAACCTGTACAAACACACAGACTAGAATTCAACAAGAGGCAACCATTAATTAACTGATGTAGTAAAAGAGTTCTGAAAGTAAGGGGCTGGAATACAAGCCCAACTAGAAAAATACAAGTACAACTGAAAAGTACAATACAATTGGAAAAAGGGAAACAACTCCTGGGTGATCCTCCAAGAATCCTACCTGAAGGGTAGGTACAGATCACCTCCTCAGCACTCCATGTCTTCCCATCTCCTCAGCATACTTCCAGGTCCTGGCTCCCTCAAACCTCAGCCCAGCTGCTTGTTGTCTGCACAATACACAACAGGGTGCGGGAAAAACTCATGCAGGGGTGAGTATAACAATACCCAGTAGGGACCCCAAGACCCCTGAAGGCCTCTTAGAATTACACAAAGGAAAAACCACAAAGCATAATCTCAATTGAAAAACACAAGCAACAGACACAACTCAATTAAATTCTAAGCTCATACCAGGTTTCCAGTGAAGTATAGAAGTAAAGATGATTAGTCGCGAAGCTAGATCATCTTACTTTGTCAAGAGGCACCACTGCTGACTACACGGAGTCTAACTCACACAGGATTGATAGGTAACTAACCCCTTAAATAACCCACACATTATCTGATCCACCTAGGATTGATAGGTAACTAACCCCCACAATGACCCACACAGGATATAACCCACACGGGATCGGTATATCGCTGAACCACGACGAGCCGCTCTAAGGCTGGTCCTCGCCGGGTTGCGAGGTTCTGATCCACACAGGAATGCTGGGTGATGATCCACACAGGGCCCCTAGGTGTTGATCCACATAGGAAATCTAGGTGCTGATGTACACAGGATCTCTCGGTGCTGACCCACACAGGATCGCTCGGTACTAACCTCTGTATGGTATGTATCCAACCTCCACCTCACTACCAGCCACTGGATTCCCACTCATAGCACGCTTGATTCTGGTAGAACTTCTCTTCAATGCATCAGTAATATTTTAACTAGTACTAATCTCCACAAAGGGGTAACACAAAGTACCTCTATGTTGTAGGGGTTTCAACACGACAGACGGCGTGTCAATCGGACTCCCAGTCTATGAGTTATAAGAATTTTAGTTCGTGGGGCCCGGTTGGATTTGGGTTCAATCCAACCCAGCCATACTCCAACTATCTCCAAAACTTGAGTGGAGTATGCCAAAAATGATTTTCTTTATCCAAGGGCCCCAGCATCGTAGATGGTTCGTCAAACAGATGTCTGGTTTCCAAGTTATGGCCCTTTAAAAGTTTCTAGGCCCGGTGGGGCTAGGATGCAGCGAACTCAGCCCACTGGGCCGAGGTATGGCCCGGCCCACAAGTGGGAGGCCCAATAAGGTGGCGTCCTAGTAGGGCTATGGCCCGGTCATGGTGGAGCACGGCCCATGCTGGAAAGAGGAGGAAACATTCCCCTTAGTATCCCGAATGACCAGGGGCCATTTGGTTTTGAGAAAATAGCAGCGCCACGCGGACGTTGCCCGGTCACCGCAGAACCCACCAAAGGTTCGGGTTCTACCTCTGTCGCGGCTTCGGTCATGGATTATGTTCACCGGCGGAGTTCTGGTCGTGCCACCTCCAAACTCTCCAGCGGCGCGGTGGTCGTGTTGCCCCCCTTTCCGCAGCCGGTCGACGAGCTGACTGCCTCCTCTATTTGTTACGGCTGACGAGTCGTGGCCTCTTTCTCACCAGTGGTGCACAATGGCATGACACACCTCCTTCGTAGCCATTCGTTCCAATAACTGCCACAGCTTTGTGTCGAGGCCTTCTTTTTACGGTGCTTTTCAGCATGCTTCCTTCTTCATATCCAGTCAGCATCGCCGCGTTGGCGGTATTCAACAGAGAACGCAAGGGTGTAGCAAAGTAGCGGAGGGTCTGGGCTAAGTTTGTTAGGTCTGTGCCCTTCGCCTTAGCTCGTAACATGAGGGTGGATAAAGGGGTTCGATGAAATCACTTGAATTCAAAACAAGAAATCAAAACCCCTACCTCGAATTATTGGAGAAACGCTTGTGGTTGAAGGTGGGTCGGTGTTCTTCATTCCCGCAATAGGCTTCCAATGACGTCACTCGATCATTAATCTTCGGACTGGGGTTTTGGTGTCGCTTGTCACGGTTTTCCAGAACCAACTCCATCCTCCAATGGTTTGGCATCGCGGAACTCCTTCATCACTTCGTTGCTTGCCAAAGTTGTGTAGGTACCTTCCCCCAAGCTCCATATATATAGGAGAGGGGGAGGGTAAGTAACGACATTGGGAATTAATGGGGATCATTAATTAGGAAACTTCCTAATTTCCCCAATGTTTTTGTTAATTAGATTGTTATGTCAATCTATTTAATGTCTTGACACACCACTGGCCCCACACACCGCTTATTTGTTGGAGGTTATGAAAGAAAATAAAATAATAAAATTATTTTATTTCATTTTTTAAAAAAAGTCAAAAAACTTAACTTTTTCTCCAGACCTACTAAAGTCAAAGTAAAGTCTTCCTTAAGTGAATCTCGGCACTGTAGATTCAATGGTGCCCTCAAATTTTCAATCTGAGCACCGGTTCAAAAGTTATAAAACGTTGCTCACACGTTTACTGATTGTACCTTAAAAAAAGTTCCGAAATTCATTTTGGTCACACCGAACCTCAGAATCACACATCATTAACTTTTTTAGACTCGTAATAATTCTATATAATTAAAAAAAATTACATGGAAAATATGGGTCTTTACATTCTCCCCACCTTAGGGATTTTTGTCCTCGAAAGCCACAACATAGAGTAAGGAAACAAAAGGGGGTACTGAGCACGAATCTGAGCCTCCCACTCCCATGTGCTCTCTTGGAGGTTCTCGTGCTACCAGTGAATGTGCCCTAGAGGTATCAACCACCCACAAAGGACCCGCTCCTTTTGATCATCAATATCCACTAGAACCTCCATAAACGTTACCCCATCATTGAAGTCCAGCTCTCCATGGTCGATAATGTGAGATGAGTCATGCACGTATCTCCTGAGCTGGAATATGTGGAAGACGTCATTCACCCTCTCCAACTACGGTAAAAGTTCCAAGAAGTATGCCACCTCACCTATCCTCCAAAGTATCAGAAAAGGTCCGATAAATCTCGATGATAATTTGTTGCCTCAGTCAAATATTTGTAGTCCTCGTCGAGGAGAGACTCGCAAGAATACGTGGTCCCCCTCCTGGAACTCCAAAGGAATCTATCTCCTTTCAGCATAAGACTTATGTCTACTCTGTGTAGTCTTCATCTGCTCTTGGATGACCTATACCTTCTCAGTGGTAACTCGTACTAACTCTGGAACCATAAGTTTTTCCACCCCTGGGTCTGTCTAGCATAGAGGTGATCTGCAAGGTCGATCGTATAGGGCCTCGAATGGTGTCATACAAATGGTGGAGTGATAAATGTTGTTGTATGAAAACTCCACCAAGGTAAAGTGATCCTCCCAACTACAGCCAAAATCTAGGACGCATGCACGAAGCATGTCCTCCAGTGTTTGTATGGTTCGCTCTGTCTGACCATCTTTCTGAGGATGAAAGGCGGTGCTCAGACATAGTTAAGTCCCGAACACCTCCTATAATCCCTTCCATAGCTGGGATTTAAAATATGTGTCATGGTTAGATACGATCGTTGATGGCACCCCATTAAGTCACACAATATCCTGTACATATAGGCATCTTAAGCCCTCTACTGATCCCTACTCTCTGATAGGTAGAAAATAGGCCAACTTGGTGAGTCGATCAATGATCACCCAGATGGAATCATGTCCCTTGGATGTACATGGAATACCTATCACAAAGTCTATGGAGATCCCATCCCACTTCCACTCTGGAACCTCTAGTGGTTGTGCTAAGCCTACTGGAACCTAATGCTTGGCCTTCACTTGTTGAAAAGTGAGGCATCAGGAAACAAACTCCGCTACATCCTTCTTCATCCCTGGCCACCAGTGCTAACACCGGAGGTCTTGGTGCATCTTCTCTACACTAGGATGTACCTCCATATGGGATATATGTAACTCCCTCAACACCTCCTCTCGTAATGCCACTAGTACTATGGTACGTCCTCTGAAGAGGATGCCGTGATCACCACCTTTAGAAAATCCTTCAGGTGCTTATCTTGAGGATATCTGATGACGTCGAGCCTCACAGTCAGTGTCCCCAAGTTGCGCCTCCTTGAACTACTGAAGGAGTGGGGGAGTGACTGTCATAGACTGGAGGTAAGCTTCTCCATCTATATCCACGAAAGATATCTACATCACAGCTAGCTGCTCTGTCGCCTCACTTAGAAACTGCAGACCAAACCTCCTGCTGAGTGCATCTGCTACCACGTTCCCCTTCCCAAAAGTATAGACTATCTCAAAAGTCATAGTCCTGGAGGAACTCTAGCCATCACAATTTTATTAGGTTCAGTTCCTTCTGAGAGAAGATATACCTGGGACTCTTATGATCATATTAGACTATAAAGCATTCCCACATCAAGTAATGTCACCACATCTTCAAGGTGAAGACCACTGCTGCTAACTCCAGGTCATGGGTAGCGTAGTTCTACTCATGTTTTCTCAACTATCGTGATCCATAGGCGATAACTACTCACTTCTATATCAGGACACACCCAAGTCTATTCCATGATGCGTCTCACTAGACTACATACCCAATGCCTTCTTCTGGTAGCCCCAAGATGGGGGCACTCGTCAGTCTCCACATCATCTCCTGAAAACTCTGCCTAAATCTCTCCATCCATACGAAGCTCTTCCCCTTATTCATTAATGCTGACAAGGATGCCACAACTTTGGAAAAGTCAGGCATGAATCTCCGGTAGTATCCAGCCAACCCTAGGAAACTCTGCACCTCAGTCACACTCCTGGGTGACTCCCAAGAAATTACAGCCTCTATCTTCGCTGGATCCACTAAAACTCTAGCCTCTGAGATAACTTGTCCTAGAAAGTGGACCTCTCGTATCTAGAACTAACACTTTGAGATTCTACCATAAATCCTGTGCTCTCAGAGTGTATCTAGAACTATATGTAGATGATAGGCATGCTCCTCCTATGTCGCTGAGTATATCAAGATGTCATTGATGAACACCACCACAAAGAAACTGAGGTATGGATAAAAGATCATTTTCATGAGTCCCATGAACACTTATGGGGAATTGGTTACACTAAAATCCATAACCAAGAACTCATAGTGTCCATACTGACATTTGAAGGTCATCTTCTACAATCCTCATCTCGTACTCTGAGCTGGTGATAGCCTGATATGAGGTCTATATTCAAAAACCAATGATCTCCCTTCAGCTGATCTAAAATATCATTAATCCTCAGAAGTGGATACTTGTTCTTAACGGTCACTTGGTTTAGGCACCGATAGTCGACACAAAGTCTCAAACTCCTATCTTCCTTCTTGGTGAACAAAATTGGGGCTACCCATGTAGAAACATTGGGCCTTATGAACCCCTTTCTATGAAAGTCTTCCAACTATACATGTAACTCACGAAGCTCTATGGTAGCCATCTGATATGTCGGTGTAGATATCGGTGTCGTCCCAGGGTACAGGTCGATGAAAAATTCTACCTCTCTGCATGGAGGTAGTCCTAGAACATCAGTAAAGACATCGGCATACTAGTCCACCGCTACAGGATAGCTCAGACTCTTAACATTTACTTCTCTGAATGTAAGGCTAGCCAACTGATGTGTAATCAGTTGCACCATCCTCTGGGTAAGACCATCCTATGCTGCAAAGGTTCTCTTCTCACCGGTGAAGGAAAAATTGGTCCCATTTGTGCAGACACACTGCACTTTGCGCCTAATACAATCAATCTGAGCATGGACTATAGATAACTAGTCCATACCCAAAATGACATCATAAGGCCTCAATGCCGCTACTAGGAGATCCCAGCTGAAGATCTCGCCTCCTAGAGTAAGCTCACACTACCGGAACCAGTGTTTAATCATTGAATCTTCTTCTATAGGAGTATCTAGCCATAAGGATCGATCCAAAAACTCCACCATAATCTTCGATATCCAAATGAGGGTCAAGGTAATAAAAGAGTAACTGACACCTGTGTCTATAAGTACTGCATCTAAGGTGGAGTAGACATACATCATACCTATAATCATCTCCAGAGTGCCTTGTTCATAGGCCTCAGATTCCTAGAGCTAGGCTCATCTCTATCCACCTTCTCCCTATGGTCAGGGTGTACCACCTGGTGGTGGTGGCAGTAGAACCTTGTATCATCTCCCACCACCTGTTGTACGGCCAGCTCCTCTGCCACGTCTGCCTACTGCTTGCGGACCTCCTCGATCAAACCTCTACCTCTACCTCGGTGGTCCCTCGATCATCTGTTGGTCATCCGTACAGCGGGTCGTCCAGTCATGAGCCATATGACCCTGCCTGCCGCACGTGTAACACTATTTATCCCTCGCCTAAATTCCTCTACCTCGCTAGCCCCACACCTCTAAACCTGTATCCTGGGGTCATCCACCAGAAGGTTTGGTCCACTTAGACCTCTGTGTCATCTACCTACTGCCTATTGCAGATGACTCTACTACCTGACGTCCGGTGGAGGCTCTCGATGTGGGTGCCTACTCAGCTAAGAAGTTCTCCACCAAAAGTGCTCTCTCTAGCACCCCATCTTGAGTTAGTATTTTGAGTGATACCATCAATGCTCTGATCTATCTTCGGAGACCCTGCTCAAAGGTCCGAGCCCTGAAGAAAGGGTCTTGTACCATATCGATGGAGTAGCGGGAGAGATTAGTAAACCTCAACAAGTACTAGGCCACTATCATGCTACACTACTGTAAGTGCAGCATCTCTTGAATATGCACAGAGAATAAGGTTTCTGAGATGAACTCTTCCCTGAAAAGGCTCTTGAAGTCTTCCCAGATAGGGTTCAGCTCGTTGTGTATCTGGATCATCAAGCTCCACCATCTCCCTGCTACTGCCTGGAAGAGATTGGCTGCTAGGATCACCATAAGGTCATCCGGTGTCCCAACCAGGTGGAAAACTCTGGCCATGGCCTCCAACCAGTCCTCAGCCGCCTTCGGGCCCATCTTGCCTTGGAACCTCAGAGGCTTCTGCCGCTGAAACCCATGCAACGCACTCAATCGGTGTGCATCCTCTGCTGGTGGGTCTGGTGGCAACGGATGCCCAATGGGTAGTGGTGCTGCTGTTACACCACTCAAAGGTGCTAACACCATAAGGGGGCCCTTCACTGAGGCCTCATCACTCGGTGGGCCGTCATCACGTAATATCTCTGGAATCCTGGCTGGTTGTCTAGGTGGCGGCATACTGAAAGAAGACAGGTCTTCCATGGTCAAAAAGTTATACCTAGTGAGATGACTCAAGAAGAAATCAAAAGGAAAAACTTTCCAAAAACACACGCAATCAGTGTTTTTGTGCACTGAGTCGAAAATCAAAATTCAGGGTCCTGGTGTATGGATACATCAGCAGCCGCACCAACACTAGACTCCCCAAACTGAAAACCATATTCATAACACTTATCACTATTGCTACATTGAAAAGATAAGAGTCCTAGTTCTTCGGTAGAACCGACTCCTCTGATACCACTTTGTCACAACTCGTCCCCCGAGGCCCATGTTGTGACTACCCCAAGCTTGCCTTCCAAAGGTCAGGGGCTGGCGACTAGCACCAGAAAGGCATATCCCTATAACAGTAAGGCATTTACTTTAAACTTGTACAAACACATAGACTAGAATGAAACAAGAAGCAACCACTGAGTAACTATTACAGTAAAAGAGTGCTTAAAGTAAGGGGTCGGAATACAAGCCCAACTGGAAAAGTACAAGTACAACTAAAAAGTACAATACAACTGGAAAAAGGGAAACAGCTCTTGGGTCATCCTCCAAGGATCCTACCTAAAGGGTAGGTATAGATCACCTCCTCATCACTCCATGTACTCCTTTCTCCTCTGCATACTGCCTAGTCCTGGTTCCCTCAAACCTCATCCTAGTTGCTCGTCATCTGCACAAGACACAACAAGGTGAGGGCTAACCCCGTGTAAGGGTGAGTATAACAATACCCAGTAGGGAACCCGAGACCCCCGAAGGTCTCTCAGAATTCCACAAAGTAAAACCACAAAGCATGATCTCAATCACAAAGCACAAGAAATAGACACATCTCAATTAAAGTCTCAACTCAGACCATATTTTCAGTGAAGTATAGAAGTATAGATGATTAGTTGCGAAGCTAGATCATATTACTCTGTCAAGAGGAACTGCTGCTGACCATACGGATTCTGACCCACACAGGATCGATAGGTAACTAACCCCCGCAATGACCCACATAGGATATGATCCACCCATGATCGATAGGTAACTAACCCCCGAAATGACCCACACAGGATCGGTATATCGTTGAACCACGACGGGACGCTCTAAGGTCGGTCCTCCTCTATTTGTGAGGTGCTGATCCACAAAAGACCGTTAGGTGATGCTCCATAAAGGATCTCTAGGTGCTGATCCACATAGGACTTCTAGGTTCTGACCCACACAAGGTCACTCGGTGCTGACCCACACCGGATCCCTCGGTACTAACCTCCGTATGGTCTATCTCCAACCTCCGCCTCACTACCAGCCATTGGATTCCCGCTCATAGCATGCTTGATTCTGGGAGAACTGCTCCTCAAGACATCAGTCATATTTCAATCAGCAAAAAACTCCACAAAGAGGTAACCCAAAAGACCTCCATGTCGTAAGGGTTCTAACGCGATAGACGGTGCGTCAATCAGACGCCCAGTCTGTGAGTTATAAGCATTTTAGTTTCGGGGGCCCGGTTAGATTACGGTTCGATCCAACCCGTTCATACTCCAACTCTCTCCAAAACTTGAGTGGAGTATTCCAAAAAGGATCTTATCAATCCAAGGACCCCAGCGCCACCGACGGTTCGTCAAACGGACACCTGGTTCCCAAGTTATGGCCCTTTAAAAGTTTCTGGGGCCGGTTGGGCCTCGGTCCTTTCCAACCCGATCGGACTGACCCGGCCCGACCCGGTCTAGGCTGGACCGCGGTGGACTTGACCCACTGGGCTGAGGTTTGGATCAGCCTGCAAGGGAGTGGCCCACAAAGGTGGCCCATAAAGGTGGCTCGCAAGGGTGGCCTGCAAGGGCAGCCCGCAAGGACGGCCCAACCCGCTAGGGCAGCGGCCCAATAGGGTGGTGTCCTGGTCACGGTGGAGTGTGGCCCATGCTAGAAGGGGGGTACGTTCCCCCCAGTATCCTGAATGGTCCAGGGTCATTCGGTTTTGAGAAAACAGCGGCGCCACATGGGCGCCGCCCGGTAACCACGGAACCCACCGGAGGTGCGGATTCTACTTCCATCGTGACTTCAGTCATGGATTCTGTTTGTCAGTGGAACACTGGTCATTCCACCACCCTACTCGTTGGCGGCGTGGTGGTCGCATCGCCTCCCTTTCTGTGTTCGTCCGACTATTTGGTCGCCTCCTCCGTTTTTCGTGGCTGACGATCCGCAACCACTTGCTCATCGGCGGCGCGCGACAGCATGCTGCACCTCCTCCGCTGCCAGCTGGTGCCGGCTGTTCTAATGACTATTGCAGATTTGATCTGCAACATCCTTTTTATGGTGATTTTCATCGCATATCCTTCTTTGTAGTCAGTCGTCATCGTCGTGTTGGTAGTATTCAATGGAGAACACATGGGTGTAGCAAAGTAGTGGAGTGTCCGGGCCAAGTTCGTTATGCCCACGCCCTCTGAGTTATCTTGTAACATGAGGTAGGATAAAGGGATTCAATGAAATCACTTGAATTCAAAACAAGAAATCAAAACCCCTACCTTGAATCGTTGGAGAAACACCTGCAGTTGAAGGTGAGTCAGTGTTATTCATTCCTGCAACAGGCTTCCAACGACGTCACTCGATCTTCGATCTCCAGCTTGGGGTTTCGGTGTTAGTTGTCACCACTTTCTAAAACTGGATCCATCCTCCAAGGGTTTGGCATCGCGGCACTCCTTCAACACTTCATTGCTTGGCGAAGCTGTGCCAGTACCTTCCCCCAATCTCCTTATATATAGGATAGGGGGAGGGTAAGTAACGATGTTGGGAATTAATGGGGATCATTAATTAGGAAGCTTCCTAATTTCCCTAATTTTGTTGTTACTTAGATTGTAGGGTCTATCCATTTAATGTCTTGACACACCGCTGGCCCCACACACCACTTATTCATTGGAGGTTATGAAAGAAAATTAAATAATAAAATTATTTCATTTCTTTTCTTTTAAAAAGTCAAAAAACTTAACTTTTTCTCCAGACCTACTCCAGTCAAAGTAAAGTCTCCCTTAAGTAAATCATGGCACTACAGATTCAACGGTGCCCTCAGATTTTCAATCCGAGCACCTATTCAAAAATTAGAAAATGTAACTCGCGCATTTACTGAACGTACCTTAAAAAAGTTCAAAAATTCATTACGGGCACACCGGCCCTTGGAATCATGCACCGTCAATTTTTGCAGACTCCTAATAATTCCATATAATTAAAAAAATTACATGGAAAATTCGGATCTTTACATTCTCCCCACCTTAGGGATTTTTGTCCTTGAAGGCCACAACATAGACTAAGGAAAAAAAAGGGGGTACTGAGCACAAACTTGAGCCTCCCGCTCCCATTTAATCTCCTGGAGGTTCCCATGCTGCCAACGAATTCACACTAGAGGTATGGACTGCCCACAAAGGACCCTCTCCTATAGATCCTCAATCTTTACTGGAACCTCTGTAAATGTCGCCCCATCATTGAAGTCCAGCTCGCTATGGTTGATGATGTGAGATGGTTCATGCACGTATCTCCTCAGTTGGGATACATGGAAGACGTTTTTTACCCTATCCAACTTCAGTGGAAGTGAAAAGCGGTATGCCACCTCGCCTATCCTCCGAAGTATCAGAAAAGGTCCAAAAAACCTTAGTGATAACTTTCTGCCATGGCCAAATCTCTGTAGTCCCCGTCAAGGAGAGACTCACAAGAATACATGGCCCCCCTCCTAAAACTCCAAAGGTCTCTGTCTCTTATCAACATAAGACTTTTTTCTTCTCTGTGCAGTCTTCATCCGCTCCTCGATGACCTACACCTTCTCGGTGGTAGCTCGTACCAACTCTGGACCCATAAGTGTTGGCTCCCCTAGGTCTTTCTAGCATAGAGGTGATCTGCAAGGTCAGTCATATAGGGCCTCGAATGGTGCCATACTGATGGTGGAGTGATAACTATTGTTGTATGTGAACTCCACCAAGGGCAAGTGATCCACCCAAATCTGGCCAAAATCGAGGATGCATGCACAAATCATGTCCTCCAGTGTCTGTATGGTCCGCTCTGTCTGACCATCCGTCTGAGGATGAAAGGCGGTGCTCAAACCCAACTGAGTCCCAAATGCCTCCTGTAATCCCTTCCACAACCGGGATGTAAAACGTGTTTCACGGTCAGAGACAATCGTCGATGGCACTCCATGAAGTCACACAATCTTCTGAATGTAGAGGCGTCCCAATACCTCTACTGATCCCTACTCTCGGATAGGTAAAAAGTGGGCCGACTTGGTGAGTCGGTCAACGATCACCTAGGTGGAATCATGTGCCCTAGACGTACGTGAAATCCCTATCACAAAGTCCATGGAGATCTCATCCCACTTCCACTTTGGCGCCTCTAGTGGTTGTGCTAAGCCTACTAGAACCTGATGCTTGGCCTTCACTTACTGACAAGTGAGGCATTGGGAAACAAACTCTACTACAACCTTCTTCATCCCTGGCCACCAGTGCTGATGCCAAAGTTCCTGGTATATCTTCACTACATCAGGATATACCACCATAGGGGATGTACGGAACTCCCTCAACACCTCCTCTCATAACACTACCGGTATCATGGTACGTCCTTTGAAGAGGATGACATTCTCCCCACCTTCAAAAAATCCTACAGGCGCCTGTCTTGAGGATATCTGAGCACGTCGAGCCTCACAGTCAGTGTCCCCAAGCCATGCCTCCCTAACTCACTAAAGGAGTGGGGAGTGAATATCATATACTAGAGGTAAGTTGCTTCATCTATATCCATGAAAGATATATACATCGCGGCTAGCTACTCTGTCACCTCACTTAGCAACTGTAGACCAGACCTCTTGCAGAGTGCATCTGCTACCATGTTCCCCTTCCCAGGAGTATAGACTATATCAAAGTCATAGTCCTGGAGGAACTCTAGTCATCGCCACTATCTCAGGTTTAGGTCCTTCTGAGAGAAGATATACCTGAGACTCTTGATCAAAGTAGACTATAAAGTTTTTTTCCATCAAGTAATGTCACTACATCTTCAAGGAGAAGACCATTGTTGCTAACTCTAGGTCATGGGTAGCAAAGTTCTGCTAATGTTGTCTCAGCTGTCGCGAGCCATAGGATATCACTACTCTCTCCTGCATCAGGAAACACCCAAGTCTAGTCCCTAATGCATCGTAGTAGACTACATACCCAATGTCTTCTTCTGGTATCCTCAAGATGGGGGCACTCGTCAGTCTCCACCTCAGCTCTTGAAAACTCTGTTGGCATCTCTCCGCTCATACAAAGTTCTTCCCCTTCTTCTTCAATGGTGACAAGGGTTCTACAACTTTGGTAAAGTCAAGCATGAATCTCTAGTAGTATCCAGCCAACCCCAGGAAACTTTTCACCTCGGTCACACTCCTGGGTTCCTCCCAAGTAAGTATAGCCTCTATCTTCACTGGATCCATTGAAACTCTAGACTCTGAGATAACGTGTCCCAGAAATTGGACCTCTCATATCCAGAACAGGCACTTTGAGATATTACCATAAATCTAGTGCTCTTAGAGTGTATCCAGAACTATCTTCAGATAATAGGCATGCTCCTCCTCTGTCGCTAAGTATATCAAAATTTCATCAATGAACACCACCACAAAGCAATCAAGGTATTGCTGAAAGATCCAGTTCATGAGTCCCATGAACATTGGTGGGTTTTTGGTCATGTCAAAAGGCATAACCAAGAACTCATAGTGGCCATACTAAAATCTAAAGGTCGTCTTCTGTACATCCTCATCTCGTACTATGAGCTGATGATAACCTGATATGAGGTCTATCTTCGAAAACCAATGAGATCCCTTCAGCTTATCTAAAATATCATCAATCCTTGAAAGTGGATACTTGTTCTTAATGGTCACCTGGTTCAGGCGTCGATAGTCTACATAGAGTCTCAAACTCCTATCTTCCTTCTTGGTGAACAAAATTGGGGCTGCCCATGGAGAAACGTTGGGCCTTATAAACCCCTTGCTCTGCAAGTCCTCCAACTCTAACCGTAACTCACGAAGATCTGTGGGAGCCATCTGATATGCTGGTGTAGATATCGGTGTCATATCTAGGTATAGGTCAATGTGAAATTATACCTCTCTGCATGGAGGTAGTCCTAGAACATCATCATGAAAGATATCATCATACTAGTCCACCACTACAGGATAGCTCAGAATCTCAACATCTACTGCTCCGAGTGTAAGGCTAACCAACTAATGTGTAATCGACTGCACCCTCCTTTAGGTAATCCCATCTTGTGCTGAAAAGGTTCCCTTCTCACTGGTGAAGGAAAAACTGGTCTCATCTATGCAGACACACTGCACTTTGCGCCTAATATAATCAATCCAATCATGGACTGTGGATAACCATTCCATACCTAAGTTGACATCGTAAAGCCTCAATGATGCTACTAGGAGATCCTAGCTGAAGCTCTTGCCTCCTAGAGTAAGCTCACACTTCCAGCACCAGTGTGTAATCGTCGAATCTTCTCATGTAGGAGTCTCTATCCATAAGGATCGAGCCAACGACTCCACCATAATCTCTGAGCTCCAAACGAGGGTTGTGGCAATAAAAGAGTGATTGAAACCTATGTCTATAAGTATTGCAGCTAAGGTATAGTAGACACAGATTATACCTTTAATCATCTCCGGAGCATCGTGGTCATAGGCCTCAGCTGCCTGGAGCTGGGCTCGTCCATGTCCACCTGCTCCCTATGGTCGGGGTGGACCACCTGGTTGTGGTGGCGGTAAAACCTTGTATCGCTGCCCACCGCATGTTGTACGGACAGCTCCTCTACCACGTCTTCCTGCTACTTACAGACCTCCTCGATTGAACCTCTACCTCTGCCTCAGTGGTCCCTCAACCGTATGTAGGTTATCCATACGGTGGGTCGGGTAGTCGCAATCCATGTGACCCTGCCCACCGCACATGTAACACTGCTTGTCCCTCGCCTGACTTCCTTTGCCTCGTGAGCCCCACACCTCTGACCCTGTGTCCCAGGGTCATCCACTAGAAGTTCTGGTCCACTTGGACCTCTATTTCATCTGCCTACTGCCTACTGCAAATGACTCTACTACCTGATGTCTGGTGGTGGCTCTCATTGTGGGTGTCTGCTCAGCTAGAAATCTCTCCACCAAAATCACTCGCTCTATCACCCCAACCTGAGTCAGTATGCTGAACGATACCATCAATGCTCTGATCTCTCATCAAAGACCCTAATCAAAGGTCTGGGACCTGAAGAAAGGGTCTGGTACCATGTCGGTGGAGTAGCAGGAGAGATCAGTGAACCTCGCCGAGTACTAGCCCACTATCATGTTACCCTGCTGTAAGTGCAGCAGCTACTATATACACATAGAACGTAAGGTTGTTGGGACAAACTATTTCCTGAAAAGGCTCTCGAAGTCCGCCCAGACTAGGGTCACCTCGTCTTGTATCTAGAGCATCAATATCCACCATCTCCCTGCTGCTTCCTAGAAGAGATTGGCTACTAGGATCACTATAAGGTCAGCTGGTGTCCCAAAAAGGTGGAAAACTCTGGCCATGACCTCAAACCAGTCCTCAGCCGCCCGTGGGTCCTTCTCGCCTCAGAACCTTGGATACCTCTACTACTGAAACTCATACAATGCGCTCAGTTGGCGTGCACCCTCTACTAGTGGGGCTGGTGGCAATGGTTTCCCAACGGGTAGTGGTGCTGCTGGTACACCACCCAAAGGTGCCAAAGCCGTAAGGGGGCCCCCTGCACCGAGGTCTCATCGCTTAATGAGCCATCATCGCGTACTCTCTTAGGAATCCTGGATGGATATTTATGTGGAGGCATCCTGAAATAAGACAGGTGTTCCATGGTCAAAAATTTATACCTTGTGAGCTGACTCAAAAATAAATCAAAAGGAAAAAACTTTCCAAAGACACACGCAATCAGTGTTTTCATGCACTGAGTCGAAAATCAGAATTCAGGGTCCTGGTGTATGGATATGTCATCCGCCACACCAACAATGGACTCCCTGAACTGAAAACCACACTCATAACACTTAGCACTATTTCTGCTTTGAAAATATCAGAGTCATAGTTCTTTGGTAGAAATGACTCCTCTAAAAAAACTTTGTCACGACCCGTCCCCAGGGCTTGTGTCATGACTACCCCAAGCCCACCTTACAAAGGCCAGGAGCTGGCAACTAGCACCAAAAAGGAATATCCTTATAATGGGAAGGCATTGACTTTAAACCTATACAAACACACATACTAGAATGAAACAAGAAGCAACCACTAAGTAACTGTTGTGGTAAAAGAGTGTTGAAAGTAAGGGGCCGGAATATAATCTCAACTGGAAAAGTACAAGTACAACTAAAAAGTACAATATAACTTGAAAAAGGGAAAAAAATCCTGGGTCATCCTCTGAGGATCCTACCTGAAGGGTGGGTACATATTACCTCCTCAGCACTCCACATTTTCCCGTCTCCTCCACGTACTGCCTGGTCCTGGCTCTCTCAAACCTCAACCCAGCCGCTCGTCATCTGCACAAGACACAACAAGGTGCGAGCGAAGCCCATGCAGGGGGTGAGTATAAAAATACCCGGTAGGAACCCCAATACCCTTGAAGGTCTCTCATAATGCCACAAAGAAAAGACCACAAATAATGATCTCAATCACAAAACACAAGCAATAGACTTAGCTCAATTAGAGTCTCATCTCAAACCAGGTTTTTAATGAAGTATAGAAGTACAGATGATTAGTCGCGAAGCTAGATCATATTACTCTATAAAAAGGCACTACTATTGTACATACGGAGTCTGACCCACATAGGATCGATAGGTAAATAACCCCCATAATAAATCACACAGGATCTGATCCACCCAGGATCGATAGGTAACTAACCCCCACAATGACCCACATATGATCTGACCCACACAGGATCGCTATATCGCTGAACCACGACGGGCCGCTCTAAGGCTGGTCCTTATTGGGTTATGAGGTGTTTCTCCACACAAGACCTCTAGGGGATGATCCACATAGAACCGCTAGGTGCTGACCCATATAGAGTCGCTCAACTCTAACCCACACAGGATCGCTTGGTACTAACCTCCGTATGGTTTGTCTCCAACCTCTACCTCAGTACCAACCACTGGATTCCCGCTCATAGCACGCTTGATTCTGGGAGAACCACTCCTCAAGCCATCAGTAATATTTCAACCAACACAAATCTCCACAAATGGGTAACCCAAAGGACCTCCATGTCATAAGGGTTCCAATGCGACAGACGGCGTGTCAATCGGACGCCCAGTCTGTGAGTTATAAGTGTTTTAGTTCCAGGGGCCCAGATGGATTTGGGATAGATCCAACTTGGTCATACTCCAAATGTCTTCAAAAATCTAGTGGAGTATTCCAAAATGGATTGTCTTGATCCAAGGTCCCCAGCGCTGCAGACGGTTCATCAAACGGACGTCTGGTTCCCATGTTATGGCCCTTTTAAAGTTTCTGGGCCTGGTTGGGCCTGGGTCCGGTCCAACCCGATTTGGTAGGGGCCGCAGCGGACTTGGCCCACTGGTATGAGGTCCATCTCGGCCCACAATTGGTCATCTCTCAAGGGTGGCCCACAAGGGTATCCCATAAGGCGGCGGCCCACCAGGGATGCAGCCCGCTAGGCCAGCGGCCCTGTCACGGTGGAGCGCGCCCTGTGCTAACAGGGGGGAACGTTCCCCCTGATATCCCAAATGGCATAGGGCCGTTCAGTTTTGGGAAAATGGCGGTGCCACACGGGAACCTCTGGGTCTCCACATAACTCGTAGAAGGCACGGGTTCTGCCTTAGTCGCAGCTTCTGTTTGCGGGCGGCGCGGTGGTCGTGTTGCCTCCCTGCTCACCGGCGGCGTGGTGGTTACACCACCTCCCTTTCCACGGCTAGCCGATGAGCTGGTCACCTCCTCCGTTCACTTCAGATGAAGAGTCGCGGCTTCTTTCTCACTGACGGTGCGCAACGGCGCGCCGTACCTCCTCTATGGCCAGCCGATGCCGGCCATTCCGATGACTGCCACGACTTTGTGTCATGGCCTCCTTTTTACAACGTTTTTCGATGCACTGCCTTCTTCGTAGTCGATCAGCGTTTCCGCATCGGCGGTATTCAACGGAGATCTCAAGGGTATAGCAAAGTAGCGGAGGGTCTGGGCCGAGTTTGTTAGGCCCGTACCCTTTGCATTAACTCGTAACATGATGGAGGATAAAGGGGTTTGATGAAATCACTTGAATTCAAAACAAGAAATCAAAACCCCTACCTCAAATAGTTGGAGAAATTCCCATGGTTGAAGGTGGGTCGGTATTCTTTGTTCCTGCAACAGGATTCCAACGACGTCGCTCGGTCGTCGTTCTCCAGCTCGTGGTTTTGGTGTCGTTTGTCACCTCTTTCCAGAACAGGCTCCATCCTCTAAGGGTTTGGCATCGTGGCACTCCTTCAGCACTTCGTTTCTTGGAGAAGTTGTGCCGGTACCTTCCCCTAAGATCCTTATATATAGGAGAGAGGGAGGGTAAGTAACAACGTTGGTAATTAATGGGGCTCATTGATTAGGATGCTTTCTAATTTCCCCAATATTTTTGTTACTTAGATTATAGGTACAAGACATTTAATGGCTTGACACACCGTTGGCCCCACACAAGACTTATTCGTTGGAGGTTATGAAAGAAAATAAAATAATAAAATTATTTCATTTCAATTCTTTTAAAAAGTCACAAAACTTAACTTTTTCTCCAGACCTACTACGGTCAAAGTAAAATCTCTATTAAGCAAATCCCAGCACCATGGATTTAACAGTGCCCTCGGATTTTTCAATCCGAGCACCGGTTCAAAATTTAGAAAATTTTGTTCACGCGTTTACTGAACGTACCTTAAAAAAAGTTCATAAATTAATTCTAGGCACATCGGGCCTCAGAATCACGCGCTATCAATTTTCACAAACTCATAATAATTCCATATCATTAAAAAAATTACATGGAAAATCTGAGTCTTTATATCAAACCCCAAATTCTTTGGCAGGATCATTCACATAACTCTCATCATATTTTGTACGAATATCCAACCAAAGTTCTATTCAGGAGACTTGGTGACCTAAATTTCTTGAGTACATTAAAAAAAGATAAATCGGCAATTTAATATATGAAATAGATAATGTTATCTTATAAATATTTAAACTAATGAAAATATTACCAAAGTCGATCTATTTCTGGAAAAACTCTATGACCTGACGGTGTGGGGGATGATTTGTTTATCTCGAATTGATGAATTTTTTCTTAAAACATCCTAAATTAAATAACATTTAATTTAATTGTAATGTATGTAATGTCATCTCCTTGTCATATGTTTGTATATATGTAAAATTATATTAATATAATAATATATATTTCAATACCATGTGCTTCTCATGATAATGGTTATCAATAAACACCTTTTACTTCTCTTTAGGTACCCCTTCAGGCACCTTATCATACTACTTTTGAGTGTTCAATGATGTATCATTGAATTCATTCCATAATATCCATTTAAAATATTTCTGTTTCTTACCCAAATTTTTCAAGGTCCGCTTTCGTGCGATAAGATCATCAATAGTAAAGTGGGATAATATTTGTATAAAGCAATTCATTGTTAAAATATTAGAATTTAATTACATAATGACATTCAATTATTCCATAATTTATTAAAATTTCCTTTATCTAGGAATCAAAGACTTCATTCTTCCAATATTGTGGTATATGCCTCCAATTTGAATAGGTAATCAGAAGGATAACCGACTCTATTGCCATATGAACTAGAATTTGTCCAAATAATCTCGTGGTATCATCTGTGGGGACCCCATAATATTCAAATGGGACAACTATCTTCAATATATTCAGATTACAAACATCTAAAATGTTCATATTTTTCTCTTTATTAACATTGTTTTCATCTTTTATGAAACAATAATTAGTAGTATAAAAAATTGAAATAAATTTATTCACATTAAAATTTGTACCTATAACTATCACCATCAAATATCCTCATGAAGAAACTGAAGTGATGACTTATTCCCTTACTACTAAACCTTTTTAATGGGGAGGAAATTTCCTAGATGTTGATGGGACAGAAAAGGATGGTGTGCCAGATGTTGATGGAAAGGAGGATGGTTGAGAGTTGTTGATGGGGAGCAAACAAAGAGTGTCTCAAATGTTGTAGGGAGGGATATTGATGGATCATATACTAGCTATGTGGTCAAGGGAACATCAACTAGGAGTTGACTAGGATTAGTGAAATGCTTATTCCTTGGAATTCCTATCATTTAATCAAATAAAATTAACTTCAGAACACATATTTCAAAAGATTCATACAGAAAAAATAGAAATGATAACAGATGCACGATACTGATAAACAAAATATACATAGCTATGATAATGAATGAATACACGTATAACATAAGTGGTTAATAAATTAATGGATGATTGAACATACAATCATTTATTACTTCAATCATGTTATTGTCTCACTCCATCATTACTTCATCTACTTCATCCAACCTTACAAGACTAATATTTTCAATATCATGATGGAAAAATAAGTTTGTGTGTTTCTATTGATGGGATTCAGTGTTATAGGTCAAATATTACACTTCATCACCCATATCATACAAGTCTCTTTGTTTTTATGTGAACAACTACACTCCACTCATCATTCATGACATCTTTCACATAATATATCATTTTTACTTGTGATGGGAAGATATATGGATAATATAATACATGTTCACTGAAATCCATCAAGAAAGATAAGTTCACATAAGTAAATTGAAAGGAATCTCTTTTAATACCCCTGGTAATATCAACCCACTTAAATTTGAATAAAATAGTTAAAAAATGCTTGGGGTAGTTTAATTCGATAATGTCGATCAACTTTCCATAGTATCACAATTCAGAAACTATAAATATACCACTATTCTATGTTTTCAAACCCACTTCTTGATCGAATGTATGAAATTTAAAGCATTCACATTATAAGCATTGAATTTTCTATCTTTTTTTAGAGGACCTCAATAAAAAAACTTCAAATCTTCAAACAACTCAGTCTGAGTATTAGTATTCGTGATCTATAAAAAGAAATATACATTATTAGATTTAAAAAATATGTTCCAACCTGATATCTGCATTGATTGTAATATTTATAAGATTACATGACATGAAAACCATTTTACAAGATCTTTATTAATAGATTTTGTTATATCTTACTAATTTCATGTTCAGATTCTCATTCGTATATTTGTTTATATCTCGATATCTTCAATAAATGGATCTACAATTTCACTATTCAACAGCACATATTTATGTGCCTGTAATAATTATATTTTTTCCAGTGTAACATTTGAGATCCTCCCAACTGATCGGCCAATAGTAGGAAAGATTTTTGATTTTCTGTGTAGTTAAGATTGAGTCGATGTGCCATCTTCCTCGACCAAATTCATAGTTAAATTTATGATGATAATAAAAAATGATGAAGGAAAGATCATCCCCATTGCACAAAGTGTCGATAAAAATATCTCCCAAAGGTTTTCAAGCTCAGCTATTTGTAGAGTTTTCTCACATATTTTTCTGAAGAATGTGCAAAATTAGAGTACAACTACAGTAACTTTTTCAGGTAATAATGTATGCAATGTCAATGGTAGTAACTACAATAACAAAATATTTGAATCATGAATTTTCAATCCATGTAACCTATGATTATTTAAGTTGAAACACCTTGATATGTTACTTAAATACCTATTAAATACCTTCACATGTTTTAAAATTCAAAGTAATGTGTCTTTATCTCTATTTTTCATAGCAAAAATTGTTGGAACATACTTTCTATTCTCATTTTTCTAGAGATCACGCTTTATATTCATTATTTGTAAGCCCTTCTAAGCATTGAGATGGTCCTTTTATTTTTTATTCTAATTAAGTAATTTTAATATCAAATTATCATAAAAACTCTTCTTGATATACATAACATCAAGATTATGCTGCAACAAATTAAATTCCCAATACGAAAGTTTGAAGAATATACTTTTCTTATTCCATTTTTTCATTCTAATTTCACTTGATGATGCACTTCAAAATAATTTCCCACTATCATTCAAATGATGAACCTTACCAAATTATGTTTCAACATTTCCAAGTTGTTCCAATATTTCAGAACTTTCCAACAACTTTGGAGGTGTTCTATAATCAATAGAACCATTTAATTTTGACTTGATCAGCTGAAATCTCTGAGATGCATTGATAAATATTCTATGACACAAGAAGCGCCATTTTTTACTATAAGTTAGTCATTTGGTCTAAAAATCAAATTTAAAAATAGTAAAATCCAAACCCTTGTAAGTGTTTCAACCAGATGAGTTCTCAAGTCTAGGAAAGTCACTAATGGTCCACATTAGAGCATTGTGCATTTTGAACATTGTTCTAGAAGATGCATCATATATATCAACAAAATTTCTCCATAAATCCTATAATTCTTCAATTATAGGTTGTAAGTATACATCAATATCATTTCTAGACATTTTTTTCCTAGGAATAATCATTGAAATGATAAAATAAGTTGGTTGCATACACATCCATAGAGGTAGATTCTGAGGATCAAAACAGTAGCCAAATGTTATAACTGGTGGTTAAAGTCCCAAATAGGTTGAATCCATTGGTAACCAATCCCAATCACACATTTCTATGATCAAATGAGAAATATATATGTGATGAATAAAATGTCTTCCATGATTTTTAATCTCCTGGATGTCACATTAACCCATCATTTTTAATATCTACAGAATGCCACTTCATGTGCTCGGTGGTTTTCAATGACATGAATAATCTTTGTAATCGAGGTTTTAAAGGGAGGTAATGAAAAACATTTGTAGGTGTGTTATTTTTCTTATTCTTTATAGTAATATTTTAATTTATACTTCCAATATCACCCATTTACTTCTATATAGAATAAGAATATTTTTTTTAATCCTGTCTGCTTGAATCATTTCCCCAATAAAGCATACAATCATTGGAACAAGCATGTATTTTGTATAATTAAGACCAAGATTGTTAACAAATTTTTTCATATTATAAAAATACTTGGGGATCTTAGATTCATGAAATCTATCATGCAACAATTCTAATATCATGAACATTACCTTATTTTTAATTCTATATAGGAAATCGATGTGGTACAACTTTAGCAAAAAATAAAGTTTTGAATATTTTAGATATCCACCATATAGCTCTTAATTTCCATCACCAACTAAATCATAAAATGAATTTTTCTGCTTAGTGAAGTTATCTCTTACATTAGTCTCCACAGAATCAAGAGGAGGATCCAATGATATGTTATAATCTTGATCTGTTTGTCTTATAGTCCCAAAAACATCACTTGTCAAGTTACTATTTGTAGTACCCCTAACTGGTTGTTTTGGTATATTTTGATGTTTATTTTTTTGTCTTGAAATGACAAAAAAATAACTTATAAGGTTTTTCATTTCATTTTCCATTGTCGATGAAGTTGGGAGCTCATTATTTTTATTGACATTAGTGCTCAAAATTTCTATAATTTTCAATTCTCTATGCCAAATTCAATAAAATTATTGAGTAGGGGATTGATTAAATATCAAGTGTTCATAAACTTCATGTCTCTTCAACTATCTTCTAAATTTACATTTAGGACATGGACATCTTATTGTCCCATTAACGGATAGATTGAAAATTACACAATCTAAAAACTCATCCAAACCCTTAGCATACTGAGGTGTGTTCCTCGGTAATGTGATCTAATTTTTATCTATATATATCAAAATGTTACTACACTTTTTAAAAAAAATTAAAACACATATGTATTACTAAGTAGGAAAATAGATAAATGGAAGTGAAAAAAAACACAACCCAAATAGTTAAAAGAAGAGTTATATAAATAATAAAAATGTTGAAGTAAAAAAAAGGGAAATCAATCATGGATATAATTATGCAAAATATAAGTAAGAGAAAAATTATACAATCATTAAGAAAACAACATTTCAAATGTTATTTGAAAATAATTTATCAAACCACACATTGAAAACCAATTTAGAAATATAACTATTTCTATAAAATCACTTTTTAAGGAAAGACACCCCTCTTTAAATGAAGTCAATTAGTGTCAAGCACCCATTTCTGAAGACCAACTTTCACCTTTTTAAAACATTTCAATCCACCATGAGACTTATGGTCTCAAAACCATTTAAGAAAATATTAAAGTTCAACTACTTTCAATTCCTAAAACATGCCTCTAAAACAACACACACGCATTTTAAAGACAAAAAGTGGGGTTGAACACCCCTTTAAATAGTTAATTACTATTAGAAAATCCACCGGGAATTTTAATAGCCACTTTCCGTGTGACCTAGTTCTATTCCAAGTATTTAAACCATTTGAAACAATTTAAAGACTAAAATGGGAGTTGATTCATGTTCTTAGGTTCATGATGATTATAAGGTATGGAATAACTAAAAATAATGGAATACTATGAGAAATATAAACAATTCCCAAGGTATGATATAACTGACCATTGAGGCATATTAATTTCAATATAAACAATGCATACATAATTGAATAGACAAAATATAGTACATAATAATAGTAAGCCAAGAAAATTACAAGAGGTGAAATAGGGAATAACTTATTCACATTAATAATAAAATAATCAAAGTATAATACATGGCATATGAAGAAACTAATTCAAACTAGTATTATGAAAAAAAAACGATATAAGAGATGGAAAATTAGAAAAATTAACATACTAGTATAAAACAAAATAAAGGATATGAGATATCATAGGAAATGTATAATTCATAATAGTATAATTCCAAATGAAGCATAAGATATTGATTAAGAAACAACCAATTCATACTTATAGGAAACCAAAAAAATTATGAGATATGGTAGAGGACATTAAAAATGCATACTAATAGCATGACAAGCATTGTCTAAGACATGGTATAAAGAGTACGAATACAAGAGGTTACGGTTTCATAAATAACATGCATCCAAATTAAATATTTATTTAAAAACCAACTCATTCATAAAAAATTGTTAACATAAATAAAACTATGATTTATGTAATTTATTGTTTTTTATTTTATATTCTATAATAAACATTTTTTGAAAACATTTTTTCTAGAATTTATGAAATTATTTCATTTCTTATAAACCATTTCATGTATAATATTTTATAATAATAATAAAAAGTACTATTTGTGAAGATAATGATGTTGAAAAGTAATTATACCCTCACTAAAGGCATTCACATGATGGAATAACATTAATTCCCATTATTATTTTCTTTTAATAACATGAAATTAATGGCAATTTAATATAACCAACATCATATATTTATAAACATATTAAAAAATGTGAACATGCATCAAACACCCCCCCCCCCCTCTTTTATATCATATAACTAAACAAACATTTTCTTAAAGAGGATATCCTTCATTACAATGGAAAACCATATAAATTATTGCCTTTTGTCAAGATGAAACCTCTGAAACCTATAATATTTGATGGATAATGCACAATAGAGCCAATAAACAACATCTTCTACCTAGAAAACCCAAATCCACATCATTAGAACTTCCCCAAACCTTAATCCAAACCCAAAAATGGTTGGGGTTTGTAGGAGTAAGAAAAGTTTAGAGAGGGGGTAAGGGAAGAAGGGAGGAGAATAAAATAGGAATAAATGAGGTCTTTCCACTATTTGAAATCAAAGGGAGAAAGGGATTTGAGAGAGAAGGGGGCTGGCAGGGATGGATTTTGGGAGAAGAGGTTGTAGGTGGTGAGGGTGAGGGCGAGGGCTTGGGTGATCAGGGGAAACCAGAAAGTCGGCGAGGGTGAGGGGGGTCAGGGGAAACTGAAGTGCTGGTGAGGATGATGGATAGGGAAAGGGTGAGAGTGAGGTTTAGGGATAGCGGGGCTTAGGGTAAACTGGAGTTCCATTGAGGGCTTGGTCTCAGGGGGCTTAAGGGAAACCGGAGCACCGACGAGGGCTTGGGGGGCTCGAGGGAAACCGGAGCACCTGTGAGGGGGGAAATATAGTGGTGATCAGGTAATAAGGGGGTGCTCAGTGGAGAAGGTGGTGATCAGGGGAGAAGGTGGTGATCAGGTAATAAGGGGGTGCTCAGGGGAGAAGGTGGTGATCAGGTAATAAGGGGGTTATCAGGTATAAAGTATCATTTTTAGTACATGGATAAAATTTAGCACCAGTTATTGAAAAACCACCGGTAAATTCTCATAATTTTTTAGCGGTGATTTCACTGCTAAATTATGATTTGGTGTAGTGGCATTGAAAGAAAGAAAAAAACTCCTTTATAAAACTCTCATGTCCATAATAAAATCTTTTTAAAAACATGAACATGTAAGAAAAAGATAGTTATAAGGGAAACATTAAAAGATAATTTTTTTAAAGAAAAGTCTCTTATCACTTTTGAAATATTTGAATCATAATCCCCATGAAAGAATAATATTAAACAAAACTCTAAATGCCATGAGAATAAATAAATTCATTATATAATATGTCAAAGGTTCTATATATACATATCAGAAAATAATATAGGTTTATAACATCAAAATATGCCTCAACAAAAGGAAATTGAGACAAAGTCCCTTACCTCAGGTTCAATTCTTTATGTTCATTCTTTATCTTTCTGAATAATAGATTTATGTTAATTATTTAATTTATTAATAAAATTTTTAAAGTTTTTTATTCCTTTTATTTAACTTATTACCATGTTATATACAATTACTTAATCAATTAATTTTACATTGTATGTTTTGATGGTATTTGGCTTATATGTCCAAATGACTTCGGTAGGTTTACTAATGGTCTAAGAGGTTATTATTTCAACATCTCTAGAATAATAATAATGAAATATTAATCATATTTATACATCAATTAGACTTTTAAAATCAATCATGACATGTTTTTAGGAGAAATTAACTGTGTTACGATCATGGAGATGGTAGGTCGTACGCACGCATGAGTAACGTTTCCATTTTTCAACGATCATTATGAAAAGGTGATAAGTAATATTTTATATTTAAATAATTAAAATTATATAATATATATCATATTATTTCTTTAATTATACTTACATATATCATTATTGTGATGTAGGGATGAAAAAAAAGAATCACATCGCTTCGTGGAGGCGGTAGTCCACGCGTACACAAACGCCATTATCATTTTTCAGCATAAGAAAAAAAGTAATATATTGTCTTTTTATAATGATAAATATGTCATTAATATCATTATGATTCCATTTATATAACATATATTCATTAAATTTATCCTTATTTTCTTCAATTTAAAGCATTAGTGAAAAAAGAATTACATTGTTTCGTGAGGCGGTAGTCCGCTGTATACACAAGCGACATTATCGTATACCCTACGGAATGGAAAGTAAGAAGTTATATGTGATATAATAACATCGTAAATATAAATATTTTACAAATATAATATATATATATATATATTTATATATATATTAAATCCATCATTAAAACAAGCTATGAAAGGAAATGATGGAAAAAGAATAACATCGGTTCATGAGGCGGTAGTCTGTCGTACACACGAATGATGATTTTGTATCTCATTTGATGGAAGAGTGGCTGGATTTAGGTTTTTAAATTAACATAATAACATCTAAGTATATGATATATAATTATTTTATTATATAAACATAATTTAATAAGATTTTAAGGAGTTGTAATAAGAATTAAAATAAAGACGCTCGGTTAAGCACGATACCTCTTCTTCAGGAAACCTCCTTAGGTAAGCACCCAAACGCCTTCTTAGGGTAGATTTATGATCAAAATAAGGGATCTAGTTCATGGGTAGGGAATTAAGAAAGATATTTGGATATTTAATTTCTAAGAAAAATTTATTTTAAGGTATTAATAGTATATGATAAGGGGTGAACTTTTATAAATGAGGTGAGTGTCACACTTATAATTTTTGAAAAGAAAAAGGTGTGCCCATGTTTTTCACATGTAAAAAAGACTAAAAATTAGACCAATATTGATAATTATACATTATATGGTCAAAATATGTCCATAAAATATATTTTAGACAAGTTTTTAGGTCATTTTAATCCTTTTTAGTTTATTTTAACCCCCGATAAATTTATTTTTACCTTAACCGTGATAATTAATTTACTATTTTATCTATTCATTATGATAAAAAATTAAGTTGTATTTATTATATAATATAAATAATTATTATTACAAATATTTAATATATTTTTTAAATTTCAATTCACATAAGTGAAAAATTTTAATTTAAAACAAAACCCACAGACGTGATGAAAAAACGGGTTTTCAAGAAGTGCATTTTTCAAGAAAAAAGATTATTTTATATTAACTATTTGACTGGTAATAATAATTTTATAAATATAAATTAATATTTATTGATATATAATCTATAACTTTTATTTAAAAAGTACCTCTTTATGGATTATTTCAATTAATTAAAATGGAGAAACATTATGCACTTTAAAATGGTTTTAGAAAAACCCTCATTTTTAAATCCAAAATCAAACTTATACTAAAATCCAATAAAAAGTTGATTCAAAGGTAATTAATTAGATTAAATATAACTAAATAATACTTATGTTACTTTAAATCATATTAAAAGCATAATTTGGCTTTTAAATTACTTAAATCTATTTAAAAGAAATGACATTTTTTATAAAAAATTGGTATTTTTCATTATTCACTGAAAAATAAATATTTTCTAAAAAATACCAAACTTTCACCCTAATTTAATTTTTATATAATGATTTAAAAAATGAAAAATAATTTTTTTAAATTAAAATTATATATTTTAGAATTTAGTCTTATAAATAAAACCTTATAATAAAAGAGTTTAATTAAAACTATTTCCTTTTCGATTTAAAAAATACTTGATATTTTTACAATGAATATAACTATATTAATAAACATGAAATTGATTTAATCTATCATCACTTGGGTTGTTACAATATTAACATGTTCCATGTTTAGTGGTCACTTGATGTCGGAGAAAGGGATTGTATAATCATGCAAATGATTCATAAAGATACATCTAGTGGAAGACACATTCACACAGAGATGTTTGCGTGTTTTATTGAGATCACACCCTATCCCTCTATAGCTTGAGTAATAATGATATTTTTCTAGAGGTCATTATTTTTTTATAATTATAGATTAGAGAATTCATAATTCTTTCCAATGCTAAAAATACCCATAGAGTCACACATCATGCCTTAGAATAAAGATTTTTTTTGATATAAAGTGTATATTCAAAATTTGAGAAATTTTAAAGGATAATTATGTCTAAAAAATAGATTGATTCACAAAGAGCTATAGATTTTTTCATGAAGTATGTGAGATTTTATTACAAGTGAGATATTTTTGAAAATATACACTAAAGCATAAACCACGGCGTGGTGAGATTCACCATGTTTTGGTGTAGTGTCCTGACCCGGGGGCCACTGAAATGGTGCCTTGAGCCGGTTTTTCACTAGGACTCAAGTGTGTATCTCTATACACCAGAGGCTACTGACTAGCAACAAGAGTCTATAGGTGGTGTAGTGGGGAGACTATACCCTCTGGATCAAAAATAAATACAGCAGAAACAATATTAAATAAATAGTCGTGGAATATAATAATTGATCATCAATATGAATATGTTGTGATGTACATCAACATACATACAATAGGTACATAATAACAATATATAGAGGAAAGACCAAAATCCCCAAGGTCCATCTCTACGAGCATCCTAATCTCTGGCTCAGTCTTGTGCTTCTAATCTCCCATGTACAAGAATAGTTGCATAAAGCATAAACCATGGTCTTGAACCTACATACATGAGGTTTGTCTGAGTATCAATTAATGGCCTGAAAAGGGTGTGAAATATACTCATTATGCCACTATCAACGATGTCTATAAAAAATCTAGTTTGTACGTATAGGTTGTACCAGTGTGCAGACATAACGGGAATAAATCTATAAAGATAAGTGATGCAATCCAGTCTATAAGCACATGTTATAACATGAAATCTATAAATGAAGAATAACTATAAACAGAGAAAAGCACCAACTACAACCTATGCTTATATATCAAGTATTGATAAAGTACTACATGTGCCGAATAATTATGTATTAGACCCGCGAGGGCCAGGACCCAAGGCTAATGACCAAGGCATCCTCTTCGAGTCCATGAATCTCATCCATAACAAACTTGGTGAAATGAATACCTACTAGGGTCAGGACCCAAGGCCATTAACCAGGGAATCCTCCTCAAGTCCACAGATCACATCTATAGAAAACCTAGTAACTGGTGTCATACCACGTTACATCACACCGATGTTATACCGTGCAATCCAATTCAACATGATTTATACAAAGATCTAGGGGACCATGTTAGTGTCCATGACCATATCAATTCAATTTATCACATTCAATTATTAATTTAGTTCATATACAATAAATGAGGAGGGTCATGTAATGTCCATTCATCTTCATTAAATAACTATATACTTAGCATATGTCAAGGGATTGTATGTTTCATTCAACATCTCCCATTTATTCCATTTCATCTCACCTTTCATTTATAAATGTCAAGGTGATAAACAAGGTACTCAACCTTTAACAATTCATTTAGTTTATATTTGGCTCCCATCAATAAGAGGTGAGCTCGACATTCTCCATGGGTTGGTGTAAATGTGTTCAATATCACAAACCCACCTCAAGGTGGTTCAGGTTGAGGTTGATGACCTCCAACCTTATGTATGGGTGTAATAAAATGTTTAAATCATGGTCTAAAAATATAATTTAAGGGTCTGTTAATTTAAGGAGAAACACCTGAAAATTATGGCGTGTGGAACAATGAAACAAGCTATAAAACACCCAAACTTTTAGATAAAAGGTATAAACCACCAACCTCGTGGTTAGGATGGTCCACTCATCCAATATCAGGTTTTGATTCAAGCCACAAGGAGATAAATCAAAATAATATACCAATGTCCTAAAAATATGGTGAATTAGATTGCATGAAGATAGAACCAAAGATGAAGAGATGGACTTAAAAAATGAAGCAAGAGTATTAGACTTACTGAGAGGCTGAAATGCATCCAACAATGATGAAATTAGACCAAGAATGAAGGATATTCACCAAGGGAAGATGGAGGAAGGGTAGTGCGTGCGTGGGAAACCTCATGGGCGAATAGAGGAGGAAAAGGCGGTGTAAACCCTTAAAGGGGTGAAGGAAAAAATAATCAGTTTCCCCCTTTAATGAGGCACATAGTTTGGCCAATCATGTGCCAACCGTGTAGCTCACACTTCCCAAGAGGCATACCTTACATGATTTGGATGCACGATTTGAGATAATTATGCACCAAATATGTGGTGCTACTGGTTAAGTGGAACTAACAATGCAGTCTAGGTGCACATTTTGGAAAATTGTGTGCAGCCTGTGTTTCCACTTTGTAATTTATTGCAGAGCTCTCACATGATCATGTGCCTCACCTTATTGTAGGTTCCAAGCGCAGCGGAAGTGTGGGATGGGCAGTGCCCAACTTTAATTTTTTTGTAATCAATTATTAATCTGGGATCAATATGAATATGAATGCCAATATCCATGGATTAAATCAAAGAAAAATAGAAAAAGAAGAATTTCCATCAGAACCCAGAGATAGGATCGATATATTTTGTTTGTAATTAATTTAATTGAATTAAAGAAATACCTCTAAGGTGATTCTTTCTTCATTGATGTTTTTGGCCACAGATCTACGGTGAGCCTTCATTTCATTATAGAGATCAAGAGTATATATCCTTTAGTGGTTATCCACACATTCTCCATGAATATCTGGACATCACTGAATGAGTATATGGGTGCTAGCATGGAATATCCTTATGCTTGCATCATCCGCCTTCGATCGCCTTGAGAACTGCTTCCAAAGCGTTCTCTTTGATCCAGTAGAGGAGGGTTGCTCTCATTCTTGAGAGTGTTATTTAATAGTAAATAAATCTCTAGGCTTGAGAGGATTTCTCCAAATTGTTGTGCATATCCAATTAGCTAGCTCACGCTTTCCCTAGGATGATGAGAAAATAATAACATAACTGGGAATTTAATTCACCAGGTAATAATAAATAATTAGAACAAGTGTCATTAATTATTTTATTATTTCATGTGAAACCCCCATGTCAAATAAGAATAGAAATACTATTATTTCCATGACATGTGCTTAACTTTCAAGTTATATTTAAATAATATTTAATTAAATAATATTAAATAGTATTTCTCATTAGACCCTTAAACTAAGTTCGCCCATCCTCCTTAATATTTATTGAGACTTGAATAATGACTATTTGTTTATTAAATAAATAAATAAATTTAACTACATTATTTGTTGATAAATAATTAAATATTATTTTCACAATATATTCTCTCGAATAACCAATGAGAGAATAAAATGCGATCAGACATACTTGAATAATTATTAAACCGCAACTAGGAATAATATTTATTCAACTTGTTAAATAAAAAATTATTTAACTGAGATTTTGGATACACTTAGTGTGTGACCCTCTAGGAATATTTCTTAGTTGCATTAGGTGAACCTACCTAAAGTTCAAGGTTAGCGTCTAGAAACACGCCAAGGCACCCATAGAGAAAGAAGTTGATGTCGCAAAAACATGTCACATTATACAAATGTTTATCGTGTAATATAATCTCTTTGTCTCGATATCTCCAATCAAACGGATTGTATGCAAGTTTCATCAACCCATGTGATCTATTTCTCATTCTTTGACTTCCCAAAATTGAACTTGCCTATAAAACACCATGGCCATGGATTTATTTAGGCTATATCATTTCCATAAAAGGGCCTAAGATATCAACTTTTTTATGGAATAGAAGGGAAAAATCCTTTCTTGCACTATTTATTAATGCAGTATTACTCATGACACACCTAACATGTCCTACCTCTCCAATAACATATGTCATCATAGTTTTCTCCAATACATCTAAGTGCGTGATTCATAATACTCATTAATAATAATCTTAAAGTCTAAGGACCAATACACACATCCACAGATAGGAACATCCAATGACACTTATAAATGTGGATATCCTACTGGTGGGTCGCATTCTCATAATATCCTTATGGACATTACCATGGGAGTACACCATGAGAAGGTGCCTCAAATTCCTATGATTCTCCACCCCTAATAGCTTGTATCATTTGTATCCCTCAAATTATATCATCCGGCCATAGAACATATATTTAAGAATAGTGTCATAGCACTTCTGGGTTCTCATCATAGTGGGAAACTGCTATGACATTTTAGTGTGATGGTTACTCTTGGGACATTATCACATACAATGTTATATAGAAGAATAATCATGATGTGATAAGAAGTTAATTAATATTCATTTAATGAATACATTTTTATCATAAAGTATAAAAGAAGTTGGTTCTAGGGTACCAACTCCAATAGACTCCCACTTTCACTAAATCCAACTACTAATGACATTCATTATTCTTTCTCTCACATGATACTCATAGTTTTATTGAGATAAGCCTTTAGTCAAGGGGTTTTCCATATTCTCTTCCATGGATACTCTACTCACTAAAACTTCTCCCCTTTGATAGAAATCCCTTAAGAGGTGATAATTTCATATTATGTGTTTTGTCAGTTGATGTGGCCTTGGATATTTTGTAAGATTCATTGTTGCAGTATTATCACAATACAATGTGATAGGGTCTTTAATTCTAGGTATCACATCAAGATCCTGGACAAATTTCTGAATCTAGATGGCTTCCTTGGCTGAATCAGAAGTCATTATATATTCAAAATCCACTGTAGAATCAGCAAAAACTGGAAACTTCGAACTCTTCCAAATCACAGCTCCTTCTTTGAGACTGTTTCCAATGCTTCCTCTGGGGCGCGTGCGCGCATCCGTCACATAGAGGACGTGCGGCTTGTTGCCCTGTATTCCCTCTTTCCAAAGGAGGGCGGCATTTGTTCCTTCTTCAGGGACATCTGCTCCTTGATCGAAATTGGGATGATGGGATGTCGGTTCTTCCTTTCATGGATTCCTCCTCAGAACTCATCACCTAGTCCGGGTCTCCCTCATATATTTAAGACGTATTCATGAATCTCGCTCTCGGTGCCATATCTTCATGGACATCAATTAATTACACTACTTCCGTTGAGACGCTCCAAGGGGTCTGGTCAGGGCAACAACCTTAGGTTGGAAGAGTGGTCATGCTGAGGCATTGTTGGCATGTCTTGACGCTGGGGGATTAGCATGTATGTCTTTTTTCCCTTATTATAGGGCTTCTCGAGGGAACGGAAGCCCAAGGCATCCCACATCGAATGCGGGGAACTATATTCCATAGGAATGTATATGAGGTTTTCCTCAATTTCCCATGTTTAACACGGGGTATGCCGTGAGTTTAATGTCCAGCAAAGACAGATCAGACTGATCGGAACACTGGCTAGAGTGGATCAGATTGAATAACCCCTTGGAGGGAACACCGATGTTGGGGCCATCACATGGGCGGCTTCCTGAATGTTGTGGAGGAGAATGGGGTGGCATGATCCCACCGGGATGTGGCGGCCTGGGTAATAATCAGGATGGGTTATGAAGTGAAGGGTCTTGAACCTCATGGAGGCTTCCTACGTATCCATGTGATAGGGAATAAAATTTCATGTAGTTTGATGATACAGTGGGACACCTGAAAAGGCAACCCATGAGAATGAACGCATGGATGGGACCCAGAGAGAGTAAGGCCTCTGGGCTAGGGCATGAGCTTCCTAAGGCACGTGGGCTCGAGGGAGAGGTCAGTATGGGACATGGGTGATGGGCTTGAACCTCGTGTAGGCTTCCTACATACCATGCCTTAGCACGGATCAAATTCCTCATAGTTCGGGTGGATGGGGCTTACGCTCTAAGACGGCCCACGATGATGGATGGATGGGGCTTATGCTCTGAAGTGGCCCACAATGGCGGATATATGGGGCTTACGCTCTGAGGCGGCCCACAGTGATGGATAGATGGGGCTTACACTCTGAGGCAGCCCACAATGATGGATAGATGGGGCTTACGCTCTGAGGTGGCCCACAGTGATGGATGGATGGGGCTTACGCTCTGAGACAGCTCACAATTATGGATATATGGGGCTCACGGTCTGAGGTGGCCCACAGTGATTGGAGAACCGACGTGAAGAGGTCGGAATGACCGAGTGGAGGGATTGAACCTCGTGGAGGCTTCCTACGTACCATACCTTAGCACGGATCAAATTCCATGTAGTTCGGGTGGACAGTTTAACGTCATGCGGGATGGGGGCATGTCGGGCTTACGCTCTGAGGTGGCCCATGGTGGCGGTGAACCGACATGAAGGAGTCAGAATGACTGGGTGGAGGGGTTGAACCTCGTGGAGGATTCCTACGTACCATGCCTTAGCACGGATCAAAGTCCACGTAGTTCACTGTAGGCGGGGGTCAGGGTCGGTGCTCACTCTAAGCTCACGTGAGTCATGCTCGGTGTGAGAAACAAGAGGTTGTAGGGACCTGACGATCACGTCGCAAAGGATGCATCTGTGAGAAGAGAAGAGGGTCTTACGCATTGAGCGGCCTAGGGTGTTGGGACTTACTCTAGGATGGAGGCCCGAGGTGCAACAAAGTGCAGAGGGAGAGGGATTTGGTACTGAAGAAATGAGGGGCCTCGTTCCCTATCACACCCTCCATTGGCCTTGGCGGTGGGGAAGTACGGAGGTGCATGGGTGCTACCTTCTGCAAGAGGGTCTAGTGGCTTATGCCAAGGAGGCTTCCCTTCCCCCATGGACAAATGCCACTCTGAGAAGGAGGATATCATCCCATGTGAGGGGTGATCCCATCCCCATGGAGACGAGTCTGCGTAAAGAATGCCTGAGCCGGGGGGACCCTGCATGCAAGGCACGGGACCAGATCACAGTTTAACGTCATGTGTTGAGGATGAGGTGCTTGGTAGTTTAACGTCATGCAGCTCAGACGAGTTGGGTTCACTCCACACCCCTAGGACTTACATAACCGGCACCCTCTACCCCTTGTGGGAGGGAAGGCATCGGCAAGGCCGTCGTGAAGGGGGGTCGCAGAGCGAACCATCGAGGGGTCCATGTTAGCGTGGCTATGCAAAAAATCAATAGCCGTTAGCGTACCTATGTGAAGAAGCATGAGGCAAAGAAACGCGATGGGAAAAACCGCCCAAGGGACCTTGAGGTTACTTCGTACGAGCCTAGAAGGCCGCACGGGAAAACAACACATGGTGTGTATGCCCAATGTGTGTGTCTGGGGCATAAAAAAGGAGGGCATCGGGTGCCTACGCAAGGAGGAACCCGGGGAGCATCAAGGTGAGGGGTCCTGGGGATTGTGCGCAAAGAAATGGTTTGCGCGCAAAACACCGGGACGGCATGTAATCAGGGTAGAGTATTTGCGCGCAATTAGCAGGACCGTGCCCAAGGGATATGGATTGCGTGCGAGTGGAAAAGACCGCACCCAAAGGAAAGGCCGCACCCAGAGGAAGGGATTGCATGCAATTAGACCGTTTTGTGCACAACATAAGGAATTGTGCACAAGGGAGGAACCCTGAAGGGTTTGGAATTCTATTTAAGCCAGTGGGATTGCGCGCAAAGGCGGATCCTGGGGCGAGGTGGTGCGAAAAGGATCAGTACCTGAAAACCATCTTGCGTGCACGGAAGTCCTATTTTGCGCATGAGAGCCGGTTCGAAATCTGCAACCACGAAATGGAAGGGGTCTCCTTCTATTTATAGTCATTCGGCGTCGTGGAATCTAGGCGGCGCGCGAAATTTTGCACGCCAGAGACGGCGGTGTGGAACGTTATCCGCGCGAGCATGGGCGCACAATTATTGTAGGCCTGGGCCAGGATCCCTTCACGAATCCTAGACCCCTTTCGCGCGACCCCCACTTTTTCGCACACATTCCCCTTAATTTCGCGCAACACTTTCGGGCCCTCTGGATCGAGTCTCCAGGTCTGAATATGACTTCGCTTTTTCATTTCGAAACTTCCTTTGGGAATTATGAACTTTTCGGAATCAAAAAATACCCCCCCTCAGAATGGGATCAGTGAGAGGTATCAACGATCGGATTCTATGGGAAACTCCAAAATGCCGAAGTGTTGAGCTTCGTGGGCCCCCCTGTATGCAAAAAATGTTGTGACGCGCAGAAAACTCCAGCTGGTGTGGAATCCGCTTTCCGCGCAGCACGGAACCCCGGCTTCGCCTATAAAAGGGGCCATGGGTCCCATGATCCATACCTAAGCTTTCCCGTGCAATAGGCTTAGAGCTCTCATGCGCGAAATTGCCTCTGCGCCTACGCGGAAAACCCGATTTGGCAGCACGCGATTTCTTCGAGTTTTGGTTGCATTTACGCGCAAACCCAGGATATTCCACGATAACTGTTCTGATTTCGCGCCCAGCTTCTAAATTGCGTGCAACACATCCAGATTCTGCGCAACACATCCAGATTCGCACAACACATCCATATTCCACGCAACACTCTCGAAGCATTTGGATGAAAGTAGATGTCCGCAAACCAAGTAGATGAGGGGGAAGTCACTACTCGTAGAGCTGAAATGGTGGCGAACGCGGAGGTTTATGGCGCCAGGGTGGTTGTTTCCAACAACCATACTTTTTTCAACCTACTAACCCCCACCCATAAGGAGTATCCTTTGTCCAACAACCTTCTACTATGGAACTTTGGCATTTTGGAGGAGGTTCTGCTGCCGGGATTAGAGGTTGATACACCGCGTTCATGGGTGACCCGGGAGGATGACCTTCCCCGATATAATATCACCAACAATGGTTATCCTGCCAGAGAGACCAGACACATGGATGTATATGTCCTGAACCCAAGGACCAGGACCATTGCTGGGGGTGATCCCGTTGCGGAGCGTTCCCCATCCCTCTATGCAAGCACGTTCCGTCAGAGCATCATGGATGATACTAAGGGTTGGCTGCAAGATTGGGACTTACGGTCTGGAGGTAACTTCACCAGTGAGTGGGCATGGGCGTACTGTGTTTGCCATAAATGCGACCAATTTGGGGTCGAGCTGTGGCACATTGGTTTTTTTGAGGCGGTGTGGACATCGCAGTTCCACTTCTACCACCAGCCTGAGCTCGGGCCGGAGTTGTTCACCCGGTGGTCCCCTGACACCAACACATTCCATCTTCACCATGGGGAAGTTGGAATCAGCCTCTGGGATGTCCACTACATCGGAGGTATCCCACTGGAGGGCTATCAATATGACGAGTTCCTTCCCCCAATGAACACCTGGGGGGATAGATCACGGACCCCCATGCTGACATGGCATCTACTAGAGCTGGCCAAAGAGAAGATGGAGGTCAAGGACTTCCTAAAGGACATCGCCTACAAGGACTGGTTCAACCTATTCCTGGAGAAGAAATCGGCGGTCAAGATTCCGGGATGGGAAAAACGGTGCCCAACCGCAGCTCAGAGGAGCAGGGATGGATCATACTGGAGGATCCTGGAGGTGGGGCAATACCAATCATGGGGCTACCGTGTTAATGAGGCTCGGGACCTGAATCTTCGATATTCCGGGTTCCTCACCACCTTCCTGAGCAGGTGGATCCTGTCAGTGCGGGATGCAAGGATGGGCGTCCATCCAGAAACCCTGGTGATGGCGGTCACCATGGCTACCAACAAAAGGTTTAATCTGGGGGTCCCCATGCTGGATAGGTTGTACGCCATTCTGGGACACATCTCAAGAGGGGGGTCGCCTCGGAGGGTGTGTGTCCCCTCCCAGATCTTCCACGGATGGGTGGCGGCTCATCTTGGTGGGTACACTTTCCCAAACACCATTCATCCCCCAGGCAACAGCCTGCGACCATCTCTGTTGAACATTTCTGGGGTTGCGATGATGATGCTCAACGAGGAGGGAGTAAGGACCAGAATTGGAAACCATGCCAACTTCATCTTTAGCCAATTCCTCACCCCAATCGGCCAAATGATAGACAATAGGCAAGGCTCACTGGAGCAGTAGGAATACTTCTAGAGCATCTGAGGCGGGGTGCTTGTGGCTCGGATTGACGGGAAGATCATCTGCGAGCCTTACATGTCGTCTCGATTTTCCAGGCAATTCAGGTGCCTCCAGCGAATGCCGAAGAGGGTATTCACGGACGTCTGGGAGGAGAGGAATCCTTGTGTCCTTTTCTAGATGTGGTTGATGTTCACCACTTATGGCTCTGGCGACGTCCTTACCCTTCCTCCCACTGAGTCCGACGCTGGCCTATCAACCGAGTATGCCGAACACTGGACCATCGTGTACCCCGAGGGGCTTTTTCGCAAGCGAGTTCGGCAACTCGAGACTACCCGTGTGGAACCCGGGCTACGAGAGAGCAGGCAAGGTGCCTCTAGAAGGGGGGGACTAGGGGCACACCAGGCAGTGAGGTCTGCGCAGGCTGGGTCCTCAGTAGCGGGGACATCGCATGGTGTTTCTGTGACCTCGTTGCCCGGAGGAGGGTCACACGGGGCGGCCAGAGAACTTACCGGGAAGCAAATAAGATACCTGCTCGAACCTTCCCATGATGCAATATTCCTGTCATTGTGGTCGGCCTGGATGACCCTGCGTCAATTGATGAGCGTTGAAGCCCTATAGAAAAAGATAATACAGGATGGGATCCAGTTGCCAGAGGTTGGGCTCATTTGGGTTACTGACCGGGTAAACTTTCATCAACGGCATGCCTACCTGACAGCCATGGACATGTACGCACGCCAACGGGGTTGGCACGCGGAGCCACCTCTCTTAGTGAAAGTGATTCTCGGTCAGGGGCATGATCCTGAACAGATTTCGTCGGAGGACGATGACGGTGGTGACGAGTCGGAGGGAGAGGAGGATACAGGAGAAGACGAATGATCTCAGGGAGGGTCCCACCACGGGAGCCTGCAGGAGAGTGGCGAGATCGTTGGATCCAGCATAGACATAATCGAGCTGCTCGAGGTCTGTCTCTATCCTTATTTATCCTCCTTTATCCATTCTCTTTTGAAATTTATAATCCATTTCTCTATCTCATTCAGGAGCATATAGGCGCTGATTAGGAGTCCCCAATAGAGGAAGGAGATGTGGCGCCGATGGGATAGGGTGGGGCTCCGACGCCCATTATCGAACTGACAAGAGCTGAGGGGTCTCCTGCCACGACAGCTCTTGTAGCAGCCAGAACACTGGAGGTTGATGCTCTAGGTTCCTGTAAGTCCCTTGCTCTACTACTGGTGCTTACTGTCAGAGAACTCAGCTAATCAGGATGCTCCTTGTACAGTGATCTCGACGTTGGAGGCTCGTCGGGCTGCTAAGCTCGGGCCATCCATGAGTGAATTAATGGCAGACGTACCACCTCCTCCAGAACATACTTCCCAAACTGAGTCGGCCCCAACAATTAGTGAGCAGGGGGCGGAAGACATCAGTGGTGCTGACATTAGAGTGAGGCCAGAAGTTGATGAAGGCACTGCCATTGTCGGGGCAAGAGAGGAAGGTCGCCCAGACATTGAGGATCATGTTTCTCAGGAAGGAATTGCTGAGGCAGACCCTGCTACTGACCTGCTGGCTGCCTTCCCTGTATATTGGCCCGCTGATCCCGAAGAAATAGATGACTCAGATTCGGAAGCGGCCGAGGAGAGCCGAATGACACGGCACAAAGGGTGGAAGTGCATCCAGCATTTTATCAGGAAACCTCAGGCGGATTAGCTGAGGCAGATGGGATCGCTCCAGACCTGGCTGGGTTTCTTGTGTGCCGGAGGGGCTGACGCTCAGGGCCTTCATCTGACGGTTTGTGATTACATGGCCGAGAAGATATGTGAGAGCATCTGGCACACCGATGTTGCCCAGTGTCAGGAAGAATCGGTGAGCACCTGAGCGTTCCTAAGGGCAGAACAGGAAGTCTGATGCCTCAAAGGGCAGTCAATAGAGAGGGAGGCCTTTATTGCAACATGCTTTGAGATCATGGAGAAACTGATGGCCCAGCTGGCTAATGCCCAAGAACAACTGATGGAGGCGAGTCACCAGATGATTGTGCTTCAAACTGAGCAGGCGCAGGCACAAGCTAAGGTTGGCGAACTGAGCTCTGCGGCTGCTGATGAAGAGAGAGTCTTTAGGGAGCGGGAAGCAGTCCTGGGGGCCACCAGCTAAAGGGTAGTGGCATTGGAAAGATCTCTGTAAGAAGATGACCCTTAGGGGGGGGGGCTGTTTTGGCCATCTCATGAACTTTTTCTTCCAATGTATGAACAAATCCATTTATCTTTACCTTTAGTTTAACATTCTCAACCATAATCCCTAAATAAATAACAATTAATCCCTAAGCTCATGTGGGTTGTACCCAATGTGAGAAACAAAGGGTGATTGTATTATCATTTCGTTCGACCGTAGGGGCGTCAACCAATCTTCATGCATCTGAAATCGAGTCCGGATTTCTGAGGAGAAGAGGGAGGCCCATCCAAAGGAAGGGGACCTCAGACCTGATTGATGTATCGTCTTCTTAATGTGCTCTAACGCATGAACGGGGCAATGTCAGTGGCATTGGAATCATTCTGAACATAGGGAGATGAAAAAGGTGAATCACGTTACCCAAAATTCGGAATCACTATGGGAGGGGTGTGACGATGGAGGATAGCTATTAACCATGGTGGAAACGCATCATCCATATCGCATTAGCCTGAAATGGGGACAACAAATGAGGGATGAGTGTTGACCATGTTCACAACACGGGGCCTAACTCAAATATCATCGATCAGTCTTTCGGAACGTTGGCCCAGGATAGTAGGCGGACCATAGGTCGAACATCCATACTGTTAGGGGGTCCCATCAAACATGACCAGTCTTCCAGAACGTTGGCCCAGGGCAGCAGGCGGACTATAGGTCGAGCATCCATACTGTTAGGGGGTCCCATAAAATGTGAAAGAGGATGAAGATCTGAATAAAGGGGCATGCAAAGCGTGGAAAGTGAAGTGGTGGTTTTTTCAAACAGAATCCAACACTCCCAAAATTACGCCACCATGGTGGAGGCATGTTAGGCAGACGTATTAATCTGGTCACGGATCATCCCTACTTCTAGACAGGACCTCTCTGGTGAGGGAACTGTCGCTTCCCGACATCACTATGGGGAATCCCGAACTTATTCAGGGCTACGCTGCAGTTACACAACTCCCTGAGCAGTCAGGCCAAGGGGATGACAGTGAGGAGGGATGGGATTTGGTAATCCCTAGGGCTGGACCCAAGATGAAATGTTTGGGCGTTCCTACGTACCCCATAAGAATGGGAATCAAGATACACATAGTTCTGGAAAGGATCTTAGTTTAAGGTCTTAGAACTCGGACCAAGGATTGGTAAGGAGGGTAGGAGACACATGGTGAGGTGATCACGAAACCCGACGTGAATGAGGATGAGGTCATGCTTACCATGTGTTCCATGGAAAAGTGTTCCGGTGAAGGGACCGAACAGGAAAGTTAGGTTGGGCCTATGGGGAAGTGCCCGGGCGCTCTTACGTATCTCATAAGGATGAGAATCAATTCATATGTAGTTCTTGGGGTGCCTTTTAACATCGTACAGGATAGGAAATAGGAGGGATAATTCTTATAACATGGTGCATGTGGTGTGGCTATTGCAAACCCAACGTGAATGGGAACATAATCCTATACCACGCCATGCGGTCCCATAGTCAAGGTCCCAAAGGTACGACAAAAACGATGAATTAGAAGACCTCAAGCTGGACCCAAAGACAAGAGGTCTGGGCATCCCTACGTATCCCATGATAATGGGAATCAAGCCATACATAGTTTTGTAAAGTGGCACGGCACGGGAAGGTACCTGTGCTAAGGATGAAAGGGGTGTGCGGGTCTATCCCTCGCACCAAAAGAAGCATAATTTGATGTATCTTATTTGTCCTTGAAGGTGAATGGTTTTTCTTTTGTGGATTGACCAGCCTAGGGTAGAAATTCCTGGTGTCACCACAATAGTAAATCCGTATATGGGCATTGACAAATGGTATGGTAAATGACCAATACCTAATGGGATGCCCTCTATGGAGAGGTCATCACAATGTAGTGTCGTTTTTCATCGTGCGGCCGGGATGATATCATCACAGTTTATAGTCATGTGGTAGGACCAATCAGCACAGTTTAAGGTCATATGGCTTGGACCCGGGGGAATGCGCATGATGCGATAAAGCATACCCGATGCAGATGAGGACATAGTCACATACCATCACCGTGCATGATTCCAGGAGAGGAGCCTCGGGCCAAGGGGCCGGTGAGGGTTTAAAGATCAAGGGGCAGGAGACACTAGCCTCCAACTGAGCTGGGTCTAAAACATAATGTCAGGGTGACCCCTCATTTCCCGTGGGGATGAGGGTCAAGTTGTGCATGGTTCTTAGAGAAGACCCCAGCCCATAATCTTAGCGCTTGGATCGCGGGAGCCCCGAGAGACGTCGTAACGCAGCTTTGTCTGCTTGACGTGTGGAAGTGAACTGAGGGTTAGTGCAAGGAGTGCCAAGATTCCACCTTGACATGATGGGGTGGAACATAATGTGAATCATGAAACCAACATTCAGGGCCTTAAGGAGTCGACATGATGACGGAGGATTACTGTTGACCATGTTCGCAACATAGCATCCTGTCGTGTTAGCCTGAAATGGGGACAGACAAGTGAGCATCGACCGCTGACCATGTTCACAACGCAGGATTTGTATCAATTTGTTGTCCAAAACCCTCAGGGTCATTGGCCTGTAACGGTAGGAGAGCCCTTAGGAGTTGTATCTAAGCCATTCTTGGGGGTCCCTCCAGGTGTGAAAGATAACGGGGGCCCGAATGAAGGGGAACATGAAGCTTGGAAAGTGGACGGAACCTGCCTAAGTTGAATCTGACACTCCAGGTCTTAGACCAAAGTAATCTGAACACATTAGCAGACCACTGAAAAGGGTCGAAGGGCTCAGTTTGAGAGCGGCCAAAAGGCGGATTCCCGGGAGAAGGGGTCATGGAGCCAAAAACCTTGTACTACACCTATATATCCCCTTCGTGGAGAGGGACATGCCAAGAGGCCAAGGTGACTGGGAGATTATGGGATCTCTTAAGAGACAGGGCTGGACCTGAAACCTAGGTGTGCAGGCGGTCCCACATATCCCATAAGGATGGGAATCAAGCCACACGTAGTTCTAGAGGAATATTTTAAAGTCATGTAGTACAATGAGAGTCATTTCATCCGGGAATGTGTATGGCACGGAGAGTAACCCGACGTGAATGAAGACATAGTATCACACCACACCGTACAATCCCACAGGAGAGAGCCTGGGCCGGGGACCCGAGGCTGGACCTTGGTCAGGGAGGCCTGACCGGTTTGCAGTTTAAAGTCTTGCAGTGAGGATGGGAAGAGAAGGAGGACACCTCAAATAAGGGCGGTATATGGTGCGGCGACTAACCCAACGTGAATGAGGACATAATACCACACCACACCGTGCAATCCCGCAGGAGAGAGCCTGAGCCGGGGGCCCAAGTCTGGGCCTCGGTTAGGGAGGCCTGACCGGCTTGCAGTTTAACATCTTGCGGGATGAATGTGCAGTTTAAGGTCATGCGGGACCGGAGGCAGTTTAGGGTCATGCGGGACCATACAGTTTAAGGTCATGCAGGACCGTACAGTTTAAGGTCATGCCGGACCGTACAGTTTAAGGTCATGCAGGACCATACAGTTTAAGGTCATGCAGGACTAGAGGCTCAAGTGAAGTATTTCTTGAGGAACTTGGTGTTGGTGGGAGGAGTTATACACTCACCATCCATGGTCACTAGGGAGTAGTACACCTTATGAAAAATGAAAGTTCCATCACATTTGGGCTCCAACTTAGGTGGTTTCCTTTCGGGGATCATCAGCGCCCTAAGGGCCAAGACAAAATCTCCTTGCAGGAAAGAGCGGAGGCGAACCTTATTGTTGAAGTCTCAATCCATCCTACTCTGATTCCTTTCCAGGTTGTGCAAAGCACGAATCCTATTCTAGTCCAGCAATTCCAATTCAGTTAGACGGATTTCGGCAAATCTATCCGGAACTTGCTGGTCATAGACCGTTGTGCGCAATGAGGGAAACTGAATCTCAATAGGCAGGACGGCCTCAATTCCGTACACTAGGGAGTACGAGGTCACCTGGGTGGAATTATGAGTCATCGTCCGATAATCCCAGAGGGCATTGGGGAGATTATCCGGCCAAATCATCTTGTTCTGACCAACCATCTTTTACAGGATGTTAGAGATGGTTTTGTTAAATGCCTCAATCTATCCATTTTCCTACGCATGATAGCGGGAGGTATGGTTGGAGAGAATGTTGTACTTGGCGTACAATTTCTTCAGCTCGGATGCTCGGAAGTTGGTGTCATTATCAGTGAGAGTGAGGATAGCGTGAGGTACTCCAAATTGATAAATGATGTTGGAACTCATGAAGTCAATGATAGAATGGGCTTTGACTTCCTTGAGCGGAATCGCCTCCGCCCACTTGGAAAAGAAATCTGTAGTGGTCAGAATGAACCAGCATTGGCGAGTCGTTGCTGGTGGGTAAGGTCGTACAAAATCCAACCCCCATACTAAAAAGGTCCAAGAATACTTGGTAGTGTGGAGAGGCTATGGTGGTCGATGCACAAAGTTAGAATGAACTTGGCACGCATGGAACCTCTTGGCGAACTCGATGCAGTCATGGATCATAGAGGGCCAGAAGTATCCCAGTCTCCGTATCTTGTGAGACAACTTTGACCTGGCCTGATGGGCGCCACAGGAACCAGCATGAACTTCTTGCATGACCTATGGAATCTTGACTCCTTGAAGGCAACGAAGGATAACACCATCAAATCCGTGTTTATAAAGGATTTTCTCAAGGTTAGGACCGCTTTGAAGAGTAAATTGTAGCGTGCGGTGTCGGATTCGCTCGCGCTCAGCCCAGTATGACGGGAGACTACCGTGTTGGAGGTATTCAACCAAGGGTGTCCTCTAATCAGGAACTATCTCGATCACAGCACCTGAGAGACCCGCGGGTTCCTATGTAGGGGCACCAGTGGTAAGATGGTTTAGCCGTGGGTCACGATCATCCTCTGGGGTAATGGGAGCAATGACTCTCCGGTGCGCCACGTGGATAATCAGGTCGTCCTGTTCGGGCTCCGCAAGTGATGCGGCCAGCTAGCCAAAGCATCTTCTCGACCATTCTGTGACTGAGGGATTTGAACGACCTCTAGCCGAGAAGGGAACTGGGACATTAGATGGAGGGTGCACTTCAAAAATGGGACGAGTTCTGGCTTTCTGACAACATAGTCTCCATTGAACTTCTTGATGACCAGCTCAGAATCCCCTTTCACATGCAGATGGGGTACGTCGATCTTGAGGGCCAGCTCGAGACCAGTAATGAGGGCATGATACTCTGACTTGTTGTTGGTGCAACCCTCCGACAACAGGAATGAGTATGGAATAACGGCTTGCTCCAGGGTGATGAAGACAATACCCAGGCCCACTCTGTTGAGCCTAGAATTGTTGAGCCTCCTATCGTTGGGGATCTAGGAGGCACTGTAAAAGTTCATCTGCCAACATGGGATGGCATGATCGACTGAGAGGATTGACTCGTCAAGAAAACCTAGGTCCAGCGGCTGATCTGCGGAGGTTGGGTGGGAAACTAAAATTTTTTCCAATTCCTATCCTTTGATAGCCTTCTGAGGCACAAACCTGATGTCGAACTGATAGAGGATCACCTCCCACCACGTTAGTCGGCCAGTCAACATAGGTCAGTTCAGGATGTACATCAGTGGGTATACCCGAGAGACCAGTTGTACCTCATGGTGATGCAATTAGCACCGCAATTTTTTTATGGAAAACATGAGCGCAAGGCAGCTCTTCTCGATGGGAGAATATCTGATTTCCGTATCGAGGAGCACGCGACTGAGGTAGTAGAGGCTGTTCTCTATTCCCTCGTTGTTCTTCTGGGTGAGAAGTGCACCAAGGGACCATTCCAGGGTGGTCACGTAAAGGACCAGTGGATTTTCGGAGATGGGTGGCATCAAGACCGGAGGATGGAGTAGATACTACTTGATTTCCTCAAAGGCGGCCTGACACTCTTCATCCCATTCATAGGTGGTTCCCTTCTTCATGAGCTGGGAAAAGGTCTTACACTTTCCAGCCAGATTTTCAATGAATCAGCGTATGTAGGCTAAGTGGCCTTGGAAACCTTAAAGCTCCCGAATATTGCTCGGGGGAGGCATCTGGCCGATGGCCTTGATCTTTTCTGGGTCAATCTCAATGCCTCGGTACCTGACAACAAAGCCAAGGAACTTGCCGGAGGTGACCCCGAAAGAACACTTCAACGGGTTCATCTTCATGTGGCGGGAACGGAGGAATCCAAACACTTTCTCAAGGTCCTTAAGATAGTCCTGGAACTGGCGATATTTGACCACTAGATCATCCACATAGCATTCCACCAATGTTCCCATAATCGGCTTGAATATGCGATGCATGGCCTCTGATAGGTGGCACTCGCATTCTTCAGGACGAAGGGCATAACCTGATAACAGAAAGTACCTTGGGGTGACCTGAAGGCATTGGAATCCTCGTCCTCGGGGGCCATCTGGATCTGGTTGTACCCGGAATACCCATCCATGAAGGAGAGGGCTTGGAACCCGGCTGTGGCATCAATCAACAACTCTGTCGCTGGAAGGGGAAAATCATCCTTCGGACAGCAGTGATTGAGATCGCGGAAGTCGATACAGGCTCTGATTTGTCCATTCTTCTTCCTGACTGGCATGATGTTGGCTAGCCACTTGGGATACTGGACTTCCTTAATGAAGTTGGATTTGATGAGTTTATCAACCTTGGCCTCGATTGTGGCACCATGAGAAGGGTGCATCTTTCTGAGAGGCTGTTTGAACCCGCGATGGTTTGCCGGAAGACCAAGGCGGTGAACGGCTACCTGAGGATCTAGTCCTGGAATCTCAGCGTAACTCCAAGCAAACACATCACGGTGTTGTTTGAGGAATTCCACATACTGCTGCTGCTCCTCGGGGGGCATGGCGACACTGACCAATGTGGGTCTTGGGTCTGCCTCGCTACCGAGGTTCACCTGTACCAACTCGTCGAATGTGGTGGAGACGCCTTCCTCAAAGGTAGGGGGATCATCCTCTAGGTCCCCTTCTCCACTTGTGGAGGGATCTTCTATGGGGGGAGTTACTTTCGAGCCACCAGACTCTGATGGGAGGTCAGTGCCGGCTTGAGCGGCAGTGGTCATCACATCAGGAGATTCATGCGCCCCTGAGACCATAGCGATGAAGCTAGTTGATCCAATCCCATCTGGTCTTCAGCCCGTGGGGCCGTGGTTGATGACATCAAAGCAGTAGTGGTGCATCGTCTTGAGCCGGTTGATTCCAGCCCAGTTAAATAGACACGTATGATGTACCACCATTGCCATGAGCCTGACATCCTGATACCGTACAGGGGTAGGATGTTCCGGGATCACCCGAGCCTGGTTGGTGTAGGAGTACGAGGTGATTTTCCACCGTCTCTTGGACCTGAGGATATGCCTTCCTCTTGTACCCGAAACAACAAAACACTGCCCCATTTCAGGGTTCGTGGCCTCCAACCGATGGATTGGGAAGACGTAGGTGTCATCCAAACCTTCCCAAGGGTCGGTTGTGGTGGCAATGTGCTCAACTTCACTTGTATGGACTTGTTTATCCTTGCTCTTGTAATAGTCATCATCCAGATAATGAGCTTCACAAGAGGCAAAAGGAGATGCATCTCCTTGGAGCATGCCTACTCGACCATTAAGAGAGTATTTGAGGCATTGGTGATACAATGAGGGGACCGCTGCATGAAGGTGGAGCCACGGCCTACCCATAAATGTGTTGTATGCAGTGTCCTCTAAGACAACCATGAATTTAGTGCTGGCGATTAGGCCATAAAACTGGGTCTTCAAGCGGATCTTCCCAACCGGGGTTTGCTCGGTTCTGTCATATCCCTGGATTCTGAGGTCGGAGGGAGTTAAATCATCCTCAGACAAACCCATCTTCTGCAATGTCCGAGTCGGGATTAGGTTAATCCCAGAACCCATGTCAACAAGACAGTGGCGGACTTCCACGCCATTGAACTGGCCAGTGATGTACAGCGAGAAAATGTGCCCCTGTATGAGAGGGTCTTCATCTTCACCGAAGAATGAGATAACTGCCTGGAATTCAGCATTCTCAACTACCTCGGCGTGGAAGGCTTCTGCAGCTGCTACCTCCATCTCAAACTGGAGGGGGCTCCTTAGAACATCAACAAGTGCCTCACACATTTAGGATGACAGGAGAAGAGCCTCAAGGATAGAAAGACTTGCTGGAATGCCGGCAAGGTGCTTCAGAACATCATAATTTTGCACCAAACACGAGCCTCTGCTTACGGGAGGCCGCTCTGCAATTGGAGGCACTGCGGGCCCTTCCGGCTGGACCGGCGGCTGACTGGTACTAGGCATATCTCACTATTCACTAGTCGAAGCCCAGGGAGTGGCTGTCGGATGAGGACCGGAAGGCTAGGGTTGGTTGGTGGCAGGGTGAAGCTGGTCGTGGCACGACCGATGTGGTTCCTCCTGATCCAGCAACACAAACGGTGGTAGAGGCGGACCTATCGACACTGGATGAAGGGGCCGCGTGTGCTGAGCTCTACACTGGGCCTGCTGTCTGGTCTCAGTGGTGTGTACAGACTGGCTAGAGGTGCCAACTGTCGTGCCCCAGTGATTCATGTAACCATATTTTTGACGACGCTGGCGACGGCTGGGGACATTGGGAAGGTCTACCTGACATTCCTCATCATCGAGAGTCAAATAGGGATTTACCAACTCTACGGTGTTAACCGAAGCATACCCCTGACTGTCACTTGATGAATCATCCACCACTAGGCGGATTTTGGGAGGGATTCCCATCTCCGGGGGCATGAAGTCACCAAGAGTGCGGGACGACGACGACATTGGTGGAGCATGTTGCTTCTTCTTGCGCCGCCACTATTTTTTCTTCTGGGAAGAGACTGGCTGAGACGACGATGTCGAATTAGTAACTGCAGCTTCTGAGGGCTCTGGTTGATTCAGGCGTACACGAATGATACCATGGGTGCAGGAGACCATCTTGTGGGCCATCCAGTCATTATACTTCTGGGACCCATGGTCGGAAACCTGATTCCATTCACCCTTATCGCCACTACTACCATCTGATCTCACAAAGACACCCGCCACTTGTGTTGGGACTGGGCCTAATCTGAATATGTTGTTGTCAATCTGGTCTTGGAGCCATTCCTTGAACATGTATCACCGCTTGATAGTGTTCCCCAAGATCCGATGATAAGGGAAGTAGTTGGGATGATCAGTGAGATGCGCCTCTTCTTACTTCCGGCACTCAAGAAGCCGCACAATTCTCTGCTCCAAGGCACTGCGGAAGTAACCAGAGACCTGAGCCTTGTCAAACTAGTAGGTCTGATTCCTTCTATCCGGAAGAGGGTCTCTAGGAGTCTGACCCTGATGGGGGGCCGAAGGAGCATGCCGAGGAGGCGTAACCTGATTATCTCACCTAGGAGGTGGCGGTGCGTTTTGCAGAGGCGCTTGCTGATTTTGAGGCAGTCGCTGCTGAGCTGGAAGCTGCGCCTGTAGGGGTGGACCCCTATGGGGCTGCGGAGTTGGCCTCACTGGTAGCAATTCTAGCTACCTGGGGGCCTCTATCTGGGCCACAGCAGTGGGCTCGGCTCTGGCGGCTCTCCTTGTTGGGATCACAGGAGGTAGTGGGCGTGCCTGACTGGCCTGTTGCAGGGCTTCTTCGAGTCGCTGAGCCTTGTCTGAGAATTCATGGAACCCTCCGGTGTAATTATGAGTGATCAAAGAAGGAACCAGCTCTGCCTTGACGTTCCCTACGCACATTGTCAGTAATTTCTCCTGAGTTAGCGGCATGTCAAGGGAGTATGTGAGCCCCTTCCACCGGGCGATGAAGTTCGCGACTCGCTCATCGGGCCTTTGCTTGCACCTGAAGAGGTATGTGATGTTCGTCTTCTGGGTTATGGAACTGAACTGGTAGAGGAATTTCCTGTGAAGGTCCTCCCAGCTAGTCATGGATCTGATAGGGAGCTGGTTGTACCAGACAAATGTCGGCCCCTCCAGTGTCTGAACAAAGCAACGGAGATTGGCGGCCTCCTACTGCGCTGGAGTCCCTAACATAGGCCCACACCTTGAATTGAAGTGGGCCAGGTGCTGAGGTGGGTCTCCTGTCCCATTAAAGGGGGAGAAAGTGGGGTTCCCAAACCCCGAAGGTGCTGGCATATCTTCCACCAACGTTGGGTGCGGCTTGTCGTCTGGTGGGATCGCCACCTTTTGAGTTTCCAAAGCCTCTAAGCGGGCGATGAGTGCTGCCATTGGATCGTCTGGACGCGGGTTTCTATCCTGACGGGGATCCCTAACCACAAGCGTGTTGCCAGGCTCTTCAATGCGGTAAAAAAACTCAGCAGCTCGTGGGGAGGCTGGTGGAGCACCCCTTGGGGCGGCTGGAGGAACCCGAGCGCGGTCTCTTGGGTGGTCACGCCGCTCAGGAGGGTTCGACAAAACATATCGCACCCTCTTGCCATGAGCTCCGGCCTCTCCTCTGTCAGTGAACATGGCATGATCGAGGTTGGCTGGGAGAATCTCGCCAAGGGGTAGTTGTTCCTGCCCATACTGCCACGGCCTAGGATCACCGTAGTCGGGTCGCCGCTCTGCAATGCGTTCAACCAGAAGCTCATCGACCAACCTCTTCTGTTCAGCAAGTTGTTGGCGCAGTGTGGCCTTCTCGAGATCTTCCTCTTCCTTCTGCACTAAGACAAACAGGTCGGAGATCTTGATAGCCCCAACATGCTCTTTACCCTTGCCGATATTCCGGCTCAGTATTAATGCCTCAGTGGGTGCGGGGAGACCTAGTAGGTTCCTCTACTGATGAGTAATCCTCCCTGATGAGTCTAGTGGAAGCTTCTCCTCAAGGGGTGAGTCCCCATCAAGAAGTTCCAAACCGCCCCCCTCTCCTGACAGATCGGCCATGTTGACCACCACTACCCTCGGGGGCATGTCCTCGGAGCCACCCAGTGAGTCGGGCTGCCGGCGAACCACACTGAAGAGAAGGGCAGCGTATTGCCCCCATCCACAGACGTGCGCGTGGGGGTGGCCTCCCTGATAACTTTGCAGAGTACTTGAAATCTCTGAACGCATTGTTGTTGGAGGGCCCTGTGGTGGCCAAGTGATTCGGGGTGCCAGACCACGGGGAGCGCGGCCAGGTCGACCCGACGACATTACTCGCTGATATCCTCTAGGTGTGCTTGGCTCCCAGGATAAGGCACTTGCTGATGGCGAATACGGGAGTGAGTCGCCCAGAGGGTCTGTTGAAAACATTCAAACTCTCCCGGGGTGAGCGATTCTGGTGTATCAAAATCCGACCCTGCAATCAGCCAAAACTTCTTGGGGAAGTGGCCAGCTGCGAGGATGGTCCAGAAGCTCCATGACTCAGGTTCAGGATCCGGCCCTTGATGGCCCTTCTCATCAACTGGGAATGGCTGGGGAACTGGAAACGGTGCCGAGGCAGGCCGCTGGGTCAGTGGGCTGGCCGGTGGAGAATACGGTGAGCAGACCAACTGGCCGCTGAATCCTGGATCGTCCTCCGAGGGTTGTAGTGTCCTAGCTGCCACGTCACGATAGGATTGACCGGCTAACGGGCCTCCTGTCACAGTGTCGGTGCTTGTCGGGGGCGTGCTATGTCGTGACTCTTCAGCCGTTGACCCCCAAAAAAGGTCTCCGTCACCTCTGGATGAGGTGGAAGGTGCTCCCAGAGAGGCCGATGGTGATAGCAAGTTCGATCCCTTGGGGTATGCCAAGTCCTCGTCCTCGTGGATATACATTCAGAGGGAGGCGGGGATCGTACGGATCTCGCATTCAGGGAGTACGAGGCTGACGCGTCGCGTTCTTATCCTAGCCCTTGACTTAAAGGACTGAGGAGAGGGCTCCATCACCGAGTCGTACTCCACCTCAGAGTCTGACAAACGGACTGGTCTGATTTCCATCTGGCCTTCCCTGGAATTTCTCTTACGGCGACGACGTCCCGCCTTCCTGCCCCTGGGTGGCTCCTCAGGGCAAGGCTGATTTCCGTCACAGAGTCCACTGGCCGCACTGGTGCTGGGTCGAAGAGGATTGAAGGTCGGGGTGCAGGGAGCACCGGGGAAAATGTCTAAAGGGACACAGGGAGGACCTCCATGTGGGTGAGTGACTGGATATACAACGGCTCCATACTCACGGCCTGTGGTAGGGGAAGGGACCCTGTACCCGGTGCAGTGAGTGCTGGAGAGAGCCCCACCCGGAGTGTTGCTACCTCAGGGGATCCCCTTACCTGTAGCGAGGGTGGCACCAAGCGAGCCTCCGGGACGAGGTTGGAAGCAGGGAAGACCCATACCTTCCAGAATGGTGGCACATAGTAGGCCTTCACGCTGGATGGCACTACCACGAATTGGTCCGCGGGGGCCATTGCCTGTGTCAGCGACCGAGAGAGTCGACCAAACCTGCCCGTGGGGCGGTCGGAGCCTCGATCCAGATTAGGCATATAACTGCCCCTGCTCAATGTGTTTAGGGGTTTGATTACAGGAGCCAGCAGTGGGTCGGGCCACAGTGGTTTCTGACGTTGATGCCCTGGGGCAGGCATTCTCTTCCACTCATGCCCGACGCTGGTGTTGGGTCAGGTGGGTTGGAGATGGTGGTGCAGGCAGATGGATTGCCTACTCTTCAGCCCAGGGAGTCAGGCGGTGGCGCCGATGTGGCCTGTCGGGGGCCCTTACCATGAATCCTTGAAGCGGTTCTCCGATTGGGCCGACCCAGGCATCCCCTACCTCGTCGGCATAGGGGAGGGTGGTCTCACGGCGTTCCAGGGATAAGCTCCCAAAACGGTTGAATGTCAGGGTGGGGAGTAGCGACTCCCTACGCGGCCCTCAGGGGTAGCGTTGGTGGCAAGGCACAGCTGCCTCAAGGTCCAAATGGGCCATGTCCCTAGTGGGGATGACCCCCTCCTCCTCGTACCTACGCACATGGTCATTGATCACCCTTCGTTGGATAATCTCTGATGGGGAGAGGGGGCATGAGCGCCCAGCAGTCGTGGCAGTCGTAGCAGCTGTGGAAGAGGCGGAACCGCGCGGGGTAGTCGCGTTGGTACTTCCCATGACCCTGCGCTGGTGGGCAGGTGGCAACGGAGCTCCGGATGCAGCGATCTGATTCCTGAAAGCAGGGAGATGAACCCATTAACACTGATAGGAAAAGAAATTGACAACCAGTATCCCAACGCTATTCTATCTTTTGTGGTCGGTAAGAGGGATCCACGCTGTCCACGTTGCAGAACAGTGTGCTCAACATCCTAACTGCCCCAATCCCTGGCGAGTTTCACATCCTGGTGCTGGGTGCCCGGACCTGGTGACATGCTAATCTTCCAACACCCCAAACACTACCAGTCTCTATATTGAGGAGAGGAGATTCACATCGATTTCACCATTTCTGTTTCTGACGCTTCCTCCAGGGTGTGCGTGCGCATCCATCATGCAGAGGACGCGCGGCTTGTTGCCCTACATTCCCGCTTTCCAAAGGTGGGAGGAATTCGTTCCTTCTTCAGGGACATCTTCTCCTTGATCGAAACTGTGATGATGGGATGTCAGTTCTTCCTTCCATGGATTCCTCCTCGGAACTTGTCACCTAGTCTGGGTCTCCCTCATAGATTTAAGACGTATTCATGAATCTCACTCCTGGTGTCATATCTTCATGGACACCAGTTAATTACACTGCTTCCGTTGAGATGCTCCAAGGGGTCTGGTCGGGGTAGCAACCTTCGGTTAGGAGAGTGGTCATGCTGAGGCATCGTTGGCATGTCTTGACACTGGGGGAATGGCATGTCTATCTTCTTTCCCTTATTATAGGGCTTCTCGAGGGCGCAGAAGCCCGAGGAATCCCACATTGAATGTGGGGAACTGTATGTCATAGGCATGTATCTGAGGTTTTCCTCAGCTTCCCATGTTTAACATGGGGTATGCCGTGAGTTTAATGTCTAGTGGAGATGGATCGGACTGATCAAAACATTGGCTAGAGTGGATCAGATTGAAGAACCCCCTGGAGGGAACACCGATGTTGGGGCCATCATGTGGGCGGCTTCTCGAATGCTATGGAGGGGAATGAGGTGGCATGATCCCACCGAGTTGTGGCATCCCAGGTAACAATCAGGATGGGTGATGAAGTGAAGGGTCTTGAACCTCGTGGAGGCTTCCTACGTATCCCCGTGACAGGGAATCAAAGTCTGTGTAGTTCGATGATACGGTGGGACACCTAAAAAGGAGACCCGTGAGAATGAATGCATGGATGGGACCCAGAGAGAGTAAGGCCTCTGGGCTAGGGAATGAGCTTCCCAAGGCACGTGGGCTTGAGGGAGAGGTCAGGATGGGACATGGGTGTTGGGATTGAACCTCATGGATGCTTCCTACATACCATGCCTTAGCACAGATCAAAGTCCTCGTAGTTCGGGTGGATGGGGCTTACGCTCTGAGACGGACCACGATGATGGATGGATGGGTCTTACACTCTAAAGAGCCCCACAATGGTGGATAGATGGGGCTTACGCTCTGAGGTGGCCCACAGTGATGGATGGATGGGGCTTACGCTTTGAGGTGGCCCACACTGATGGATAGATGGGGCTTACGCTCTGAGGTGGCCCACAGTGATGGATGGATGGGGCTTACGCTTTGAGGCGGCCCACAATGATGGATAGATGGGGCTTATGCTCTAAGGTATCCCACAGTGATTGGCGAACTGACGTGAAGAGGTCGAAACGACCGGGTGGAGGGCTTGAACCTCGTGGAGGCTTCCTATGTACCATGCCTTAGCACAGATCAAAGTCCACGTAGTTCGGGTGGACAGTTTAATGTCATGCGGGATGGGGGAATGTGGGGATTATGCTCTGAGGCGGCCCATGGTGGCGGTGAACCGACGTGAAGGAGTCGGAATGACCGGGTGGAGGGTTGAATCTCGTGGAGCCTTCCTACGTACCATGCCTTAGCACGGATCAAAGTCCACGTAGTTTGTTGTAGGCGGGGGTCACGGTCGGTGCTCACTCTAAGATCACGTGAGTCATGCTCGGTGTGAGAAACACGAGGTTGCAGGGACCTGATGATCACATCGCAAAGGATGCATCCGTGAGAAGTGAAGAGGGGCTTACGCATTGAGCGGCCCAGGGTGTCAGGACTTACTCCAGGATTGAGGCCCAAGGTGCGACAAAGCGCAGAGGGAGAGGGATTTGGGACCGAAGAAAGGAGGGGCCTCATTCCCTATCACACCCTCCACTGGCCTTGGTGGTGGGGAAGTACAGAGGTGAATGGGTGATACCTTCCACAAGAGGGGCTAGGGGATTAAACCAAGGAGGCTGCCCTTCCCCCGTGGACAAACGCCAATCTGAGAATGAGGATATCATCCCATGTGAGGGGCGATCCCATCCCCGTGGAGATGAGTGGGCGTAAAGAATTCCCGAGCCGGGGGGACCCTGCGTGTGAGGCACAGGGCCAGATCAAAGTTTAATGTCATGTGTTGAGGATGAGGTGCTTGGAAGTTTAACGTTCTACAGCTCGTATGAGGTGGGTTTGCTCCACAACCCTAGGACTTACATAACTGGCACCCTCTACCCCTTGTGGGAGGGAAGGCATCGGCAAGGCCGTCATGAAGGGGGGTCGCAGAGCGAACCATTGAGGGGTCCATGTTAGTGTGGCTATACGAAGAAGCAATATCCGTTAGCATTCCTATGCGAAGAATCATGAGGCAAAGCAACGCAACGGTAAAAACCGCCCAAGGGACCTTGAGGTTACTTCGTACGAGCCTGGAAGGCCGCACGGGAAAACAACACATGGTGTGTATGCCCGATGTGTGTGCCCAGGGCATACAAAAGGAGGGCATCAGGTGCCTACGTATGGAGGCACCCGAGGATCATCAAGGTGAGGGGTCCCGAGGATTGCACGCAAATAAATGGTTTGCACACAAAACATCGGGATGACGCGTAATCGGGGCAGAGTATTTGCACGCAATTAGCAGGACCGCGCCCAAGGGACATGGATTGCGTGTGAGTGGAAAAGACCGCACCCAAACTCAAGGCCACACCCAGAGGAAGGTATTTCAAGCAATTAGACCGTTTTATGTGCAACGGAAGGAATTGTGTGCAAGGGAGGAACCCTGAAGGGTTTGGAATTCTATTTAAGTCAGTGGGATTGCGTGCAAAGGTGGATCCCTGGGTGAGGTGGCATGAAAAGGATCAGTACCTGAAGGCCATCTTGTGCGCGTGGAAGCCCAATTTTGCACACAAGAGCCAGTTCGAAATCCACTATCCCAAAATGTAAGGGGTCTCCTTCTATTTATAGGCCTTCGGCATCGCGGAATCCAGGAGGAGCGCGAAATTTTGCGCGTCAGAGATGGCGGTGCGGAACGTTAGCCGTGCAAGCGTGGGCACGCAATTATTGTGCGCCTGGGCTAAGATCCCTTCGTGAATCCCGGACCCCTTTCACGCAGCCCCCACTTTTTCACGCGCATTCCCCTTAATTTTGCGCAACACTTCTGGGCCCTCCAGACCGGGTCTCCGGGTCCGAATATGACTTCGCTTTGTCATTTCGAAACTTCCTTTAGGAATTATGAACTTTTCAGCGTCTAGAGAGTCATAAAACATATCTTGATTATGAAATCAAGTATATTACATAACATAGCATGCATGATTGATCCTATCACTGAATTTTATGGTATCTTACTCATTCTATTTTTCTCCTATTGTGTCTAGGGACACATTTTCTTAGAAAGATATAAACCATGTGACACTGGAACCAATCCCCTCTTGGATTATTCCATACTAAATATCTTTATTATTTGGTAAATATATGTACTTTGACTTAGTCTAATTAGCCTCTTGGATCTATCATGAATGATCTTGATCCCTATAATATAGGCTGATTCACCTAAATCCTTCATGGAGAAGCACTTGTTCAACCAGTCTTTAACTGACTGCAAGACTGGTATGTCGTTTCCAATAAGAAATATGTCATCAATATATACTACTAGTATAATGACCACATTACCATTAAATATTTTATAAACACATGGATCATATTCACTTTTAATGAAACCAAATTCTTTTATAGATTCATCAAATCAAATGTTCCATGACCTAGATGCTTGCTTCAATCCATAAATGGATCACTGTAACTTGAAAACCCTTTTGGCATCCCCTGGTGTCACAAACCCTTCTGGTTGTGTCATATAGACATGTTTATAAAGGTTCCCATTAAGGAATACAGTTTTTACATCCATCTTCCAAATCTCATAGACGTGGTAAGTTATTATGGAAAATATGATTCTGATGGAATTAAACATGGAAACTAGTGAAAAAGTTTCATTGTAGTCAATTCCTTGATGTTGTTTAAACCATTTAGACACTATCCTTTCTTTATAGGTACTTACTTTACCTTCCATGTCTATATTCCTCTTGAATACCCATTTACATCCAACAGGATTTACATCAACTAGCGCATCGACCAGAACCCAAACTTGGTTCTGATACATGGAATCCATCTCATAATTAATAGTTTTTATCCATATTAAATCTTCTCATCTCTATACTACCTTCCTATAGGAGAGAATTTTATCATTTTCCAACAATAATGAGTCACCATCCTCAGTTAAAAGAAAACCATATCTCTCTGGTTACCTTACCTCTCTTACACTCCTATGCAGTACTTGTTTTTCAAGAACTACTTCTTCCATGAGGACTTGTGGAACTTTTTATTGTACCAACTCATGTGTATCTTGAGCATCAACTTCATTGAAGTCAATCTTTCTCCCTCTATACTTTTTTTGGATGTGCTCCCTCTAAAAAAATATGGCTTGTCTGGAAATGGTCACTTTCTTGTCTGAGGGGTTGTATAGGTAGTATCCCTTTGTTTCCTTGGGATACCCTATAAAGATACACCTCATGCCCTGGGGTGATAGTTTATTGCCTAAGAAATCCTTAACAAACACCTTGCATCCCCATACATATGTATGTGATAAAATGGGTTTCTTTACACTCCATAGATTGAAGGGAATTCCATTTACCGCTTTAGTTGGTACTCAGTTTAATGTGTATGTCGGAGTTTGTAATTCATATCCCCAAAAGGATAATTAAATATCCTTATGACTCATCATCAACCTCACCATGTCCAACAAGGTATGGTTCCTCCTTTCACTAACACCATTCTGTTGTGGTGTATAAAGTGGAGTGAGTTGAGATAGAATCTCAAACTCTCGTAAAAAGTCTACGAACTCTTGGTTAATATATTCTCCACCTTGATCCGATCAAAGCTTATTTATCTTCTTACCAAGATGATTCTCTAATTCATTCCTAAATTCCTTGAATTTCTCAAAAGACTCGGACTTATACCTCATCAAGTAAATATATCCATATCTACTCAAGTCATCAGTAAAAGTTATGAAGTAAGAATATCCATCTCTAGATTCTACTGGAAAAGTTCTACACACATTAGTGTGTACCAATCCTAGAAGCTCTATGGCTCTTTCACCTTGTCCACCAAATGGTGGTTTGGTCATTTTCCCTTATAAAAAAGTGTGACATCTATCAAATGGTTTTAGCTCAGAAGAGTCTAAATAACCATCTTGATAGAGTTTTGTCAAACGCTTCTCATTTACATGACCGAGATGGTGATGCCATAACTGGGTGTTATATTAGTCATGTGAACTTTATTTGTTATCTATTTCCAACACTTGGGTTTTATAATTTAATACATACAGACCGTTATTTAAATGTGTCATACCATAATATATATTGTCCTTATAAAAGAAACAAAATTTATTTACGAACTTGAAAATAAATCCATCTATATCTAAACTTGATACAAAAAATTATGTTCTTGGTAACAATAGGTACATAATAACATCCATTTAAAACCAAGATCATTCTCATTATTAATATGAGGTGGTAGTCACCAATGGCAAGAGAAGTCATCCTCGCACCATTAGTAGCTCCCAGATCCACCTATCCTCTGGTAATTTTTCTTAATCTACCTAGTTTCTGCATTTGAATATAGATGTGATCACCATAAACTGCATATAATACCCAATGTGTATAAATGGAAATATTTCACTTGATAACAAACTCACCTTTGTATTCCCCTTACCTTTGGGTTTAGTTCCTCTTTCAATGGCCTGACTTTCCACATGAAAATCATAATGCCTCCTTTTCCTTGCCCTGCCTTTGGATCTTCTTCTTCTTGGTGAGATGGTGATCAGGGGCTTTAGACTATTTATAAGTCTTAGGACCCTTTGCCTTGTCCTTCCTCTTCCTATTCACCATAAGGATTGCAGGTTTTTCGCACCCCATGTCCTTATCCACTTGGATAATTAAAGTAAGAATTTCAGATATACTCTTCTCATTATTTCTTATATTATAATTCACAATAAAACTAGAGAAGGTCTTGGGCAGTGATGATAGTATGAGATTTGTACACAACTCATCTGGGAATTTAATCCCTAAGATGTCCAGACACTCAATGTAGCCAATAATCTTGACTACATGTGGCCCAGCTGGCACAGACTCTCCAAGATTAGTAGTGAAAAAAACATTGGAGATCTCATACCTCTCTTATCTCACCTTATCTTGATAGAGATATCGAAGGTGATACATCATGCTATAAGCATCCATTTCCTCATATTGCTTCAAGAGCTCATTGTTTATAGATTATAGCATGAGGCACTGAACATACATTGCATCATTTAGATGTTTCTCATACACAGAGAGTTCCCCATCACTCACCTCATTTCCAGGAACAATTGGTAAAAGTTCTACCAGCACATATAGTTTCCTTTCATGGTGAAGGATGACCTAAAGGTGTCTTTTACACTCCTGGAAATTAATGTCGGTGAGAAGGTTTTACTTCTCAAGTATGGATCGCAATGATATGTTTGATTTCATTTTTAATGTCGTTTCTATAAATAATATAAACAAATTTTTTGGTACTTTATCTGATAAAATTAATACAAATAAATAAATAAATATTCATTAGTCTCCCATTATTTTATTGAAACCCAATAGCTCTTACCATTGGTTTCATAATATCTTGTTTCTTGGACATTCTAGCAGTAAGGATCCATATTGTCCTTCACATTACCCCAACTTTGTCTGGTCAAACAATTTGAAAGGTTTTAGGTAGACATTCCAAATGCCAACTGCAATAACTCGCAGCTCCTTGATCCGTTGAGTGGACTCCCCAATCCTGAAATCCTTAATTTTGGATTTCCTCAACCTTTGCCTCTCAGTTACACTAAGTCATACTTTGGCAGTCAACCCTTGATTTAAATTAAGTCAAGTCAACCCAATACCTCAAATTTTAATTCCCTGATAATTGAAAGCACCCCAACTTTGGTTGGTTAAGCACTTTGAACTATGGTTCGATTCTAACTGAAGTAATGGAAGGATATACCGGTTTAATATTTTATTGAGGGATTTTATCCTTTATGTGTAAATTTCAATTTATTATCTTTTCAAATGCTTGTTAATATTAAGTGGGATAATCTTAAGTGATTAACCATGCATTAGATATTATTTACGCATAATCTAGTTTATTTTAGTTTCATCTTGCATGCTTGTTTAATTCATTAATTATGTGATCGTGATAATACATCTATAATGAATAAACCATGAAACTGAAAGAAATAAAATAAAGGGTATGATCATGATCTTGTTCTAATGGTTAATTATCTAGCGGTTGATAAACTAACTGCTAACATAGGGGAGAAATACCTTGAACCAATTTGGTTCATGTTTACAGCTTTCCACCTATCCACCTTTGTATCGCCTTGGATTGGTTTCTCTTCGGCTCCTAACTTGAACTGCCTCAACTATCTTGGGATCTCCATCCATTACATATGATTTTAATCGCACTTAGGTGAGGGGTAAAAGGTATTTACATAAAAGAAACCATGGGTACACAGGCTTTACATATTAATGAGGAGAGAAGGTGCACATGCCAATAATTTAATTTAATAATAAATTAAAATGGATACCAATCACATAGAAAGGTTTGGTCTATCTCATGATCATCCACATGCATGAAACTAATGTGTGCATTTAATAAAACTAACATTCAATTCTTTAATCATTCTTATTTAAGATAAATCTCGCTCAATCGATTAATTATTATCTTTAATTAATCAATCATTTTTCTGAATTTTCTTTAGATTCTCATCCACTATAATTTTAAACAGATTAATAAATTAATTTAAAATTAAATGTGTACATAACTTGTACCTTGGAGGCAACCCGGTGAATTATCGTCCAAAACTACCCAACATGTATTATACTTGTATACACTTTATTCTTTGTGACATGTAGCATGCATGTAAAATTATAATTGTAATACAACTCATACATGATGTGCAGATCTTTGAACATTACATAGATTTTAATTAAACATTTATATATATATATATCAAACACCTATCACACGTTGTGTCCCAACTTTATACCCACACGAAGGTACATGTCTCAAAGGTTACATAATATAATAATAAATTTTAAATCTACACAATTTGGAAAAAGTACATAGCATGTAGATCCGAATACATGGCGTGTACCCTTCTCACCGTCCATCTGAAGTACATTCCTGGGGAAACAACATGTGAGGTGTACTTCGGAAATCTTCGGAGTACTCAGTGTGTCTAGTGGGTCACACGTTGTGTAGACTCCGCATTACATGGTCACCAGTGGGGAAAGTCATGTATGGGATACATGACTTGATCCTAATCTGAAGGGACTACACGCCATGTCTAGTGGCCCACACGCCATGTAGTCTGGTTTCCATGCGCCAATTTAATCCCGGTCAACACCGTGTGGATTAAAGGTCATTAATGGTGTCATTAATTCCTAATTAATAAAAGATCTCGAGTTGATTATTGAACCAAATATCGATGCGTTGAGCAATACTACACGGCATGTAATTCTAATTACATGGCGTGTAGTCTAGTGTTGTGCGGACAAGATCCTTGGAACCTTTGGATGAGATCCTTGATTTTATTTTATTCATAAAATTGATCATTTCTATTAGATTTTTGAGAAATGATGAAGGGAGAAATAGATCTCGTAATTCATATTTAAAAGAATGATTAAACGTGAATTGACAAACTAAATTATTAAATCGTAAATCATCAACGAATTATTTAGATAATTATAAACAATAATATACCTCCTCTGATACAACTTGTAGGTTCTGGGCACAGCAGAAATGCAGGATGGGCAGTTCCCAACTTTAATTTTTCTGTAATAAATTATTAATCTAGGATCAATATGATGATGAATGTCAGTATCCACAGATTGAATCAAAGAAAAATAAACAAAGAATAATTGCCCTCAGAACCCATAGAGAGGATCAACATATTTTGTTTATAATTAATTAAATTAAATTAAATAAATACCTCTAAGGTGATTCTTTCTTTGTTGATGTGTTCGACCACAGATTTGCAGTGATCCTTCGTTGCGTTGTAGAGATCAAGAGTAGATCTCCTCTAGCGGTGATCCACACGTGCTCCGCGAATCTCTGGACATCGCCGAAAGAGTCTTCGGGTGCTAGCATGGAAGATCTTTGTGCTTACGTCTTCCACCTTCGGTCTCCTTGAGAACCGCTTCCAAAGCATTCTCCTTGATCTGATGGAGGAGGACCACTCTCATTCTTAAGAGCATTCTTATTTAAGATAAATCTCACTCAAATCAATTAATTATTATATTTAATTAATCAATCATTTTTATGAATTTTCTTGAGATTCTCATCCACTATAATTTTAAACAAATTAATAAATTCATTTAAAATTAAATGTGTACATAACTTGTACCTTGGAGAAAATTCGGTGAATTCTCATCCAAAACTACCCAACATGTATTATACTTCTATACACTTTATTCTTTGTGACATGTAGCATGCATGAAAAATTATAATTGTAATACAACTCATACATGATGTGCAGATCTTTGAACATTACACGGATGTTAATTAAACATATATATATATCAAGTACCTATCACATGTTGTGTACCAGCTTTATGCCCACACGAAGGTACATGTCTCAAAGGTTACATAATATAATAATAAATTTTAAATCTACACAATTCGGAAAAAGTACATAGCATGTAGATCTGACTACACGACGTGTATCCTACTCACCATCCATATGAAGTACATGCCTGGGAAAACAACATGTGAGGTGTACTTTGGAAATCTTCGGAGTACTCAGTGTGTCTAGTGGGTCACACGTCATGTAGACTCCGCGTTACATGGTCACCAGCGGGGAAAGTCGTGTATGGGATACACGACTTGATCATGATCCAAAGGGACTACACGCCGTGTCTAGTGAGCCACATGGCATGTAGTCTGGTTTCCATGCGCCAATTTAATCCTGGTCAACACCACATAGATTAAATATAAGGCCCCAGCCTTAAACCTTACTTAATCTTTAGTTATTACAAGATTACACATTGAGGATCTTTTCGGGTTTAGAGTTTTAGAGAATTAGATCATAAAACTTGCATTACATTCCACATATAAACAAAGTGGTTACATAAAGATAGTATTCTTCATTCCCATCAATGGAAACATATTTAAAATAAAACATGGATTCATTCTTGACACTTCCTTGACACTATCATCATATCATGTACCTTTCCCTTGACCTGTGAAAACATTTCAAAAAAACTTGGGATGAGCATAAAAAGCTCAGTATGGGTTATAAAAACATGGAAAGGAAACATGGGTACATATATACATAAGATTGAAATCATACTTTACCCATAAAAAATAAGCACATTAACATATCTCATCAAATCATTAATAAATCATTGAAATCTTAAGACATAAAGGTAACTTGAGGCATTCATAACATTCTTACGTAGGGAGTAACCCTCTTGGTTACGTTTGGAATACCCATCACAGTATATTCCCTAAAATCTCTTCGGAGAAACCTTAACGTTTCACTCCTTCGCGTTACCCAATGCATTGGAGAGATATATCGGGCTCACCCGCCCTTAGTTTATCACGGAACCACCCGTCTTCATAATAATGCCCAAAAACCATAACATAATCGTATCACATAAAACATGCGTAAAGGAAACATAATATTTCCACATTTCAATCACAAGATATCAATACAACACAAAAAACATTGTGAAAACCATTTTCAATACCAAAATAAAAGAAAATTAAAACATGGTATTTATTTTTCTTTTAAAAAGAAGGTATGGCTTGTAGAGGAAGCCGAAACTCAAATAACGGTCACGACGGCGGAGAAGTCGTTGTCGCCGCATACGTACGACAAAAACATTCCCTTTTTTCGTTTAGTAAAACACTTCGTATAAAAAATATTCCTTTTGAATAAATGTAAAAGTCAAAGTGGTTTATACACCGTATAAAAGAAGGTTGTGTATAAAACAAAATATTCCTCAATGAAAGGAGATTGAGACGAAGTCCCATACCTCGTATCCGACTTGACCCGACCGTTCTTTAATCTCCTGAATAATAAACTTGAGTTAATCTCTACTTGCTTATGAACCTTTTTCAAGTTAATTATTCCTTTTATGCCATGTTATGAACATCATGTAATCATTTAAGTTAATAATGTTCATTTTGTCTGTATTTGGTTCTTAAGTCAAAAATAGACTTCTTATACTTACATGTTGTTAATTTGGTCAAAGGTTCATTATATCCAGAATGATATTAATTATTTGGATAACATATATATCATATATATTCATCATATACATGTATTTATAATATTACATCACATTCATAGGTAAGAAATGAAATGCACCGTTCATGGAGACGGTAAGCCGTACGTACGCATGAACGCTACTTCCATTTCTATTTCGTATTTTCTGGAATGGAATCATAATGATATAAGAGTATATTATAATTCCAGTATAATAACATATATAATATCATTAACTTTATCCTTTACACATCCCCCATATGGTATTAACGAATCAAATCACTTTCAGGGGGCGGTAGTCCGCACTTCCTAAAATGAAGATATCGTGTTTACCCATAATGGGAACCATAAAGGTATGCCCAAAATGAAAAAAACAGAAGCTTAAGGAAAATATAAACATATTATATATCATATATAAAAATAGTGACATCATAATGGCCATCTTTGAAGGTGTTAAATGAGTATTGAACAATCATCGTTTCGGGAGGCAGAATTTCGCCATCCACGGAAACCGTATGTTCTTTAACCATTTGATGTAGTTGTGTGAGAGTTTAGCTCAAATAAATATTATAACAACATCCTAGTATATTTAAGATACTGTTGTTGTTACAAAAGAAGTAAATAAAAAGAGTTTAGGGGGTTGGAGAAACAAAATAAAACAAATGAACATGAGAGAATGAATTACCTTTAAAAGTGTAACTCCTTTTGATTTGAGCCTAAAGGCTTCCTTTTAAAGGATTCTGCCCAAAGGGAATCCTCTATGATGAGTAGAGGGATGTGGAGAGAGTAAATGGGAAGGGGTTGGCCGAGCCAAAGGCTTGAGGAGTGTGTGAAATGAGGTAGAGGTGGGGGCCTTTTATAAGAGGAGAGGAGGGGCACTTTTGGAAAGTAAAGAAATATTACTTTATTTGAAAATGTGTTTCGGTTTTAAAAGGTCCCACATTGATATAATTCGTGGATAAGGTGATAAGGGTTCTAAATCCACTCATACAATTGGTTTTGGACATGTGTAGTTCATAGATTTTACATTATCTTTCCATTTTATTTAAATCGTCAAATAATGATGTCATCGCTGCATCATTATTATGTCATAAATAATTTAATTTATTTAATGTCTAAAAATTATAAAAAAAATAATATGATTTAGGAAATATTTTTATCTTTCCAATGACTATTTATAATCAAAAATATGATCTTTATAACCCCATGTAAAAATTGTTTTCGTAAAACATATTATGTTTGTGTCATTTTTACTTTTACATTAAATAAAAAGTAGTTTATGTCATTTCCCAACCAAAGTGGATCCATGGGGTCCCCAAGTTGACTCATGGCTTGCATTGGTCGGCCATGACACAACCAATGAGGGTAGGACATGTGTCAAGCTCATCTTATTTTATTAAATCATTATTTTTTCCTTAAACTACACTAATTACCACTAATCGCGATTAAGAACTTAATAAGTTACTATTCACCAAAAAATTATTATAATCTCATTGAACCACATTTTACTTCTTAATGAAAACCATGTATGTCGGATTTTTGAAATTCAAAACACAATGATGGAAAATTTTCATTTAAACGGAAAATCAGTTTTTATAAGTACCACTTAGTGGTTTCACTATTCATCAAAAATTGAAATTTTTCAGAAAATTACCAAAAATTCACCCTAAGCTATATTTGATATTCAGAATTCAAAAATGAAGTCTATTTTACAAAATTCAAAACATATAAGTCACATTAATTAATTTAATAATTAATTCCCGCTGTCAGAGCAAATAGCGTGTTTTTATGAAACAATAAGTATCAAAAGATTGACACTAGTTTAAGTCCAATTTTAAAGTGAAATTGATTCCAATGACCACCATTGGATTAAATGGTAAAAATATATTCTAATTTCACTTCAAAACCAATTCAAAAGATAATATAATCATATAAATAAATTAGATTAAAAAGTAGTTTTGATGTAAAATGCAGTATTTTTCACTATTCATTAAAAAAATGAACATTGTCAGAAAAATACCAAAAATTCACACAAAGTAAATTTTGATGTACCAATCATAAAGAATAAGTTTATTTTGACAAACATAGTTTATAAAATTGTCAAAATATATATTTAAAAAGGGTTTTCCATCATAAGGCAGTAAAACAATCTTTTAAGAATATTAGTGTATTAAATGCTTAAGATTGGATTTATTTTCATTTTAAGCCTCTAAAACACTATCTTAATCATTAATAGACATAGATAAAAATATCTATTATTCATTACTTACTTGGGATGTTACATCCTTCCCCCCTTTAGAAAATTGCGTCCCCGCAATTTATTTACTTATCGAATAAATGGGGGTACTTATCCCTCATTGCATTTTCAGATTCCCATGTTGCCTCTTCAATCATGTGGTTTTTCCACAAAACCTTTACCTGGTGAATCACTTTATTCCGTAACACTTGCTCCCTGTGTTCAAGAATCTGGACTGGTTGTTCCTCATATGATAGGTTCTCTTCCAGCTGAACTACTTCTGGACTCAAAACATGAGATGGATCTGGCATATACTTTCTCAACATCGAAACGTGAAAAACATTGTGTACCTGAGATAAAATCAGAGGTAAAGCCACTCAGTATGCAACTGATCCAACTCTCTCCAGAATTTCGTATGGTCCAATGAACCTTGGACTCAACTTTCCTTTCTTACCAAATCTCATCACACTTTTCCAGGGAGAAACCTTGAGAAAAACATGATCACCTACCTCGAAAGATAGATCCTTCCTCCGGTTATCCGCATAACTCTTCTGCCTGCTCTGAGCTGTTCTCATGTGTTTCTGAATCAGCTGAACTTTTTCTGCCATCTCTTCTACCAATTCTAGTCCCATCAACTTCCTTTCACCCACTTCATCCCAGAAAGCTGGAGTTCGACACCTATTCCCATATAATGCCTGAAATGGTGCCATCTGTATACTGGAATGAAAACTGTTATTATATGAAAATTCAACCAAAGAAAGATGTTGGTCCCAACTTCCCTGATAATCCATAGAACAATCTCGTAGCATATCCTCCAATGTCTGAATTGTTTGTTCTGACTGCCCATCTGATTGAGGATGAAAAGCTGTACTAAAATTTAATTCAGTACCCAACGACTTCTGAAGGCCTTTCCAAAAGTTAGAAGTAAACCTGGGATCACGATCCGATACAATGGAGAGAGGAACTCCATGTAACCTGACTATCTATTTAAGATACAAACGGGAAAGTTGATCAAGAGATAAAGTATCTCGTATAGCAAGGAAATGAGCAGATTTGGTCAAGCGATCAACAATAACCCAGATTGTATTATTACCTCGAGATGTCTTCGGTAATCCCACAACAAATTCCATGGATATATTCTCCCATTTCCACTCTGGCACTGGTAAAGGCTGAAGCATCCCTTTTGGTAACTGCCGCTCTGCTTTAACCTGCTGACAAGTCAAACACTTCACAGTAAAATCAGCAATATCTATTTTCATTCCATCCCACCAGTAATACTCCCACAGATCTCTATACATCTTAGTACTACCCGGATGAACTGAAAACGGAGAACTATGAGCTTCACATAACAACTCTCTCTTCAACTGTGAATCACAAGGCACACACAATCTCTTCCCAAATCTCAAAACACAATCATTATCAATGTTGAATTCAGGCAACTTACCTTTCTGAACCAGCTCTACCTTTTTCTGCAACTCACTATCTTGCTTCTGTGCTTGCTTGATTCTATCTGATAGAGAAGATCTCACTGATACCTGAAACAAAACAGAAGGACTTCCTGCACCAACAACTTCTATGCCAAAGTTCATCAAATCCTTAACCAAAGGATCACGTTCCAAACGCAACATTGTTAATGAAGCATTACTTTTTCGACTCAAAGCATCAGCCACTTTATTTTCTTTTCCCGGATGGTAATGAATTGTACAATCATAATCCTTGATTAATTCTAGCCATCTCCTTTGTCTCATGTTCAATTATTTCTGAGTGAATATATACTTTAAACTTTTGTGATCGGTATATATTTCACACTTTACTCCATACAAATGATGCCTCCAAATTTTTAAAGCAAAAACAATAGCAGCTAGTTCCAAATCATGTGTAGGGTAATTTACCTCATGAGTTTTCAACTGTCGTGAAGCATAAGCAATTACCTGATCATTTTGCATTAGGACGCAACCAAGTCCTTTCAATGAAGCATCACTGTATATAACAAACTTACCATTCCTGGAAGGTAGTGCCAAAACTGGAGCATTCACCAATCTTCTTTTCAATTCCTGAAAACAATCATCACATTCTTTTGTCCAGATAAACTTAACACCCTTCCGAGTTAGCTTAGTCATTGGACTAGATAACCGTGAAAAATTTCTAACAAACCTTCGGTAATAGCCCTCCAAACCAAGGAAGCTATGAATCTCGGTTACATTTGTGGGTCTTGGCCATTCTTCCACAACTTTTGTTTTTGCAGGATCAACAGTTATTCCATCTTTAGAAACAATGTGACCAAGGAAAGAAATTTGTTGCAACCAAAACTCACACTTGCTGAATTTCCCATACAGTTTCTTTTATTTTAAGGTTTGCAAGATAACCCTTAAATGTCTTTCATGCTCCTCTTTACTTTTAGAAAACACCAAAATATCATCAATGAAAACCACCACAAACTTATCCAAGAACTCATGGAAAATTCTATTCATTAAGTCCATCAATACAGCAGGTGCATTGGTTAGCCCAAAAGTCATTACTACAAATTCATAATTGCCATATCTCGTACGGAACGCGGTCTTCGGAATATCTTCCTCCTTTACCTTCAGCTGATGGTACCCCGATCTCAGGTCAATCTTTGAAAAAAACTGAGCTCCCTGGAGCTGATCAAACAAATCATCGATATGAGGCAAAGGATATTTGTTCCTAACAGTGATATTATTCAAGGCTCTATAATCAATGCAAAGTCTCATAGAACCATCTTTCTTTTTAACAAATAAAACAGGAGCACCCCATGGTGATGTGCTAGGTCTAATGAAACCTTTCTCTAATAAATCTTGAAATTGCTCCTTCAACTCTAAAAGTTCAATTTGTGACATTCGATAAGGGGGTTTTGAAATTGGATTAGCATCAGGAACTAAGTCAACAGTAAACTCAACTTCCCGATCTGGTATTATTCCAGGCAACTCATCAGGAAAAACATCAGGATACTCATTTACCACTGGCACATCATTAATCTGAACAGTTCCTTTATTTTCAACGACGTGTGCAAGGTAGCATTCATTTCCATCTTTTACAAGTTTCTCGGCCTCTTGATAAGTTATCAATAGTAAGGGTTCATTCTTGTAAACAAACTGAAAGTCTTTCTGAAAAGAAACTTCTTTAGCTCTACAGTCAATCTTAGCATGGTAAATAGAGAGCTAATCCATACCCAGGATAACATCAAACTCTACTAGAGGTAGAACAATAAGGTTTTCAAGTAGGTTCTTTCCACAGATAAGGATAGGAAGATTCTTATAAATTCTTTTTGCCTCAACATTTCCCCCAGGTGTTTTTACCAAAAGTTCAGGAGTCATTTCTTGAGATGGTATTCCCATTTTACTAGAAAAGGTTTCAGAGATGAAAGAATGTGTAGACCCCGAATCAAACAACACACTGGCATAATCTGAAAAAACAAACAAAGTACCTGATACAACTTCATTTGATGGCCCGACATCTGCTGAAATAGTTGCAAAGGATTTCACCACCCCTTTCTGCTTGTAGTCTAACTGCTTCCCATCACTCAAGCTCTTTGTCAGACACTCGTTTTCATAGTGACCCATCTCATTGCACTTATAACATTTCACTAATTGTAAATCAAATTTGTTCTTACCTTCACCTTGATCCTTTTTAGTGCAATCACGAACCTTATGTCCCATCTTACCACATCGGTAGCATTTTCCAGAATTTAGAAGACATTCCCCAGCATGCCTTTTTCCACATTTATCACAAACTAGAAACTTAGTTCTCTTACCATCAGACTTTTTTGAAGAATTCTTACCTTTCTCCTGCCACCTCGGTCTCTTCTTCTGCTGGTTGTTATAGAACACTTGGTCATCGGCAAACTCCATTTCCACCTTCTCAGTACATCGAACAAGCTTTTCATAACTTTTAAACTCACGAGAAGCTAATGCCCTTCGATATTTTGGCTTTAATCCTGAGTAAAAATGATTGATTTTACTATCAAGGTCTCAGATAAAATTTGGAGAATACCTTGCCAATCGAGTGAACCTTTCTTCATAGGCAGCCACTGAGTCTTCCTCTTGCCTCAATTCCAAGAATTGTTTTTCCATCCTAAGTCGAAAAGCCTTAGGAAAATACTTCTCAAGAAACATACCTTTGAATTCATCCCAGTCAAGAGCATCAATCTCATCGGCGTCCCTGATATTTTTAACCATAGACCACCACTGATCTGCTTCACCCTCTAAACGGTAAATAGCAAGACTAACCTTTTGATTGTCTGAACACCCCATAACATTAAAAATCTTCTCCAGTGCTTTAATCCACCCTTCAGCTAGCACAGGGTCAGATGATCCTCTGAATGATGGTGGATGTTGCCTCATGAAATGTTCCACCACTGACATGTTCCTCTGCGGTTGATCTGGCTGATCTCGTGCATGGATACCACCACCATTTATCGCTTGAGTCAACTACGCCATTACTGCAACAAACTGTTCAGTTCCAATTCCGACCATTTCTGGATGCTGATTCGGAAGGTTATTTCCTTCTGTATGCCTTCCTAGCACTGCTTCCCTGTTTCCTCTGCGGAAAACCATTCTGAACAAACATGTCTTAGATGAAGCAACATGGTAATCTTCAAATGCTATATCATTTCAAAAAAAAAATTGGATAACCATTTAATAGAATTCTAACTCCTAAAGTTATCTAAACCGACCTCTGATACCAACTATAAGGCCCCAACCTTAAACCTTACTTAATCTTGAGTTATTACAAGATTACACATTGATGATCTTTTCGGGTTTAGAGTTTTAGAGAATTAGATCATAAAACTTGCATTACATTCCACATATAAACAAAGTGGTTACATAAAGATAGTATTCTTCATTCCCATCAATGGAAACATATTTAAAATAAAACATGTATTCATTCTTGACACTTCCTTGACACTATCATCATATCATGTACCTTTCCCTTGACCTGTGAAAACATTTCAAAAAAACTTGGGATGAGCATAAAAAGCTCAGTATGGGTCATAAAAACATGGAAAGGAAACATGGGTACATATATACATAAGAGTGAAATCATACTTTACCCATAAAACATAAGCACATTAACATATCTCATCAAATCATTAGTAAATCATTGAAATCTTAAGACATAAAGGTAACTTGAGGCATTCATAACATTCTTACGTAGGGAGTAACCCTCTTGGTTACGTTTGGAATACCCATCACAGTATATTCCCTAAAATATCTTCGAAGAAACCTTAACGTTTCACTCCTTCGCGTTACCCAATGCATTGGAGAGCTATATCGGGCTCACCCGCCCTTAGTTTATCACGGAACCACCCGTCTTCATAATAATTCCCAAGAACCATAACATAATCGTATCAAATAAAACATGTGTAAAGGAAACATAATATTTCCACATTTCAATCACAAGATATAAATACAACACAAAAAACATTGTGAAAACCATTTTCAATACCAAAATAAAAGAAAATTAAAGCATGGTATTTATTTTTCTTTTAAAAAGAAGGTATGGCTTATAGAGGAAGCCGAAACTCAAATAACGGTCACGGCGGCGGAGAAGTCGTTGTCGCCGCATACGTACGACAAAAACATTCCCTTTTTTCATTTAGTAAAACGCTTTGTATAAAAAAGATTCCTTTTGAATAAATGTAAAAGTCAAAGGGGTTTATACACCGTATAAAAGAAGGTTGTGTATAAAACAAAATATGCCTCAATGAAAGGAGATTGAGACGAAGTCCCATACCTCGTATCCGGCTTGACCCGACCGTTCTTTAATCTCCTGAATAATAAACTTGAGTTAATCTCTACTTTCTTATGAACCCTTTTCAAGTTAATTATTCCTTTTATACCATGTTATGAACATCATGTAATCATTTAAGTTAATAATGTTCATTTTGTTTGTATTTGGTTCTTAAGTCAAAAATAGACTTCTTATACTTACATGTTGTTAATTTGGTCAAAGGTTCGTTATATCCAGAATGATATTAATTATTTGGATAACATATATATCATATATATTCATCATATACATGTATTTATAATATTACATCACATTCAGAGGTAAGAAATGAAATGCACCGTTCATGGAGACGGTAAGCCGTACGTACGCATGAACGCTACTTCCATTTCTATTTCGTATTTTCTGGAATGGAATCATAATGATATAAGAGTATATTATAATTCCAGTATAATAACATATATAATATCATTAACTTTATCCTTTACACATCCCCCATATGGTATTAACGAATCAAATCACTTTCAGGGGGCGGTAGTCTGCACTTCCTAAAATGAAGATATCGTGTTTACCCATAATGGGAACCATAAAGGTATGCCCAAAATGAAAAAAACAGAAGATTAAGGAAAATATAAACATATTATATATCATATATAAAAATAGTGACATCATAATGTCCACCTTTGAAGGTGTTAAATGAGTATTGAACAATCATCGTTTCGGGAGGCAGAATTTCGCCATCCACGGAAACCGTATGTTCTTTAACCATTTGATGTAGTTGTGTGAGAGTGTAGCTCAAATAAATCTTATAACAACATCCTAGTATATTTAAGATACTGGTGTTGTTACAAAATAAGTAAATAAAAAGAGTTTAGGGGGTTGGAGAAACAAAATAAAACAAATGAACATGAGAGAATGAATTACCTTTAAAAGTGTAACTCCTTTTGATTTGAGCCTAAAGGCTTCCTTTGAAAGGATTCTGCCCAAAGTTAATCCTCTATGATGAGGATAGGGATGTGTAGAGAGTAAATGGGCAGGGTTTGGCCGATCCAAAGGCTTGAGGAGTGTGTGAAATGAGGTAGAGGTGGGGGCCTTTTATAAGAGGAGAGGAGGGGCACTTTTGGAAAGTAAAGAAATATTACTTTATTTGAAAATGTGTTTCGGTTTTAAAAGGTCCCACATTGATATAATTCGTGTATAAGGTGATAAGGGTTAGAAATACACTCATTCAATTGGTTTTGGACATGTGTAGTTCATAGATTTTACATTATCTTTTCATTTTATTTAAATCGTCAAATAATGATGTCATCGCTGCATCATTATTATGTCATAAATAATTTAATTTATTTAATGTCTAAAAATTATAAAACAAATACTAAGATGTAGGAAATCTTTGTATCTTTCCAATGACTATTTATAATCAAAAATCTGATCTTTATAACCCCATGTAAAAATTGTTTTCGTAAAACATATTATGTTTGTGTCATTTTTACTTTTACATTAAATAAAAAGTTGTTTATGTCATTTCCCAACCAAAGTGGATCCATGGGGTCCCCAAGTTTCCCATGGCTTTTCTGGGTCGGCCATGACACAACCAATGAGGGTAGGACATGTGTCAAGCTCATCTTATTTTATTAAAGCATTAGTTTTACCTTAAACTACACTAATTACCACTAATCGCGATTAAGAACTTAATAAGTTACTATTCACCAAAAAATTATTATAATCTCATTGAATCACATTTTACTTCTTAATTACAACCATGTATGTAGGATTTTTGAAATTCAAAACACAATTATGGCAAAATTTCATTTAAACGGAAAATCAGTTTTTATAAGTACCACTTAGTGGTTTCACTATTCATCAAAAATTGAAATTTTTCAGAAAATTACCAAAAATTCACCCTAAGCTATATTTGATATTCCGAATTCAAAAATTAAGTCTATTTTACAAAATTCAAAACATATAAGTCACATTAATTAATTTAATAATTAATTCTTGCTGTCAGAGCAAATAGCGTGTTTTTATGAAACAATAAGTATCAAAAGATTGACACTAGTTTAAGTCCAATTTCAAAGTGAAATTGATTCCAATGACCACCATTGGATTAAATGGTAAAAATATATTCTAATTTCACTTCAAAACCAATTCAAAAGATAATATAATCATATAAATAAATTATATTAAAACCAGTTTTGATGTAAAATGCGGTATTTTTCACTATTCATTAAAAAAATGAACATTGTCAGAAAAATACCAAAAGTTCACACAAAGTAAATTTTGATGTGCCAATCATAAAGAATAAGTTTATTTTGACAAACATAGTTTATAAAATTTTCAAAAGATAGATTTAAAAAGGGTTTTCCATCATAAGGCAGTAAAACAATCTTTTAAGAATATTAGTGTATTCCATGCTTAAGATTGGATTTATTTTCATTTTAAGCCTCTAAAACACTATCTTAATCATTAATAGACATAGATAAAAATATCTATTATTAATTACTTACTTAGGATGTTACATTAAAGGTCATTAATGGTGTCATTAATGCCTAATTAATGCAAGATCTCAAGTTGATTATTGAACCAAATATCGATGCATTGAGCAATATTACATGGTGTGTAATTCCGATTACACGGTGTGTAGTCTGCTGTTGTGCAGTCAGGATCCTTGGAACCTCTAGATGAGATCCTTGATTTTATTTTATTCGTAAATGTAACACCCCGAGATTTTATATTCTTTTTAATTTCATTAATGTCGTGTGTTGTACGCTACACCAAAAGGAGCTTGCACAACACGCATCCTTGACTTGCCTTTCATTACATGCAATTGCGACCTTCCTTGATAGCGTGTGTAGTACGCAATACCAAGTTTCACTAAACAATGATATGCTATTATTAAAACTAGCTGTTATGAATAGTAATAACCACTTTTTGAAATTTTTTAAATTTTATTTTTCAAAATGGACTTCTTTTTTGGATTCGGAATATCGAAATTAGCTTAGGGTGAAATTTTGGTAATTTTCGGATAACTTTCATATTTTGATGAATAGTGGAAATTACTAAATTTTAATTAAAAACAACTTTTTCAATCGAAATAATTAATAGTGATAAATTATTAATTTTAGTGGTTTTAAAGTATATTTAGAATATATTTTTACAATTTAATACAATGTTGGTCATTGGATATAATTTCACATTTAAACCAGTTATAAACAAGTGTCAATCTTTTGATAGTTATTATCTCTTAAAAAAACACTTTTTGTTTTGACGACGGGAATTAATTTTTAAATTAATTAATTAAACTGATATGTATTGAATTTGGTAAAATAGAAATCATTTTTGAGTTCATAATATCAAATATAGCTTAGGCCTAATTTTTGGTATTTTTCTGAAAACTTTCAATTTTTGATAAATAGTGAAACCACTAAGTGGTAGTTAAAAAAAACAGATTTTTTCATAAAACTTAATTTTACCACTTCTGTGAGTAGAATTTCAAAAATCCGAGACACACGGTTGATGTCAGTAAGTAAAATGTGGTTCAATGAGATGAAAATAATTTTTGGTGAATAGTAACTTTTTACTTTTATTTACCACGGTTAAAAGTAAATAGGGTAATTAAGGGTAAAAATGATATTATTATTACCCTAACACATGTCCAAATTCTATTGGATAAGTGTAATTCGACCAAAAACAAGCTTAGGAATAAAATATGACCATTTAGGCCCACTTGGATTAGATTAGGACATTTATTATTATTTAATTCAAAGAAGAGTTAAAAGAGTTAAAATCAAAGTTTATTTACTAAAACATTTTTAATATAGGGTTATACATAAGATAAATTCGATTGTAAATATTAATTAGAAAGATAAAAAGATTTCATACATAATGGTATTTTATTTGTAATTTTTAGACATCAAATAATTTAATTTATTTATGACACAAATATGATGCAGTAATTATCTTATTAATGAAATATTGACATAATTGATGTTATAAATACCAAAATAAATGTAATTTAAGACTTTTTATTAATTACACTAATTTTCTAGGTTAATATGACATGTTAGTATTGATTTAATTAACTTTTTTTGAACTTATCATTCTGTTATGATTTTCACAAAAATCAATTACTAAATAGTGTCAAAATTGACATAAAATAGTTTTTAAAACAAATATTATATTATTAATTGTTATTTTATTCCTAAAAATCTAAGGTTCGGCCAAATGAATTAGATAAGGTTATATATATTAATAATAAACAACTTGGTATTCGTTTGGCTTCTTATAGTAAGTTTATTAACCTTATAGTGTAAGAACACAAGAAGACACGGTAAAAGTAAAATTATTTAACTTAATGTTAAATCTAAATGATAAGGTTAAAATAGGAACCTAAACTTGTCTAAATTCTATTTGATTAGATGATTTCGACCCATCCCCACCTTAGCCTTGAAATAAATCAATTTGGAGCTATTTAAACCCGAACTTGACTTTATAATAAAATAATATATTTAGTTATTCCAAAGGTTCCCCTCTCCTCCCTTATAAAAGGGCACCTCCTCCCTCTCTTCCTCACACAACTTTGAGCCTTCAAGCTCGGCCAACCCCTGCGAAATTCTCTTCTCCACTTCCCTAGAAATATCCTATAGGTTCTGGTCTTCCTCAAAGACCAATTTTAGTGCCCTAAGAGGAGATCTCAAAGAGGCGCTTCAAAGAAGAGGTAATTTTCGTTACCGATTCTTTCACCTTTATTTCTTCTTCCACTTCTTCTTCTTTAGTTGTTTCATTATGAAGTAATAACATCAGTATAACTCATATACTAATATGTTATTATAAGTATGAAACAACCTTATTTCACCAACTATCCATCCTACAGAAAAAGAAATCACCGTGCGTGCGTACGTACGGAATACCGTCTCCACGCCGTGGTGTAATCTATTTTCCACCACCACCTTACTTGGATGGGTATAATGGTATAAATAATGACTATATATGACTATTATAAAGTGATATTGATTCTGAAATAGTATACATACACTCCAATACAATTCCACGATCATAGGAACGATATCATCACTCGTGCGTACGTACGGAATACCGTCTCCACGATGTGATGCGACTCGTTCTACATGATCTTCATTTCATAATGATTATATAAATGAATTTAATGAATGAATATGATATATATTACACTAATACCATTCTGGAAATAAGGTATCTATAACCTAAAGAGAAGAATAAGAATTTATTCGACAAGACACGCATAAGAACAAAAAGTTATAAACACCCGAATAACAAGTAGCAATGAAATATTACTACTAAGAAGCTAAGAATATGACCATATATGATATCATAAAAATACTTATGATTCTGGAATAAGTCAATAACATTATTTAAATCATTATACAGGAGGTTCGGACACTTACGAAGCATATCGGACCTAAGGTAAGGGAAATATCACAATCTCATTTTTATCCGAGATTGTTTATAATTTAGTATTTACTGGGGTTTATTTTATCATCCACATCCATGTTTCCTGAATATGTAATATTATTTCCATCCACCTACAATTGTTTAAATCCAATTTTACCCTTCGGTGAGTTTTTAGTAAAGAATATGAAAGGAATCTTTTGTCGTTTTTTCGTACGAGGTACTTTTTTGACTTTTCCAACAAAAGTATGAAGAATGTTTTATTTAAATTTTACGGCATGAATGGATTTTTAAAACATTATTTCCAAGAAGCTTACTTTACAAGTTTTCAAGTTTATTTTTAATCAACTTCTTTTAGTTTATAATTGTATGACATGTTAAGAAAGGAAAAGTGTTTTTGAAGTAGAAAAGATATTTTCCTCAAGAATGGAGTTCAAGTGTTTTATCAAAATTATTTTCCATCTAAGATAATAAAGGGTTGTGTTTTTATCCCTATTATTACATTGATTTGATTATGTTGTGATGGAATTATTTTTATGAATTTCTTTATCTTATATGAATTGTTTTATGATGTCACGATGTTTAAGAATCCCATTTTTATTACATGGGTTATGCTATGATGTATGGTTTATGATTTTGTGGCACACATAAGAATGGTATCATTATGAGATGGGTGGGACCTATATCTCCCTCCAATGCATTGGGTAAAGATTTTATATCTCATGAGATATACATGGCTGGAATGGTAGGTTATACCGGTTCAGTGAAACAGGACTGAAACGAGGGTGACTCGGTTCAGAATGGGACTTTGTCCACTAAGATAGTCTTGGCAATGAGTCTTGACTAACAAGAAATGATTCTCTATGATTATGTGTGTATGCCACAAAGTTTCATGTTTTAAGTTATGATTATTGGGATTTCATTTCACTACTATGATTTATCCCATGTTATGAAATTATGCTCTCTTTTGCAGGTTAAGATTTCCAAAAGTTATGTTCTTATGAATATGATGTGATTGATTTTTCTTTTGTTTACCCTTACTGATCATTTGAGCTCACCCTTTTATGTTTTCTTTTCCCCAGGATATAAAGAAAGGTTTTAGGTAAAAAAAGGGAAGATCTTTATGGGAGATATTGAAGATCTTTCACCACGATTAGAAGATTACGTTCCGAGTTTCCAAAGACACTAAACTATTACGATCCTTGTGTGTGTGTGTTTTTGTTATGTACTAAGTATTCCGAAAATGTAATGTAATGTCCATGTACGTCAGGATTCGGGTCTCTACAGTTGGTATCAGAGGAAAGGTTTAGTCAACCTTTGGAAACTAGGATGCGAAAGCGTTAGTGAGATCCCTAGAGATATTTCTAAGGTATGTCTAGGGATGTCCCTAAGGATAAGTATACGTATAAGATACAGTCCTAGAACTACGGTAACGATCTTAGAATTTAACCTAAGATGTTAGATATTAAGGGTACTCTCCCTTTATTATGTTGTTTTCCCTAGCATGATTTTTGCCTCTCACAAGATTCTTTTTGTGTTTTAGTTAATGGAGGGAACCAGAAGGAATTCGGTTAACATTGAATCCAATGGACAAATTGGTGACTATGAGCAAAAAAATTGTGTAATTCCTAGAGAGAAAGATCTTGTGATTATGCCAAATCATTCATCGCGATATATGATTAACAAGGTGAAATTTAGTGGTATGCCTAATTCATCAAAGAAGAGGAAGATAAACTATTATGCATGTTCGCATGTTGAGGAGCATAAAGAAAGGAAGATTGAGATTTCTAAAGAAGGGAAAAAGAACCTTGAGGAATACCTAAAATGGAGGGACCGATGTTATCTGTGTGGAGAAAAGGGTCATAGAGTGACAGACTGTTATGGAGTTCAATGTCTTATTTGTGGAGAACATGGGCATTACCCAACTCAATGCCCTGACCTAAAAAGTTACTTCTAAATCAAGGAAGGACTTCTTCCAGGACAATCATTGAAGTGGATGGACTGAAGTGTTTATGTATTGGTATTCAGGAATAATGTTGTTGAGGTACTTTTATGGTGTATTGAAATATTTATGTATTGGTCTATTGTGGTCTTCAATAATTTTAAGGTACTGGTAACCATGAAAAGTGATTAAAATATTTTTGGAAAGTAGATAATATGCCCATAATGAAGGGATAAGGAGAAAATGAAATGTTTGACAGTATTCATGAGCTCATGATTGATATAAGGACTAAGTGATATCATGGTTTGGGTATATAGAATTTTGATAATTTTGGTATGTGGAAGGTGTTAACTTTTAACTGCATTCATGTTTTCACTAAGGTTCAATGGGTATTGAAGAGAATACATGATTAAGGCCTTTGAATGTTTGGAATGTGACCAACAAGACATATCTTATGATATATGGGGATCAATGATGGTATTAAATCTCTGGTAATCGTTTTCACTATATTATGAGAGTGGACTGCAGTATTATGGATAAGCCTAAAGATTGGAATGGATTATGTTGGACATAAGTTAGTATTGTTTAAGGATAGAAGTTTTTTTTTTGATATTATTGATGGGATGTTATAGTAATATAGTTTTAGAAAAAGGACAACCTGCAGGACGGGCGACATCCCATCGATTTGGACAAGGCTGTGGGAATCGAACTCACAACCGAAGTGCGATTGGCCTTTATCGCCTACCACTGGCCTACAGGAAGTCCCTGTTTAGTAGAAACTAGTTTTATTATATTAAGCAGTATGATATATGAAGTATAAGTCCATTTTAGGAACCATATATGATTAATCTCACTATAGAATGACTTATGTATATTTAATAACTTTTGGTAACCTTTTGTTTGAGACAGATGGAATGACCCGTCATTCTATCACATGGTCTGCTAACACTTCACGAATAACAAATTCAACTTCAGAGATGAAGTGGAAATTGTTCAAGGCATGAACAACAGTGAGATTGTACCAAAATAAAGTAAATATTTATTCTAATTCAAATTCTTCAACTTTAGGGAAACGATTTTGAAAACCAAAAATGTTGTCCTACTGCTCTTATATCTGATTAATCAGATGGTACCTTAGATCGTCAAAAATTTATGGATTTTTGATTGCCAGCTTTTCCATAGCCATGTTCTCTACCACTCTCCATCAGAACATGATGGTTAGATTTCTCTTCCATATCCATATTTTCACCTATGTGGAAACCCAGTGATTAGTTTATTTGGGTAACCATTACGTTTCATACTTTTGTTTTTAAAGATTGGTTTTGGTATTCCTTTTTACGATGTGGGTTTCGATTAAAGAAACTTTCTAATAGTAAACCATTTATAACCCCGACGAATTTCGAGGGTGAAATTCATTTTAAGGGGGGTAGAATGTAACACCCCAAGATTTTATATTCTTTTTAATTTCATTAATGTCGTGTGTTGTACGCTACACCAAAAGGAGCTTGCACAACATGCATCCTTGACTTGCCTTTCATTACACGCAATTGCGACCTTCCTTGATAGCGTGTGTAGTACGCAATACCAAGTTTCACTAAACAATGATATGCTATTATTAAAACTAGCCGTTATAAATAGTAATAACCACTTTTTGAAATTTTGTAAATTTTATTTTTCAAAATGGACTTCATTTTTGGATTCGGAATATCGAAATTAGCTTAGGGTGAAATTTTGGTAATTTTCGGATAACTTTCATATTTTGATGAATAGTGGAAATTACTAAATTTTAATTAAAAACAACTTTTTCAATCGAAATAATTAATAGTGATAAATTATTAATTTTAGTGGTTTTAAAGTATATTTAGAATATATTTTTACAATTTAATACAATGTTGGTCATTGGATATAATTTCACATTTAAACCAGTTATAAACAAGTGTCAATCTTTTGATAGTTATTATCTCTTAAAAAAACGCCTTTTGTTTTGACGACGGGAATTAATTTTTAAATTAATTAATGAAACTAATATGTATTTAATTTGGTAAAATAGAAATCATTTTTGAGTTCATAATATCAAATATATCTTAGGCCTAATTTTTGGTATTTTTCTGAAAACTTTCAATTTTTGATGAATAGTGAAACCACTAAGTGGTAGTTAAAAAAAACTGATTTTTTCATAAAACTTAATTTTACCGCTTCTGTGAGTGGAATTTCAAAAATCCGAGAGACACGGTTGATGTCAGTAAGTAAAATTTGGTTCAATGAGATGAAAATAATTTTTGGTGAATAGTAACTTTTTACTTTTATTTACCACGGTTAAAAGTAAATAGGGTAATTAAGGGTAAAAATGATATTATTATTACCCTAACACATGTCCAAATTCTATTGGATAAGTGTAATTAGACCAAAAACAAGCTTAGGAATAAAATATGACCATTTAGGCCCACTTGGATTAGATTAGGACATTTATTATTATTTAATTCAAAGAAGAGTTAAAAGAGTTAAAATCAAAGTTTATTTACTAAAACATTTTTAATATAGGGTTATACATAAGATAAATTCGATTGTAAATATTAATTAGAAAGCTAAAAAGATTTCCTACATAATGGTATTTTATTTGTAATTTTTATACATCAAATAATTTAATTTATTTATGACACAAAGATGATGCAGTAATTATCGTATTAATGAAATATTGACATAATTGATGTTATAAATACCAAAATAAATGTAATTTAAGACTTTTTATTAATTACACTAATTTTATAGGTTAATATGACATGTTATTATTGATTTAATTAACGTTTTTAGAACTTATCATTCTGTTATGATTTTCACAAAAATCAATTACTAAATAGTGTCAAAATTGACATAAAATAGTTTTTAAAACAAATATTATATTATTAATTGTTATTTTATCCCTAAAAATCTAAGGTTCGGCCAAATTACTTAGATAAGGTTATATATATTAATAATAAACAACTTGGGATTAGTTTGGCTTCTTATAGTAAGTTTATTAACCTTATAGTGTAAGAACACAAGAAGACACGGTAAAAGTAAAATTATTTAACTTAATGTTAAATCTAAATGATAAGGTTAAAATAGGAACCTAAACTTGTCTAAATTCTATTGGATGAGAGTATTTCGACCCATACCCACCTTAGACTCTAAATAAATAAATTTTGAGCTATTTAAAACCGAACTTGACTTTATAATAAAATAATATTTTTAGTTATTCCAAAGGTGCCCCTCTCCTCCCTTATAAAAGGGCACCTCCTCCCTCTCTTCCTCACACAACTTTGAGCCTTCAAGCTCGGCCAACCCCTGCCAAATTCTCTTCTCCACTTCCCTAGAAGTATCCTAGAGGTTCTGGTATTCCTCAAAGACCAATTTTAGTGCCCTAAGAGGAGGTCTCAAAGAGGCGCTTCAAAGAAGAGGTAATTTCCGTTACCGATTCTTTCACCTTTATTTCTTCTTCCACTTCTTCTTCTTTAGTTGTTTCATTATGAAGTAATAACATCAGTATCACTCATATACTGATATGTTATTATAAGTATGAAACAACCCTATTTCACCAACTATCCATCCTACAGAAAAAGAAATCACCGTGCGTGCGTACGTACGGAATACCGTCTCCACGCCGTGGTGTAATCTATTTTCCACCACCACCTTACTTGGATGGGTATAATGGTATAAATAATGACTATATATGACTATTATAAAGTGATATTGATTCTGAAATAGTATACATACACTCCAATACAATTCCACGATCATAGGAACGATATCATCACTCGTGCGTACGTACGGAATACCGTCTCCACGATGTGATGCGACTCGTTCTACATGATCTTCATTTCATAATGATTATATAAATGAATTTAATGAATGAATATGATATATATTACACTAATACCATTCTGGAAATAAGGTATCTATAACCTAAAGAGAAGAATAAGAATTTATTCGACAAGACACGCATAAGAACAAAAAGTTATAAACACCCGAATAACAAGTAGCAATGAAATATTACTACTAAGAAGCTAAGAATATGACCATATATGATATCATAAAAATAAGTATGATTCTGTAATAAGTCAATAACATTATTTAAATCATTATACAGGAGGTTCGGACACTTACGAAGCATATCAGACCTAAGGTAAGGGAAATATCACAATCTCATTTTTATCCGAGATTGTTTATACTTTAGTATTTACTGGGGTTTATTTTATCATCCACATCCATGATTCCTAAATATGTAATATTATATCCATCCACCTACAATTGTTTAAATCCAATTTTACCCTTCGGTGAGTTTTTAGTAAAGAATATGAAAGGAATCTTTTGTCGTTTTTTCATACGAGGTACTTTTTTGACTTTTCTGACAAAAGTACGAAGAATGTTTTATTTAACTTTTACGGCATGAATGGATTTTTAAAACATTATTTCCAAGAAGCTTCCTTTACAAGTTTTCAAGTTTATTTTTAATCAAATTCTTTTAGTTTATAATTGTATGACATGTTAAGAAAGGAAAAGTGTTTTTGAAGTAGAAAAGATATTTTCCTCAAGAATGGAGTTCAAGTGTTTTATCAAAATTATTTTCCATCTAAGATAATAAAGGGTTATTTTTTTATCCCTATTATTACATTGATTTGATTATGTTGTGATGGAATTATTTTTATGAATTTCTTTATCTTATATGAATTGTTTTATGATGTCACGATGTTTAAGAATCCCATTTTTATTACATGGGTTATGCTATGATGTATGGTTTATGATTTTGTGGCACACATAAGAATGGTATCATTATGAGATGGGTGGGACCTATATCTCCCTCCAATGCATTGGGTAAAGATTTTATATCTCATGAGATAGACATGGCTGGAATGGTAGGTTATACCGGTTTAGTGAAACAGGACTGAAACGAGGGTGACTCGGTTCAGAATGGGACTTTGTCCACTAAGATAGTCTTGTCAATGAGTCTTGACTGACAATAAATGATTATCTATGATTATGTATGTATGCCACAAAGTTTCATGTTTTAAGTTATGATTATTGGGATTTCATTTCACTACTATGATTTATCCCATGTTATGAAATTATTCTCTCTTTTGCAGGTTAAGATTTCCAAAAGTTATGTTCTTATGAATATGATGTGATTGATTTTTATTTTGTTTACCCTTACTGAGCATTTGAGATCACCCTTTTATGTTTTCTTTTCCCCAGGATATAAAGAAAGTTTTTAGGTAAAAAAAAGGGAAGATCTTTATGGGAGATATTGAAGATCTTTCACCACGATTAGAAGATTACGTTCCGAGTTTCCAAAGACACTAAACTATTACGATCCTTATGTGTGTGTTTTTTTGTTATGTACTAAATATTCCGCAAATGTAATGTAATGTCCATGTACGTCAGGCTTCGGGTCTCTACAGTAAAATTGATCGTTTTCATTAGATTTGTGAGAAATGGTGAAGGTAGAAAAAGATCTTGTAATTCAGATTTAAAAGAACGATTAAACATGAATTGAAAAACTAAATTATTAAAGCGTAAATCATCAATGAATTATTTAGATAATTATAAACAACAATATACCTCCTCTAATAAAACTTGTAGGTTTTGGGCGCAGCGGAAATGCGGGATGGGAAGTGCCCAACTTTAATTTTGTCATAATCAATTATTAATCTAGGATCAATACGACGATGAATGTTAGTATCCACATATTGAATAAAAGAAAAATAAACAAAGAAGAATTGCCCTCAGAACCCAGAGAGAGTATCAACATATTTTGTTTATAATTAATTAAATTAAATTAAAGAAATACCTACAAGGTGATTCTTTCTTCGTTGATGCGTTCGACCACAGATCTGCGGTAGGCCTTTGTTGCATTGTAGAGATCAAGAGTAGATCTACTCTAGTGGTGATCCACATGTGCTCTGCAAATCTCTAGACATCGCCGAAAGATTCTTCGGGTTCTAGCATGGAAGATCTTTGTGCTTGCGTCATCCACCTTCAATCGCCTTGAGAACCGCTTCCAAAGCATTCTTCTTGATCTAATGGAGGAGGACCACTCTCATTATTGAGAGCATTCTTAGAGAGGAAAGAACTCTCTAGGATCGAGATGATTTCCCCAAATTTTTGTGCACAACTAATTGGTCAGCTCACATTTTCCCCAGGATGATGGGAAAACAGTACTGGAAAATTTCCCTATACCCACGGTTTCAAACCGTGGGTATAGTCTATACCCACAGTTTCATGAACCGTGGGCTCCCGAGGCATCGGGATAGCCCTATTCCCACGGTTCTGTAGAAACTGTGGGTATATCCCACTGAAATCTCATATTACCCACGGTTCTAGTGAACCGTAGGTATACATATATACCCACGGTTTATATAACCGTAGGTATACATTTTTACAGCCCAAATTATATACCCACGATTAAGTAAACAGTGGGTATACATAGTTTGTTCACACCAAACATACCCATGGTTCAACAAATTGTGGGTATAGATAGATACCCCCCTGTAGCCCCCCACTGGACACCCCCACTGGACCTGCAACCCCTCCCTTCCCCCCCTGAACAGACCCCCCCTACAGCCCCTCCCTTCCCCCCTATATCCCCCACTAGACCCGAAGCCCCTCCCTTCCCCCTAGACAGACACCCCTCCCCCCTGGACCTTCAGCCCCCCCTCCCCCCTGGACAGACACCCCTGTATCCCCCCTCCCCCCCCCCCGAACCTATAGCACCCCCCCCCCAGACAGACCCCCCGTTGCAGCCCCCCACTGGACCTACAACCCCCTGGATAGAAACCCCCCCCCCCCCACCCACACACACACACACACACTGGACCTGCATCCCCAGCCCCTCCCATCCCCCCTGGATAGACCCCCCCCTGAACCTAAATCCCCCTCCCCTTGGACCCCCCCCCACCATTGGACCCCCCTGGACACCCCCCCCCCCTCCTGGACAGCCCCCTTTACCCCCCCTCCTGGACAACCCCCCTCCCCCTGGACCCCCCCCCCCCCTCGGACACCCCCCCATTGGACCCCCCTTGAACCCTGGACCCCCCCCCCCCCATTGCACCCCCCTTGGACCCTAGACGGACCCCCCCCCCCCTCCTGGATAGCCCCCTCCCCCTGAAACCCATGAGACTTCTTGTGAAATTGTGGGAAGATGACAGAGAGTGTTCTACCTCAACAATTGATCAAATATTAGTGTATGTTATGGTCTAGTCTATTAAGGATTTTGGATAGGGAGCAGGTTTCAGTTATACTATGGTTAGGGAATCATAACCAGTTCCTGTAAAGGACAATGCTTTAGAGTTTCTCCAAAAAATAACTCACACCTTCTGAGGTAATGTTGAACCCTATAAAGAATAGGAGTGTCTTGAGAAGATAGTGATAATGTTTGAATTTGATGACAATTTTGAGGCTATCAGAGTAAAATGTGTTCCGTTCTTGTTAGAGGGTCCTAATAGAAGACGTTGGGACCTAGTGGTTCAAACTGGGATGACCGTAGAGATATATTGAAATATTTCAAGATCATTTTAAAATAGAATAAGTGTCTTGAGGCCCTAGCTTATTCCAGATCCCAGGAGTATATTTATCTTTACAAAGGTGGTTGATCAGTGATGGAGTATACCAATCATTTTGCGGAACTAGTGCAGTACACACCCTAGATCGTTTCAAATTAGTAGATGAAATCACAGAAGTTTGAGATGGAAATACAGATAGAAATTTATTCTCAGGTATTTTTTTCAAGGTTAAAGCTTAAAATGAGTTAGTTGAACATTCTTTCAAGGTTTAGATCAGATTGAAAAGAATGTATAGTTACACTGGACACCCCTTGGACACCCCCTGGAAAGCCCCTGGACACCCCCCCTGGACACCCCTCCCCACTCCCCCTGCAGCCCCTCCCTTCCCCACTGGACAAACCCCCTGGACACCCCCTGGACACCCCTCCTCACTCCCCCTGTAGCCCATCCCTTCCCCCCAGTATAAACCCCCCTCCCCCCTTGTCAAGAATAATGGCATAAAGATCTATTGTATTAAGATGTGTTGAAGATGTGTTGAATATGTGTTGAAGATGTGTTGAAAATATATATATATAAAGAGTGAATTTGATGTGTTAACATAAAGAATAAGTCTTGGAAGAGGAATGAGGGTGAAGGTATGCATGGAAGAATTTCATAATGAAATGACATTCATGATTTGGAGATATTGATATGTGTTTGGAGAATGGATGAAAGTTGATACAGGTTGGAAATTGGATGTGGACCATGTTCACTAGTTGAATTAAAGAGGTGGCTGATATATTAAAGCTGGAATTGATCTTAATATCTAAAATCTGGAACTGATTTAAAATACATGAATGATGGAGCAATCTTTAACTGGTTTAGTAGCCTGAGGTTACACAACATTTCAATGGCCTGCATAAATATTGTTGCACAGGGAGTTATGAAGCTATTATAGAATGGGAACTATGGATATAGGTGTCGACAAGTGGGATAACAGGAAGTGTTCATGAGGAAAAACTTGTATCATGTGAATGAAACTCTTTCATGGTTCAGATGGTTGCATGAATCAAGTTTTCAGGTCTCATTCCAGCGATGTTTTGAATGAAGATTTTTGGTAATATAGATTCCATAGTATTCGGAGTCTTAAATGAAGAATACAGTGTTGTGATATTCTTTATTTTCTACTGGGACATAGTTCGTGACGATATCCTTAATGTTATGAGGGATTTCTTTAACCATGCCTCAATGCCCTATGGAATCAACTCCAATTTTATTGCCCTGATCCCAAAGAAGGAAAATGTTGTGGATGTAAAGGATTTCAGACCTATTTCTATTGGGAATACCTTTCAAAAAAATAATTAGAAAAATTATTACTATGAGGTTAGGTCCCATTGCTCGTGGTTTTATCTCTTCAAATCAGTTTGATGTTATCCCTGGTAGGAATATTCAGAACTACCTCTGAATGTGTTAACATCATGAAACTAAAGGTTAAACATGGGAACTTTGCTTTAAAGATTGATATCTCAAAGTAATTTGATACAATAAAGTGGAGTTTTATTTTTGAAATGCTCAAAAGGTATGGACACCCCCCCCTGCACCCCCATGCCCTCCTTGGAAAGCCCCCTTGAACACCCCCATGCCCCCCTGGACAGCCCCCTTGCACCCCCCTGAACATCCCTAGATGTTTATGTTTCCTCATTACACAATCCACCGAGACTGCTTCTTGAGAACCAGAATGTTCCCATGAAACTCCTTCCACATCCATGAGACTTTCCCCCTGGATCCCCAAGGTAAGATCAATACTATGACAGATATGAAATTTCCCCATAAAGAACGACCTTCAAGAACCTCCCAAGAAAACTTAGCTTGCAGAATGTGCATTGATCCCTCGACATTGCATGAGTTGATACCACCATATACCACTAGTCTGGCCATCCTCATCCACACAGCCCTAGGAAAATCTTCCCTCCCCATGAGAATACAATATGAAATAAGTCATTATCTTTTCAATATTCCCCAACACCATATTCAAATCCATTGGGACCGATAACACATGAATAATAATGGAGCTAAGGATGAAATTCACCAGTGTAATTATTCCACCGAAGGATAAAAAGTGGTTCTGGGGGCTGGTGCGGTGGCTGGTGCAGGCTGGAGTGGCTGGTGCGGGCGGGGAGGTAGGTGGCAGGGGGGTGGCAGGGGGCTGGTGTGGTCTAGAACTGGTGGTTGGGGCTATTTTGCAGGTGGCAGAGGGATGGCATGAGTGTTTTGCAGGAGGCTGGGGGTGGGGGCTGGTGTGGTGGACGGTGTGGTGGCTGGTGTGGGTTGGACCGCGGCGTGACCGTGGCGTGATTGTGGCCTGACCGTGGTGTGACCACGGCCTAACCGTGGTGTGTTGGCCCGGTCCAGCGACATCCACGGGGCAGCATCTTCCGTCCAGGAGTGAAGGGAGCGGGAGGAGGTGAGGCAACATTCCAGTCGTCGCCCCGCCAGTAGAAATTGTGATTAGTCAGTCTCAACATTGATCACAAGACTCATGGAATATTATCATAGAGCTAATCATCTATCAGATTCCCCATTGTTGTAGAAATATCCAACTACACTATATGAGGTGTGTGTTGTTTATTGTTCTCACACAGAAAAAAAAAGATAATGTAGAAGCATTTTTTCTACAAGGGTCAAAACACTCATCTGATCATTGGGATCATAAAAATATCAAACTCTGAAGGACATTTTTCCAAATATAAATATAATTATAAAAGTATTCTCGAGTTTTCTTATTGTCCAACATTTAATATGATGTCCCTCAAGCACTTAGATGGTCCTTGTAGAATACAAGTAGCAAGCTTCACCCTCATCTCCAATGTTGTCTACAGGTGACTAAATATTTTCATGAGAGACTAAATCAAGAGATTTTCTACCTGAGGGACTCCCTCCCCATTAACTATGGGTGGGTAATGTATCTAAAACTCTATCTAGGTTCATACATCAAATTTCGACAAGACTACGAACTGTCGCGGGGTGTTGTCCTGGAGCAGGGCCAAATCACAGCATTATCGAGGCGTGACTGTGGCGTGACCACGGTCAGTTGGCCCAGTTCAGCGACATCTACGGGGTAGCATCTTCCAGCCAGGAGCGAAGGGAGCTGGAGGAGGCGGGGAAACAATACGGTAGTCGCCCCGCTGGAAGAAATTGTGATTAGTCAGTCTCAACATTGACCACAAGACTCATGGAATACTATCACAGAGCTGATAATCCATCAGATTCCCCATTGTTGTAGAAAGCTCTAACTACACTATATGAGGTGTGTGTTGTTTACTATTCTCACACAGAAAAAAAAATATAATGTAGAAGCATTTTCTCTACAAGGGTCAAAACACTCATCTGATCATCAGGATCATAAAAATATCAAACTCTGAAGGACACTTTTCCAAATACAAATATCATTATAAAAGTATTATCAAGTCTTCTTATTGTCCAACATTTACTATGATACCCCTCGAGCACTTAGATGGTTCTTATAGAATACATGTAGCAAGCTTCACCCTCATCTCCAATGTTGTCTACAGATGACTAAATATTTTCATGAGAGACTCAATCAAGAGATTTTCTACCTGAGGGCCTCCCTCTACATTAACTATGGGTGGATAATGTATCTAAAAATCTATCTAGGTATCATAAATTGAATTCTGACATGACTTTAAACTATTGTAGGGTGTCGTCCTAGAGCAGGGCCAAATCACGGAATTACCACAGCGAGACCGCAGCATGTTAGCCCAGTCCGGTGATATCCGCGGGGCAGCATCTTCCGGCCAGGAGCGAAGGGAGCGGGAGGAGGCGGGGAAACATTTCGGTCGTCACCCCGCTGGCAGAAATTTTGATTAGTCAGTCTCAACATTGATCACAAGACTCATGGAATACTATCACAGAGCTGATCATCACTATTCTTTGGTTTAGAAGACAACGCCCCTCTGTTGGATGGGTTTTATTATAAAATCAGGTATGTTTGATTAAAGAGGCACGGTCTTTGTCAAGAATAATTTCATGAAGATCTATTGCATGAAGATGTGTTGAAATTTTATATATGAAGAGTGCATTTGATGTGTTAACATAAAGAAGAAGTCTTGGAAGAGGACTGAGGGTGAAGGTATGCATGGAAGAATTTCATAATGAAATTACATTCATGATTTGGAGATATTTATATGTGTTTGGTGTCTCAAATAGGGGTTTAATCACCTCCACAAACAATTAATTAAAACAGCAGTAGAAAATAAATAAAATTTTGGCATGACCCATCCATATGTCAGACATCCATGCAAAAGGAAAAGAAAATAAATAGAAGCAACACAGTAAAAGTAGAAAAAAATGAAACACACTATCAATCCCTCAACTACCCCGATCTCCCTCCCTTGCAAAGAAAACCGCGTAGCCACCTCCAGTGCCCTTCTAGCCCACTTCGCAGAATATAAGTACCCTCCATCCGTAGAAAGTGGTAAAAGGACTAAGTGGCCAATGTGATAAAGAAAATAAAATAAAAACTCAACTAAAACATACCTGTCTCCTCTTCCCCAGCACCAATGAGTGGGATACTCGTGTCATTACAGACAGAGCTTCAGCAGGATTCTTCCCATGTTTCCCAGATTTCTCACCATTGTATTTCCCAGACATATGCATTATGAAAAGGTGTTTTTATAGGTAATGTTGATATGAACAGTTCTAGTGTAAGCATTTCTAGTCTAAGATCTAATAATGTAAGCACTACTACTGTAATGATGTTGGTATAAACATTGCTAGTGTGAATACTACTCCTGTAAGAAATGCTAGTGTAATGTTGCTACTAATGAAGAAAAATGTGTAAATATGTAAACTTTTCTAGTGTAAACATTGTTTTTAGTATGGACTTCTAGTGTAAGTACTCCTAATATAAAGATTACAATAGAAGTCGTACTAATGTAAGCAATGCTACTTAACCACTGCTAGTCTTATTCTAGTGATGATAATGTAAATATGTATTCGAACCTATTTTTGATGGTGTCAAATATTGGAATATTGGGATTGATCATCAATTTCCTTGTGTTTAATGCTGCTACTAAAAATAACAGAACCTGCATAATAGGATTGGGAAAATTATTAGATGTTTTATGTTATAGAAATTCAAATATTAAATGATATAGGGGTAATAAATGCCTAATTTTTATGCTCTCGTAAAAAACGCACCTTAAACATCCATTTCATACAAGCACAATAATTATGAGAATGATTTCTTTAAATTAAATATTAGTAGAGATAAAGATAAAATCATTCGTACTCACTGGCTTATAAGCATCAGCATAAAAGCTATCTATATCTAATTCATCATTGGACTCCTCTTTTGTTTCAAGAAGACTTGATGGTTTACTTTTTATCACAGTTCCAAGTGATTTCTTAGGTAATTTTTCCTACACAAAAACTTCAAATTCACAATTAGTGACCATAATTACAGAGATTATATAAAATATATCAAACTAAAAACCATTGGCACTATTTATATAATGCATGAGCATTAATAAGAACCCTCACATCTTCATCATAATCACTTTAGATGAACTGGAGGAATCACTCTCAGAAACCTTGGCGGCAGAAAAAATGACTTTTTTAGAGAGTAGACTGCCCATTGAAAGTAGGAGAAGCTTTAGCAGGAGGCTCCTAAAATAGAACACAGTTTAATAATCATTAAAAAATAATGAAACAAAAAAATGCAGATTTTTATTGGTTTGTTAGAATCATACCAAGCAATGAGAACCATATACCACTCCTATTCATAGTTGATAAATGCTCACTCCTTTGGAATCACTTTCAAAAGAGCTTGACGAATCAGAGCTGTTGTTGGGCTTCACTTTCTTATCAGAAGAAACAGTGATGTTTTTAGCACCAGTGTGGGATGGCTTAGTTGAAATTGCAGGCTTAACAATAGTATCCTATAGAAATGCATTCAAGGCCAATTAATACATGAGAGTCTTATCCAACCTTCCTTCATTGTAGTAAGTAACAATCAACGGAGTAAATGAAAGAAAAATTAGTTTTTGGACCCATGGATAGAAGCAGCAGAAGGAAATCTGACACCACTACAATTTGATTCAGTTTTTTGTGACATTTTATAATATTATTACAAGTAATAATACCTGGGGTAAAGCCACTTTCAGTCATCATTATATGGAAATTAAATTCATGGTCTTATTTTCCTTTTTTAAGAAATTCTTGCATGACATAGTCATATATGTTGATATTATCACACCCTTGTCTTCTTGTTGCCCTGAACATATACAGAATATAATTAATATGATTCGAATACAAATTTAAAGGTGTTTAAACTACATGCATAATTCATTTCCATAGTTTAAACTGGTTGTAGATTTCATTATGCATACACGTTCATTTGAATACAAATTGAAAGGTGTTTCTTTTATTGTGCTATGAGCATTTTGAATGTGATAATCATTGTATTTTAAACAATATACACACATATCTTAATAAATAAAATCATAGACAGAAAACAACCATGATAATTCTTTGAAAACACATGTAAAAAACACACCTAAGTGAAACATACCTTCAGGCAAGACAAGATCCATGGAATCCCATACCTGCAACCCAGCTGCAAATAACATCATGAAACCAAACACGTTCAAAGCTCCAGTCATACATGATCTTATAACATTTCCATGAACACTGAGTTGTGCAGCCAAAAAACACCAACCCCCCCCCCCCCCCCGCACCCAGCCCCCCCTCCCCCCCTCCCCCTCCACCCAACCCCACCCCCTGCACCCAGCCCCCCTACACCCAGCCCCCCCCCCACACCTAACCCCACCCCCCTGCACCCAACCCCACCCCCAAGAACCCCCTCCCCCCCGCACCCAGCCCCACCCCCTGCACCCAGCCCCAACCCCAAGCACCCACCCCCCCTACACCTAGCCCCACCCCCCAACACTCACCCCCCCCCCCCCCCCCGCACCCAGCCCCCCCTGCACCCCCCCCCCCCCCCGCACCCAGCCCCACCCCCCAGCACCCCCCCCCAAGCACCCAGCCCCACCCCCCCTGCACCCATCCCCCCCCAACCCCCCCCCCCCCCAGCACCCCCCCCCCCTGCACCCACCCCCCTAGCAACCCCCCCCCCCCCCCCCCCGCACCCAGCCCCACCCCCCAGCACCCCCCAAGCACCTAGCCCCACCCCCCTACACCCATCCCCAGCACCCCCCCGACACCCAGCCCTACCCTCCACAGCACCCAGCCCCCCCCCCCCCACACCCACCCACCCCCCAGCACCCCCCCAAGCACCCACCCCCACCCCCCTGCACCCATCCCCCCCTACACCCCACCCCCCTGCACCCAGCCCCACCCCCTGCACCCAGCCCCCTCCCCCCCTGCACCCTTCTTACAAAGATACCTATAAACCCAAAAAAATCTCTAGCATTTACCATATCATTCAGAGACTTGGGATCTCAAAAAACCCAACCAGTTCAATTAATAGAACAAATTTAGATTTTACAAAATGCAAATTTTGTAAATAACAACTGAGGAATATATTCCTTTTTTATCTACATTAATTTAGACTTGTCAATTCAATAATTTATGAAAAAATAAAGAGATAATAAATGGAATCCAATGTCACTATATGGGATATCATTTAGATCTAAGTATTCTATGGTAGTAAGGGAATATCTTACCCATATACATGACTAAGGATTCTAATGTTAGCTTTATGTAAATGCATGCAAAAATTTATGCAGAACTTTTCAGAAGAAAACAAATTAACCATTCCCATCCATACAAAAATTCAATTCAAGTTCTTAAAGTACATACATAAGTCTCCCTACTAAGTCAAAAATGGAGGGGATTAATATCCCCCCCATCACCAACATCCCCATCCCCATGTCCATGCCAATCATCATCAACATCATCATCAGCAGCAGCAACATCACCAGCAGCCTCATCACCAACAACAGCATCAGCAACATCCTCACCACCAATAGCTCTATCTCCACCGCCTTCGTTGCCACTAAAAACCTCATTGGAATCACCTGATACATCATTTAAAGAGCTCATTGATGCCATATATGATTCAAAAGTAGCAACAACCTCTGATGGAAGCGACTGACTGAAAACTTCCATAGCTTTCAGGAAATGTCTGGTCATCATCTTACTTCTTTCACGCTCCTCTAAAACTATTTTATTTTCCTAAACTACTTCAGCATGAGCAATTTCCAGCTCAGAGGTCTGGGAGTCTTGAGAGGAGCCTGATGATGACCAATACTTAGAGGGGACGATGTTTTTCCCTGGTCGACATCGTACTCTACTCGGGTGCTCCTCACCTAATACCTGACTTAAATGATCATGTGGCCCGAAGTTTTCATCTTCCTTACCATTAAGGGCCTCCAAGGCAGACTGTTGAAATTATAAATATATTAAATTATGAATTTCATATAAATATTTACAATATAAATAAAAAACCTTACAATTTTATCTTGTGTTTGTGCATTTACTGCACTTCCATCCTTTTTCTTTCTACTGGAGAAAAATAATTTGGCACGAGGTACAGGACCTTTGATGCCCAATTTAGCTTACTGCAAATGAGAAATGCACAAATCTAGATTAGTACCATATATGAGAAATGCAAAAATCTGACCTATGTATATTCAATAATATTTTCAGTGGAACATCCTGTATAACATCATAATACCCGGTTAAAGTACCTGGTGCTTTTCATGATCGGGCATTGTAGTGCACCCCAATGTGTGAAAATATGTCATTGAATCCTTATTATTTATGTTTTGCTCTGAAACTTCCTAAAAAAATTCCAATACAAATAATAAGAGTTAGATTTTATATTTCAACCATTAAAGATTGAGATTACCTTAAACTTAGCAGTCTTCCAATGTGCAATCATTTTTTCATATTGACTTTTTGGACAGTCGGGGAATATGGGTACCCCCTCTAAGTCAGTACCAACCCTGATCTTCCAACCAACATACAACTCATGCTTGTATGAGCGCCAGAACTCCCCAACATCCATCAACCTTTCTGTCTTAGAAGCTTCTCCATCGGGAAAGTTAAACTGAATCTGCAATGAACATGTTATTTCATTTAAATACACCAATAATATATATATGACTTTATATAATTTTCTTACCCATATTTTCTCCCATGATTTGTACTTAATCTCTTTACTGATACGTCTCCATGACACTGGTTCCACCAGAATGATATCATGATACTTGGCCAAAGTGTCCATGAAACTTCTACATTGCGCTGTAGTTGGACCTACCATCTGATTTTGTCGATTGTAGTCCACTATTAGCTATTTCTGGTGATTCCAAACTTCCTTCATCTGAGTGAAACCATGTCTCCTAGCAGAAGATCCCACTGAATAAGAAAATGAGGTGGTAAATAAGAATTAAGTCACGGTACAACACAACAAAAATAAAGTGATATAATTTGAAACAGTTATAATCAAAAAACCATCTGCATATTGCTCAATAAACTGTGATGGATATGTGGGTTTTCCTAACTCAGAAACCTATGTAGGAAGTGTCAGTTCCAGTACATGCTCTGGGTGACCTTCATGCACTGGAGTGGAAGCAAATGGAACAGGCTCATTAGATGATGGCTGGATGGTAGGAATTTGAGGTGGTGTAGACATGGAAGCATATGGGTAGTAGTATGGGGGATACATCATCGGATATGGATATGGTAAAGGTGGAAACATTTGTGGAGGCGGTGTAGTCATGAATTGTGAATAAGAGTGTAGCTGAGATGATGATGGAGGCATGGATAAAAACATCCCTGAAGACTCAAGAGGATGGAAAGGTGTGGTGGAAAGGGTGTCCAATGGTAGGTTAGTGTGGAAACTGGTATGACGGGTGCTCCATCTAGGTCTAGGAGCATCCCCACTCATACCCATGCTAACCAGATTATGAGTCAAATCCAGTGGAACTGAATGTCCCTAAAAAAATTGATAAAGAATATTAACATGAAATTATATATAATGTAGAAAAAAAACATTACATTTATAATACTCACTGATGGAAGCGAAGGCAACGCACGCTCACACCCTGGTCGATCGGGATCAAATAGTCGCTTCCTTCAACCTTCTGTAGTATTTGTCATAATCTACATAAGAAAATATTATTTAATGAAACAACACCAGAAAATACAAAAAACAAACATTTCATTCCAAACTGAAACATAATTAAAGTAATTATAGTAATACTAACCTGAGAAACTCATGTCAATATAAACTGAATGAACAGTGAACATATATGGTTGATTCTATATATTATCGACCACTAATTTAGGTTCAAAATCAACTCTCACAATGGGACAATTTTATTCATCAAATGTAATATTTTGGACAACACCAACGGGGGCGTCAATGGTGGCAATTTCATCACCAGCATCATGAAAAATATGTCTGAGGATTACATCATTAATGACACAATAGTCGGGTCTCAGATGATCTTTCATATAAAACACTTGTTTAGCCATTGATGCCAAAATGTATGGTTCATCGGTACACAGGAATAGAATCATATCAATAACTCTGAATCCACAATCATCAATAAATGTACCATGACATCTCATTGAATCAAACCATTTATATTTTATCATAGTGACTCTACCTTGAGATTAGTAATCCAATAACAATATTTTATCAACTAGCCCATAACAATACACATCTTCATATCGAGGCCGACTATCTGATACACTATCATAACAATCCATTGTAGCAGTTAACATAACGTCATCATGTTGTGTTCTCATTTTCATCGCTCGATCCGTTGTAACAAATTTATTATTTACATTCACGAACCAAAGAATTAAGACCAAAATCCAAAACTCTCAATTCTTGAGAAACAGAGTCAATAGGTACACTCAACACCTGAAATATATGTGAATAATACAATTAAATGGATATCTATTTTTTAAACTAATTAAAGTAATGGTAATACCTTTGATTTTAACCAAGTAGGAAACTCTAGGCTATGCAAAGCCTATCTCCTTCTCAAAGACAAATATCGATAAACTCTACTTATAATTTTTTTATGTTCCCTACATAAAATGATAATAAAAGTGTAAGGTATATGTGAAATTTCATAATATGAGATAACATATAAATATCCAAATTACTTACTTGATATAGTCATCGAACAAACCACAGTTAAACAAGACTGTGTGATGTGTCATCTCCTGCTCTTCAAGGCTCAATGTAGCCAATGTATAAGACCCAAAAATTCCTCCTTTTTGGGGAAGAGATGGAAATGAGGGCTCAATTTCCCCATACTGGTCATCTTTATTTCTCATTGGCCGATTATGTCTTGTGGTGACATCAGACAAATACATTGAACAAAAATCCATACAGTCTTGAGCCAGATAACCCCTCACAATCTAACCTTCAGGATAATTCTTGTTTCAAACATATGATTTCATTGTGCATATATTTCTTTTAGTAGGATACATCCACCGAAAAGCAACTGGTCCCCCAAGAAGTGTTTTAGTTGGAAGATGAACCGTTAAATGCAACATGCAAGTGAAAAAGGATGGAGAAAAAATCTTTTCCATCTCACATAAAATTAATGGCGCCTCCTGCTGCATTTTTATCAAGAATGACTTGGATAACCTTTTAGCACAAAGGTCACTAAAAAAATGGCACAAGAGAATCACTGTCACCCTTATATTATTGGATATCAAATGTTGAATTGCTATTGGAATCAATTTATGAAGAAGGATGTGATAATCATGAGTTTTCAGAGATTTTAGTTTCACATATCTTCTATTGACTTGTTTAGATATGTTGTTGGAATAGCCATCGGGAACCTTGATATTCTCCAGTACTGCCAGAAATTGATCTTTCTCTAACGGTGTCATCACATAAGAAGCATAGGGAACTTTCCATTTGTTTACCGATACACACAGGATGCAGTTCTGGTCGAATACCCCAATCCAACAAGTCTCGATGAGATCGGAAGTCATATTTGGTCTTCCCCTTGATATTCAGAAGAATTACAAGCAACATTTCACATATATTTTTCTCAATATGCATTAAGTCTAAATAATGACATAAAAAATTGGTAGACCAATATGGTAATTCAAAAAAAATACTTCTCTTTTTCCAATTGTAAGAGGTTTTAGTGTCAACATTCTTCCTCTTTTTAGATTTCAACTGACCTTTACCTAATAAAAAAATGAAATATTTTAATTCATTAAGCACATCGCTTCCTGAAATATGTTGAGGTGGTTGTTCAGTCTCAACAGTATTATCAAACCTTCAACGATTCATCCTGTATTGATGATCCATTGGCAAGAATCGTCGATGCCCCATGAAACTGAAACTATGACGATATTTAAGCCTTCTCGATCATGTATTATTCATACAAACAGGACATGATGGTTTTCCCTTAATGCTCCACCCAGACATCATTGCATAAGTAGGGAAATCATTTATGGTCCGTAGAAGGGCAGCATGCATCTGAAACGTATTCTTTGAAGAAGCATCGAATGTCCGCACACCGAAATACCAAAGTTGTTTCAATTCTCTTATTAAAGGCTGCAAGTAGACATCTATATCATTACCAGGATCAAATAGTCCAAATATCATTATACTCAAGAAAGTGAATGCTTTTTTCATACACATCCATGGAGGAAGATTATAAACATGAATAAAAATTGGCCGCGTGCTGTGAAAAATAAGCATCTGACCAAACGGATTAAAACCATCACAGGATAGACCCAACCTGACATTACGCACCTCAGCTGCAAAATCAGGATATTGTGCATCAAATGCCTGTCATGCTAATCCATCTGCAGGATGAACCAACTCATCATTACCTTTAATTCTCTCTGCATCATTCCATCACATATTGGATGAGATTTCTGCAGACATGAATAGATTTTGAAGTCTGGGAATCAATGGAAAGTGGCACATGACTTTTTGTGCCACACGAGATGGTGTTACATCTACATTTGTCTTCCATCAATATGTACCACATTCTTTACAGTCATTACGGTCGGTTGTTTCCTCCCAAAATAAACTGCAATCTTTCGGATAAGCATGAACTTTATTAGTATCAAATCCAAGATGCTTAATTAACTTTCATGCCTTGTAATGATTTGAGGGAATATCTGCACCATCAGGAAGCAAGTCCTTCAAAAATGTAATAATGTAATCAATAGCGGTATTATAAATTTCATACATGGTTTTCCCATGATATAACCGCATTAAAAATTCCAACTTGGTCATTTTAGTACATTCCTGATATACTGGAGTTCTGGCATCATCCAATAAATTTTTCACTCTCTCATCATCATCTTCAGTATTTTCCTCATGTGTATTGATATCATTGTCTTCTTGCACTGGCATACTATCTCTCTCGGGATGATGGACAAATGGAAACCAATCGAATATCAAATTCTCCATGCCACTTCTTTCATTTTGTTTTTGACCAGTAGAACATTGACTCGTCTCTCCATGGTGATACCAAACATGATAGTTTGTTTGAAATCCAAATTTCGTTATATGATAGCTAACTTCTTCCTGGCTTAACCATGGTCTTTCAACACATTTATAGCATGGACACTGTATACAACCTCCATCTGAAGCATTGTCAAATGAAAAATCTAAAACATTCTCCAAATTATTTTGAAATGCGGTTGAAATCTTATTGGTACGATACATCCAGCATCTATCCATTCTATAACAAGAAAAATAAAAGTTATCTTCTAATCAACAATGTAAACCATAATTAAAAAAGGTATATGTACTATAGAAAATAAAACTATTAGAACATAAAAACTTAATAGTTAATTCGAATTTGTATTGCAAGTGCCTTTATTTTTATAACCAATTTCAACCCTTTCAGTATCAGAGATAAAATTCTTACCTCTATCCTATAAAGGGGTGATCAAAAAGGTAAACCATAATGGGCCAAGAAAGGTTTCATGTCTATGATAGAGTGGTATGTGTCATTATAGTTGAACTAAGGGAGAGATAAAAAAGTTTGTCCTCCCTTAGGTGTAACATAAAAAAAATCAACTTTTAACATTAAAACACACTCTTAAACATGGGTTATTTCATTTAAAAAGAAAGGGAGAGATAAAAACATTCATTCATCATAAAAAATATTTTAAATGAGTCCCATATTCATGTAATTTAATATTTACCATGGGTAAAATTTTAATTCAAAGAGGGAAAAAAATTTAAAGAAAACCACTTCATCTCCAAGAATTAATGAAAATCATTTAGATAATTTATATAAAACAATCATGGGTATCAAATATTTGTATGAATATACTAGAAGATTGATTTAATAAACTAAATCACTTCATGGATTTTTTTTTAATAAAATAATTACCTAGAAACACCTACTGCATACAAAGTGAAACAAGTCACAACAAGAATCTTAAAAAGGAAAAGGTCATTTTGGTAAATTAAATGAATTTAAAATCAATTGAAAAATCAAATACACGTTATTAGATTAATATTGAACACTAAATTTTACACACACCATGATTAGGGTTCTCATAAGAAATGAAAATGAGGGAAATTGAAGTGAAAAGACCAGGGGAATCTCCCTTGGGATTTAGGTAATGTCTTCTGTATCAAATGTCATCGATTACTGTTTTGGATTATTATGGTGTACCCTCATTTAATTTTGAATAATGAGTTAACTAGATAAGACTTGATCTATTTGGTTGGAATACCTCCATCGTAAGCTATGGGTTATAATACTACCATTCTTCTAAATGTCAATGTCTCTATCTATTCCTTAGAGTATATAATAAGATCCAAATTATATTTTGGATCAGTTCCATCTTTTCATCTATGGTCCAACTAAAAACCCTTAAATGTGTTTACTGTAGTAGAATGTTTTCCCTTAGAGAAGATTTTAGGTTTAATTTCTTTGTATGTTACTGTCTTCAACAATTGGAGTTAGGTAAACTTATATATTATCCTACCTATATATTCTCCCTTCATTCTCAGTTTGGATTTGATCTTCTAAGGCCACTGAATCTTCCTTAGGAACTTCACTTAGAATAGGGTGTATAGGCTCAAGGCATTCTTTCTCCACCCCCTTAATGCTAGTAAATGTTCCCATTAATATTATTACTATAGGTTTTGGAAAAGATAATAATCCTTACACCTTCATAACTTCTTCCCTTATTTATACATTTTTTATCATTTGATGGTTTTTTTATTCAAATTACATTTCTTATTCAGACAAGGGTAATACAAAATACATATATTGAGGATATCACACCCCATAATGGTGGTGGGAATACCAACCCTATCTGATCTATATGTAGAGGATCTTATGCCCCAAACCCATGGGGTAAATTTCTAACCCTTCCTAGGAATGGTGAGATGAAATTATTCCCTGGTGTAAATTTATCATCAAGGAGGGATTCTATTTACTAATAATTATTAATAGATAAGCCTGTTTACTATAATGTTGATACGATTGATCATTCTAGATTCAGCACATGCCACATATCTATCTTCAGAAGTAGCTCCACCATCATGTCCAATGTGTAAGGTTACTTTTAAGGTACTGGTTATATGTAAAAATATAGTCCTGAATAAAGATTTTATGTCACCGTATAGTCTTGGTATAGGTATATGATGTGTTCCCAAGGTAAACATCATATATCCCTTAGGAAATTGATAGCCCATGTACAAAACCCAAAAAGGGGAAGTAGAAATATGACTATAATATGTGTGGAGAGGTGAACATGGTATGTAGGATCCATAGGGATAGTTGGCAGGTTCTCCATCTTCACAGGTCATGTTCTATCAAGGAAAAATGGAATGTGGTATTAAACCTCATGGTTTGTGAGGCTACTTGGGCTTCCTGGGTGTATATTCCCTATACACAAAAAAATATCTAGATAAGGGTAACATATTGTATGATTTAACCACATAATGTGTGGTATTTAACATATCCTATAATCCTTAGCTATTGTACCTACCAAAGTACATGATGTGTGTTCTTTCGAACTATACACCATGTAGTTGGGTTCTAAGATCTAAACATTACTCTAGTCCTCAATTCATTTCTAATTCCTCTTATTTTTCTTCATATATCACTTGAATTGCCTTTGGCCATGCTAAACATGATAATGCCGCCTATGTAAAGTAGTTTTTACCCTTTGGTACTTGGATTGATGATTCATATCACAATCTTATCGATGTTCATATTGTTATTCATGAAGAAACCCCAAATCCAGACTCCCCTATCCCATTTCATCTTATCCTATAATCCATCCTCACGCTATAATCCTACATGGAGAACACACAATGTAAATATATGGAACCTATTTTAATTGTGCAATAAAATCAATCTGTGATATTAGTTGAATCATCAACTAAAATCTAAAGTTAGTGATGAACATGAAAAGAACGGTGGGAGAAATAGAAGAAACCACAAGAATGGAAGTGATGATCCTGTATGATCAGGAATCATCTACGTTCGCATACAATAAATAAACAAAGTAATTTCTAGTCCCAATATCAGTTATCCCAATATCATAATTTCAACCAAATATCATAAGTTAAAAAGGCCATCTGCTACCTGAATATTGATTCAATTTAAAGAAAAGTATTCCATGTTCAAATCAAGGAAAAAAATGGGGATAAATCCATATATATAAATTCCCTACCATGATGGTGAAATGATGTTGATTTGATTCTACTTCACAACCAAGGTACTTTTTATCGACATCACTAAAAAATTGATATTTCTTCCCTGATTTGTCATCACCACCAAGCCCTCGCTTAATCTTCTTCTTCCTCTCCCTCTAAGGTTCATGTGGTCATAGAACAACTAACCTTAGGGAGATTTCATAATATGGATTAAATAAATAAATTCATGGGTTTCTCATTATAATAACCAATTAATTAAATAATTAAATTATTTAATTAATCATCTCATCAATGAAAACACCCAAGAGTCCCAATTAAAATGAATCTTAATCCATGAATATGGTAAAATTCACATTTCAGATTCAATATCTATCTTGGTTTCTCAATATGAGACTCTATTTAAGATATATAAGAAACGTTAAGAAACATACAATGCATAAACTAAAAATAATATAGTATATTTTTATATTTTTTTGAAGATCCTTAACACTCTATTTTATATGAAAAAGCATACTTGGGGTAAAAATCACAATATGGAACCAAAGAAACCTTCAAAAAAAAAATTGAAGTTGCATACTTCATGCCTACTGGTTTCCACTACTTGCATAACTACCCCCTATCTTAGAGTCTGTTAGAATGGATTCCTATAAAGAGATGGGTCACTCTGTAACAGTAATTCTAGAAACCCGTGAACAAATTCCTACCCTATTTTGTGAATTACATATAGACCCCCTCCCACTAAAAAGAGTGGTATCATTAATACTAGGCAAAACTCATTACAGAGGAGGCTAGTGAGATTCTCTCTCCCCTCACCCCACCCCATGAGGGTGAACTAGTACCAAAAGATCCTTCCCCCTGAGTGAGGAAAAATTTAACCTAGGATTTCTTAAAGGATCCTCCATTACTCCATGCCATCATGGGATTCACAACAAATATCGAATTTCTTTTCTATATTAACTCCTACAATATATCTGAAGGAGGATTAATAGAGCCCCCATCCCAAATGAGAATCCTAGACTCACTACACCATAATTAGTTGGTGAATTCACTACAACACTAGTAAACAGATCCGAGGAGGCTCCTTTCCACCCCTTTCTCTCCTGCCAAAGCCACCACCCAGCTTGCGAAGCTGTGGAAGAGCCTCCATCCTTAGCTCCAGAACAACAACAGATAATTCTAATTCAAGCATCGAATTAGTAATAAACTCTATAGGACCATCAAAATTCATCTACAAATGGAAAGGAAGTATATATCAAACCACTATATGAATTTTGAGACATCAATCCATGTGATTCTCCAAAAGGTCAAAGTGATGAAAATACATAGTATTACCTTCATAAACAATCTTAGGGATAAGACTAGTACCGTAATCAAAACTAAACTAAATGAAATCTAGGAGAGTTTGATATAGTCTTGATTAAATACATAATTTATCCTGAATGGGTTGCTTCCTTATCATTTCCAACTAATCAGCCTATAAGAATACCTTGAATGCATCACCAAAATGCTTAAGAACTCTGAAATTCTTGGAATAGAGCTGAATTATAGGGATCGAAATAAAGAAAATTCAAAAGGAATATATTTCAATGCACGAATCACCAGATTCCAACACATCAGAAAATAATAGAGGCTAAAAAGCATGAAAGATATGAGACCAAACAACCACAAATTTCTCTTCATCCACTCATCTAATAGAAAAAGAGTGGGGCCTAATGCTCCCTAGCATCACCTTTTTACTCCAAACCTAACTCTAGGTTCGCTTGTTGATCAAACACATATGTTGAAGTTTGTCATAAGCTTTATATTGAAAGCAGTATAAGTTTGAGAGATGATATCTAAAAAAAACCAACTCAACGGAAGAGATCTCAACCACTGGAAAAACAAGGAGAAGAAATTTCATACCTAGATGTCGGAGCTGGGGGCAGGGAGGCGGAGGCCGGGATGGGACGTTGCTAGAGTTGGGGGAAGTTGAGGCGGAGGCCAAGGTCGAGAGGAGAGGGAGCCGAGAGGGGAGACGTCGCTGAAGCTGGGGGCAGGGAGGCAGAGGCCGGGATGTTGAGGCTAAGGCGAAGGCCGGGAGGGAGGTCAGGAGCAGAGGCAGAGGTCGGGGAGGGGAGGAGATGGCCGGGATTCGGTGGTCGGATGGCTGAGAGGCGGAGGTCGGCGAGGGGAGGAGAGGGCCAAGTGGCGGAGGTCAGATGGCCGAGAGGTGGTGGTCGGGGAGGGGAGGAGAGGGTCGGGAGTCGAGGAAGCAAGGAAGAAGAAGAGGGCTGAGATTCAGGGAAGCAAGGAAGAAGATGAGGGCTGAGATTCGGGGAAGCAAGGAAGAAGAAGAGGGCGATGGAAGCGAGGGTAAGGGGGAGGAGGAGCCTGATGGCATTCGGGGAATTGGGTATAGGTTTCCCATGATTTTATTAAAACCGTGGGAATAGATAATAAAAAAAAAGATATCCCCACGATTTTTCTAAACCGTGGGGATAGATGCGTGGGGAAAGATCCCCTTTCCAGTAGTGAAATAATAATAATCAGGATTTTAATTCGCTAGGTAATAATAAATAATCAACACAAGTGTCATTACTTATTTGATTATTCCATGTGAAACCCCTATGTCAAATAATAACAACAATGCTATTATTTTCATGACATGTGCTTAACTTGCAAGTTATATTTAAATATTATTTAATCAAATAATATTTAATATTATTTTTCACTATATCATTAAACTCGGTTCTCCCATCATCCTTAACATTTATCAGGCCTTGAATAACAACTATTTATTTATTAAATAAATAAATAAATTTAACTGCATTATTCGCCGATAAATAATTAAATATTTCGCTCACAATATATTCTCTCGAATAACTAGTGACGGAATAAAATGCGATCATGCATACCTGAATAATTATTAAACCACAATCGAGAATAATATTTATTCAACTTGTTAAATAATAAATTATTTAAGTGAGATTCCGGATACACTTAGTGTGTGGCCCTCTAGAAATCTTTCTCAGTGGCATTAGGTGAACTTGTCTAAAATCCAAGGTTAGTGTCTAACAACATGCTAAGGCACCCATAGAGAAAAAAGTTGATGTCGCAGTGACATGTCACCTCATACGAACACTTACCGTGTAATATAATCTATTTGTCTTAGTATCTTCAATCAAGCGGGTTGCATGGAAGTGTTATCAACCCATGTGTTCGATTTCTCATTATTTGACTTCCTGGAATTTAACTTGCTCATGGAACACCGTGACCATTGATTTTTTTAGGTTATATCATTTCCATCAAGAGTCTGAGATATCAACTTCTGTAATGGAATAGAAGGGACAAATCATTTCTCGTATTATTCATTAATGCAGTATTACTTGTGATGCACCCAACATATCATATCTCGCTGCGAACATATGTCGTCACGGTTTTCGCCAATACATCTAAGTGCGCGAGTCATAATACCCATTAATAATAATTTTAAAGTCTAAGGACGAATACACACGTCCGCAGATAGGAACATCCAATGAAACTTATAAATGTGGATTTTCTACTGGTGGGTTTTGTTCTCATAATATCCTCATGGACATTACCAAGGGCGTACACCATGAGAAGGTGTCTCAAAGTCCTATGAGTCTCCACCTCTGATAGCTTGTATCATTTGTGTTCTTCAAATGATATCATCTGGACATAAAACATATATTTAAGAATAGTGTCATAGCGCTTCCGGGTTCTCATCATAGTGAGGAACTGTTATGACTTTTTAGTACGACAATTACTCTTGGGACATTATCACATACAATGTTACGCAGAAGAACAATTATGACGTGATAAGGAGTTAATTAATATTAATCCAATGAATACATGTTTATCATAAAGTATAAAAGAAGTTGTTTTTAGGGCACCGACTCCAACACTTACATGGTTTAACAAACCGTATGGTGCCACTTACAGGGTCATACAATTTCTCTCATGGGTCGCACGGTTTAAACTAATTGTGCTCCCTTGTCTACTTCTCTCAAAACTGAGTTTTCGAACCTAGATGCTCCCGAAACTCATCCAAACTTCTGAGACATCTCTCGGGCCTTAAACCACACCCAAAACAACACTTTTAAGTGTTCCAATGCTTAGATTTACATTCCGATGCTCAATTGAAGATTTTATCAATCCACCAAATGAAAAGTTCAAGTTCACTTGTAATTTTTAACTTGTTCAAAACACGGGATATTACATTATGGTTTTGTGTCTAATTATGGTTCATAAAACCACATCATGGTATTCATATTGAATGATCTGAGATATCATTCAGTAACTCACCTATGGTGATTATCAAGCTCATTCGGTTTACTGACACATCACATGATGATGTGTATATAGATTATTAATTGTTAAAGGGGTTTAACAACCACGTCATTAATGGGGGGTTGTTGTGTTGAGTTGCAATGGCGAAAAGCCAAAGGTTGGTCATTTCATTACATATGAAGCACACGAGTCTATTGGGCTCCTTCATTCAATGAAGTTCTATGAATTGGAGTTCGTGAGTCTCATTCGATGAGATTAGTGATTACTTACATTGTCAAATCCCTCTTTAATATCTCATCGCCATTCACCTTTGCGGAGGAGGTGAGAAAACACATTTTAAGAAGAAGGGATCCTACCGAAGTGTTTGGTGATTTCAATGGTCGTTGGATACCTTTGGTGGCAGGAACTCATTGGTTGCTACTAAGGGAACTTAATCAAGCTCACTCTTGCAAAGGTTTCTTCTTGGAAAACGAGGTGCACTTGTTTTATAGTTTTATATATTATCTTGTTGATTCCCTCTCGGTGGATATTGTGTATGTGAGTTTCGTGTTTTTTTTCGTTGCTTGTGGCAGAAATGTCCCACAAAACCCTTTAATATGCACATAACATTTTTTGTCAACACTGCAATGATTTCGATCAAATTTTAGAACATCCAAGCGATCAATCCAAACTATGTCGTAGCTTAATAACCCAATGATTGCACAAAACATAATAAGTGCACATGGCATATTAACATATTCCAAAATCACATAACATAATTCAATGCAAAACATATTTAGGTAAAAAGTTTGTACAAACCATTTAAAATCCTCCACATAACATCTTCACAAAACACAACTCCTATAACAAATTTTCACAAAAGAGTTTTAGTTTATCCTAATTGTTTTGAGTTTATAATTTATTCTATAAAAATTTATCTTTTAAAATATTATTTGACTATTTAAATGTCAAAATCTATTTTTTAAACTTGTAAATTTGTTTGAACTTTAATGATAACTTATTTATGTAAATGAATTTTGTATTTTAAAAATAGTGGTGAATATATTGAAATTTTTATTAATCTTGAATTGATATATGTTTTTTTGTTAATTTATTCATTTAAATACAGTATATTTAAATAAAAAATCACGAGCGGATGAACATGCGATGTTTAAAAAAAATAAAAAATGCACTGTATTTTCTAAATGAAAAACGTTTGTTCGAAGATGAAAACGGAAATGGATGATAAATTTATAAAACACAAAAAATTTATATCCGTAGAACATCAACGATCGGACCTGGACATTTCCTCGACCACTCACTTCAACTGGCTGTCCCATCGTCTTGAACGGGAGAGATGGATTTGCCTCTTTCTTTTCCACCCAGTAACCACTCGATCCTTTTTTCCCCCACTGCTGACCAAAATGTTCACTGCCCTCAATGCGTGTGCTTGCTACCGATTAACACTGTCACCAAGTTGTGGTTCCTTGTTATCTTCTTGGAGTTTCTGTTTGCTTGCCGCATGGAAATTTTGTTCTCAATAATATATTTATTGTTTTGCATAAGGATTTTTCGTCATAAATCTCCAATTCATTGACATTCACACATGCTTAGACTCTCGTAGCTCCCATTAACTGGTCAAGCATTGCAATTTGGGTCCTTGCTATCTTTTAGCGTTTCGTGTTTCTTCTGCAATTCCATTCATTTCATCACTTAAATTGCCAATCACAAAAAACATGCTAGTAGAATAAATGATTGGGCAAAAAATGTCACGCGCTGATAACATTTTTGCACTGTTGACTAAAATTAACGCCGCTTCAGGTACGCCTTGTGCTAGAAGTTTGCCATCCAGTTATCAGACAGTGATGGCAGACAAAGGCCCTGTTCTGGCTGTCCGGAGCGTAGTTTCAGAATCCATGGTGCAAAGGGCAAGTGAATGTGGCTTTGACCAGAGTTTGTTTCGGCGAAGGGATGCTATGTGGTTGGGTTTTGGAGCTTCGAGTCTTTTACTGTATTCATTTGGTTCCATTGGTGCTAGCTTACCACCAGAGCAAAAGCCAAGGCTATGTGATGAATTATGCGAGAAAGAACTTGAAAATGTACGGTGAGATTTCATGATCCTCAATCTACTTTTTCCCCGGCTTTGCTTTCAACTCTATTTTATCCTACCTGCATGTGTTTCCTCTGATCTTCCCTTCTCTGTGATCATCGTTCTATATGATTGCAACATTGAGGAGAGTCTAAAAAAGAAGAAGAATTTTTTGGGGTATTCAACCTATGCTAGACATGGCGCAATTTGTCAAGAGATGTCCAAAATGGGTTACTGTAAAGCACACAGTGGATTGGAAATACAACTCTGCAAAACTTAATGCCTTAATGCTTGTTTAAAGCTCGAGTCACAATTAAACAATCTCTGTAAATAGTTTTAACTGCTTGGTACCTGAAAGAGGACAAGAAATTCCCCCAGGGGTTATGGTCTGCGGCTTTTAAGAGTTTTTCTTTCCCTGTGAAGAGTTCGCATTATGAGATCTTCATATTCAATTTTGAAGCTTTCCATAGGCTTCTGTAACTCATTGAGCAGGCTTCTAAATAAAATTGTATTCTAACAAAGAGCTAAAATGGCAGTTGATACAGTGTGATTCCTACATGCTCAGATCGTATACGGTTACTTCTCAGGTTAATTCCCGCCAAACCTATTAATTTGGACTCTCTTTATCAATTAGATATGCTGGAGGAACAAGAAAAAATCAAAATGGCAGTTGAGACAGCGTGATTTTTATATGCTCAGATCGTATACGGTTACTTCCCCGGCTAATTCCTGCGAAACCTATTAATTTGGACTCTCTTTATCAATTAGTTATGCTGGAGGAACAAGAAAAAAAATCAATAAGTAGGCATAGTTCTATTACGACTCCTAAATTTAAGCACCAAACAAAGATTTTGCCTCGAGAGTTTCAAGGTAGGCTACAAGGGCCAATTTAAAATCACTTTGGATTATATGAATCAGATTATTTTTATACTTTATTTTATTTTTATTTCATTTTTTTAATAATCAGTGCCCATTTGCCCTAAGCCTTCTCATTGAAAAGTTGCTTATTCCTGAACACCCCCCTATCCACCCACACATAAATGCACAACACCCGCATTTATAAAAAGGTAAAAAAGAAGAAGGGTATACTTTTACTGCAATGGCTGAAATGCTTTTTTAATAAATTCACGTTGCCTGATGTGGCATGGATTACAGATTGAGTTCAAACTTCACATTTCATGTTACTTATACTGTTCAAGAGGGTTGACTTGCAGATAAAATGTATAGGAATTAGAATGGCCTGCCACTCATCGAATATCTGAAATGTAATGCACCTGTTCAACTAAAAATCCATAACATGGTTTTGAGCTAATATCTCAAGCTTAGAGCATGGGCCTTTCTTCCATGTCTGTAGTTCACATGTACAGTTCTTAATGTTCACGTTTATCTTCTAATTGTTAAATTTTATCGGAATTTAGTATTCCTTGCTGGGTCACATTATCAAATGACCAGTTTTAAATCATTTTTTTCCAGTTGTTGGTCCAAAACTATTTATTTTAGCTTAACGAGCGACACATATATTCCTTCACCATAGTATACTTTCTAGGCATGATGCATAGAAACTTTTATTTTTTGAGTTTTTGTGATGTCTTAGAGATTAGCGATTAATGCACGAAATATTATCTTTTATGCGGAATATTAGTTGGGTAGTTTAATTTGACAAGTATACGTCTGACCTTTGGCGCATCTAGTAGATTCTAAATGCTACATTTTTGTTCATACTGATCTATGAGGACCGGTAAACTTCTATGAGTGATGACATTGTGTGTATAAGTTTTTCTTGTTATTTATTATGATTTTTTAATTCAAGGTATCCATGGCATTCACATCATCTGGTTTGCAATACAAGGATATTAAGGTTGGGGGTGGCCCCAGTCCACGAATTGGATTTCAGGTATGCGACTATTATAATTTTTCAGCTCACCTTGTTTTGGTTGAAGCCTTGAACACGGCTGTTCTCTGTTCCCCACTGTATGTTTTATGCACCCTTTTCTTAATTCATGGCATGGTCCCTTATCTTTGTCTTAACATCTTTCTTTTTTGATTGAGCCCGCTCTCTGTATTTTTTATCATCGAGTTTTTCAACAGTCAGAAGCAATGGGAATTTATCAAATTTGCTAGCTGTGCCCATGGAGGATTTTCTCTTGGGTTAGTGGTAATCAGTGCCCTGAAGCGAGCAAATTTTTTTTTTGTGCTTATTTTGAATTACATCCCTGGGTAACCCATTTCATATACATTGACTGAAAAAAAATTAAAGCAAATAGAAAATAAATTAGGAATAATCTGGAAATAATCGTTATCAATTATTCATTGTTTCCACAAAATCCAATTTTATGATGCTATGCACATCTCTTATTTTCCTTTTCCCTTTTTAAACAACATTATTTGTTGGAGTCTGTATCCCACATCGGACTTGAGGTCTGATGTGGAGTTTAATATTCATTATAAAATAACCTCAAGGGCTCCTTTAGAGAGAACATCTTGGGGGTTCGGGTCTCCTATTTTCCCATTCTACATGGTATCAGAGGGAACCTAATCCCGAACCCTCCCTCCCCCCTCATTTTATTTCTTTCCCGTCGGCCTCTAGGGTTTCTCCCGGTTGAGGGGCGGCGGCCTCCATGGCCAGCAAGCTGATGTTATTAATTTTTTCATGACTTATTATATACTCTCTTTACTTATTTTATATGAAATGTGCATAATTTGTGTGAAATATTAATGTTTTAATATTAAGTATAATTTTTGAGCATTTTTAGAAGTAGTCCAATTGAGTCAGTTTAATGTTTCAATAATAACTATCACTATACTGATCCAAATTGTGTGGTTCTTGTTTTTTAGGATTCTCCTTTCAATATACAACATTTCATTAGAAGGTACCATGAGCCAATTCTGCCATTTGAAGGGTCATATGGTCCTCACAAACAAGACCAAAGAATCTGTGAACAAACTGAAGCATCCTTGAAGATTGATTTACTGGGCTCAATCCAGAAGTCCAAAAACATTAACTCTCCACCATAATTCGGGGGACACTACATTTCATCTTGGATAAAAAATTCAAGGCCCAAATCTAAGTACAAGGGGCCCAAATGAAGCTTTGAAGTCCAGCCCACCATTCTGGCCGATGATTAAAATCAGTATAGTATGCATGACATATCTCATGATGTAAGCATCAAATCGAGCTGATATTTTGCAGTGTGAAAGAGAAGATATAGGCGGCCGACTTTGTTGAAGAACCCATTCGGATTTGAAGGCATCTTCATATTCAAAAACCCTTTCACATTCTGGACTTCAAAAAGACTGGATTGAAATGGACAGTTTTACTTTGTTTAATCAACCGGCCATAACTTTTGATACTTAAGTCCAAATGACTCCAAATTTTGAGAGTAGTCGGACAACTTTATTATCTACAACTTTGAAGAAGCAGATTGCTCGAGATTCGACTGTCTTGATGTCTATATCTGCGAGCCAAGTGGAGTGGTATTTCTGGAATGTAAACAGTCCACCACCTTGGGCTATAAATACATCCCCTCCCCTCCTTTCAAAAGGGTTGGCATTTCAGAAGAGAGGAGATTATATTGGCACGACCAAAGCCTTGCCAAAGGCTTGGGAGGACCTGCCATACTCAAGTTTTCACTTGAGAGACCTTTCCTCCTCTCTTTGTTTTCACTTAATTTCGTGTTCTTCATTTTTGTAATTTTGTAAGTCTCTTTCTTTGGATTATTGGAACCATAAATACACTACCATAAACAAGATATGATCAAGATTAGAACCCTAAGTTAAGTTAAAGCTTGGATTAAAGCCTTAACACTTGGGAATTCAAATCAACGTCAACTTGTGACACGAGTGTTAATTTAAATGCAATATAAAGCAAAGGTCAAGGACATCACAAGCTTAACTAACCTAATGATGAACTCACCACAATCATTATCATTTTGTTAAATCAATCATAATCAATTAATCATTTCAATTAAGCTCTGCAAACAAACCCCCAATCAGAATACAATCAACTAAAAACAAACGACTATTTCAAAGTATCATCGCCGAGGATTCGACCCGAGTGCTGCTATACACATTAGCAGAGCACCGGAACTTTGACCGGTCGATAGGCGACAATCGGCCGTGCGTTTCAAATGGCGCCGTTGCCGGGGATGGTGCTTTAAGTAGTCATTAGTTTCTGGTTATTGTCAAAAAAACCAAAAAAAAAACAAAATTTAAAAAAAAAACTGAAAAAAAATACAAAGAAAAACCCATCTTCCTCTTTCTTCCAGAATCTCTCTGAATGTCCCGTAACCTTCCAAACAATCCCTCGGATTTGTTTGATCCTGAAATTGAGCGAACACTTCGCCAACTTAGGAGGAACATCAGAGATACTCAAATAATTCAAGAACCAGTCCTCATCCAACCAGTTGAAATTGAAATGGCCAATCCTAGGGAACAAACACTTAAAGAACTCGCTGCCCCTGATATGAATTACCAACCTCTTGGTATGCAATATCCAAATATAGAGGCCGACTTTGAACTCAAATCGGGTTTGATTCATCTTCTCCCTCATTTTCACGGGCTAGCCGGTGAGGATCCACATCTTCACCTTAAAGAGTTCCAAGTAGTATGCTCTACCATGAAACCTCAAGGGGTTTCTGAAGAACAAATCAAACTCCGAGCATTCCCTTTTTCCCTAGCTGACACTGCTAAGTCATGGCTCTACTACCTACCTCCTGGTTCCATAACCACATGGAATGACATGAAGCGACTATTCTTAGAGAAATTCTTTCCTGCTTCTCGTACTGCTTCTATCCGAAAGGAAATAAGTGGTATCCGTCAATTCCCAAGTGAATCACTCCATGAGTACTGGGAGAGGTTCAAAAAGCTTGTTGCAACATGCCCACACCATCAAATTCCTGACCAACTCTTGATCCAATACTTCTATGAGGGGTTATTGGCTATGGAGAGAACTCTCATAGATGCCGCAAGTGGCGGTGCTCTGGTTGATAAAACTCCTGCAGCAGCAAGAGATCTCATAAGTAACATGGCTGTAAACACACAATAATTTCATACTCGAGCACATGCTCAAGTCAAACAAGCCCAAGATAATCAATCAATTGAGCCGAACAAAATGACCAAGTGGTTGAGTGAACTTACAGGTCTTGTGCGACAACTAGCTGTGGCTACCAAATCCCCAACCTCGTCTTCTCCGCAATCAATGTTTCCTGGACCTGTCAAAAACTGTGGAATCTGCAACTCTCCATCTCATCCAACTGACACATGTCCACAACTTCAGGAGGATCAATCCGATTCATCTGGACCATTGGAGCTCAATGCAGCATATGCTCAGCGGAACACCAATCCTCAACTATCAGGTCAGTTTGTTAGAAACTTTAACCAACCTCACTCCGAGCCCTTCTCTTCTTCCTATAACCAAGGCCTTAGGTATGGTAATCCCATATCTCGCCCCCCTCAATTCCCTCCTCAAAATCCAAACCAATTCTAATATGGTCAAGGTGGTGGTAACTTTCATCAACGTTATCCTTTTGTTCCTCAACCTCAAAGGAACGATCCTCTTCCTGGATTCCATTATCCTAGTGAGCCTTCCCAATTCCAAAACCAATACAATCGATTTCCTAAGAACCAAAATCAAGGCAATCCCAATCCGGGACAAGCCTCTTCTTCCAAGCAATCATGAGAAAGTGCAGTGGAAGATCTTGCCTCTTTTACCCGTTCTAGCCTTAAAAACATTGAAACTCAAATAGGTCAACTTGCATCCCACCTGAGCCAGCAACAACAATCAAATTCTTCCCAACTCCCAGCTCAACCATTACCCAACCCCAAGGGTAATGTAAGTGCAATTGCACTTAGATCAGGAAAGCAACTTGCTATGCCTCAAGATAAATCCTCAAACCCTCCTTAAAATGTTGACCTAGAAAACGAAAATAAAAAGAAACTTGAAAAGGAACCTGAATCCATTCCCTCACCTCCTTCCATTCCACTTAGGAATCCAATTCCTTTTCCTCAAGCTGTTTCTAAACCAAGGAAGTCCTTTGAACCCGATCCTGAAATGCTCGACATGTTTAGACGTGTTGAGGTCAACATTTCCCTCTTAGATGCCATAAAACAAATTCCTAAGTATGCAAAGTTTCTTAAGGAATTGTGCACCCACAAGAGGCAACTTAGGACCTTTGAAAATGTTTCCACCCAGCAGTCCATACCCATTAAGTGCAAAGATCCAGGTACCTTTACGGTTCCATGTCAAATTGGAAGTTACAACTTTGATGATGCACTCATAGACCTAGGAGTCTCAATTAATGTCATGCCCAAATCCATATTCTCCAACCTTGGTCTCGGTCCTTTACACCCAACGGGTGTTGTCATCCAGTTAGCCAATCGAAACACAGCTAGTCCCGAGGGAATAATTGAGGATGTCTTTGTCCGAGTTAATGATCTTATCTTCCCTGCTGATTTCTATGTCCTTGACATGGAAGGTGAGACGACCTCTTCTCGATCTCCCCTAATTCTAGGAAGACCATTCCTCATGACTGCGAGAACCAAAATTGATGTCCATTCAGGCATCTTATCCATGGAATTCGGTGACCAACTGGTCAAGTTTGACATTTTCCAAGCCATGCGATACCCATCTGAGGATCACTCTGCATTCTCAATCCATGCTTCTGAGGACACTTCTAAGAGTCAATCGAACCCCAATCCACCATGTTCTTCATGTTCTAATGATAAAGGATCTTGTGAAATTTGCACCATGAAGTCATAAATGGTGATGTTGATGTGGACCTCTCATTCATAGACTCCATCAATCTAGAGGAACTTGAAAACTCTCTTGAATTCCACATCAACTCTGATATCTACTGCTCCACCTTGGATAGTATTAAGGAGAATGAATATGAAGCAACTGAACTCCCTTCATCCATTCCTGAGATGTCTAACCCACAAATAAAAGATGAGACTAATATGAAACCCCTTCCTGCACACCTGAAATATGGATTCCTCTTCCATGATCACTCATATCCTGTCATTATCTCTGCCACCCTTACTGAAACCGAGGAGTCCAAACTTGTTCAGGTGTTAGAGGAAAACAAAAAGGCCTTAGGTTGGACCCTAGATGACATACCAGGAATCAACCCTGCCCTTTGCATGCATCACATCCATCTTGAGGAGTCATCCAAACCAATTAGACAACCACAAAGAAGACTCAATCCACTCATCCTTGAGGTAGTTAGGGAAGAGATCACCAAGCTTCTTCAAGCTGGTATTATCTACCCAATTTCTGATAGTGAATGGGTTAGTCCAATTCAAGTTGTACCTAAGAAGGGTGGGATAACTGTTGTCACAAATGAACATGAAGAGGTAGTCACAACTCGAGTGAAGAACAAATGACGTGTGTGCATCGACTATAGGAAATTGAATGTTGAAACTCGAAAAGATCACTACCCTCTTCTATTCCTTGATCAAATTCTAGAAAGATTGGCCGAAAAGTCACACTATTGCTTTCTTGATGGATACACTGACTATTTCCAAATCCCAATCGCACCTCAAGACCAAGAAAAGATTACTTTCACATGCCCCTTTGGAACATATGCATATAGAAGAATGCCTTTTGGACTTTGCAATGCTCTTGCAACATTCCAGAGGTGTATGATGAGTATCTTTTCTGAATTCATTGAACACTGCATGGAAGTCTTCATGGATGACTTCACCATTTATGGTGAGTCATTTGAATCTTGTTTGAATTCACTCTCTTGTCCTCCAAAAGTGTGTCAAGTGTAACCTTGTGTTAAATTTTGAAAAATGTCACTTCATGGTTGCAAATGGGATTGTTCTAGGGCACATAGTTTCAAAAGATGGTATTGAAGTCAATCTTGCCAAAATTGAAGTGATCCAATCACTTCCTCCACCCACTTCTGTTCAAGACATCCGTTCATTTCTTGGTCATGCTGGTTTCTATCGGCGATTCATCCATAACTTCAGTAAAATTTCCCTCCCACTCACTCGTTTGCTCCAAAATGATGTCACTTTCCATTTTGATGAGGTTTGCAAGAGAGCCTTTGTTGAACTCAAAATTGCTCTAACATCTGCCCCAATAATCCAACCCCCAGATTGGTCCTTACCCTTTGAGTTGATGTGTGATGCTTCTGATAGAGCCGTTGGGGCTGTTCTTGGTCAAAGAAGAGAAAAAATCCCTCATGTCATCTATTATGCCTCAAAAACATTGGATGAAACTCAATCTCACTACATTGTGACTGAAAAGGAACTTCTAGCAGTGGTTTTTGCCTTAGATAAATTCCGGTCCTATCTCTTAGGTGCCAAAATCATCATCTTCACAGACCATTCTGCTATTAAGTTCTTACTCAAGAAAAGTGATTCCAAACCGAGGCTAATAAGATGGATCCTAATGCTCCAAGAGTTTGACCTTGAAATCAAAGATAGACCTGGAAAAGAAAACCCTGTGGCAGATCACTTGAGTAGAATTCCTAATTCTTCTCATTCAGAAATCATTGATCCTGAATTCCCCATTGAGAACCTTTCGTCTCTCACTCCAAAAATACCATGGTATGCCCCAATTGTAAATTATTTGGTTTCTGGTGTTTTTCCTGAAAAGTTTTCAAAAGAACAAAAAATGAAGTTGAAGTGATTCAAAATACTATTTTTGGGAAGAAAATAAACTTTGGAAAACTGGGGCTGACATGGTAATAAGGAGATGTGTCGATGAAAATGAACATTCTTCTATATTAGAATTCTGTCACTCACTTCCCGGAGGTGGCCACTTTGGACCACAAAGGACCTCCCGAAAGGTCCTAGACTCTGGATTCTTCTGACTTTCACTCTTCAAGGACTCACATGAGTTCTGTCAATCATGTCCCACTTGCCAAAAGTTTGGCACAATTTCCAAGAGAAATGAAATGCCCCAAAAGCCTTTAATTTTCTGCGAGGTCTTCGATGTTTGGGGCATCGATTTCATGGGACCATTTCCCCCTTCCAATGGATTCTCATACATTCTTCTTGCGGTCGATTATGTTTCAAGGTGGGTTGAGGCCAAACCCACTAGGAAGGATGATGCTCATACTGTTAGTGAGTTCCTAAAGACCCACATCTTCCAAAGATTTGGCACACCACATGCCTTGATCAGTGACTTAGGAACCCATTTTTGCAATAGAACCATGGAAGCTCTTCTGAAAAAGAATGGGGTTGTACATAAAACTTCAACTGCATATCACCCTCAAACAAATGGCATGGCTGAACTCTCTAATAGAGAAGTGAAAAGGGTACTTGAGAGAATTGTTAAGCCCACCAGAAAAGACTGGCCTGAGAGACTTGGTGAAGCCCTTTGGGCTTATCGAACTGCCTATAAAACACCCATTGGGATGTCTCCTTTTAGGCTAGTTTTTGGTAAAGCGTGTCACTTACCAGTTGAAATCCAACATAAGTCTTTTTGGGCTGTGAAAACCTGTAATTTTGATTGTGAAAAATCTGGTGAAGAAAGACTGTTGCAATTGGCTGAACTGGAGGAGCTTCGACTTGATTCTTATGAGAATTCTAATCTCTACAAAGAAAAATCTTAAGGCACTCCATGACAGACACATCCTGAGAAAGGTATTTCATGAAGGTGAAAAGGTAATGCTCTTCAATTCTCGATTCCGACTTCACCCAGGTAAGCTTAATTCTCGTTGGGAAGGTCCTTTTGTTATTACTAATGTTTACCCATTTGGTGCAGTGCAAGTCCAATACCCCTCTTCCAAAAGGACATTCACGGTTAATGGACATCGGTTAAAGCATCACTATGAGAGGACACACAATCTTGGATCATCATCTACTCCCATTGGATACCCAACTTCTCCAGTCAACCCACCACCGGATGGAGACGACGACCCACCAAATCTAAACCAGGGGGCACCTCTTTCCCTTTAACTCTCTCTCTACCTCTTTCTTCTTCTTCCTCTCTCTTTCATTTTTTTACCACTTTATTCATCAAACCCTTTCTTTTTCTCTTTCTTGTGTGGGTGTGTATTTTATAAAAACCTTAAAAACTAAAAAAAAATCAAAAAAACAATCACTTAAAAAAAATACAAAAAAAATTAAAGAGTCATGCTTACTCACCATCGAGTTTTGAAATTTTGTCCAACCATTTTGGGGAGTTAACAAACATGTTTTCATCTCAAAAAATTTGTATTTTCATCATGACATTGGATAAAGAATTTTGTGTCAAAATTAACAAATTTTGAATGCTCAATTTTTGATTTGGAAAATGCTTTTCCCGAACCGTGAGGAACAACATTTGCTTTCATGCCAAGGCCACCTATGACCATCTTTTCAAAATGTGTGTTTTCACCCCCATTTGTGAGTCTTGAGTTTGTGGACCTTCGAGCTGAATTTACTACCTTAGTGTGTATTAATATGATAGAGGCATTTTCTGAACCACATGAGAATCACAATAGCCAAATAGCCTCCCATTCCCTTACATTAATCCTCCTTTTGAAAGCCCCTTCGAGCCTATGAAAACCTTTTCTTTGATAGCCACATTACAAGCCCAATACCTTTTCCCACCCAATATCAACATGGATTTTCATTGCATAATTTTTTTTGAAATTTAAGTGTGGGGGGAATGGATTTCATTGTTTGAGTACCCTATTATTGATTTTCAACGAGTTATCATCTGCTTGAGGACAAACATCCATTTCAGTGTGGGGGAGAGGTTGTCATTAAGTGTGTTTTGGGGAATGTAATTAACTTCCATTTATGTAATTTTGTAAATGTTATTGACAAGTGTTCAAAAAAAATGATGAAAAAAAAATCAAAAAAAAAAAAATGATGAAAAAATGGGTTGTGTCTTGGGTAGGTCAAAAATCACTCTTCCTCAACCTTTGATCTTGTTATAACTATTACAATTAGTGTTGTGAGGAGATCAATCATGGGTTGGGTTATGAGTGTGAGATCTTTTCCAAGTTCAACTTTCGAAAAAAAAAGAAAAAAAAGGAGAAGAAAAAAAAAGAACACTTGCATTATATTCTTATTGGGAGAAGTTCTGTGTTTTGTAAATATTTCATCTTCTCATTACCTTCTTTACATAATCATTCCCTTGTAAATATGTGTTTTCATTTCCTTCCATGTTTTATTTCAAAAAAATGTGCATTGATTTTTCTATGTTGGTGTTTTACCCCCCTTCTTCTCTCTTGGACATTATATTCCTACCGTCCCATAGCCACAGAAAAACCCCTTAAAAAGACCTCTTGATTCTTGTGCACTTTGGATAGGGATTTTAAGCCGAGAGCTCTTTTCAAATTCTATGATTTCCACTTTTGGTTGGTGAAAGAGTGAACCTCCACAAATAAATTTTATCATCTTGAGAGGTGTGAGTTTTGAGTGTTCACATTTTCCATTTCTAAATTTGAGCATGAAAAAATGAATTAGTTTTGGAACATTGTTTCTGTAAAAACTTGTGGTGGATTTCAAAATGGATGAGTGAAATAGTCTAAACCTCCCCTGATCGGAGAAAACAAAATTTTAATATCTGTTGGTGAGTAAAAATGATTTTGTCATGTTTTTATATTTGTTGCACATGAGGACATGCACAAAACTAAGTGTGGGGGAGTTGATGTTATTAATTTTTTCATGACTTATTATATACTCTCTTTACTTATTTTATATGAAATGTGCATAATTTGTGTGAAATATTAATGTTTTAATATTAAGTATAATTTTTGAGCATTTTTAGAAGTAGTTCAATTGAGTCAGTTTAATGTTTCAATAATAACTATCACTATACTGATCCAAATTGTGTGGTTCTTGTTTTTTAGGATTCTCCTTTCAATATACAACATTTTATTAGAAGGTACCATGAGCCAATTCTGCCATTTGAAGGGTCATATGGTCCTCACAAACAAGACCAAAGAATCTGTGAACAAACTGGAGCAGCCTTGAAGATTGATTTACTGGGCTCAATCCAGAAGTCCAAAAACATCAACTCTCCACCATAATTCGGGGAACACTACATTTCATCTTGGATAAAAAATTCAAGGCCCAAATCTAAGTACAAGGGGCCCAAATGAAGCTTTGAAGTCCAGCCCACCATTCTGGCCGAGAATTAAAATCAGTATAGTATGCATGACATATCTCATGATGTAAGCATCAAATCGAGCTGATATTTTGCAGTGTGAAAGAGAAGATATAGGCGGCCGACTTTGTTGAAGAACCCATTCGGATTTGAAGGCATCTTCATATTCAAAAACCCTTTCACATTCTGGACTTCAAAAAGACTGGATTGAAATGGACAGTTTTACTTTGTTTAATCAACCGGCCATAACTTTTGATACTTAAGTCCAAATGACTCCAAATTTTGAGAGTAGTCGGACAACTTTATTATCTACAACTTTGAATAAGGAGATTGCTCGAGATTCGGCTGTCTTGATGTCCATATCTGCGAGCCAAGTGGAGGGGTATTTCTGGAATGTAAACAGTCCACCACCTTGGGCTATAAATACATCCCCTCCCCTCCTTTCAAAAGGGTTGGCATTTCAGAAGAGAGGAGATTATATTGGCACGACCAAAGCCTTGCCAAAGGCTTGGGAGGACCTGCCATACTCAAGTTTTCACTTGAGAGACCTTTCCTCCTCTCTTTGTTTTCACTTAATTTCGTGTTCTTCATTTTTGTAATTTTGTAAGTCTCTTTCTTTGTAATTCTGTTTTAATGCAAGTTACTTCTTCAATATCTCTTATTCTCATCCACCTTCTGTAGTTTAATATTTATGTTCTTAAAATAGTTTAAATTCAGTTCAATCCCCTTCTCTTCTTTAGCTTCCTCATTCAATCGAAATTACATTTTTGATTCTCAAAATCTTTCGTGTGTGTGTTCGGCACACTACTCTTTTCTTGTCCCTTTCTTTTTCTAATCTTTTTAAATCGTCACCATAAACATTAAACCCAGATTATAAACAATCCTAATGGCTGAGTAAATCTCTCATTGGGGTGAGTTTTAATTTAGGCATGTTAAGCGATTGAGAGCTTTATAAGTATTCGTTGAATTAACATTGTGTATGTTGGACTTAGCATGTCATGGATTAATGACTTGTTTTGTTTAATGTGTGGTTTCCATGGATTATTGGAACCATAAATACACTACCATAAACAAGATATGATCAAGATTAGAACCCTAAGTTAAGTTAAGGCTTGGATTAAAGCCTTAACACTTGGGAATTCAAATCAACGTCAACTTGTGACACGAGTGTTAATTTAAATGCAATATAAAGCAAAGGTTAAGGACATCACAAGCTTAACTAACCTAATGATGAACTCACCCCAATCATTATCATTTTGTTAAATCAATCATAATCAATTAGTCATTTCAATTAAGCTCTGCAAACAAACCCACAATCAGAATACAATCAACTAAAAACAAACGACTATTTCAAAGTATCATCGCTGAGGATTCGACCCGAGTGCTGCTATACACATTAGCAGAGCACCGGAACTTTGACCGGTCGATAGGCGACAATCGGCCGCGCGTTTCACAAGCCATAGGTATTACCGCCGCCCCCGCTGCCGGCTCCTCCAGCAGCCCGGTTTTCATCCTTTCCAGTCCGGCGAATCTCATCGTCCGACACTTCCTCCGGTGAACCGCTGCTCCCTCCATGCCGGTCACCTCCTGCGGAATCCCCGCCTCGCCGGCATCTTCCGATGACTCCCGACAACCGCATCTCTGTCCGCCGGCACGCCCATGCGCTGGCGCAGCAGCTCGGCCACCTAGGATTTGGGCCCGTTGGCGCCGCCAGTTCCCGCAACACTTCTGCGGAATCCCCCGCCTTCCGTCACCGGCCCCGCAAGTGCGGCTTTCCCGGTGCTAGTGTGGATTTCCCAGCGTTTCATCGACCGACCCCACTAGTGCGGCATTCCTGGCGCTCCGTCAACCGGCCGGTCTGAGTGGTTTCTTTTGCTGCGCCCGCGCCATCATCCATCCATCATCGTGAGGGGGAGCTGCGATCGTGAGGGGGAGCAATTACCTTGCAGTTTTATCTTTAATTCTGCTTTGTCTTGTTTTGTCATCAAGCTGGGTATGTCCAGCTTGAGGGGGAGTGTTTGCAGTCTGTTGATTGCTTTGTCTTCATTGGTTTGGTTTGTTTTATCTTTATGTGTCCAAGCTAGGTGAACCTAGCTTGAGGGGGAGTGTTGGAGTCTGTATCCCACATCAGACTTGAGGTCTGATGTGGAGTTTAATATTCATTATAAAATAACCCCAATGGCTTCTTTAGAGAGAACACCTTGGGGGTTCGGGTCTCCTATTTTCCCATTCTACAGTATTAATAAAAATGAGCTGATGTTCTGAAGCAATTACTAGAGTTGCATCTAAGAGCTCTGAAATTCTTTGAATTTCCCACTCTTGAATTTTTTCTTGTTCTTGTCTTTGTTTTTATATTTTGTTCTAAAATAATCTGTTTTTTTCCTGCATTGAAACATTGACAAGGTATACTCATGCTGTTGAATCTATATGTGAACATTTGCAAGTTTACGCCAATTGGTTAGTCTACTCATGCGTGCTTTTGTTTTTTATTTTTATTTCATAACATAAGAGAGAGTCCCCCACATATGAACCGATGAACCGTCTGATTTTCGGGATTTATGGAGGGAAGACCTTGGCTTGGCATGTTGGAATGTTTGCCCTATCACAGTGTGGGTTTCAAGCATCGAAGTGATGGAAAATAGTCAGTTAACATCAATGGGTTATTTTGATAGAAAATGACAGAACACCTTGAGAAACTACTCATCAGGTGAGAAAGATTTTTAACTTTTTAGACTATTTGAAAGCCTCATGTTATGCAGCACACGCCCCACCAATGTGGGGCATATTTCATCCACCCCATGGTATTGGAAATAACATGCCATAGATCCTTTCTTCTAGTTTCCATCTCTTCTATTTCACCATTGCTCTGCATCCTTGTTTTGATGTCACCCCGCATCCAGAAATAGCGACCCTAGCTTGCTGTGAATGGGCTTAACTGTGTGCAGCACACCACTTGATCAAAAAACACCGACATCTATCCAGGGAGAAGGGCATCTGGTCGTATAGGCCAGTCCATGTGAACATACCTTGTTGCTGGGGCTGTGATTTTGCCTCTACGGGAAAAAAAGGATGAGAAAACGAGCAAAATAATACTGAACAAACCATTAATGAGTTTCTAGGGTTTAAAGTTCACATGTGACACGTCCGAAGGTCGTCGTTAAATCCTTCAGCTGAATCAATTTAGAAATTTATAAAAACCCGAACTATACTAACTACTAAAACAGAATAGTGGTAAGGCACGGTCGATCCAACAAGGACAAGTTGAGAATAACTTTAATTAATAGTAAAGACCTAAAATTACTAAGAATAAAAACTAACTACTCCAACTAATGGAAACCATACATGTGCGCGCGCCATATGATCATAAAACATTCATCAATTCATCACATCATTATCCATGAAAAGGAAACGAGTTTCATAAACATTCAATCATTTCATTATAGCATAACTCGTGGAAAAGAAACGAGTTTCATAAAAATTTCATCATAACTTAATTAACTCATGTGAAAGAAACACATTTCATAGAATCATCCTTAAATCATCATCATCGTAAGCCATCCAGAGGCAGTAAGTGGATGGTATTATAAGATCACATCCCCTGTGAAACATAATAATCTTTAAAGGATGATGACATAGATGAAAGATACCTTTAAAAGAACATTCAAACCTTTCTTTGAAAATAGGGAAAATACCATTTTCTTTCGGTATCTTTAAAAACTAAAAATTATCAGAATATTGCGAAAAAACTTTTCTTTGAAAATAACCATGGAAACTTGTAAATGAAGTTTCAAAGCAAAGAATAGTCATAACGACGGGAAAAACCGTTCATGCGGTTAACTTAAAAAAAAACATTATTTTCACATTTTTTTGTAAAGTCATAAATAACCAGTTTGGAAAACATTGTAAAAATTACTTTTTAAACCTTTGAAAAGAAATTTAAATATGGCTGAAAATGATTCTAAACAATCATTGGATAATAGAAAAAAACATTCTTGAAAACATTTTAAATAACTTGGTCATGAGAAAAAAGTTCGTTGACCAAAGAGGAAATAAGGTCAGTTTTTCTTAAAAACATTTTCTCGATCATTTTAAGTAACCAAAGAGAGGAAAATGGTAATATTACTTGAAAATTTCAGTAAGAACTAGAGGAGAAGAATATAGATGGAGTTTAAAGGATAAGATCCATTTAATTTCCCTCAACGGAAATTTAGTATAGACAATCCTGAAAAGAAATGAGATTGTAACATAAACCCTTATAGATTCGGTAATCTTTAAATCAAAATCTCATGAAACAGAGAACCTAATAGGATCTTAGGTGCAAACAATGATATTTTAATAGATTTCTATTAGCAATAAGAGATTTACAGCAGAAAACAAAGGAAAAAGAAGAAGAATAAAGAAGAGGATGATAACTCTACGAGAAGTCCTCCCGAAGCCAAGGCTAAGGCGGGGCCTCCACAATCCTGCTGTGCAGGAAAGCCAAACAGTAGAATATTCCCACATGTCCCCCAGCTACTCCCCACCAGCCCCTATTTAATAACCTCAACCACTCCAACAACTCACCTAACAACTTCCTACAGTAATTACAATTTTGCCCTCAGACATTTATTAATCACACCCCACTTATTAACCACACTCCACAACACAACAAGCCCCCTGCACCCCCACACCCCAGCAACACCCACTCTGCTACAGCCAACTTGCCCACAGCCAACCATCCCCTCCAGCACCCTAACATTCCCACCCTCTTGAAAACCACCTTGTCCTCAAGGTGGATATCTTGATGAAATTCAGGAAGTTTGCCAAGTTGTCACCGCTGCGAGGGAAAACCAGGGAATAATGCCCATATCTGTCACAAAGATATCATGGTTTGTGAGTGGCTTGAGTGGCATATAATCATGGTCCAACATGTAAGGAGTACAGTTTTCAAACATCCAACATGTTCCCCTGTTGTTAGTGATGTTATCACACATTATTCTCATACCAAGGCCAGATCTAGCCCCAAAAACCATTGCTTCTTCCACCGGCAGTAATTGAACTCCAGCAGGTGGTTAACCAACTTCACTGTACTTTCAGCATCATGAGGCCCTCTAATAACAGAGTTTTCCACTTAACACGAAGACAATTGTTGAACTGCTTTGAAGTACTTTCTCTATCCCACGTGCTATTATTTCTGTTGGAGTATGGGTAACTTCCAGCCCCACTAACTTTGTAACTTCCAGCCCCACTTCTTTTGTAACCTCTCTTTGTAACTTCCCTATATTTTCTATAAATGAAGGCTCTCTCCTCACCTTGAGGGTGTGGGGGGTTTCTGATTTTTACATGGTATCAGAGGGATCTTCCCGACCCTCCCTCCCATCTTTTTTTTTATTTTTCTCTAGGGTTTACTCATTTTTTTTTTCCCGTCCGAGGGGGCGGCGGCCTCAAAGCCCCGTAGGGTTACCGCTGCCGCCCCTCCGCCTCTGCCCTGCGCGATTTCCCGGCGGCTCACCCCTCCCTCCCGAGGCCTCGGCCTGGCCTCTTCCCCGGCTTCCCGGCTCCCGGCGCGACGCGGCTCCCCGGCTCCCGGCTCGTCCCTCCCGCGACGCGGCTCCCGGCTCCTCCCGGCGCGACGCGGCTCCCCGGCTCCCGGCTCGTCCCTCCCGCGACGCGGCTCCCGGCTCCTCCCGGCGCGACGCGGCTCCCCGGCTCCCGGCTCCTCCCGGCGCGACGCGGCTCCCCGGCTCCCGGCTCCTCCCGGCGCGACGCGGCTTCCCGGCTCGTCCCTCCCGCGACGCGGCTCCCGGCTCCTCCCGGCGCGACGCGGCTCCCCGGCTTCCGGCTCGTCCCTCCCGCGACGCGGCTCCCGGCTCCTCCCGGCGCGACGCGGCTTCCCGGCTCGTCCCTCCCGCGACGCGGCTCCCGGCTCCTCCCGGCGCGACGCGGCTCCCCGGCTCCCGGCTCCTCCCGCTGCTCCTCTCCTGCGCGCGCATCCCGTCGCCGCGACTCCCGGCTGCTCCCGGCGGTCTCCCGCTGCTCCCGACGCCATCACCCGAGCGCCCCGCCAGCTGCCTCCCGCTGCTCCCGGCGCCTCCCGACTGCTCCCGCCGGCCTCCCGCTTCTCCCGGCGGCCTACCGCTGCCGGCGGCCTCCCTTGCCGGCGCCTGCTTCCCCGCTGCGCGCGGCGGCCCTCCCTCCCGGCAGGCCCTTTCTCCCGTCCGCCTCTTCCCTGCCGGCTCCCGGTCGCGCAGCCCTCCAGCGCACGGCGGCCCTCTCTCCCGGCGCGCCTCCCGCCGGCTCTTCCTCCAGCGCGCGACGGCCCAGCCTCCCGTTGCGGCTCCTTCCCTCGGCGGCCCTCCATGACGTCCTCCAGCGGTGCGCCCTCGTCCCAGCGGGCCTCCGCCCGGCTCCCGCGCCCTCGCCCTCGCGGCTCCCTGCGCGAAGGCCCCACCTCCTCCTGCGGCTTCCCTCGGCACCCTTCCCCGCGATCCGGCGATTCCAGCGCGGGTCTCCCGGCGCGCTTCCCATCCCCGCTGCGCGCGACGGCCCCCGCCCTACTTCCCCGGTGCGCCTTCCCTCAACAGCGCCCGCTCCTCATGCGCGGCTCCCGGGCGGACTTCCGGCCTCGCCTCCTGTTGCGGCTTACCGGCTCCCGCCGGCCCCGCCTTCTGCGTTGCCCCACTGTGGCTTTCCCCGGCGGCCCGACTCCGCGACTCCCTCCATGACGGCCTCTCTCCCGGCGGATCTCTCCAGCAGCGGGTCTCCCTCCCCTGCGGACTCCCAGCGCCGCCGCTCCCGCGACGCCTCCCCGTCGGTCCCGGCAACCACGGCTCCCGCGCCTCCCGCTGCTGCCCGCGACGCCTCCCGTCGCCCCTCGCGGTCCTGCTGCGCGCTCATCCCGTCGTCCGGCACTGCTCCGCTGCTCCGTTGCCGACGTCCCCTCCTGCGGCTTCCCGGCTTCGCCTCCCTGCGACGACCGGCCCCGCCTCCCTCCGGCTTCCTGTCGCGGATCCCGCCTCCCTCCCGCGGCGCGACTCGGCTTCCAGCCCCGCATCCCTTGCGTCGGCCTCTTGTGACGCGCGACACCTCCCGCGACGCTCTGTCCGGCGGCCCTCTCTCCCGAAGGCCCTCTCTCCCGACGACCCTCTATCCCGACGGCCCTACTCCCTTCGCACGCCGGCCCGCTCGTCGCCGCCCCTTCCCGCAGCGCCTCCTGCCGGTCCTCCCTCCCGGCGGCTCTCCTGCATGGCGCGGCTCCCCTTCCCGGCGACCCTCTCCCTCCCTGGTACGCGGCTCCCGTCGCGCCTCCCTCCTCTCGCGCGGCTCCAGCGCGGCTCCCGGCGCGACTCCTTCCTTCGCGCGGCCGCCTCCCGCACGGTGCTCCCGACGCGACTCCCTCCAGCGCCGGACCTCCCGCCCCGGTTCATCCCGCGCCGGCTTCTCCTCCGGCAGCCCTCCTCCCGTGCTCCCGCTCCTCCCGCTGCTCCCGCGCGCTCGCGGCTCGCGGCTCCCGGCGGATCTCCCTCCAGTCCGGCGACCGCTCTCCCGACCCTCTCGTCCCGCGGCGCTCCTCCTGTCCAGCGGCCCTCCGCGCGCCTCCCGGCCGGCCCTCCGCGCGCCCTCCCGGCCCTTCCTGGATTTTTCGGTCAGATCCTTCTCCCGGCAGCTCTCCTGCGGATTTCCCGGCGACCCTTCCGGTTGGCCGGCTGCGCCTTTCCCGCCTTGTTCTTCCCGGCGGACCTCCCTTCCCCGGCTTGCGGCTCTTTTCGGCAGCCCGCCTCCTGTGCGATCTCCCGCCGGCTCCTTTGACGATCGGCCTCCACCCCTGCCGGCCTCCACTCCTGCCGGCTCCTCCAGTAGCTGGCCTCCATTCCTGCCGGCTCCTCCAGCAGTCGGCCTACAGCCCTGCCGGCCTCCCGTGCCACCTCTGCTCAATTGCTCCCTCCCTGCCGACATCCTCCTGCATCCTGCGGAATCCCCGCCTCTCTGCCCGGTGCATCCTGCGGAATCCCCGCCTCTCTGCCCGGTGCCTCCTGCGGAATCCCCGCCTCTCTGCCCGGCATCTCCTGCGGAATCACCGCATCTCATCACCGGCCTCCTCCTGCGGATTTCCCGGCGCTTCGACGACCGGCACCCGCCATTGCGGATTTTCTCGGCGCTTTGACGATCGGCCCGACATTACGGTTTACCGGCGCTCTGACGACCCGCCCGTAGTGCGGATTTTCCCGACGCTCTGACGACCGGCACCCGCCAGTGTGGATTTCCCGGCGCTCTGTTGTCCGGCCCCGCACTTTTCCGGCGATGACCCATCATTTTCAGCGGCATCACATTACAATCTTGAGGGGGAGCAGCATCATCAACGATTTTATTATTTTTGTATCTTCCGTTTTTCGTCTTGTTTTGTCATCAAGCTGGGTATGTCCAGCTTGAGGGGGAGTGTTTGCAGCTTGTTGCTTGCGTTGTTTTTCATTATGTGTCCAAGCTAGGTACACCTAGCTTGAGGGGGAGTGTTGGAGTATGGGTAACTTCCAGCCCCACTAACTTTGTAACTTCCAGCCCCACTTCTTTTGTAACCTCTCTTTGTAACTTCCCTATATTTTCTATAAATGAAGGCTCTCTCCTCACCTTGAGGGTGTGGGGGGTTTCTGATTTTTACAATTTCCAAGGCTGCTCTGTTATCACCACCAGAAGCCGAAGCATCAACTAATTTTAGATCCCTCCCTTCATTTTGAAAACGATGTACGAAACCTTGAAACATGGGGGATGAAAGGACAACAAATGCTTCAAACAGGAAAGTTGCTTTTGCACGATGCTTACCATAGAAAACACTTTCCACTTGAGCTCTGATCATTTCCATGACTATAAAATCAACATCTCTTGATACATCTTCAGAAGAGTAGCAAATCAGGCGACCAACATATGCAAACTTCAAGAAGAGATGCTCATAGGTAGCATAACCACGACCATCAAAATCTAATCTTAACAATTGAATTGTCATGCCAATTCCCATTGCTCTAAGACAAATGAAACCCATTTGGTTAGAATACCTTGGGGTTGTTGTAATTAGATTTGTCAACTGCTCAGGATCTTCTCTTTCTGTTTTGATTGCATCAGTATTAAACACTCCATACATTCTCTCCCAATCCTTGCTCAGTGCAACAACTTCTGCAACTCCATGATCATGATAGGACCCAAATATAATTTGATGTTTAGCAACTGAACGGTGTGGAAGAGGAAATACCAAAGATTTAGCTGTTTCCAAAACAGTTTCTGAATTCTGAACATTTCCTTTTGGAAAATGGTGCTCGGTATGCTGCCCTTTCGAGTCCAGAGGAACATGATTATTGAAATCCAATGTGCTTCCAGCGACATGAAAATATGCCATAAAGTATCCATGGATGAAACCCAGCTGGAACTCCCAAACAATCTGCCTCTGCAGTAGCCTTTACTCCCCCCATTTCTTTATTGTTCCTCTTGTCTAAAAAATAACTAAGCTCAGAGATCATCACTTTTGTCCAAGCAGGAACAAAGTCAATCTGCGCCTTGCTAAAATTTCCTAGAGCAGTCCAAAAAACCTTCAAGCTGACCTCCACATCGGCCACTCTCGTCGTCTCCTTCGGCCGTTCAGAACTCGAGTTAAACTGCTCCTTTCCGTGGGGTGGCTCGCGGTCCCCTGGGCTTACCGTTTGAGCTGAACGAACTGAGGTTGCAGTCACAAAAGCTTCCAGTTTCTCTGCAACTGCAGCAACAGTTTCTGACTTGACTGTGCTCAAGCTAAGACCAGACTTCACCATGTTCGGGCATTCCAATTGGACCACAACATGTTTGAGTTTTGGAAATCCAAGACAAGAATGTCGACTGAAAAATCTAGGACTGCTCACCTTGCTACTATCTTCCACAAGTTGAGAGCCTTGAGCAGGAATTGATCGCATCACGCTATGATCGCAACGACTCGGTGTAATCTGCAGTGTTGCTTGCGGCTCCTGCAACACAACTGGCATGTCGCACTGCTGCTTCGAGCTGGACGCCACATGCACAGGACTCGAAACTCCAGGTTGAGAGAGACGGTCAAGAGATCCAAGAGCAGAAGGCGGAACTCTCAACCGTGTATCCTCCACAGTCCAAAGCATCGAAGAAGCTGGAGGTACGTGTTGATCAAAAGGCTCGGTTGACATTCGCTTCTGCACGGACTGTTGTGTCTTCGTTAGACGTTTTTTCATGACACCAGGAATCGATGTTGTTTCCTGCTGCACAATTTGCGTCTCGAACTGAACGGTCTGTTGCTTCTCTTTCTGCTGTTGTTCGTGCTCTTCTGATCGAGCTGGATTTGAATTGTTATGTTCCTCCTCCCGCCAAGGAGAATTCTCGTCTACATGTTCTGGACCAGTAGCTTGCTGCGCCACTACAGCACGAGTCGCCAGCAGAATCTTCTGTTGTTCGGATTCTTTTCCTTGACACTCCAGTTTAGCGAGTGATTCTTTCGAATTTGATTCTTCCGCAGACAGAGGTTTCGAAGGAAGAGAAGGAAGCTCAACATCTTTATATTGAACATAACTCAAACTAGGATCATACCTTGTCGCTTGCTTATTGGATCTTCTTGCTAGTCCCGCAACAGAGTTATTAGCGCGTGCTGCTACTTCAAGAACTCCGCATTTTCCTTGGCATGTTTTTCCATCTCGACCATTAGTTCTTGCATCGACCAGTCCAGATACGACGGAACGACGCCCATTGCCTTCTTGGTCAGGTACACCTCGATCCTTCTCAGCAACAACAAGCTCCCAATGAAAGCACCAAGTTGATAGGATCGTAGGCGCAAACAATGACATTTTGATAGATTTCTTTTAGCAACAAGAGATTTACAGCAGAAAACAAAGGAAAAAGAAGAAGAATAAAGAAAAGGATAAGAACTCGGCCTCCATAATCCTGCTTTGCAGGAAAGCCGAACAGTAGAATATTCCCAGATGTCCCCCAGTTACTCCCCACCAGCCCTTATTAAATAACCTCAACCACTCCAACAACTCACCTAACATCTTCCTACAATAATTACAATTCTGCCCTCTGGCATTTATTAATCACACTCCACTTATTAACCACACTCCACAATACAACAAGCCCCCTGCAACCCCACACCCCAGCAGCACCCACTCTGCGCTGCAACAACCCACCTGCCCACAACCAACCACCCTCTCCAGCACCCTAATAGAACCTTAGATGAATATGTAAATTCCCATAATTTTCATGAAAAACATCATAAAAAAACATTGATGGACAATATATACACCACAAAAAAAAAAGCAAGTGGTGAATATGACATATATGTTACAAGAATAAAAGCGAGACGAGAAACCGTTGCCTCAATTCTTGTCTTGCTTCGTACGCGTTCAAATCTCCTCCTGTATAATAAATATAGATTTATTATACATCTATTTCAGAACCATATTCATACATAACTTACTATGTATCAATCTTTTATAATTTCCTATTATCGTTTTATTAACAATTTTTTCATTAAAATGAACATTCGGGTGAAAACTGACCCGTTTTCCATGCATGTTTCGGTTCGATGGTTTCAGTACTTACACCTTGGTCATGGTTTCATCATCTCCAGAATCTTAATCATGACATAAGTATCATATTTATTCATTATATACACTTTTATAACCATTCATATAAAGCGGTGATGAAAAATGAATTATATCACTTCATGGAGACAGTAGTCCGTATGTACGCACGGACGATGTTTTCACTTTTCGATAGATTGTACCAAAGAAAGATAAATAATAATTTACCATTGCAAAATCATAATTATATCATAAATATTATATATATTCATTAAATCTATCCTTATGATCAGCCTTGTAAAGAGGAAATGAAAAACGAATCACATCGCTTTGTGGATGTGGTAGGCTACACGTATGCACGATCGACATTATCATTTTCCAATGATTAAGAAAAAGATAGAAAATGGTTGTCCCATAATCATAATAAAATTTTAGTATATTGATGATAATCGAGTCATTTTGTTAGGATGGATGCAACAAATTTAGAGAAAGTAAAGAAATAAATTTGCGATCACCTATTCTTTGAGAGACCTTCTTTAGCTTACACCTTAAGCCTTCTTAGGATGGTCTTAGGGTAGGAGTAGGAACTCAAGAACTAAGGGAAGGAAGCTAGGAAGGTTTTTGGGCAAGGGTTTCTTGGTATGGGGCAGTTTGTTATAGGGGAGTCGAGGGAGTTTGTTGGAGGGAATATTGTTGTTAGAGGGGCCACGTGGTGATGAGGGTATCTCTTATAAATATGATTGCATGGGGGAGAGAAAGGGGGGAAGAGTGAATGTTGTGAGTTCGGCCTTTTGGCTTGGAAAGCGGCATGCGGGCTTGGGCGGGTTCTTCTCCCGATCTTCGTCTTCCTCCACTGCTTGTATTTCTGTTGTTCTCCTCTTTTTATTCATTTAGCCGGTGTTGGTTCTTATCAGAGACCGACAGGAAAAACAGAGAAAACAAATAAGGGAGAAGTACTCGAGAGGCCCCTTAGCTCTCCCGCCCAACGCCCTTAGGCCCCACATTTAACTAACTGATCATCCCCCTCAATCCTCCGCCCGTTTCTTTAAAACAAAACTCTCTCTCTCTTTGCTCCACGTGTGGTCCAGCTGGAGCAGTTAGACTAACTGCATTCCTTCTCTCTTCAGGAATGACATTTCTACCCCTCCTAGAATACACCTTTTAGGTCCGAGGTAAATCACGGGCTCTATTACTCACCGTCACTTGAGGAGCAGTCTTGTCCTCAAGACTGAAATGAGGAAACTAATTGCGGAGAACAAATTCATCCTCCCAGGTAGCATCTTCCAAAGAGCGTCCCTGCCATTTAATAAGGCATTGTGGTTGGAAAACTCTCTCCCGCGTTTTAGTGTTGGATTGATGTAGCCCGATACAGTTTGGATAATGTTTGGGCCGAATGCTTGCGGTCCGTACTGCGCACTAGGCCGCAACTTTCGTGGGTCGAGCTCCGCGGTGAGCTCGTTGGGGGTTGCAGGGGGCAACGCGCTCCTACTCCGGGCGTCCGGGGGCCGAAGGCCCCTGACCCAAATTTGGGGGAACTGTAGCAACTATGACCACTGTAGCAGAGTTGACCGACTGACACCGACAAGGCACTGTAGCAGTGCGGACTTTGCAGTCAACAGTACTGTAGCTCCTTGGATTTTCAACCGTCAGCTAATGTAGCACTTTTGACTTGGGTGACCACTTTTCACTGTAGTGATACGGACTTTCTGTGCGGTTGGTGGAATAGTGGTTCGTTTTCCTCCTTTTTTAGCACATTTTGGGCCAGGGTTTCATGTGTTAGAAACTCTGAGAGATCTGTAAAATTGTGCTCCCGAATCGTAGTGAAATTCTGCTTCTCTATGGACGTAGATATTATTTTCGAACCATGTAAATCTCTGTGTTCTCGTTTTTTTATTTTTTCCATTTTATTCCTGCGAATCGCTTCTTTCTGTCATTGCGACTCCCGACGTTTCTGCATCATTGAGTGCGCTAGGACAGAACAACCTCAGGCCGCAAAGCACATTCTTCACCCTCCAAATCGGCTGGAAGAGTAGGCTGGATAGTAGAGGGTCCGACCATTTTTTTGAGCCGGGAAATGTGAAATACGGGATGAATGCGTGTTGTTGGGGGAAGATCAAGCTGATAGGCCACTGTACCAATTTGCCGCTGAACTGTAAACGACCCATAAAAACGAGGAACAAGTTTTGGAGAAATTTGACGGGTCAAAGAGCGCTGCTTTTGAGGGTGAAGGCGGACAAACACTGAATCACCCACCTGGAGACCCAAGTCCCGACGATGTTTATTTGCCTGTTCATTAAATCTTGAGATCGATGCAGATGATATTCTAGTTGTCGTAAAGCGTCTTCTCGGTCAAGCAAAGCATGGGCTACAACAGGGACCCGTATTTCTGATGGCAAGAAATTTAGCACCATTGGAGGTGGGCGACTATAAACTATTTCGAAAGGAGTTGTATTAGTGGAGGCATGCCGAGTAGTGTTATAGGAAAATTCAGCCCACGAAAGCCAAAAAGACCACTGTTTGAGTTGTTCTCCAGCAAAACAATGGGGATAAGTTTCCAAACAACGATTAACCACCTCTGTTTGACCATCTATTTGTGGGTAGTGGGCCGAGCTGAGTTTTAAAGCAGTGCCTTGGAGCTGGAACAGTTCAGTTCAAAAATGGCTAACTGTTGGACTCACCTGTTTTGATAATCCCAAATCATGTTTAAATATTGACCATGATATATTAAGCCATTTGATAACCCTTTTAATCTGTATTTATATTGTTTATCCTGAACAAATTATATTCTTAGTCTCATAATTTAGTTGCATCAGCTTACAGTTTACATTTATCTAAATATAAGTTCACTGTTAAAGGCTACTGGTAAGAGCCTTATGTTCAAGGTCACCGTTATAGCTCACTGTTACTCTAGGTCACTGATCCTAGAAGGTTACTGTTGAAGATCTACTGTCACTGATATACCGGTACAAGGTTACTGTCATAAGTCTGCCGTTGATCTGCTTATCAAAACTCACAGACAAAGAGTCACCGTCACAAGGTCACTGCTGTGGCAAGACTTCTGTTAGAAGTTCACTGTCAGACTCTTTCTCAAGTCTTCTGTTGAGAGCATCACTATTCAAGTCTATAGTTGGACATGTCTACCGTTAGTAGAAGACTACCGCTAGACAACTCCTACTGTCGAGATAGTCGACTGTTGTTCAAAGTCTACTGATGGACATATTCCACTGTTAATGAAATTACCTGTTGAGATAAGTCTACCGGTGGAAAGGTCACTGTTGCAATAGTCTGATGTTACAGACCTACCGATGAAGTCTACTGATGAGGAGCTACTGTTACATAGAGTAACAGCTACCGTTACAAGACATCCACTGACACAAAGTCCATCGTTACAAGCCTACAGACAGAGAGCCTACCGATGAAGCTCACAGTTGAATAGCCTACTGATGAAGTTCACAGTTGAAGAGGCTACCGTTGAAGTCCACCGTGTGACATGCATCTGCTACCAGTCTAATGATATTCTATTATTTTCTTTACCAATTTTCTTTATACTATCATAACGGTCATGTCTGGACAAATTAATGCACCTGACATTATTTAATGATATTTGCAGGCACATCAGGAAACAGTACGATGTACGAGGAAGACCACACGTGGTTGAAACATTTCTCTTGTCGGCCCCTGCTGAACCAAATAAGAAAAAACTGAGCTGGAAAAGTGTATATATGTATGAGTAGAGACAGACATCAAAGATAGGTGTGGACATATTGAATATACACACATAAGAGAGAAACATACAGCATCTGAAGAACACTCAAGCACTCATTTTGAGGAACACAGAGCTTCACGAAGATCTGTTGAAAGAACCTTTTTCAAGTTGTAGTTAAGGGAGTAATTTTGGCCCGACGGCCTGAAAGCCCGACAGGCCCGGCCCGAAAGCCCGAGCGGCCCGACCCGGCAAAGCCCGCATCGGGCCAGGCCGGGCTCGGGCCGCAGGTTCAGCGGGTCAGGCCTGGGCCTTTCCAGGCAGGCCCGCGGGCCAGGCCGGGCCGGCCCGAAAAAGCCCGGCCCGCGGGCCCGCCTGCTGTAAAAAATACCACGGGGAATTGCAGGTAGGGGGATTTGATCCCCCTACCTCAAGCTCCCAAGGCTGCGCCTGTAAATTAATCACAGGTCTATGTATATATAGATATATTTATATATATATATGTAGATCTATATATATATATATATATATATAGATATATATATATATATGGATATATCTATCTCTATATACATATATCTATATATACATATATCTATATATACATATATCTATATATATATCTATATATATATATAGATCTATTTAGATATATCTATATATCTCAATATCTATATGTATATATCTATCTATATATACATATATCTCTTTATATATCTGTATATATACATACATATATACATACATCTATATATATATCTACCTATATATCTATATATACATGTATCTTTATACATTTATATTTATCTATATATGTATCTATATATATGTGTGTGTGTGTGTATTTCTATCTATATGTGCATATATCATTATATATTAACAAAAAATGATATTATATATGTAGGAGAATAAAATAGGAGACCTGAACCCCCAAGGTGTATCTCCAAAGGAGCCCTTGGGGTGTATTTATAACAAATAATAAAGACCACACCGGACCTCAAGTCCGATGTGGGATGCAGACTCCAACACTCCCCCTCAAGCTAGGTGAACCTAGCTTGGACACATAATGAAAAAACAAAGCAAACAAAGCAAGCAAAGGCTGCAAACACTCCCCCTCAAGCTGGACATACCCAACTTGATGACAAAACAAGACAAAATAAAATAAATGAAAAACTGCAAGGCTGCTGCTCCCCCTCACGATGGTAATGTGATGCCGCTGATAAAAAAAGGATGGGCCATCGCCGGAAAAGTGCGGGGCCGAACAACAGAGCGCCGGGAAATCCACACTGGCGGGTCGGTCGTCAGAGCGTCGGGAAAATCCGCACTACGGGCCGGTCGTCAGAGCGCCGGGAAATCCATAATGTCGGGCCGATCGTCAAAGCGCCGAGAAATCCGCTCGGGAGGGCCGGACGTCAAAGCGCCGGGAAATCCGCAGTGGCGGTGCCGGTCGTCGAAGCGCCGGGAAATCCGCAGTGGCGGTGCCGGTCGTCGAAGCGCTGGGAAATCCGCAGTGGCGGAGGCCGGCGATTGAGGCGGGAATGCCGCGGGGAGCAGGAGGCCGGGAGGCGGCGCTGGAAGCCGAAGGAGGCCCCGACAGGAGGAGAGGTCGGCAGCAGGAGGAGGGACGCCGCCAGCTGGAGAAGGGAGGCCGCCGGTCACATGAGGGAGGGCTGCCGGGAAGGGCAAAGCCGCCGGCATGGGTGGAGGACGGTGCTGGAGGCCGGCTTGAGAAGGGAGGCTGCCGGCGCATGGAGCCGGCTGGGATGGAGCCGCCGGGGAGGGAGAGTCGCCGGGAGGGAGCGCTCCGCAGGAGGAGGCGCCGGCGGCTGGAGAACCAGGGAGAGCCGCCGGGAGGGAGGGCAACCGCGCAGAGGCGTCGCGTGGGGCAGGGGAGATCACCGGGAGGGAGAGGCGTCGCGCGCAGAGGGCCGCGCGACCAAGGGCGACGCGCAGGAGGCCGCCAGGATGTGAGGCGCGCCGGGAGAGAGGGCCTGCCGGGAGGAGGGGTGGCCGCCGGGAAGGGCGGGCCGACGGGATGCGCAGAGGAGGAGCCGCGTTAAGACCGGGCCGTCGCACAGAGAGACGTTGGGCTGGGAGCCGCTCCGCAGGAGGAGGCGCGAGCCGGAGGAGAAGGCAGATCTTTTCCGGGGCGAGGGCGAGGGCGCACCGCGCGCATGGAGAGGGCCGCCGGGGCGAGGGTGAGGGTGCACCGCGGGAGGACGGCGGACGTCGGGAGGGAGGGCCGCTCGACCAAGGGCGACACGCAGGAGGCCACCGGGATGCGCAGAGGGAGGGCCCGGGATGGAGCGCTCCGCAGGAGGAGGCGCCGGCGGCTGGAGAACCAGGGAGAGCCGCCGGGAGGGAGGGCAGCCGCGCAGAGGCGTCGCGTGGGGCAGGGGAGATCACCGGGAGGGAGAGGCGTCGCGCAGGGAGCAGCTGCCGTGGGGAGGGTCGCTGTGAGGGAGGGCCGCCGTGGGGAGGTGCCGCCGGGAGGGAAAGGCCAGAGGCGACCGGGAGGAGCAGGGGGGGCGGCCGACTATTTGGATAGGAGCCGCCGCCCCCCGGACGGGAAAACCCTAAAGGAAGGGGGGGGGGAAATCAGGAGGGAGGGGTCGGGTTTAGCAAACCTCCTCTGATACCATGTAGGAGAATAAAATAGGAGACCTGAACCCCCAAGGTGTATCTCCAAAGGAGCCCTTGGAGTGTATTTATAACAAATAATAAAGACCACACCGGACCTCAAGTCCGATGTGGGATGCAGACTCCAACAATATATATACATATAATTATTATTATATATAATTATAATGTGTGTATAAATATATATATACAACGATATATAATTATATATATAATAGTTTATATATATAAACAAAGCCATTAATAATATATATCAATTAAGTGTGGTTTTTAAAAATCCATTAATAATATATATATATATGTGTGTGTGTGTATATGTATATGTATATGTATATGATATGATATATATATATATATATCAATGATTTAATATAATAGTGTATATGTATAAACAAAGCCATTAATAATATATATCAATTAAGTGTGGTTTTTAAAAATCCATTAATAATATATATATATATATATATGTATATGTATATGTATATGTATATGTATATGTATATGATTTAATATAATATATATATATAAACAAAGCTATTAATATATATCTATATATATCAATGATTTAATATTATATATATATAATAACTTTTTGTATATTAATAAAAAAATAAGTATGGTTTTTAAAAATCCATTGATAATTGTTGGCGGTGAATTCCCCTTACCTCAATGTGAGGTGGGGATACTCTTTTATAGATGAGTAAATCTAATTACAAGGCGGGTAAGTCCGATGTGGGACTCAGAATACCCATTTAACCTTAAATGGGGTCCAACACTCCCCCTCAAGCTGGACATGCCCAGATTGGATAGAGTCCCACAAAGAAAACAAAGATGACAAGACACATGACCATCTCAGACCCCCCCTCAAGCTGGGCCATGGAGGCTGTGAATACCCAGCCTGGTAGTGAGAGACTCAAGGCGAGCTCCTGGGAGACCTTTGGTGAAGAGATCGGCAAGCTGATCGGCCGTCGGGATATGGCCGAAACCGATATGGTGCTGCTCCAGATGGTGGCGGAGAAAGTGACAGTCCACCTTGATATGCTTCGTCCGTTCATGGATCTCTCCCTGGCTGAGATCCAGTTGATTCACGATTACCGGACCACCTCCATCCCGGGCTCTTCATCAGCTTCTCTTGCCCATTCCGGTGGTCACACTGCTCTTGTCAGTCATCGTTCCCCTGCATGGCTGCTTGACTCGGGTGCGTCCGACCACCTCACCGGGGATGCATGTATGCTCTCCAACTACCGTCCCTATAGTGGATCCTCAGCCATCACTGTTGCTGATGGGTCCACTCTCCCCATAGCCGGCTTTGGCACCTGTTCCTTCACCTCCTCCCTTTACCTATCCTCGGTGGCTCATGTACCCCGGAGTCTATTTAACCTGCTTTCCATCAGCAAACTGACCAAGGATCTCAATTGCAATGCTATCTTTTCCTAGTCTTCTGTTTTGTTTCAGGAGCGGACGACGAACCGGGAACTTGGTAGAGGCCAGCTTCGGGATGGGGTGTACATGTTCGCTGGCCCGACTTCCATCGCCTGTGCGTCTATCCCTGCTCATGCCGTAGACCTCCATTCTCGGTTGGGCCACCCCTCCGCCTCCGCACTTCATCAACTCTACCCCGATATTAGTCCCCGTTTATCTTTTCCTTGTGAGTCGTGTCGTTTTGCGAAACATCATCGCACATCATATTCTCCTCGAGTTGACACATGGGCCGCCAAACCCTTTGATACCATGTTGGTGGTGAATTCTCCTTACCTCAATGTGAGGTGGGGATACTCTTTTATAGATGAGTAAATCTAATTACAAGGCGGGTAAGTCCGAGGCGAGGGCGAGGGCGCTGCGGCGCGAAGGGAGGGCCGCCGTGAGGGAGTGCCGCCGGGAGCCGGGGCGAGGCGCGCCGAGGGCGAGGCGTCGGGGCGAGGCGTCGGGGCGAGGCGTCGGGGCGAGGGCGCTGCGGCTCGAAGGGAGGGCCGCCGTGAGGGAGTGCCGCCGGGAGGGAGGGCTGCCGGGAGGGAGGGCTGCCGGGAGGGAGTGCCGCCGGGAGGGAGGGCTGCCGGGAGAGTAGGGCAGAGCCAGAGGGGAGGGGAGAGAGGCGGGGCCGGTCAGAACCGGGAGTCCGCTGGGAGGGAGGGTCGGGATGAAGATCCCTCTGATACCATGTTGGTGGTGAATTCCCCTTACCTCAATGTGAGGTGGGGATACTCTTTTATAGATGAGTAAATCTAATTACAAGGCGGGTAAGTCCGATGTGGGACTCAGAATACCCATTTAACCTTAAATGGGGTCCAACAATAATATATATATATGTGTGTATATGTATATGTATATGATATAATATAATATATATGTATATAAACAAAGCTATTAATATATATATATATATATATCGATGATTTAATATAATAGTGTATATATATAAACAAAGCCATTAATAATATACATCAATTAAGTGTGGTTTTTAAAAATCCATTAATAATATATATATGTATGTATGTATATGTATATGTATATGATTTAATATAATATATATATATATAAACAAAGCAATATATATATATATATCAATGATTTAATATTATATATATATAATAACTTGTTGTATATTAATAAAAAAATAACACTCGCTTAATGATGTTCGTGCAAGTCCCTCAATTTTATTAATTTTTTTAAGTACGTTGCAACATGCATAAATTATATATATTATACATATATAAATCTATTTAGAAAAAAAAAATTAACTCACCCAATGATATTCGCGCACACCCCCAATATATATATATAAACAAAGCCATTAACTCACCCAATGATGTTCACGCACACCACCTAATTATTTTTTTACAATTTTCTAATATTATATATATATATATATATAATAACATATTATATATTAATAAAAAATAACTACTCACTAAATGATATTCGCACACCCCCAACCTCATTATTTTTTTTAAAATATGATAAAACTTTCATATATTATATATATTATATATACATATATAAATTTATTTAGAAAAAAATTAACTCACCCACTGCTGCGCACCCGCTAAGGGTGTAATTTCAGTCTAGACAGGGCCGGGTCGTGCCTGCCCTGCAAAAAAATTAAAAAACGTTTAAAAAAATGTTTTAAATTAAACAAACGCTAAAAAATACTTTTAATAAATAAGTTAAAAAAATAAATGTAAAAAAAACGTTTTAAATAAATGATAAAAAACATTTAAATAACAACACTTTAAACTCACCACTCACTGTTGCGCACCCCCCAATAACTCATTATTTTTTTTAATTTGTACATAATATATATAAATTCACAAACATGTATAAATCTATTTAAAAAAAAATAACATATTCACCCACTGTAAAATGTTTTTACAAAAAACGCGTAAAATGTTTAAAAAAAATACATGTAAAAAATATGCGTTCAAAAAAACTTTTTCAATTAAACGTCTAAAAATAAATGTAAAAAAACATTTTAAACAAGTGTTAAAAAATGGTTTAAATAAAAATGTTTAAAAAGTTTTTAAAACAAACATTTAAATTAATTTTTTTAAAACAAACACTTAAAAAATACTTTTTACATTAAAATGTGAAAAAAAGTTAAATGTTTTAAAAAAAATACTTGTAAAAAGCATGCGTTTAAAAAAATTCAAAAATGTTTTAAATTAATCATTTAAAAATAAATGTAAAAAAACGTTTTAAACAGATGTTAAAAAAACAGTTTAAATAAAAATGTTTAAATAAAAAATACTAACAAACGCTTAAAAATTATAAATAAGTTAAAAAAAATAAATGTAAAAAATGTTTTAAATAAATGTTAGAAAAACGTTTAAATAATAAGGCTTTAAACTCACCCACGGCAGCTGCGCACCCCTCATTATTTTTTTTACAATTTGCAAATAATATATATATATATATATATATTTAGACAAAAAACATATCCACCCACTGTAAAATGTTAATAAAAAATAAAATAAACGTTTTTACAAAAAACATGCATTTAAAAATAAATGTAAAGAAACGTTTTAAATAAATGTTATAAAAATGTTTAAATAAAAAAAAATTAAGAGAATTCTTTTGAAAATAATAAAAGCCCACCACGGCCCGATTTGAAAAAGCCCGGCCCGGCCCGAAAAAGCCCGGCCCGGCCCGATGGTTTGGGCCGGCCCGAGGTTGGGCTCGGGCCGCCTCATGGGGTTGTTCGGGCCGGCCCGGCCCTGCCCAAATAGTGGTCAGCGGCCCGACACTTTGCATGGCAGGCCCGGGCCGAAATTACACCCCTAGTTGTAGTGGTGTGCTACAAAGAGCTTTAAACCCAAGAAGCTGATCATCTCTACATCTGGAAGTCAGAACCTGGAAGTTGCGACACTCTGTTTTGGAGTCAACTTGCAGAGAAGGACCAAAACTTCATTTCCTTCATTCCAACGAGTTCAGAGCTGATCTGCCAACACAACAGAGCATTCTAAACTTATCCCTACTATCTTTAGCTCTACTGTGTATAAGTATTTTATACTTGTGAGCAGTGTGTCTGTGTTACACACACTGACTCTTGTGCTTGAATTGAGGGATACTGAAAATCTCCATACCAAACTTTCTTTACATTTGTTTCCCACGCATAACTGTGGAAGAAGCCTAGTGTGGCTTGGTAATTTATTTTTCCCACGTATAACTGTGGTAGAGGTTACAAAACCTGGGCAGTTTGTGAAAACTGTTGTAAAGCCCGATACAAGCTGTGTATCACTTTTTAATATAATTGCTTGGTGGCAGGTGATCACCAAGTGGAGAAGACTAGGCTTTGACTTAAGACTGAACCTCTTGTTTAAATTGTTGTGTTCATCTTTCCATTACTCTGTTTTACATTTATCCGCTATGCTTATATTAGCAAAGACAGAAATCTGTTTTTACATTCACTCTGATAGTTAGTTCTGGTTAGTGAGTATATGTGATTCGTTTAGTAAACTTGTTTCAAAAGTGGAATTAGTTCTCATACTGATTCTATTGAGGAGTAATCAACCTTTGAGAAACCTGTTAAACAATATGTCACTTTATCTCTACTGCCTTAATTGACTGGGCCGTTTTAATTTGGGGGATTTTAATCCTAAAAGTTTTTAACAGAAATTTTAATTGGAACTCAATTCACCCCCCTCTTGAGTATCCACTCCGACCAACATTTGGTATCAAAGGAAACATTCTTATGTATAAAAAGTTTTCAAACCCTCTATTTTTCAAACTGTGATTTTAGTTTTATCTTAAAGATCTTAAAAAACTGTTAGTTCTAAATTTTCTCTCTTTAATATATTTTTTAAAATCTAGTTATGGACAATAGACTAGGTGCTGCTACTAATAGGCCACCTTTCTTTAATGGTGTGAATTATGCTCAATGGAAAATTAAAATGAAAGTTCATTTGGAAAGTATTGGTTTTGATATTTGGTCTGCTATAGAATCAGAATATGAGATCCCCAAAACTGCTAGATCTACCTGGGATGATGCTACAAAGTCTGACTACAACAATAACTGTAAAGCTATGAATGCCCTTTACTGCTCTTTAGGAGTTGAGGAATTTAACCGAATTTCTGCATGTAAAACAACTCATGAAATCTGGGACACCTTGACTGTTTCTCATGAAGGAACAACCAATGTGAAAGAAATGAGATTAAATACTTGTACTATTAAATATGATAATTTTAAGATGAGACCTGATGAACCCATTTCTGACATGTACCTCAGGTTTAATGAGATTGTCAACACCATGAGTTCATTGGGAAAAGCTGTTCCAGAGAAGGAGCAGATCATGAGAATATTGAGATGTTTGCCAGACAGATGGAGAGGAGACACTTCTGTGTCTATCCGAGAGTCATGTGACATCAGCAAGCTACCTGTTAAGGAGTTGATCGGTAAACTAATGATGTATGAAGAAGAACTGAAGGTGAGCAAAGAAGAAGATGATGAACTCAAGAGAAAATCCGTGACATTCAAGTCTACTGCTTCAAAGAGCAAAGACAAGGAGAAAATACATGTACCTACTGAAAGTTCAACTAGTGAAGATTCAGATTCAGAAAGTGATGAAGAAATGACTCAAATAGCCAGGAGATTTAAGTTCTATAGAAAGAAGAAGTTTTTCAGAAAACCAAACTACAAGGGTAAGTATGATCAACAAGGTAAGTGGAAGAAAGATTGGAAGAAATCTGACAAGGAAGAGGATATAGTCTGCTATGAATGCAAGAGGAAATGACACATCAAGGCTGACTGTCCGAAGTTAAAATTTGTTGGACCCCATTTAAGGTTAAAGGGGTATTTCTGTTCTGAGTCCCACATTGGACTTAACACCATGTAATTAGTTTTTACTTCTCTATAATAGAGGATCCCCACCTCACATTGAGGTAAGGGGAATTCACCCACTACATGGTATCAGAGGGATTTTTATCCCGAACCCTCCCTCCCTTGCGGCTTCCCGGTGTTCTCCCGGCCCCGCCTCTCTCCCTCCTGCCCTAGCCTTTCCCGGCGCACCTCTCCTCCCGGCGCACCTCTCCTCTCCGGCCTGCACCCTCCCGGCGGTCGTCCCTCCCGCTCCGCCTCCACCTCCCGACGCCCGCGGTTCCCGACCCTCCCGTCGCACCGCCCTCCATCCTCCCGGCTGCCCTGCGCGGCTTCCCGGCGCCTCTCTGGCCCCCGCCCGACGACCTTCCTCCCCGACGGCGCTCCCTCCCCGCGGCTTCCCGCGGCTCCCGACGCCATCACCCGCGCGCCCCGCCGGCGGCCTCCCGCTGCTCCCGGCGCCTCCCGGCTGCTCCCGACGGCCTCCCGCTGCTCCCGGCGGCCTCTCGCTGCTCCCGACGCCATCACCCGCTCGCCCCGCCGGAACGCCCTCGGCCGCTCTGCCCTGCGCGGCTTCCCGGCGCCTCCCGCTGCTCCAGCGGCCCTCCTCTGTGCGCTCCCTCCCGGCGACCTCCTGCTGCTCCCAGCGCCTCCCGCGCCTCCCGCGCCTCCCTCTGCTCCCGCGGCCTCTCGCGGCTCCCGGCTCCCGGCGGCATCTCCCGGCTCCCGGCTCCCCGGCTCCCGGCTCGCCCCGCCGTCCCGGCGCACCTCCTCCCGGCGTCGCGCCCTCTCGCCCAGCCCTCCGCGCCCCGCCCAGGCGTCTCGCCCTCGGCCTCGCCCCGGCGCCGCGCCCTCGCCCCCCCAGCGGCTCCCTTCCCGCTGCCCTCTCCCGGCGTTGCTCCCGGTTCGGACTTCCGGCGCCCGGCGCGCCCAGGTCCAGCCCTGCTCTCGGCCCTGCGGCGCTCCTGCCCCGAACCCGCGCCCCAGCACCCGCGCCGCCCCTGCCCGGCCGCACCATCCTGAGCGCGACCCCCTGTCGCTGCTCCCTCCGGCAGCATCTCCGGGCCGCTTCCCTTCCACCGCCCGACTCCCGGCGAACGGGTCCAGCGCCCGCCCTCCGTGGACGCGTCCTCCGTTCTTCCGTCCCTCATCACGGCCTCCTCCCGGCTTGTCGATGACCGGCTGGATGCCACTAATTTTTCCGTCTGGCGGAAGACGGTCTTGATGTCCCTCCGCGGCATGGGGCTTCATTCTCATCTTGAGAAACCCCCACCTGAACTCACTGACCCTAAGTTCGACTCTTGGCAGTTGGCGGACAGCAAAATCTTCGCCCTACTGGTCAACTCCATGGACCGCTCCGTGAAAGATGTCACCCGGACTGCCAACACCGTCAAAGAGCTCTGGGATTCCTTGATTGTCATGTTCTCCGAGACCAATAACTTGGCCCGGGTCTCTGACGTTCTACAACGTCTCTCCCATATCCGCCAGTAGGATCGGACCATCCCCACCTACTTCATGGAATGGAAGGGTCTCCGCGATGAACTACAGGAACTCTGGCCGATTCCTCAAACTCCGGCCGAAGCGCAGACTCAGCGGGACCAGCTCTGCCTATTCAATCTCCTGAATGGCCTCGCACCGGACTATGCCACGACGGCCACCGAGATGCTTGCCAGCCCGTCTACACTGGATATCCCGCAGGTCTATCATCGCCTGCAGAAGGCACATCGGGCCCTTGCACCACCCGTCCCCCTTCCTGATCACACTGCGCTCCTCGGACGTGGCGGTAGTCGTCCTACCGGCCCTCGTGGGCGCGACCGTGGGGACGGCCGACCTCGCCCCCTCTGCCAGCATTGCGGCAAGCTCGGCCATCTGGTAGACCGTTGCTGGGTCCTGCATGGTCGTCCTGAGTCGCACACCCGCCGGGGCCAGACTGCTCTCCGTGATGCACCCTCACCTGCTGCTACTCTTCCCTCGTCGTTGGATCTCTCCCTGGCTGAGCTCCAGCTGATTCACGATTACCGGTCCACCTCCATCGCGGGCTCTTCGTCAGCTTCTCTTGCCCATTCCGGTGGTCACACTGCCCTTGTCAGTCATCGTTCTCTGGCATGGATGCTTGACTCTGGTGCGTCTGACCACCTCACCGGGGATGCAGGTATGCTCTCCCACTACCGTCCCTATAGTGGATCCTCTGCCATCACTGTTGCTGATGGGTCCACTCTCCCCATAGCCGGCTTTGGCTCCTGTTCCCTCACCTCCTCCCTTCACCTCTCCTCGGTGGCTCATGTACCCCGGAGTCCTTTCAACCTGCTTTCCATCAGCGAACTGACCAAGGATCTCAATTGCACTGCTCTCTTTTCCTCGTCTTCTGTTTTGTTTCAGGAGCGGACGACGAACCGGGAACTTGGTAGAGGCCAGCTTCGGGATGGAGTGTACATGTTCGCTGGCCCGCCTTCCATCGCCTGCGCGACTCTCCCTGCTCATGCCGTTGACCTCCATTCCCGGTTGGGCCACCCTTCCGCCTCTGCACTTCATCGACTCTACCCCGATATTAGTCCCCGTTTTTCCTTTCCTTGTGAGTCGTGTCATTTTGCGAAACATCATCGCACCTCATATCCTCCTCGAGTTGACACACGGGCCGCCAAACCCTTTGATTTGGTTCATTCTGATGTATGGGGTCCCTGTGCTACCTCGAGTCAATCTGGGTATAAATATTACATTTCCTTCATTGATGATTATTCCCGGATGACATGGCTTTATCTTCTTCGAGATCGGACAGAGGTTCTCTCCACCTTCCAGACATTTTTTCATGAGATCCAAACACAATTTTCTATCCCTGTCAAATGTCTTCGATCTGACAATGGGCGGGAATACTTATCAACTCACTTTCAGCAGTTTCTCCGCGCCCACGGCATCATCCACCAGACCTCTTGTCCTGATACCCCTCAGCAGAATGGGGTAGCCGAGCGGAAACACCGGCATATTTTGGAAACCGCTCGTGCCCTCCTCTTCCACCGCCAGGTCCCTCTTCTCTTCTGGGGGGATGCCATCCTCACTGCTACTTACCTTCTGAATCGTCTTCCCTCCTCCATACTTCAGGGGGAGACTCCCTTTCATACCCTGTTCCCCTCTATTCCTCCTCACTCCCTTCCACTCCGCGTCTTCGGATGTCTATGTTATGTCCGGGACACTCGCCCCAATCTCTCCAAACTTTCTCCCAAATCTCTTCGCTGTATTTTTCTTGGATATTCCCGCACTCAGTGCGGGTACCGATGCTTCTCTCCAGATCTCCGCCGGTATATCACCTCTGCCGACGTATCGTTTGTCGAGACTTCTCCTTTCACTCTCCCCTCTCCTTCTCCTTCTCCTGACACTACCATCGATGACTGCCTTCCGCTCTTCATTCACCCGCCTCTGATATCTCCCCCTCCCGGTCATCTCTTTGGCCAGACCTACTCCTGTCGTCCATCCGCTGTACCTCCCATCCCGGCCGAGGACCACCTTGTTCCTGCTTCGTCCGATGCTCCTGTCCCCGCTCCCGCGGACGAGCCGATTGCGCTTCGGAAAGGTACTCGCTCCTGTCAGACTACTCCTCTCTTTGTATCTTCCTACAGGGGTCTGTCCGCCTTGGAGACCGTGTCGCTTCCTCGGACAGTCGGTGAAGCAAAATCTCACCCCGGATGGCTTGCCGCCATGAGGGATGAATTGCGGGCTCTGGATGACAACCATACATGGGATCTTGTTCCACTTCCGGTGGGAAAACAGGCGGTCGGTTGTAAATGGATTTTCACTATCCGTCTCAATCCCGATGGCTCTCTTTGCCGCCTCAAAGCCCGGCTTGTCGCCAAGGGGTTTGCTCAGACGTATGGCATCGACTACTTTGAGACCTTCTCTCCAGTCGCCAAGATGGCCTCGGTCCGCCTTTTCCTTTCGCTGGTTGCTCATCATCACTGGCCGCTTCATCAACTGGATGTTAAAAATGCTTTTCTCCATGACTTTCTTGATGAAGAAGTCTACCTCCAGCAGCCTCCTGGTTTTTCGGCCTCTGGTGCCGACCGCCATGTCTGCCGTCTCCGTCGCTCCCTCTACGGCCTCAAGCAGTCTCCTCGGGCTTGGTTTGGCCGCTTCAGCACGGTCGTCACAGCCTTTGGCCTCTCTCGCAGTATGAAGGATCACACCGTCTTCTTCCGTACGACGGCGCATGGCTGTATCTTGCTTGTGGTTTATGTGGATGACATCATCATCACAGGGAGCGACTCCAGAGGCATCGCCAGCCTTAAGACGCATCTTCACCAGCACTTTCACACCAAGGATCTTGGTCCCCTCACTTACTTGGCATCGAGGTCTCCCGGACTGCGGACACTATTTCTCTCTGCCAGCGCAAGTATGCTCTTGATATCTTGCAGGATGCCGGGTTGAGCACCGCCACTGCCGTGGACACTCCCCTTGAGCCTGGGGAACGCTCCCTTCATTCCGACTCGGAACCCTTTCCTCATCCCGAGAGCTATCGTCGCCTGGTCGGTAAACTCAACTACCTCACCATGACGCGTCCTGACATTGCCTGTGCCGTTGGCAAAGTCAGCCAGTTCATGGAACATCCCACCCGCTCTCAGTAGGATGTTGTCCTTCGCATTGCCAAATACATCAAGAAAGACCCTGCCCGTGGCCTTCAGTACTCCCATCATGCTCACATGGATGTTGAGGCCTTCTGTGATGCGGACTATGCCGGATGCCTCGCTACCCGCAGGTCTACTTCGGGTTTCGCCGTGTTCTTTGCCGGCAATCTCATCTCTTGGCGCAGCAAGAAGCAGACTGTCGTCTCCCGGTCGAGTGCCGAGGCCGAGTATCGAGCCATGGCCACCGTCACTACTGAGATCCTCTGGCTTCGTCATCTCCTCCATGAGCTCGGTTTCCCCGCATCGACTCCTGCTCATATCTGGTGTGACAATCAGGCCGCCACGAAGATTGCATCGAATCCCGTCTTCCATGAACGGACGAAGCATATCGAGGTGGACTGTCACTTTCTCCGCCACCATCTGGAGCAGCACCATATCGGCTTCGGCCATATCCCGACGGCCGATCAGCTTGCCGATCTCTTCACCAAAGGTCTCCCAGGAGCTCGCCTTGAGTCTCTCACTACCCGGCTGGGTATTCACAGCCTCCCTGGCCCAGCTTGAGGGGGAGTCTGAGATGGTCCTGTGTCTTTGTTGTCTTTTTCTCTTTGTGGGACTCTATCCAATCTGGGCATGTCCAGCTTGAGGGGGAGTGTTGGACCCCATTTAAGGTTAAAGGGGTATTTCTGTTCTGAGTCCCACATTGGACTTAACACCATGTAATTAGTTTTTACTTCTCTATAAAAGAGGATCCCCACCTCACATTGAGGTAAGGGGAATTCACCCACTACAAAATTCAAAAAGAAATATGATTATAAGGGCAAAAGTTATAAAAAGGCTATGAAAGCAACCTAGAGTGCTTCTGAAGACAGTTCAAGTGAATCTGATGCTTCAGACTCAGAACAGAACAAACATGCCAATCTATGTTTTATGACAGAGACATCCGAGGTAACAATTAATTCCTCTGTGCATAATACTTATTATTCTGGGAATGAAAGTGACTCTCATAATAATGAAGATATGACTAAGGAAGAATTATTTGAATATTGCGAAATGCTTGAGGACACTTTTAATGAACTCAATGACAAATATAAGTCATTAAAAAGACAACATGCTTTAAATGCGAATTACAAGTCAAATCTGGACATAGAAAAAGAGAAATTTGCTACACTGCTAAAGGAAAATAAAGAGTTAAAATTATCTAATGAACAATTAAGAAAGGATATTGAGAAGTTCACTGCTGGTAGGGATACCTTGACACAGTTTCTAGGAAAACATATTGCTCCAAAATATACAACTGGTTTAGGATATCAGCCTGGACAGAGACAAATTAGCAAAACCAAATTTGTTCCAAAATCTGGACAGTTCACTGCTAGTTCTGGACAATCTTTTGAGAAACAATTTTCTAAAGGACCTAACAAAGTATTTATGTCTCAAAATGTGTTTGTTGATCTTAGAAAACCTATAAAGCAAATATGGGTTCCCAAAGTTTTACTAACTAACCTCTCTGGACCCAAGAAGATCTGGGTACCAAAATTACCCCATGTTTAATCTGTTTTGCAGGGAAGTTGTTTAAAGAGTTCCTGTAATACTCTATGGTACTTGGACAGTGGATGTTCAAGACATATGACAGGAGACTATTCTTGCTTCAAGAGTCTAATTAAAGTTGATGGTGGGCATGTCACCTTTGGTGACAATGCAAAAGGAAAAATCATCGGCTTAGGCCAGATTGGTAACCCTGATACAATGTTAATCTCTAAAGTACTTTTTGTTGATGGATTAAAGTATAATTTACTTAGCATATCTCAGTTATGTAATGATGGCTTTAATGTTAAATTTGAAAATGATTCATGTAATGTTTTTAATTCAAAAAATGATGTAGTTTTCACTGCATGTAGAAATGAGAATGTATATGCTGTTGATTTAAATTCCTTAGTCAAACAAAATGTTTCCTGCTTAAATGCTTTTCATAAAGAGTCTTAGTTGTGGCACAGAAGGTTAGGACACTGTAATGTGCACTCACTTAGGAAGCTATCTAAGAAATGTTTAGTTAGAGACTTACCTAAATTAGAATTCCCACTTGATAAAGTGTGTAATCCCTGTCAAAAGGGAAAACAACACAAAGTTTCTTTCAAACTAAAGAAAAAAGTTTCAACTTCTCAACCACTTGAGTTGGTTCACACGGATTTGTTTGGACCATCAAGAGTTTCAAGTTTAAATGGGAAGCACTATGTTTATGTTCTTGTAGATGACTTTTCTAGGTATACTTGGGTATACTTTCTAGCTCATAAAAGTGAAGCTTGTTCCTATTTTGTCAAATATTCCAAGTCTGTAGAAAATCTTAGTGGACTTAAAATTAAGACCTTGAGAAGTGATCATGGCCGTGAGTTTGAGAATCATGAGTTTGAATCTTACTGCTCACACAATGGCTATAGTCACAATTTTTCTGCCTCTAGGACACCTCAGCAGCAGCACGTCATCAGTTTTCAGCTGCAGTGTTTGCTCCACTGGTTTCAGGTCCCTTCCGGTTATCTCTGCACTCCTTCTTGACATGTCCTTTCTTCCCGCATGTCCAGCAGGTAGGACCAGGACCCTTTGCCTTGTCTCTGCTCTTTCCTCTTGACTTCGATCGCCCTCTCCGATTGTCTCGCTGTTGGTGCCTTCCTCTTCCTTCAACGTTCAAAGCAGAACCAGAGAATCTGCCTGATTCTCTTCTTCGAACATCCTCACTAAGGATTAGATCCCGTATATCTTTCAGAGCCATCTTCGTATTCCCCGAAGTGCTGCTCACAGCTATTACAATTGCTTCCCAACTCTCTGGTAACGAAGATAGTAAAACCAGAGCACATACCTCATCACCAAGATCAATGTCCACCGATGACAATTGACTTATGATGGTATTGAATTCGTTGATATGATCTGCAACAGGTCTCCCTTCAACCATTTTCAGGTTGAACAATCGTCGTATCAAATGTACCTTGTTTGCTGCAGAAGGCTTCTCGTACATATTTGTGAGGGCTTTCATCAGGTCCACCGTCGTCTTCTCCTCTCTGATGTTGAACGCCACGTTTTTGGCCAACGTCAGGCGCACAACACCTAGAACCTGTCGATCCAGTAGCTCCCACTCCGACTTCTCCATGTCCGCCGGCTTCACACCCAGAAGTGGCAAGTGCATCTTTTTCTGATAAAGATAATCCTCGATCTGCATCCTCCAGAAACTGAAATCAGTTCCATCGAAGCGATCGATCTTCACTTTGCCTTCATCCAGAGCCATCGTTGGAGAATTCCGAACTCACCCTCTGATACCAGTTGTTACGAAATCGTCGGGAGACACAACGACAGAAACGAGAGAAAACGAAGAAAAGAGAGCAAATAACACAGCGATTTACGTGGTTCGGGAATAATCCCTACGTCCACGGGAGAGGCAGAATTTCACTACTACGGGAGCACAAATTACAGAGGGTTTTTCCGTAGAAATCCTAGCCCGAAAATGGGCTATAGAACAATGGAGAAGACGATCACTGTTCGAAAAAATGGTCTGCGTCGCTACAGTGAACGACGGCTGACTTTGTCAAAAGCGCTACAGTAAAGTTAACCCCGAAGTCCGCACCGCTACAGTGCCTGTCGGTGTCGGTCGGTCAGCTCCGCTACAGTGGTCAGCTCGACCCACGACAGTTGCGGGCCACAAGCATTCGGCCCAACCGGATCGGGCAACACCAATCCAACAGATGGTGGCCAAAGGGTCGGGGCTGCCGCCCCCTCCAACGGGGGGAAATCCTGGGAAGACCTAGGGCAGGAAAAAAAATGGGAGGAAGGGCTCGGGTTTAGAAAACCTCCTTTGATACCATGTAGAATGATAAAAGAGGTGGACCCAATACCCAAGATGCCTTACTAAAAGAGGACTTGAGGTTATTTTATAAGTGTTAAACCCTCTTTTGTATTATTATGGGTATTTCCGAGTCCCACATCGGAATACTCCCTTGTACATTCCGCTTTTTCATTCTATAAAAGAAGAGCCCCACCTCACCTTGAAGGTAAGTGGGTTTCTCCATTCTACATGGTATCAGAGGGATTTTTATCCCGAACCCTCCCTCCCTTGCGGCTTCCCGGCGTTCTCCCGGCCCCGCCTCTCTCCCTCCTGCCCTAGCCTTTCCCGGCAGGCCCTCCCTCCCGGCGCAACTTTCCTCCCAGCGCTCCTCTCCTCTCCGGCCTGCACCCTCCCGGCGGTCGTCCTTCCCGCTACGCCTCCACCTCCCGACGCCCGCGACTCCCGGCCCTCCCGTCGCACCGCCCTCCATCCTCCCGGCTGCCCTGCGCGCTCCCTTCCGGCGGCATCACCCGCGCGCCCCGCGGCTCCCCGACGGCGCTCCCTCCCCGCGGTTTCCCGCGGCTCCCGTTGCCTTCACCCGCGCGCCCCGCCGGCGGCCTCCCGCTGCTCCCGGCGGCCTCCCGCTGCTTCCGACGGCATCACCCGCGCGCCCCGCGGCTCCCCGACGGCGCTCCCTCCCCGCGGTTTCCCGCGGCTCCCGCCGCCTTCACCCGCGCGCCCCGTCGGCGGCCTCCCGCTGCTCCCGGCGGCCTCCCGCTGCTCCCGACACCATCACCCGCTCGCCCCGCCGGAACGGCCTCACCCGCTCTGCCCTGCGCGGCCTCCCAGCGCCTCCCGCGCCTCCCGCGCCTCCCTCTGCTCCCGCGGCCTCTCGCGGCTCCCGGCTCCCGGCGCACCTCTCCTCCCGGCGTCCGCCGTCCTCCCGCGGTGCGCCCTCGTCCCAGCAGACCTTCGCCCGGCGCCCGCAGCCCTCCATCGCGCAGCCCTCCATCGCGCCGACCCTCCATTCCCCCGGCGCCTCCCGCTGCTCCCGCGCGCTCCCGGCTCCCCGGCGTCTCCGACTCGCCCCGCTTCGCCCTCGGCCTCTGTCCCAACGGACCCTCCCGGCAGAGCGCCCTTCTCCCGGCGGCACGCCCTCATCCCCGCCGAGCGCCCTCGTTCCGGCAGCCCTTCCAGCACGCGCACGTCCTGCGCCCGATCATCCCGCCGGCCCACTGCCTCAGCTCCCGCCGCTTCCATGGCGGACTTCTCGGGACGTGGTCGTGCTTCACGTCGTCCACGTCCCTTCTGTCACCATTGTGGCACGTTTGGCCACCTGATCGCCCGATGTTGGGTCCTGCATGGCCGACCATCTCAGCACCTGCGGCAGGAACAACCCGCGGTCCGGGACGTGTCCTCGACTGTCGCCTCTCTTTTCCCGTCTCTGGCCCTGTCTATGGCCGACCTCAGGCGGCCTCATGATCCACCGGCCTCTGTCCGCCCCGCTCCCTCCTCGGCTTCTCTGGCCCGTACTGTTTGCCCCACTGCCTTGGTCAGCCATTGCTCCCCTGCATGGCTGCTGGACTCAGGTGCCTCCGACCACCTCACCGGTGATGCTGGTATGTTGACGTCTTATTGCCCTTATGCCGGTTCTTCAGCCATCACCGTCGCTGATGGGTCCACTATCCCCATAGCGGGCTTCGGCGCATGCTCCCTGACTCCTTCGATACATCTACCCTCTGTGGCACATGTGCCCCGCAGTCCCTTTAATCTGCTTTCCATCAGTAAACTGACTAAGGATTATAACTGTGCGGCCATATTTACCTCCTCTGGTGTTGTGTTTCAGGAGCAGGCTACGAACCGGGAACTTGGTCGAGGTCGGCTTCGAGACGGGGTCTACATGTTCGAGGGGCCCGCGCCCATTGCTTGCACATCTACCTCTTCTCGGGCACTTGATCTCCATTCCCGATTAGGGCACCCGCCTGCATCCACCATTCATCAGATGTTTCCGGACTTCCGTAGGACTCCTACTTTTCATTGTGAGTCATGCTCTTTTGCAAAACATCATCGCTCTTCCTACATTCCTCGCACGGATACACGGGCCTCCCACCCCTTTGATCTGGTTCATTCCGATGTTTGGGGCCCGTGTACCGTTCCGAGTCACTTGGGCTATAAATACTATATCTCCTTCATTGATGACTATTCGCGAATGACGTGGCTTTACCTTCTTCGGGAACGCTCCGAAGTGTTTTCCACCTTCCAAACCTTTTTTCATGAAATTAAGAATCGTTTTTCTATCTCGGTCAAATGTCTCCGCTCGGATAATGGGCGCGAGTATCTCTCCACTTCTTTTCGGCAGTTTCTCCGGGAGAATGGCATCCTTCATCAGACCTCCTGTCCTGATACACCCCAGCAGAACGGCGTGGCCGAGCGGAAACACAGACATATTCTAGAGACTGCCCGTGCCCTCATCTTCCACCGACAGGTGCCTCTGCTCTTTTGGGGCGATGCCATTCTCACTGCTACCTACCTCCTCAATCGCCTTCCTTCTTCTATCCTTAAGGGGGAGACTCCCTTTCGGGCTCTTTTCCCCACTCTCCCTCTTCATTCCCTCCCTCTTCTAGTGTTTGGCTGCTTGTGTTATGTTCGTGACACTCGCCCTGGCCGCACCAAACTCTCTCCCAAATCTCTCCGCTGCATATTCCTCGGTTATTCCCGCACTCAGCGCGGATACCGCTGCTTCTCCCCGGACCTTCGCCGGTATGTCATCTCCGCCGATGTCTCCTTTGTGGAAAGTTCTCCATTCTCCTTTCCCTCTCCTCCTCCTGACTCTGCCATTGATAACTGTCTTCCCCTCATCATCCAGCCTCTTCCGGATTTGCCTCCTCCTACCTCTCCTCCTCCTGACCCTGTCCTCGATGATTGTCCTCCTCTCCTCCTCCATCCTCCACCGGCGTCAACCGCTGTTGACACCCATTTTGGTCAGGTCTACTCCCGCCGCCCTTCGACTGTCTTCCCCGTTCCGGCCAGTGACACTGATGCTCCCGCTTCGTCCGCTGCTCCTGCTCCGCCACCCGCGGACTTGCCCATCGCCCTACGGAAAGGTACTCGCTCCTGCCAGAGTACTCCTCTATTTGCATCTTCTTACAGGGGTTTGTCCGCTCTGGAGACGGTTTCTCTACCTCGCACAGTTGGTGAGGCCAAATCTCACCCCGGGTGGCTCGCAGCCATGCGGGATGAATTGCAGGCTCTGGAGGAAAACCATACTTGGGATCTTGTCTCCCTTCTAGCAGGCAAACAGGCAGTGGGCAGCAAATGGATTTACACGGTCAGGCTGAATCCCGATGGTACTCTCCATCGCCTCAAAACCCGCCTTGTGGCCAAAGGCTTTGCTCAGACATACGGAGTTGATTACTTTGATACCTTCTCCCCGGTTGCCAAGATGGCCTCTGTCCGGCTATTCATCTCTCTCGCCGCCCATCATCGGTGGCCTCTTCATCAATTGGATGTCAAGAATGCATTCCTCCATGGCTTCCTTGAGGAAGAAATCTATCTCCAGCAGCCCCCCGGATTTTGTGCCGCCGGCGCTGAATCTCGTGTCTGCCGTCTCCGCCGCTCTCTTTACGGCCTCAAGCAGTCTCCCCGTGCTTGGTTTGGCCGCTTTAGCACGGTCGTCAGCGACTTTGGGCTTTCCCGCAGTATGAAAGACCACACTGTCTTCTACAGGACGACTCCACATGGCTGCATCTTATTGGTCGTCTATGTGGATGATATCGTCATCACCGGCAGCGACTCTGTGGGTATCACCCATCTCAAGGCTCATCTTCACCAACACTTCCACACTAAGGATCTTGGTCCTCTCACATACTTCCTCGGCATCGAGGTTTCCTACTCCTCTGCCACCATCTCCCTCTGCCAACGGAAGTATGCTTTGGATATATTGCAGGATGCTGGGCTGACTCAGGCCACTGCGGTCGATACTCCTCTGGAGCCTGGCGAACGGTCTCTTTATGCCTCCTCGGCTCCATACCCCCATCCCGAGCGGTACCGTCGATTGGTGGGCAAACTCAATTATCTCACCATGACTCGACCCGACATTTCCTGTGCGGTAGCCAAAGTGAGTCAATTTATGGAGCATCCCACCACATCTCAGTGGGATGCTGTCATCCGCATCGCCAAGTACATCAAACAGGATCCTGCCCGTGGTCTTCACTACTCCCAGCATCCTCATCAGCATATTGAGGCCTTTTGCGATGCTGATTACGCTGGCTGCCTTGCCACTCGAAAATCTACCTCTGGGTTCGCCATTTTCTTCGCAGGCAACCTCATTTCTTGGCGCAGCAAGAAACAGACGGTCGTCTCTCGATCCAGTGCCGAGTCTGAGTACCGTGCCATGGCCACCGTTACTACCGAGATCCTTTGGCTTCGGCAACTCCTCCAGGAGCTTGGCTTTCCTCAGCAGACTTCTGCTCACATATGGTGTGACAATCAGGCAGCCACTAAAATTGCTTTGAATCCCGTCTTCCATGAACGCACGAAGCATATTGAGGTGGACTGTCACTTTCTTCGCCACCACCTGGAGCACAACCATGTCAGCTTTAGCCACATTCCGACGGCAGACCAGCTTGCTGACATCTTCACCAAAGGCCTCCCTGGTGCTCGCCTTGCCTCGCTTAGTTCCAAGCTGGGGATCCGCCACATCTGACACCCAGCTTGAGGGGGAGTAGTTATGGGTCTTGTGTGGTGTCTTCTTATTCTTTTTTGTGGGACTCATTGTCCAAGCTGGGTCTGTCCAGCTTGAGGGGGAGTGTTAAACCCTCTTTTGTATTATTATGGGTATTTCCGAGTCCCACATCGGAATACTCCCTTGTACATTCCGCTTTTTCATTCTATAAAAGAAGAGCCCCACCTCACCTTGAAGGTAAGTGGGTTTCTCCATTCTACAATAAGGAATAATAAAGACCACACCAGACCACAAGTCTGATGTGGGACACAAACTCCAACAATAATAATTTATCATTTCAGAATCAATATTATATCATAAAATATCATATATATTCATTAAATTGATCTTTATGACCAGCCATGTAAAGAGGAACTGAAAAACGAATCACAGTGCTTTGTGGAGGTAGAAATTTATACGTATGCACGAGCGACATTATCATTTTTCAATGGATAGGAATGAGATAGAAAATGGTTGTCCCATAATCATAATAATATCTCAGTATATTGCTGATATTGGAGTCATTATGTTAGGATGAATACAACATATTTAGAGGAAGTAGAAGAAATAAACTTTGAAAGAGCCAGACAAGTCTACCTCTTCTTTGAGTGTTCCTTTGGCTTACACCTTAAGTCTTCTTAGGATGTCTTAGGGTAAGACTAAGAGCTCAAGAACAAAAGAAGAAAGCTAAAGGGTTTTTGGGCCGGGCTTGACCAAGCCAGATGACTCAAATTTTGTGAATAAAGGAAGAGAAAATGCGCCTTTTATAAGTAAGGGGGGAGATACACATGAAATTATTTCAAAGATTTAAATAATATAATGTTATTTTCTTGTGCAAGTGACACCAAATGACCAAGACTTCGAAGGTAAGATAAGATAAGGTCGAAATCTTTTCAACAAATATGATTTAGACAAGTTTAAGTGACCTTTTTATTCTTATCTCTTAGTTTAACCCTCCCAATAAACCCATTTTAGCCCTAACCTTGGTTACAAATTTTTTTTTTACTGTTTTTACTATTCTTTATGACAAAAAATGAAAGTGGTCTCATTATCAAATTTGGACATGCTGATTCTAAATATAGAATGCATTTTATCAAATTCAATTTCTATAAGTGATAGAAATCATAGTTTTCAAATAGTGGTGGTGCGGTCGCGATCGCACCGGTGCGGCCGTGATCGCATCGGTGTGGATTGGAGCGGAGCACCACCGCTCTCGGTGATAGAATGTGGTGCGGTTCGCGATCGCATGGGTCGCGTTGAGATCGTGGCGTCGTGGATCGTGCGCAGTCGTGGCTGTTGTGGACGCGCCAGAGTGTTGCCTGCAAAAAATTTTGGTGGTGCGCCCTCGCTTGCGCCGCCGCCGCCGCCCCTGCCTGCGAGGCCATTGTCGCTCCCGCCGACTCTAGCCTGCGCCCCCGTTGAATCTAGCCTACGACGTTGCCGCCGCCCCCGCCGTCCCCTCGACGCCAATAACGACCACACCCCCACCCACCTGAGTCGACCAGGCTTGTCGAACTTCTCTATTTCTTTTCTATTTTATTTTTTGTCGCTCCATCCATATTCCAGCCCCCACCACGTGTCCTTGTGTCTGTCAGGCCGCTAGCCCTCCCTTTTTTTATTTTGTTTTTTATTTTTTTTATTTTATGTGTTTTGGTTAATTTCCATTTTGTGGCCCCCTTTTTTTTCTTTTTTTATTTTTCTTCTGTTTTATACTTTATTTATCATATTTTTTATTCTGTTTTATATTTTATCATATTTTAATTTATCATATTTTAATTTTTCAGCATATATATGTGTTGAATTATATAATTTAAATCATATTAATTGACCCGCGTTAGGATAAAAAAGCGGCCGCGACGCGATCTGCGTCGACACTCCTGTTATAGGACCACGCCGCGTCGCACCGCAATCCAAGATTGACTGCTATGACACAAATTCATTTTTAAATAAACGCTTAAAACGTAACGAAAATCGTTTTTAGAAAAATGTGTTTTTAAACATAAAACTTGATTTATTCTTATTCCATGCCTAGTAAAAACCATTTGATGAATGTGAAATCATTTGATTGAATATATAATCTATACATTCTATTAAAATCATTCATCAATAATGATTAATTTAATTTATTAAGAAAAAACAGTTTGCGCGCATAAAAGCTATTTTTCAGAAAAACATCTCTTTTTTACCTTCAAATGGTTTTATTTTCATTTCTAACCAATCGATAACTAATGAATTTATTTTATACATGTGTAAACAATACTTTTTCATAATTTAATTAGTCCTATTCATACCTGCAAATCCAATGGCTATGCGATAACTGATACATCAATTATAATATTTTAATAGTATATCGCGGTTCGTTTGAACTTGATATTGCATTTAAAGCAAACTATCAAATAAATTAAATTTATTTAAAAAATATATATCATAAAATCTCAGGGTGTTACACTCCTCTCTCCACACCCTTTTTCATCCAAAATGCATCTTTTTGTTGCCCAATAGTCTAGTCTTTTTTTTTGATCCAGTAAGAGTCATTTTTTATCCAGTATCTTTTTTGTTTTGTTTTAAATACTGAAATAACCTAAAGTAGACTCTTATGATCCTTATCCGTTCCTATGATCTAAGATCCCACCCCTTGTTACGTTCCTAGGGCAGGTTCTCGATTATGATGACCTTGCTTGTCATAACCAACCGAGCTTGGAGGGATAGGTGCAATGCCATGTTTTGCCCTTATTAAACTACTTTGAAGTTCCTCTGATATTGCAAATTTGATAGTTGAAAACTCTGTCTAAATTGCAAAACAAATTGTTTCTGAAAAATCTCGAGAACCAGTTTTTATGGATGTTGTTGCAACCATAAGGTTGTTTTGGATTTGTTGACAAAATGTATTAAGAAATGGTTTTATGTTGAATGGAGTTACAGTGCTTTGAGGTGGAGAAGTTGTATGAAGTATTGCGTGGAGTTATTGATATGTTGCTTGGAATTATGAAAGAGAGATATTGGTGAATAAGCATTGGATGTCATGCTTGGCCATGCTTGGAGAGTTATGGAGGATTTTTGATACTGTTGGTTGGATGGTTGAAGAGGTTTGAATGACGTAGCATGTTGAAGAAAGGTGTTTGATGGAAGTGCACATAGAAGAGCATTCATATTGAAGCAAATGAAGATATGATGATGCTAGAGGTTCATTGTGTTGCGGAATCGGCGGGAGGCGCAACGACAGAAACGAGAAAACGAAAGAAAAGAAAAGCAACAAGGACACAACGATTTACGTGGTTCGGGAATAATCCCTACGTCCACGGGAGAGGCAGAATTTCACTATATTGGAAGCACAAAATTACAGAGAGTTTTTCAGTAGTAACCCTGTCCCGAAAATGGGCTATAAAACAATGGAGAAGACGATCACTGTTCGTAAAGTGAGTCCGCGTCGCTACAGTGAACGGCGGCCAGCTTTGTCAAAAGCGCTACAATCCAGTTGACCCCGAAGTCCGCACCGCTACAGTGCATGTCAGTGTCGGTCAGTCAGCTCCGCTACAGTGGTCAACATTTCTACAGTGCCGACAAAAATGGGCCGGGGACCTTCGGCCCCCGGACCCTCGGAGCAGGGCGCGTTGCCCCCTGCAACCCCCAACGAGCTCACCGTAGAGCTCGACCCGCAACAGTTGTGGGCCACAAGCATTCGGCCCAACCGGATCGGGCTACACCAATCCAACACATTGAAGATTTGAAGTAGACCCATGGAAATGTTTTGAAGAAGGTGATGTTGTTAATGACAACATTTCCCAATGTTTGCCATATTTTTAGGTGAAAAGTTGGAGCATGAGATGTGATGCTCATTGGAGATCATTCAGGAAGTTTGGAGTTGATTTGAGCTCACTCCGAAGGCAGAAGACAGATTCTACGCCACCGCAAAAGAGGCTACGCCATCATGCTGACCAGGAGACTTCCAGTTGCGCTGGAAATTTGGCGATGCTCACGCTGCAGTCCATGGCTATGCTGTAGCATGAATGTCCTGCACTGTTCCATGCCCCCAAATCCTATTGCGCCGTGGAGGGTTTGAATTTAACAGAACAAAGGAAAATTCTGAAGATGGTTGTTTTTGAATGTCTACAGGTGTCCACGTCGTAGAATTAGATTACGCCGGGAGGGTCTGAATTTAACAGATTGAAGAAAAACTTGGAGATTTTTAATTTGGTTTGGCTACAGGTGTCCACACCGTGGAAGAGAAGGTTACGTTGTAAGGAATTAATGGAGTTTTTGAGGAGTTCTGCACCGCAAGGTAATAGTAATACACCACGCCACAAAGGATGATTAGATGAAATTTGATTGTTCTGGAATACTTGGGACTCCCACACCACAATGCATTGCTCTGGTTGTTTTTGAATGTCTACAGGTGTCCACGTCGCAGAATCAGATTACGCCGGGAGGGTCTGAATTTAACAGATCGAAGAAAAACCTGGAGATTGTTAATTTGGTTTGGCTACAGGTGTCCACGCCGTGGAAGAGAAGGTTACATTGTAAGGAATTAATGTCTGAGTTTTTGAGGAGTTCTGCACCACAAGGTAATAGTATTACACCACGCCGCAAAGGATGATTAGATGAAATTTGATTGCTCTGGAATACTTGGGACTCCCACGCCGCAATGCATTGTATACCGTAAGGTTTCAAGTAGTTCGAAAATAACTGCTGGAAACGAACAGGTTACGCTGTAGAACATGGTGTCATGCCGTAAATCTTGAAATCTGGGCAGTTCGAACAGAAGTGCTGACTTGGATTTATCTGGTGAGTTTGGCATTTATTCTAGTATCTGATAACTACCCTTTCAAGTCTGAATGGTAGAGATTAAATGGAGGATGATCAAAAGGTTGAGATTAAAGCGGAGGAAGTTAGATGATGTTTGAATTTTATATTTGAAATTCATACACATCGCAGGATATTTGAAAATCTGCTGTGCAGATTGGGGTCGGTGCATAGAATAGAGAAAGAATTCTGGAGTAAAGTGGAACTGTGTGTTCCAGGAGAAAAGAGTGGAACTGTGTGTTCCAGCAGTAAGAAGATATCAACAAGGAGATCCTTGAAGATCTGCACTAGAAGATATTAGTGTTGCTGCTGGTTGGTATTACAAAGATCAGGTTTGACAGAGATGAAGAAGAGTTCTGTGTGTATATCTGGAAAGATCAGATTTGGATGTTGCTGTGCATATTATTGAATACCAGGCTTGATAGGGCTAAAGAAGAGGGTGTGCTTATCATTGAAGGTCAGGGGAAATATAATTCCAGTCTTGGAATTATTCTATGTGAAGTATTGCTGCAGTATGAAGTTAGATTGAAGATCTAAGACTCAACTCTCATCCCAAGGAGTTGTTCATATATGGAAGAGGAATAGAGAGCAGCATTTGGAATTCATTGGACATCACAACTGAAATCAAATGATGCAGATTTCAAGTATCATTCTTGAAGGGACCTTTATGTCCTTAAACTGAGAAGAGACTTACAAGTCTATAAACTGTTTCCTTCACCAAACCAGTGCACAGAGGAGAAGAGAGAGTGACTGTTGGGAAGTAGTGTGATATCCCTAAACTTTTAACCCTCTTGAAAGTAGTGAGGGGAAGAGAGGAAAAGGCAGCGGGCCTTGGTGAGGAGTGCCCTTACCTAAACATTGTATCCACACAAACATTGAGTTATAGTGGGTTTGGTGCACCAACACAATACTGAGTGTATGCTTCTTGGAGTAGCCTTTTAAAGGCGAACCAAGTAAAAATATTTATGCCCCTTGCACCACATTTCTGCATCTGTGTGGTTGTGTGTGAAGAAGAAATCAAAGGTTGAATAGTGTTCCTTCCAATGAGGGAATAAGATCCTGAAGTAAAGAAAAGAGAGGGACAAAGTTAAAAGAAGTTTTAATTCTACCAATGCTCTGATTCACCCTCCCTCTTAGGGTGTCTCAGGTCCTTACAAATTTGACTATAGTTTATGTTGAATGTCTACCTATTTCAGCCTTCCTCTCTTTTCCAGGCTTGTGATTATGTAAATATATCATTGGAAAAGAATACATAGCTGAATTGAGAATCGTAATTCTTAATTCAAACAAGCGAAAAGGAAATGAAAGGAACATAAAAAAAAGAAAAAGAAACGGATCAATGAAAAAAAACAGGGACTTGATTAATAAATAGTCATCTAATCTCAATACCATGGAATGAGGTTTGATCCCATCATAAGGGGATTCTGTAAACATGGTTCTGAAATGCAAACCAAGTGTTTCCTTGGCTTGGACAGGTCATTTAGTCCATGTTGCTTTTCCTGGATCCAAAGGGGAATATGTTCGATGGAATAATTATTAAGATGTATTACCGCATCCTCAAGGTTTAGGGTGCCAAACATCTGGAACTTTCGATTGGCATCAAACGTACTGTCAATTGATCCAAGTTGGCTGACGATTACATTATCATTAGTTGGTCATTTGTGTTGGAGGTTTTTGTCTGAATAATTTTATGAGCACAATATGGCCTTTCCAACTGCTTGGTGGTCTTGCTAGTTGCGGGGTTCAACATTTTGCTTTCCATGAATGTTGGTTTCCTCTAAAATACCAATATCCTTTTCATGGCAGGTTGCAGCAAATTATGTCGCAATGATTCCGTCGGGGCAAATATTTGACAGGTAGTTTACATTTATTGTATGTAGATGCCATTCACTGTGCACTGAATAATCAAATAATTAGCATTTATGAAATCCATTTTCAACCAACCCTATGCCTTACCAGAGTCAAATTAATGCTATTGCCCTCCAAGTAGCAGTGAGGAAAAATAAATTAAGATTCGGAGAAAGGGAAAATGACTAGGTGTTAAAAAATGCTTTTGCTTTTATGTTCAAAAGGTTCATGTCGAAGTGATTTGTAGACTGCTAAAAAAGATATGCATGTTGGCTGAGGAGAATAAAAAAATTGCTTCAAGGCTGGGTGAAACAAAAAGTACCATCCACGCATTAAAAGGAAAGAAAAAAAATGCTGTGGCTGGTGGACTTATGATCACCATCATCATCATTATTTGTTTTTCATTTTGCAGCTCATTGGAGAAAGGACAACCTTATATCTTTCGTGTTGGCTCGGGTCTGGTAAGAGATCTAAAAATGGTTCCTGATCAATAGATTTTCATTATTTCTAGACTTGTTGAAAAGACAAGGAACCAAAAAGTCCATATGAGGACTCGTTCTCACGTAGTTTATTATTTTCTTAAAGATGAATCCTTTGATCTATGCATGGCACATTCTGACACGACCTGACTCTGTCAGCACCCTGCTCAGGTCGGTGACAAAGTCTGGTAGATGCTTTCCTTAGTTTGCCTCCAATAGGTCTTGAGTTGATGACTAGTGCCAATGGCATACAACACGCCAATGAGAGACATTACCCTTATGAATACCCGTAACACCTGTCAAAACTCATGCAAAACCCAATAATACATGATAAAATAAAGAAATCCTCAATCAACAATGATTGTATCAAATATATGTAATGTCATGCGATAAAATAAACATCGGAAAACATCTCAAATGGCAATCCTCCTCGGTACAAACCGTGTGCACACTGTGTGTCTTCCCTCTGCAATTTATTGCAGGTTTCACACGGCTATGCGGCCCCTCTTGCACGGTTAAACAAACCGTGTTCCTCTCCTACAGGGCCGCATGGTTAATGCTAACCGTACTGTACGTCTCGGTCTGTTTCTCCAAAAATCGGAACTCCGGGCCCCAAACCAAGCCCGAACGCTCCTGAAACCTTCGTGGCCTCATTAGACATTTCCATTTAGGTAAAACGAAAGGCTTAGACAGAAAATTAAAGGATCGGTACCTCTAGGAAAAATCGGGATCTTACATCATTGATGCGGTTAAAATTTTATTTGAACTTCGTTTTACCCTTCTGTCCTCAGGGTCCAAAAATGGCAAAAATGCCCTCAGTACGTACTCTTAAAATTGAAATTCTCTGGGTCTACAGAGATTCATTATCAAAGAAATCATATGAAGTGCATTACTTTACATGGAATGTTTTGTGATGCGATTTCTGTATTTCTAATGAATGGCTGGTTCAATTGACGACTAGAATAGGTGATCAAGGGACTTGATGAAGGGATCCTCAGCATGAAAGTAGGTGGAAAGCGCCGGCTCTACATTCCTGGATCTGTGAGTTATTAATTTTAACGTTTTTAAATATTGATTGAAAAAGAGGTCATTTTTCTACAATATTCTGGTTCTGTTTTCTAAAAATTAAAGCATTCGAAAAAGGTACATTACCATCATCAACACAACACATCCATAGGATCAACAATACCCTTTTCATTTCATTTAATGTTATTCCATCGCATGGTTTCGGTTCTTTAGCTCAATTTATTTCATCCAATCAAATGTAGCATTAAACCAATGGGCTAAACATGTATTTGAAGCAGACATGGAGCTCATATAATTTCTAGGATTTGTATGAAACAGTATGGTTGAACAAATGGGTCAGTTATTTGTTCGTTTTTTTTCAATCTTATATATTTTTTATGTTCCAACTCATGAAGTGGAGAATAAGTGATTTAATTGATTGATGTTTGTGTGGCTGTTGAAATGGTGTCAATGTATTTTTGGGTTGTAGTTAGCATTCCCAAAGGGTCTCACGTCGGCTCCCGGGAGGCCAAGAGTTGCTCCGAGCAGTGCAGTCATTTTTGATGTGAGTTTAGAGTACATTCCGGGTTTGGAGGCAGAAGAGGAATGAGTAATAAATGGCCTCTGCTGCTGCTGTGAATTGGCAGGATAGCATTTGCATCGACCCTCTTTCATGGCATGCTACAGATTTTGTTTCTTCATTCTTGTACAGGCTCCCTCTAGAAGAAAACTTGGTAATTGACCAGAAAAAAGTGGAGTATTCCTGACATCCCAAATGTCAAACCGAAGATCTTCAAGCTAGAGAGCAATGGTGGGGGGTGGGGGGGGGGGGGGGGGGACATGGTTTACATCTACATGAGATGCTCCCTATACGTGAAAAGTTTCAATCCGTGGGTTGAAATGATAAGATTCCAATGAGTATATTCCAGATCCATAAATTAAAAAAAAGAAAAAGAATCATTACCCAGCACTGATTTGTAGTAAGGAGTGGGTAAGGATGTTGTTTTCAACCTACGGATTGAAAAAAATTCACCATAAATCGATTTATATCCGTTAGAATCGGTTTAGATCATTTGAGGAAACAGAAAAAAAATTACATGCTGCAAGAATGATTCATAGAAAAAATGATTAAACTCTAACCTTTTGTGTCCACCTTCACATTCTTGATGAAGACCCCTTGAGGGGTCGGTTGAATGGCCCATCGCATGGGCGGAACCCTTCTCCATCTTGTAGCAAAGAGAGGACGAGGAAGAGAGCTATCAGGCATGGAGGCAGTGGTTCAGTTAGGAGCTTGCTTCAGTATCACATAACACATGAGTAAATGCATGTGAACAACCCATCGCCCAAATGCATTTATCATATAAATGGAATGTCGAATCTCCCTTTATTTAAATCTCTCTTTATTTAATGATAGCTCACGTGGTTGATATTCAAGTGTTAACTTGCTAACACATAGTTGGAAAACTATCATTAGCTCCACTGTGTATCACATCATATTTAATACCTTTTGAACACATATCCAAAACTCTTTTTGATACTCAAAACACTTTTAGAGAAGCTCTTTAGGTCAAACTCAATCCCCATTTAGTCAACCATAAAGTATTATCCCACATGCATTTGTAGCGTTGACAACAAATAGGAATCATTAGATCCATAAATGTAAGTAAAGAGTGACCTCTAGAAAAGAATCAATACTAAAGGTATATTGGGATTTGATGTGATCTTTATGAAACACATGTATCTCTATACCTGTGACTATCGGCTGCATCAATCCCATATAGCCAATTCATACGTTCTCGATTCTCTAAGTCTAGACCGACTAGGTCAATGAATGCATCACATGTCATTCACCTTTATGGAAAAGCACATCGCATGCTCCTCATCCAAATAGATACACACATTATATGTGCTTATCTAGGTATGATCGTACACTTCCTTAGTCCATCTCAATCGAGAACCCAACTGTTATACTCGTTACACGAGAGAGCAAATCTCATATTGTTTAAAGCTACAACCGACGACATGATTAACTACACACCCAACCACCCTCTAATTAGCTAAGCCTCAAGGCTTGCGCAAGAAATGTATCAAAGTATGAAGGTTCTCATGTTAGGTATCCCTCTAACCTTAGGTGGTGAGGACTCCAAATATGATTCATGCACCCATGGTAAACCAAAGACAGTGTATGGCACTCCATGTAGTATACTTCGTGGGTCATCTTGTTGGGTTTCTTAGGATCGAATGACACCCATTTAAGGCAGCAAAAACAAATAAAAAACCCATAAACCAAGATCACCGAACATGAAATCGAAATCATGCATAAGTTGTAAAATGAAGAAATCACATACCTTTCACTGTAGATAGCCATTTATGCATGTTCTTCATCTAGTGTGTTTGATGAAGATCACCAACAGACTCCCCTCTTTATAGTGTATCTACAGGTTGATATTGAATCACCTGATGCATGTTCTTCATCTAGTGTGTTTGATGAAGATCACCAACAGACTCCCCTCTTCATAGGGTATCTACTGGTTGATGTTGAATCACTCGATGCATGTTCTTCATCTAGTGTGTTTGATGAAGATCACCAACAGACTCCCCTCTTCATAGTGTATCTATAGGTTGATGTTGAATCACCCGATGCTCGGGTGAGAGTTTCCAACCTTCCATGATATACCAGTGTCTTGTACAATAAAGGGAGGAGGAAGATGAGAGCCTCAAGTGAAGGTAGTATCAACCAGGGATCATGCAAGAGCATCACACAAACCCTAGCCTTCAACCTTCTCTATATAAGCCCTTGAGGACACTTCTTGAGTACCCATGCATTTACTCACTCCTTACAAAGCATGAGTAAATTCTTTGACTAGTTATGCATTATCATATGAATGCAACCCCCATGCATTTCATCTTATGAATTAACTTAATGATAACTGATGGGAGTTATTTGATTTTTAACTATTAAACAATCCCATTGACTTCATATAAAACAATAAGCCAAGGCAGTGACTATGATATCACATATATCATAGTGCAGACTTTTGGAATGACTACTGTAGCGACACAGACTTCTAGTTGTCGGCCATTGTAGCATCTTGGGCTTGGGTGGCCACGACACTGTAGCGATGTAGACTTCTTGTCACCTTTCACTGTAACATAGTGGACTTCCTGTGCAGTTGGTAGAATAATACTTCATCCTTATCAGCCCATTTTGGGTTAGGGTTTTGTGTGTGCTTGAGAACCTTAAAACTCCTTATAATTATGTGCTCCCGACTATAGTAAAATTTCCGTCTCTTCGTAGATGTAGGGATCATTTCCCGAACCATGTAAATCTCCGTGTCTAAGATCTTCTTCTTTTGTTTTTTCCCTTGTACTCTTCCGTGAATTTTTTTTTTCGGTTCGTTGCTCCCGGCGTTTTCCACAACAGGGACCAAGTTGGCTGGAGAAGGTTTTCAGAGGTTGAAAGAAGTTGTTCTAAGTATGTTGTTTTTTGTTTTCAAAGAAAAGAAATCAATTCACTTAAGGATCATCAAACTCACCTTGGGTCCAGAATGATAGGAAGATCGTAATGAGAAGCTGTATCAGAGTCTACATGGCTCCGATGGAAATCTGACGATGCTTTGTTGTTTTGTAATTTTCACAAATCATAAGTTGTCTAGAAAACTTGTGATGCAAGCCTTTTGAAGGAAAGATGGAGAACATGTGCTGCCAATCATATTTAGGTTTGGTTGGAAAGAAAGAAGCTACTGAAAGGAAGTGAAGTTATAATACTTCCCAATGAAATTCAGATGATGCTATGCTGATATTAAACGTTATCAACATCACGAGGAAGTCACGCTTACAAGCAAAAGTCTATGGAAGAAGAAAGTTGAAACTTTCCGGTCACATTTCATCGGTGTGAGATCACCTGACACAAATGTTTTTGAAGGCTAGGAAGGTTTGTTGGCAACGTGACAAAACGAAGATGTTGGTTTTTAGTCAGACCAATAAGCCAAAAGATTTAAATCTTCAGAGAAAGAAGTTTGTGTGCATCGTAATCAGAAAAGAGAAGAAGTTGCTGAAGTCAAACCTGCTGATACCGATCCATCGGACGCGGTGTGCCACCGATCACCGAAGGTAGAATTGCTTTCATCAGAAATTTGTAGGGACCAATTGAAAAGAAAAGAAGTGGAGTTGTTGAAACCGATGTGCGGAAGAAAGTCAGAGACCAATCAACAATGTAGTTAACCATTCTCATCACGATGAATTGTTGGTTGTTTTCAATTGGGTAAAGAGAGAGAAAATTTGTCGAGTTATTTGGTATCAATTGGGTCAAGACTATCAGACTAGAGCTGACATCGATTGTTGGAGTGAAGTAGAGACCGATAATCAGACGCAGCCTGATGCCAACAATATCATTAGACGTAGGTTCATTGGCCTTAAGAAAAAGAAGAAAAGCAGAATTTGTTTTAAGCGGTTGTAAGAAGTGTTTGTCAAAGAAGTTTGAAGCCAGTGATGGAGTGATGCCGAGGAAGTGAAAGCATCTTTAGAAGTTGTGATAATGTTTATGGTAGAATGGTGTGAATGTTTATATCTTATCAGTTGGTACAGAGCTTCAGAGTGAGAAGTTTGTTTTCAGTAGAAACTGATCATCATAATGAGAAGTCATTTCCTTTATATGTTTCAATTAGTGCAGAACAACGTAATGAAGAATCTACTATTGAACATATGCTTCCATCGTAATGAGGAAATCAGAGTGAAAATCAGAATCAAACTAAAGAATGTTAGGAAGTCTAAAGGGAGCTGAAGTCATGAGAAGATTCGAGAAGATTCGAGAAGAGTTGAGAAGTGTTGAAGAAGTCAAAGATGTTTCTGAAATTCAAGGGAAATTGAAGATTTAGGAAATTTGGTTGAGCGAAAAAGTTTTCCATATTCCTACCCAAGCCACTTTTGGGTCACCTATAAAAGGAGGAAATACTTTGTACTTTCTGACACAAGTACTATTCAAGAGAGAATCCGGAGCGCTGAAAGTTTGTACGTAGAATGAGTTTCCAGATTGAGCATTCTTGAGGAAGTTTTCCTGATAGAAGGAGAAGAGAGATCGTAATCAGAGTTTCTAGATTGGACCTGGAAATCAAACTTGGTTTTCTGAATTAAAGAAGAAGCAGTTCAAAATTGTTTCAGTGGTATTCTGACAGAATTATATTTCTGTATTGAGCAACCGGACTGATGAATCAGACTGGCGAATCGGACTGAGTGTCATTATGAAGTCCAGAAGAAGTTCTTGCATGCTGCTATACAAGAAAGTGAAGACTTTTTTTGAAGATCTTATTTGTGAAAGTTCACAAGGCAGTACGATAACATGTTTCTTAACTTGTTACAAAAAATTGTATTATATCATTTCATGCTACTTGAAGCACATGCCCTGTTGTATTGAACATAGTGCTACATGAGTGTAAGAGCATATCCTACTCGTTGTATCCACCCAAAAGGATTGTTTTTTAGTGGATTGTGTGTTATTGAATTGTTTCCAAACCATTCCAAGGACGTAGCTACTCTTGTTGAGCGGTGAACCTTGTAAATTCTAATGTTCTTATGGACGTTCGATTGTTTTTTTCCCGTTAAGGTGATAACTCTTTAACATGAGGTGAAAATTGTTTCAAATGAAAGGAAACTTAAAAGAAAAAGATATCACGGATTCACCCATACCCCTCTCAGTGATACATTAATCTTGGCTGGGCAATCTCATCTTGCACTAAAGCCTTATACACTGTGTTATTTCACCTCATACTATATAATATGCAATAACCTGTGAAACCATATCCAAAACTCCTTTTCGATATTTTCCAAAAAACACTTTATGGAGAGTTTTCATTAACTTCACCGTGTATCATATGCAAAACCTTGTGAATACCCATTCAAAACCCCTTTTTAGATTAACTCTAAAACACTTTTAGAGTACCTCTCTAAGTCAAACTGAATCCCCATCCATTCAACCACTAAGCATGACCCCATGAGTCTTTGAAGCATTGATAACAAATATGCATTACTGGATCCATAAATGCAAGCAAAGAGCTGCCTCTAGAAAAACATCAATACTACTCAAGCTATAAGAGATCTAGTGTGATCTCTATTAAACACATGTATATCTATACCTGTGTCCACCAGTTGCATCATATGAAAGTGTGTATTTTTATACGATCCCTTTTTCTAAGACATCGAGTGACCATGAGACACAAAGTATGTCATTCTCATATAACCAACTGATACGTTCTTGATTCTCTGAGTATAAATTGACCAGGTTAATGAATACATCACATGACATTCACCTTTATGGATGAACACATCACATGTCCCTCACCTGAATAGATAAACACGTCATATGTACTATCTAGCTGTGGTCATACACTTCCCCAGTCTATCTAAACTGAGGGTCTATATGTCATTCTCATCATATGAGAGGAGAAATATCATATTGGTTAAGCTCCAACCGACGACATGATTAACAGTATACCCAACCACCCCTTATTATCTATGGATCAAGGCTTGCGTAAGAAAGGTATCAAAGTATGAATGTTCTCATGTTAGGTATCTTACTAAACGCAGGTATTGGACACTCCAAATATGAACAATGCACCCTAGTATACCAAAGACATAGTGTATGACACTCTGTAGCGTCTCATCTCGAGAGTTACTGAAATGGTGTCCCGAGCTGGTTGGCCACTGAGCCTCAAGCACACCTCCCCATATGCTAGAGGGTGCCAATTAGCATCGATGGTCTAATGATGGTACAATGGAGAGACTATATCCTCTGGATCAGTACAAACATAGAAGAAACATAAATAAAGAATAACAGAAGATAATAATAATTGATAATCAATAAGAAATGAATGTATAATCATGTATAATCATGCTATAATGTACAACAATAGACATACAACAGGTAATACAACAAACCAAGCTAAACAAATAAAGGGAAATAAACAAATAAAGATTGCATCTCCGGAAGGCACCCCTAGTACATGCTCACCCACGCCTCCCAAGCCCCCTTGTCCAATCATTGTCCAAAATGAAAACAACACATAACATGATCCATGATCCAAGTCTTGCAACCAAGAGGACGCTCGTTCGGCTACCAAACGACGACCTGAACAGGGTGTGTGGTATACTCAGTAGGCCACCACCAACGACGTCTAATGCAATCCAGTCTACGAATATAAAATAACGCAGTGTGCATGTATAATAAATAAACAGTGAATAAATGATAAAAGTAAGCAAGATGGGCTCAGGTTCCTTAAGAACACCTGACCAACTGTATCCGTTTCGACCTAAGTCAGAATATCTCTGAATACATGTCACCTTGTATATATATATATAAGAATGTATACAGGTATGTATGTATATATATATATACTATATACATAGGAACACACACACACACACACGCACACACAGTACTAGTCATGATCCGAGGTGTAATTCAAGCGTCCATGCATAATCACAAGAGTCTCATACTCAAAGAGGGACATCTTTCCCAATGATCGTAATGGAATAATAAGGGATGTCATGCCCAGTAGTATAGATAAATAATATTATAATAAGGGGGATCATATTTTAATAAGGGGCATAAGCCCAAGCATCTGAATAGAGGATTCAATACAATATGTATGACATCCCAAACAATGATGTCATACGTCGTGCCCAACATCCTAATCGAGGGGGCGTGAAACATCATGTCCAACAACCTAAGTGATGTGAAGTGCTATGTCCAACATCCTCAACCAAGGGGGTTTGAAACATCATGTCCACAACCCTAACCAAGGTCCCTCAATAATGATATGGTATAATGTAATCTCACTTTCCCTATGAGCCTTTAACCTAGGCATTCTGTAAAGAGGAACCCGATATTGCTAAAGGCACAATGTACTTCTATTATCATAATTCTTTCAATATTGTAACAACATCCCTGAGACCATCCATGCCATAATATAAATCAAGGACAAGGAGTACACACCAATCAATTATGAATTCATCTATACCATTAGGCCATTTCAATTATAACATACAAGAAGGCCATGTGAAGCACCCATGCTCGAACACCATTCATCATGATACAATTCATTAAATAAATTCCAATTCGATTCAATTAATAAGATTGATCGATTCAAAAACTTCAAGCATAAAGTAAGTTATCAAGGACCGAGAGGTTTATCTAATCCATCTTAGTTATTAAGGCATTTATAAACTTGCCAAGGCATTTAGAGAACACACCCAAGGGGGTGGTTTAATCACTAATCAAGGTTAGTTCAAAAAAAATCTAATTGAAACCACTTTAAGAGGTGGTTCATGTTGAGGTTGTTGACCTCTAACCACGTAAAGGTTCTAAGGAACATCAAGGTGGTGCTCTAAGCATTTAATTAAAGGCATTTTTCATTTTAAGGGAAATGCACGAGAAGTTCGACGTGTGGCATAATGACACATTTTATAACGACACCACTTTTAGGGAAAATCATATAATCCAACTACCTCATTCTTAGAACACTTCAATCATCCATTATCATGCTTTGATTCGAGTCAGAATGAGAGAAAACGGAAGAATCGTCAAACACCCTACAAATAGGGCATATGTGCTCGCACAACAATCACATCAAAAGAGAGAAGAGAAACTGATGAAAGAGGAAAGAGGAATCTTAGACTTGCTAATAGGCTTCCAATGCATCCGATGATGATGAAATCAGACCAAGAATTCTGAAGAATCCACCATGGAAGGGAGGGGGGGGGGGAAGAGGAGAGCGTGTGTGGGGGACTTCCTGGTAAAGTGTGGGTGAAAATGGGGTAAAAACCCTTTAAGGACCGGAGGGAAAAAATGGTCATTTTACCTTTTAATGGGACGTATGGTTTGATCGAACAGTTTGGATAACTGTGCACCAACCATGTGGTGCTACTATCCAAAGAGACACCCCTCGCACGGTTAGGCGCACAATTTGACAAATCGTGTGACCTCCTTTGCATTTTTCTACAGGCAACTTGCATGTGTTGAAGTTGGTTCCCTAGAACCAACTTCTGTGTACTTTATGATAAGATATATCCGCAGTTTTGAATATTAATAAAAAACCTATCACATCATGATTGTTCCTCTGCGTAACATAGTATGTGATAATGTCCCAAGAGTAGCTATCGCGCTAAAAGGTCATAACAGTTCCCCGTTATGATGAGAACCCAAAAGTGCTATGACATTATTCTTAAATATACGTTTTATAACCAGATGATATCATTTGAGGGACACAAATGATACAGACTATCATGGGTGGAGACTCATAGGACTTTGAGACACCTTCTCATGGTGTATGCCCTTGGTAATATCCAGTGTAGGATATTATGAGAACGGGACCCGCCAGTAGGAAATCCACATTTATAAATGTCATTGGATGTTCCTATCTGCGAATGTGTGGATTGATCCTTAGACTTTAAGATTATTATTAATGAGTATTATGAGTCACACACTTTGATGTATTGATGAAAACTGTGATGACATATGTTTGCGGAGAGGTAGAATATGTTAGGTGCGTCCCAAGTAATATTGAATTAATGAATAATGTGAGAAATGATTTTTACCTTCTTTTCTTTAATGGAAGTTGATATCTCAAACCCTTTGATAGATTCAATATATCCTAAATAAATCCATAGCCATGATGTTCAATAGGCAAGTTCGATTTCTGGGAAGTCAAAGAAAGAGATATCGAACAAATGTTGATGACACCGACATGCAACCTACTTGATTAGAGATATCGTGATAAAGAGATTATATTACATGGTAAGCATCCGTATAAGGTATTATGTCATTGTAGCATTAACTTCTCTCTATGGGTGCCTTGGTGTGTTGCTAGATGCTAACCTTGGATTTTAGGCTGCTTTGCCTAATGCCATTGAGAAAGAGGTCTAGAGGGTCACACACTAAGTGTATCCAGAATCTCAGTTAAATAATATATTATTATCTATTATTTAACAATTTGAATAAATATTATTCCCGCACGTGGTTTAATAATTATTTATGTTTACTTGATTGCATGTATTCCTTCATCAGTTATTTGAGAGAATATAATGTGAGTGGAATATTTAATAAATATTTATTTTCTATTTAGTGAATATAATATTTATTTATTTGTTGACGAATAATGAAGTGATGTTTATTTAATAAATAAATAGTCATTATTCAAGGCCCGATAAATATTGTGGAGGAACGACAGACCAGGTTTAATGGTCCAATGAGAAATAATATATATTGAATATTATTTGAATAAATAATATTTAGTTTTAATTCATAAGTTAAGAGCATGTCGAGAAATAATATCAATATTATTATTATAGACACGGGGTTACGCAAGGGATTAAATAAATAATAAGGGGAACTTGTGTAATTATTTATTTCTAACCATAGCGATATATAAACCCAATTATATTCTTTTCGCATAGATCCAATTCATTTGTTTGGTTGGGTACAACGGATTTGAAGAATCCTCTCAAGCCCTAGAGAGCTCCCTTATCCAAGAACGCTCTCAAGAACAGAGAGCGGTCTTCCTCCACCCCCACTCTCAAGTCTAGAGAGATCAAAGAGAATACTTTGAAAGTGATTCTCATGGTGATCAAAAGAGGATAATGCAAGTGATAGGATCTGTTGTACTAACACCCGAAGATTCCTACGATGATGTTCAAATATTTTTAGAACATGTGTGGATCACCGCTAGAGGGAATCTACTCTTGATTCCTATAATGCAACGATGATATAATGCAGATCCGTTGTTAGATGCATCAACAAAGAAAGAATTTCAACAAGGTATTTCTTTAATCAATTAAATTAATTATAAATAATATGTGATGATCCTCTCTTTGGTTCTGAATTTTTATCCATTGTTTGTTTTCTTTGATTCAATTCCATTGATCACAACCTTTATCATCGTGTAGATCTCGGATTGATTATCAATCATAACAAAAAGTAAAGTTGGTTTTAACCCATCACATGCTTCCACTGCGCCCATAACCTATAAGTGGTATCAGAGCGGTCACATAATTATTTAAAGATCGTTGATTTTTTACATACTTGTCATTTAGTTTCCAATTCAAGTTTAATAATTCTTTTAATCCGAATTGTGAGATCTGCTTCTTCCTCTTTCGTTTCTCATAGATCTAATCAAAATGATTAATTTTATGAACAAAATAAAATTGAAGATCTCATCCGGAGGTGCCGAGGATTCTGGACGGATAACACAAGAGTACACGTCGTGTACTAGTGTTCAATGCACTATTGATTAATTTAGAATTAATTCAAATAGTGTGCATTGAATACACACGGTGCATTAAATTTCTTACACCATGTGTTGACTGGGCTGGCTTGGCACATGGTTAGCTGGAGTGCACGCCGTGTAGCCCACATACACAGTGTGTGGTCCTTTAAGTCACAGGCATATCATGTATTTCTATACACGACCTACCTGACTGGTGATCATGTAACTCAGAGACTACAAGCCATTTAATCTAATTTTTCTGAGGCATGGTTTACATGTCGAGTCCCTAGGCGTGTGCCTCGGATAGATGGTGAGAGATGTACATGTCGTGTAGCTCACCTGTACATTCCATGCACTTATACCAAATTACGTAGAATTAAAATTAATTTATTATACGGTGTAAACCATATCGATATATGCTTGCGTGTGGTCATTAAGTTGATAGGACATGCCATGTGATGAGTTTTATTATATACATATATATAAATGTTTAATTAATTTTCGTATAATGTTCAAATCTGTATATCATGTATGAGTCGTATTACAGCTGTTACTCTATGTGCATTGAAGCATAATATATGAAAAAAAATCATGTAATTCGTGCAATCATTAAGTTGATAGTACACGTCATGAAAGTAAGTGATAAGTCGTGTATGCCATATGTCACAAGAGTAAACAATATATGAGTATAATACATATTGGGTAGATTTGGATGGGTATTCACCGTGTTGCCTCCAAGGTAAATTTATATACATAGTTAATTTTAAATAAATTTATTTAATTTATTTAAAATTATGATGGATGAGAATCTTAAGGAAATTCAGATGAGAATTAAGATAAAATAATTGATTAATTAAAGAAGATAATTAATTGATTCAAGCATGATTTATCTTAAATAATAATTATTAAGAATTGAATGCTAGTTTTATTAAATACGTAATTCATTGCATGCATGTGGATGATCATGAGGCTAGACCAAACCTTTATATGTGATTGGTTTCATTTAATTTATTTTTAAATTAAATTGTTGTCCTATGTGCATTCTCTCCTCTTATTATGTAAAGGGTCTGCATGCCCATGGTTTCTTTTATGGAAACCCTTTGTTTCCCTCACATACGCATGAGTAAAAGCATATATAATGGATGAAGCTCCCAAGATAGTGGAGGCGGTTCAAGTTTGGAGTTGAGGCAAAACCAATCCAAGAGAGATACATAGGTGGATAGGTGGAATGATGTAATGTAGAGACCCCGACCCCAGATAACCATAGGAGTCAGTGCCTTCTGAACATGATGTGTTATCTTTAAAATAAATACACTTTGTTAACAACACATCATGTTCCATACAGAGGATCGTGTGCGGTTCGGGTTCTGGGAAACCGGAAACTTCTGAAACCATCCATCTTTCAAAAGCTGACACCTGAAAATTTTAAACCAAAACATAGGGTGAGCATTGAAATACTCAGTAAGGGGGTTTTTAAAAAGAGTTTAAAATACTGAAACATTTGAAAAAATTCTTTTAAAAGAATTTGAACATCCACTAAGAAGATTTTAACACACCAAACATAACAATGCTTTAATCAAAGTTTTCAAGAAAAACATGAAACGAATACGTCAATTCTTGAAGGAGTGGTAATGGTTGTTATAAACGAGTACTACATGTGATTTACTTGAGCATAAATTTAAACAGTTAAAAGTAATGCATAATCAGAGTTGCGCACAAGGAAACAACTAAATGTTCATATGCTGGTTACTACTCTATTAAGTGATAACACTAGGCATGCTTCAAGCTTAAAACTAGGGAATTATGAACTTTATACAAACTTTAAAGGCATCAGTCATGAATGAACTTTATCTTGGAAAAACTTGTTATATGACTTGAATTATGTGGCATCAACATTTAATATTGACAATCGTTTCGTTTCACCAAGGTCCATCCCCAAGGTGTCATTTGAAAATTACCAAGGTTATTCACCAAGGTATCGTGAAAATTGTAATCTCTAGTGGTTACATCATTACCCAATGCATTGGAGCGCTATCAGGGCGCACCCTTAAATTTGCCTTTATTATCATGTGAGCCACATCGTTCATGCTTTACTGAAATGGTTATGTATATTCAAGATGTCCCATACCACCTTGAACATCTCATTCATTTTAATTTTACCCAAGGTGTCCCATACCACTTTGGGTAGTCCAATTTCTTAGTCCATTTAGTGATATGTCATAAAAATGCATTATGTAAATAATAACTAACATAATTTATGAATCATTACACACTTTACATGATGTGACAGTTCTCACTAAAAAAAAAGGGGGCAAGGACAAATTAATGACATACATAGTTTAGTACGACATCCCTTTTCACTAAGGCATACAAAACAGCAATATACTAAATGATGAATCTTTGTCATTATAAATCTTTGGAAAAAGGGGGAAATCTTAAGAAAAACACATGAAATCAATTACGGTGGTAAACGGGCCCTTGAACCCAAAATACATATTCTATCATAAAAAATTCAACAGGGCAATGTTAGATAAGCCTTTTTAATAAGACATGCCCATTTGTGTGTAAAAAGAAAAAAAACATGTTGGTTTAGAAATCACACAATTCATAGCTTAATAAAATCATCCCAGCATCCAAGAATAGTTTAAGTCCTGCTATAAAAGGAAATATTCTTATAAGTATATACACACGTGCACATATATATATACCCGAAGTGTATATATGGGTTTTACACAATTAAAAACAAGTTTATTAAATTCCTTAGGCGACTCAAAGTTTCCAACCATAATTCAATTACATGGTTGAAACTAAATTCATATAAGGTTTGTTATAAATGTATCTATGTATAAAAATTAAGGTTTTACAAACATAACTTCACTTAAACCAAAAGAGCATAGTTTGCAAATATATTTCTAAAAATTTCATTTAAATATCGATGCCAATATAGGTCGGGTTAGGAGAAAACATTCACGAACTATATATATATATACATACCCTATACATTAAAAACGAGGTTGAGATATATTTAGTTATTTTTTTTTTGAAAACCGAAATATAAAATCGTAAAATAAACAACCTGGGAAATTTGTAAACGTGCTTGTACAAAGTTTATATACCATTCACATATATATGAAACCATATATACCCAATGTATAATAACCGGTACACATGTGAGCAGTATATACAGGTTTCGAAAGAAAACTGGAAAACAAGGTATATACGTACCCTCACATATACAACCACTGGAAACCCGAAGGCCGACTTCTTGAAGGCAGAACCGAGGGGTATTTATACATCGAGTGTATATAGGTAAATATGAGTTGTGTTTAAACCGAAAGTTCCTTTTAAAGGAAGATAAGCATGCAGGAACAACCCATTAAAATTTCGAAGGCCAAGATCTTTGAAGGCAAAGCAACCCGAGAGGGTTATATTTAAGTATATACATATATATAAACTATATATATATACACACCGTGAGTATATAAAATGGAGGTTGTTCCGAAACGTTTCAAGAATGCAAGAAAACCCTTACTGTGCTTGAGGAGGAAGCTCGGAGCCGGCTGCTGGGTGTCCGTGGAGAAGAAGGAGGATGAGAGGAAGGGGCTGCCTCGGGCTTCAACGAAGCAGGGGGGTTTTATAACGGCCTCGGTGTCTCGTTGGTGACCCGACCCAGGTGTAGACCGACGTGGGGAAGACGAGAGAACAGGGACCTAGGAGGGGGGTGTGCTCGGAAGTCAAGGAGTAGTGCGAGGGAGGGAGGGGCCTGGCGTCCTTGGTGCAGGTCTACAGGCGCAGGGCCGCGGTGCTAGGAAGAAGACGGGGGGAGGCACGGTCTGCTTGGCGCGAAAAGAAACGGACGGCGCCGATTCGTCCTTGGTGCGATCGAATGGTTGGGGCGTGGAGATGTGATGATCGCTTTAGAGGAATCGGAGGGTCGAGATCAAATCTCGGAAGAGATCGGACGGCTTCTGAGACGCGGGGGAGGTATCGCGTTTAAAAATCGGCTGGACGGTTGAGATCGACGCGGAAGTCGATCGGACGGCTCTGGTCGCGCGGAACGCGTCCCACATCGAAACCGAAAGGTTTTGAGGCGCGGTATAAATATCAAGCCGTCCGGGTAGCGGTGCAATAGCACAACACACACGCACACGGGACCTTATACACGGGTCCCTCCCCACCCCCGCGGGCCTTGGCCCACCGTCACGCAGTGCGAGCCGCGACCTTATACACGGGCCCGCACGCGACCTGGGTAACCTATGCACGGCCCTGCCCGAGCCTCCAGCCTGGCTGGCTCCCGAAACGCGCACGCACCTGGGGAGCCCGATGGCGGTACCTCGGGTCCCTATGGGGTCTCGGCCTTGGCCCGAGGGCTTGTCCCTTGAGGATGCCCTTGGCTGGCCGGGACCCACTCCATTTTTTTTTAATATAATTAGCTCAAAATATAGTGAAATGTAGGAATTTAGTAAAACAAACAGTTTTAACTCAAAATGTTAGAACCAATTTCAAGTTTAGATAAAATATTTTAACTCTTGATCTAAATTTTTAAAATATATACCTTTTATACAATACTAATAAAATCATTAGTATTTTTAAAATACTCTACTATTTGTTTTATAAAATTCTTTTAAAGACCAAAAGTTTTCCCAAAATTTTTCATAATTTAAGAGATAAAAATATATAATTATTACGAATTCCCTCTAAACATATAAATTAAAACCAAGTTTCCAACTACCTAGGTATTCATCGGGATTTCGTAAAAAAACGAGGAAATTTACTTTTAAGAATAAAAACGAAGAATCTTCTATGAAAGAAAGTTTTTAAAAATAAGGTTATGAGGGAATAAAACTGAGTTCTCTTTTAAAGTAAATTTTATTAGTGGGAACACAACGGTCGTTTTTGAAAACCCAACGGATATATAAACATAACGGTCATAACTCAAAGAACTAATATAAATACAGGGGTGTGGGGTACTTCCTAAAACAGAACACTTGAACAGGAAGGATGGCTCTCCTCATACCATTTGCGTTGAGCATGTGTGCCGTGGCCCTGGCAATTATACTTTTCACGCTGATGGACCCTGAAGATGACGACTATCCGATTGCCCGCGTTGTGGTCCTTTGCAGTCTTGCGGTGGCCGTGTTAGGTCTTGTGCATGGTACATTCAACTAGTTGGGTCTCGTTGTAAAGTAATGTTTTAATAAATGTCAGTTTACCTTATTCTCTATGTTTTATTTCATTTCTAATTCCTTATTAGCAAAAAAAATAAAACAAGATACATTATTAAAGGCATAACACTTCTTACATAAACCAGTTCATAAAACCTGGGGCGTCACATTATCCCCCCCTTTAGAAAATTGCGTCCTCGCAATTTATTTCACGACACTACAAGGTTCAGAAACGTTCCTACCACCTCCACCAACGAATAGGGTCAACAGGTGCATTTAGAGGGATCCCCGTAGCGAAGCTCACTTCTTCCAGCTCCCTAATCCACACACACCTAAGACAGGAGGGGTAGCACTTATGTTCCGGGCTTTCAGGCCTCCAAAGGGAAGCTCGAACCGTACAAAGTTTTGAAATGTCTTTACAGACCAATGTACGAAGAACTTTCCGAATTATGTCTCGGTCGAGGATATCGAAGCCATAGATGTGGTCAAACAGGCTAAAGCTGAGAAGTTGGAGCATATAAGCTGCATAAAGATTTCCCTCTAACGCAGCCTCCTGGAATTTCACTCTGGCCGTGAAGTTTCGGCCTAGGGTGAAACAAAGAAAGATCCCTTCGTGGTAACTTCCTCGTCGTTCACGTCCGGCTAGTTGAGCAGAGCCAATGCGGTAATATATGGAGGCATTCCCCTGGCAGGTGCGGAGAATCTCCGAACCGTTTGTTATCTCAAACCATTGCTTGCACGTTCTTCGCAAATTTGCGAAGGGGTCATACTCGTCCTCACACGTTTTGATCGCAATGATTTCCAAAATCTCAGTGGGAAGAGATAACAGGTGGGTTTGTCCTTCCATCTGAAAGTTTTAAGACAAGAGTTCCATTACTTGAAAATCATCCAAGGACAAAAACAAAGGACAAGGAAAGGAGAAAGATAACATTTTAATAAACATACGTTCATTATTATTAGTGCTTGAGTTTCCCTTACTCATTGACTAAACGAACTCCACACAGAGAAGCAAAACTCCCTAACTCCTCGAACTAAACACAGGCCGGGCATTCAGGGAAAAACTCATGAGGACACCTATGACGTCTTATGAGTCTAGCATGGGGGGCGTGAAGTTGAGAGACATCTTCATGCACTTGTCGTCTGTAAGACAAACGGGTGGACTCGTCTTCTAACCTTCCGAAGTCCAACAACTGACCCCAGAAGCCATAGTTTAAAATCTGACAAAGGTAGCCCGCTCGGAGGTCTCCATCAGCAGCAGCTTCTTGAAAGGGGTTATCAAGCATAGTGCCGAAGTTCTCACCCGCCGTGAAAATTCGGAAAAGTCCCTCGTAGTACCTTCCTAGACGTACATAGGAGGGAAATTGGGTCATTATCATAAGGAGGTAATCCAATCCCAACCCTTGGTGCAGACTAAGCACTCGAGGTGAGTTGGATACATCGTAAAGGTATTTGCATGTCATACGGATATGGGCATAGTTTAGAAAGTCCTCACGGCTTGCTAAAGACACAATGGTCTCTAGGGCCTCGGTGGGGAGAGATAAGAGATTTGTGCCTTCATTTTCCATCTGAAAATTAAGAAAACCCAGTTTTTAATAAAATTGAAATACATATACATATATATTTTTGTTTCAGTTTCTGGCTTTCCAGAGTTATCCAAACCGAACCTCTGATACCAACTGTAGAGACCCCGACCCCAGATAACCATAGGAGTCGGTGCCTTCTGAACATGATGTGTTATCTTTAAAATAAATACACTTTGTTAACAAAACATCATGTTCCATATAGAGGATCGTGTGCGGTTCGGGTTCTGGGAAACCGGAAACTTCTGAAACCATCCATCTTTCAAAAGCTGACACCTGAAAATTTTAAACCAAAACATAGGGTGAGCATTGAAATACTCAGTAAGGGGGTTTTTAAAAAGAGTTTAAAATACTGAAACATTTGAAAACATTCTTTTAAAAGAATTTGAACATCCACTAAGAAGATTTTAACACACCAAACATAACAATGCTTTAATCAAAGTTTTCAAGAAAAACATGAAACAAATACGTCAATTCTTGAAAGAGTGGTAATGGTTGTTATAAACGAGTACTACATGTGATTTACTTGAGCATAAATTTAAACAGTTAAAAGTAATGCATAATCAGAGTTGCGCACAAGGAAACAACTAAATGTTCATATGCTGGTTACTACTCTATTAAGTGATAACACTAGGCATGCTTCAAGCTTAAAACTAGGGAATTATGAACTTTATACAAACTTTAAAGGCATCAGTCATGAATGAAATTTATCTTGGAAAAACTTGTTATATGACTTGAATTATGTGGCATCAACATTTAATATTGACAATCGTTTCGTTTCACCAAGGTCCATCCCCAAGGTGTCATTTGAAAATTACCAAGGTTATTCACCAAGGTATCGTGAAAATTGTAATCTCTAGTGGTTACATCATTACCCAATGCATTGGAGCGCTATCAGGGCGCACCCTTAAATTTGCCTTTATTATCATGTGAGCCACATCGTTCATGCTTTACTGAAATGGTTATGTATATTCAAGATGTCCCATACCACCTTGAACATCTCATTCATTTTAATTTTACCCAAGGTGTCCCATACCACTTTGGGTAGTCCAATTTCTTAGTCCATTTAGTGATATTTCATAAAAATGCATTATGTAAATAATAACTAACATAATTTATGAATCATTACACACTTTACATGATGTGACAGTTCTCACTAAAAAAAAAGGGGGGAAAGGACAAATTAATGACATACATAGTTTAGTACGACATCCCTTTTCACTAAGGCATACAAAACAACAATATACTAAATGATGAATCTTTGTCATTATAAATCTTTGGAAAAGGGGGGAAATCTTAAGAAAAACACATGAAATCAATTACGGTGGTAAACGGGCCCTTGAACCCAAAATACATATTCTATCATAAAAAATTCAATAGGGCAATGTTAGATAAGCCTTTTTAATAAGACATGCCCATTTGTGTGTAAAAAGAAAAAAAACATGTTGGTTTAGAAATCACACAATTCATAGCTTAATAAAATCATCCCAGCATCCAAGAATAGTTTAAGCCCTGCTATAAAAGGAAATATTCTTATAAGTATATACACACGTGCACATATATATATACCCGAAGTGTATATATGGGTTTTACACAATTAAAAACAAGTTTATTAAATTCCTTAGGTGACTCAAAGTTTCCAACCATAATTCAATTACATGGTTGAAACTAAATTCATATAAGGTTTGTTATAAATGTATCTATGTATAAAAATTAAGGTTTTACAAACATAACTTCACTTAAACCAAAAGAGCATAGTTTGCAAATATATTTCTAAAAATTTCATTTAAATATCGATGCCAATATAGGTCGGGTTAGGAGAAAAAATTCACGAACTATATATATATATACATACCCTATACATTAAAAATGAGGTTGAGATATATTTAGTTATTATTTTTTTTTGAAAATCGAAATATAAAATTGTAAAATAAACAACCTGGGAAATTTGTAAACGTGCTTGTACAAAGTTTATATACCATTCACATATATATGAAACCGTATATACCCAATGTATAATAACCGGTACACATGTGAGCAGTATATACAGGTTTCGAAAGAAAACTGGAAAACAAGGTATATACGTACCCTCACATATACAACCACTGGAAACCCGAAGGCCGACTTCTTGAAGGCAGAACCAAGGGGTATTTATACATTGAGTGTATATAGGTAAATATGAGTTGTGTTTAAACCGAAAGTTCCTTTTAAAGGAAGATAAGAATGCAGGAACAGCCCATTAAAATTTCGAAGGCCAAGATCTTTGAAGGCAAAGCAACCCGAGAGGGTTATATTTAAGTATATACATATATATAAACTATATATATATATACACCGTGAGTATATAAAATGGAGGTTGTTCCGAAACGTTTCAAGAATGCAAGAAAACCCTTACTGTGCTTGAGGAGGAAGCTCGGAGCCGGCTACTGGGTGTCCGTGGAGAAGAAGGAGGATGAGAGGAAGGGGCTGCCTCAGGCTTCAACGAAGCAGGGGGGTTTTATAACGGCCTTGGTGTCTCATTGGTGACCCGACCCAGGTGTAGACCGACGTGGGGAAGACGGGAGAACAGGGACCTAGGAGGGGGGTGTTCTCGGAAGTCAAGGAGTAGTGCGAGGGAGGGAGGGGCCTGGCGTCCTTGGTGTAGGTCTACAGGCGCAGGGCCACGGTGCTAGGAAGAAGACGGGGGGAGGCACGGTCTGCTTGGCGCGAAAAGAAACGGACGACGCCGATTCGTCCTTGGTGCGATCGAACGGTTGGGGCGTGGAGATGTGATGATCACTTTAGAGGAATCGGAGGGTCGAGATCAAATCTCGGAAGAGATCGGGCGGCTTCTGAGACGCGGGGGAGGTATCGCGTTTAAAAACAGGCTGGACGGCTGAGATCGACGCGGAAGTCGATCGGATGGCTCTGGTCGCGCGGAGCGCGTCCCACATCGAAACCGAAAGGTTTTGAGGCGCGGTATAAATATCAAGCCGTCCGGGTAGCGGTGCAATAGCACAACACACACGCACACGGGACCTTATACATGGGTCCCTCCCCACCCCCGCGGGCCTTGGCCCACCGTCACGCAGCGAGAGCCGCGGCCTTATACACAGGCCCGCACGCGACCTGGGTAACCTATGCACGACCCTGTCCGAGCCTCCAGCCTGGCTGGCTCCCGAAACGCGCACGCACCTGGGGAGCCCGATGGCGGTACCTCGGGTCCCTATGGGGTCTCGGCCTTGGCCTGAGGGCTTGTCCCTTGAGGATGCCCTTGGCTGGTCGGGACTCACTCCATTTTTTTTAATATAATTAGCTCAAAATATAGTGAAATGTAGGAATTTAGTAAAACAAACAGTTTTAACTCAAAATGTTAGAACCAATTTCAAGTTTAGATAAAATATTTTAACTCTTGATCTAAATTTTTAAAAGATATACCTTTTATAGAATACTAATAAAATCATTAGTATTTTTAAAATACTCTACTATTTGTTTTATAAAATTCTTTTAAAGACCAAAAGTTTTCCCAAAATTTTTCATAATTTAAGAGATAAAAAGATATAATTATTACGAATTCCCTCTAAACATATAAATTAAAACCAAGTTTCCAACTACCTAGGTATTCATCGGGATTTTGTAAAAAAACGAGGAAATTTACTTTTAAGAATAAAAACGAAGAATCTTCTATGAAAGAAAGTTTTTAAAAATAAGGTTATGAGGGAATAAAACCGAGTTCTCTTTTAAAGTAAATTTTATTAGTGGGAACACAACAGTCGTTTTTGAAAACCCAACGGATATATAAATATAACGGTCATAACTCAAAGAACTAATATAAATACAGGGGTGTGGGGTACTTCCTAAAACAGAACACTTGAACAGGAAGGATGGCTCTCCTCATACCATTTGCGTTGAGCATGTGTGCCGTGGCCCTGGCGATTATACTTTTCACGCTGATGGACCCTGAAGATGACGACTATCCGATTGCCCGCGTTGTGGTCCTTTGCAGTCTTGCGGTGGCCGTGTTAGGTCTTGTGCATGGTACATTCAACTAGTTGGGTCTCGTTGTAAAGTAATGTTTTAATAAATGTCAGTTTACCTTATTCTCTATGTTTTATTTCATTTCTAATTCCTTATTAGCAAAACAAATAAAACAAGATACATTATTAAAGGCATAACACTTCTTACATAAACCAGTTCATAAAACCTGGGGCGTCACATGTAACATGAACCTTAATTGGTTCAATGTATTTTTCCCCTAGGTCAACAATTAGTTTATCAACCGCTATATAAACTAACCATTAGTAAAAGCTCATGATCATACCTCTTTATTATTTTATTTCTGTTAAGTTGCATTGTTATTTTATTATGGATATTTTTTCACAATCACATGAATTAATGAAATTAACGAGCATGCAAGATAGAACTAAAATAAATTGGATTATGCGTAAAAATTATCTAAGACATGGTTAATCACTTAAGTAAATCCACTTAATATTAACAAGCATTTGATAAAGATAATAATTGGAAATTTACTCATAAAAGGATAAAATCCCTCAATAAAATATATTAAGTCAGCACAACCTTCCACTACTTTAGTTAAAATCAAACCATAGTTCAAAGTGCTTGACCAACCAAAGTTGGGGTGCTTTCAATTATCAGAGAATTCTAACTTGAAGTTTTGGATTAACATAGATTGGTTCACATCAAGGGTTGGATGGAAAATCAAGACTTGGTGTAACTGAGAGGTAAGAGTTGAGGAAATCCAATTTAAGGGTTTCAGGATTGGGGAGTCCACTCAACAGATCAAGAAGATACAAGTTAATACAATTGACATTTTGAATGACTACCTAAAACCATTCAAGTTGCTTGACCAACCAATGTTGAGATAATGAGAAGGGAAATATGGATCCTTGCCACTGTAATGTCCAAGAAACCAGATATTCTAAAGCCAATGGTGAGGGATATTGGGTTTTGATCAAATAGTGGGAGATTAATAAATATAATATTTATTTATTTGTCTAAATGTTATCAGATAAAGTACTAAAATTATTCTTATCTTATTTGTAGAAATAAAAAATAAAATGAATTCAAATATATCACTATGATCCATACTTGAGAAGGACAACCTTCTCACTGGTACAAATTTTCAAGAGTGGAAAAGATGCTTACACGTTATCCTTCACCATGAAAGGAAATTGTCTGTGCTAAAATAACCAATTCTTGATGCGCTTGGAAATGAGGCTAGTGATAAAGAGTTGTCTCTCTATGAGAAACATTTGAATGATGCTACATATGTTCTGTGTTTGATGCTATCATCCATAACCAATAATCTTTTGAAGCAACATGAGGACATGGATGCATATAACATGATGTCTCACCTTCGGGATATTTATCAAGAGAAGGTGAGACAAGAGAGATACAAGATCTCAATGCTTTGTTTACAACTAATCTTGGAGAGTTTGCGCCAGCTGAGTCCCATGTAGTCAAGCTTATTGGCTACATTAAATGCCTAGACATCTTAGGGATTAAATCCCCAGATGAGTTGCGTACAGATCTCATATGTTCATCACTTCCCAAGATATTCTATAGTTTTATTGTTAATTACAATATGATCAATAATGAGAAGATTCTTTCAGAACTTCTTACTTTGATTCGCTAAGTGGATAAGGACATGGGGCGTGATAAACCTACATTCCTTATGGTGAATAATAAAAGGAAGAACAAGGAGAAGGGTTTCATGATTCATAATAAGTCTAAAGCTCCTAAGCAATATCCTTCCAAGAAGAGGAATATCCAAAGGCAGGGTAAGGAAAAGGAGGTAATATGTTTTTTATGCGGCAAGCTAGACCACTGGAAAAGGAACTGCACACAGAAGTAAGGGGAAGCTAAATGTGCATTTTTTATCGAGTGTAATCTTTCAATATCTACACATTGGGTATTAGATACAGATTTTGGTGATCACATATATATCCAAATATAGGAACAAGGTAAGATTGCTAGAGGAGAGGTGAATTTGAGTGATGCTAATGGTGTGAGGTTGTGTAGAGACCCGTATCTTGACGTACATGGACATTACATTACATTTGCGGAATACTTAGTACATAACAAAAACACACACTAAAGGATCGTAATAGTTTAGTGTCTTTGGAAACTCGGAACGTAATCTTCTAATCGTGGTGAAAGTTCTTCAATATCTCCCATAAAGGTCATCCCTTTTTTCTACCTAAAACCTTTCTTTATATCCTGGGGAAAAGAAAACATAAAAGGGTGATCTCAAATGCTCAGTAAGGGTAAACAATGGAAATATCAATCACATAATTTTCATAAGAACATAACATTTTTTGGAAATCTTAACCTGCAAAAGAGAGCATAATTTCATAACATGGGATAAATCATAGTAGTGAAATGAAATCATAACTTAAAACATTACTCATTGTGGCATACACACATAATCATAGAGAATCATTTCTTGTTAGTCAAGACTCATTGCCAAGACTATCTTAGTGGACAAAGTCCCTTTCTGAATCGAGTAATCCTCGTTTCAGTCCTGTTTCACTGAACCGGTATAACCTACCATTCCAGCCATGTCTATCTCATGAGATATAAAATCTTTACCCAATGCATTGGAGGGAGATATAGGTCCCACCCATCTTATAATGAATCCTTTCCTATGTGTGCCACATAATCATAAAACATACATCATCGCATAACACATGTAACAAAAATGGGATTCTTGAAACATCATGACATCATAAATCAATTCATATAAGATAAAGGAATTCATAAACATAATTCCATCACAACATAGTCAAATCAATGTAAAAATATGGATAGAAACAGAACCCTTTATTATCTTAGATGGAAAATAATTTTGATAAAACACTTGAATTGAATTCTTGAGGAAAATATCCTTTCTTCTTCAAAATCAATTTCTTTTCACAAAACATCATGCAATTTTAAAAGAAAGAGATTTTATTGAAAATAGTCATGAAATATTTTAGAGGAAGCTTCATGAAAATAAGGCTTTATAAAACAGTAGAAATCCGTTCGTGCCGTATAAGTTAAAAAAAAACATTCTTCGTACTTTTGTCGGAAAAGTCAAAAAGTACCTCGTACGACAAAAGATTCCTTTCATACATATTACTAAAAACTCACCGAAGGGTAAAAATGGATTTAAACAATTGTAGGTGGATGGAAATAATATTACATTTTGATGAAACATGGATGTGGATGATAAAATACACCCCAGTAAATACTTACGAATAAACAATCTCAGATAAAAATGAGATTGTGATATTTCCCTTACCTTAGGTCCAATTTGCTTCGTATGTGTCCGAACCTCCTGTATAATGATTTAAATAATGTCATTGACTTATTACAGAATCATATTCATTGTTATGATATTATATATGGTTCACTTATGACATTATATTACCCGTTCTTTTGTAAATTCCATGTTAAAGAAGCGTTTTGGGTAAAATCGTTTCATTTATCGTAGGTGTTTTGACTTGTTGTTCTTGACATCATTATTACTTATATCATGATTTACTTACTTCCAGAATATAAAATATGATTTATATATCATATATATTCAGTATATATATATATATATAATAGATAGATAAATAAAATGAAAAACACCGTTCATGGAGGCGGTAGTCCGTACGTACGCATGAACGCTGTTTTTCTTTCCTTATTGTCTTGAAATGGAAGTAAGTAGATGACATACATATGTATATATATATACATAAATCCATTAGCTTTATAATGTCATGTATTTCATTATTATTTCTTATATATACATTATAATCATTCTTAAATGGTTAACATGGAGAATGAATCTCATCGCGTCGTGGAGACGGTATTCCGTACGTACGCACGAGCGATGATATCATTTCTATAAATATTGAATTGAATTGGAGTGGATTATAAAATATATCAGAATCATTATGATGTTGTAATAACTATGTATAGTTATTCTTTACACCATTATACCCATCCATGTAAGGTGGTGGTGGAAAATAGATTACACCACGGCGTGGAGACGGTATTCCGTACGTACGCACGCGCGGTGATTTCTTTTTCCGTAGGATGGATAGATGGTGAAATAGGGTTGTTTCATACTTATAATAACATATCAGTATATGAGTGATACTGATGTTATTACTTCATAATGAAATAACCTAAGAAGAAGAAGTGGAAGAAGAAATAAAGATGAAAGAATTGGTAACGGTAATTACCTCTTCTTTGAAGTGCCTCTTTGAGACCTCCTCTTAGGGCACTAGAATTGGTCTTTGAGGAAGACCAGAACCTCTAGGATGTTGCTAGGGAAGTGGAGAAGGGATTTTGGCAGGGGTTGGCCGAGCTTGAGTGCTCAAATTGGTGTGAGGAGGAGGGGGAGGAGGTGTCCTTTTATAAGGGAGGAGAGGGGCACCTTAGGAATTCTTAAAAATATTAATTTATAATAAATATAACCCCACTTAAAAACCTCCAAAAATGACTCATATTCGAAGCTTAGATGAGATAGGGTTGTAATCTCATCAACCAATCAAATTTATACATGTTTGGATCTTATTTTAAACCTTATCAATTAGATTTAACTCTAAGTTAAATAATTTAACTTTTACCGTGTCTTTTTGTTTTCTTTCACTATATGGTTAATACACTTACTATAACATGCCAAACGAACCCCAAATTGTATATTATTAATACATATATCCTTATCTAAGTCATTTGGCCGAACCTTAGATTTTTAGGAATAAAATAACAATTAATAATATAATATTTGATTTAAAAACTATTTTGTGTCAATTTTGACACTATTTGATATATGATTTTTTTGAAAGTCATAACAGAATTATATATTCGAACCAAGTTGATTAAATCAACACTAATATATCATAGTAACCTAGAAAATTAGTGGAATTCATAAAAAGTCTTAAATTACATTTATTTTGGTATTTATATTATCAATTATGTCAATATTTCATTAATAAGATAATTACTGCATCATCTTTGTGTCATAAATAAATTATATTATATGCTGTCTAAAAATTACAAATAAAATACCATCATGTAGGAAATCTTTTTAGCTTTCTAATGAATATTTATAGTCGAATTTAGCTTATGTATAACCTCATATTAAAAATGATTTACTTATTAAACTTTGATTTTAACTATTTTAACCCTTCTTTAAATAAATTAATAATAAATGTCCTAATCTAATCCAAGTGGGCCTAAATGGTCATATTTTATTCCTAAGTTTGTTTTTGGTCGAATTACACTTGTCCAATAGAATTAGGACATGTGTTAGGGTAATATTAATATCATATTTACCCTTAGTTACCCTATTTACTATTAACCGTGGTAAAAAAAGTAAAAAGTTACTATTCACCAAAAAATTATTTTCATCTCATTGAACCACATTTTAGTCCTTGATATTAACCGTGTCTCTCGGATTTTCGAAATTCCATTCACAGAAGCGGTAAAATTAAGTTTTATGCAAAATTCCGTTTTTAACCTACCACTTAGTGGTTTCACTATTCATCAAAAATTGAAAGTTTTCAGAAAAATGCCAAAATTTCATCCTAAGCTATATTTCATATTCCGAATTCAAAAATGAAGTCTATTTTACCAAATTCATAACATAGAAGTTGCATTAATTAATTTTATAATTAAATTCCGCTGTTAAAACAAATAGCGTGTTTTTTTAAGAAACAAAATCTATCAAAAGATTGACACTTGATTATGTCTGGTTTAAATGTGAAATTACAAACAATGACCAACATTGTATTAAATTGTAAAAATATATTCTAAATATACTTTAAAACCACTCAAATTAATAATTTATCACTATTAATTATTTCGATTAAAAAAGTTGTTTTTAATTATAATTTAGTAATTTTCACTATTCATTAGAATATGAAAGTTATCCGAAAAGTACCAAAATTTCACCTTAGGCTAAATTCGATACTCCGAATCCAAAAATGAATTCCATTTTGAAAAATAAAATTTAAAAAATTTCCAAAAAGTGGTTATTACTATTCATAACGGCTAGTTTTAATAATATTTTAATAGCATATCGTTGTTTCGTGAAACTCAGTATTGCGTACTACACACGCTATCGAGGAAGGTCGCGATTGCGTGTAACGGAAGGAAAGTCAAGGATGCGTATTGTGAAAGCTTCTTTTGTTGTAGCGTACAACACAAGACATTAATGAAATTAAAAAGAATATTTTTCATAAAATCTTGGGGCGTTACATTCTACCCCCCTTAAAATGAATTTCGCCCTCGAAATTCGTCGGGGTTATAAATGGTTTACTATTCAAAATTTTCTTTGATAGAAACCCACATCGTAAAAAGGAATACCAAAACATGGATTTAAAAACTAAAGTATGAAATGTAACGATTACCCAAATATACTAATCACTGGGTTTCCACATAGGTGAAAATATGGATATGGAAGAAAAATCTAACCATCATGTTCTGATGGAGAGTGGTAGAGAACATGGCTATGGAAAAGCCAGTAATCAAAAATCCATAGATTTGTGATGATATAAGGTACCATCTGATTCATCAGGTATAAGATCACTAGGACAACATTTTTGGTTTTCAAGATCATTTCCCTAAAGTTGAAAATTTGCTTAGAATAAATACTTACTTTATTTTGGTAAAATCTCACTTTTGTTCGTGCCTTGAACAATTTCTACTTCATCTCTTAAATAAATGAAGTTGAATTTGTTATTCGTGATGTGTTAGCAGATCATGTGATAGAATGACAGGTCATTCCATCTGTCTCAAACAAAAGGTTAGCAAAACTTATATACATAAGTCGATCTATAGTGAGATTAATCATATATGGTTCCTAAAATGGACTTATACTTCATATATCATACTGCTTAATATAATAAAACTAGTTTCTACTAAACAGGGACTTCCTGTAGGTCAGTGGTAGGCGATAAAGGCCAGTCGCACTTCGGTTGTGGGTTCGATTCCCACAGCCTTGTCCGAAGCGATGGGCTGTCGCCCGTCCTGCAGGTTGTCCTTTTTCCAAAACTACTATAACATCCCATCAATAATATCGTCCAACACAATCCATTCCAATCTTTAGGCTTATCCATAATACTGCAGTCCACTCTCATAACATAGTGAAAACAACTACCAGAGATTTAATATCATCGTTGATCCCCATATATCATAAGATATGTTTTTTTTTTGGTCACATTCCAAACATTCAAAGTCCTTAATCATGTATACTCTTGAATACCCATTGAACCTTAGTGAAAACTTGAATGCAGTTAAAAGTTAACACTTTACACATACCAAAATCCTCAAAATTATTTATACTCAAACCATGATATCACTTAGTCCTTATATCAATCATGAGCTCATGAATACTATTAAACATTTCATTTTCTCGTCTTCATTATGCGCATATCATCTTATTTCCAAAAAAAAAATATCTCAATCACTTTGAATACCACATCAATAAATATTGCAATACTCAATGATACAACATTATTTTGGAATCCCATTACATAAACACTTAATCATTCCACCACATCGTTGTCATATTCAACATTGCCAATAGTGATCGCATGTGATTTCCCTTTGTCCTTTGCCTTCAGTGGTTGCTCATGTTGATCATCACTAACCCTTGGATTAGGGAAATTATTAGCATAATGCCCCATTTCCTTGCACTTGAAGCATTGAAGTGTTGGCGGTGCGTTCTCTGCAGTGTTTGCTTTATCATTAGAAACCCTTTTTCCATTACTTCGACACTCAGCTGCTCGATGACCTTCTTTTCCACACTTAAAACATTTTCTAGTCCCTTTTAGACAATCTCCACCATGCTTCTTTCCACACTTTGTGCATAAGGAAACATTCATCTTCTTTTCACCATTATTCTGAGATTTCTCCTTGAACTCCATCTTTCGTTTCTTGTCAAAACCATGAGATGGATATGTAACACCAACTTCCATTTCTACCTTGATAGCACAACGCACAATTTCTTCATAGCTACTGAAGTCTCTTATAGCTAATGCCCTTCGAAGACTTGGTTTTAAGCCACTGAAAAATCGATCAACTTTACTTTCAGGTTGGATGATAATTCCAGAAGCATACCTTGCAAGTCTTGTAAAATTTGCTTCATAGGTACCAACAGATTCATCGTCCCTTTGCTTCAGTTCAAGAAACTCTTTCTCCATCTTTGTTCGAAGAATACGAGGGAAGTACTTATTGAAACATAAGTTCTTGAACTCGTCCCATTCCATAGACTCAATTTCATCCCTTTTCCTTGTATTCTTAATAAGATTCCACCATTGATCAGCATCTCCTTCCAAACGATACACTGCTAGGATGACTTTATCATGTTCAGAACATTGAAGAACTGAAAATATCTTTTCAGTAGTACTAATCCATTGTTCAGCAACTAATGGATCAGTAGACCCACTGAAAGAAGGTGGACGCTGCCTCATGAAGGATTCAACAGAATGTTGCTCCTTCCTTTGCTCGTTTGGAAGTCCTGCATGATTCATAGCTTGAGAAAGTTGTGTGAGCATGGCTACAAGATTTTGCATTCCAGCTCCTATATCGTTTGGTTGCTCAGGGGTACAATCATTGCATTGCCCATCACATTCCGCATTAACACGGTTCCTTCGGGTTCCAGCCATCGTCTAAAACCCCAAAAGAATTGTGTGAGAGGCAAAAATCATGCTAGGGAAAACAACATAATAAAGGGTTAGTACCCTCAATATCTAACATCTTAGGTTAAATTCGAAGATCGTTAGCGTAATTCTAGGACCATAACCTATACGTATACTTAACCTTAGAGACATCCCTAGACATACCTTAGAAATATCTCTAGGGATCTCACTAAAGTTCTCGCATCCTAGTTTCCAAAGGTTGACTAAACCTTTCCTCTGATACCAACTGTAGAGACCCGTATCTTGACGTACATGGACATTACATTACATTTGCGGAATACTTAGTACATAACAAAAACACACACTAAAGGATCGTAATAGTTTAGTGTCTTTGGAAACTCGGAACGTAATCTTCTAATCGTGGTGAAAGTTCTTCAATATCTCCCATAAAGGTCATCCCTTTTTTCTACCTAAAACCTTTCTTTATATCCTGGGGAAAAGAAAACATAAAAGGGTGAGCTCAAATGCTCAGTAAGGGTAAACAATGGAAATATCAATCACATAATTTTCATAAGAACATAACATTTTTTGGAAATCTTAACCTGCAAAAGAGAGCATAATTTCATAACATGGGATAAATCATAGTAGTGAAATGAAATCATAACTTAAAACATTACTCATTGTGGCATACACACATAATCATAGAGAATCATTTCTTGTTAGTCAAGACTCATTGCCAAGACTATCTTAGTGGACAAAGTCCCTTTCTGAATCGAGTAATCCTCGTTTCAGTCCTGTTTCACTGAACCGGTATAACCTACCATTCCAGCCATGTCTATCTCATGAGATATAAAATCTTTACCCAATGCATTGGAGGGAGATATAGGTCCCACCCATCTTATAATGAATCCTTTCCTATGTGTGCCACATAATCATAAAACATACATCATCGCATAACACATGTAACAAAAATGGGATTCTTGAAACATCATGACATCATAAATCAATTCATATAAGATAAAGGAATTCATAAACATAATTCCATCACAACATAGTCAAATCAATGTAAAAATATGGATAGAAACAGAACCCTTTATTATCTTAGATGGAAAATAATTTTGATAAAACACTTGAATTGAATTCTTGAGGAAAATATCCTTTCTTCTTCAAAATCAATTTCTTTTCACAAAACATCATGCAATTTTAAAAGAAAGAGATTTTATTGAAAATAGTCATGAAATATTTTAGAGGAAGCTTCATGAAAATAAGGCTTTATAAAACAGTAGAAATCCGTTCGTGCCGTATAAGTTAAAAAAAAACATTCTTCGTACTTTTGTCGGAAAAGTCAAAAAGTACCTCGTACGACAAAAGATTCCTTTCATACATATTACTAAAAACTCACCGAAGGGTAAAAATGGATTTAAACAATTGTAGGTGGATGGAAATAATATTACATTTTGATGAAACATGGATGTGGATGATAAAATACACCCCAGTAAATACTTACGAATAAACAATCTCAGATAAAAATGAGATTGTGATATTTCCCTTACCTTAGGTCCAATTTGCTTCGTATGTGTCCGAACCTCCTGTATAATGATTTAAATAATGTCATTGACTTATTACAGAATCATATTCATTGTTATGATATTATATATGGTTCACTTATGACATTATATTACCCGTTCTTTTGTAAATTCCATGTTAAAGAAGCGTTTTGGGTAAAATCGTTTCATTTATCGTAGGTGTTTTGAGTTGTTGTTCTTGACATCATTATTACTTATATCATGATTTACTTACTTCCAGAATATAAAATATGATTTATATATCATATATATTCAGTATATATATATATATAATAGATAGATAAATAAAATGAAAAACACCGTTCATGGAGGCGGTAGTCCGTACGTACGCATGAACGCTGTTTTTCTTTCCTTATTGTCTTGAAATGGAAGTAAGTAGATGACATACATATGTATATATATATACATAAATCCAGTAGCTTTATAATGTCATGTATTTCATTATTATTTCTTATATATACATTATAATCATTCTTAAATGGTTAACATGGAGAATGAATCTCATCGCGTCGTGGAGACGGTATTCCGTACGTACGCACGAGCGATGATATCATTTCTATAAATATTGAATTGAATTGGAGTGGATTATAAAATATATCAGAATCATTATGATGTTGTAATAACTATGTATAGTTATTCTTTACACCATTATACCCATCCATGTAAGGTGGTGGTGGAAAATAGATTACACCACGGCGTGGAGACGGTATTCCGTACGTACGCACGCGCGGTGATTTCTTTTTCCGTAGGATGGATAGATGGTGAAATAGGGTTGTTTCATACTTATAATAACATATCAGTATATGAGTGATACTGATGTTATTACTTCATAATGAAACAACCTAAGAAGAAGAAGTGGAAGAAGAAATAAAGATGAAAGAATTGGTAACGGTAATTACCTCTTCTTTGAAGTGCCTCTTTGAGACCTCCTCTTAGGGCACTAGAATTGGTCTTTGAGGAAGACCAGAACCTCTAGGATGTTGCTAGGGAAGTGGAGAAGGGATTTTGGCAGGGGTTGGCCGAGCTTGAGTGCTCAAATTGGTGTGAGGAGGAGGGGGAGGAGGTGTCCTTTTATAAGGGAGGAGAGGGGCACCTTAGGAATTCTTAAAAATATTAATTTATAATAAATATAACCCCACTTAAAAACCTCCAAAAATGACTCATATTCGAAGCTTAGATGAGATAGGGTTGTAATCTCATCAACCAATCAAATTTATACATGTTTGGATCTTATTTTAAACCTTATCAATTAGATTTAACTCTAAGTTAAATAATTTAACTTTTACCGTGTCTTTTTGTTTTCTTTCACTATATGGTTAATACACTTACTATAACATGCCAAACGAACCCCAAATTGTATATTATTAATACATATATCCTTATCTAAGTCATTTGGCCGAACCTTAGATTTTTAGGAATAAAATAACAATTAATAATATAATATTTGATTTAAAAACTATTTTGTGTCAATTTTGACACTATTTGATATATGATTTTTTTGAAAGTCATAACAGAATTATATATTCGAACCAAGTTGATTAAATCAACACTAATATATCATAGTAACCTAGAAAATTAGTGGAATTCATAAAAAGTCTTAAATTACATTTATTTTGGTATTTATATTATCAATTATGTCAATATTTCATTAATAAGATAATTACTGCATCATCTTTGTGTCATAAATAAATTATATTATATGCTGTCTAAAAATTACAAATAAAATACCATCATGTAGGAAATCTTTTTAGCTTTCTAATGAATATTTATAGTCGAATTTAGCTTATGTATAACCCCATATTAAAAATGATTTACTTATTAAACTTTGATTTTAACTATTTTAACCCTTCTTTAAATAAATTAATAATAAATGTCCTAATCTAATCCAAGTGGGCCTAAATGGTCATATTTTATTCCTAAGTTTGTTTTTGGTCGAATTACACTTGTCCAATAGAATTAGGACATGTGTTAGGGTAATATTAATATCATATTTACCCTTAGTTACCCTATTTACTATTAACCGTGGTAAAAAAAGTAAAAAGTTACTATTCACCAAAAAATTATTTTCATCTCATTGAACCACATTTTAGTCCTTGATATTAACCGTGTCTCTCGGATTTTCGAAATTCCATTCACAGAAGCGGTAAAATTAAGTTTTATGCAAAATTCCGTTTTTAACCTACCACTTAGTGGTTTCACTATTCATCAAAAATTGAAAGTTTTCAGAAAAATGCCAAAATTTCATCCTAAGCTATATTTCATATTCCGAATTCAAAAATGAAGTCTATTTTACCAAATTCATAACATAGAAGTTGCATTAATTAATTTTATAATTAAATTCCGCTGTTAAAACAAATAGCGTGTTTTTTTAAGAAACAAAATCTATCAAAAGATTGACACTTGATTATGTCTGGTTTAAATGTGAAATTACAAACAATGACCAACATTGTATTAAATTGTAAAAATATATTCTAAATATACTTTAAAACCACTCAAATTAATAATTTATCACTATTAATTATTTCGATTAAAAAAGTTGTTTTTAATTATAATTTAGTAATTTTCACTATTCATTAGAATATGAAAGTTATCCGAAAAGTACCAAAATTTCACCTTAGGCTAAATTCGATACTCCGAATCCAAAAATGAATTCCATTTTGAAAAATAAAATTTAAAAAATTTCCAAAAAGTGGTTATTACTATTCATAACGGCTAGTTTTAATAATATTTTAATAGCATATCGTTGTTTCGTGAAACTCAGTATTGCGTACTACACACGCTATCGAGGAAGGTCGCGATTGCGTGTAACGGAAGGAAAGTCAAGGATGCGTATTGTGAAAGCTTCTTTTGTTGTAGCGTACAACACAAGACATTAATGAAATTAAAAAGAATATTTTTCATAAAATCTTGGGGCGTTACAGGTTGGCTGCTCTGGCCATTGGTGATTACCACCTTTCACTGCCAACGAGAATGATTTTGGTTTTAAAATATTGTTATTATGTACCAATGTTTACCAAGAACATAATTTTTGTATCATTCCTAGATGTAGATGAGTTTATTTTTAAGTTTGGAAATAAAAGTTGTTTCTTTTATAAAGACAACATATGTTATGGTATGACACATTTAAATAACGATCTTTATGAATTAAATTACAAAAACCAATTATTGACAATTGATAACGAATCATGTTCACGCGGCTCATATAACATCCATCTATGACATCGCTATCTTTTTCATGTAAACGAGAAGCATTTGAAAAAGCTCTATCAAGATGGTTATTTAGACTCATCTGAGCTAAAACCACTTAAAAGATATCATGCTTGTTTACAAGGAAAAATGACCAAACTGCCATTTTGTAGACATGGTGAACGCACCATAGAGCTTTTAAGATTGGTACACATTGATGTGTGTGGACCATTTCTAGTAGAAGCTAGAGGTGAGTATTCTCACTTCATAACTTTTACTGATGATTTGAGTAGATATGGTTATGTCTACTTAATGAGGTATAAGTCTATGTCCTTGAAGAAATTCAAGGAATTCAAGAATGAAGCATATAATCAACTTAGAAAGAAGATAAAGAAGCTTCGATCGGATTGAGGTGGTGAATATCTTAACCAAGAGTTTATCAAATTTCTACGAGAGTTTGATATTCTATATTAACTCACTCCACCTTACACACCACAGTGGAATGGTGTTACTAAAAGGAGGAACCATACCTTGTTAGATATCGTAAGGTCAATGATGAGTCATGCAGATCTTCCATTATCATTTTGGATATATGTATTACAAAACGTATCATACACATTAAACCGAGTACTAACTAAAGTGGAAAATGGATTTCCCTTCGAGTTATGGAGTGAAAAGAAACCTGTTTTATTGCATACACTTGTATGAGATTGTGAGGAATTTTTTAAGGTCTTCTCAGGAAACAAATTAGCACCCAGGGCACAAAGTGTATCTTTATAGGGTATCCCAAGGAAACAAAGGGATACTACCTATACAACCCCTCAGATAAGAAAGTAAATTTTGCCAAACAAGATGTCTTTCTTGAGAGGGGGAACATCCTCAAAAAGGATAGTGAGAGAAAAATTGACTTCAATGAAGTTAATGCTCAAGATACACAAGAGTTGGTACATAAACAAATTTCACAGGTAATCGTGGAAGAAGTAGTTCCTGAAACACAAGTACTATGTAGGAGCATAAGAGAGGTAAGAGAACCAGAGAGATATGGTTTTCTAGTCACCAAATATAGTGACTCATTATTGGTTGATAATAATGAACCCATCTCCTATAAAGAGGTAGTAGAGAGATCAAAATCTATAAGATGGTAAGAATCTATGAATTCTAAAATGTATTCCATGTGTCAGAACCAAGTTTGGGTTATGGTTGATGTGTCGGTTGATGTAAAGCTCATTGGGTGAAAATGAGTATTCAAGAGAAAACTGGAAATGAAAGGTAAAGTAAATAATTATAAAGTAAGGATAGTGGATAAAGGGTTTAAACAAAATAAAAAATTGACTATGATGAAACCTTTTCACTAGTTTCCATGTTTAAATCTATCAGAATTATACTTTCTATAGCAGCTTACCATGACTATGGGATTTGACAGATGGATGTCAAAACTGAATTTCTTAACGAGAACCTTCAGGAAGATGTCTATATGACACAATCAGAAGGGTTTGAGACTCCAGGTGATGAAAAAAATATTTTCAAGTTGTAGAGATCTATTTATCGATTGAAGCAAACATCCAGGTCATGGAACATTCAATTCGATGATGCTATAAAAGAATTTGGTTTCATTAAGAACAAATGTGAGCCATGTGTTTACAAGAGGTTTAATGTAAATGCATTTTTTATCCTAGTAGTATATGTTGATGACATATTACTTATTGGAAATGAAATACCAATCTTACAGTCAGTTAAGGACTGATTAAATAAGTGTTTCTTCATGAAGTAATTAGGTGAAGTAGCCAATATTCTAGGGATCAAGATCATTCGTGATAGATCCAAGAGGCTTCTTGGATTAAGTCAAAGTACATATATTGACCAAATACTAAATAGATTTAGTATGGAAAATTCCAAGAGGGGATTGGTTCCAATGTCCCATGGTTTACATCTTTCTAAGAAAATGTGTCCTCAGACATAATAGGAGAAAGGGAGAACAAGTAAGATATCATATGCTTCAATGATAGGATCAATCATGTATGCCATATTATGTACTAGACTTGATGTTGCCTATGCATTGATCATGGTAGGAAGATATCAAGCAGATATAGGAGAACAACATTGGTCTGCTGTTAAGGCTATCCTTAAGTATCTGAGAAGAACTAAGGATATGTTCCTAGTGTATAGAGGAGATGAGAAGCTGGTTATCAGGGGTTATACTGATGCTAGTTTTCAAATAGATTAAAATTATCTGAATTTGTAGTTAGGATATGTTTTTTGTATCAACAGAGGAGCTATGAGCTGGAAGAGTTCAAAACAACCAGTTGTCATTGATTCTATAGTGGAATCCGAGTATATAGCGGCTTTTGATGCAACCAAGGAATCTTTTTGGATATGGAACTTTGTCCAGGATCTTGATGTGGTATCTATAATTAAAGACACTATTGTATTGTGATAATACTGTAGCGGTGGATCTTGCATAAGATCCAAGGTCACACCAACATACAAAACATATACTTCAAAATTATCACCTCTCGAGGGATTTTTATCAGAGGGGCGAAGTTTTAGTAAGTAGAGTACCCACGGAAGGGAACACAACAAACTCCTTGACTAAAGGCCTATCTTAGTAGATATGTGAGTATCATGTGAGAGCTAGCAGACTGAAGGTTGTTAGCAGTTGTCTCTAGTGCAAGTGGGAGTCTGTTGGACCTGGTGCCCTAGAACCAAGTTCCGCATACTTTATGATAACATGTATTAATAGTTTTGAATATTAATAAACAACTTATCACATCATGATTGTTCTTCTGTGTAACATATCATGTGATAATGTCCTAAGAGTACCTGTCACACTAAAAGGTCATAATGGTTCCCTACTATGATGAGAACCCATAAGTGATACGATATTATTCTTAAATATATGTTCTATAGCCAGATGATATCATTTGAGGGACACAGATGATACATGATATCATGGGTGGAGACTCATAGGACTTTGAGTCACCTTCTCATGGTGTACACCCTTAGTAATATCTAGTGTAGGATATTATGATAATGAGACCCGCTGATAGGAAATCCACATTTATACGTATCATTGCATGTTCCTATTTGTAGACATGTGTATTGACCCTTACACTTTAAGATTATATTAGTGAGTATTATGAGTCATGTACTTTTATGTATTGATGAAAACCGTGATGACATATGTTCACAACGAGGTAGGATACATTGGGTCCTTCATGAGTAATATTTCATTAATGAATAATGTGAGAAAGGAATTTTCCCTTTTGTTCTTTAATGGAAGTTGATATCTCAGGCCCTTTGATAGAAATGATATAACCTAAATAAATCCATGGCCACTGTGTTCAATAGGCAAGTTCTATTTCTAGGAAGTCAAAGAAAGAGACATTGAGCACATAAGTTGATGACACCAGCATGCAACCTGCTTGATTAGAGATATCATGATAAAGGGATTATATTAGATGATAAGTGTCTGTATGAGGTATTATGTCATTGAGACATTAACTTCTTTCTCTATGGGTACCTTGACGTGTTTCTAGATGCTAACCATGGACTTTAAGTTGCTTCGCCTAATGACATTGAGAAAGAGGTCTAGAGGGTCACACACTAAGTGTATCTAGAATCTCAGTTAAATAATATATTATTATTTATTATTTAAAAAGTTGAATAAATATTATTCCCACACACGGTTTAATAATTATTCAGGTTTTCTTGATCGTATGTATTCTATTACCAGTTATTTGAAAGAATATAATGTGAGCGAAATATTTAATAAATATTTATTTTCTATTTAGTGAATATAATATTTATTTATTTATTGACAATTAATGTAGTGATATTTATTTAATAAATAAATAATCATTATTCAAGGATCGATAAATATTGTGGAGGAATGGAGGATTGTGTTTAATGGTTCGGTGAAAAATAATATATATTGAATATTATTTCAATAAATAATATTTAATTTTAATTCGCAAGTTAAGTGCATGTTGAGAAATAATAATAATAATATTGTTATAGATACGAGGTTCCAAAAGGGATTAAATAAATAATAAGGGGCACTTGTGCAATTATTTATTTCTAATCCTAGTGATATATAAAACCAATTATATTATTTTCACTTAGAGTTAATTCATTTGTTTGGTTGTGTACAACGGATTTGAAGAATCCTCCCAAGCCCTAGAGATCTCCCTTCTCTAAGAACGCTTTTAAGAACGGAGAGCGATCTTCCTCCACCTCCCACTCTCAAGAATAGAGAGATCAAGGAGAATGTTTTAGAAGCAATTCTCATGGAGATCAAAGGCGGATGACATAAGCGATAAGATCTACCATGTTAGAACCTAGAGATTGCTATAACGATGTTCATAGATTTGTGGAACATGTGTGGATCATCGCTAGAGGGAACCTGCTCTTGATTCCTACAATGCAACGATAGTACAATACAGATCTGTTGTCAGATCCATCAAAGAAGAAATAATTCCAACAAGGTAATTATTTAATTGTTTAAATTAATTATAAATAATATGTGATGATCCTCTATCTAGTTCCGACATTTTATCCATTGTTTGTTTTCTTCGATTCAATTCCATTGATCATGGTGTTTATCATCGTGTAGATCTCGGATTAATCATCGATCATGACAAAAAGAAAAGTAAAGCATGACCTATCACACACTTCCACTACATCCATAACCTATAGTAAGACCATGCGACCTTGGGTTCACATGTGACACCCCTTACAGGGCCGCATGGTTGAGGTGCACAGTTTTCACTAATCGTGCACAAACCATGCACCCTCGTCTACCTTTCCAAAAACTCAGCCTTTGAAGATCAACACTTTTGAAACACAATCAAAGACCTGAGACACCTCTAGGGCCTTAAATCTTATCCAAAAAAACACTTTAAAGTGTCAAAAATATCGGAATTACCTTTCCATGCTCGATTTAACATTTGGACCATCCACCAAATGGAAAGTTCATAATCCCCTGGAAAATTTCAACATGGAAAAAAACAAGGGACATTACAATCTCCCCACCTTAGAACTTCTTAACCCCAAGAATCCTTGAGAACAATGAAAACATCACCCAACTTACTTAGGTTATGAATTTCCCGCTCGAATGGTTGCATTGAATTTTCCATGCCCAACACACCTACAAGCACTACTTTAAACACGCAGTACTTAAGCCACTAAAACTCGAGTCAATGCTCATATTCAAAACTAAAACATCAAGATGGTGCTTACCCAAGCCCGTCTAACCCAAGACATGATCATGTTGTCATCTCTTTCCTCATCCGTCCTATGACACTCCCCTCTATAGGCTCTAACTTTGAACAACCAATTTTGAGTCACGGTACTCCCCACCATTGGAATATCCTAAACAAGAAAGCCCTTAGCATTCCAACGATGTTCCCATCACACTTCTTAACTCGCGACTCATGATCGCACATGAGGACTTTGATCGCGGTCCTCGATTAAATTGAAATGGCCAAATCCCAATCGACCACACTTTAATTGGTTGTGTCGGCTTTTCCTTGTAAATCCATGATTGACTCTTACACTAAACTCATATCCTCCTCCGACGTATTCAGTGTGGTTCCTCACTGACTGTGTTCAACTATCCAAAAAAAATCAAGTCGAACTACCTCTGACTGACTATTCACAAACAAGCTCGACTTTAACTGTCGACGCATTGCAAAAACCTGATTCTGGTGCCTTTATTCCAAGGTCCACTGAGATCATTTCGAGCATGCTCACCAAATTTTGTAACCGACTTCCAGTGACATATCCTAGCCAAACCATCCCTGGTTCCATAATCAAACGATATCAAAGTGCCAAAATGACCATCCATCGACCGACCTCAAGATCCCATGACCCATTTCACATGAGGGTCATCTGTTAAAGCAGAAAGATCACCTAATTTTAAATATTTAGCTCGGTGTATAGGTGATGTTGTCCCTGCATACTCAAGATGATGTCAAGATAGGGGATAAGATTGAATCTGAACCAAGAGTACACCAAGATGATAACAAGAAACACCATTGATAAGCATTTATAGCTCTCTTAATCCACGCTTCATCAAAATGGATTGTATTGCCTTAAAACAACCCTTGGTACCACATATCCCAATGATGTGTGACCAGGTCCAACTATTGGTCAACTACCTCACGATACCCTAAAAGTGCTTATCATATAGAACATGCACACATTTGGTGAACTCATCCCACCATTAAGATTTAATCATCAAGGCATCAGTTGAATTACTCCATACTGATCTATTGATAAGCGTCTAGCTTAACAACTGACGCAGTATTTAAAAGCACCATCACATTGCCTTAAATCCAAAGGTATTTGTGATCATTCTAATCAACCACCAAAGTCTAATTCTAACACATGAAATTCATCGATGACGGAGTACACAACCAACCACCCTATTTCCGTGCTACCTTGTAAGAAAAGACATGTTACAGACCCATCAAACTCTCGAATCACTTAATCATCCCAGGCCTGAATCTAACATGCAACCTTGTCTTAAAATCGCACTTGAGTTTTTAAAATCATTATCCCACCCGAGACTTAAAATCTTGTAACTACCAACTCACCAAGTTCTAGAATCCATCCTGACCATTTCCAACAGGTCCTTTATGGTCATATTCCCTCTACCTGGAAGTACATGCTTAAACATGCTCTATATGACACTCCCCACCTTAGGAGTTTCCTAGTCATCATTTTTTGAAAATGGGAACTCATCCCATGGAACACACTCCCTCCACCACCGAACACAGGATACATATGTGACCAACACGCTTATACAAGGCACCAATGTAAGAGAAGAGAAAAACTATCCACTTAAAAGCATACTAGATCAAACTTAAAATCCAAAACTAACTCTGATTAATGGTGTTACAATACTATCTCATTTATCCAATGACATTCCCTAGTAGTGGGATAACTCAATTTATCTAACGCTCAGGTCACTCTACTCTGGAGATGACCTATGAATGTTTCCTTCATGTGCTCATGAATCTTTCCAAGGAATCATGAAATCACATGGTTTAATGTATTTTGTGACCTTGTTTCTCAACAGTATGATTTAACATATCGCTTCTTAGCTCGACGAGCACCACGTGTAACAACGTGTGCTGCTATGATATCAAGACAATATAACATGTGCTATGCATTTCTAGAATATAATAACTTACACATGGATCAATTCAGAGTTGTGTTATCCCTATGAATACTATCAGGTTAAAGACTCTTGAGTCGAACTCCATCAAAAAAGAAGAAAGGTTACACGACCAAAAAAATGATTAACCATGCCCGAGGCATGTCTAACTCACTGAACTAGAGAATTACACAATATTCATGATTCCAAAAACAACTATCTAGAACACAATTACCCACCTTACTCGAGGTTCATTCTATAAAATAAGAGTCTTACCTAACTCAAATGGCACTTGAACAACACCTCTCGTATGGAAATTGAAAGAAAGAACTTACCAATGCTAATTTACCTAAGAGGGAACTACCTAAATCAGAATATCGCCTTAACAAAGCATAAAGACTTGAATCTATAACTAGGTCACACTGAAAAGGTCTCTAGGATTACCAACCTAGCCTCTAATCTCATTGTAAAAGAAAAATGTCAATTGAGACCTATGGGAACCATCCACATTCCCATCAAAGGTAATAATTTTTAAATTACCCTTACTCGAGGGTTGAAGCTAAGAACACCACATTAAGGTTTTAGGTTTAGGGAATTTAATCGATTATCTTTTATCACAACATTTAAAGAAACTCATGCATAAAGGATATCAAGTACCAGTTATAAAGTCAAACTGTACTAAGCACTTTATTCAGTTGACGCCATGCAACATAATAGAAAAAATATCTTATGATTTCATTTTTAACCATTTTAAATCATCTATAATTCATTAAAATTAGCTTAGTTAAGGAAATTTAAATTTCCAAGCTATAGAGGAAACCCTCTTTAGGTTGTAATTGACATTTTAATTGACTAAATCCGCATACAATAAAGCTCAAAAGTATATAAAAGGTCTTTTATCATATAAAAGGTATTGATTTAGTAAGATGCCACCATATATTTACATGAAACTCATATAAGTGGCTGTTGAAACTTTAAATAACTATCCCTATTTATCACAAGCATACCCCCGTGGGGTTAAGTACCAAGGAAATACAAAGATAAAAGTGGTCTACAAGGGTCCCATCATTCCAACCTAGGTCCATTTAAGTGAAACCCAATAGCAGTTGATTTATTAAAGATTAATTACACCCTTAGAGGGTTTATCACATAAGAAACATGCCCCAACAGACCTACTTGGGCTCTGTTGTGCATTAGGGATTTATTCACATGGGTTGTCATGCCCAAATTATAGAGGCACAAGCCTTTAAAAGTTTCAATTTACATAATCATTTAACAACAACCATTTTTCCATATGAATTAAAATTCAACATATATATATAAGCATCATTGTTCAGTTAGATGAATTACAATTTCCAAGTTATAAAGGTACCTATCTTTATAAGTTACAATTGACATTCATGTAAATAAAAATAGGTTTTTACCTTTGGTGTTAGAATATAACAAGTTCATATTTGATGGTTTTATTATATGGGTTAACCTTCCCAATTTATAAAGGCCCATATAATTTATAAATTATTATTGGAACCCATTTAATCACAACCATAAGTGTTTTAGCCCATGCAACCAATAGTCTACGAATCAAGCATGTCATAATTAGTTAATTAAGGTTACAACATCAAGCTATATAAGTAAACACCATTTAGGTTGATTCATACACTTAAATAACCAATCATATATCATAATTACAACAAGTATGCTATCACAGAGAAATGAATGAGAGTAGACATGGAAATATACCTCACAAGAAAAGAACACAAGTATGGTAAAAATCACCCAAGAAAGTATATTAATAAGCATAATGATAAATCACATAAGAATGGAATACATATAATCATTCTAAATAATTAACTTGACATGGTATATAGATAAACATGGAAGATAATCAGGCAGTTAAGAAATGCAATCTACATGGCATGGTATATGCATGAAATGTGAATCTCTATGTGCCTAAAATTATGTATGTAGTAATACTTACTTTCCATACCAGGCTAAGGGAAAAAAAAATCCAAAAACCAGGAAGCAGTGAAAATACACCAATCACTCGAAGTGAAATATCAATTAAGTATTATAATGATTAGTATAAACATCAGTCCCATCCTTGGAAACTTGATCTTCCCCTCATGCGTGGGTTGGACGGACCTATACATAAGCTATTTACCAAGTGAAGACACATTCCTAGTCTCCTGTCTACCAACTAAATAACAAGACAAAAGGAAAAGAAAATTTTGATACCATTTATAGAATCTCATCCTGAGATCCATTAAAACAACTCTTTGAGACGTTTTTCCACTGGCCTCAAGCGCGCCTCTCCATACGCCAGAGGCTTCTGACTAGTAGCGAGGGTTTAATGATTGTACAATGGTGATACTATACCCTCTGAATCAACACAAATATAGAGGAAGGCGTCGGTGATGGTCTAGTGGTCGAGTTTTCAGCTTCTACAGTCTGAGGGTTGCCCCATCATTTCTGCATCAGCTGTGGGTGCGTTGGGAGGATCGTTGTGGTTTCTATGTGTGATCTTGAAGGTGGCAGAGGGATTGCAGATCTGACTTGCAGTGGGGTCTTCTTCTGGTGAGTTCTGACATCGGTGATGGTTTTTGAACTTTTTTTTACTATGTGATTTGGATTTGGATGTGAAGAGGATTTGATGTCAGAAGGTCTGATGATGGCTTGTGGTGCCGACATCATCGGGTGGCCCTACCCTGGTTCTTATTGGTTCCCCTTAATCAAAGGGTGGGTCCTGGGTTCAGTGTAGTGAGGTTGTCTCCGGTGATAGTTCCGACTCTACGGTGATTCTATGGATTTTTTGTGGTGGTTTTGGCGATGATTTTTTATTTGTGGTTTGATTTTCATGGTGCTGTGAATTTGGTTTTGGCATCAGTGGTCTATAGTTCAAGGGATTCTGCAACCAGATTGTCTACAAGAGGTTGATCCAGATGAGGTTCAGGGCATGGAGTTTTCACTATACCATTACTATCTGGAATTGGAAGTTTGAGAGGGTATGACTATTGACATTAGTACCAAGCCCATGCACTTTTTTCATGAGACAACTAGCCGAGCAACGATGAGATGGTGGAAGCTGGACTGAATGTTTTTTGATGTTGGGAGGGGATTTTCTCTTACAGTGTGGGTTGTTTTTGGTCTTGGGCCTTTGGACTTTTGGGGCCCAGTTTTTGTTTAAGTCTTTGATATCAAGATGGGTTCCCCCTCATCTCTTAAAAGGGGGTCTATCTTAATAAAAAATTAATTTTTAGTCAGTCATGCTTCAATGTACAATAATAGACATACAACAGGTAATACAATAAACCAGGATAAACTAATTAAGGGAAATAAATAAATAAATAAAGACTTCATCTACAGAAGGTAGCCTAAATACATGCTCATACACTCCTCCCAATATCCCTTATCTAGTCCTAGTCCAAAATGAAAACAACACATAGCATGATCCATGATCCAAGTCTTATAACCAAAAGGATGTCTGTCCGAGCACCATACGACGATGAAAACAAGGTGTGAGATATAATTAGTAGGCTGCCACAAAAAAATTATAATGAAATTAAATCCATGAATATAAAATAAAGCAATGTGCATGTATAATAAATAAGCAGTGAATAAATGATAAAAGTGAACAAGATGGGCTCAGGTTCCTCAAGGAAACTTGGTCGACTGTACTTACTTTGGCCTAAGCCGGAATGTCTATGAATACATGTCACCTTGTATATATATATAAGGATATATATAGGTATATATGTATATATATACTATATAAGTAGGAACACACACACACACACACAGATGCATAGTACTAACTAGGACCTGTGGCATAACTCAAGCGTCCATGCATAATCATAAGAGCCTCATACTCAATGAGTGGCGTCTTTCTTAAGGATCTCAATGGAATAATAAGTGATGTCATTCCAGTAGTATAGATGAATAGTATTATAATAAGGGGGATCATATTTCAATAAGGGGTATAAGACCAAGCATTTGAACATAGGATTTAGTACGCCATGTCTGATATCCCAAACAATGATGTGAAGCATCATGCCCAACATCCTAATCAATGGGGCATGAAATGTCATGTACAACAACCCAAGTGATGTGAAGTGCCATGTCCAACATCCTTGACCAAGGGGGTTTGAAACGACATGTCCACAACCCTAACCAAAGTTCCTTAGTAATGATCTAGTATACAACAATCTCACATGGCCTATGAGACCTTAAACTAGGGGTTTTGTAAAGAGGAACTCGATATCACTCAAGGCATAATGTACTTCCATTATCATAATTCTTTTAATATTGTAACAACGAACCTGAGATAATCCATTCCATAATATAAATCAAGGACAAGGAGTACATACAAATCCATTACCAATTCATCTATACAATTAGTCCATTTTAGTTATAACATACAAGAAGGCCAGGGGAAGTACCCATGCCTCAACACCATTAAACATGATACAATTCATTAAACAAATTCCAATTCAATTCAATTAATAAGATTTAATTATTCACAAACATCAAGCATAAAGTATGTTATCAAGGACCTAGAGGTTTATTTAAACCATCTTAGTTCATTAAAGAATTTATAAACATCCCAATCTAATTATAGAACACACCCAAGGGGTGGTTTAATCACTAGCCAAGGAAGGTTCAAAAATCATGTAATTTAACCCACCTTAAGAGGTGTTTCATGTTCAGGTCATCGGACTCCAACCATGTAAAGGGTCCAAGGAACATTGAGGTGGTGTTATAAGCATTTAATTAATGGTATTTTACATTTTAAGGGTAATACGTGGGAATTCCGACGTGTGGAACAACAACACATTTTATAATGACACAATTTTAAGGGAAAAACATATAGACCACCTACCCCATTATTAGAATACTTTAATAAACCATTATCATGCTTTGATTTGATCTGGCATGAGTGAAAATGAAAGAATATTCAAACACCCTACAAATAGGGAATATGATCTCACACAAAAATCACATCAAAAGCGAGAAGAGAAACCGATAAAAGAGGTAAGGGGAATCTTAGACTCACCAAGAGGTTTTCGATGCATCCATCGATAATGAATTCAGACCAATAACAATGAAGAACCCACTATGAAGGGGGGGGGGGAGAGTGCACATGAGGGACCTCCTGGTAAAATGGGAGGTGAAAACGGGGTAAAACCCCTTTAAGGGCTAGAGGGGGAAAATGGTCATATCAACCCTTTTAATGAGATGCATAGTTTGACTAACCATGCTCCAACCATGCAGTGCTACTGTCCAAAGGGACACCCCCTCACATGGATAAGAACATGGTTTGAAAAACCATACACAATCCATGCGACCCCTCTTCTTTTTTCTATAGACAATTCACATGGCCATCCAGCCTCAGATGCACAATTTGACTAATCATGTGACACCCCTTATAGGGATGCATGGTTGGGGTGCATGGTTTTTGTTGGAACCATGACCGTTCTATGCGAGAAATGGAGTATGGTTTGTGTTTGTTGTCAATCCTCATTGGAAGTTCAGAATGTTTCTAGGAAAGGGATCATACAGTTCAAGCAGACAACATTATTGAAGGTGGCGTCATTTCCCAGGGTTTGCCAAATTTTTGGGCCTAAAAATCGAAAAATGGAGAAATGGGTGATTGGAAAAGGAAGTTGCATGCATTATTGTAGGAGTTTGGGAAACTTGCGCACAAGACATGTTTCAATATCAGAACGTCGAAAAATGGAAAAGGCATGAGTTGCGTGAAATATTGGAGTGGTGCGCAAAAAACATGGATTGCGTGCTAAATTGGTTTTGCATGAAATAGTGAAAGCAGGTTGGTTTTTTCACACAAAAGGTGTTTCGGGATCATAATTCTAAAAAATGGAAAAGGTATCAGGTGCACGAAAAATCTGGAGATGTGCGCGAAAAATGGTTCATGCGTGAAAAGCTTTGCGCGCAGAAAAGGAGTTTTGCATGACACTGTGGGTTTTGCACACGGGGGTCGGTAACACTTATAAATAAGAGGTGACCCCACTCATTCTGCATGGTTGAAGACTTAGAGAAGATCCGAGTTCTGATGCACGTAAAAGTTGTGCGCAAAAGGAGTTGCACGTAAAAGTTGGCGTTGCGCTTAAAAGTTGATGTTGCGCGTAAAATTTGTAGCTGCACGTAAAAGTGGACGTTGTGCGTAAAAGTTCAAATTGTGTGAAATGGTTGGAGTTGCACGTAAAAGTTGGATCTATTCATAAAAAGGTAAATTTGCGCATAAAGGGTGTTGCTGCATGAAATATTTTTCGTGCGAAAAGCAAATATTGCGCACAAAAGTGAGATCTTGCGCACAAAGGGTAGGTGTTGCATGAAATTGTCAGTGTAACCTGTTTGCACATTCTGAATACCTGGTTTAGTGGTTCAGTGCTTTCAAGTGCATCAATTTAGGACTTCTATGCAAGCGGTGTCTCATGCTAAACAGAGACAAAGACTTCAATGCAAATCTATTGAAGAGACCTTCAAGTTGATAAATTGAGTTTGACTTCTCTCAAGGTAGTGAGCTAGGGGGAGTCAAGGGAAGTGATCTAAGGGATGCAGTGAGTGATCCATAAAACTTTGTAAAGATAGTGTGCTTGGCACAGAGTGACTGTGAGCAAATCTTGCAATCCTCAAACTAGTGAAGATTAGTGGATTTTGGTATGACCGACACATTGTCGGCATATACTCCTTGGACGTAGCCCTTTGTAGTGAACTAAGTAAAAGTGTTGTGTCATATCTATGCTTTCATTTTTTTGATAGATTTAAAAAGTTCCTACCAATGTGGGAAAAAGATCCACAGATTTAGAAAGGAAAAGCTGATACCCTGATTCACCCCTCCCCTCTCAGGGTGTTTTAGGATCTTTCAGTTTGCACTTACCATTTTCACTTACTATGTCCAAAAACCCAGCCTTTGAAGTTTGATTCTTCCAAAACTCAACCAAACACCCAAGACACCTCATAGGCCTTAAACCTTATCTAAAACACCACTTTAAAGTGTTCTAACTCTCAAAATTATGTTTCAAAGCTCAATTTAACATTTGGACCATCCACCAAATGGAAAGTTCAAAACCCCCTAGAAAATTTCAACCCAGTCCAAAACATGGGACTTTACACACTCCATGAGGTATACTTAATGGGCCATCCAGTGCACAAAACTCATTTTGTATCTTATGAGCATATTCTATATCCCGATACAAGAATTTTACTCATGTTAACATTAATATTTTATCAAAACCTATAATACTCTATGATTAAAATTAGTTAGAGATAACTCAAATTCATAATTTGAGAGGTAAATTATCATTTTTCTTCAAAAAATGTATATCAATATATACATATATAAAACTAATGTGAAATAATTATAAAGTGGAGATTTTCTTTTGTATAACATGATACATTTTATATTCTTAAACTCCTTTAAGAAAAATTAACAAAACCATACATAAGAAACTGTTTAATATATCATATATGATAGACTTCTAGACCAACCTTATGTTTACTGCACTTTCATGGGTTTTATTAAACTCATTTTTTTCTATGTAATTGACACTACATATCTATGTGACAATCTGATAAAAACTCTTCCACTAAACTCTTTAGTGAGTAACATCTATGAAGTAATCTAGTTTGAATAATGATAAGACTTATGAATCATATTTCTAATTTTAAACTCTCTGAACATATTCAAACTCCTTAACTTCACAACATCTAATGTTATGATGTTAATAACTTCTATTTTATACTTAAAATTATTTCTAAGTACATAATCATCATTATTGGAACTCTTTCCATCAAAATTTTTCTTTGAAATCTCTTGGTAACTAATGTAACTATTTACATTATTACTTTACCAATACCTCATAAACTCTTTTAATATATTAATTGACAGTCAATTTGAATTATTACTCATGTAATCTTTTATTTGTTAACTTTGAACTTTTTAAAGTCCAAGCATACCCCCACTTACCTATTTGACACTATATTCTCTTTAGAATATCATGCTATGATACAAAAACTCATTTGTGTTAGGAAATAAATTTTATTTCCCATTAGTATGAATACTTAAAAAATAAACTATTATATCCATATCATATTTAATGTTCTATATGTTTAGATAAATTTTATTGAAAATAAGTTTATCCTTTAAAACATGACATTATTGGTAGTGGAATCTCAATTCCTCATATTTTAACAAACATCTAGATAAATAATTTTATCCTGGACAATATTTTTATCCTTATCTTATTCTTAAAGATGTTATAGAGATTTATGAATCATAATCCATGTTTATAGAATTCATTATCTTATACTGTTCATGAAAAACATTGTTAAAAAACAACTCCTATTATCATAAAAGAGAAATGAGATACTTATACAAATCCTTTACTTTGATCCACCCAAGCTTGATATATTCCTTTACATTCAAAAATTTGATACAATAATTTTTTTCTTCATCACTTGAGTGTAAAATTCAAACTCTATCAATTCTTCTATTGATTTTTAACTCCTGTATATTTATAACATTTTCTACACTTGGTATCACATACCATTTAGAATTGAAGAATTTATTTCTATAACATCAATTATTGACATGGAAATTCCATGGAGTTTATCAAAACCCTTTCAGGTATTCTAAAAAATTCCATCCCATGTAATCAATACCAATTCCTGATAACACCTTTAGGTTTCAATGAACCAAAGTAGTTGTTTTAAAGAAACATTATTAGACTTTCCAATTAACTTTTTCTTCATTCTGTTTGAACTTTTACCCACTTTTACTTTCTATACAACACCAGAACCTGGACATCACATGCCTATCTTACCTTTTATCAATAATTCGAGAAGATTGGGTAAACACTTCTCAAACTCATTCACATTTTTGTAATATTTCCATTAATTACAACAATATGAATCCCTTTACTAGAATAAGACCTAAAGAAACCTCTAATATCATAAAATAATTAACATATCCAATCATATTGGATATATGAGTGGAGACCAAAATTCCATTGGCTATATTTCATTTTATGCCTTTGAAGCCTCAAGTGGACTATTCTATAATCCACATAATTATCTAGATTCATTTTTTGAACAAATTCAATATGTTTTTTATTTAGGAAGGTATTTTTCTAACACATATAATTCCTATTACTTTATAACTTTTCTTCAGTCACCAATTTTAGGAGTTTCTTACATTAAGTTTCTTGTTTTCAAGGATTAATCTTAAAGACAGGTTTGGTGATGATGATGTTATTCATCTACATCAAAAGATTTTATCAGATGATTATCATGTTTTCATACATTTAATAAGGAATTTTATTAAATGTTCTCCCAATAAAATGATAACTCCTTTTAAAATCCATCATATCCATTAGTGGTCCAAGATCTATATTTTACTAGGCTTTGAGATTCTTTAGTATTTCTCCCACCACATAGCTATTCTTGGGCTCATGGATACCATCTAGTAAACCCATCAAATAGTATCCACCAAAAATTATAAGGTGGAAACAAATTATTAGCATCAAGACCATGCTACAAAATCCAAAAATTGGAAGACACATCGCACCCAAATCACTGCATCACAAAGTACAACCTTCAGATGATGAACACACAAGACTATCATAGGAAAATGAAAGAAAAAAACACAAGGCACAAGAACAAAATTTTTACATGGTTTGAACTTTCATCCTATTCCATTGGGGAAACAATGAAACTCCTTTATTCAAGTAAATGTAAGTTGATTATAATTTCACTGAGTACACTGATCATAAGTGATCCACTATACAATTTTTAGGAGTATCCATCTAGTGCGTCTAGTGGTCACCACCTCCCTATCTTCATGGGAAGAATTTCACCTTGCCTGATCTCTATAGATGATCCCTCTATTTGGATAAATCCTTCCACCCCTCAACTCCTCTACCCATCCAATAGTGATATCTGCCTATATTTTCACAGGAAGAATCTTATGATTCCACCTTTCTCCAATTTTACCAAAATACCTCCATGAGAAGTGGGGTAACTTCTAACACACCTACTAGCTGTGTTGTTTTATTGTACCGTCCAACTATAATGTCTGATGACATCTTATAGCTATACCATCTAATCAACATCATTCACTTTCTTATTGTCCAAACACCATGGAACCTGGTTGCTACCACTTCACCATTTTCATCTAGTACATTATCCATTAAATGCCCGAAGCTTCTATGTATGATAAACTAATTCCTTTTGATGAAAAATGGTTTTCACACAACCATGACTAAAAATTCACCTGCTGAGAATCATTTTCTAGGATTCACCAAAAAGTCCTCTGTTATCTTCAATAGACTTTCTTCCTTGAATCTTTCATTGTAGTAAGCATGGTCCCCCACCATGTCTTTCGGTCATTCTATTCAACTGAGGTACAACATCACCTCAGTACATACTTATTGGCTCCGAAAATGTTTCTTGCACCCTAAAAGGCTAGTTTTGGGTGAACCAAATATATGATCTACCTAGAAGGAATATTATGGGGTTACGGAGTATGTTGTGCACAACTATGGAGTGATGAGTGAAACTATCCTATTTCATAGGAAAATGACTTGAATGCCAAAGGTGATGCTGATTTCCATGGGTACCCCCAAGTATGAAATGATTTCCAAGGAGTATATGTGAAAAAGGGAGATGTGTGTGAAAAACCACCATTTTCACAACTACACAGTTGCACATCAAAGGGAACATTGAATCCCACATGTTGCACGGTCAAGTCCCATTGGCACCCAAGGAATGTGTGTGAAAAAGGAGTGTTTTCATGAAAAATCATCACCCAACCACCCAGTTGTGTGAGAAAGGTGATGTGAAACCACATATGTTGCATGGTTAAGCCCCATTGGTAAAGGGATGGGAAGAACACAACCCTATTCCATGCTACAGTGAAGTTATGTGACATCAATCACTGATTTCGGCTATAAATAGAATCTCCCCCAACACATTGAGGAAATATCTCTAGAAGAAAAAGAGATGATCTCACTCATAAAAATCTCTCTTCTGTGACATAATGAAACACCAGAATACCTTGGGCCCTCAAAGGTATATAACTTGCATGAATGACCTCCCATGGGCCCCAACTTGTCTTGGCCTGCGGTTGACCGATCATCGTGCAACAACCCTTAAGGATAATCAGGTTTACAAAAGAGAACTAGACTTCATGCAACCCTAACGTGTGAACAAAACTAAATCTTACATGCACCCATGCCTCTTGAATCCATGTGTTGTACTTGTACTAGATCCCATGACTCACACAACTCTATTTGCATACAATACAATAAAGTTGTGCACAACTGCTTTCTGGTCTGTAACCTAATGTCCCCTATACTTCAAGTGAAACCATTAACCTAAATTTTTATTTTAAGAATAGTTACCATTATTCTTTTTTCTCCTAAGCATAGACACCCTAACAACGGGCCTCCTAATTACCAATCCTTCATGGAATTTTCTACACCATGCTCCACCCAGATTCGTATGAGCAGTTGACATATAAACCCTAAAGGAGGCATCACTGAGGGAAATACATTACCTGTCTTGATAGAGATACTTATGAAAGATCTTAATATTTCCTTGAAATAGACCCCTCAGGGTGTAAGCCCCATCCACATCTGAGCTTTTAGATGTAAAACTACCCAACTCCACATCCTAGTAATACGATGTTAAATTGCACTACAATGTCCCCAACCCACAACGTTAAACTATAGCCTTGCTATGTGTGATGAACATAGGATTCCCCATGTATGATCATCATGGGATGACACTCCATTATCCACCATGGGATGAAACACACACAATGGGAATCTTCCATGAAAAATACCCACACTATCCCCCCTCCACTCAGGATGAAACTCCACACATGGTATGAAACCCCAACATTTGGGCATATTCCATGCATAATTCCCAACCACATAATCGTTGATCCTAGTATCACCTAGGTAACTTTCATAATCCACACACCACCCCTCATTGTTTTTCCTTTCACGACATGAGTATACTTACTGAATGATGTTAAACTATATGGACTGATCTTGTCATATGACCTTAAACTACAACATCGAACTACCTGGGTTTTGATCCCTATTTATCAATGGGGTGTGTAGGATGGATCCATGAGGTTCAATCCTAAAAAACTCCAATTGTGAAATATCCCCCCTTGGGGAGACACAATCCTCTATCCAAGTGTGAAATATTTCCCCTTGGGGGGACACACTCCACCATCCAAGTATGAAATATTCCTCCTTGGGGGGACACACTCTACTATCCTAGTGTGAAATATTCTGCCTTGGAGAGGGGGGGGGGGTGGGGTGCACACTCCACCATCCAAGTGTGAAATATTCCCCCTTGGGGGGACACACTCCACCATCCAAGTATGAAATATTCCCCCTTGGGGGGACATACTCTATCAAATTAAAGTGTGAAATATTTCCCCTTGGGGGGACATGCTCCATCAAATATAAGTGTGAAATATTCCCCATTAGGGGGACACACTTCACCAAATCCCAATGTGAAATATTCCCCTATGGGGACACACTCCACCATCTATCCCCGTAAGACATTAAACCTGAGCCCAACCATCTCCACAAGACACTAAACTTGTGACATGATCCAAAATACCTACCCTATACAATAAACATGGTATGCCTAAGGTAAAAAGCCTCAGAAGAATTACACCCCTATCATCAACAACCTTGTTTCTGACATGGTATGCCTTAGGTTTAAAACCTAAGATGCATCACACATGAGATTGCCTCCAAAAAGGAAGAATGTACAAGTTCCCAACCTACCCAACATCTAGACATACCCAACATGCCCAATGTTACTACCTCCTATGACTGAAGGTTGCTGCCCTATCGAGATAGAAGCAGTGTAATTAACTAGCATCCACCTTGATATGGAACTAGGAATGAGTTTCATGAACATGAATTAAATCTATGAGGGAGACCCGGACTAGGCAAAAAGATCTAAGGAGGAATCCATGGAAGGAGGAACCAATATCCCATCACCCCGTTTCAATCAAGGAGCCAATATCACCGATTTAAAGTGATGAAATACTCTCACCTTTGGAAGGTGGGAATTCAGGGAAACAAAAGTAGCCTGATGTGCTGGCCTCGATTAAAGTGTAAGAAAAACAATTGGTGAATCCAATGTGAAACTCTTATCCTTAAACTATAGAGAAAAGTAGCGCTGGGGCATGATCAGATTTTCATGTCACTAGATCAAGATATTCGGCACCAGGTCCCACCAAGAAAGTGGTGGTACCAACATGAAACCCACATGCAACTTGGGAAAGATAACGTTGTGAATCCTTGGTGTGATACATTGTTATCATAGATCCCTACCTTATTTTAGGAATAATGGAAAACATTGGGGCATTGGGAATAACCTTTACTATATTTGTACTTATGGCTGAATCCATATGCCTAATAGGACTCAAACTATAAGAAATCAGTGAGAAAGAACCAACTAGTGCATGGGAAAGGGAAACGTTGGAATGGATATTTTGCACAACTATACTTCTACCATGACATCCACCACACCTTCAGTTGGTGGGTGCCCATGCCTCATCTCACCCTCCAAGTTCATTCAGAGGAGGGTGCTTGACACCCTTGTTTGTTGATATGTGTAGGAAGGGGTCATTCCCACCATAGATATGTTCCACCAAGACCTTGAGGGATCAACGCCTCACTAACACCGCAACCCTCGAGGGCCGCATAGGTGGAAACCACCCTCATTCCAATGGAAAATTGCTTCAGGAGCCTCTCACTGGAGCACTCTAGCAGCTCACTCCCCTAAACCAAGGAGGTAGGGGATGTTCAATTCATTCTTGCAATGACTGATACTTGGGAGTTACCCAGGAGGGATCCAACTAGGTTGTGTTAGTGCCTGAACTGACTGGTTCCATAGGTCGACAAGTAGGTTGGATTCATCCCCACTCCACATTCCCTGATCAAGAACACCCAACACCGACACCAGGGGAATATCTAGAATATTTCTCAACAAGAGGCATATTTTATAGCTCTAGTGACCCCTACCACTATCATCGTACCCCATCACATCCCTAAAAAAAGTGAATAGGGATCCGTCTTTTCCTATCTGGGATTGAGAAACCCACCACCTCATAGGTAGGCCGAGATGACTCTCTTGATCACTGGAACCACTGGTAGGCATTATGGTCCATCCTGTGATGAGGAAAATTAGTGAAAAGGTCCTCCCTGTATTGCCACCAACAAGTACAAAGTTCCTCTCCATGAAACCAACAATCAATACAGAGGTCATCCTTGCACCACCATCAACCAGTGCATAGGTTCTCCATACACTACCATATACCAATGCGGAGGTCCTCCCCGCACTATCACCAAACATCGTAGAATTCCTCCCATTTCCGAAGACATGCCCTGCTCTGAAGGACCATCCCAGGGTAGGAGGGAAACCACTCATAGTGGGGGTTGTGCCCGTGGTGCAGGCCGTAACCCACATGGAGAAAACCCAAGAGACTCTCAACAATCTTATCTTGGAGAAGCACCACACTGTCAGAGGCATAACCCTAGGAAATGTTATGTCATCATCAAACTCTCAAACTTCAAAGCGACAATAAACTCAATGAGAAAGCCTTCAACCCCACTTGAAGATTCTAGGGAAGAATATCAAAAATTGAGGCTTATGATCCAAAAATTTAAGGTCTATAAGATCCAAATATCCCTCCAGAGGTACCTATAGGTGGAGGATATTCTGTCCTCCTTATAAGGACTTATAGTGCAACTGTTTCACCACCAACAGTTTCCATCCTCTCCACCTCCATACAAGAATTTGGAGAGACCTTTGGGTTTGGATTTATCCCCCCGGATGATGGTGATAAGTCCACTGAGCCTCAAACGGATGCTTCCACCCTTGCACATGAGGCAACGATAAACACCCTCTCATACATGGATATGATCTTGAAGTTGGATTTGCCTCCAAGAGACATCCCAAAATGTAGAGGATATTTTACCCATGAGTCACCTCATCTTCTATTATATCATCATAAAAGTAGGTCTATGTTGATGCCACCACTTTTATCTCAGCCCGTGCCAATCTGGGCTTGGGCCGACCATGAATAGGATCACCCCCTAGAAGGGACCAAATGGACATGTGGGAGATTCTAGAGGTTGATCAGCTATTAGTTATGTTATTTTCACTTGATGCTTTAGATTTTGTCAACCCAGAGTCTCTCACCAAGGACTAGATAGTCTATTTTCACCAGATTATTTGGGAAAATTCCACCATATTTAGGAACGTTAGCTGACCTACCTAGGAATCCATTAGCACCTTGATTTCATTCACTAGCAGTTCAAGATGGTTGAGATCACGACACTCCCGATATCTCATCATATGAAATTTCATGGCTATCACCAGACTCTCTAGTATACCTACATTAAAATACTCACTTTCTTCCATCATGTCATGGAAGAGGCATCTCCACACATGCAAATCAGAGGCTGGGGATAATATGCTACCATCCATCTCATCCCTATCCTACAGAAGTGAAAAGAACTTCAATCTATCCCATATTTTGATAATGAAGGTTCCCCATTGATTAATTTTATAATGAATGTGGTGACCATCGAACTTCTAGAGTATTAGAGTAATAGGTCCATTAACGAAGGGTACATTAGGGAAAACCCACCTCAAGGGGTGATACAGTACCAGAAAAACCTCTCAGTGGGCGTTCACACTTGTCAATTGAGACAGGAATTGGGCCTCAGGTGTTCCCCAAATGAGATGTTATTTCCTACCCATTGGTATGTTTCAAAAGGAAAGGGACATGCCAAGATTGTCGACCCCTTTGATGTTACACTAAAAGAAGAGTCAAACCCCATGATAGTTGTATTTATTCAAGAGATCAAAGAGTATAAAAGGCTCACCATTGAGCTCATTAATGAGAAGCACCCAGAACATGAAAATATCCTAAGTCACCCTATCTCTCCTCTAGTGGGGCACCCAGTCCTCCTCGGTCAGACACCCTAATTTGAGCATAGTGGCCATATGCACCTGGTCAGGGCAAAAGCTGGGGTATATAAAAAGCAACCAAGATATAAGCCACCAACCCTGCCTGAGTAGTGTGATTATCCACATTAGGATCAAGTTTGTACTTCTCCTTGAGTTGATGAGTATGTCAATGCATCAGTGACCATAAACCATCACCAAGATGACATGATAGTTTCTATTATTGCCTATATCAAGGCTCTATAAACACGTCAACTGGAAATTATGCCCGAAGGAAAGTCGTACCCATCATGGGTGGACCATCTTCAAGCACCCATAGAGTTTTTTAATCCTATATTCACCTCGTTTAATGGGATGAGTGATCTGTTATAGTATTTGGATCACTTCGTCTCAAGATTCGGTCTAATGTTGGAGACTCCAAAATAGTTGGAAGCGGCCAAGCTCTAATGATTTGTCCAAAATTTGGAAGGGTCTTTGTTTGTCTGGTATAATAAGCTACCCACAAGGTCCATTTCTGGTTGGGAGGATCTTTATAGACAGTTCCTCTACCAGATCATACAATCATCACCAACATCTTTAAATAAAAGTATAGTCTAGATGAGCGAGTCTCCAAAATTTTCACCTGATAGAAGGGACTCATGTATTCACTTGGCATGCCGCTATCTCAGGAAAAGCTACATATGATGTGTGTGGAGAAATTTAGGAATGAGATGGTCCCTACCCTCATCTTTCTGAACTACTCAGGAAGATTTCGGGAGTTCTCTAAAAATGATCAACTTCTAGAGGAATCCTTATAGCAGGCTAAACAACAATCATGCCCATTTCCCCTTCCATCTCCTACGAGAAGGGTTATAAATGTAGAGATAGCTACCACTGTGAATGAAGAGGTTCCTAAGCCAATACACCTTCTAAACCCTCTATTAGTTGAGACTTTCCAGTTGAAAGATAACCTAGTGTATCCCCGTCAGGCACAACCACACCAAGTGTAGCCGCCTCGATGAGAGAATGTGGCCCTGACCCCTCAACAAGGCTAGGCTCCCAAGATGCCTTTCAAAGAAATAATGAACATGACCTATTCTTTCAAGGATTTTTAGGTCCTAGGATACTTCATATGAGCCCTAGAAAATGGAATTCTAAAATTCTAGAATGAAAGATAACCTAGGAGGTTAGAATCACTAGCCGTGCAAACCATTACCCATATCACAGGATCCTTGGACACACCATCAAAGAATACTTGGATACAAAGATTGGATCTAGGACCAAGTATATAATGACTTGGTCAAGTTGGAAAAAATTCTAGCACATGTAACACATGCCTTAGCTAACCTCGATAGTGATAGTGAAGACTCTAACGAGTGGAAATAGGTTCCCAACCATGGGACATAGAATTACCATGACTAGTTGGCTCGTAAGGCAGTCTCTCATGCTTATGGTATCATCTGCGCCTGTTTGAGAAAACTAGAACCTCTTATGGTTTTTGTGCCTCCTCCGACCACTGCCTCTACATATGCGTCACAATATTTTGAGTCTCAGGAGAATATACATCAATGACACAAGGGAAATCATAGTCCCTTTCTAGTGTTGAAGCCTACTTACACACTAAAAGATTTTATGCCTCCCAATTTGGGAGATGCGCCCTGGTTCCACCCATCCTTGGACTATTCCATGGATGAGGAGTAGGAATACACCTCCATAAATGCTATTGAACTGGTGGAACACTTCACAACGCCTGACAGAAAGGAACGCCATGCGGACCCCTCAGGCTCCTCCAGCCAACACCATCAAAGGAGTGGTGGAGTACATGCCAATAGATAGAATGCTCATGTTAGTATCTCAAAACATGATGTTCATGCTACTAAAACCATGTAGTAAGCCTTGAATATAGATCAACATGACAATTCCTCCCATTCCACTTCATTAGGTATTCCCCCACAACAGACTGTATTAGTTGACCATACAACTCTGCCACAACTGCACCGTGATCAACCACATCCATCTAGGGTTCAGAATCATCAAACCAAAACTCAAACATTAATTGTTTAGAGTAGGATAATTAGTAAGCATCAGATTATCTCCAGTATTATGCAGACCCCAATGGTTCATCCAATGACATCTTCTATGCTCCTTTCCAAAGAATGACCCACCATAGGTAAAAATATTCACCTGTAATGAAAGTACGATGTTCTAAAGAACATAAATAGTAAACCCAAGAGAATTTTAATTCTTTAGGCTCTCCAATTGTCAAAGTAAATGTGAGATTCCCTTTTTAAAGAGTTGAAACTTCCCCTTTAGTTTGAGGTTGAGGTAGTTTCCACTGATGCCTACTACGCAGAGGAGGACCAACAAGATAAATGTCAAGATGTTATCTCATTTTTTGGAGAAGATGAGGCATTACGATCCAGGGGAATATAAACCCACTATATATCACAGGCTAGTTCAATGGTGTGGAAATCCCCCAATTTCTAGTGGATACTAGCTCTGAGATTAACCTCATTCCTACCCGAATGCTCCATAATCTAGGACTCACAGAAGCAGATCTGACTCCCTCCAACCTGACGATTCTGGGGTATGATAAGAGTGAGCAGAATCCGCATGGAAAAATTTGGCTGAAGACTCAGTTTGGTAGTTTGATATCAAGCATTGAATTTATGTTAGTCTCGTAGTATACTATCTACAATGTTCTGCAGGGAAGAACCTAGATTCATTTTCATGCAGTGGTCCCCTATTCATACCACTAGTGCCTCAAATACTCTCTTAATGGTCAATTAGGGTTACTCGAGGGTGATGTGTCCCTCTTTGACTCATGTGAGACTCTCTAACTAGACACTAGATATTAAAAAAGGTAAGGAAATTATGTTCATACCAATAGGGTTGAGCACATCAATTTCACCAACGAGCTAATGACTACTATAGCCAGACCATGGTAGACTTGAAGGAAATTTTTTTTCTCCCAATTCATCAGCTAGAGCCCATGATGCCAGACCTGGGGGTTATTTCATTGTCTCTAAAAAAATTTCTCACATATTACCTCTTTCTCCTACAACATACATGACCAAATAATATTAGAAGACCCTACTCCTATGAAGTACCAAGAAGTTCACCCATGGACACTGATCCACAACATTACTGCAAGTTCTACAAAGTAGGGATGGATCAACAAAAGTTGACTCATCACTATTTATTTCATATCAAGAGTGGACCTTGTAGTCAGAAAACTTAATGGAATCGGTTCTCTAGATTCTGTCTCCATAATCTCAGCAGAGCGGGAACCCCTCGACGAGGATTATGTATCCATCAGAGCAGACATTGGTGCTCTCCCTCATTCAGCTTGCCTGGATGATCCACATCCTCCATTTAGTCCCTCTGTCTCAGATGATGACAAGTATTTGGAATACACCCATCCTGCATTTGAAGAGGGTGTCTCCACCACATTTTATGAGTTAACCTAGGTGAAACTTGGCACTGAGGAAGATCTGAGGCTGACACTGATCAATACATCCATGTATTTAGAGGAATAACATTAGTATGTGGCCTTCTTGAAATAGTTCTCCTGGAGATATGATGAGATTCCAAGGCTAGACCCTCATATTTTCATTCATCTCCTTGGCCTCCTAGTGGGTCATCGTGGGTTCAAATAGTCTCCCAAAAAGATACACCCCTCTCATGGTGTTATGGTCAAGGATGAAGTTGAAAAGATTATTAAATCAAACTTTTTTAGGGAATTCTAGTACCCCAGGTGGCTATCCAATATTACCCTAATTAGGAAGGAGAATAAGAAGATCAAAGTTTTCATTAACTTATAGGATCTCAATATCCATTTTCCAAAGTATGATTTTCCCATTCTAGTGATTGAGTTATTGATTGATGCTATATCTAGGTTCTAGGACCTCTACTTTATGGACATATACTCCGAGTGAAATCAGATCCAAACGGCCCCTAAGGATGAGGATTCCACTGCCTTCCGGGCACCCTAAGGAATTTTTTTTCTATCAGGTGATTCCCTTTAGCTTGAAGAATTCTGAATCCACTTACCAACGATCCATGAATGAAATCTTTAAGCCAATTCTCAGGATATTGGTGGAGTGTTATGTGGATGATCTGATGGTCAAATCTTACTAGTGTCAGGACCATCTTATGGATCTTGAGAAAGTTTTTTTCTTCCTCCACTCCTGACACTTGAAGATGAACCCCCTTAAGGGTGCATTTGGGGTTACCTATAGGAAATTTCTTGGCTTTTTCGTAAGGTACATAGGTATCGATATTAACCCAGGGAAGATCAAGACCATCAATCAAATTCCTCCCCAAGAAATCTCTGGGAGTTTCGGGGCCTCCAAGGCCAGTTAGCCTACATATGATGATTTATTGAAAATTTGGATAGAAAGTGTAAGACCTTATCGAGGATCATGAAAGAAGGAACCATTTACCAGTGGGATGAGGAGTGTTATACATCCTTTTAGGATATCAAGAAGTACCTGCTACAATTTCTAGTTTTGATGCCACCCATCTTAGGGAAGCATTTGTTCCTTTATGTGACCACCCTAGAATGGTCCCTTGACACCCTCACATCCCATAAAAACAACGAGGGTAGGGAAAACATCCTTTACTATCTCTGCTACATGTTTCTCGATATGGAGACCAGATATTCCCCTAACGAGAAGTATTTCCCCATGTTGGTTTTTACAGTGTAGAAGTTGCGACATTATTTACTATACCATGAGATATAGATGGTGTCTCGAGTATACCCATTAAATTATATCCTCTATCACCCCATGATGATGGTATAATTGAAACACTAGTCAGTAATCCTCAAATAGTTCAACATTAGGTTTTTCCCACAAAAGGCCATCAAATTCAGGCATTGGAAGACTTCCTGGCCACACATCCAACCCCTGAAGAACTACCCCTAGATGTTGATTTCCCAGATGAATCTATTCTATCAGTGGATCAGGAAGTACCATGTTAGAAGATGAATTTTGATGGTGCCTCCCAGAGCCCAACCGGTATAAGTCTCAATGACCCCAAGCTTAACAGGGTAGGCTTGGAGATCATTTTCATCACCCCAACATAACATGTCTTTCCATACTCGTTCTTGTTTTCATAAGGCTGTACCAATAATGAGGTATAGTATTAGGCTCTCATTAATGGTATTGAGTTGACCCTCGAGATTTATGTACCTTGTTTACACATGAATGGATACTCTGAGTTAGTCATCAAATAGATCAAGGGTGACTATGTCATCAGAAAGTAAGTGTTAGTGCCCCTACTGGAACATACCTATCAGCTGATGGCCCTATCCCCTTCCCAGTCGAAGGTGACCCATGTTCCTCAGTCTCATAATGGTCAAGACAATACATTGAAGGGATAGATGCATATCTTGCAGTACCTGACCAGGATGAGCTGCTCATTCATGTGGCATGTCGGAGGGTCATCACACCTGCCACTTCAGATGATGGTGACCAACATGTAAATCAGTTACATGTCAGTACTTATATTCTAGGGCCCTAAAATCCACCCACAATTGAGGAAATTATTGATTGGATAATCCCTTCATTAAGTATCTTCAGTGTGATATTCTCCCACCATACCAAGCCAAACATGAGTGAATCTGCCGGTGTGTATCACCGTTTACCCTCTAGAGTGGGATTCACCTTGAGAAAACCCTCTACGGGCATGGTTTTGATAGAATTATCCTCTTTCACATCCAAGTATATGAGATACCTTAGGTTATATAGGAGGTCCATGTTAGAATCTGTGGCACCCATCAAAAATGATAGATGCTCTCCCAAAAAATTCACAGGTCAGGATACTTTTGGACCACTATGGTTAATGACTGCATTGAGTTCTCTAAGATATTTCATGCATTTCAGATCCATGATAACTTTGTGAATAGACCTTCAGAGATTATACACACCACCATGTATTCTTATCACTTTATAGTATGGGGACTTAACATTATGGGGCCATACCCTCCAGTGACAACTTGGTAGTGCATGTTCATTTTTACTATAGTAGACTTATTTTCCAAATGGCCAGAAGTGGTTCGCCTCAAAGAAGTAAAAACATGGTATGTGAACAAGTTTTTGATCTCCCACATCATCCATCAATTTTGGAGTTCCTCACGCTATTATCACTGATAATGGAACCAACTTCCAGGCTGTCAAGTTGAAGAAATTATATTCCAAGTAAAACATGTCTAACCATACTTCTCGTTACCATGCATAGGAAAATGGGTAGATTAAATCATTCAAAAAGACTCTCTCTAACATCTTGCATAAAATTGCAGGATATAACAAAAGATGTTGTCCCAAAAATCACCCCAAAACCCTCTAATACTATCGACCAATGAATCGAAATTCCACCCAAGTGACCCTATGCTCCATGGTGTATAGAATAGAGGTAGTCTTACCAATTGAGGTTCAGTTTTTGTTGCTTTGAACACTTGTTTATGACCAGTTGATGCTAAAAAGAATGACAAAATTCCATTTAGCTGATTTGGAATCCCTCCAGGAAAATAGGATTTAGGACTTGCATAACTTGGACAAACACCAAAATAGGTTAGTAAGAGCATTCAACAAAAAGGTTCACCTCTACTCCTTCCTCTAGGGTGACATGGTACCGGCTCTCATAACACCGATGATACCTGAAAAAAAGTGATGAAGTTGGAGTCCAAGTGGGAAGGACCTTACATTATCCATAAGTTCTATTCCAATAGATCATACTCTTTGATCACTATGGATAGAGAGCAAATCACAGCTCCCACCAATGTCAAGTTTCTCAAGTAGTACTTCATGTGAAAACCCTGTGGTCTTGGCGTTATGAACTTAAACTATTTTCAATTGGTCCAAACTCTATGACCATAAACTAGGATTCATAGTCCAAACATTATGACCTTAAACTATTTTCACCCATGACAGTTCTATCTCTACGAATTTAAACCAGTAGGAACCATAGTATCAGTTGTATGAATTTAACTAAAAATACCAATGTCCTCAGTGCACGATATTAAACCATGGTCTTAACCTATTAAATAAACTCAAGATGCATCACATACCAACTATGGGATGATAAAAATCAATTTCCATAGCATACGACAATAAACTACAGTCTGAACCTATTCAATGAACACATTATTCCTTACATACCAAGTGTGGGATGACCAAAAAAGTGAAAGCCTTTAGAACACGATGATAAACTGTAGCCTTACCCCATGTCATAAACATGATATTCCCCATAGAAATTGTGGGATTCCTCAGTGCCCCCACTTCCAGCATCGATTTCCTACCATGCCAAATCTCCAGAACTTAGTATGGCTTGATTCCCATTCCCATGGAATATGTAGTGATTCCTAGACCACCTATTTTCAGTCCCATCTACTAGTTTATCATAAAACCTTACCCTAGGGGTGGGGTTACATTAACCAACATTTATCCCTTTGTCCCCACATGTGGTCCTAGCATTACAAACTTAAACTATATATAGTTTGTTTTAAGGTATTTATGTGGCACATGGGATTTCATTGTGATCCTTTCACATCGGTTTTCACCTCTTTTGTTCCATGAAAATACGCTTAAAATAAACACTCTCCTAGTCTAATCATCATGAATTTAAATTGTTTTCCAAATTCCCCTTGGTCCTAGTAGAATGACCTTAAAATTCAAGGCTGATTTTCTTCTTTACAACATCTAAACTATAGAACATATATCCCATCATCATTAGAGGGGATGGACCCACCTATTTTTAGTATTGGTCTTCTACCATACCATATTTTCTAGAACTATGTGTGGATTAATTCCCATTCCCACAGGATACATACTAATTCCTAGACCTCTTTTCTTCAGGACCAACTCAACACTAACCCATTTTGGGGTCTCACCATGGTCCAAACCTTACAACCTTAAACTGTGTGCAACAAGTTTTAAGATTTCATTGTGTGCTGTAGAGCCTCTTTGTCACCTTTCATGTTTTTTTAACTCTTTGAAACCACACAGACATCCTTGAAGTAGCACCCCATGGTCCAAGCTCTATGAACTTAAAATAGGATTCTTGGTTCAAGCACAATGACCTTAAACTATGTTTATCTAGCCTCCTTGGACCCATATTCACATAGTTTTCTCCACCCCAACATTTTAACAACCTAGTTCCCCTTCTCTTTTTCATCGTGTCCTCACTCTATAGGATTTCCCCTCCGACATCGGTCTTCTACCACACCATCTTCTAAAACTACATGTGGATTTATTCTCATCTCATGGGATACATAGTGATTCCTAGATCTCATATCTTGTGTCCAACCCCCTTCATCAACTCATTACAAGATCTTTCCTCCCCCAACATCATGACGTTGACTTGTGTATGATTTGTCAGGTTTTTTGGGGTAATGGGTATTTGTGGCCCTCCTTTCATGTTAGTTTATCACTCTTTCATGCCACAAAAGCCTCCTTAGGACACCCTTACCCCTTTGGTCAAAGATATGTGACCTTAAACTAGAAACTTTCCCTGGTCTGAGCTCTATGACCTTAAACTAGTAGAAACCATAGTCTGAGTTGTATGAATTTAAACTGAAAAGACCAATTTCCTTAGCGCACAACATTAAACTGTAACATTACCCCATAAAAAGTAGGTATTCCACATATGATAAATATGGTATGAACAAAAAAATATCCTTATCACATGACGTTAAACTATATCCTTACCCCATATAAATCTGGGATGCCTCATATGAAAAATATGGGATGAAAAAAATTAATGTCCTCAACACACGATGTTAAATTGTAGCCTTAACCCATATAAAACTAGGATGCCTCATATGATAAATATGGGATGAACCAAAACAAACATCCTTATCACACAATGTTAAACTGCATCCTTACCCCATATGAAACTAGGATGCCTCATAATATGAGATGATTTGATATCCTCTCCAGAGGGGATGTCACCCCTCAGTGTCAGTTTCCTACAATACTGTATTCTAGAATATGCATGGCTTGATTCCCATTTTCATGGGATATGTAGTGACACTCAGATATCTCATCTTGGTCCCAACCCTACTGTCAACTCATTTTAGGTTTCTTCCCTTCTAGGTTAGTCTTGATTATCGCCTACTGACATGATCATCCAGGTTATTTGAGTGTATAGCGGAACAACTCCCAGTGCACTCAATATTACCTTCGGGACATTCCCTACTTCCACTTCTATACTTTGAAATTTCTTCGATTTGGAACAATCATCATTATCCTGGTCTAAATAGGCTCTCTAATGGAAATGTAACCTAGTTACACTAGCTCACCTACCATCCTGGGATCACACATCAAAGATCATTAATAAAAAATAGAGGCTCCCATGTTTTGAACTCATTCAATGGTCAATTATTCATTTGTTCTCCCCATCCTCAACAGACGCAGGTGTATAACCTGTGTTTTGATCATGATTAATAGTAGTTCCCTTCTCATTGTTCATTCCCCTTTTACTATCCAAGTCCATCATGGAATTGGTTGGTCACTTTGGACCCTTGTTATTTTCTCCCCTATAAATAGTAGGAACTTCGTACCACTCCTTGTTTATCGCATCGAGCATGGATCACATGGGATTAGGAGTTAGAAGGGAGTTTTCCTCAAGCATGGTTTATACACATGATTTCCCTATGGTCCAACCTCTATGACCTTAAACCAGGAGCCTAGGTACAAGCATCATGGCCTTAAACCATTTGCAAGGCATCTTAGAGATGTTTTTCATGATATCAGGTGGCCTCTTAGGCCCCTCCTTTCACATTAGGTAACCTTTATTCAATACCATGCATATTCCTTCAAGACACATAGCCCATGGTCTATGAATTATGTCTTTAAACTATTTTCAATTGGTCCGAACTCTATGACCTTAATCTAGGTGCCCAAGTCCAAGCATCACGACTTTAAACTATGTGTAATCTATCTTGGGAATGTGTTATGTGGTGGAAAACCTCCTTAGCCCTCAATTCATGATGGGTCACCTCCCTTCTGTACCACACTCCTCTAACACATTCTCCCCTATGGTCCATGCATTATGACCTTAAACTATTTATAGCTAGTCCAAACTCTACGACCTTAAACCAGGATCCCAAGTCTAAACATCATGACTTTAAACTGTGTGAAAGTCACCCAGAGAATGTGTTGTGTGGAATAAGGCCTCATTGTACCTCAATTCACATTAGGATGTCACCCTTCTATGCTAAACATGTCCTTTTGGGATGTTCACCCAATGGTCTGAACTCTATGACCTTAAACTAGGATCCCAGTTCTAAGCATCACAATCATAAAATGTGTGCAAGATGTCTCCAAGATGTTATGTATGGAAGTGGATGAATCTCATAGGATCATCATTCACATAGGGTTATCTCTCCCCTATTCCAAACACATCCCTTTGAGACACAAAACCCTATAATCCAAGCATCATGACCTCAAACTTTGTGCGACTCACCCCATATGTTTTTGTTTGGTGAAGAGCCTCGTCGACATGCCATTTCCTTCAGTTTTGAACCCTCCGGTATTATAAGAACCTTTCTAAGAGTGATCCCCCATAGGTCCAAGCATTATAACCTGAAACTATTTACAACACCATGTTCCAAGCTCTATTATCTTAAACTAAGAGTCATGGTTTGAGCATTATGACCCTAAACTATTTGAAACTTCTTAGTTTGACTATTATGACCTTAAATTATCAAAGGAAAGAGGAAAAAACATTTTTTAGGTTGAAAATATATAGGGGGAACCTGATAAAGAGTCATAATACCCCCTGTCAGGTCACTCCTACAACTTGGGTAGGAATAAGGGGACAAAAATAAATAGGTACAAAGCTATCATGGACCCACTATGGACCCTAGAAAAATATGATTGTGCTCACTGAACCCACCACTTCAGGAAAGCGTTAGAGACGAATATTAATAACCCTTTTCCTCATGAGCCCCTCTAGGGATTCCCCCCATTGTGTTACCCTCTTACGCCCCCTTCCACCTTGGCTGAGTAGGTGTTATTCACTTTGTTTCACACGTCCTATTCACATGATGCTAAACTATGTTACAAAAATCCCAATCACATGAAATTAATCCATGTGATACATCATCCTCACTGTATGAAGTTAAAACTACACATCCATTGTCCTCATTGCATGATGTTAAAATATTAAGCATCTTAGTCCCTTTCCTGAGAATTCTATTTCCCTCTTCAGTGTCGGTCACCTACCACATCAGTCTTGTCCCTTGACTATCGCTCAGAAATCAAGACGATGCTTCTATTCGAAGATGAGTGCGACCTTTGTTCAGACCGATACTCCTACCCAATGTGTTCAAATCAATGGTCGTGTAATTACAAAAGTTTTTAACTCCATTAAAACATTCCATCAGTTCATCCCCATGCTTCACATATCCCTTGTTTTGGATCCCCTTCCTCCTCCATGTCCGAATGGCCCCCCTAATGGCATGGTGTTTGGTCACAATGGATCACCTACCATCCTAGGGACACACCCCTAAAGACTTATAGTGACATTTTGAGATCGGTCCTATGTTTCAAACATGTTCAACATATGACCCTCATTTTTTGTCCCCATCCTCAGTAAAATGATAATGGATTTTGTATTTTGAACATGTTCAACATTTATCCTCCATAATCAAACCACCCCTTTGTGTTCCAGAACTTAGGTGTCTCAATTCACACTCTTTATCCCCCTTTTTTCTAGTATAATCCAACACACCTATCATCACCCCATTAGTGTACTAGTGCATAGTGAGAAATCAAGTCAGATGTATAGAGAATCCCACTCTCCTACCAAAACTTTCTCAGTCAGGAAAATTCTAGTGGTCAATAAACAAGTTCATACCCCAAGTGTTCGACCATTGTCTGATACTCTCATATATAAATGATCAATCACATGATCGTCCCTTGTTTCTCACATCGATCATGACTCACAAGGGCCTAGGTATTGACTGTTACTTATCTCATTAATATGTTTGAAGTGTGACCGTAAAGTGAGGAAAAAGAAATGTGTTCATGCATAAGAGGAGTTTAAAACAAATACAACTAAAAATCATACAAGGGTCATCCACACACTGAAGCCGGTCTTTTTTTTTGAGTAAAACAAATACCCCCTAGGGCTCCACATTGGCAATTGACCGCTCAATCCCATCTAGCCTCTGGCGTGTGGCCTCTAGAAAATGTTGTATCCTAATGATCTTTGCCTCTTCCTCCTTATCCATAGGTTGAATATAGAGACCCTATCCTTTTACACATAACATTACATGATTTTAAGCATAATAAAACATCATATTACAATCCAAGGATCGTAGATTCTATTATCTAGGAAGAATAAGTACATAAAACTTAAAACATGGGACTAAATATAACATTTCTTTGTTTAGTGTTCATAAAGAGATCCTAAATTCCATTGTACTCATACATATTCATAGGAAATATGGGGATAAAATGAACAAATGGATGACCTAAAAAGACCAGAAAGAGAATAAAAATAAGAAATAAAGCTTTATCACATGGGTTAGAAGGCATAACATAATGATGTAAAAAGGCATGAAAGATATGGAATCATAAAATATAAACATGGGATCATATAAAAACGAATTCATAGTAATGTGGAAGCAACATAAAACATGAATTTAGAATGATTCAAGGCTATTTGAACAAAGAGGATCACAAGTCAAAGTTAACCACTAAGACTGTTGCACATGTTAGCACGAGTCAAGGCTAACCGCCAAGACCATTGAACATAACGTTTCATGAGACTCAACTTTAACCAATGAATTGGATTTCTATCTAGGTTCATGCATTATAACATGTTCATGAATATGATTTTCACATATAGAATCATACATTATCAATCATACTTAAACATAAGGGTACCCATAGAAAGAAATGAGTATCATAATCATGTCATAAATCACAATGAATGGGCGTATCATACAAGTGTCCATAAAATAAATGGATTAAAAAATACATGGAAATTCATGAGGGAAAATGATCACATATTATGGTAAGTGATTTCAAATAGAAGTGACAATAAGTAAGAAGTGTATTTAATAAATTTTAGCATTAAAACATTTTAGCACGGTTTTAAGAAAAATACTAAAGATCATTTAAAATAGAAAAGGGAATAATATTTTATATAAAACCAAAAGTGAACCAAGAAGGTTTTAATAATAAAAAGAGTGGTTTTATAAAAAATATTTTGGCTTAAAAATAGATTATATAGTGCTTTTAAAATTGAGTAAGAATTCAGGAAGTTCCCTTAAAATGGGTTTTATTTTTGGGAAGTATTGATGAGGGAACCATTTAAAAACATGTATATCCCAAAAAGAGAATGATGAATGGAAATTTTTAAATAATTTTTGATAATTTAAACAGTATTTATAATATTTACATAAAAATAACAGATAAATTCATTTGGGAAAACATAAATATAGAGTAATTCGAATGAATAATGGAGGTTCGGGTAGAATCCCTTACTTTAAGTCTGAAGGTGTCCTTCACTTGATCTTAATGTCCTAGATAACAAAATTACATTAATTAATTAATATTTAAAGAACCCCTTATTCATTTAATTTATTTAATACAACCTTATTAAGTTCATTCATGACCTTTTGGATGAGTTAAGAGGTTCAATTTCATTGTTTGGGAGCGTTTGTTTCCTTAGTTTTCATGATTGGTTTACTTATATACATGTAAGGATAAACATGAAATATGAAAATGGTTTTCCAGAATTGAAGTTGTATGTTATTAGTGAAAATTCAATAGATTACTTTATTATAAAATTCATTTTTTTATTTGTAGTGAAGATGAATTATTATATAAAACTTTAATGACAACTATTTTGGTTAATTGGTGGTTTTTTGATCGCATCGAACACATTTTGATTTATAAATTAATATCATGTGTACAAGAGATTATAGAACCTTAAATTAGAAATAATAAATATATTATAGCCTGGTTCAACCATAGAAATGGTTTCATGTCCAGAATTGAATACGGTAATAGAAATTGAAAACCCGTCATCCTTGAATGTGATAAATTAACACATCTCGGATGATGTTTTTATTTCTAGTATAAAAGGACGAGAAATGAGAGATGATGATGAATTATTACATTATCATAACAAAATTAAATTAAATTTAAGGTATTGGAGTTATCATAACATTTGGATGAAAGGAGGTGAGGAAAAAAAAGGAAAATAATGGAACTTGAAAGAAAATAAAAGAAATGAAAAGAGGAATTTACCTCTTGAATACATCTTCCTTGAGAACCTCTTTAGGGAAGATAATTTGGTATTTTTAAGAGAGAAAGGTCTTATGAACATGGGATATGATATTAGGGAGATATTTGGGCAGAATTTAGACAAGGAACAAGGCGTGAGAGGAGTGAATAGAAGAGGTAAAGAGGGGTTGTATTTATAGTGGAGGAGAGGAGGTATTTCCCATTATTTTAATCATTGGTTTAATATTTTTGCTCAAGACTATGAATAGTATTGATTATTATAACCAAAAATAGTAAGGAGTTCATGTGAGTTTTAGATAATGGCCTCACATCATCCATACATCATCTGATGGCATCATAATTCATGTATTTAGCATTTATCATAAATTATCGTATTTTACTATTCACAAAAAATTCAAGTATTTTAGAGAAATTACAAAAATTCACCCAAAACATTTTTTGACGTGTAGACTTAAAAAATGAAATCCATTTTATTAAAATAATTTTCTAAATATGAGAAATTTATTTTTTAATTAAAATCATAATTTACTTCAAAAATACAAATTTTAAAATTAAAACTGCTTTTCTAACACTTTGAAAAAATTAATTGAGGTCTATTAAAATTATCTTATAATAATAATACATAAAAATAATAATTTATGAAATAATTTTATGAAAATAAATTCTCTTTTAATTTATTAAATTAATCATAAAATTGTAATTAAATATACACGACTTACAAAAATACAAACACTTAATTAATAATTTTTAAAATATTTACTTACTTATAATATGATATAATCATATCATATTTTCACTTATAATATGGATACATATTATTTATACTTTCATTAGTGATGTTACTATTCAATTGGCAGGTTTACTATTCATAAGGGTCACATTACTATTCCAAAGGTCAAGTTACTATTTCATCAGTATATGTTCCTTAACTTCAAGAGATACCTTTTATTTCACTCATTATTTATTTATAAGGTTTTTATTTTGTTTTATTTGTAATATTATATGATTATAATATAAGAAACAATTATAAGAAGGGAATTCCATTGATAAAACATTGGGTCATTATAGTGAAGCTCTTCGACCCTGATTTGCACCCGGATCTACTCAGAATAGAACTCAACTATCTAATATACTTCATCTTCTGCTTGAGATTCAACCACCTCCAACTGAGACCTCTACTAGCTGATGATCTCTTATTGGGAATTGATGATGGCTGCATTCTTTTTCACTTTCTCTTGAAATTATTGAAGTTCCTGATCGGATGTTTAGAGATTCTTGGTTCCATAAGATTTCTCCTAGTTCTAGGTGATGTCAAATTCTTGAATTTCTGCATACACCTGATCGATAGGGTAGTCATGGACCAACATGTAGAAGCTACGAGCATCCAACTCTCCGATGTCCAAGTTTTGTAGCAAGTGGAGAAGGGACCTGATCCAGATCACTAAATGCGACTCTGAAGTGTGAGAAATAAAATTATGAATGATCCTCCACACCGTGCACCAGATGATGCAATTCTATTCAGTAACATCAGACCCAGAATATTCAAATTCCTTGGGTGGAATAGTTTCGTACTCTAGGAAGGCCATAAGGACAACAACTATAGGGTATTTTTCTAGGATTCTCTTAGATGGGTCGAGGTCTAGGTTAAGAGGAAGGTTATTTTCATCTGAATCTTTATTGGATACACTATCTTTAACAACCTCGAGATTATATACTTTAGAGGTATCAATTACATCCATGATGGGATGTCCTCTTGGAATTGAGGCCAAATCATCTTGGATGAATGGATCCCTGAGAGTTATCTCAACCATTGGGGGAGATGCCCTAGGTTCCCCAACCATAGTCATTTTTTGGGAACACACCCTTCCGAGCACTATGATAAACATAAAATACATGCTAGTTAGTTTGACTAGTGATGATGGATTTTAAAAACATGGATCACATAAGGGAGAAAGACTTATAAAGGGAAAGAATTTGGGCAAGTCCTAGTCCTAGAATTTCAGAAGGAAATTCCCCCACTAGAGACCCCTCGACACTGGTTATAACTACAACAGCTGGCACCTGAACCATCAATACTGTATGGGAGGGAGCCACATAAGACAAAAAAACACATTGATGCAAGATACATAAATAGATCTATGTGTAACGTCCTGACTCGGGTTCCACACACTGGTTCCCCAAGTCGGTCAGTCACATGACCTCAAGCGTGCCTCCCCATATGCCAGAGACTGTTGATTAGTAGTAAGGATCTAATAAGTCAACCATGGGGAGAATATACCATCTTTTATCAGAGTAATACACTAGTGTAAATAATAAACAATGGAGGAAGTATATATAACCATAAACAATACCCATATCTCATGATAATCAAAAAAGGAAATACAATATCCAAACTAAAGTAGAAAACATGCCATGCTAATGTACGCATAAAGTGTCTAAACTAAAAACCCAAAAGAAAGACCCCTAGTGGGTCTCGAACCACATATAGTTCCCTCAACCATGCTCTATTCCAAATAAACCATCTAACACAGGGACCTTTCCCTTAACCTGTCCCGCATCCATGAAATATATTTGGGTACCAATCAGGCAGACCAAGTAGGGTGTGCGTAAAAATTAGTAGGTCACCACCAACGGTGTCTAAAAAAAATCCAATCAATAAGAAGTCTATGTAGTTTCATAAAGAAATAATTACAATGCATAAGTAAATAAGTATCACATTATCAATTAATTTTATTAAACCACATAGACCACCCGGTTCCCTAGGACACCCATCCCTCAATATCTCCTTTGGCCCACACTGGGTCTGAACTATGTTACGTATTCAATTCACATTTCATTATATCACATGGGATTATATTATCTATGTCACTTCAATTTCATTATTATGGCCACTTGGAACCATAGTCCAATGCCAATGTTTTGGGTGTAGAACGCTGTGTTTAGCACCACATTTATCAATCATGTATATATATCATGGGCATAGAACATCCTATCTCACACCACAATTCTCAATCAGCATATATTTCATTGGCATAGATATCCATGTCTAGCACCCCATTTATCAACCATGCATACATATCATTGGCATAGATCTCCATGTCTAACAGCCCATTTATCAACTATGCACACACACACATATATATCATTGGCATAGATCATCATGTATAGCCCCCCATTTATCAACTATTCATACATATCATTGGTGTATATCGTCATGTATAGCACCCCATTTATCAACCATGCATATATATCATTAGTGTAGATCATCATGTCTAGAACCCCATTTATCAACCATGAATATATATCATAACATATCAAAATATTACATGTATCTCATTGTCACATGTTTTCACATTGTCACGTTAACCAAGATTAAACAACATTAATCCTCTTATCAAAATTAATCACCACAAATTACATTAATTAATTCATAAATTAATTAATCCAAGTCCATTAATTAATTTGATAATTAATTAATAATATCAATTTCCATTAATTAATTAAACAATTAATTAACCACATATTTCCCATTAATTAATTCACTAATTAATTAATAACATATCTTTTGTTAATCAATTTAACAATTAAGTATCCTTAATTAAATATTCAGCATTGTGATAATTAAACCAAAAATTAAATATCTATAATTATAAATTTAAACACTCTGATAATTAATCCATTAATTAATTATCTTGGTTCCACAATTCCATTACTCAATTAAAACCCCAATTTCCCCAATTAATTAATTGAGCACATTAATTAAGTCAATTTAGGAATTCTAATTGCTAAACGAACCCTAGAAGTTTCTACAATCACATACACATAATTAATATCATGACTTTGGGAATTGAATAATAAACCACCTACATCGATTCGTTGATGAATGAATGCCCAATGGAAATTTTCAAAATCAAACAACACAATGACATAGATCGAGATCTAGATCTAAAACCCTAATTCAAGACTAACCAAAACAAGATCTCTTAATTCTAGATCTATATCCACAATCCTAGATCTAGATTCACATAATCTAGATATATATCTAGCAAAATAGGAGATAAATTTACACCAAAAGAATGAGATAAAGAAGAAGGATGAATGAGAAATCAACGTGATAGGATCCACTTACCTAGAGAGGAGAAAGTCTTCGATAAGGGCTTTGAATCGCAAAGAATGGAGATCAGATGACCTCAGAATTCATTCAGAGATCTCAAAAATTGTGAAAGACCACCTAGGGTTGAATGTGGGTCAATTTGGGATTAATTCAGGGGATCTAGAATTTTTAAAATTAAAATTTTGGAGACTTTAATTCCCACACATGGTCAGTTGGGCTGGGGAACACGGTTTTCCCTAACCATGCACCTAAATTATGCACCTATTATTTCAGGTGTGCACAGTTGCACCTAAGAGGGTGCACAATTTACCAAACCATGCACCAACTATGAAAATCACCTCTGCTCGGGTTCACACAGTTAGCTGGGTTGGGCCGCACGGTTAGGGAAAACCATACACCAACCATGAACTACCATATATTTTTCATTTTTTCTCAAAATTCCACCCAAACACACCCCAATTAATAACCCAAAAAAGTACCTAGATAAGAAAAAAGGAGTACCTGAAATCAATCCCCAGTCAACTCCAAAAAATTTCAGGATCTTACAATCTTCCCACCTTATAACAGCTCATCCTTGAGCTGAACTCCCAAGTATCTCTAAGATTCTAAGACAAAAATATTGGGCCATTGATCCCACATATTCTATTCCCTTTCCCATGTTTCCTCCTACACATGCCCATATTTCCATAATACACAAACTATCGACACGATCTTTCCCCACAACACTTTTTCACTGCGATCCAACACACATATTAGATGCTCCTCAAAGGATGAATTTACCTCAAGCTCAATTTCATCCACATAAATCACATGATAATGGTTGGGGTGATACTACCGAAGTTATGATACATAGAAAACATCATTCATAACAATTTATTTATGTGGAAGATCCAATCGGTATGCCACCGAACTGATTCTCTCCACAGCCTCAAAAGGACCAAACAACCTGGGAGATAACTTTTCCTACCTCTGTATCCTATGATTATCCAACCTAGAAAACACCCAAAGGAATACATGATCACCCTATATAAACTGTAGGGGTCATCAAAGTCTATCATCATACAAATTATATCTACTCTGAGCTATAGGCATGCGTTTTCGAATCAGCTGTACCTACTCCAATGTCTCCTGCATGAGACTTGGTCCCAAAAGCTTAGACTCACCTTTCTCTATCTAGCATAAAGGTAATATGCATGGTATACCATAAACTTCCTTGTATGGTTTCATATCTATCATTTCTTGATAACTGTTGTTATAGGAAAACTCCACCAAATCTAGGTGTTTCTCCCAAGACCCACCGAAGTCAAGAACACACACTCACATAATATTATCAAGAACCTATATAGTACGCTCAAAATTCCCATATTTCTATGGGTGGATGGATATAATCAATAATACCTATGTACCGAGAACCTTCTACAAGCCCTTCTCGAAGCGTAAAGTAAAGCATGAGTCACAATCTAAAACTATAGTCCATAGCACCCCATGAAAACTGACTATCTCCTGAACATACAAAACTCCCAGCTTCTCTACTGAGAATGTATCACATATAGGTAATAAATGTTCCACTTTCACCAGTTTATCCAAAATAACCTAGATAGAATCATTCTTTATCAGAATCTTCAGAATACCCACCATAAATTCTATTATCACGTCATCCCACTTCCATTCCGAAATGGGAAATGACTACAGAAAACCTCCAGGTCATTGATGCTTTACCTTCATCTACAAATAGGTGTATCATCATGTCACAAATCTTGTTATCTCCTTTTTAATTCCTAGACACCAAAAATATCATCGTAGTTCATGTTACATTTTGGTCACACCTGAATGTACCACCCACTTTGAGGCATAAAATTTCTACATGAGCTCCTCTCGTATGCTCATAGGCACAACAACCCGATTCTTGATATAGATGACTCCATCCTCATCTATACTCCAATTAGAAGGTGACTCCCCACCTTTAAGGATTTCCCTCAATATAATTCATTTTAGATCCTTATACTACCTATCCTTAGTCTAGATCAAAAGCATAAACTCCACTAAAACTGATATCAGAGTCATCTGTTCCTAAGTCTCCTGAACCACCACATGCATCTCATCCAGTAAATCTATCATCTTCTACTCATCACTAGACTCTTGAACAGTCTCAGTATGAGTTTTCCTGATCAAAACATAATCCACACTATTTCCTTTCCCAATAATATTAATATATTTGAGTTCAAAATTGAAGGACTACATATACTCAACCCATCTACACTGTCAAATATTCAAATCTCAATGTGAAAATATGTACATTAATCTATTATGATTAGTAAACAAAATAAAATTATTTCCCAATAGATAAAGTTTCCAACACTTTAAGGAATAAACCAGTACTGCCAACTCGAGGTCATGCATAGGGTATTTCCACTCATGTGGCCTCAACTACCAAGGCCCATATGCCACAAATCGATCTACCTACATCAACACCACTCCAAGTATGATCTCAGAAGCATCACAATACACTGTATACTCCTCAATTAGATTAGTTAAGATCAAGATTGGTGCTGAATTCAAATACTTCTTCATCTCTTGGAAGGCCTTCTCACATGCTTTCGACCAATCAAAATTTATCCCCTTTTTGGTCAAGCCTGAAAGCGGTGCTTCCAAATGGGAAAAATCCTAGATGAATCTTCAATAATATCTAGATAACCCCAAAATCCATATACATTGAATAAGTTCTTGGGATGATCCTAAGAAACCACCACCTAAAACTTCTATGGGTCCACTGACACACCTTCCTCTGAGATGATGTGTTCTAAGAAGTGTACCCAATCAATCAAAAACTGACACTTAGATATCTTGGAATATAGCCGATGCTCTCTCAGTGTACTCAAGATGATGTCAAGATATTGGGCATGATCGTCATGAGTCTTGGAGTACACCAAGATGTCATCCAAAAACACCACAAAAAATTCATCCAGGTATGGATGAAAGATCCTTGTCATCAAGTACATAAACACTGTTGGTGTGTTTGTTAACCCAAAAAACATTATGATGAACTCATATAGTCCATAACTACTTTTTAAAGAAGTAATAGATATATCAGAAGTCTAAACTCTCAATTGATGATACCCCAATCTCAATTCGATCTTTGAGAACACACAAGCTCCTCTCAACTGGTCAAATAGATCATCGATACATGGAAGACGATATTAGTTTTGCATATTCATCCAGTTCAACTTCCGATAATCAATGAACAATCTTAGAGTCCCATCAGCCTTCTTAGAAAAAAACACAAGTGATCCCCAAGGCAACATACTCGGATGGATAAATCCCTTATCCTCCAACTTCTCCATCTGAGTCTTGAGTTCTTGAAACTCTACCAATGCCATTCTGTATAGTTGAATAGATACTAGATTAGCACCAAGCATGAGATCAATGGTAAATTACAAATCTCTCTCAGATGGAAACCTTGATAAGTATTTAGGAAAGTCATATTGAAATAGGTCCACTAACAATGGAAAGACATCCTACTTTATATCACCATCATCCAACAATAAACTAGAAACCTTGGCTATAAGATCTCCCAGTTTCTGAGTAATTGGCCCTGCTTGAATTGCCTAGATATCTTACTCTCCACAATGAATGTAATTGTCACCCTTAAAAGACATAAAATTCACTCTCCTCCGGTAACAATAAACCTGGGCTTGGTATGAGACTAGCTAGTCTATACCCATAATTATCTCAAAGCCTGACATATCAAGAATATATAGATCCCAGGGTCTACATGACCCCGCTCAAGTCTGTCCTGTAAAGGGTCGGCTTGGTTCACTCGGTCTGGCCCGTCAGGGTCGGTTCGGTTCAGTTCACGGGCCCAGGCCGCATGTCCGGCCTGGCCCACTGGCAGATCCCGCCCACTGGGCAGGTTTGGTCCGCTTGGCCAGCCCAGCCGGCTCGATTTGCCCAGAGGCGGACCATTGCGTCCCGATGGCCCCGCACTTGTGGGGCCGTTCACCTGCCAGTGGGGTACTTCCCCACCGCAATTAACGGTCAACCGTTTGGCCAACCGGGGTTTCACCAATGTGGCATGGGCCGCTTCTGTCGGCAGCGCCTGTGGGTGCTGCCCTTGTCCCGCACAACCGACTCGGTCCAGCCGCCTTTGGCCACCGTAGTGCACCGCCTTCCACCGCCCGCGACTGATTGTCATGGGTCTTCTACAGCCACCGCCGACCACCGCCGACATTGCACATCGGAAATTTCTTCTGCGGGTCACCAGGCATGCTCCGGTGTCCATTCTTGGTGCTGTCTATGCCTACGACTCTCTCGCGCTGTCTCCATCATAGCCTGACCCTCTATTTTGTGTTTCCGTCGAGTTGTAAATTGTTCCTCGATGTTCACATCAAGAACGAAGTAGTGGAGGGTCCGAGCCTTGTTCGTTTTGCCCGCACCCTCCGAATTACATGATATCAACCAGGAGAGAAATTTAATTCATCAAAGACAACTTCAAAATAAACCCCCTACCTAGAAGAGACATTTGCTGACAACAAACAATGGAACCCCCCATTCGTCAATGTCGTCGGTTCATAATTCTATGGTGCTTGTCACCGCTCGTTGGAACCGGTATCATCCTCCAAGTGGTTGGCATCATGGTACTTTGCCAGAGCTTCATCGCTTGGTGAAGCCATTCCAACACTCTACCCCGAGCTCCATATAAATAGGAGAGGAGGAGGGTGAGTAACACGTGTGGAATTAATGAGGTTATTTTAATTAAGGAATCCTCCTAATTCCAATGGTGGGGTTACAAGAATAAATGGGAGTTAATCCATTTAATGTCTTGACGTGTTGTTGGTCCCTCCACCATCGCTTGTCCGTTGGAGGAAAGGAGAAAGAAAAATAAAATAACTTTGTTATTTTTTTTGATAAGAAGGAAAGAAAACATTAATGAAGAAGATCAACATCCGTACAAAAGCAGAGCCATGAAGGGAAATTTTTCAGCCAAAGCTAGTTGAAATCGAAAGGGCCTGAGGTCGCCAGGTGATGGGTCAAATTGTTTCCTTCCCTTTTGGTAAAGGAGAAGGTGCAGTAAGAGAAGCCTTGGCACAGCGAGCGGATTATCCTGATGATGAAGCCAAAGGGCTGGAGTCCAGCGTCATTGTGGTTAATGGCATTGATAACATAAAGGAATTATGACTCAATGATGATGTCAGCCCATCCACGTTCCACATCGAACATCATACCTTCAAGGATGGAAGAGGCCTCAGCAACTGCAGGTTCCCAGAAGGCATGATGTGATTCATATTTTACTGCAATGATCTGCCCTAGATGATTACGAGCCAGGAGGCTGAGAGCAACATGCCCATCCTTGGGGAGAGAAGCATCCATGTTAAGCTTAAGACTACCTTATGTTGGGGGGGGGGGGTCCAATGAGGGGGACATGAGGGGGTATCCCCTGGCATAAAGTGTCCTTTTCGGTCCTTCCAGACCTCAATTCAGAATTCGGGAGGTTGATGAACGTGGTGGAAAACCGAATCGTTACGCCGAACCCAAATGATCCAGGTCAGGGTGCAACAAGAGATATCATAAGACGATGAAAGAGAGGAACACCAGCGCATCAGAAGATCGGGGAGGTCAGAGGCAATGTCCAGTGAAGCATCCGAAGGTGGGCCCCATTTATTCCAAATTTCCTTGGCTCCCGGGCAGTGAATGATGGCGTGCCAAGGAGTTTTAGGTATATTCGGGCATAAAGGGCAGGACTCAACATTGGACATATGATGGTAAACAAGGAGGCTCATGGTAGGGAGGGTGCCCGTGCACACTTTCCACTAAAATTGTCATATTTTTAGGGGGACGTTGAGCTTCAAAAGCACTTTCCATGGTCCCTCAACATGGTCGAGAGAGTGAATGCCAAGTGCCAATATGTAACCAGATCTCACCGTGTAATCGCCTGAAGAATCACTAGTCCAGAAAATATGGTCAGGTCCTACATCAGGGACCTAGGGGATGCTTAGAATAATTCTTTGGTCTCTTTCATTAAACAATTCCTGGATCTTTTCCACACACCACCCTAGACCCTGGTCAGAAAAGAGGCAGTTGATAGTGGCGTCTTCAAGACCTAGTTGGGCGGGGGATGTGGCCTGCAAATCATTATTATCAATAATCCAGGGATTGGTCCATATGTTGATAGATGATCCACTTCATTAAACCATTCTTTGGTCTATTTCATTAAACCATCCTTATTTTATTATTCTCTTAAATGTCCAAAAATTATCTTTTTCTCCCAAACTTCTATGGTTGAAATGAATCCTCCCTTAAGCGAATCCTAGCGCTGCGGATTCAACGGTGCCCTCAGATTTTTAATCTGAGCATTGGTTCAAAAGATAGAAAATTCCGTCCACATGTTTATTGAACGTATCTTAAAAAAAGTTCAGAAATTCATTCCGAGCACACCGGGCCTCAGAATTATGCGTCGTCAATTTTTTCAGACCCGTAATAATAAATCCATATATTTTAAAAAAAATTACATGGAAAAATATGGGTATTTACATTTTCCCCACCTTAGGGATTTTCATCCCTGAAAGCCATAACATAGACTAAGGAAACAAATGATGGTACTGTGCATGAATCCGAGGCTCCCTCTCCCATGTGATCTCCTAGAGGTCCCCATGATACCAGAGAACGTGCAGCAGAGGTATCAATCATCGAAGAAGGACCCACTCCTATCGATCCTCAATCTCCACTGGAACCTCTGTAAAAGTTTCCCCATCATCAATGTCCAGCTCTCCCTAGTCAATAACGTGTGATGGATCATGCACGTACTTCCTCAGATGCGACACATGGAAAACGTCATGCACCCGATGCATATGTGGGGGAAGAGCTAGGAAATACACCACCTCACTAACTCTACTGAGAACCTGAAAGGGTCCAATGAACCTCGAAGATATCTTGCCACCCCAGCCAAATCTCCACAAACCTCGTTGAGGTGAGACCCGTAGGAATACATGGTCTCCCTTCTCGAACTCCAAAGGTCTCTGTCTCCTATCAACATAAGACTTATATCTTCTCTGTGTAGTCTTCATCTTCTCCTGGATGAACTGCACCTTCTCAATGGTAGCTCGTACCTACTTTGGACCCATAAGTGCTGACTCCTTTGGGTCTATCCAGCATAGAAGTGATCTACAGAGTCGACCATACAAGGCCTCAAACGGTGCCATACCGATGGTGGAGTGATAAATGTTCTTTTACATAAACTCAACCAAGGGAAAGTGATCCTCCCAACTATGACCAAAATATAGGATGCAAGTACGAAGCATGTCCTCCAGTGTCTGAATGGTCTGATCCGTCTAACCATCTGTTTGTGGATGAAAGATGGTGCTCAAAAGTAGCTGAGTTCTGAATGCCTCCTATAATCCATTCCACAAAAGATATGTAAAACGCATTTCATGGTCAGATACTCTCATCGATGGCACCCCATGAAGCCGTACAACCTCATGTACATAGAGGTATCCCAAGACCTCTACTAATCCCTATCTTAGATGGGTAGGAAGTGGGCCGATTTGGTGAGTCGGTTAATGATCACCCAGATGGAGTCATTTCCCCTGGATGTCCATGGTAGCACTGTCACAATTTCCATGGATATACCATCCCACTTCCACTCTGGTACCTATAGTGGTTGTGCTAAGCTTGCTGGAACCTGATGCTTAGCCTTCACTTGTTGACAAGTGAGGCATCATGAAACAAACTCTACCACTACCTTCTTCATCTCTGGCCACAAGTGCTGATGCTGTAGGTACTAGTACATCTTTTCCACACTAAGATGTACCGCCAGAGGGGATGTATGTAACTCCCTCAACACCTCCTCCCATAGCTCCACCGGGACCATGGTGCATCCTCTTAAGAGGATGACGTGCTCCCTGCCTTTAGAAAATCCACAGGTGCCTGTCCTATAGATATCTGAGCACGTTGAGCCTCACAATCAATTTCCCCAATCTATGCCTCCTAAACTCATTAAAGAAGTGAGGGAGTTATAGTCATAGACTGGAGGTAGGATGCCCCATCTCTATCTACAAAGGATATCTGTAATGCAGCTAGCTACTCTGTCACCTCACTCAGCAACTGTAGAAAAAACCTCTTGCTGAGTGCATCTTCTACTACGTTCCCCTTCCCAGGAGTATAGACTATCTCAAAGTCATATTCCTAGAGGAACTCTATCCATCGTCACTATCTCAGGTCCATATCCTTCTCTGAGAATATATACCTGATAATCTTATGATCAGAGTAGATTGTAAAACAGTCACCCATCAAGTAGTGTCGCCACATCTTCAAGGAAAAGACCACTGCTGCTAACTCCAGGTCATGGGTAGTATAGTTCTGCTCATGTTGTCTCAACTATCGTGAACCATAAGTGATCACTGCTCGCTCCTTCATCAGGACACATTTGAGTCTATTCCCTAACATGTCACAGAAGACTACATACCCAACGCCCTCTTCTGGTAGACTCAAGATAGGGGCACTCGTCAGTCTCTACTTTAACTCTTGAAAACTCTGATGAAATATCTCCATCCATACAAAGGGTTTTCCCTTCTTCTTCAATGCTAACAAGGGTGCCACAACTCTAGAAATGTCAAGTATGAATCTCTGGTAGTACCTAGCCAACCCTAGGAAACTCTGGACCTCGGTCACACTCCTGGGTGGCTCCCAAGAAAGCACAACCTCTATCTTCGTTGGATCCACTGCAACTCCAGCCTATGAGATAACACATCCCGGAAAGTGGGCCTCCCATATCCAGAACTGACACTTCAAGAGTTTACCATAAATATGGTGCTCTCAGAGTGTATCCAATACTATTTGCAGATGATAGGCATGCTCCTCCTCCATCACTGAGTACACCAAGATGTTGTCGATGAAGACCACTACAAAGTGATCGAGGTATAAATGGAATATTCTGTTCATGAATCCCATGAACACTAAAGGGGCGTTGGTCATGCCAAATGACATAACCAAGAACTCATAGTGGCCATACTGACATCTAAAGGCTGTCTTCTACACATCTTCATCTTGTACCTTGAGCTGATGATAACTTGATCTATGGTTTATCTTAAAAAACCAACGATCTCCCTTCAGATGATTGAAAAGACAATCATTCCTCAAAAGTGGATACATTTTCTTCATGGTCACCTGGTTCAGGCGCTGATAATCCACACAAAGCCTCATAATCCCATATGCCTTCTTGGAGAACAAAATCGGGGCTGCCCATTGAGGGACACTAGGCCTTATGAAACCCTTCTTATGAAAGTCCTCTAGCTATACCCGTAACTCACAAAGATCAATGGGAGACATCTGATATGATGGAGTAGATATCAGTGTCGTCCCAGGGTACAGGTCAATGTAGAAGTCCACCTCTCTGTGAGGAGGTAGTCTCAGAACATCATCAGGGAAGACATCAGCATACAGGTCCACCACTACAGGATATATTGGACTCTCAACATCAACTTCCCCAAGGGTAAGGATATCCAACTGATGTGTGATTGGTTGAACCCTTTTTTGGGTAAGTCCATCCCGTGCTGCAAAGGTTCCCTTCTCTCTGATGAAGAAAAACATGGTCCCATCATCAAAAAACACACCACGATTTGCGCCTAATATAGTCAATATGAGCATGGACTGTGGATAACCATTCCATACACAAGATGACATCATAAGGCATCGACGCTGCTACTAGAATATCCTAGCTGAAGCTATCGCCTCCTAGAGTAAGCTCAAACTATAGGAAATAGTGTGTAATCATCGAATCTTCTCCCGTAGGAGTCTGTAATCGTAAGGATTTAGCCAACGACTCGACCAGAATCTCTGAGCTCCGAATGAGTGTCATGGTAATGAAAGAGTGACCGACACCTGTGTCTATAAGTACCGAAACTAGGGTGGAATAGATACATATCATACCTTTAATCATCTCCAGAGTGTCGTGTTCATATGCCTCTGTTTCTTATATCTGTGCTCGCCCCTATCCATCTACTCCTTGTGGTCGGGGTGGACCACCTGGTGGTGGTGGTGGTAGAACCTCAAATCACCAACCACTACCTATTGTATGACCTGCTCATCTTCTATGTCTTCCACCTTGTAGACCTATTTGATCGAATCTCTGCCTCTGCTTTGGCGGTACCTCGAACGTCTTTTGATCATCAGTATGGTGAGTCAGGAAGTTGCGAGCCATGTGGGCTTGCCCATCGCACGTGAATCACACCTTACCTCCCAGCTGACCTCCTCTACCTCATGAGCTCCACAATTCTAACCCTGCATCCCGGGGTCGTCCACCAGAAGGTCTGGTCCTCTTGGACCTCTGTTTCATCTGCTTACTACCAGCTGCAGATGACTCTGCTACGCGTCACCTAGTGGTAGGTCTCACTATCAGTGTCTGCTCAGCAAGGAAACTCTCCACCAAGAGTACTCACTCCAACACTCTAGCATGTGTCGGGATGATGAGAGATACTATCGAAGCTTTGATATCCCGTTGGAGTCCTTTATCAAAGGTCTGAGCCTTAAAGAAAGGGCCCCGCACCATGTCAGTAGAGTAGCGTGAGAGATCGATGAACCTCGCTGAGTACTGTGCTATGGTCAAGCTTCCCTACTATAAGTGTAGGATCTCATGAATATGTACAGAGCATAGAGTTGTTGGGATGAACCTTTCCCTAAAGAGGCCCTCAAAATCTGCCTAGGTGTGGGTCACCTCGTCGTGCGTCTAGAGGATCAGGCTCCACCATCTCCCTACTGCTCCCTAGAAAAGACTGGAAGCTAGGATCACTATCAGGTCGGCTGGTGTCCCAACCATGCAAAAAACTCTAGTTATAGCCTCCATCCAGTCCTCATCCACCTACGGATCCATCTCGCCTCAGAACCTCGGAGGCCTCTACTGTTGAAACTCGTGCAATGCGCTCAATCAGCATGCACCGTCTTCTAGTGGGGCTTGTGGGAACAGCTGCCCAAAGGGTAGTGGTGCTGCTGGTACACCGCCTGAAGTTGCTAATGCCATAAGAGGACCCTACATCGAGGACTCATCGCTCGGTGGTCCGTCATCATGTACTATCTCAAGAATCCTAGCTGGCTGTCTATGTGGCATCATCCTGAAGAAAATAGGTGCACCACAGTCAAAAGTTATACCTGGTGAGCTGAATCAAAGAGATAAAAAGTAAAAACACTTCCAAAACACACACAATCAAAGTTTTTGTGCACTAAGTTGGAAATAAGAATTCAGGGTCCTGGTGTATGGATACGTCAGCCGCCACACCAACATTGGATTCCCCAAATTCAAAACCACACTCAAAACACTTAACACTATTTCTCCATTAAGAAAAGATCAGATTCATAGTTCTTTGGTAGAACCAACTCCTCTGATACCAATTTTTCACGACCCGTCCCCCGGGACCCATGTCGTGACTACCCCAAACCCGCCTTCCATAGGCCAGGGGTTGGCGACTAGCACCAAAAAGGCATATCCCTAAAATGGGAAGGAATTTCCTTTAAACCAATAAAAACACACAAACCAAGAACACAAAAAGAAGAAACCATGAAGTAAAATGATGTAGTAAAAAGGGTAATAAAATTAAAGGGACCGTAATACAAGCCCAACTAAAAAGTACTAGTATAACTGAAAAGAGAAAAAAACTCCTAGATCATCCACCAAGGTTCCTACCTGAAGGGTAGGTACAGATCATCTCCACAACACTCCACGTCATCCTATCCCCTCCGTGTACCACATGGTCCTAGATCCCTCAAGTCTTAGCCCAACTACTCATCGTCTGCACAAGACACAATAAGGTGCGGGAGAATCCCATGCATGGGTGAGTATAAAAATACTTAGTAGGGACCCCGAGACCCCCGAAGGTCTCACAAAATTCCAAAAAGACAAACCACAAAGTATGATCTCAATCATAAATCACAAAGAAATAAACACAACTCAAACAGAGTCTCATTTCAAACTAGGTATTAGTGAAGTATATAAGTACAGATGATTAGTCGTGAAGCTAGATCATCTTATTCTATCAAGAGGTACTATTACCGACCATACGGAGTCTGACCCACACATGATCGATAGGTAATAACCCCTACAATGACCCACATTGGATTCAACCCACCCAGAGTCAATAGGTACTAACCCCCTTGATGACCCAGATAGGATCTGACCCACACATGATCAGTATGCGCTGACCCACACAGGGTCGCTGAGCGCTGACCCACATAGGATCAGACCCACACAGGATCATTATATCACTGATCCACGATTGTTCACTCTAAGGCTTTTCCTCGTCGGGTCACAAGGTGCTAATCCACACAGGGTTTCTAGGTTCTGATCCACACTAGATCTCCAGGTGTTAACCCACCTAGGATTGCTCGGTACTAACCTCTGTATGATCAATCTCCAACCTCTGCCTCACTGCCAACCACTGGATTGCCACTCATAGCACGCTTGATTTTGGTAGAACCCCTCCTCAATCCATCAGTCATATTTAAATTGGCATGAAGTCCCATGAATAAGTAACCCGATGATCCGTCACGTTATAAGGGTCCCAACACAAAAGATGGTGCGTCAACTGGACACCCTATCTTTGAGTTATTTTCATTTTAGTGTTGAGGGACTGGTTGGATTTGGATTCAATCCAACCCAGCCATACTCCAACTTTTTCCAAAACTCTCGTGGAGTATTTCAAAAGGACCACCTCATCCTAAGGGTTCCAACACAACAGACGGCGCGTCAACCGGACACCCGGTCTGTTAGTTGCATCCCTTTCTGTTAAATAGGGGTGATCGCACCTCGGTCTGGCCCGGCTCGGTTGGGCCCACTGGAATATGCCAAAGGGACCGGTTCCCAAAAGGGGTCCCAACACCACTGATGACGTGCCAATCAGACACCTGGTTCGTCAGTTACGAGCATTTATTTATTTGGGGACCGGTTGGGTCTAGGCCTGGTCAGACTCGGTCAGACCAGCCCGACGTAACGGGTCTCGGGGTCTACTTGACCCTGCCCGGGTCTGGATCGTAAAGGGTCAGCCCGATTCACTGGGTACGGCCCATCGGGGTCGGCTCGGTTTGGTTCATGGGCCCGAGCCGCGGTTGGCCCGACCTGCCGGGCGGGGCTCGACCCACCTGTGCTAGCCTGTCGGGCTGTAGGTCCTACCCAGCCTGCTTGCAGGTCTGGTCTGCTAGGCCGGCCTGTGCCAGCTCATTCCACTTGGAGGCGGGCTATTGTGTCCCACTGGCCCTACACTTTCAGGGCCATTCTCTAGCCGGTGGGGTGCTTCCCCACCGCAATTTATGGTCACACGTTTGGCCGACCGTAGTTTCGCTAATGCGGTGCGGAACAGGCCACACCACACCTTCCAGCTGGTCGCGACCACTTCCATTGGCGGTGCCTGCGAGCGCCACCCTTGTCCCGCATGGCCAGTTCAGGTCGGTCACCTTCAGCCACCGCGGCGCGCTGTCGTGCACCGCCTTTCACCGCCCGCATCCTGTTGTCATGGGTCTTCTCCAGCCACCAACGGCTGCCGCCGACTTGGCACACCGGTGATTTCTTCTATGGGTCATCGAGCATGCTCTGGTATCTGTTCATGGTGTGGTCTATGCCTACGGCTCTCCCACACTGTCGCCGTCGTAACATGACCTTCTATTTTGTGTTGCCGTCAAGTTGGAAATTGTTTCCCGAAGTTCATATCAAGAACGAAGCGATGGAGGGTTTCAGCCTTGTTCATTTGGCCCACACCCTCCGCATTACATGATATCAAGTGGGATATAAATTTAATTCATGAAAAACAAGTTCAAAATAAACCCCCTACCTGGAAGAGACATTCGCTGACGACGATCGATGAAACCCCCCCTTCGTCATTGTCATCGGTTCTCGATTCGGTGGTGCTCATCACCACTCTTTAGAACCAGTCTCATCCTCCAAGTAGTTAGTATTGTGTTACTTTGTTAGAGCTTCATCGCTCAGTAAAGTCGTGCCAACACTCTATCCTAAGTTCCATATAAATAGGAGAGGAGCAGGGTGAGTAACACATGTGGAGTTAATAATGTTAATTTAATTAAGGAACCTTCTTAATTCCAATAGTGGGGTTTCAAGAATAAAGGGGAGTCAAGCCATTTAATGGCTTGACGTGTCTTTGGTCTTGCCGTCACCACTTTTCCATTGGAGGAAAGGATAGATAAAAATAAAATAACTTTGTTATTTTATTATTCTCTTAAATATCCAAAAACTATCTTTTTCTCCTGACCTTATATAGTCAAAGTGAAGCCTCCCTTAAGCGAATCCCGACACTACAGATTCAATGGTGCCCTCATATTTTTAATCCGATCATCGATTCAAAAGATAGAAATTACTGCATGTGCGTTTACTGAGTGTACCTTAAAAAAGTTCATAAATTTGTTCTGGGCACACCGGGCCTCAGAATCATGCACCATCAATTTTTTCCGACTTGTAATAATTCCATATATTTTAAAAAAAATTAATGAAAAATCCGAGTCTTTACAGTCATAACCTAAACAAAAATTACTCTGATAAGGACAAAAGAGTACCCAAAATCAAGTCTGAGTCAACTCGAGAAAAGGTATGGATCTTACACTATAATGTTTTTAAGAGGTTCAAAATGATAAATATTCGGTCTTACCATGAGGCATGGGGATCTCAATGATGAGTCAACCTAGACAGTATTCCTCACTGGCAGTAGATTCCATCATCAGAATGTCAGGGCATGGTCCCCCATAAATGTTTAGGAGGATCAGGGGATCCGAAACCACTCTTATAACCTCCTCGTTAGACCCTCCAGTTACAGCAGTCTCAGGCATAGACTTTGAGGTGTGACCACCGGTTCCTATTAGGGTACCCTCATCCCCTTATATTGGGACCCCTTGGTCATCCTCAGTTGTCTTCTGCATTAGTAAGATCTCAGTTAGAATGTTTAAAGTGGGGAGACATGTGAGTTAACAAACTAATATTACTTCATAAATCAGAAGCTCAGTTAAGTCATCACCCTTAGGGGTGACCTCTCCACTATCCTAGGGAGTTTACTAATCAGTGGATAATCCCTAAGATTTCATATCATCGGTGCCTTGCGTGTCAGCACTAAGGGATGACACCTCCTGAGTTGACTCTTTAGCAGATGTTGTCCCCTTAGGATCACCACCGAACATCACACATACCCATCCAATAGTAAGATAAAGTCCCCCACATTTCATATAATTAAATCCATATTTTCTAAATATGAAAATATTTCATGAAAGTTAACCTTGGTAGGGATCTTGGAAATCCCAACCATTAGCAGCTCAATCTCCTCCTGAGTCAGCCTCCCCCACAACTATCCCGCCATCAGGGCCATCCATAGCATTCCCCAGGCTTCCTAAATCATGGGAACTGAAGACTCAGCAATAGGCTAAAATAGATACCACACCTTCTTTCTTGGGTCCTCCCTAGCCCTATAAGTCCCAGCCTAAGATCTTTCCATCTACTCCCATGGTTACTTCTGAGGGAGGCCCCCCCTTCAAGAGGTGATGGTGTAGCAGAACCTTGTGTTTCCCCCTCCAAAACCCAAGTTACATCCCTTGATGTATAACGAGCATCTCAAAAAGTATCTCGTCAGCTTCGCAACAGTTCCCTAGCCTCACTTGATAGTGAGATTCTCCTCATATGCTGATGAAGGATCACACCTGGATATGCCACTATCCAATTTCCACCACAAGCATGATATAGTCCGACATTAACATTGGTGGGTGAAAACATGATGAAATCCCCTGTGTCTTCACCTATGAACATCCAAAACAATTTATGAAGGATAAAAGAATGTATTTCTTCATGGATCCCCATGTAAACTCACTTAGTTGGCTGTTGGATACATCCAAACTGCTTGGAAAACCAAGACAGAGTATACGATTCACAATAAGTGTTACCGTCTATCCTGGCGACCAATACTCTACCTTGAAATGTAACAACCTAATGTTTTATCAATGGAAATTCCCTTCTTATGTCATATAATCACATGAAATCAAAACTCAATGAACTACTAAGTACTATGCGACCTTTAAATATAATATTGTCACTTCTGTGATTTGAATTTTAAAAATCTGACATACACGATTGTGATCAGTAAGATGTTTGGAGTCCAATAAGACAAAATTAATTTTTGGTAAATAGTAAATGACCCTTATGAATAGTAATTTCACACTTATGAATATTAATATGACACTTATGAATAGTAAACCATACAAGTAAATATTAACCTTACCAATGAGAGCATAAATAAAATTTATCCATCTTATAAGTGACAATATGATAGTGTTGGTTTTTTTATAAGTCATAAATATTTAATTAAAAATTTATGAGTAATTTAATAATTAAAAAAGAAAATGTATTTTCATGAAATTTATTCATAAATTATTATTTTTATGTCTTATTATTATAGAATAATTTTATAAGTCCTTATTTTATTTTTGAAAACATTAAAAAATCAGTTATAGTTTTAAAATCGGCATTTTTCAAGTAAATTATGATTTTAATTAAAAATTAAACTAATAATATTTAAAAAATTATTTTTGAAAAAATTATTTCATTTTTGGATTATACAAGTTGAAAAATGGTTAGCTTTAATTCTTGGTATTTCTCTGAAATACATGAATTTTTGATGAATAGTGAAATACGATAATTTATAAAATAAGCTAAATTCATTAATTACTGAGTCATGGGTCATGTTATGCTGATGTAAAAACATTTGGTTCAAACTCAAATGAACTTATTACTATTTTTGTTCATGTAATAATCAATACTTCTTATCTTATGGATAAATAATAAACTATTGATTAAAATATTAATAAAACCCTCCTCCCCTCCACTATAAAAACCACCCACACTCTCCTCTTCTATTAACTCCTCGCACGACTTGTTCCTAGACTAAATTCTACTCAAATATCTCGCCAATATCCTCTCCCATGTCTATCATCCCTTAGTCTCTTCAAAGATAAAATCCTCCCCCTTAAGAGGCTCTCAAGGAAGGCTAATTCAAGAGATAAAATCATCTTTTCAATTCTTTTACTTTCTTTTCAAGTTCCTTTATTTTATTTTTTATCCTTACCTCTCCACATGAAAATGTTATGAAAACTCTAGTACCTTATATGTAAAATAAATTTTTTATGATAATGTAATAAGTTATTATCATCTCCCCTTTACCCTTATTTTATACTAGTAGAAAAACACCATCCAAGATGTGTTAATTTACCACATTCAAGGATGATGGGTTTTTAATTTCCATTACCATCTTCAATTATGTTCATGAAACCATTATTATGGTTGAAATAGACTATAATATATTTATTATGTCTCATATATGTTTCTGGAATGTTTTTTCACAAATGGTTTTGATTTATAAAACAAAATGTGTTCATTGTGATAAAAAACCACCAATTAACCCAAAAGGTTATCACTAAAGTTTTATATAATTAATCATCTTAACTCCAAGTAACAAAATGAAATTTTCAAACATGTAACCTTATGGATGTTAAATAATATAACTCTAATTCTGTAAAACCATCTTAATTTTACATGATTATCCATTCATGTATATAAGTAAACCGATCATGAAACAAACAGACCTAAACAATGAAATTGAATCTCATAATCAATCAAAAAGGTTATGAATGAACTAAACAAGGTTATAATAAAACAATTAATTGTAAAAGAGGTTATTTAATTATTAATTAATTAACCTAATTTTATTATCCATGTCATTAACATCAAGTGGAGAACACCATCATACTTAAGGTAAGGGATTCTACCCGAACCTCCATTATTCCATTGGGTTGTTCTTACTCTCATTTTACCCAAATGAAATCCAATATTCTATTTATATACATCTTATAATTTATATTTATATTCACAAAATCATGTATCAATATCCATTAATCATTATATTTTTTGTATATACATTCTTTTAAGTGATTCCCTCCTCAATACTTTCCGATAAGCAAACCCATTTTAAAGGAACTTCCTGAATTATTACCCAATTTCAAGTACACTATACGATCTATTTTTAAGCAACCATTATATTTATAAAACTAATATTTTTATAATTAAAACCTTCTTGGTTAACTTCTGGTTTTATATAAATTTTTATTCCCTTTTATGTTTTAAAAGATCTTTGATATTTTCATTAAACCGCACTAAAATATTTTAATTTTAAAAGTTTCTTAAAAACTATTTTACATGTTATCACTTAAATTTGGAATAAATTATTATGATATATACCTATTATACCTTATTAATGTACATAATTGATCTAATTCCCTTTTTTTATGGGAACTTGTATGATACACCCATTCATTATTCTTTATGACATGATTATGATACCCATTTTTTCCATGGGTACCCTTATATTTATGTATGATTGATTATGTATGATTATTTATGTGGAAAACATATTCATGAACATGTTAAGATGGGTGTGACCAAATAGTTCTCCAATTCATTGGGTAAAGTTGAGTCTCATGAGATGTTATGTGCAACGGTCTTGGCGGTTAGCCTTGACTTGTGATACCATGTGCAATGGTCTTAGTGGTTAGCCTTGACTTGTGCTACCATGTCCAACGATCTTGGTGGTTAAACTTGACTCATGCTCCTATAAGTGCAACGATATTTGAATCGTTATAAATTCATGTTTTACATTCCTTACACATTACTATGATTCCATGCTTATATGGTCCCAAGTTATAAATGTTATGGTTCCATATGTTCAATTATGTTTTGTGCCTTTTTATATCATTATGTCATGCTTCCTAACCAATGTTCTAAATATTTATTATTATGATTATTCCCTTACTGGTATTTTTATCTCACCCCTTTTTTCATGTTATCCCCAGGTTATCCTATGCTGATGTATGAGCATAATGGAAGTTATGAGCTCAATATGAATATTAAATAAATAAATGTTTTATGTTTTTATTTTTATGTTCCTAGTCTTAAAAGACACTAGAATTCATGATCCTAAGCTTGTATTATGATGTATAATTAAGCATAAAATCATATAATGTTATGTAAAAAATTCTAGGGTCACTATAGTTGGTATCAGAGGATGGTCTTGTTATTTTTGGAGATTAGGAATAAATAACTTTAGTAATAACCTTAAGTATGAGACTAAGTATAAGAAACTATACCTAAATTTTGGTAATTATAGAGTAAGTGGTTTATCAAGAAAATAAATCTCTATTTGGATAAAAATAGGTAGAGGTGGATCTGGAACATATGTATCTAGGGGTAAAACTCAAAAACACCACTTTGATCTAGACTCGAACAAGAATTGGTGCATGACAATGGGCCTTGCTGCACTCTTGGTTTGACACTCCTAGAGGATATACTTTGATAAATTCATGAGATTAGTATGAACCATTATTAAGGGAACAAAAAAATCCCATAAGAATATATGTTAGGAAATAGATCATGGATATCCTAGATTGAAACCTAGGGAATCACAAGTCTGAATATTCTTTTCCTTTAAGAGTTTATCATTTTATGTTTAAAGTTTCCTTTTTATTCTTATTAGATAAGTATTAAAGCCCCATAATTGTATGTTATTTTTCATATTTAATGGCAGGAAATAGAAGAACACCTGCCAACAATAAATGTGATAGGGAATGCGAAGTTTTCCTTAATGATATTCCAAATATGATGGTAACAATTGCTCAAAACTTCATGAAAATACTTGATTAGATGGATCAAGTTATGAATAATAAATTGAATCATGTGGAATTCTATACTCCTATAAGGAAAGATCAATTTTTCATTGAATCCTTTATGTGGAAAAGGTCTCCCATATTTAGTGGATCTTCTGATCCCCTCCTCGTGAAACAGTGGATTAAATCCATTCAACGGATATTCTCTACCCTCTAGTGCTTAGAAGAAGATAAAGTCATACTAGCGGTCTATTATTTTGATGGGGAAGCCGATAAGTGGTGGAAACTGATCAAGAATATGAATTCCCAAGAGGAAATTGATCCTATGGATTGGGAGGAATTCAAGAAAATGTTTTTCCTGAACCCTCTATTTCAAGATGGAAAGAGAGTTCCTCGGACTCAAGCAGAAGAAAGATCAGTCCATCGGGGCATATGAAGCACACTTTAAAAGGCTGTCAAGGTATGACTCTGGCTTTTTCATGAACACTGAAAGCAAGGTGGATCACTTATTTAGAAGACTAAATCTGAGTCTATGAAAAGCGTTGGAGATTCAAGACTTTGACAGTTATGAGGATATTGTCTGTTGTGACCTCAAGGTTAAAATGGAGATCAGATACTCCCAGTGGTCTCATGGGCCCGGTGAAAAAGAGAGAGTGTAATATAGAGTCTAATACAGGTGTTTTGGAAAATAAATCCCATGATGGAAAGAAGATCAAACATCCCACATGTCAAAATTGTGGGAAGAAGCATACTGGGAACTATCTAAAGGGAACTAGGAATTGCTTAAAATATGGAAAGATGGGGCTTCTAGGAAAGAAATTCTTCTAGATTATAAATAATCCCACTAATATGGAAGAAGAAAGGATGGTTCAGATAAACGCTCAGCCAGTTTTGTAGTGTTACAACTGCAAAGAACATGGGAATTATGTGAAAAATTTCCATAAGCTGAGGGTTGTCAGAGGAAATCAACAACAACCTACAAGACAACAAGGTATGGCTTGTGCTATCACTACTGCTAAGGTGGAGTCGGGAAAATATGTGGTGACAAGTATGTTAGTTATTCATTCTAGAATAGAGAATATACTATTTGATTCTAGTTCTACACATTCTTTCATATCTGGAAAGTTTAGTAGAACTATTCAAACACCACCTCAAAATATGAAGGATAAGTTATCTATGAGAACAATGAATGGGGAAATTATTGAGTCCAAGGTTTATAACTCCTTATCGGTTAACATATGTGGACTGAACCGCTCATAAAATCTTGTCATACTTCCTTTAGTAGATTTTTATGTTTTTTTGGGCATGGATTGACTATCTTTATACAAAGACAACATCAACTGTTGGGAGAGGGAGATCACTCTTCACATCCAAAAGTGCCCTCCAATTCCTTACAAGTGTAAGGAGGAAGATGAATATTCTTTAAAATAATTGTCTCAAGTGTGAATATTAATTCCTTATGAGCAATAATTACTAGCTCAAATGATTGAGACAAAGGATAAAATCATGTTTGAAGATTTTTCCATCATAAGGGATTACACTGATATATTCCCTGAAGAGTTGACTTATCTTCCTCTTGATCGAGAGGTTGAGTTCTCAATTGAACTTATTCTTGGATATCTTCCTATATCAAAGAAACCTTATAGAATGTCCACCGTAGATCTAGAAGAGCTGAAGAAGCAGTTACAAGAGAATTCGGAGAAAGGTTTTATACACCTGAATGCTTCACCATGGGGTGTGCCAGTTCTCTTTGTCAAGAAAAAGAATGGATCAATACACCTCTTCATTTATTATTATGAGCTCAATAAAATCATGATAAATAACAATTATCCCCTACCATGGATAGATGAATTGTTTTATTAGCTTCACGGGGCTAGTTATTTCTCTAAAGTAGACCTTTAGTCAGGATATCACCAATTAAAGGTGAGGAAGGAAGATATTCCCAAAATTTCCTTTCGAATGAGGTATGGGCACTATGAATTCATAGTTATTCCATTCATATTCACTAATTTTATAACAATTTTCATGTATTAAATGAATAGAGTCTTTATAGATTACCTCAACAAATTTGTGGTAGTCTTTGTTGATGATATTTTGATATACTCCAAGAGCAATGAGGAGCATTTGGAGCATTTGAATACTATACTAAAGAATTTGTTAAGGGAGAAACTATATGAAAATTACAGTAAATGTGAGTTATAGATGGAGGAAGTATCATTATTGAGGCATTTTATCATTAGTAAATGGATATGTGTGGACCCTTACAAGAAAAAGGCAATTGAAGAGTGGCCCAGACCAACATCTGTAATGGAGATCCATAGATTTCTAGGTCTAGCCGGGTATTATCGATGATTTGTGAAGAAATTTTCATGATTGTAAAACCCAATGACCAAGATGAGATAGAAGGGTGTAAAGTTTTTCTCGACTCAGGAATGTGAAGACTATTTTAAGGATTTGAAAAAGAGGCTTATCACTGCGCTAATACTCACACTCCCAACAAGTGTAAAACTCTTTGTGGTGTAAAGTGATGCTTCAAAGAAGGGATTAGGTAGCGTGATGATTCAAAATGATAAAGTGATATCCCACTCCTTAAGACAATTGAAAATCCAAGAGCAAAACTATCCCACACATGACCTGGAGTTGGCAGTTGTGATCTTTGCGTTACAAATTTGGAGACATTATCTCTATTGGAAGAAGTTTGAGATATATACTGATCACAAGATTATAAAATATATATTCACACAAAAGGAGATTAATATTCTCTAGTGAATATGGTTAAATCTCATCAAGGATTATGAATACTCAATCCATTACTATCCTAATAAGGTGAATAAGGTGTCAGATGCTCTAAGTAGAAAGGATCTTGCATCTTTATCAATGATGAGAATTGAAAAGGATCTAATCTTCTTAGATTTTTAGAGGATAGGCATGAGAATAATTAAGGGAGGAACATAATCAATCATTTCTAAAATGATTTCTCAACCATCCCTTATGGAGAAAATAAATGATTCTCAAAGAAAGGATTTAGGAATTAAGAAAAGGTTGGAAGCCATTATAAATGGAAAATCCTATGAGTTCATGATTGATGAGGAAAGAGTTGTAAGATTTGGGTCACGATTATGTGTACCATCTGATCCAAAGATAAAAAATAAGTTTTTGAATGACACACATAGATGAAAATTCTTTATTCACATAGGGAGTAAAAATATGTATTGAGATCTCTGGGAGAACTTTTTGTGGGACAATATCAATAAGAAGATTGTTGAGTATACATCAAAGTGCCTAGTATGCAGAAAGTGAAGGTTGAAAGGAAAAAGTCTAAGGGGATGTTGCAACCACTACACATAGCAACAGGGAAGTGGGAGAACATTACCATAGACTTTATCACTAGACTTATAAGGACATACAAAGGAAACAATGCTATATGGGTCATTTTGGATCGTCTTATAAAGATAGATCACTTTATCGTAATTCGAGAGGAATTATCATTGGATCAACTTTTAGGGATATGTATTAAAGAGGTGGTAAGGATACATGGAGTAAAATTATATATTTTATTTGATAGTTATCCTAGATTCATCTCAAAGTTTTAAAAAAGTCTCCAATATGCTCTAATCACTAAACTGAACTTCAGTACGCCCTATAATCCTCAAACTGATGGCCAATCTGAGCGAACTATTTAGACACTAGGAGATATGTTGAGAGCATGTTATATAGACTTCAAAGAAGGATGGGACCAACATCTTCCACTGGTCGAATTATCCTACAACAATAGTTTCCACGTGAGCATAAAAATGACACCATATGAAGCCCTTTATGGGAAAAGGTGAAGAACTCTGGCTTGTTGGGATGAAGTCGGTGAGAGTAAGCTCCTGGGATTTAGAATAGTCGAAGAAATGGTGGAGAAGGTGAAAACCATTCAGTACCACATCATGGTAGCCCAAAGTTGATAGAAGATTTATGTGGACAATTTATATATAAGACCATGAGTTCAAAGTTGGATACATGGTATTCCTGCATATATCTACATGGAATAAGGTCGTGAGGTTTGGGAGAAAAGGAAAGCTAAGTCCTAGGTAAATCTACCCCTTAGAGATCCTTGATCGTGTTGGAGTTGTGGCCTATTGACTGAAACTTCCACCTGCCATGTCTAAAGTGAAAAATTTCTTCCATGTATCCCTCTTAATAAAGTACACACCAGATCCTTCACATGTACAATCTTCAGAGGTGGTATAGTTGGAGAATGATATCTCCTACGAGGAGGAGCTAGTAAAGATATTGGATCATAGAGATAACGTTCCACGTAACAAGACTACTCACCTGGTTAAAGTATTATGGAGGAACCATAAGTATGAAGAGGCAACGTGGGAACTGAAGGAGGCAATGAAGGAAAATTACCAACACCTGTTTATGGATTAGAATGTAAAATGAAATTTTGAGGGTGAAATTTCATAAGGGGGGGGGGGGAGAATGTAATGAACAAATGTTTTATCAATGTAAATTCCCTTCTTATGTCATATAATCACATGAAATTACAACTCAATGAACAAATAAGAGCTATGTGACCTTTAAACATAATATTATCACTTTGTGATTTGAATTTTGAAAATCTGACATACAAAGTTGTGATCAGTAAGATGTTTGGAGTCCGATAAGACAAACTTAATTTTTGGTGAATAGTAACTAACACTTATGAATAGTAATGTTTCCCTTATGAATAGTAATATTACGTTTATAAATAGTAAATTTTCCAAGTAAATATTAAACTTACTAATGAGAGTATAAATAAAATTTATCCAACTTATAAGTGATAATATCATAGTTTTGGTTTTTTATAAGTCATAAATATTTAATTAAAAATTTATGAATAATTTAATAATTAAAAAATAAAATTTATTTTCATGAAATGCATTCATAAATTATTGTTTTTATGTCTTAAAATTATAGGATAATTTTATAATACCTTATGTAATTTTTGAAAACATTATAAAATCAGTTATAGTTTTAAAATCAGTATTTTTCAAGTAAATTATGATTTTAATTAAAAATAAAATTAATCATAATTAGAAAATCATTTTTGAAAAATGGATTTCATTTTTTGATTCTACACGTCGAAAAATGGTTATGGTGAATGTTTTGGATTTTTCTGAAATACATGATTTTTTATGAATAGTGAAATACAGAAATTTACAAAAAACTAAATACATTAATTACTAATTCATGGGTGATTTTATGATAATTTAAGCACCTTTGGATCTAACTCTCATGCACTTATTACTATTTTTTTTCATTTAATCATCACTATTGTTTATATTATGGAGAAATAATAAACTAATGATTAAAATATTAAGAAAACCCTCCTCCCCTCCACTATAAAAACCACCCACACTCCCCTCTTCTCTCCACTCTTATAAAGCCTTGTTCCTAGCCTAAATTATGCTCAAATATCTCCCTAATCTCCAACCCCACATCCAACATCCCTTGGTCTCTTCAAAAACCAAATCCTTTCCCCTTAAGAGGCTCTCAAGGATGGTTAATTCAAGAGATAAATTCCTCTTTTTCAATTCTTTTACTTTCTTTTCAAGTTCCTTTGATTTCTTTTCCATACTTACCTCTACACATACAAATGTTATGAAAAATACAGTACCTTATATGTAGTAAAATCTTTTTATGATAAATTAATAAGTTATTATCATCTCTCTTTTACCCTTCTTTCATACTAGTAGTAAAAACACCATTTGAGATGTGTTAATCTATCACATTCAAGGACGATGGGTTTTCAATTTCCCTTACTGTCTTCAATTTTGGTCATGAAACCATTATTGTGGTTGAAACAGAATATAATATATGTATTATGTCTCATATATGGTTCTGTAATCTTTTTTCACAAATGGTTTTGATTTATAAAACAAAATGTGTTCGTTGTGATCAAAAACCGCCAATTAACCCAAAATGTTATCACTAAAGTTTTATATAATGAACCATATTCACTCCAAGTAACCAAATTAAATTTAAAAAAATGTAACCTTATGTATGTTCAATAATATAACTCTAATTCTGGACAAACATATTCATTTTACATGATTATTCGTTCATGTATATAAGTAAACCGATCATGAAACAAACAGACCCGAACAATGAAATTGAACCTCATAACCAATCAAAAAAGTTATGAATGAACTAAAAATGGTTATAATAAATAAATTAATTGTAAAATAGGTTATATAATTATTAATTAATGAAACTAATTTGATTATTCATTTCATTAACATCAAGTGGAGAACACCATCAGACTTAAGGTAAGGGATTCTACCCGAACCTCCATTATTCCATCGGGTTGTTCTCACTCTATTTTTACCCAAATGAAATCCTATATTATATTTATGTACATATTATAATTTATGTTTATATTTTCAAACTAATGTATCAATATCCATTAATAATTCTCTTTTGGGTATATACATGCTTTTCAGTTATTCCCTCCTCAATACTTCATGATAAGAAAACCGTTTTAGGGGAACTTCCCGAATTATTACCCAATTTCAAGTACACTATACAATATGTTTTTAAGAAACCATTATATTTATAAAACCAATATTTTTATAATTAAAACATTCTCGGTTCACTTCTGGTTTTATATAAAATTTTATTCTCTTTTCTATTTTAAATTATCTTTGATATTTTCATTAAACCGCACTAGGATGTTTTAATTTTAAAAGTTTCTTAAAAACTCTTTTACATGTTATCACTTGAATTTGGCATAAATTATTATGATATATGAATATTATAACTTATTAATTTCCATTCTTGATCTAATACCATTTTTATGGACACTTGTATAATACACCTATTCATTATGCTTTATGACATGATTATGATACCCATTTTTTTCTTCTGTGGGTACCCTTATGTTTGTGTATAATTGATTATGTATGATTATTTATGTGGAAATAATATTCATGAACATCTTAAGATGTGTGAACCCAAATATTGATTCAATGAATTGGTTAAAGTTGAGTCTTATGAAACATTGTGTGCAATGGTCTTGGCAGTTAGCCTTGACTTGTGCTACTATGTGCAACGGTATTAGCGGTTAACCTTGACTTGTGATACCATGTGCAACAGTATTGGTGGTTAACCTTGGATCATACTAAATTCATGTTTTTGTTTCTTCCACATTACTATGATTCCATGTTTATATGGTCCCAAGTTATAAATGTTATGGTTCCATATGTTCAATTACATTTTGTTCCTTTTTATATCATTATGTCATGATTCCTAACCAATGTGGTAAACATTTATTATTATGATTATTACCTTACTGATATTTTTAGACCACCCATTTGTTCATGTTATCCCCAGGTTATCCTATGTTGATGTATGAGAAAAATGGAAGTTAGGAGCTCAATATGAATATTAAATAAAGAAATGTTTTATGTTTTCAGTTTTATGTACCTAGTCTTCAAAGACACTAGAATTCAAAATCTTGTATTATGATGTATAATTATTCATAAAATCATGTAATGTTATGTGAAAATGTATAGGGTTTCTATAGTTGGTATCAGAGGATGGTCTAGTTATTTTTGGAGATTAGGAATAGAGAACTTTAGTAAGAGCCTTAAGTATGAGACTAAGTATAAGAAAACATCCCTAAATTTTGGTTAGTATAGATTAAGTGGTTTATACAGAAAATAGATCCTTTTCTAGATACAAATAGGTAGAGGTGGCTCTTGAATATAAGTATCTAGGGGTAAAACCCAAAAACCCCGCTTTGAGCTAGACTCGAATGGGAACTGGTACACGACAACAGGCCTTGTTGTACTCTTGGTTTGACACTCCCAGGGGATATTCTTTGGTAAATTCATGATATTAGTATAAACCATTATTAATGGAATAACAAAATCCCATAAGAATATATGTTAGGAAACAAATCATAGATAACCTAGATTGAAACCTAGGGAATCACAAGTCAGGATATACTTTTCTTTTAAGAGTTTATCCTTTTATGTTTAAAGTTTCCTTTTTATTTTTATTAGTTAAGTATTCAAGACCCCTAATTGTATGTTCTTTTTCATAGTTAATTTTGGGAAATATAAGAACACATGCCAAAAATCAATGTGATAGGGAATGTGAATATTACCCTAATTATATTCCAAATATTATGGGAATGGGTGATCAAAACATCATGATAGTACTTTCTCAGCTGGCTCAAGTTATGAATAATAACTTGAATCATGTGTAATTCCCTCCTCCAAGGAAAGAACATGTTTCCATTGAATCCTTTATGTGGTAGAGGCCTACCATGTTTAGTGGATCTTCTGATCCCTTCCTCATGGAACAGTGGATTAACTCCATTGAAAAGATATTCTTTATCCACCAATGCTTAGAAGAAGATAAAGTCATACTGGAAATCTATCATTTTGATGGGAAGATGATCAGTGGTGGACACTGGTCAATAATACAAAGTGCCAAGATAAAATTGATTCCATGGATTGGGAGGAATTCAAGAAAATCTTTTTCAATAAATATTTTCCTTGAACCCTCCAACTCAAGATAGAAAAAGAGTTCCTTGGACTCAAGTATAAGGAAGATGAGTTCATCAGGGTGTATTAAGCACACTTTAAAAGGCTTTCAAGGTACACATGTAACGACCCAAAATTTTTAAATAAATTTTGTTTCCTAATTTTATGTGTTATTGTTATACTCAACAAAAATGTTTTATTTGATAAACATGATTATAATTAAAATGAGATCAGTGGGTTTTGACTATTATATAACCATCGGTCAACATGACCGCTGTGAACAAAATGTTTTGATTATTGTCTCTAAATATAAGTAATCTTGGTTAATTATTATAGAAAGAAGATTCGATGGCCTCACCTAGTAGTCTTGGACCGATCGAAGCCCATCTAACAGAGCTTGGGAAGGAGGTAGCACCACTGGGCTTTGCTCTGGATCAAATCCAAGCCGAACTTCATCATGTGAAGCTGGAACGAAATCGCCTTCGTGAGAAGTTCAAACTGATAGAAATTACTACTCGGGCAATGTTGACTGAGCCGCCCCAAGCTTCTATCACCCTAGAACACCTTACTCTTAGGTCCTATGCTGGTATTATAAGGGGTTATGTAACGAGACCGTAACTACCTTGTGTAATCCTTGTTTTAAATAAAAATTGGGATTTCTTCTTATGATGAAGTTTATGAATTTTGAAATGACCGGATAAATATAGTATGCATATTTTTGATGAATTTTAGAAAAAGGATATTTTAAATATGTTTATGTAAACCCTAAATAATTAAAAATGTGTAATGATTTTCAAAAAATGGTCTTCTGCAATTATGTTCAGTACTAAATTTAGAGTCTAATAAGATCAACTTGATTTTTGATGAATAGTAAATTATGAATAGTGATTTTATGATTAGGATTAGTAATATGACCAAATGGATTAGTAATCTCACTTAAAGAAAGTTTTAAAATAATCTAGGCACCTTGATTAAGTAATGTGATTCAATAAAATAGTTAAATAACGGTTTCATTAATTATTATTCAAGTATTAGTTTTTTCGGGTGAATAGTGTTTTTTAATTAAAAATTTAATTAAAAATAATTAGAAAATTATTTTTATAAAAATGACTTTATTTTTGAACTCAGAGCATCGATATTATGTTATGGTAATTTTTGGGGTTTTTTCTGAAAAAAAAATGAATTTTCGATGAATAGTGTTTTTATTTAAAAATTAAATTAAAAATATTTAGAAAATTATTTTTATAAAATGGATTTCATTTTTGAAATCAGAGCATTGATATTTGGTTAATGTGAAATTTTGGGATTTTTCTGAGAAAGTTGAATTTTCAGTGAATAGTAAAAATACAGTTTTAGGGTTTCGGTATGTTTAATGACATCATAACGGTGTCATGATGATGTCATGAGATATTTTGAGGGTTGGCCGGCCAAGGTTGATGAATTATTGTTTTGGGGGCCCCATGTGGCCTAACTCCATGATAAATGACAAGGGAGAGCACATGGGTTTGAGAAAAGCACATGTGAGGTGTCCCTTGGCCATTAATGCCTTGTCCCCTCACTTTCCCTATAAATACCAAGCCCTCCTCTCATCCATTCGACTCCCCACTCATTCCCAACGAATTTCTGGTCTCATTACCTCCCAAGGAGTCCTCCCAAGGTGCCCCCAAGCCCTCAAGGTCCCAACCTTTGAGGTTTAAGAGTTACATTTTAAGGTAAGGGATCCGACCTCTCTCTTTCTTTTCAAGTAATCTCTTTTATGTCTTTTCTTTTATAATCCATATTATTATGTTGTAGGATGTTATTTTATATTCATCATACTGCATATTTCATGTTCATATTATGAGAGACCCCCCCCCCCTTACTCTCATCAATTCGTTTTAAGAATGTTTAAGTGGCGCCGTTAGGCTGCCGAATTTTTAAGGGATTCTTTCACCTTCCCTGTTTTCAAGTTCTATTTTCATTCAAGTCTTTCATGTTCCTTTTTATTATGTTGGGGTATGATCTCTAAATTATCATACTGATATTTTATGATCATATTATGAGAGACCCCATTTGATCACTTCAACTCAGTATTTTGAACTTTTAAGTGGCGCTGTTAGGCTGCCGAATTTTTAAGTGGTTCTTCACCCTTCTCGTTTTGAAGTTCTACTTTAATGTCAATTCTTTCAAGTTCCTTTTTGTTATGTTGGGGTATGATCTCTATATCTATCATACTGGACTCTTATGTTCACATGATGAGAGACCCCATTTGATCTCTTCAATTCAGTATTTTGAAGTTTTAAGTGGCGTCGTTAGGCTGCCGAATTTTTAAGTGGTTCTTCACCCTTCTCGTTTTGAAGTTCTACTTTCTTGTCAATTCTTTCAAGTTACTTTTTGTTATGTTGGGGCATTATCTCTATATATATCATACTTAACTCTTATGTTCACATGATGAGAGACCCTATTTGATCTTTTCAAATCATTTTTGTTGAAGTTTAAGTAACGCCGTTAGGCTGCCGAACTTTCATTAGAGAAATCTAATTTTTGTCTTCCTTCCATGTTTTTAATTTCAAATGGTATGTCCTTGAAATTTAATTACCATGATTATGTATCCTTCCTATTCTTTCCATCTACTATTTTATGGGTCATTTATGAATGTTTGACCCATTTTACCTCTCTTTTTAATGTCTTCTAAAACCTCGTAACATAGCCGTTATGCTGCAGAATTTCCGTCTCAAAATGTCTCTCTCTTTTTCTAAAGTTCTTTTATATTATTAAGTGAATACTCAAATCTCTTTATTCTAAAGGGGTATTCACATATATACCAAAATGTTCTATTTTAAATTTTGGGATTTACATACATGAGACCCACCTTCCTTTTCTGTGGGGTTTAAAGTGATGTAAAGATCATGTCTTTAAAGCAATTTTTAAAACGTTATGATTATGAAATGAAACCCATTTATTTTATGCTATATGGGTTATTTATGAAATGTTTGATGTTGATATATGTGGATCACATGATAATAAAGGCAAATTTAAGGGTGCGCCCTGATAGCGCTCCAATGCATTGGGTAATGATGTAACCACTAGAGATTACAATTTTCACGATACCTTGGTGAATAACCTTGGTAATTTTAAAATGACACCTTGGGGATGGACCTTGGTGATATGTTCATGATTGTCTATGTTAAATGATGTAGCCACATCTTCAAGTTATGAAAAAGTTTTATTTTTATTATGATATGCCTCATGATTTCATTTTCATGCATTAAAGTTCTTTTCATGACTTTATTGATGTATCTCAAGTTCATATGTAAAATGTTTCACTTGTTTCCCTTGCTGGGCCTTCTGCTCACACTTCCTTTTGATGTATGTCCCCAGGTTATGAGATGCAGTAATGAGCCTAGGGTGAACATGAGGAGAAGCCTTTCAAGTGTTTAAGAAGAATGTTTTTTTTTGTTTCATGTTTTATGTTCCTTGTTTCCAAGACACTAAACCTTAAAGATCCTCAGTTCCGTGTAATGGAATGAAAAGTTATGTTATAAAAAGACGGGATGCTATAACACATCTAGATTTTTCATGAACACCTAAAGAAATTTGGATCTCTTCTTTAGCAGACTAAATCTAAGTCTATGAAAATCATTGGTGATTCAAGACTTTGAAAGTTATGAGGAGATTGTCTGTTGTGCCCTTAATATTGAAATGGAGATTGGATAATCCCAATGGTCTTGTGGTCCTAGTGACAAAAAGTGTAAGATGGAGTATAATATGGGTGGTCTGAAAAATAAATCCCATGATAGAAAGAAGATCGAACATCCCATGTGTCAAAATTGTGGGAAGAAGCATCCTGGGAACTATCTAAAGGGAACCACGAACTACTTCAAATATGGAAAGATGTGACATATAGCAAAGAAATGTTGATGAGATATGAAGAATCCTAATAATGTGGAAGAAGAAAGGAAGGTTTATATAAACACTTAGCCAGTGGTGCAGTGTTACAACTGCAAGGAACATAGGAATTATGAGAATAATTTTCCTAAGCCGAGGGTTGTCAAAGGCAATCAACAACAACCTCCAAGGAAACAAGGAAGGGATTATGGTATCACTACTATTGAGGTGTATCCAGACAAAAATGTGGTGATAAGTACTCTATTTATTCATTAAATAATAGAGAACATACTATCTGATTCTGGTTCTATGCATTCTTTAATATTTTTCATGTTTAGTAGAACTATTCAAACACCACCTCAAAATATGGAGGATAAGTTATCTATGAGAACAATGAATGGGAAAATTATTGCGTCCAAGATTTATAACTCCTCCCCAGTTAATGTATGTGGACTGAACCTCCTAGAAAATCTTTTCATACTTCCTTTAGTGGAGTTTGATGTTATCTTGGGCATGGATTGACTATATTTATACAAATCCAAAATCAATTTTCGGGAAAGGGAGATCACTCTTCACATCCCAAAGCATCCTCCAATTCTTTACAAGTATAAGGAGTAAGATGAATATCCATTAGAATCATTGTCTCATGTGTGGATATTATTTCCTTATGAGAAATCATTTATAGCTAAAATTATTGAGACAAAGGAGAAAATCATGCTTGAAGATATGCCCATCATGATGGATTGCACTGATGTATTTAATAAAGAGTTTCCTGATCTTCCTCCTAATTGAGATACTGAGTCCTCAATTGAACTTATTCCTGGATTTCTACCTATATCAAAGAAACCTTATAGAATGGCCACTGTAGAGCTGGAAGAGATGAAGAAGCAGTTACAAGAGAATCTGGAGAAGGGTTTTATATACCCGAGTGCTTCACTATAGGGTGTGCCAGTCCTCTTGGTCAATAAGAAGTATGGATCAATATGACTCTTCATTTATTATCATGATCTCAATAAAATCATGATAAAGAACAAGTATCACCCACCATAGATAGATGAATTGTTCAATCGGCTTTGTGGGGCCATTTATTTCTCTAATGTGGACCTTCGGTCGGGATATCACCAATTAAAGGAGAGGAAATAAGAGATTCCTAAAAATGCCTTTTGAACGAGGTATGGACACCATGAATTCATAGTGATTCCCTTAAAACTCACTAATGCTGCAACAAATTTCATGGATGTAATTAATAGAGTCTTTAGATATTACCTTGACAAATTTATGGTAGTCTTTATTGATGATATTCTGATATACTCCAAGAGCAAGGAGGAACATGAGGAGTATTTGAATACTGTTCTAAATAATTTTCAAAGGGAGAAAATATCTGAAAAGTATAATAAATGTGAGTTCTTTATGGAGGAAGTATCATTCTTGAGGCATGTTATTACCAAAAAAGAGATATCTATGGACCCTTCCAAGACAAATGTAATTAAAGAGTGGCCCAAGCCAACATATGTAATAGATATCTATAGATTTCTGGGTCTAGCCAGGTATTATCGATGATTTTTGAAGAACTTTTCACAATTTTCAAACCCAATGACCAAGATGACATAGAAGGTAGTAAAGTTTGTCTGGACTCAGGAATGTGAAGACTATTTTAAGGATTTGAAAAAGAGGCTTATCACTGCACCAATACTCACAATCCCAACAAGTGGAGAACTCTTTGTGGTGTAAATTGATGCTTCAAAGAAGGTCTTAGACTGTGTGCTGATGAAAAATGGTAAAGTGATAGCCTACACCTCAAGATAGTTGAAAATACATGAGAAAAACTATCCCACACATGATCTGGAGTTAGAAACTATGATCTTTGCGTTAAATATCTAGAAGCATTATCTCTATGGGGAGAAGTGTGAGATATATACTGATCACAAGAGTCTCAAATATATATTCACACAAAAAGATCTTAATATGAACCAATGAAGATGGTTAGATCTCATCAAGGATTATGAATTCTCAATCCACTACCATCATGGTAAGGAAAAAATGGTAGCAGATTCTCTAAGTAAAAAGGATCCTGCATCTTTATCAATGATGAGAATTGAAAAGGATCCAATCTTCTTAGATTTGTAGAGGATGTACATGGAAATCATTAAGGTAGTAAAATCATCAATACTTTCTCAAATGATTACCAAACCATCCCTTATGGAGAAAATAAAGGATTCTCAAAGAAAATATTTGGAAATTCAGAAAAGGGTGGAAGCCATTAGAAATGGGAAATCCTCTGAGTTAATGATTGATGGGGAAGGAGTTGTAAGATTTAGGTCACGATTATTTGTACCATATGATCCAGAGATAAAGATGTATATTTTTAATGACACACATAGCTCAACCTCCTCTATTCACCCAGGGAGCACAATGATGTATCGAGATCTCTGAGAGAACTTTTGGTGGTACAATATGAAGAATGAGATTTCTAAGTATACATAAAAGTACTTGATATGTTATCAAGTGAAGGATTAAAGGAAAAATTATAAGGGGATGATGCAAACACTAACCATACCACCATGGAAGTGGGAGAACATCACCATGTACTTTGTCACTAGACTTACAAGGACATCTAGAGGAAACAATGGTATATGAGTTATTGTGGATCGTCTTATAAAGACAAATCACTTTATCACAATTCTACAGGACTTGTAATTTGATAAAATTTAATGGATATATATCAAATAGGTGTCAAATATGAATTAATTACCACTATATATTGTATCCAATAGATATTTGAGATTCAACTAGAAGTTTTTTAAAATTCTCCAACATGCTCTAAGCACTGAACTGAACTTCAGTACGACCTATCATCCTCAAACTGATGGACAATATGAGTGAACTATTTAGACACTGGAATATATGTTGAGATCATTTTCTATGGACTTAAAAGGAGTATGGGACCAACATATTCCACTGGTCAAATTTTCCTACAATAATAGTTTTCAATCTAGCATCTTAATGACACCATATGAAGCCCTTTATGGGAAAAGGTGTAGAACACCGGCGTGTTGGGATGAAGTCTATGAGCATAAGCTTCTAGGACCTAAAAAAGTTGAAGAAATGGCAGAGAATGTGAAAAACATTAAACATGACATCATGGTATCCCAAATTTGACAATAGAGTTATGTGGACAATCGTCTACGAGACCTTGAGTTTAATGTTGGAGACATGGTATTCCTCCACATATCTTCATAGAAGAAGGTCATGAGGTTTGGGATGAAAGGAAAGATAAGTCCCAGGTACATTGTCCCCTTTGATATCCTTGATTGTGTTGAAGTTGTGGCCTATTGATTGTAAATTCCACCTAACATGTATAAAGTGCATGATGTCTTCCATGTATCCCTCTTAAGAAATTACATACCAGATCCTTCACATGTACTGTCTTCAGAGGTGGTACAGTTGGAAAATGATCTCTCTTACAAGGAGCAGCCAGTGAAGATATTGGATCATAGAGATAAAGTTCTACATAACATGACTACTCACCTGGTCAAAGTACTATGGAGGAACCATAAGTATGAAGAGGAAACATGGGAACTGAAGGAGGCAATGGAGGAAAGGTAACCACACCTATTTACGACTTAGAATGTAAAACAAAATTTTGAGGGTGAAATTTCATAAGGGGGGAAGAATGTAACAACCCAATGTTTTATCAATAGAAATTACCTTCTTATGTCATATAATCACAAAAAATCACAACTCAATGAACTACTAAGTACCTTGTGACCTTTAAACATAATATTGTCACTTCTATGATTTGAATTTTGAAAATTTGACATACACCGTTACGATCAATAAAATGTTTGGAGTTCGATAAGACAAACTTAATTATTGGTGAATAATAACTGACACTTATGATTAGTAATGTCACCCTTATGAATAGTAACATGACCCTTATGAATAGTAAATCAGCCAAGTAAATAGTAACCTTTCCAATGAGAGTATAAATAAAATTTATCCATCTTATAAGTGAAAATATGATAATGTTGATTTTTTTATAAGTCATAAATTTTTAATTAAAAATTTATGAATAATTTAATAATTAAAAAATAAAATTTATTTTCATGAAATGTATTCATAAATTATTATTTTGATTTATTACGATTATATGAAAATTTTATAAGACCTTATATAATTTTTGAAAATATTATAAAATCAGTTATAGTTTTAAAATCTATATATTTCAAGTAAATTACGATTTCAATTAAAAATTAAATTAATAATATTTAGGAAATTATTTTTAAAAAATTTATTTCATTTTTGGATTATACATGTTGAAAAATGGTTAGGGTGAATTTTTGGGATTTTTCTGTAATACATGATTTTTTATGAATAGTGAAATACGATAATTTACAAAATAAGCTAAATACATTAATTACTGAGTCATGGGTGATATTATTCTGATATAATCACCTTTGGTTCGAAATCACATGAACTTATTATTATTTATAGTCATAAAATCATCAATATTTCTTGTCTTATGGAGATATAATAAACTATTAATTAAAATATTAAGAAAACCCTCATCCCCTCCACTATAAAAACCACCCACACCCCCCTCTTCCCTATACTCCTCTAAAGCATTGTGCCTAGCCTAAATTCTGATCAAATATCTTCCCAAGATCCTCCCACACTTCCATAATCCCTTGGTATCTTCAAAATACCAAATCCTATCCCCTTAATAGTCTCTCAAGGAAGGTTAATTCAAGAGGTAAATTCCTCCTTTCAATTCTTTTACTTTCTTTTCAAGTTCCTTTGTTTTATTTTCTATAATTACCTCTCCACATCCAAATGTTAGGAAAAATCAAGTACCTTATATGTACTGTAATGTTGTTATGATAATTAAATAAGTTATTATCATCTCTCATTTACCCTTCTTTTATACTAGTAGTAAAAACACCGCCCGAGATGTGTTAATTTACCACATTCAAGGACGATGGGTTTTCAATTTCCATTACCATCTTCAATTCTGGTCATGAAATCATTATTATTTTTGAACAAAAATATAATATATGTATTATTTATTATATATGGTTCTATAATATTCTTTCACACATGTTTTTTATTTATAAAACAAAATGTGTTCATTGTGATAAAAAAATCCAATTAACCCAAAAGGTCATCACTAAAGTTTTATATAATGAATCATATTCACTCCAAGTAACCAAATAAAATTTAAAACCATGTAACATTATGGATGTTAAATAATATAACTCCAATTATGGACAAATATCTTTATTTTACATGATTATCCATTTATGTATATAAGTAAACTGATCATGAAACAAACAGACCCGAACAATGAAATTGAACCTCATAACCAATCAAAAAGGTTATTAATGAACTAAAAAAGGTTATAATAAATCAATTAATTTTAAAATATGTTCTATAATTATTACTTAATAAACCTAATTTTATTATTCAGGTAATTAACATCAAGTGGATAACACCATCAGACTTAAGGTAATGGATTCTTCCCGAACCTCTATTATTCCATCGAGTTATTCTTACTCTCTTTTTACCCAAATGAAATCCTATATTCTATTTATGTACATAATATAATTTATGTTTATATGTCCAAAATAATTTATCAATATCCATTAATAATTATATTTATGGGATATACATGCTTTTAAGTGATCTCCTCCTCAATACTTCCTGATAAGCAAACCCATTTTAAGGGAACTTCCTGAATTATTACCCAATTTCAAGTACACTATACAATCTATTTTTAAGTGAAAATTATATTTATAAAACCAATTTTTTCATCATGGAAACCTTCTTGGTTCAATTTTGGTTTTATATAAAATATTATTCCATTTTTTTTAATTTATCTTTGATGTTTTTATTAAACTGCACAAAAATGTTTTAATTTTAAAAGTTTCTTAAAAACTCTTTTATATGTTATCACTTAAATTTGGAATCACTTATTATGATACATGACTATTATACCTTATGAATTTTTATGATTTATCTAATTAATTTTTTTTTCATGGACACTTGTATGATACACCCATTCAGTATGCTTTATGACATGATTATGATACCCATTTTTTCCTGTGGGTACCCTTATGTTTATGTATGATTGATTATGTATGATTATTTATGTGGAAAGAATATTCATGAACATGTTAAGATGAGTGTTACCAAATATCACTCCAATTAATTGGGTAAATTTGAGTCTCATGAGATGTTATGTGCAACGGTCTTGGTGGTTAGCCTTGACTTGTGCTACCATGTGCAACGGTCTTGGCGATTAGCCTTGACTTATGCTACAATGTGCAACAATCTTGGTGGTTAACCTTGAATCTTTATCCTCTAAGTGAAGAGAGCCTTGAATCATTCTAAATTCATGTTTTATGTTATTTCCACATTACTATGATTCCATGTTTATATGGTCCCAAGTTATAAATGTTATGGTTCTATATGTTCAATTATGTTATGTTCCTTTTTATATCATTATGTCATGATTCCTAAAAAATGTTCTAAAGATTTATTCTTATGCTTATTCCATTACTGTTATTTTTAGCTCACCCATTTTTTCATGTTATCCCCAGGTTATCCTATGCCTATGTATGAGCAAAATGGAAGTTTGGAGCTCAATATAAAGATTAAATAAAAATGTTTTATGTTTTCAGTTTTATGTACCTAGTATTAAAAGACAATAGAATTCACGATACTTGGATTTTATTTCAATGTATAATTATGCATAAAATCATGTAATGTTATGTGAAAAAGGATAGGGTCTCTATATTTAAGGTCTTCATATACTTTCAATTGTCCAATGCTCTTCCAACTTATTCACTATCTCACTAGATGGATTCGAGAATGGATGAAAGTTGAAGTTTATAGCATTATCGATACTTCTTGTGACCTTGACTTCATTGAGAATCACTGGATGAACCCCAATGATGTAAAGGAGCCAGGGATGCAAGCCAGTGTTTGGAGGAGTAATAGAATTTGGAAATTCATAGCCTCTGAAATGCATTGTAATCCACCCATGAAAGAACTAGAATGGACTGCAGATCTGCCTGGGATACTCCCTCTTTCTATGTAGCCCAAACTGATGAAGAGATAGGCTATCACTGATATTCCTAGGTTCACATGGTTGTCAGATTCCATAATTGTTTCCATCATCAGCATCCCAAGATGTAATCTCATGTGTGCATCCCAGACTGGAAGAATCCAAACACTGAGTAAGGTGGCCATAAATGCAGTGTACCAAACAACTTCCATCCCTCCTTCGTGTTATAGGCCCACCTAATTTTCTCCTCTATTGTGTTGTTGGAAATTACTTTGGTGACCCTGGTATCTTTGTTGTTCGAGTTTTCAGGAACATCCCCAGCCAAGTTTTGAATGCAAATGTCCCAATGAAAGGGTTGATGATGCTTCAGTACCTAGGTCAACACATCCAAGAGACTTTGCGTCGCAACATAGGTTTTCTCCTTATTTCCCTAGGCATTTAACATTGGGAGGAATTCTTCATATTAAAATCCCATCAGTGGGATGCCATTGAGGAAATGGAGGCCCCACAGGCTGATTCCCACCTCCCCATGATAAAGGTGGAAGGTGTAGGTATCTAAGGACCACTAGATAGAAAGCTTCACTACTAAAAAATAGTCCTTTAACAGTTATTTTATTAATCATCTCTATAAGAAAGCACTGATAAATTTAGACTTTTATTAGTGTTTTTTAGTGCTGATAAAGACAACCTTTATCAGTGTTTTATTTTTAGTGCTGATAAATGGAATCCTTTATCAGCACTTTATTTTAAGCACTGATAAATGGTATCCTTTATCAGTGATTTATTTTTAGCACTGATAAAGGGTAACATTTATCAGCACTTTATATTTAGTACTGATAAAGTTTTTTTATCATCGTTGTTTTAGTGATGATAAAGGTCCGAATAAATAAAATGAAATAATTAAAAAAATAAAAAATAAAAAATGAGTTTATTAAAAAAATATTACAAATTTTATTAATTAAATAATTATCAATAAAAATGAATAAATTGATTATAAATTATTAAATATTATACATTTTATTAATTAGATAATTATGATAATTAATGTTAATAAATTAAATGTAAGAACCCGACCCCTGTTTCCCAGAGTCGGTGCCTTATTTTATTACATAGGAATATAAACAAGGATTATGCATCCCAAAGGACCAAGTATTTTAGTATCTTTGGAAACACGATACATACATAAGTTCAACATTACAACTTGAAGCAAAATACAACATAGAAATTCCTTTGAAAACATCCATATCTCCTAGGTTATCCCTACAGTTCATTTATAAAAGACTTATTCAAATACTAGGAAAAATAAAACATAAGAAAGGGGGTGAGATACAATTATCAATAAAGATAATCAATACAATAGAAGATATCATAAATATAAACATTAGGCATGGTGAATAATTAAAAACACATGCCTTAAAAAAATAAACTTGAACATAATATGGAAGGAATAAGAGCTGAATAAATAATGCCATAATAAAACATAATCATGGGTATTATACCAGTCAAATAACCACATGAACTATCAATAATAGTTTCATAATGAGAGAATTTAAAATATGGTACATCGTAACCATGCTGTCAAGGCCTCGTTCCAAGACCATAAATAACCATTTTGTCAAGGCATTGTGCGAAGAACTACTTTATCTCATGAGACCTACCGATGAACCGAGGGGATATAATGGGCCACACCTAACACTTACTAAGTCCAATACATTACTCATATGAATGGGGATAAACATAAACAACATATACATTTATATTTAAACTAACATATGAAATGTAAATAACTTTCCCCAAACATTAAGCATAAACACTAACCATTCAGAGTAAATTGGTGAATGGATTTAAGATAAAACATCCATAGTAAAACTAATCATAAAACATTAAATTTAATATGGTATATGATATCATAAAATATTAATCCCAATAATACAATATAATCAACAAGAGTGTTGAAATAGATGAAGATACTCTTATAAAATTATCAAGTAATTCTAGAGATAAATACTCTTTTACTTTGAAAAGAAGAGTTATTTAGGAAAATTATTTTTATAAAACCAGAAGTGAAGTGAGATATTATTTTCATAATAAAATTAGTGATTTTAGAAATATAATTTTTTCTAAAAATACATTATATAGCGCCCTTGAAAATAGGTAAGAATTTGAGAAATTCCCTTGAATCGGGCCTGTATTTTAGGAAGAATTTTTGAAAGATCCTTTTAAAATGTATAAATCCCCATAAATGAAGGTAAGATTATGGTTGGTACATATAAATAGAACATTAAAAAATAATTTATTAGGATTATATATTAATAAATAATAATTTAATTGAGGTATGTATAGAATAAGAGTAACCCGAATGAAAATGGAGGTTCGGGTTGAAAAACCTTTCCGTAAGTCTGAAGGTGTTCCTCACTTGATCTTAATGACCTGAATAATAAAATTTAGGTTCATAAATTAATAATTCAAGAACCTAAACTCCATTTAATTGATTTTTATAACCTTATTAAGTTCATTTACGACCTTTTTATGGGTTAATAGATTCAATTTCATTGTTTGAGAGTGTTTTCTTCCTTAGTTTCCATGATCGGTTTACTTATATTCATGTACGAATAAACATGTAGAATGAGAATGGTTGTCCAGAATAGAAGTTTTATGTTATTATTTAACAACCAGAATATTACATGGTTATAAAATTAATTTGGTTATTGGGAGTGAATATTAATCATTATATAAAACTTTAATGACAATTGTTTGGGTTAATTGGTGGTTTTTGATAACAACAAACTCATTTTGATTTATAAATTAATATCATTTGTACAAAAGGATTACTGAAACTTAAATAAGTTATAATACATATATTATAGTCTGTTTTAACCATAAAAATAGTTTCATGACCATAATTGAATACGGTAATATAAATTGAAAACCCATCGTCCTTGAATGTGATAAATTAACACATCTCAGATCTTGTTTTTATTTCTAGTATAAAAGAAGGGGGAATGAGAGATGAAGAAGAATTATTACTTTATCATAAAAATATTATATTACATGTAAGGTACTAGATTCATCACAACATTTGGATGAAAGGAGGTGAGGAAAGAAAAGGAAAATAAAGGAACTTGAAATAAAAGAAATGAAAAGAGGAATTTACCTCTTGAAGTTATTTTTCTTGAGAGCCTCTTTAGGGGAGAGGTTTTGGTCTTTTTATGATAACAAGGGATTATGAACGTGGGGGAGGATATTGGTTGGATATTTGAGAAAAATTTAGATAATGAACAAAGCTTGAGAGAAGTTAATAGAAGAGGGAGTGGGGGGGGGGGGGGGGGGGTTATAGTGGAGGGGAGGAGTGATTTTTGAATATCTTATTCATTATTTTATTATTTCTCTCAAGAAAACCAATAGTGTTGATTTAAGTGACCCATAATAGTAATAAGTTCATGTGAGTTCAAACCAAGTGTGCTTATATCAGCCATTATTCTAGGTATAGTTAATTTAACTGATAATGTGTGTATACTGTAAATTACCGTATTTCACTATTCATAAAAAATTGAGTATTTTAGAAAAATCCAAAAAATTCACCCTAACCATTTTTAGACTTTTAGAATTAAAAAATGAACTCTATTTTTTGAAAATAATTTTATAAATATTATTAATTTATTTTTTAAATAAAATAATAATTTATTCAAAAAATAATAATTTTGAAACTATAATTCATTTTATATCACCTTGAAAAATTAATCAAGATCACATTATCTTATAACCTTAAGAAAATAAAATAATAATATGGTTTACTATTCATAAATATCATATTACTATTCACATTACTATTCATAAGGGTATGTTACTATTCACAAAAAATTAAGTTTATCTTATTAGACTCTAAATATCTTACTGAACACAACTGTGCATGTCAATTTTTCAAAATTCAAATCACAGAGGTGGAAAAATTATGTTTATTAGCTAGGTTATAAGAAAGTGGTGTTTTGTAGAGACTCAATGTTTCATATATTCAATATTAAATTTATTTATAAATCCTTGGGGTGTTACATTCTCCCCTCACAAAAATTTCATTCTCAAAATTCACAGAATGTTACCTCATAAAAAGATTTTGGTTGGTCTTCATCATAAGCTCCTCATGCTCCCATGTTGCTTCTTCAATTCCATGATTTTTACAAAGTACCTTTACCATTCCTATCATACGATTCCTTAATACCTATTCCTTAGTATTTAGAATCACGATAGGCTCTTCACGGTAAGATAAGTCAGGTTCCAATTCTATACCTTCAAAAGTAAGGACATGCGTTGGGTCTGGCATGTACTTCCTCAAAAATGAGACATAGAACACATTGTGCATTTTAGATAGGCTAGGCGGCATAACCAATCGATATGCAACAACTCCAATTCCATCTAGGATTTCAAAAGTTCCGATGTACCTAGAGCTTAGTTCCAATTTCTTCCCAAATCTTATAATACCCTTCCATGGAGATACTTTCACGAAAACGTGATCTCCCACTTGAAATTACAAATCATTCCTTCGATTATAAGTATATATCTTTTTCATGCTTTGATATTATTTGATATGGGTTTGAATAGTCTTTACATTTGTTGTTATTTCCTCCATAATATCTAGTCCCATAAGCTTCCTTTATGAAATTTCATCACAACATGTTGGTGTACGACATCTCTTTCCGTACAATACTTTATATGGTGCCATTTGAACACTTGAATGGAAACTATTATTTTAGGAAAAATACAATAAAGGTAAATATTGATCCCACATACCTTGAAAGTCAAGTGAAAATGATCTTAACATGTCCTCTAAGGTTTGGATCTTCCTTTCTCATTGCTCGTTAGTTTGTGGGTGATAAGAAGTACTCAAACGAAGCTCAGTATGGAAATATTTCTGAAGAATTTTCCAAAATTTTAATGTAAATTGTGTATCATGATCAGAAAAAATTGAGATAGGTGCTCCATGAAGTCTCACAACTTCATTGATATAGAGTCGTTCTAGGCACTCTAGTGGAAAATACTCCCTTATAGTGAGGAAATGTGCAAATTTCATAAGTCGGTCAACAATTACCCAAATCGCATCATTCTTCCTTGGAGTTTTGGGTAATCCAGTAACAAAATCCATGGTGATGTCATCCAATTTCCATGTAGGAATATATATAGGTTGCATGAATCCTCTTGGATGTTTTTTTGACCTTTACTTACTGGATAACTAGACATCTTGACACATAATCATCAATTTTCTGATTCATGTTGTCCCACTAGACATGTTTCTTCAAATATCTATACATCTTAGTGCTACCAAGACTCATAGAGAAATTTGAACTATGAGCATCAACTAATAACTCCCTTTTTAGCTTGGGTATAGCTGGAACACAAAGCCTCTTCCCAAATTTCAGAATTCCATCTTCACACATGAAGTTATCCAACTTTTCATCATTGAAAATTTTAATTTTTTTTGAAGATTCTCATCACCAGACTGTGAATTTTTAATTATTTCCAATAAATATGGTTGGGAAATCATTTTAAAAAGTAGTGATCTTTCTCCTTCTTTGATAATTACTACATCCATCCACACTAGATCCATGTACAAAGGATCCTTTTCAATCCTCATTTTATTAGAAACTCCATGATCCTTCCTACTCAATGCATTAGATACCTTATTTACCTTTCCTGGATGGTAGTGTGTGGAACAATTTTTGTCCTTGAGTAGTTTGAGCCATATCCTTTGCCTCATGTTGAGTTATTTCTATAAAAAGATATATTTCAAACTCTTATGATCCTTATATATCTCACATTTTTCTCCATAGAGATAATGTCTCCATATATTTAGAGTAAAGATTACAGCTGCTAAATTAGGATCATGAGTGGGATAGTTTTGTTCATGAATTTTTACCTACCTTGATGCATAGGCAATAAATCTATCATTCTACATAAGGACACAACCATGTCCTTTTTTTGATGCATCACTATAGATCACAAACCCATCATTAACCAATGGTAGAGTCAATATCAGATCATTCACTAATATCCTCTTTAATTACTGAAAAAATTCCTCACATTATTTTGTTAATATGAACTTAACCCCTTTACGTGTAATCTTGGTCATTGGGTTGGCTAAACGGGTGAAGTTATGAATGAAATACTGACAATAACATTCTAAACCAATAAAACTATGTACCTCAGTTATGTTCGTTGGAGTAGGATATTCTCTCAAAAACTTTTTATTTATAGGATCACCAAACATTCCATACTTAGAGATAATGTGTCCAAGAAAGGAAACTGATTGAAGCCAAAATTCAAACTTTCTAAACTTCCCATATAATTCATATCTTCAAAGAGTCTTCAGAATAGTGTGCAAGTGATTTTCACGATCTTCATAGCTTTTTGAGTATACCATGATATCATAAATAAATACCACCACAAATTCATCAAGATATTCCTTGAAAACTCTATTCATTAGATCCATGAAAACAGAGGGTGCATTAGTTAGTCCAAAATTAATTACTGTAAACTCATAATTCCCATACCTAGTTCAAAATACTATTTTTTGGAATGTATTCATTCCTTACACACAAATGATGATATCCAGATCGAAGTTCAATCTTCAAAAAATATTTATCTCTATGAATTTGATCAAATAAATCATCAATGAGAGGAAGGGGATACTTGTTCTTTATCGTTATAACATTAATCTCCCAGTAGTCAATGCACAACCTCATTGATCTATATTTCTTTTTAACAAAAAGAATAAGAAATCCCTCTGGAGAAACACTAGGTAGAATAAATACTTTATCACTCAATTACTCTATCTTTTTCTTCAGTTTTAATAATTCCACAGTGTCCATTCTATAAGGATTCTTTGATATAAGCTTTGAACCAGGAATTAAATCAATAGAGAACTCAAATTTCCATTCTGGAGTATGTCCAGGTAAATACTATGGAAACACATCAACATATTCTTACACAATAGGTATGTCCTCTATTTGAACATTCCTTTCCTCACCCATATATATTGCATTCTCTTCCTCCCCAATAATTGAATTCATTCAAGCTAATGGGGGTAGATCTAGATGAGAATCAGATAACGGGGTTTCTACTCTAAAGATAATGGATTCAACACCATTCTCAAAAATTGTAAATTACCTCTTCATGAAATAGTTCTTCGCATCATAATGTGAAAGACAACTCATACCAAGGATTATATCAAAGTCAATCATGGGTATGACACTCAGGTTAGAAACTAAATCATGTTTAGGTGTCATAAGGGGGAATGATCGACACATACTTATTGCAATGATAAACCCCTTATGAGTTTTGACTAAAAAATCCTTTATTAAATCAAATTGGACATGTCTAATTTTCTTAGAAAATTGGGAAGATATAAAAGAATGTGATGATATAGAATCAAATAAATAATTGGCTAAGTTCAAGGAAACGATTAAAGTACCTGCCACCACTTCATTTGGAACTTCAACCTCAATAGTTGTGACCACATAAGCTTGGCCTTGATCCCTTAGAATTATTTGGGGAAAGTTTCCCTGATTCTTAGGAAATTCATGTGTATAATGTCTCATATATTTACAATGATAGAATTGAACATTGGTTGTTTATTTCTTCCCCTTGCAATCACAAGATTTGTGGCCTTTTTCTTTGCACTTCTAACAGAATCCCATTTCCTTCAGAAAATTTTCTGACTGTTTCTTCCCACAATTACTGTAGGGTGGAAGGTTAAATATTACCTTCTTCCCTATTTCCTTATTTCCTTTTCCAAGGTTTTCAACAACCCTCTTCTTTTATTTCTTTACTTTAAAGTCATAAGTCTTAGAATTTTTTTTCTTGATAGAACATGAGACTATATATTTATATGTTGATAAATTATGGGAGACTAGTTACTTTCAGAGGAATTCTTTTAAACCATAAAAAAATTGATCAATATTTCTCCTTGGATTATGTATGTAGTGTGCGACATGCCTTAATAACATTGTGAAGTTAGATTCATAATTTGCAACATTCTCATCCTATTTTTTCTTTTGATTTAGAAATTGCCTTCCCATATCTTCTCTCTGTTCACTAGGGAAGTATTTTTTTAAGGAAAATTTCCTTAAAATCCCTCCATTCCATCTCTTATATTTCTTCCTTATACTTTGTGTTTTGGATTAATGAACACCACTGATATGCATCTCCCAATAAATGATAAACTACTATGACAACATTATCTCTTTCGTTACATCCCAAAGTGAGAAATATATTCTCTAAGGAACATATCCACTACTCAGCTACAAATGGGTTTGTAGTCCCATTGAATGATGAAGGTTGTTGTTTCATAAAGCATTCTAATATATCTCCTCCAGGTTATGGATCTAGATTCTCCATATGGGTAAGTTTATTATTCATAACCTAATTCAACTATCCCAGTATAGTTATAAGCTGATCAACACCAGTCGCAACACCAGAGCCAACATCATTATCTTGCATCGGAGGTAAATCCCTACATGGGATACATGTGTTCATGCAGTTTCCATTCCTTACATTAGGATCCATTTCTAAATAATAGAATACACTAGATTTGGTTATGAATCATAATGTATAATCTCAACTTATAAAAATACTTATCATAAATTTAAATCCTATCCATAGTTAATATCTTAATCATAAACATGGTTTCTTTGAGGAAAATTTTACATTTAAATCCTTCATAATGGCTTATAAAGAAAATTTTAATTATAATAATCATATCCACAGGGAGTGTCAAACCAGGTGCATAGTAAGGACCTCTGTCATGTACCGGGATACCTCGGGTCAAGCCTGAAACTCCTTATAAGAGTTTTCAATCCTAGATACATCTGTGCTAGAACCATGTCCACTTGTAGTATCCAGACAGAGTTGTATTTTGTAGAAAGATCCACATAATCCATTATTTACCAAAATTATATTATATTATTATATACTTATCCTCAAATACTATCTTAGAGTTTTTTTTTTCTAATCTATATTTTCTAAATCTAGTTTCCAAGTTTTATACTAAACTTCTTTTGATACCAACTGTAAGGACCCGACCCCAATTGCCCGGAGCCGGTGCCTTATTTTATTACATTTTCATATAAACAAGGAATATTCATCCCAAAGGACTGAGTTGTTTAGTAGCTTCAGAAATAAGATACATACATAATTTCAACATTACAACTTGAAATTAAATAAAAGATATAAATTTCTTTGAAAATATCCATATCTCCTTGGTTATCCCTACAGTTCATTCATAAAATACTTTTTAAAATCTTGAGAAAAATAAAACATAAGAAAAGGGGTGTGTTAAAATGATTAGTAAGGGTAATAAATATAGTATAATATATCGTAAACATAAACACTAGGCATGGTGAATAACTAAAAAACATTCCTTAAAAAACTAATGTTGAACATAATATGATATGAATAAGAGTTAAATAAATAATTCCATAATAAAACATAATCATGGGTATTATAATATTCAAATAACCACATGAACTGTCAATAATATTTTCATAATGAGGGAATTCATAATTTGGGACATCATAACCATACCATCAAGGGCTCATGCCTAGACTATAAATAACCATTTTTTCAAGGTCTCGTGCCAAGACCTAGTTTGTCTCATGATACCTACTGATACACTGAGGGGTTATAGTGGGACCCAAGCAACACTTACTAAGTCCAATTAATTCCTCATATAAATAGGGATAAACATAAACAATATATACATTCATATTGAAACTAACATATGAAATGTAAATAACTTTCCTCAAACATTAAACATAAACACCAACCATTCGAAGTAAATTGGTGAACAAATTTAAGATAGAACATATATAGTAAAAATAATCATAAAACATTAAATTAAATATTTTATATGATATCATAAAATATTAATCCCAATAATACATAATAATCAACAAGAGTTTTTAAATAGATGAAGATACTCTTATAAAATCATCGAGTAATTCTTGAGATAAGTACTCTTTTACTTTGAAAAGAAGAGTTATTTTAGAAAATTATTTGTATAAATAGAAGTGAAGTGAGATATTATTTTCATAATAAAATGAGTTATTTTATAAATATAATGGTTGATAAAAACATATTATATAGTTCCCTTGAAAATAGGTAAGAATTTGAGAACTTCCCTTGAATCAGGCTTGTATTTCGGGAAGAATTTTTGAAAGATCCTTTTAAAATGTATATCTCCCCATAAATGAAGGTAGGATTATGGTTGGTAAATATATATATAACATTAAAAAATAATTTATTAGGTGTAAATATGAATAAATAATAATTTAATTGAGTTAAGTAGAGAATAAGAGTAACCCGAATGAAAATGGAGGTTCGGGTAGAAAACCCTTATCTTAAGTTTGAAGGTGTTCCTCACTTGATATTAATGACCCAAATAATAAAATTTAGGTTCATAAATTAATAATTTTAGAAAATAATCTACATTTAATTTATTTATTATAACCTTATTATGTTCATTAATTTCTTTTTTATGGATTGAGAGATTCAATTTCATTGTTTGAGAGTGTTTTCTTCCTTAGTTTTCATGACCAGTTTACTTATATCCATGTATGAATAAACATGTAGAATGATAATGGTTGTATAGAATAGAATCTGTCTATTATTAGTGAACAACCATAATATTACATGGTTATAAAATTCATTTGGTTATTAGGAGTGAAGATGAATCATTATATAAAACTTTAATGAAAATTATTTGGGTTAATTGGCGGTTTTTGATAACAACGAACTAATTTTGATTTATAAATTAATATAATTTGTAAAAAAGGATTAAAAAACCTTAAATAAGTTATAATAAATATTTTATAGTCTGGTTAAACCATCAAAATGTTTTCATGACCAGAATTTAACATGGTAATATAAATTGAAAACCCGTCATCCTTGAATGTGATAAATTAACACATCTCGGGTGGTGTTTTCATTTATAGTATAAAAGAAAGGGAAATGAGATATGAAGAAGAATTATTACTTTATCATAAGAAAATTATAGTACATTTAAGGTACTGGAGTCATCACAACATTTGGATGAAAGTAGGTAAGGAAATAAAATAAAAATAAAGTAACTTGAAATAAAAGAAATGAAAAGAGGAATTTACCTCTTGAAGTTATCTTCCTTGAGAGCCTCTTTAAGGGATATGTTTTGGTCTTTTTATGAGACCAAGGGATGATGGATGTGGGGGAGGATCTTGGGAGGATATTTGAATATAATTTATACAAGGAAGAAGGCTTTAGAGGAGTGAAGAGAAGAGGGAGTGAGGGGGGGTGGGGGTTATAGTGGGGAGAGGAGTGATTTTTGAATATCTTATTCATTATTTTATTATTTCACTCAAGACAAAAAATAGTGTTTATTCATGTGAAACATAATAGTAATAAGTGAATTTGAGTTTGAACCAAGTGTTCTTACATTATCCATGATGCTAGGTATAGTGAATTTAACTGATAATGTGTATATATGGTAAATTACCGTATTTTACTATTCATAAAAATTCAAGTATTTCAGAAAAATAAAAAAAAATCACCCTAACCATTTTTCGACTTTTAGAATTAAAAAATGAAATTTATTTTTTGAAAATAATTTTCTAAATATTATTAATTTAATTATTAAATAAAATCACAATTTATTTGAAAAACAACAACTTTAAAACTATAATTCGTTTTATATCACCTTGAAAAATTAATCAAGATCTCATTATCTTATAACCTTAAGACAATAAAATAAAATATGATATACTATTTATAAGGGTCATATTACTATTCACATTACTATTCATAAGGGTATGTTACTATTCACCAAAAAATAAGTTTGTCTTATTTGACTCTAAATATCTTACTGAATGCAATCGTGTATGTTAGTTTTTCAAAATTCAAATCACAGAGGTGGAAAAATTATGTTTACTAATTTGGCTATAAAAAAGTAGAGTTTTGTAGAGACTCAATGTTCCACACATTCAATATTAAATTTATTTATAAATCCTTGGGGTGTTACATTCTCCCCCCTTACAAAAATTTCGTTCTCAAAATTCACAGAATGTTACCTCATAAAAAGATTTGGGTAGGTCTTCATCATAAGCTCATCAGGCTCCCATGTTGCTTCTTAAATTATATGATTTTTCCATAGTACCTTTACCAATCGTGTCATACGATTCCTCAACACCTGTTCCTTAGTGTCTAGAATCTAGATAGGCTCTTCATAATAAGATAAGTCTGGTTCCAATTTTATACCTTCAGAAGTGAGGACATGCGTTGGGTCTAACATGTAATTCCTCAATAATGAGAAATGGAACACATTGTGAACTTTAGATAGGCTAGGAGAAATATCCAATCAATATGCAACAGCTCCAACTCCATCTAGTATTTCAAAAAGGTCTAATGTACCTAGGTATCAGTTTTCCTTTCTTCCCAAATCTTATGATACTCTTCCATGGAGATACTTTCAATAAAGCGTGATCTCCCACTTGAAATTCAAAATCATTCCTTAAATGATTGTCATAGATCTTTTTCATGCATTGAGATACTTTGATATGGGTTTGAATAGTCTTTATTTTTGTTTTTGTTTCCTCCACAATCTCATGTACCATAAGCTTCCTTTCTCTAATTTCATCCCAACAAGTTGGTGTACGACATATCTTTCTGTACAATGCTTCATATAGTTCTATTTGAATACTTGAATGGAAACAATTATTGTAGAAAAAATCCACAAAAGTTAAATATTGATCCCACATACCTTGAAAGTCAATTGAACATGATCTCAACATTTTCTCTAAGTTTTGGACCATCCTTTCTGATTGCCCTTCAGTTTGTGGGTGGTAAGCAGTACTCAAATAAATCTCAGTATCCAAATCTTTCTAATGAATTTTCCATAATTTCAATGTAAATTGTGTATCATGATCAGAAACAATTTATAGAGGTGCTCCATGAATTCTCACAACTTCATTGATATAGAGTCATTCTAGGCGTTCCAGTGGAAAATCCTCCCTTATAGTGAGAAAATGTGCAGATTTTGTAAGTCAGTCAATAATTACCCATATCTCATCATTATTCCTTGGAGTTTTGTATAATCCAGTGACAAAATTCATGGTGATGTCATACCATTTCCATGTAGAAATAGGTATAGGTTTCCTGAATCCTCTTGGATGTTGTCTTTCAACCTTTACTTACTGATAGACCAGACATCTTGATACATAATAATCAATTTCCCACTTCATGTTGACCCACCAGAGATGTTTCTTTAAATCTCTATACATCTTAGTGCTACCAAGAAACATAGAGAAATTCTAACTATGGGCATCATCCAATAACTCCCCTTTTATCTCAGGTATAGATGGAACACAAAGCCTCTTCCCAAATTTCAGAATTCCATCTTCACACATGAAGTTATCCAACTTCCCATCATTCACACCTTTTATTTTCTTTTGAAGATTTTCATCATCAGATTATGAATTTTTAATTCTTTCCAATAAATAAGGTTGGTAAATCATTTGAAAAAGTAGTGATGTTTCACTTTATTTGATAATTCTGATATCCATCCTCACTAGATCCATGTACAAAGGATCCTTGTCAATCCTTATTTTTTTGAGAACTCCATGACCCTTCCTAATCAATGAATTATATACCTTATTTACCTTTCCTAGGTGGTATTGTGTAGAACAATCATAGTCCTTGAGTAGTTTGAGCCATCTCATTTTCCTCACATTGAGTTTTTTTACGAGAAGATATATTTCAAACTCTTATGATCTGTATATATATATATATATATCACAATTTTCACCATAGAGATAATTTCTCCACATCTTTAGAGCAAAGATTACAGATACTAACTCAGGATCATGAGTAGGATAGTTTTGTTCATGAATTTTTAGCTACCTTGATGCTTAGGAAATAACTCTATCATTATTCATAAGGAAACAACCAAGTCCATTATTTGACGCATCACTATAGATCACAAACCCATAATTCCACGATGGTCGAGACAAGATCAGAGAATTCACTAATCTCCTCTTCAATTCCTCAAAACATTCCTCACATTCTTTTATCCATATGAACTTAACCCCTTTATGTGTAAGCTTGGTCATTGGGTTGGATAACCTGCTAAACCAATAAAACTACATACCTCAGTTATGTTCGTTGGAGTAGGCCATTATTGCACAGCCTTTTTCTTTGTAGGATCTATAGATATTCTATCCTTAGAGACAATGTGGCCAAGAAAGGAAACTGATTGAAGCCAAAATTAAAACTTTATAAACTTCCTATATAATTAATTTTTTCTAAGAGTCTTCATAATAGTGTGCAAGTGATTTTAATGATCTTCATAGATTTTGGAGTATACTAAGATATCATCAATAAATAACACCACAAATTCAATAAGATATTCCTTGAAAAATCTATTCATTAAGTCCACAAAAACAGAGGGTGAATTAGTCAAGCCAAAAGGCATTACTGTAAACTAATAATGCCCATACCTAGTTCAAACTACTATTTTTGGAATGTATTCCTTTATCACACGAAACTGATAATATCCAAATCAAAGTTCAATCTTCAAAAAATATTGAGCTCCATGAAGTTGATCAAACAAATCATCAATGCGAGGTAGGGAACACTTGTTCTTTATCGTTATAGCATTGATCTCCCTATAGTCAATTCACAAACTCATTGACCCATCTTTTTTCTTAATGAAAATAATAGGTACTCCCTATAGGGAAACACAAGGGAAAATAAATCCTTTATAACTCAATTACTCTAGTTATTTCTTCAGTTCTACTAATTCCACAGTGGCCATTCTATTAGGAGTCTTTGATATAGGCCTTGAACCAGAAATTAAATCAATAGAGAACTCAACTTCCCACTATAGAGGATGTCTAGGTAAATCCTATGGAAAAACATCAACATATTATTTCACAATAGGTATGTCTTATATTTTAACATTCATTTCCTCTCCCATAGATATCGTGTTCTATTCCTCCCCAATAATTGAATTCAGTAGAGCTAATGGGGGTGGATATAGATGATAATGAGATGGTGAGGTTTCTGATATAAAGATAAGGGATTCAACATCGTTCTCAAAAATTGTAACTTCCATCTTCATGAAATAGATCTTTGAATCATAGCATGAAATCCAAATCATACCAAGGATTATATCAAAGTTAATCATGGGTATGATGATATGGTTAGAAACTAAATCATGTTTATGTGTCATAAGGGGGAATGATCGAAACATCTTTATTTCAATGATACATCCCCTAGGAGTTTTGAGTGATAACTCATTTATTAAATCAAATTGGACATATATAATTTTCTTAGAAAACAGTTCATATATAAAAGAATGCAATGATCTAGAATGAAATAAAGAATTGTCTATGTTTGAGAAAATTATTAAAGTACATGCCACCATATCATTAGGAACTTCAACCTCAGTAGTTGTGACCACATAAGCTTGGCCTTGATCCTTTGGCCTTCTTTGGGGAATGTTTCTATAATGCTTAGGACATTCATGTGAATAATGTCCCATCTATTTACAATGATATAATTGAAAATTGGTTTTTTATTTCTTCCCCTTACAATCACGAGATTGGTGGCATTTTTATACGTAGTTGTAACAAAGTCCCATTACCTTTAGGCAAGTATCAGGGTGTTTATTCCCACAATTACTACAGGGTGGAAGGTCAAATATTCACTTCTTCCCCATTTACTTATTTAATTTTCCAAAGTTATCAGAAACCCTCTTATTTTCTTTCGTTCCTTTAAAGTCATCATACTTATAAAATTATTTTTCTATCTTGATAGAACATGAGAATATATTTTCATATGATGAGAAATTATAGGATACTAGTGCCCTTCAGAGGAATGGTTTTAAACCATAAAAAATAGATCAATCTTGCTCCTTGGATTTTGTATGTAGTTTGCTACATTTCTTGATAACCTCAAGAAGTTAGATTCATACTTTGCAACATTATCATCCTCTTTATGCTTTAGACTCAGAAAATTCCTTTCCATATCTTCTCTCTATTCATGAGGGAAGTATTTTTCAAGGTAAATTTCCTTAAAATATCTCCATTCCATATATTTTATTTCTTCCTCCTAATTTGTGTTTTGGATTAATGACCACCACTAATCTACATCTCCCGATAGATGATAAACTTCCATGACAACCTTCTCTCTTTCATTACATCCCAAAGTGAGAAATATATTATCTAGGGAACTTATCCACTGCTCAGCTACAAATGGGTTTGTAGTCCCATTGAATAATGGAGGTTGTTGTCTCATAAATCAGTCTAACATATCTCCTTATCATTATGGATTCAGATGCTCCATATGGGTAAGGTTATTATTCATAACCTAAGTAAACTATCCCAGTATAGTTATAAGATTCTCATCACCAGTCACAACACCATAGCCAACATAATTATCTTGCATCAGAGGGAAATCCCTACATGGGATATGTGTGTTTATTCGGTTTCCATTCCTTCTACTAGGAGACATTTATAAATAGTAAAATACACTAGATTAGGTTATGAATCATAATGTATAATCTCAACTTAGAAAAATACTTAGCATAAATTGAAATCCTATCCATAGTTAATCTCTTGATCATAAACATGGTTTATTTGAGGAAAATTTTATATTTAAATCCTTCATAATGGATTGTAAATAAAATGTGAATTATTGTAAGCATTTCCCCAATGAGTGTCAAACCATGTGAGAAGTAAGACCCATTGTCATGTACTAGGATACCTTGGGTCAAGCCTGAAACTCCTTGTCAAAGTTTTCACTCCTAGATACATCTGTGACATAACCACATCCACTTGTAATATCCAGACATAGATGTATTTTCTAGAAAGATTCACATAATATATTCTTTACCAAAATTATAGGATATTCTTATATACTTATCCTTAAAGACTATCTTAGAGTTTTGTTTACTAATCTATGTTTTCTAAATATAGTTTCCAAGTTTTATACTAAACTTCCTTTAATACCAACTGTAAGGACCTGAACCTAGTTTCTCGAATCCAGTGCCTTATTTTATTACATTTTCATATGAATAAGGAATATGCATACCAAAGGACCGAGTGGTTTAGTAGATTTGGAAATAGGATACATACATAAGTTCAACATTACAACTTGAAATGAAATAAAACATAGAAATTTCTTTGAAAACATCCATATCTCATAGAATATCCCTACAGTTCATTCATAAAACACTTCTTCACATCCTAGAAAAAATAAAACATAATAAATGGGGTGTTCTTAAATTATTAGTAAGGGTAAGAAATACAGTGGAAGATATCATAAACATAAACATTTGGCATGGTGAATAACTAAAAAACATGCTTAAAAAATAAACTTGAACATAATATGGCAGTAACAAGAGTTGAATAAATAATGCTATAATAAAACATAATGGGTATTCTACTAGTCAAATAACCAAATGAACTGTTAATAATATTTTAATAATGATGGAATTAATAATTTGGGACATTATAACCATACTGTCAAGGGATCATGTCAAGACCATAAATAACCATTTTGTCAAGGCCTCATGTTAAGACATAGTTTGTCTCATGAGACCTACCAATGCACCAAGAGGATATAGTGGGACCCAAATGACACTTAATAAGTATAATTAATTCCTCTTATGAATGGGGATAAATATAAAAAACATATATATTCCTATTTAAAATAACATATGAAATGTAAACAACTTTTCCCAAATATTATGCATAAACACTAATCATTCAGAGTAAATTGGTGAATGGTTTTAAGATATCACAACCACAATAAAACTAATAATAAACCATTAAATTAAATATGGTAGATTATATCATACAAGATTAATCCCAATAATACATAATAATCAACAAGAGTGTTGAAACAGATGAAGATACACTTTTAAAATCATAGAGTAATTCTTGAGATAAATACTCTTTTACTTTGAAAAGAAGAGTTATTTTGGAAAAGTATTTGTATAAAACCAGAATTGAAGTGAGATATTATTTTCATAATAAAATTAGTTATTTTAGAAAGATAATGGATCCTAAAAACAAATTATAAAGTTCCCTTTAAAATAAGTAAGAATTTTAGAAATTCCCTTTAATTGGGCTTATATTTCGAGAAGAATTTTTTAAAGATCCTTTTAAAACACATAACTCCCCATAAATTAAGGTAGGATTATGGTTGGTAAATATATATAGAACATTAAAACATAATTTATGAGGATTAAATATGAATAAATAATAATTTAATAGTGGTAAGTAGAGAATAAGAGTAACCCAAATGAAAATGGAGGTTCGAGTAGAAAACCCTTACCTTAAGTCCGAAGGTGTTCCTCACTTGATCTTAATAAACCGAGTAATAAAATTTCGGTTAATAAATTAATAATTTCAGAACCTCCCCTAAATTTAATTTATTTATTATAACCTTATTAGGTTCATTCATGGCATTTTGATGGGTTTAGAGATTCAATTTCATTGTTTGAGAGTGTTTTCTTCCTTAGTTTTCATGATAAGTTTGCTTATATTCATGTATGGATAAACATGTAAAATGAGAATGATTGTCTAGAATATAATTTGTATTTTATTAGTGAAAAAACAGAATATTACATGGTTATAAAATTCGTTTGGTTATTGAGAGTGATGATGAATCATTATATAAAACTTTAATGACAATTGTTTGGGTTAATTGGTGGTTTTTGGTCACAACAGACTCATTTTGATTTATAAATGAATATAATTTTTAATAAAGGATTATAGAACATTAAATAAGTTATAATACATATATTATATTCTGGTTCAAATATAAAAAAGTTTCATGACCATAATTGAAGATGGTAATAGAAATTGAAAACCCATCATCCTTGAATGTGATAAATTAACACATTTCGGAGGGTGTTTTTATTTCTAGTATAAAAGAAGGGGAAAGAAGAGATGATAAAGAATTTTTTATTTATCATAACAAAATTCCAGTACATGTAAGGTACTGGAGTTATCACAACATTTATATTAAAGGATGTGTGGAAAGAAAAGGAAAATAATGGAACTTGAAATAAAAGAAATGAAAAGAGGAATTTACCTGTTGAAGTTATCCTCCTTGAAAGCCTCTTTAGGGGAGAGGTTTTGGTCTTTTTTTTGAGACCAAGGGATGATGGACGTGGGGGAGGATCTTAGGAATATATTTGATCCAAATTTAGATAAGGCACAAGGCTTGAGAGGAGTGAAGAGAAGAGGGAGTGGGGGGGGGGTTACAGTGGAGGAGAGGAGTGATTTTTGAATATCTTATTCATTATTTTATTATTTCCCTCCAGAAAACCAATAGTGTTGATTCACATGATGAATAATATTAATAAGTGCATGTGAGTTCAAAAAAAGTGTTCTTACATCATCCATGATGCTAGTTATAGTGAATTCAACTAATAATGTATATATATGATAAATTATCGTTTTTTACTATTCATAAAAAATTCAAGTATTTCAGAAAAATACAAAAAATTCACCTTAACCATTTTTCGATGTGTATAATTCAAAAATGAACTCCATTTTTTGAAAATAAGTTTCTAAATATTATTAATTTAATTTTTAAATAAAATCAAAATTTATTCAAAAAATCACAATTTTAAAACTATAATTCGTTTTATATCACCTTGAAAAATTAATCAAGATCTCATTATCTTATAACCTTAAGAAAATAAAATAATAATATAATTTACTATTCATAAGGGTATATTACTATTAAAAAAAAATTAAGTTTTTCATATTAGACTCTAAATATCTTACTGAACGCAACTGTGCATGTTATTTTTATGAAATTCAAATCACAGAGGTGGAAAAATTATGTTTACTTGTTAGGTTATAACAAAGTGGTGTTTTCTAGAGACTCAGTGTTTCATGCATTCATTATTTAATTTATTTATAAATCCTTGGGGTGTTATATTAAATATATAGATATATATTAATGTATATAAATATGATTTATATATTACAAAAAATTTATGCACTTTATATTAAATAGTCATATATTTATTGAATAATGGTTTATAATTAAAAATTAATATTAATTAAAAATAATGACTAATTGCATAGTTTAATGGACATATAATTGAATGTATTTTGATTTTTCAATTTAACATCGATCAAATGTGTGTTATATTGATTTCATATATACACATTTAATGAATTTTTATATACAATGCACACACACAAAACTTATCCATTTTTTCAATATTGTTAAAGTGTACTTATTTTTAATTTATTCAATTTCACTCATTTTTAACAAATATGCATGCACTTAAAATTATATATTCATTAATAATGTTAAAAATATATTTGTATAAAAATATTTATAAATAAATATATTTATAAATGTACATTTACTATATTTATATAATTATATATTTATAGTTATAAATAAATAAATATTTTTTAATGAATTTATATAATAATATATATTTAAATAATTATTAAATTTATAATAAATTTAATTAAATAATTAAATAATTAATATATTTATATTTTTATATATTTATTAAATATATATATGTATAATTATATAAATATATATAATGATATCAATATTATTTTTTAAAATATTTTTATAATTATAAATAATTAATTATAAAATAATAATAAATATATTTAAAAAGGAATATATTTACTATATTTATATTTATATATATTTATTAAGTATATATATATTTATAATTTTTTATTTATAATTATAATAACAAATCATTTATCAGCGCTTATTACTTATGTGTTGATAAAAGGACTCGTTATCAACGCTTATTTGTAAGCCCTGATAAAAGTGTCCCAATCTATTTAAAAAAACCTAACCATTTGCAAGCCCATCACGATATTAGAACCATTATGTGAAAGTCACCCACTGCCGATGATCCTCCTCAGTGAATCGAAGCTCAAATCACACCACTCAATAACCTCCAATTGCTCGAACATCTCATTCGACATCTAGTGTTCAGTTGCAATTAGGGTTTCCGAAGAGGGTCTTGTATTTTATTTAAACTAATGAGGTAGGCCTTCCGATATTATTTGTGTATTTTTCATTTCATTTTTGATTTCTTCTTCCACAATCTTGTTATTTGTGGTTCAGTGCTTGTATACTATTTTTCTTTTAGATTATGAACAAAAAGATTTGTTTATTATTCGTTGTTTGATTGACTACCGATGTTTTGGTATTTTTAAATTGTTTTTTTGAATCAATTTTCTTAGTTGTCTATTGTTACATCTAAAGATAGAACCACATCCTAAGGGTATATGGTTACCCTTAGATTCACCATCCAAGTGTACTTTAATCCAACCTATAAATGAAGGCTGCCAAAGAATATCAAATGTAGTATTCTGAGGAATGGTGTTACAAGTAATACTGAGGAACCATGAAATAATGAAATCCTAAATGGAGCTATGAAATTAGTCCCTTTAATGGGAATTGGTTTCTCATATAGTAGAAATTAACCATGATAACGAGGAATGAAGATTGAATTTGGTTTTTAAATTTAAAAAATCATTTTGAGTTCTCTAAATGATATGTATTATTTCTTTCATAGCTGCCTAAAATTTTTTATATTCCTAATAAAACATCTAAAATCTATGCATCCTTCTCTTAATAGAATTTGGGAAATGATATTTCCTTATAGAAACGCCATGTAGGAATCCTTTATCTACTTCATAGGGATATTCATCAAATAGTTTGACTAAAATTATGTGTTGTGACCATCATAAATGTAGCGTATACATGTTATTCAATTTTATATTGATCATGGTATTTTGTCATAACGTGGATATCATGGGTTGTAGATTCATGTAAACTTCCACTACCAATATAAGTTTTATTCAATCCAAGGAAAATTATCATCTTTATAATAGACTTTCAATGCATCAAATGATTTTTGAAATTGTATAAAAAAGGATGAAATAATATAAGTTACAACCCTAGTCACAAGAAATGGTGTAATTTTTTTAGTGGCATTAATTATTAATTAAGACATCTTAAACAATAATATAATCATGTAATATGATATAAGAAATTTTAACAGAAGAATTTTTTTTGTTTCATTGGGTTTTGGTATATCATATCATTCTATATGGATAATTATAATGTATTATGTGATAAAATACACTATTTTCATGTCTTAAAATTGAGAATCAAATAATTTTTATTATACCGATCAATATTTGAAAATACGAGTACTATTTAAAGTGAACTTTTTAATTTTTTGTAAAGATATCATAAAATTTGATAGATAATCATGGATTATCTATTTCCTTTTAGGGCATACCAGTTATAAGGTATGATATATATATAAACTATATCATGGATTATGATATAATGTATATCATTAAACACATTTTGAGGAACAATATTATTTTTCTAATTATCATTTATAAATAGAATAATATAATTTATAATATGATTATAAATTTTTTCAAAATGTATTTTTTGAAATTGAAATAATTATAATTATTATATATATAAATTAGTTATAAATTACTTATAATTAGTTATTAATGGATTGTGGGACATTTAAAAAATAGATTTCATTAATATTAATTAATAATACCAATGTACATTTTTGATATATATTTAATGTATTATTATTTTGATATCGAATATATTATGTGTATTTATTTATATATTGTATAAAATTAATCTTTTATGAACCCAATAGGATGGATATGGACCAAAAATGGATGCATGCTAATTGTTTGAAAAATGAATATGGAGTTGGAGTTAAAGAGTTTATCAAGTTTACAAGAGAGAATACAAATGAACCTTCTAAAATCCTATATCTGTGTTTACGTTGTTTTTATTCAAGAAAAATTAGTCCAGAAGAGTTGGAAGAATATTTGATTTGTCACGGAATAGATCAAAGCTATAAATGTTGGAATAAACATGGGAAAAAACTAAATGTGGACATCAATTGGGATGATACTACGATTTATGAATCATTTGATATGAATAAATTTTTAAAAGGTAATGGAGATCTCATGGAAGAAATGAAAATGGAAATTGAAGATGACCTTCATGATTGTACAAAGTTGTTTGAGGAGTTAAATAGCTATTCCAATAAACCATTTTATACTAGCTGTACTAAATACACAACATTGTTAGCTGTATTAAAGTTATATAATTGGAAATCTGGTAGTGGATGGAGTGACACCAACTTTACAGAACTACTTGGTCTTCTGAAAGATATGATACCAGAAGAAAATGAACTACCATGCTAAACATATGAAACTAAACAAATTTTACATTAAATGGGAATGCTATCTAAAAAAATATGTTTTTCCAAATTATTAAAACTAAGTAAACACATTTGGATTGTTTTGATACTTTACGAAAATGATCCATAAGTCATTTGTGACAGGTAAGAATCAACCTCACCTCAATCTGATGCATGATATTTCTAGTATTACTCAAAGTGTTCGTTATCAATTTAAAATTGACATTTTAGTTCAAAAAGTGTCACTCACTGAAAAACAATCAAACACACTCATATTTTCTTGATAATCTAGGATAATTATTCATACGTTATTTGTTATGTGTATGAATCTATTTCATGTCAAACTGATACACGATGTGATCGGAATGAGTCAAAAGTGCGTATTTTTAGTTTAAAATGAAATTTTAGTAAAGAAGAAAACTAACTTAATCAAAACTAAGAAAACACATTAATTTTTTTTATAATTTAAAAAATGATCCATGAGTCATTTGAGACATGTTAGAATTATCTGCACCTCAATCTGATGGACGGTGTGACCAGTATGACTCAAAGTGTGTCTTTTTATTTAAAATTGACATCAATTTTAGTAAAATTAACACTTTTTGTTAATTTATTTATTTATATTATTAATAACATAAGAATTTTTTTCTTATACAGGTGTGTTATTTTTCTCGAGAAAGGGTGGTTTGTTTGACAATTGCATGAGTCAGGTCAAGATTAAAAGATAAAGGATCGTTGATGTTTTTTAATGTATGTAATAATTTGTATTTATGTAATTGTATAGACCAATGTTTGAAATGTCTATAATATAGTGTTTTTTCTTGTGTTTGTATTGTAAATTTTATTTCATTTAAATTCTGTATTGATACTTATTTCTCTTGATATATGGTGTGTTTATGGTGTTGTAGTGTGCTATTACAGTACATTGTAGTGGTACTGCAGTGTGCTGTTATAACACACTATAGTACAACCCTTTATCAGCGCTTTTATAAGCCCTGATAAAAAACTAGGTATTTTAACCTCACTCATGTAGTCAGTGATTTTGTAGCACTAATAAAGGCCATTTATAGTGCTATTAAAGGCTAGTTTTGTAGTAGTGCTTTGGAAATATCTCCCATTAATGATAGACATTGAACTGGGATGTCTACAATACTTCATACTGCTCTATGTGATGTAGTTCATCCCAGTACTATTGAAAATTGAAGCATACCCAGTACGCCCATACCCACTCATCAGTGAAGTTCCCCCCATCCCACAGGTTTTAATCCTTATAATAGCCCATGTTGTTGTTCTAGATTCTAGTATAAAAGATATTCATATAGTGTGATATGAAATCCTCATTCTCTAGCCATTCCTTGGTGACTATTCTTTTTTGTCTACTCAGAGTGTAGATGGGGGTATCTTTATGCTCCTGAGTAGGATGATCCAAGGTGGTGATGTTCTAGTGGGTAATGTCTTCATGATGAGAAAACCAAAACCAAGGCATATTCACTTCGATGGATGATATTGTTGGTTCGAGGCACAATAGAAGCATACAGTGGTGGGTGATATATTAAAATTTATTCTAATATTTTAGTTTCCCAAAACCATGAGAGAGGATCTTACACATCAAATTTATAATTTATTTTTTTAGTATCAGAAGAAACAAATACCTGGGCTTAGGATCTTTCTTCAATGTGAATGTTGATCATCTAAAAAGACCTTTTTAGATTGCCTTTTTTGTGCTACGAGGATCCAAAGATAAAATTATTCTAGTGGTGATCCACACATACTCCTTTGATCTCCAAGAAATGCCAATCGATCTTTGGGTGCTAGGGAAGTGAATCGATTGTATTGTGTTATTTATGTTGATTTATCAACCTTCAGTCTTGAATGAATCTCTCTTGAGTTTATCATTATCTAGAGGGAGAGATAAGGATTCAAGTGAGAATTTATTATGTGTAACAATTATCTATTTCAATTGCACCAATTTATTTTTGTACACCCTACAAAAAATACATAACCATCTATTTATAGATCTAGGGTTTCAGTTAAAATAATTATTTAATTGCATACCAACCCTTAAATAATATAATAACCTTTAATAAAACTCATTCCACATAATAGTAATAATATCACTATTATTTTTTGGCACATACCATCTTGCACAATAACAAATATTATTTAACCATCTTGTTATTTAATATTTTCCGTAAGACACTATCTTATCCCATTCAAACTCCTCTAGAATCTATTGAACAATCAAATAAATATTTAATTTAAATATTTCATTCATCAATTAATATTTGAGATTAATAAAATTTAAATAAAATTATCCCTTGGTCTTGAGAATAATATCTATTCAATTAATTAAATTTAAATATAATTTAATTGAGATCATTAGTAATACTTAGTGTGTGACCCTCTAGGATTATTTCTCATTAGAATTAGTTGGGCTTGCCTAAAGTCTAAGATTACTATCTAGAAATGGGTAAAGGTACCCAATAGAAAGAACTTAATGTCACAACGATGACACCACATACAAATACTCACTATGTAATATAATCCCCTTGTCATAATATATCATCATGTTGGTTTCAAATCTATGTCACCAACCTATTTGATCGATATGTACTTCATTGACTATCTAAAATAAATACACCGTTACATCAAGTAAATGGAATTTAATGTGATAGTTTTATTAAAATCAAAGTGTCGAGATATCAACTTCCATAAAATTGGAAGGGACAAATCCTTCCTCAACTTATCCGTTAATGACATGTCAATCATGATGCACCCAACATACTCTACCTCACCAAAAACATATGTTATCACGATTTTCATCATTAAATCTAAGTACATGAGTCATGAAATGCATTAATGATAATCTTAAACTATTACATAGGCTCTTATATAGGAATACCCGATGACACCAAAACATGCATAATTCATACTGACAGGTCTGTTTACATAATATCCCATCTTAGAGATTACCAAGTGCAGAATTCATGAGAAGAAGCATCATCCACTTATGAGTACTCACACCTAATATTCTATGTGCTATGTTTCCCATCTTAGTACATCATCCAACTAAAAAACTTATTTAAGAATAACATCATATCACTTCAAGGTTCTCATTATTGTGGGTAATTTCTATGATATTATCAATGCGATGTATATTCTAAGAAATTATTACATTAGATTCATGAAGAATAATGAATAATATATAGTAATAAGTTTTATTAATATTCAACACATTGAATATACATGTAATCAAAGTAAAAAAAATTGATCAGAGGATAACAACTCCAACAAACTCCCACTTGTACTAAAAACAACTACCTACGACTTTCAATCTGCTAGAACTCACATGATAATCATGTTTATTCCAAGTCAAGGGTTTATTCAAGGGGTTTTCCTTGTTGTATTCCATGGAAATAATTCTTACTGCAACCCACCTCTCTGAGAAAAATCCCTCAAGAGATGATACTTCTGAAGTATGTGATTTATCAGTTGATGTGACCTTATCTCTTTTACAGGATCCACCACCATAGTATTACCAAAATAGAGTGTGGTAGGATCTTTACTACTATGTACCATATCAAGATCTTAGACGAATTTTCACTTCCACACTACTTCTTTAGCTACCTTATAATCTACAATATACTCCAACTCTAGTGTAAAATCTATGACCATAACCTACTTTGCACTCTTCTAGCTCAAAAAACCTCTATTCAAAATGAATATGTATCTCATTTGTGATTTCATGTCATCTTGATTAGTTTGGAAACTAGAATCTACATATCCTATGATGAATAGTTCCTCATCTCCTCCATAAAGAAGGAACATATCCTTAGTATGCCTCAGATAGTTAAGGATAGTACTGTCTACCATCCAATGGTGGTCATCTAGATTAATTTGATATCTTCCTACCACACTTAATGCATAGAGACATATATCCTAGTTCATAAAATAACATACATGAATCACTTAATCACTGATGAATATGGAATCCTTTCCATTCTATTTCTTTCCTCATGTGTCCAAAAACACATTTTCCTGGAAAGATGAATGTTATGTGATACTGGAATCAATCCCATATTGGATTATTCCATAATAAATATCTTTAGTATGTTGTGAATGTATATACTTTAACTTATGCTGAGCAACCTCTGAGATCTATCATGATGATTTTTTTATCCCAAGTATATATGCTACCTCATTCAATTCCTTTATAAAGAAGCATTTATTCAACTATGTCTTAACCATATATAAGATTGGTATTTTATTTCCTATGAGTAATATGTCATCAACATATACTATTAATAAAATGACTGCACTCCCACTAAACTGTTTTTAGACACAAGTCTGACATTATTTATGAAACCAAATTTCATTATGGCTTCATTAAAATGAATGTTCCATGAACTATATTCTTTCTTTAATCCATAAATGGATTTTTGGAATTTTTATATCTTGTTGGAATCCTTTGGAGTCATAAACCATTTAGGTTATGTCATATAGACATATTCCTGAAGGTTACCATTAAAGAAGTCTATTTTGAAAACCATTTTCTAAATCTCATAGTCATGGTAAACCATTATATAAACTAGAATTTTGATTTATTTCATCATTGAAACTATTGAAAACATTTCTTCATATTCAATGCCTTAATGTTTTTTAAACCCTTTTGCATCCATTAGTGCCTTATAGGTACCGAATTTTCCTTCCATGTCCAATTTATTCTTGAATAAAATTTTTCAACCAATGATATTTACATCCACTAGAGGATCTATAAAAATACAGATATGGTTTTGGTACATGGAATCCATTTTAGAATTCATGAATTCTTTCCACTTGGAAATATATATACCACTTACTAATTCCTTATAGTCTAAAGGATCATTATTATCAAATAATGATGAGTCACCATACTTGGTGACTATAAAATCATACCATTATAGTTATATAACCTCTATTATACCCCCATGAAATACTTGTGACTCTAGAATAGTTTCTTCTTTGACAAGGCTTTGTGGAATCTGTTCTTATTCCAACTCTTGCGAACCTTGATCCTCAACTTCATTAAAGTCTATCTTTCTCCCACTCTCTCTTTTAGTGATGTTATCACTCTCAATAAATATGGTGAGTCTTTACACTATTACCTTTTTATCAAAGGTTTTATATAGGTAATATCCCCTTGTTTCTTTAGGGTATAATATAATGTTACACTTTATGCCTCAGAGTGTATGTTTATTACCTGAAGAGGCCTTAAAAAATACTTCGCAACCCCACACATGTAAGTATGATGATAAAAGTTTCTTTATATTCCATAAATGGTATGGTATACTGTACCCCACTTTAGTTGGCACTTGGTTTAATATTTGTGCTATTTTTTGCAACACATATCCCTAAAATGATAATGGAAGACTCATATAACTCATCATTGATCTCACTATGTGGAATAAGGTGCAGTTCCTCCTTTCAATTACACCATTCCACCAAGGTGTATAAGGAGGAGTGAGTTAATATAGGATCCCAAAATCCCATAATCAATCAATGAATTCTTGATTAATATATTCTCCACTATGGTCTTAGTGGAGTTTCTTAATCTTCTTACCAATCCGATTCTCAAATTCATTATTTTATTCCTTGAATTCATCAAAATAATCCAACTGATACCTCATTAATTAGACATATCCATATCTACTAAAATAATTAGTAAAAGTTATTAAGTATGAGCACCCACCCCTTAACACAATAGGAAATAGTCCACACACATATGTATGAACTAATTCAAGAAGCTCTTTGGTCCTTTCACCTTTTCCACTAAATAGGGATTTATTCATTTTACCTTGTAAACATGCTTGACATAGACCAAGGGGTTTTAGTTTAAAGGAATCTAAATATCCATCTTGGTATAATTTACTCAAGCACTTATTGTTTACATGACCTAGCCGGTGATTCCATAGTTGGGTGTGGTATGAGTCATGTGAAGTATTTTATTTATCGATTTCCATTACTTGGTTGATGTAATAAAACACATAAATTATGTTATTTAAATGTTCCTTTCCATAAAAAATTCTATCTTTATAAAATAAGAAACATTAATTTACAAATTTGAAAATAAATCCATCTATATTAAGTCTGGATACTAAAATTATGTTTTTGGTAATAGATGGAATGTAATAACAACCTTTCAAAACCAAGATCATTTAAGTTGGAAACGTTAGGTGGTAGTCCCCGATAGATACAATAAAAAGTTTAGATCCATTAGATACTCGATGATATATCTCCCCTTAGTAAATCAATCTGAATATACTGGTTCCTATATTTTAATACATATGTGAGGACCACAAGCTGTATCTAATACCCAATTTGTAGAAATAGATAAATTTAACTCAATAAAAAACACACCTGAATCTTCCCCTAGCTTCTTTGGATGGGTGTAGTTTTTCTTCCAGTGGCCCTTATTTCCACATGTGAAATAGACATCATCATGTTCCCTTTATTTCCCCTTGATCTTTCTATTCTTGGTAGAGTATGAAAAAGGATTTCTATTAAATCTCTTCGCTTGTCCTTTCCATTTGTTAACCATATAGATAGAAGGTTCTTTTCACTTCGTATCCTTATCTACTTGGTGAAGAAGTGTGAGAAGATCTGATATATACTAATTAATGTTTTTCATATTAAAATACACAACAAAGATGGAGAAGCTCTGAGGGAGTGATGTTAGAATGAGATCAGTGCACAATTCTTTAGAGAGTTTAAACCCTAGAACATTTAGGCTCTCAATGTAGCCAATGATATTGATTACGTGAGACCCATATAAGGAATAATCTCCAAGATTGATCTAAAATATATCCTCAATGAACTTAAACCATTCCTGTCTAGATCTCTCTTGGTAAATATCATGGAGGTTCTTAATCATTCTATATGAATCCATGTTTTTGTGAGACTTCATGAGTTCACTAGACATTGATGAAAGCATCATACATTGAGCATAAACCATGATACTCAATTTTTTTTCATATACATGGAACTCTTTATCACTCTCCACTTTATTAGGTGGATCAGGTATTGAGAACTATAGCATGTAATATTTCTATTCATGGAACAACACAACCCAAAGACATCTAAACCATTCCTAGAAGTTACTACTAGTTAGAAGTTTGTCTTTTGATAATATTGATCATAGGGATAATGTAGACGAAGAGATTTCCATTTTATTCTATAAGTAAAATATCATATTATTAGTACATTTTCTTGATTACATATTATATGAGAAATAATAAATTAAATAATTTTATTAAATCTCCCACCATTTTATCAAGTCCTAATAGCCCTCATCATCGAACTCAGAATGTCTATTTTCTTTAATATTCTATTGTAAAGGATCTATATCCCCCTTAGAATAAACTCAATGAGGGTTTTTCATGCTACTTAAAGTATTTAGGTAGGTAGGTCTTTGCTAACAGAGGGATTATAGTTGATTGATTTGTTGAGTGGACTCTCCTATCCTTAAATACTAACTTGGATTTTCTCAACACTTACCTCTAAGTTTCATCAAGTCTTGCGAGGGTTACTTATCTTGATGTATGATGGTTAAGTCAACCCATAAACTTCATGATAACTCCATGTTAAAATTAAGTATCCCAAAGAGGGTTGGTCAAACACATAGTTCCAAGGCATTCATTCCTTATCAAGTAATAGAATACCAAGTCTGAATTAATATTTAATTGAGGTATTTTAATTTATTATAAATAAATTTTATCTTGTTTCATTCTTTATATGTATTTTTAATATTAAGTGGATGTTACTTAATTAATTAACCATATTGGATAAAACATTTACACATAATTTATTTATTTAATTTCTATTTTTTCACATTAATTAATTTATTTATGTGATTTCAGCCTTGCATCCATAAAATAAATAATTACATAGAAAAAAATAAATAATTAATTAAATGACCAGTTCATGAGATTTATCTAAATATTGATTTAATGATCAGATATTGAATCAAACTTTTACTTGGGGGAAAATAACTCATATTGTTGTCCTTAGAATGAGTTACAACATTCCACCAATCCACCTGTGTAACACCTGGGTTAGTATCATTATGGTTCCATCTTGAACCATCTCTATACACCTTGGGAAAATCCATTAATTACATGTATTTATAACTCACACATTGGTGAGGGAAACTAAATGATTGGTTAAAGTTGAATTATATAAATATCATTGGGCACACTGGTCCTTCATAATAAGGGAGGGAGGGATGAATCACAGTCCAACATATTTAATTTAATAATAAATATTTTTAAATCCATGAAATAAATTAAATTAAAACATCCAAAACATACACAGGTCTTGGTTAATTTCATGAACTATAACATCCATCCTTTTTATTATATAAATTTCCATTTACATGATAGAAATAGAGGATCATTTAATGTTTAGTTTCTTGGAAAAAATGGTACATAATACATGAAAACTTAAAAAATTATTCTAAATAATGTGAAAGGATTCTTCATTGGTTAATCCTAAGTAATTTTAATATATCTAATAACATGGGGACATACATAAAAGTAAAGGGTGAGCATAAGGCCCAGTAAGGGAAAGCAATGAAAACAATTTACATGTGATCTTGAGAAATATCAATAAGAACTTGAGGAATATAATAAAGGCATGGAAAAAGAAAAAAAAGAAATATAATAATAAAAATAACTTGAATCATAAAATTGAAATTTTTCTAAAAAATTTAAATTAGACATTCATGAGCATATCACCAAGGTTTTTCACTAAGGTTTCATTAAAATAACTAAGGTTATTTACCAAGGAATCAAAAAACATGTCATCTCTAGAGATTAATTTCTTTAACTAATGCATTGGAGTGATATCGAAAAACACAATTCATATATATTAATTAATGAGATCCACATATATCATAATAAAACATTTCATAAATAACCCATGGATAATAAAATAAATGAGTTTCATATCAAAATCATGATGTTTTACAAAAGTGCTTAAAGACAAGATCTTTGTGTCATTATTAACCCAAGAAAAAAGAAGGTAGGTTTAATGTATGTAAATCCCAAAATAAAATAGATATTTTTTAAATATAGTTGAATAACCATAGAAAATAAATAGTTTTGGGTATTCAAAAAATAAAATAAGTGAATTTCTTGAGAAAAAGAGAGAAATTTTGAGAAGAAAATTCATAAGCATAACGGGTATGAAACATGGTTTTAGAGAAAAGTAAAAAGAGAGGATAAAAGGGTATAAAACTCATAAAATAATCTTAATACAGTAAATGGATATAATATAATTAAAAAAAAACATATTTTTTAACTTTTAAATACATACCACATAAAAAGGGTACTTGAAAGGAAAAGAGAAGTTTATATTTCCCTCACCTTGAAGAGTTGTTCCTAAAAATTAAATATTGAGAATTTAGCCGATTGATGACACCTTAGGAGGACTCCTTAGAAGGTAAAAATATAAGATATTTTTGTATAATTAATTGTGAGTTAAAGGAAATGGAGAAATGGGTAGGTATTTATTTCAAAAGAGGGGGATTTTTTTATTAATTTCCTTGGACACCTAGGTAGTGGTAAATAAAAAACCATGGGCTTGACCATGGTATTTGCCCATGGTATTGAAAAATTAGGTCACCTATTATTTTTTTTAATCTAAAATATTCTACCAAAATTTTATATTACTTATTACATCATTATGACATAATTATAAAGTCATTAAACATACCGAAAAACTGTATTTTTACAATTCTTGAAAAACTAAAGTATTTTAGAAAATTCTCATAAATTCACCCTAACCAAATTTTGACCTGCTGATTTAAAAAAAGATATTTATTTTATCATAATAATTATTTAAATATAATAATTTTAACTTTAAAATATAAAAATCCTTATTTATTAAAAATAATAGGGGATAAAAAATGCATAGTGAAATTTCTAACACTTGAAAAAAATAAAAATAATTTATATTTAAATAGGAGTGTTTTAATCATATTATTTCATTAAAATAAACATTATTAATAATACCTTATTTTATTATAATAATTATATCTTTTTCAAAAAGTACAATTTCTGTCCAAAAAATCAATTTATCAAATTCATCATATTTTTAAGAAAAACTATTCTCAAAACGAAATTGATGGAATAAAAATTTTATTTATATAAAAGGATTAAAATTTAAGTAACTAAGGTCTCGACACATAACCCCTTATAACACTGTTTCCTCTGGAAATGGGGATGACCATGTTTTCTTAAGGTTTAAACATTCCAATCAGTTTCTAACGGGTTTGTTCATAGAACCAGAAACATCCAATGATTCTATATCCATTTGGACCTACTTTCCAAAGGTAGGTGCTTATTTGTTATGGACCAATGAGGCTTAAGAATTTGCATTGGTTGAGAGGATGGGAGGTCGGACTCATCACACCTTTTTGGGGGGAATTATTGTCTACTCCAGGACTCTCTTTATAGATTTAAGTTATGTTCGTGAATCCTTATTACACTACCAAGTATGAAAATGAGCTTTCCTTAAGATGTGACAATCAATAATTAATATGTATGAGATTTAGAGAAACTTTTATATGTATTTGAGGTTCTTCATCGATAGAGAATCATCTGTATTTGTTAGAGATTCTTAGTCAATGGTATCCTTCAACACATTATATAAATATCTCTTGGTCATTATGATAACCATACTGGTTTTAAAGCCACTCAGCAGGGAACTTAAAGTTTATTTTTGTTCAGAAGGACATGGAGTATTTTAGAGTTGGGATCATACCCGCAGATGGGCTACCTACATATCCTTGTTAGAAAAGGAATCAGAACCCACGTAGTTTGGGAATTAAGATATAGTTTAATGTCATGTGGGACAGATGAGAATTAATGGGTGATAGGCTTGAACCTCAGGAAGGCTTCCTACGTAATCCACTTTTAAGGTAGAGATCAAAGTCCATGTAGTTCAGTTAATAATTTTGGGGCTTACATATGATTAATGACCCAAAGAGATGTGTTGTGGTTACTTTTACACTCTAAGCTCACGTGAGTCATGCTCGGTGTGAGAAACAAGAGGTATCAGTAAACCAGACAATTTGTGCCACGAAAGATGCGGTCATAAGGAATGGTATGTGGCTTATGTATGTATGATTGCCCAAATAGATAAAGATTCTTTCATACATTAGAGAAGAAGCCTGGGAAAATGGTCTATAAAGGTATATGTGCTTTATGGATATTTGGATACTCTAACTTGGGGATTACTCTTGAGGAAGATACCCAAATTAGGAGGGGACTTGGGACTTACTCCTATGGAGGATGCCCAAATTAGGAGAGGACTTGTGATTGGGTTTTATTCCTAAGAAGGGATCCCAAATAAAAAGAAGTTAAGACTAGTTAAGATAAATTATGACTGGGGCTTACTCCTGAAAAAGAGGCCCAGGTTAAGGGAATTTAATATTTGGGGCTTACTCCTGAAAAGGAGGCCCAGATTTGGGAACTTGGGGCTTACTCCTAAGGAGGATGCCCAAATTAAGGAACTTAGACTGGGGATTACTCCTAAAAAGGAGGCCTAGGTTAGGGAAATTATTACTGGGGATTACTCCAGAAAAGAAGGCCCAGGTTAAATATCTTCTCATCTTAAAGGATGAGGTTGAATGAATGAAATCTCTCACCGTAGTGACATGAAGATATGTAAATCACTAGGTTTTGAGAGATGTTCCACAGAATTCCTTTCAGATAAGGGATCCAACCAAGGAATCATTCCATAAATGTCTTTAAAGAGGATTCTGAAGGCTAAATCTTGAAGAGGAGAGGTGGATTTGAAGTAAAGATATGAATGTACAAGAGGGGAACCCAAAAGAAGGTAGGCGCGCAGGTCCTGGTCGCGCAGGTATACCTGCGCGACACTTGGGTACTTGCACGCTGGTCAACCCATAGGGTAATACTTGGGCGAGACTTTTCTCAAGCCCTTAGTATCATCTCTAAAGGCTCCTGAAAGGGTGGTGCGCAGGTTCTGTTGAAGGGATAAGGTGGCGCGCAAGTGTGACCATTTCCCATAAGGGCTGGACACTTAGGCACGCAGGTGTTGATGAATTTCAACACTTAGGCCTTATTCCCTCTCTTTAGATCTTCCGTTCTAGGTAAGAAATTAACTTAGAAGTGTTCGGAAGGCTTCAAGAAGAAACTAGGGCGTCAGGATCTCAAATTAGACTTTTGGAATTTTTCGTCCTCGAAATGGGGGGCCCACAAGGGGTATTTATAGGCTGCTGAAGACCCTGGGAGAAAATTACATAAGGCACGCAGGTCACCTGCATGCCAAAAATGTGGCACGTAGGTATACCTACGCGACCAACTTGAAACTTTCACGGCCCATGCTTAAAGAAATCCCTATTCATGCATTTGTCGATTTTTGATGTTCGTTCAAAGGATGAATCACTTTGTGCTAAGGTATTCCCCTTTTTCAATTGTTAGACTCTCTGACGGAAAGGAGCATCAACAAAAGTCCCCCCCACAGAGTTGGATCTGAAAGGAATGAGGATGTGACTCTGAGGTAAAGAAGAAAACCAAGGAAGGGGGGAACACAGGTTTTGAGCGCGCATATATTGGTGCGCAGGTGAGAGGCGCGCAGGCTTCGGCACACCGGGGTGCGGGCTGGCCTATAAATATGCGGTCATTCTCCCGAAAATCACTCGGGTTTGAACAGTTCGAGCTCTCGCTGTGTAGGTTTCTCTCATCACACAGGTAGCTAATTTTCCGTGGTTTCATTGCTTCTGTTCATGTCGCGCTGCTGCAGAGGTATTTGGACTTGCGCGGTGATACCTGCGCGCCAAAAACCTGCACGACACAGTTACACTTGCGTGCCAAAATTGGACTTGCGCGCCTTAATTCCTTATCAAATTTTTCACTTTTCTTCACAAATTTTATGAAAAATCAACTCAATTAAGAGTTAATTATTCGATCTTTGTGCAGATTCAATGGCTCCTAGAAGAATTGTAACGACTGATGAACTGGAAATCAAGAGGATTGATGACATGATGAACGTTGTTGGCCATGATTACTATACTGTCTGAAACAGTACTCTCCCAAATTTGGATAAGTACTTGAAGAAGTATCATCTTAACTTTCCATAGAGCATCTACTTGCCTCTGTATGGCCATGGTCATCTGTAAGGAGTCAACATTCCAGATGCAAAGAACTATATGCCCGAGATGCAACCGCACTACTATTCCTCTATTTCGGTTATGCTTTGCATTAAGAGTAGAAACAATGGTGTGAACTTTCAAATTTTTTTCCATGCCATTACCTTGCAGATATGAAAATGGAAAACCATGGGCTGATTTGTTTTCTGTTACCGGTTGATGGAGAGAATACTATCATGACATTAGAAACAATATCTGAAATGAGTACTCTCTCCAAATGGATATTTACTTCCACTGCTCCATTCTCAAATCTATGTATCCATCTTCCAAGTCTCTTGGACAGAAACAGAGTCCATGTTTGATCAGCAGAAAATTTTCTCAAACCGCACTCAAGAAAATTCTTTTACAATTGTTCCAAGAAGAGCTGGTATCATTGCATCTCTTATTGTATCCAATTGAATGAATTAATTCCAAGTGGTTGCTGATGAATTTAGGGATGCCGTAAATAAAATGAATAGTTATGTTGAAAGCCTCTTGTAATTCCTGAAAAAGAGAAGAGGCTCCAATTTGTGGATGTCCTTCTAACTCTTATGCATCAATGAAAAATGCTTTCATCTTCAATAATTTGTGCATTACTTATTTTGATACCTGCTTTAAATTTTTACCTAATCCAATGGGCCTAGTAAGCATAGTTTGATTTTTTCTAGGATTATAAAAATAACCCTACAAACTTTGAATCTTTTTAACTGCTCAATATTACCTAAATCATACAAAGTATATGCTTAGTGAGCTGGGACTTGACTTTTGTTCAGAGTTCGCTTATCTTTTATGGACAGTTTAAAGTCATGCACATCAGACATAAAAAGGATAGTGTTTAAGGTTGAAATAGCTTTGACCGAATGGATTAAAATTGACTCAATTCCTTGATAATTTATCTGAAAACATATTACCATATTCAAGTATGGGGAAAAAAAATGTAAACTATGACTTAAGAAATTTTGAATCTGAGGGATGATATGAAAAAAGGGCTAAAAGGAATTAGAAGAAGTATTTCCCAAGAATTAAGTTACCACTATTTAACAAACCCGTTAGGGGGTTTAACTATGCAGGGCCGCTTAAGGGCATTGGATGCATAGTCAAATAATAGCATCTTTTGGATGACAGGTCCATTATGTAGACTACATATACAAGGCCGCCTAAGGGTACGTGCTGTATAGTTAGACAAAATAACTCTCAGAAATTTACTTTTCTACTGCTAAAAAGCTAGTTGAAGTTTATAGAGATTCAAATTTTCCAAAGAATAGAGTCTGCTGTATGGAAAGAGGTACTTGAATATGGAAATGATATTTCAAATCAAGATTATCAAATAATTGGATGAATATCACTCCTGCGAAGGTCTGACCCAAACATAGGGAAGGGAAATATAAACCATAGACTTGAATACTTTCAGATCATTAAAATGAGTATGGGACAAATATGTTAAGGATGTCTATTTTTGCGGATCCCTACATATTTTCATTAAGACAAATAAGGACAAAAGAGGTTTTCTTCCCAAGAATGAATTTACCACTATTTGAAAAACTCGTTAGGGGGTTGAATTATGCAGGGCCACCTAAGGGAATTGGCTGCATAGTCAAATAATAGTATATTTTGGATGAAAAGTCTGTTATGTATACTGTTTATGCAAGGCCGCCTAAGGGAACATGCTGTATAGTCAGGAAAAAGAACTCTCATACATCAGAAATTTTGTGACCAGAAGTCAAGAAAAGGATTATGGAGATCTGGAAGTATTTAAGTTTAGGATTATGAAACATGAAAATGAGTATTTTCAAATGCATGAAGGAGATACATAGACTAATTCTAACCATAATCATGTTGTGACTGGGTCCTGGATTAAGGTGTTGGACTTCACTACATATCCCATAAGGATAGGAATCGAGCCATATGTAGTTCTTGAAATACAGTTTAACATCATGGGGGAAGAGAGTGTAGGAGATCTTAGTTTAGGGTCATAGAGATCAGACCATTATGAGGAATACATGTTGTGTGTTTTTTATAAACCTGATGTGAATGAAGACCAGAGTTTTCATACCACATTCATGTTTTTACAGGGGGAATTTTCAGCTAAGGGACTGAAAGTGGAATTTGGGGTTAGGCCCAAAGACTTGGGGCCAGATTCGAGGGATTATTGAACATTCCTACGTATCCCATAAGGATGGGAATCAATCCACACGTAGTTCTTGAAATACCCTTTGTACATATTTGGTTCGTACAAGTGAAGGGTGAAAGGGGACTTTAGTGCAATGATGGTTTGACCCAAGATAAAAGGTTCGAGCATTGCCATGTATGCACATAGTCTTTAGAATATAACATGATTGGAGATCAATGTAAATAATGATTCCCTCTAAGGTGAGGGTGTCAAATAATGTTGTAGTTTATTGTCATACAGGACAAAAGTGTGAACATTTTAATGTCATATAACAAGGACGATGGTGAACCAATGTAAAAAATATTGGTTCTAGGGGCGGTTTCACAAATCAACATCATATAAGAAGAAGGTGAACCGATGTGAAGAAATTGATTTTGGGCTTGAACCTTAGGAGGCTGCCTACATACCCAACCTAAAAGGTAAGGATCAAAGTCCATGTAGTTCAATTAAAGAATGAATTGGTGATCAAGTTGTTCTTGAGTACAATGAACAAAAAAATAGTGTCAGGACTTACACATGGTTAGCGGCCCAGAGAGGGTGTTATGGTTGAAGTTTACTCTAATATCACGTGATTCATACTCGATGTGAGAAACAAGAGGTAGCAACAACCTTAACGATGCACAGTTTAATGTCATATAGGACATATGAAGGGACTATTCATTTTAATGTCTTTTAGTGAGGACTATTGGTGCTGCATAGTTTAGTGTCATGTAGCAGGAAAAAAAATACATTTTAACGTCATGTAGGATGTATTAAGGGACTTTGTTCAGTTTTACGGCATGTAGGACAAATGGGAAGTAAAATTTAATGTAATGTAGGACAAATATAAAGACACATTTTAACGTCATGTTGGACGTGAACACAATTTTGCGTCATGTTGGACAATAAGGGTGCTGTACAGTTTAGAATACTGTAGCTAAGACGATGGGGACAATACAGTTTAATGTCATGTTGGAAGAAAGGGGGACTGTGCAGTTTAATGTCATGCAGTAAGGACAATAGGGACACAGTTTAATGTCATGTTGGATGATTTAGGGACTTTTTCATAGTTTAATGTCATGTTGGACGAATAAGTGTTGTACAGTTTAGCGTCATGTAGCTAGGACATCACAGTTTAACATCATGTTGGACGTAGGGGAAAATAATTTAAGGTCATATGCATGGACCATGGTGAAACAATACAGTTTAACGTCATGTTGGACGATGGTGTGAATAGTTTAAGGTCATATGCATGGACCGTGATTATACAGTTTAACGTCTTGCTGGACGTCTTAGTATTTGTGTTACACAAAATACTTCTTTAGAAATCTAGCATTAGTTGGAGTCATGATGAGTTCTCTATCCATTGAGATTACAGAATAAGCTCCATTGGAGTAGAACTTATGTATTGAATAAGGTCTTTCCCATTTTGGCTCCAGCATGGAAGGTTTCCTTCCTGGTATCATTGGAGTTCTGAGAACCAATACCAATTCTCCATGAATAAATGAACAAAGATGAACTTTTTTGTTTAAATCTTGTGTTATTCGATTTTGATAGACTTCCAAGTGGTGCAAGGTGCACAATATTTTCTCATCTAATCATTCCAATTCATCCAATCATTTTTGAGATTGTTCATCTATAGATGAATGATCACAAATGGATACCCTGAGTGAGGGTAATTGAACCTCAATGGGCAAGACTGATTTTGTTCCATATACCAATGAATATGGATTTGACCGCGTTGTAGTGCAGGTGGTGGTTCGATAAGCCCATAAAGCATGAAGAAGTTTATCAGGCCATGATTTCTTATCTTTATCCACCATATTTTTTAGTATGTTTGAAAGAGTCTTTTTGAAGGCTTCTATTTGGCCATTGGATGCTGCATGATACAGAGAGGAATGGTTGGAATTGATGTTGTATTCTTGATATAACTTCATTACCTCGGATGAACAAATGTTGGTGACATTGTCTATCAATATGGTATGAGGGACACCAAATCTGGTAATGATGTTAGACTTGATAAAGCTAATAATGCTTTTAGAACTAACTTCTTTGAGAGGTATTTCCTCTTCCCATTTGGAAAAGAAGTTAGTAGCAGTTAAAATGTACTTAAACTGCTTGGATGTAGCTGAAGGGTAAAGTCCCACTACATCCATTCCCCATGTGGCAAATGACCATGAGTATTTAGCTGTATGAAGAAACTCTAGGGGTTGATGAATGAAGTTGGAATGTACTTGTCTAGAATGACACTTCTTTGTGAAATCAACAAAATCTTGTATCATTGAAGGCCAAAAGTATCCAAGCATTCGAATTTGATCAGATAGTCTATGTACGGACTGATGGGAACCACAGACTCCTGCATGTACTTCTTTCATGACATCCATTGTCTCTTCACCGTCAATGCATCTGAAAAGAATTCCATCAAAACCTCTTTTTTAGATAATTTTCTCTAGGTGATCTGGGCTATCATAAAGAGTAAAATTGACCACACGTCGCCAGATTTGTTCTTTCCCGGCTCTATCAGGTGGAAGTGTTCCATTTTGAAGGTATTCCCTGATAGGTGTCATCCATCCTGTGGTATGACCATATGGTTCAGTAATGGGACTAATTTCATTGATTTCCTTTATTCTGATTTGAACATAAAGTAAAATTGTACAACGGTGGGCAATACTGATGATTGTCTCGTCCCGATTTGGATCTTCCAGAGCTATGGCTATATTAGCCAGTGCATCATCTTGGGCATTTTGGGATCGCGGGACATGAGAAAATGTCAGTTCCAAAGGAAACTCTGCCATTAACTCTCTGACGTAATCATACAAAAGGATTAACTCTTCTTTTCTGATGGCATAATCCTCATTTATTTGTTTGATTACCAGGTCTGAATCAACTTTCACCTTTAAGTGATTCACTTGTGCCTGAAGCGCTAACTCCAATCCTATGATGAGATCTTGGTATTCTGCTTCATTATTTGTCCCGCATCCCAACAATGAGAAGTAATAGGGTAGCACTGCATTTTCTGGAGAAATGAGCACAATTTCTAACCCAACTTTGTTGAATTTAGGGTCTTCCATTTTCTTCCCTGTTGGACTTCTAGAAGTACCATCAAAGTACATTTACCATTTTTGTAGACTATCTTGAATAGAGAAGACTTCCTCATCAGGAAGTTCAATATCTGAAGATGTATATTCTACTGAAGGATGTTCAGAAAGGAAATCAGCCAGCTCTTGGCCCTTTATTGCCTTTTGAGACACATACTGGATATCAAATTTTTGCAAAATAACTGCCCACCTTGCTAGACATCCTGTAATAATTGGATGAATAAGGATGAATTTGAGCGGGTTATTGCGAGATAAAAAATGGACCTCATGATGTTGCAGGTAGTGTCTCAACTTATGAACTACAAATATTAACACTAGGAAGAACTTTTCAATACTTGAATATTGCGTTTCTGATTCATGCATAGTCCGACTGAGATAGTAAAGGCTGTTTTCATTCCCAGTATCATTCTTTTGGGCAAGGAAGGAACCCAATGATTGCTTTAAGGATATCACATAAAGAATAAGTGGTCTTCCTTCAACAGGTGGCATTAATATCGGTGGACTCAAGATATATTTCTTGAGAATATTCAATTATTCTTGACATTCTTCAGTCCACTGGTAAGTGACTCCCTTCTTCATCAATTTGGTGAAGGGTAAACGTTTTCCTGCCAAATTGGCAATGAAACGCCGAATATAATCCAAGTGTCCTTGAATTCCTCTCAATTATTTCAAATTCTGAGGAGTTGACATACCAAGTATTGAATTTCTCTTCTTAGGATCGACTTCGATACCACGATGGCGTACAACAAAGCTGAGAAATTTTACTGAGGTTACCCCAAAAGCACATTTTAAGGGGTTCATCTTTAAATTATGTTGTCGAAGTTTGTGGAATATGACTTCAAAATAATCCAAGTTATTAGAATGTTGTTTGGATTTAACCACCAAATCGTCTACATAACATTCAACAAAATTCCCTAAAAAGGGTTTGAAGATACGATGCATGGCACACTGATATGCTGCGCCTGCATTCTTCAGGCCAAAGGGAATTACCCAATAGAAAAACAGACCCTGAGGGGCTCTGAAGGCTGTAGATTCTTCATCTTCTGGAGCCATTCAGATTTTATTATATCTAGAATATCCATCCATGAATGAAAGTGCTTCATAGCCAGCTGTTGCATCAATCAAGAGTTCTGTAATCAGAACTGGAAAATCATCCTTAGGACAATGCTGATTAAGATCTCTGAAATCAATGCAAACTCTAATTTTTCCATTCTTCTTTTTCACAGGGTCAATATTATCCAACCACTTGGGATATTTAACTTCTTTGAAAAAGTTAGCTTTGATAAGCTCATCCACTTCATCTTCAATTTTGGAAGCATAAGTTGGGTGTGTTCTTATTGCAGCTTGTTTGAATCCTTGATGATCTTCTGGAAAACCCAAACGATGAGTAGCAACATCAGGATCAAGCCCTGGAATTTCTGTATAGTTCCAAGAAAATATATCTCGATTTTGATTTAAAAATGAAATATACATTTCTTTCTCTTCAAGAGTCATGGCCTCACTAATTAAAGTGGGGAGTGGATCTTCTTTTGTACCCAGATTTATTTCTCTAAGTTCATCCACAATGGTAGAGATACCCTCTTCAAATGCTGGAGGAGCATCCCTAAGATCTTCCTCTTCTTCGTCAACATGTGTTACTTCTTCTGTTTCTAATTGAATAGTAGATGATGAAGTAGAATTTCCATGATCAGGAGAGATGTTAAAATTTGAACATCTTAAAGAAGAGGCTTCCATTTCTGACCCTATTGATGATGAAGGGTCTTCCTTGGGTAATAAAGAGGAGATGATGGATTGAGAATCGACATCATCATTCACCTCTGACATTGCTATAACTTCTTCTGGCCTGGTTGGCGAAGTATAGACTTACTGGATTTCAGCGGATGAAATGAAGACATCTCCATTTGAGCTTTCATCATTTCTTGGTGAATCACCACTTTCTCCCATGCTGTCTGGCTTGATTTCCATAATTGACATTATGGAAGTTTCCATAAGAGTACTTGGATTTGGGTCTATCCTGTCAATTTGACTGATAGGCAACACATAATCTGTACTCACATGCATGAATAGGTTTACTGGAATCTTTTCCAAACCATACGGAGCATTAATTTTGGTGACCTCATCCATCATGGACACTTTATTTCCCTTCATGTGATAGAATTCTACCTCAATTTATTGAGATTAACATGCTTTGAATGGGGCTTTATCACCATACAATGTCCCAATTTGACCATTGAAATAATATTTGAGACGTTGATGGTACGATGAAGGTACGACTGCATGTTGATGTAGCCAAAGTCTTCCTAGAAAAATGTTGAAGGCTATGTCATGATAAAAAAACATAAAATTTGAATTGGATACAAGATCTCCAAACTAGGTTTTGAGTGTAATCTTGCCCATAGGTTCTTGTTCATTCTTATCATTTCTTTGCAATATCAGAGTAGAAGGAGATAAATCAGATTCGGTGAGTCCCAATTGACTAAGTGTACGAATAGGGATGAGGTTGACTCCTAAATCATTATCAATGAAATCTCATCAGATGTCTACATCATTGAACTTTCCAGATAAATACAAGGGCCTATTATGTACATGCACAACATCATCTTCATCTTCATCTGTAAAAGATATCACTGCATGGCATTCTGCAAGATCATTCTCTACATGGTAGACTTCAGCTGCAGTAATTTCAGTTGTAAATTCCCAAGGACTTGACAAAGCCTTGATGAGTGCCTCTCGAATATCCTTTGATAAATTCAAGGAATCTAGGATTGATAACTTGGCTGGTACTTGTGCCAAATGTTTCAGAACATCATATTTTTGGTCCAAAGGTCTGCGTTTCCCAACAGGAACATGTGGTTTTGTAGGTTCCTTAGAAGTTGATGCTTTGGAAGTAGATGTCTCTTGTATCGGGGTTGGAGTTGTAAATACTCATGAATTTAGAAGATTAGAATAAATAGGTCTATTTACTTGATGAGAAGAAGAAGGTAAAACCTTTAATCGATCGTCTAAAATAATTGTGCCAGGACTGAATTTGCCTTGTGTGGAAGAACTTGCTTGTTCTTGTTGAGCCCATTAAAGGGCTCTGCCACGAGTTTCTGCTGAATATACAGTTATAGCAGGGGTAGAATTGGAATAGTAGCTTCTGGGATATCCACATCTTACTCTGTATCCCAGACCTCTATAACTCTCTCTATTTCCTCTGTTTGATACAGGGAACTCAGGCTCATCAAGATCAAAGATATGACTAGCATAAGGATCTGTTAAATGAATCATATTAACAGAACCAAAAATAAAATCTTCATCTGATGAAGACTCTACCTGTTTATCCAATTTAGGCTATTCCGTTTGGTGGGGCGGTGCCCGTAGCTTTAAAGTATATGGCATAAAATCTTCCAGAGTCAAAGACAACTTGGGATTTGACACGATCTCATATTCTTCTGACTGTTACTCTTTCTTTTAATTATGCCGTTTCTTTGAGAATTTTCCCTCTGATGAAGAGGGTTTTGCTGTGGAATTTATAGCAGAAGACACAATTGGTTTCTTCAATTGCATCTGTAAAATGGAATGAGTTCGGTTGATCATTTTTTGGACCATCCAATCATCATATTTCTGCACATTTTTTGCTTTTGACTTCTTGACACTCGCTTTCTTGCTCTGGATTTGTAGCAGTAACACATGCTACCTGAGATGAAGAACCTTTCATTTTGTCTTGTCTCGAGTCCATCATATTTTGCAGGAGGTCTTTGAAGACTAAAAAATCCTGAATGGGATGCCCCAAAATCTAATGAAATGGGAAATAGTTGGGACAATCTTCATATCCTTCCTTGTTCGGCCTTTTGGGCCTTGGCAATTGAACCAAATTATTTTCCAAAGCCAAAATGAAGTAACCAGGAACTTGTTTATTTTGGAAAGAGTAAACCTTTCTCTTCATATCCTCAAATTGTTTCCGTCTTTGATCTCTTTGATCATCTTGACAAAACGGCCTTTGTTTTTGATGCTCAGGAGGTGGAGCCCTTCGATAAGATGAAGTTTTTGACGTAGAAGCAGATACATGTGCTTGTTTAAGCATAACTGTAGCAGTCTCTGCTTTACCCATTCTTCTTACTGGAGATGATGGAATTACATGAGTTTTATCTTTATTCTTTATACGAGACTCTTCAATATGTTGAGCTATCGAATTAAGGTCTCGAAACCCTCCTGTGTATTTCAAAGGGATCAATGGTGTGTGTAATTCATCATGCAAATTTTCCACACAGATTGGAAACAACTCTTCTTGAGGGAGTGCTAAACTCAGGGAATATGTTAATCCCTTCCAGTGAGTAATGAAATCTGAAACCCTTTCATTCTTCCTTTGCTTACAATTTCTAAGATCAAAAACTGTTGTCTTTGGAAAAGTTGAGCTGAATTGAATAAGGAATCATTGACGAAGATCTTCCCATCTGGTAATTGACTGGGATTGCAAGCTTGTATACCAAACAAAAGCAGGCCCTTGTAATGACAACAAAAAACACCTGAGCTTAACTGATTCTTATTACTGAGGGGTTCCCATCATAGGTTCGCTATGAGAAACAAATTTTTTTAAGTGTTTCTCTGGATCTCCCGAACCATTAAATTTTGGGAATGTGTTACTTGCAAAATTTTAATGGGGGAGGAATTGCATATACCCATTCAGGGTAAGATCTCTTCTCCGGTTGAATTTTTGCACTTTTTCTCTCCATATCTTCCAACCGAGATGTTAATGACTCAATGGTAGTCATTAAATTTTGATAAAAATCCAGTTGAGCTTGGACCTGAGCATGTGCAATAACTAGATCTTGGACAAGTGTGGTGACTCGTACTGCAACTGATGGTAGCACCACCGATTGTTGTTGCGCATGACCCATAGGAATAGACCTGTGAGGGAGTACTAGTAAAGGAGGATAATCTTGATCCATCTCATTATATGTAACAAATTCATTTGGCTGATTGACTCTAGCATGCTTAGTTGGAAGACTAATTTGAAGTAGTTCTGTATTCAACCTCCTTAATTCCTTAATTTCTTCCTCTTATTGTGTGAATCTTTGCTCTAGTGAGAGTGATTGGCCTTCTCCAGAGGAAGGGTGGAATGTATATTGATTCTTTCCTTTCTCCTTTTTGGATGCCTTTTGGAGAGGGGGAAGTTGGTTATTTGAAGGAATACCCAGATTCTGGGTAAGCCTTTGATTTCTTGTACGCACACCTTCTTCATTGGCTTCCGTGTGCACAACCTCTTGAGCATGAACTTCCTCATCTGATCCCTCTGAGTGAGCCTCATCTAGGGAATCAACAACAATGACATTGATGACATTAATTGATGCATAACACATTGCATCCCTTCTATCGGCATTTCTGCAATACTGTCTTCTTCCATGTCCCTAATGAGACACTGACTTCTGTTGAGTTGATCCCTCAGGAACTTCTTGACGAACCGTAATTTGGAGGGAATTTCCTGATAATTAGTCTTTTTTTTCTTTTGGGGCTTCTTCCCTAATCTAGAGAAGACTGACTTTCTCTGAGGAAGATATTGAGGATTTGAAAAATTCCCCAGTCCGATGGACTAGGGTTGTTCCTGCTCAACTTCTCGAATCCTATTTGCTGATTCCGAGGGTTGGGCTAAAAGAGTCCCCAGTCTGGCAAGATGGGGTGGTTCTTGAGTTGCTATATCTGAGACTTTCTTAAAAGATCTCTTGATCTTGTAGACTTTAGTCTGGAAATTGGATGGATGCATCAACCTATATCCACTCAAATCACCCGGTTCAAATGAACGTTGGATGATTTCTGACACTTCTGTCACTTGATGATGCACTTGATCTAAATGAGAAGCCTATTCGATATCCTCATTTACATGATGCAAGATTAATTTGACAACTTGTTCTCTGTATGCCTGATTTTGAGAAGAACTATTTGAGGCCTATTCTTGAGCGAGCCTTTGATTACAAACAAATCCAATTGGCTATGGCTAGCCATGGGCAATAACATTGCATGAGAACATTTTTGGCAGGCTTTGTTGGCTGGAGAGTACAGTGAAATGTAGTGCTCCATGAACACCCCATCCCCTGATATGAATACTAGATGGGGCATTGTCAATTAACTGGCATAATCTTCTTAATGTGCCAAGGTATGAACATTGAAGGGCTCTTTTCTGCTTTTCAGCCTTCAGATATTGAGAAACTAAGAGATAGGCCAAATCAATTTGGCGTTGTAACCCTTATATTATCTTGACATGATTTTCATATTCATCATAAGATAATATTTTCTTTTTAAATTGAAAAAGAGTTTTACACAAGTTGAGATGAATATCGTGAATACAATCTTCCATCAACATCTCTGGAATGTCATACTGAGAGTCAGCCAAAGGCCAAAACATGACTAGTACTTCAACTTTTGTCAGTTTTTTTCTCATATTTAGTACTTCCTCTTTATCATTCAATGAATATTCTTCTACTTGATTAAACCAGAGTTGGTGCTTCCTTTTTTCTTCATCAGATTCAAAAATATTGGTAAAGAATTCATTTATCAAACTAGAAGATGAATGACCCAGGGGTGGTTCGGAGAATGACCTACACCCCGGGTTATCTTCTGATTGAGAAAGTATTTCACTTGCTATTGGTAAAGCATTAGACATGACTGGCTTCAAATTTTCAAGTGCCTCAAGATAAGAGGGCTTTCTCATTACTACATTGTCCATTGAAGCATTTTCCAAGAAATGTGAATTACTACTGTGGAGATTAATTTCACAGCTAAATTCATCATCATGGGGAGGACCACCATGGTGGGTTACAAGAAAAGATGAAACCTCTTTCTCCTTAGTCTTCTGGCCACGCAGAGGGTTATCATGACTCTCATCTGAAGATGATACTTCGAGATCGACCGAACTGTCATGAAGCAAGCCTTCATGAGGAAGTTTCTGATACAGACCTTCAGAATTAATGTTCCCACTATTGGGAAATGAAAGAGTAGAATCTTGAGTTACAATAGATAATTGTCTGAGTGCATCAATAACTCCAGCATCAAGCAAGACCTTATTAGAGATTGTATCTTGATTTCTTGACTGTGCTGGATGGGTATTTTTCTTAGACACCTTCTTACTCACTTTGGGAACCACTTGTTGACGAAAGTGGTTATTATGGGCAGGTGTATGTGCCTGCTCAGGAGAAATAGTGAGGTTAGGATGATTATCTCCATTCAAATCAGGTGTATGTGCCTGACTTGATTGTCCGTATGATATGGGGGAGTATGACCCACAACCCTCTTGGACTGGAACAGAGGTGTGTGTCTGTTCCGGAGTGAACTGTTGATGTGTCACTCCACTGGTAGGGATATATTTTCATTTATTTCCCTGTGATGCTGATGAAGCTATTATAATATCCTGGAAGGCATCTAGAATATGAGCAGGAATTTGCTTCTACTCCTTCACCATTATTAGAACATGTTTGGTGACTTTATCTGCCAGAACAGGAATATACGTCCATTCCATACTTGGAGTAGGTGTGTGTTCCTACTTCTGTCCTCCTTTTCCTGTCAGTGAGTTCTGACAGTACTTATATGTGGGGACAGAGAGTTGAGTCTGCTCCAATTTTGTCATCGAGGATTTCCGACTAACTTCTCCGAGTGCTACCAAACATGACTGTTGGTAGGCTTGATCAATACTAGCAGGTGTATATGACTGCTGATTTCACTCCACCAAACATGGTTGATGAACTTCCTTCAATACTGGTAGACAAGGCTGCTGGTAGGATTAATGAGTGTAATCAGGTGTATGTGCCAATTTACCAGTTGTCAACACATTGGGTTGGCGGGCTTCATCGTATGTAGTCAGACGAGCCTGCTGACTAGCTGATGATTTATAAACAGGTGTATATGCCTACCTATAATACTCCTCTGGAATTGCCTGGCGGGATTGGTGTGTTACTGCCAGACGAGTTTGCTGGACAGCGTAATTAAAACGGACGGGTGTGTGTGCCCGCTCGTTGCTTTCCACCAAGTTAGGTTGGTGGACTTCTCCGGAAATGGTAGAGATAAGAACCTACTAAATTTTGACCGGTCGTTGCCTCTGGTGGTTTGTCTTCCCTGCTTGAGTTCGAGGAACCTGAGCCGAATGCCTGGAGATGACACCCTCATCATGTTGAGGGCGCACTACCGCACGAGTCTGGCGATGATTGTTGGTGGGATCCCTCAGGAAGGACTCTTGTATCCTTGAATTAAGGCCTTGAGTGACCTTCTAATTCACCTCCTCATAACATGGGAGGGACTGGTGATTGCATTATAGGGATAATGACCCAAAATGGTTTGAGATGGTGGTTGGCACCACCTGCTTCTTAATCGCTGGTCATCACTATCCGGACAACCAGGGTGAATTATTGACTTGGAGGGCTTGTCAAGTGGCCTCCATATTTGGAATGCTACCATGTCGACGGTATTCCTTAACCAGTGAATTTGATACCCAGCTTTGAAGACGCTGAGTAGGTGATGTCTTCTTCAGAGCGGATGATGATCCAGCAGGAGTAGCAGCAGAGGTATTCACAGTAGATGCATTCACAGGTGTGAACTTTAGAGAATCTATTTCTATAACACATAAGATCTTGGAAAAGAGTGCCTGTTTAATATAACAGACATAATCAAGATAAGTTCAACCACTACATATTTTGGATGAGCACATATGTTATTGATTGTTTTGTTGGCCCTCTCATTGAGTTTAAATAGGGACCTAACAAATAAGTAAAACATCATTTTAACTTGGTTAAGGATTCATGTCGGGTTAACCATTTTTTGTTTCCTCTAGAAATGGGGATGACCTTATTTTCTTAAGGTTCAAATATTCCAATCTGTTTCTAATAGGTTTGTTCGTAGAACCAAAAACATACAATGATTCTATATCCATTTGGTTCTACTTTCCAAAGGTAGGTGCTCATTGGTTATGAACCAATGAGGCTTAAGAATTTTCATTGGTCAAGAGGATGGGAGGTTAGACTCATCACACCTTTTTGGGGGGAATTATTGTCTTCTACGAGACTCTCTTTATAGATTTAAGTTATGTTCATGAATCATTATTACACTAACAAGTATGAAAATGATATTTCCTTAAGATGTGACTATCAATAATTAATATGTATGAGATTTAGAGAATCTTTTATATGTATTTGAGGTTCTTCATCGATAGATAATCATCTGTATTTGTTAGAGATTCCTATTCAATGGTATCCTTCAACACATTATATAAAGATCTCTTGGTCATTATGATAACCATATTGGTTTTAAAGCCACTCAGTAGGGCACTTGAAGTTTATTGTCATTTAGAAGGACATGGATTATTTCAGAGTTTGGATCATACCCACAGATGGGCTACCTACTTATCCTTGTTAGAAAAGGAATCATAACCCACGTAGTTTGGGAATTAATATATAGTTTAACGTTATGTAGGATGAATGAGAATTAATGGGTGATGGTCTTGAACCTCAGAAAGGCTTCCTACGTACTCCACTTTTAAGGTAGAGATCAAAGTCCACATAGTTTAGTTGAGAATTGTGGGGATTAAGTATGATTAACATCCCAAAGAGATGTGTCGTGGTTACTTTTACACTCTAAGCTCACGTGAGTCATACTCGGTGTGAGAAACAATAGGTATCAGTAAACCTGACAATTTGTGCCACGAAAGATGCGGTCAGAAGGAATGATATGGGTCTTATGTATGTATGATTTCCCAAATAGATCAAGACTTACTTTAGAGAAGAATCCTGGGAACATGGTCCATAAAGGTATATATTATTTATGAAGATTTGGATACTCTATCTTGGGGCTTACTCTTGAGGAAGATACCCAAATTAGGAGGTGACTTGGGTCTTACTTCTAAGGAGGATTCCCAAATTAGGAGAGGACTTGTGATTAGATTTTATTCCTAAGAAGGAAGCCCAAATCAAAAGAAGTTAAGACTGTTTAAGAGAAATTATGACTGGGGATTACTCCTGAAAAGGAGGCCCAGGTTAAGGGGATTTAAGATTTGGGGATTACTCCTGAAAAGGAGGCCCATATTTGGGAACTTGGGGATTACTCCTAAGGAGGATGCCCAAATTAGGGAACTTAGACTAGGGATTACTCCTGAAAAGGAGGCCTAGTTTAGGGGAATTATTATTGGGGCTTACTCCTGAAAATAAGGCCCAGGTTAAATATCTTCTCATCTTAAAGGATGAGGTTGAATGAATAAAATATCTCACCTTAGTGACATAAAGATATGTAAATGACTAGGTTTTGAGAGATGTTCCACAGAATGTTTTTCAGATAAGGAATCCAACCAAGGAATCATGCCATAAATGGAGTTGAAGAGGATTCTGAAGGCTAAATCTTGAAGAGGAGAGGTGGATTTGAAGAAAAGAGATGAATGGACAAGAGGGGAACCCAAAAGAAGGTAGGCGCGTAGGTCCTGTTTGGGCACGTAGGTCCTGGTCATGCAGGTATACCTGCATGACACTTGGGTACTTGCGTGCCGGTCAACCCATAGGGTAATACTTGGGCGAGACTTTTCTGAAGCCCTTAGTATCATCTCCAAAGGCTCCTAAAAGGGTGGTGCGTAGGTTTTGTTGAAGGAATAAGGTGGCATGAAAGTGTGGCCATTTCCCATAAGGGCTGGACACTTAGGCGTATAGGTGTTGATGAATTTCAACACTTAGGCCTTCTTAAATCTCTTTAGATCTTCCATTCTTGGTAAGAAATTAACTTAGAAGTGTTCGAAAGACTTCAAGAGGAGACTAGGGTTTCGGGAGCTCAAATCTAACTTTTGGAATTTTTCGTCCTCAAAATGGGGGGACCAAAAGGGGTATTTATAGGCTGATGAAGACCTTGGGAAAAAATCACATAGGGCGCATAGGTCACCTGCGCGCCAAAAATTTGGCACACAGGTATACCTGTGCGACCAACTTGAAACTTGCACGACCCATGCCTAAAGCAATCCTTATTCACGCCTTTGTCGATTTTTGTTGTTCATTCAAAGGATGAATCACTTTGTGCTAATGTATTCCCCCTTTTAAATCGTTAGACTCTGTGATGGAAAGGAGCTTAAACAAACACCTACATATTAACTAATAGTAAGGTGTGCGATGTTGATAGATTCATGGGGTGGCTTGGCTAACATCATCCAAGTGGTAATTTACACTAACATAAACTTATCTAGAAGGTGATTTGATTCAAGCTTTAATTATTTAATATCAAACTAGGCTTGGTCAAGAGAGAAGCCCAGTGAGACTACCTCCCTCCCAAGTTCTAAAAAATGGTCTTCGTATGACATGAATCTACTGGTTGAGGCCCCCATTCCTCCTTTCTATATTAATGATCCTTTCTAAAAAAATTTCTTATAAAATTTAATGATAACATTAAAATCATTATCAAAAGTATAGTTCCCAATGGTCATATTTTCGAATGGCCATAACTTACCAATGGTCATATAATGGTTGAATCTAGATGATCACATTCTCTTTTATATTTACTTCATAAAAAACACAATTTTGTTGTGAATAATATAACACACAATTTCAGGAAATAATTATCATTCAAAAAGTTAAGGTCATTACATTCTTCCCACTTAAGAAATTTCATACCTGAAATTTCAACTTATTTTCTCATTTGGGAAGAGATGTGGGTACTTCTACCTCATTTTCTCCTCCAGTTCCCACATCAATTCTTTATATATGTGATTCCTCCACAACACTTTGACGAGGTGGGTAGTCTGGTTACGTCGAACCTTGTCTCTATGGTACAAGATCTCCACTGACTTCTCCTCATAATAGAGATCATGTTCTAGTTATACCACCTCATGATTTAGTACATGTGAAGGGTCAGGTATGTACTTATTCAAGAGATATACATGGAATACATTGTAAAATTGAGTTAGATTTAGAATAAGTGCAAGACGATATACCACTACTCCTATGAGATCAAGGATTTCATAAGGGAAAATGTACCTAGGGATAAGATACCCTTTATTTCCAAACCTCATGTCTCTCTTCCAAGGTGATATTTGAAGGAACAATTTGTCACCAAAACCAAAATCCAAGTCTGTTTGATGATTATCATCATAGATCTTCTTCCAAATATTAGAAACCTCTATGTGTTGTTGGATGGAATGAACCTTTTATATCATCTCTTTCACAAGATATGGCACAAGAAGCTTTCTCTCACCCACTTTATCCCAAAAAGTAGAAGTTTTACATAACTTACCATATAGTGCTTCATAAGGTTCCATTTGAATACTCGAATGGAAGCTGTTGTTATACGAGAACTCAACTAATGGGAGATATTGATACCATCCACCTTTAAATTCCATTGAGCATGTTCTCAGCATGTCCTCGAGTGTTTGAATAGTTCTTAAAGATTGGCCATCAATTTAGGGGTGATAGGCCATTCTGAAATTCAATTCGATACCTAGATCATATTTAAGACTTATCCAGAATTTTGATGTGAACCTTGGATCATTATTTGATATGATAGAAAGTGGAACTCCATAAAAAATCACCACTTTATGTAAATATTGGAAAGTTGATCAATAGATAATTCTTCCTAGATAGAGATAAAATGTATATTCTTGGTGAGATGGTCCACTATAACTCATATCACATTGTTTCCTTTGGATGTTCTCAGGAAACCAGTGATAAATTCCATAGTGATATTGTCCCTCTTCCATGTTGGTATGGGTAGTGGTTTTAATACCCATTTAGAAAGTTTTCACTCAACCTTTACTTGTTGACACACCATACACCTTGTAGTGTAGTAAAAAATATCCCTTTTCATGTTATCCCATCAATAATGATCATGATGGTACCTATACATTTTAGTGCTTCCAGTATGTATAGATAATGTAGAGTTATGAGCCTCATCCATCATCTCCTTTATTTTTGGAATAGACAGAACACATATCCTTGTGCAAAATTTTATCACACCTTCCTGATCAATATTGAACTTAGGAAACATCCCATTCTTCACATACTCTATCTTCTTATGTAACAAAGGATCTTCTCTTTAAGATTTCTTGATCTTATCTAGTAATGATATATGAGAAATAATTTAGGATAGGGTTGATGATGTACCTTACCTTATGATTTCCATGTATAGTTTTACTAGGTCTTTGATCAAAGGATATCCTTGAATCCTTATCATTTATAGAACAACAAAGTCTTTCCTACTTAATGCATCAATGACTTTGTTTGCTCTTCTAGGGTGATAATGAATTAAACAATCATAATATTTAAGAAGTTCCAACCATCTCCTCTATCTCATGTTAAATTAATTTTTAATGAAAATATAATTTAAACTTTAGTGTTCTATGCATATATCACATTTCTCCCCATAAATATAGTTCCTCCATATCTTTAGAGAAAAAACAACTACACCCATCTGTATTTCATGTGTACGATAATTTTTCTCACGAGGCTTCAATTTTAAAGATTCATAAGCAATAAAATTGTCATTTTTCATGAGGAGACACCCAATACCTTTCATATATGTATTACTAAAAATAAAGAATCCTTATCTGATAGGGGGTGGAGTTAACATGGATGCAGTAACCAATCTCTTCTTATACTCTTGGAAACTTTCTTCACACTCCTTTGTCCAGATAAACTTGGCCCCTTTTTGAGTTAACTTGGTTTATAGATTAGAAATTCATGATTTGTTTTCAAAAACCTCCTATAATATCCTACTAAACCAACGAAACTAAAAATCTTAGTTACTATTGTAGGATGAGGCCACTCCTCAATAACCTTTATCTTGGTATGATCAACTAAGATTCTTTCATTGATTATAATGTTCCCCAAGAAAGTAATTTTTTGTAACCAAAATTCACATATTATGAACTTTCCAAATAGCCTCACCTTCCTTAGAGTTTGTAATATAACCCTTATATGATCCTCATGCTCCTTGAAACTTTTATAATACATCATAATATCATCAATAAAAACTACAAAAAAGTTATCAAGGTAGTCTTTAAAGATTATATTCACCAAATACATAAAAATAATAGGATAATTAGTCAATACTATGGGCATAAAAACAAACTAATAATGCCCATATCTTGATCAGAAGGTGGTATTTAGAATATCTTCTTCATTCACCCTTAATTAATGATAACCACATCAATGATCAATCTTGAAGAAGAATTGAGCCACAAAAATCTAGTCAAATAAATCATCAATCCTTGGAATAGGGTACTTGTTTTTCACTATAATCCCATTAAGTTCTCTATAATCAATGAATCACCGCATTGATCCATACTTCTTATTCAAAAATAGAATAAGTGCTCCCCAAGGATATACAATTGGTCGGATAAAACTTCTTTCCAAAAGATCTTATAGTTGTTTCTTTAATTCCTCTAAATCCACATTTTCCATTCTATATAAGGTATTTGATATTTTCTTGGATCCATTCATGAATTCAGTGGATAAATCTACCTCTCCTTATGGGGGAGGTCAAAGTAACTCCCCAGGAAATAGGTCAATGTATTGCTAAATAATGTGGAAATTTTCTATTCATATACATTCATTTCCTTTTTCATCTTCACCAATCATTTCCATAAAGAAGTATATGGAAGGTTATTCTAGACAAAACCCAAGTCAGGATATCTCTCATTTAAAAATAATTGTAGGTTATCCATTCAAGAATACTAAGATTACCTTACTTCTATAGTTGATATTATTATCATACTTTGAGAGCCAGTCCATCCCTATTATAATGTCGAATTATAACATGGGAATGAATACTATATTTGTGATGATATTATGCTCTACAAAGTAAATAATAGAGTTTCTATACACTGTTGATGCTCAAATAATCCCTCTAGGAGTTTTAACTGATAGTTATACTTCTATAAGTTTAGGGGTTGATTGTATATTCTTTTCAATATTTGAGGAAACAAAGGAATGCGTAGTAGCTGAATCAAACAAAACAATTGATAGCTTTGATAGAATAATGAGAGTACCTGAAACCATATAATTTAGAGATTCAAATTTAGCCATCATGATAGAAAAATCATGACCTTAATCCCTTATCCTATGATAAGGTTGATGGTGATTCCCCTCTATTATATTTATATATAGACAATGATTTTAAAAGTGATCAAGTTTTCCACACTTGAAGCATTGGAATTTAGGATGGGCCTGTACTATCTTCCATTTTTCATTAGTGTTGAGAAGTTGAGGCTTCACCTCATTGTGACAGTTTTGAGAAATATGGCCATATCTTCCACACTTGTAATATTTCCTACTCCCAATCAAGTAGTTATCTAAATTATTCTTCCCACATTTTTTGAATGTGGGAATTTGCAATTGTTTTCCTTCTCTTTCATGATTTAAGTTACTCCCTAATCTTTGACCCATTGATATCTTATTTTCATTTAATCTATGGGACCACTGCATCTCTCCCAACTCCAGTTCAACCTTTATAACACTTCACATTATCTCCACATAGCTATCATAGTCACGATTGGATATATTCTTCCATAGATGCGATCTTAGTACACCAAATAATCTATCAACCTTTCCATTAGGGTCCATGAAAAAGATAGAGGTGTTGTGAGAAATCCTTGTAAAGTTCATCTTATAGCTTTTCCTAGATTCATTCTCCTTATGCTTCATCACTAGGAATTATTTCTCCATTTTTGTTTTCATCAAATGGGGGAAATATTTTTTGAAAAAGGTTCCCCTGAACTCTTTCCACTCCATAGCTTCAATCACCCTTCTTGGCTTCATGTTTTAACCATAATCCATCACTGATTAGGTTATACCTCTAAGAGGTACACAACCAGGGTGAATTTCTCTTTCTATAAATTATGGCGTACAGAAAAGATCGTTTCTAAAGATATTATACATTGTTTAGTAATCAATGGGTCAGTAGATCCAATGAAAGAAGGTGACCGTTAATACCTAAATGACTCAATCAAAACTTGTTCCCTTTGAGGTGAATCTGGTCTCTTGGCTTGATTCAAGTTATTGATCATAACTTGAGTAAGTTGATTCATCATTCTAATGAAGTTTTCTATTCTAGATTCTATCAGAGGGCTATTAGTGCATGATCCATTGCACTCACTATTTACGCAGTTCCTCCTATTTCACCCCATTTTCTAAAAGAAGAAAACCTTAGTGAGAAACATACTTATTCTAAGAATATTATATCTCTAAAGGAATTTTATATCTTAAAACATCATGCTTAAATATGTTATTCATTAACAATAATTACATTTTCTATAAATCCTTCATAACGGTTCATAAAAAGCTTGTGATTAACCAAACATAGCCCCCCAGAGTGTCAAACTAGGTGTACAATAAGGCTCATTGTCATGTACCAGGTTACGCTGAGTCAGTCCTGATACACCTTGTTAGAGTTGTTACCATTAGGTATATCTAATCTAGAACCACATCCACTTGTTCTTATCTAGACATTGATTTATTTATCCAGAAACCACTTAATTAATACTTTACCAACATACCAGAAGGTTTTCCTATATTATAAATTTTCTATAAGGTTCTTACTAAAGTTTTAAAATACTAATTTACATAAATAACTAAACTTTCCTTTTATACCAACTATGACATCCCACCTTTTTATTAAATAACCTTTCATTTACATGGTACAAATAGAGGATCTTTTAAAGTTTAGTTTCATGGAAAAAAGGTACATAATACATGATAAATTTAAAAATTATTCTAAAAAACGTGAAAGGATTATTAATTGGTTCATCCTAGGAAATTTTACTATATCTCATAACCTGGGGACATACATTAAAGTAAAGGGTGAGCATAAGGCCTAGTAAGGGAAAGAAAGGGAAACAATTTACATGTGATCTTGAGAAATATCATTAATAACTTGAGGAATTTAATAAAGACACGAGAAAAGGAAAAAGGGAAATATAATAATAAAAATAACATGAATAATAACATGTAAATGTTTCTAAAACATTTAAATGATATATTCATAGCATATAACCAAGGTTTTTCACTGAGTTGTCATAAAAATTACTAAGGTTATTCACCAAGGTATCGTAAAACAATCATCTCTAGAGATTAATTTCATTACACAATTAATTGGAGAAATATAAAGGAAAACACTTCATATAAATTAATTAATGTTAGTGAAATATATCATAATAAAAAATTTCATAAATAACCGATAGAGAATAAAATAATCAAGTTTCATATCCAAATCACGACATTTTAAAAAAGTAGTCAAAGATAAGATCTTTGTGTCATTATTAACCCATGAAAAAGGAGGGTGGTTTTAACATGTGTTAATCCTAGAATAAAATAGATCACTTATAAATATAGGTAAACACCCTTATAAAATAAATAGGTTTGTGTATTCACAAAATAAAATAAGTGAATTTCTTGACAAAAAGTTAGAAATTTTTGAGATGAAAATTTGGCAACATAATGGGTATGAAACATTGTTTTAGAAAACAGTAAAAAGAGAGGGAACAAGGGTATAAAAATCATAAAATAATATTAATATAGTAAAATTATATAATAAAATAAATAGAATAACATATTTCAAAAATTTTAAATACATACCACATAAAAAGGGAATTTGAAAGGAAAAGAGAGGATGATATTTCCCTTACCTTGAAGAGTTGATCCTAAGACTTGAGTATCAGGACCTTGGGGGATTGATGAGAACTTTTTAGGAATCCTAGGGAGGTAAAAATATGAAAGATTCATGTAGGATGAATCGGGAGTGAAATGAAATGGATAAATGGGTGGGTATTTATAGCAAAAGAGGAGGATTTGTTTATTAATTTCCTTAGACACCTTGGTAATGGTAAATGAAAAACCATGGGCTTGCCCATGATATTTGAAACATGGGACAAATATTATGTTATTTTAATGAAAAATAGTTGACCAAAATTTTATATTACTTATTATATCATTATTACATAATTATGAAGTCATTAAACATGCTGAAAACTGTATTTTTACTATTCATGAGAAACTAAAGTATTTTAGAAAAATCTCATAAATTCACCCTAACCTAATTTTGACATGATTATTTCAAAAAATATATTTATTTTATCATAATAATGATCTAAATATGATAATTTTTACTTTAAATTATAAAAATATTTATTTATTAAAAATAATAGCAGATAGAAAATTCATAGTGAAATTTATGACACTTGAAAAAAATAAAATTATTTTATCATTTATATTTAAATAAGAGTTTTTTAATCATAATATTTAATTAAACTAAACATATTAAAAAAAACTTAGTTTATTATAATAATTATAACTATTTTAAAAAGTATAATTTCTGTATGAAAAACCAATTTATCAATTTTTTTATATTTTTAAGAAAAACTATTCTCAAAATGAAATTGATGGAATAAAAATTTTATTTATAAAAAAGGATTAAACTTTAAGTAACCAAGGTCTCAAAACATAACCCCTTATAAAGCCCGTATATGACATAAGTTTAAGGTGTGGGATGGTGATACATTCATGGGATGGCTCGACTAACATCACCCAAGTGGTAATTTCCACTAACTTGAACTTATCCTAAAGGTGATTTCGTTCAAGCTTCACTTATTAAAGCTCAGATTGGTATTGATTGAGAGAGAAGCCCAGTGACACTACCTCTATCCCAAGTTCTGAAAAATGGGATTCATATAGCATGACTCTACTGGTTGAGGTCATCATTCCTCCTTTCTGCATTAATTATCCTTTCTCAAAATTTTACTCATAAACTCTAATGATAATGTTAAAATCAATATCAAGATTAATGTTCCCAATGATCATATTATCCAATGATCATAATTTACCAACATTCAGATAACTATTGAATCCAGATGGTCACATTTCCCTTTATATTCACTTCATAAAAAAACATGGTTTTATTGTGAATAATATAACACACAATATTAGGAAACAATTATCATTAAAAAAGTTCAGGTCATTACATGAATAACCATACATGAAACATATTCAAAAAACTAAATGACTAACATTCATTTTGTATTCATTATTTATTATTAAGATAAATATGCTTACATTAATTAATTATTAATTAATTCTCTGTCATCTTAATGATCATATAAATACTCTTAGAGATAACCATTATAAAGGCATTAATGAAAAATAAATGATAGAAAAAATAGTTATTGATTTATTATAATAAATTAATTGATCATTTAAAATTATTTAAAAAACACTTATTAAATTCTCAAACACATAAATTTACAATCAAAACAATAAGGTTTTAATAATGAAAATTTCAATTTAATGTAATTTAATTCTGCTATTAATTGTGAGGCTACATGGAGTTTACTATCTAGCTACACACTGCATACCTCTATTATTGTGTAGCTGGGTCACACACCTGGGGCTTCGGTATATTGAATCAGCCAAACTTGTGATGTACTAAACTGGGTTCCACACACTAGTGCCATGATCCAGTTGGTCACATGACCTAAGCATTCCTCCCCATATGGCAGAGGCTTCTGATTAGAAGCGAGGGTCTAATATCGATCATGAGGAGACTATACCCTCTTTATCAAAGAAGTAAAATAGTGGAAATAAATAAAAAAATCCAACTAAATAACCAAACTAAATTTCATAACCAAGATAGAACAATATCACATGGTGAACCAAAATACAAATACAATATCGAAAACCAAAATAGAATATATGTCATGCCATAATAAGTGTCAAGTAACTAATGAAAAACAAAAAATAAAGACACAAAAAACTCCCCCAAGCGGGTTCCAACACCATGTATGGTTCCCTCATCCATGATCTAGCCCAACCCATCCATCTAACATAGAGTACATACCCTTATCCTATCCTGAAACAATGAAATCTATTCGGGTACTAATTAGGCATACTGAATTGGGTGTGATTATAACTCAGTAGGCCACCACCAATGGTGTCTAAAACAAATTTTAGTAAATAACAATGTATGTAGTTGTATAAAGAATAAAATAAAACCAATAAATTAAAAACGTTTAAATATTCAATTATTATTTATTTAACCACATAAAACCCTAGGTTTCCTAAGAAACCCAATCCATCAATACTGCTTCAGACCGTGACGGAGACTGAACTATCCCCAAGGGATATAACATATCATAATATCATGGTTATCATTTTTCATTTAAATTCATTTCATATTATGACCAATTGGAACCATAGTTCAATGGAAAAATTTTGGGCATAGAAAATCATGTATAAAACCCCATGAGTATTTGGAGCATCAGTCCCCATCTCACACCATATTTATTAGTCAATAAAATATAAGTATTTAGAGCATCAGTTCATGCCCCACACTCATATATCAGTCAATCACATATGGGTATTTGGAGCATCAGTCTGTGTCCCACACTCAAATATCAATCAATCACACATATATCATACATATCACATCATTAAAGGTTAATAAAAATTAACCATTTTATCAAAATTTCACATCATGGTATACCATTAAAATTTATCACAAAAATATGGTTCTTAAATTTAATCACATGAAATAATATGAGCAATTCATTATTAATTTTTTTCATTATTTAATCATATAACCCATTGACCCATTAAGGCTAATCCAACCATCTTATAATACTCACTATCAATTAATTAATAATAAAATTAATTGACCAATTACACAATCCTAAAATCCTATCCATTCTACGATCACAATATTCTATTAATTAATTAACCAATTAATTAATCTAATTCCACAAAGTTCCAATTGCCCCAATTTCAAATCAATTCATTATAACATGGAAATTAAATTAAGTTAATTAAATATCCACTACTATTTCCTAATAATGGAAATTGAAAATTTTCACAATTATATACACATAATTAAATCTAGACTATGGTATTTTCAATTTAGACCACCTTCCTCAAGATCATTGATGGACTCTCACCAATGAAAATAGCCAATCGAAGCAGAACAACCAAGATCACTATAAAGAATGAGATATCAAATCAAAACCTTGATCCAAGATCAAAAATAATTAAGATCCATAAAACCTAGATCCAAACCCATCACCAACAGAATAAAACCATCCCCTTTTTATCTAGAAAGAGTTATAGGAGATAGATAAATCTAATCAGGAAGAAAACACATATCAGGAGAGGTGTGGATCCATCAAAAGATCTTCTATTCAGCAATAATGTATGTTGTAAGGCCTTGGAATATATATGGGAGCCTAAAAAAAGAGATAAATTGGTTTAGGGTTGAGTTATGGGGTTTATGAATATAAGATGGGGTTTCATGGAATTTTAATGAATTTTTAGGGGATTAAATTTCAGCGCGCATGATTTCCTATATAGGGCATGGGGTTTTCTCTAACTGTCTGCATAACAATGAAACTCCTTTCTGGAATTCACATGGTTACTAATAAAAGGGTGTATAGTTTGAAAAACAATGTGCCAGTAATACAAATCCCCTCTTTTTGGGTTTGCATGGTTTACTGGCTTGGGCACACAGTTTGGGAAAACCATGCACCAACTGTACACTGCCCCACATCCTTCCAAAATTCTTCAATTTCACCCAAAAATCTCCAAGTTAATACCCAAATAAGGTATAATAAAAATAAGGAAAAATAGTACCAATAAAGAATCCAAATAAATCTCCAGAAAAGGGGTTTAGGGATATAAGATGGGGGTTTAGGTAAATTTTAATGAATTTTCAGGGGATTAAATTTCCCTGCGCATGGTTTCCTATATTGGGCACACATTTTTACCTAACTGTGCACCTAAACATACACCTACTCTCAGGGAGCCACACATTTACTACTAAAAGGGAGAATTATTTGAAAAAATGGGCACCATCCATGTGAATCCCCTATAATTTGGTTCACATGGTTTGCTAGTCTAGGCACACGACTTGGGAAAACTGTACACCAACCATGCACTACCCCACTTCCTTTCGAAATTCTTCAATTTCATCCCAAAACTCCCCATGGTAATACCCAAATAATATATAACCAAAAAAAGGAAAACATATTACCTATAAAAAGGCCTGGGACATCTCTAAAAATGGTTGGGATCTTACAAAACTACACAACATGTACATGATGGTTACATGTCATGTATTTAATTTTTGCGTTCTTGAGATACTCGCTTGGGTATTTGGTGTGTATATTGACTAATTACATGGTGTGTATCGTCTAACTACACACCATGTGATCCAAATATTGTATTCTCATGTAACCTGCCGAAAGACTCGTTGTGTTCTCATGTGAGAGACTACATGACATGTTCACTCCAGTTACATGTCTTGTATCTCTAATTCTATTTATCTAGATAACTCGACATGTATCTTGGATGTGTTAATTGATGAACTATGCTCCATGTACATTGTATACACATAATTTATATCATGAATTTTCTAGGTTATTAGTCTCATGTGGTTTGACTCGGTATTATGATCACACGAATTGCATTATTTACATCACTAACCCATGCAGACTACACAATGTGTATGTAAATACACACTGTGTAATCCAACAACTTTGTTTCAGGTTGTCCAGTCAACACACAATTTATAATTCATGTAATAACTATGTGGCATGTGGTGTATCATGTGGCATAGCCAGGTGAAACTTACTAGGGTACACAACATGTACTTCTGAGTACACACCGTGTAACCCTGTCTAATTGTCTAAAAATTGGTAATTCCCAATAGTATTTTCAAAAATTCTTTATCTATTATTAGACCTTTAATAAAATGAAATGCTTGAATGAACATTATTACTATGTTTGTATCATGTTAATTAAATCTAGATAAAATAATGAATAGTAAGAAATGAAAATTCAACCAAAATTATGTATGGATCGACAATCAAATAAACAATTATAAATTTAAACATGATACCTTAGATACCACTTGTTGGTTTCAATTAAATTGGAAGAATATTTTAATATTTGAGTTTCCTTAAACCATGATGGAGGATCTTGTATGAAAAATTTATAATTAATTTATTTAATATCGGAAGAAACAAATACTTGGGCCTAGTATCTTTTTTTGATGTGAATGTTAATTTTCAAAAAAGAACCTTTTGGATCTCCTTCATTGTTCTGTGACGATCCAAGGATAGAGTCCCTTTAATGGTGATCCACACGTGCTCCTTTGATCTCTAAGAAATTCAAATCCATCTTTGGGTACTAGCACAGAGAATCGATTTTCTTGATTTTTTTGTGCTGATCACTCACCCTTCGATATTGAAGGAATATATCTTGAATTTCTCATTCTTAATTGGGAGAGAAAAGGAGGAGTTGAGTGGGAATTCATTGTGCGTAACAATTCTCTATTTTGTTTTCATCAATCAATTTTTGAACACCCTACACAATAGACATAATCGTCTATTTATTGATCTAGAGTTTAGGTTAATATAATTATTTAATTGACTTACAAAACTTAAATAGTATAATAACATTTAATAAACCCCATGCCACATAATAATAATAATAATAATAATAATATTTTATAGAGTGCGTTGACTTGTATAATAACAAATATTATTTAACCGTCTTGTTATTTAATATTTGTCATTAGACACATTCTTGGTCCATTAGAACTCCTATTGAATTTATTAAACACATGAATAAATATTTAATTTTAATATTTCATTCATCAATAAATATTTTTCATCAATAAAATGTGACTAAAATTATCCCTCAGTAGTGAGAATTATATTTATTCAATTAATTAAATTCAAATATAATTTAATCAAGATCAATGGTAACACTTAGTGTGTGACCCTCTATGATTATTTCTCATTAGAATTTGGGAGGCTTGCCTAAAGTCAAATATTTCTATTTAGAAACAGGTTAAGGTACCCAAGATAAAGAACTTAATGTTACAATGAATAAAACCACATGTGAACACTCATTGTGTAATATAACCCCTTTATCACAATATCCCATCAAGCAGGTTTCGTATTTATGTTACTAACCTATTTGGTTGATACTTATTTTTTTGACCATATGAAAAAAACACATCGTTGCAGCATGACCATGAAATTTAATGGGAAAATTCTATTAAAATCAAAGGGATGAGATATCAACCTCTATAAAATAGGAGGACACAAATCCTTCCTTGACTTATCCATTAATGACATGTCAATCATGACACACCCAATGTACCCTACCTTACCACAAACATATTTTTTCATAGTTTTCATCATAAAATATAAGTCCACGAGTCATGAAATGGATTAATGATAATATAAAAGTCTAAGGACCATTACTCATGCTTGCAGATAGGAATATATAATGACAAAAAAATATGAAAAATTCATACTAGTGGGTCTGTTATCATAATATACCATATTGGAGATTACCAAGTGTGAACTTCATGAGAAGAATCCTCCATTTCTTATGAGTACTCACACCTAAAATTCTATGCACTATATGACCCATAATAGTACATTATCCAACAGAAAAAAAATTATTTAAGAATATAATCACAGCACTTCAAGGTTCTCATGATAGTGGGGAACTGTTATGACCTTATCAATATGATGTATACTCTAGGACATTATTACATTAGAGTCATGCATAACAATGAAAAATATGTAATAATAATTATTATTAATACTCTATACATCTTATGTACATGTAATCAAAGTAAAAATAGTTTTTCCTAGGACACCAACTCCAATAGGGATAGCCACATCATCTAGTATCCCAAAGTTGTAAAGGGGTTAGTGGTTGCTTAGAAAATATCCACTCTAGGATTTGATCAATAATCCCAAGAGTTCCCTATTATCGAAAACTACTCTTCTAGCATGTGGAATTTTTGGGTTACCAATCATATCAGCCCTCCAGGTCACAATAGAAACTTTAATCATAGCTTGGTCGATAGGATCGTCCATTTCACAAAGATCTTTTGATTCAAACACTGGATCACACAAGTTTGTGTTTCGGTCCTAAGAAATCACCACATCATGAAACTCAATAGGTGTTCATGAAAATTATTGACTTAAGTGTGGAAATATCCTCATAAAAAGAAGGATTTACATGAAATTCATGATCAAAAGTTCTGAATTTCATTTAAAGGGATGAGTTCCATTCACAAGAGATGGATTATCACACATGAAATTCAAATTATTGTACAAAGGGACCCTCATCCTATTTATAGGAACATGTTCACCAACTTGCATGATCCCACAACATTTTTTTCAACTGAATATGGGAATCACACAAACCTAAAAAAAATCTTCCATCCATTTTGGTGTTTCTCTCGGAACCTCACCTTCTAGTCACCCATCAGCTCTGATTCCTACGGGGGAATTTATTGGTATCGAAAACATGTATCATACCCCAAAAGACCAGTTTTGGATGAACTAAATATATGACCCACCCCGAATGAACATTTTGAGGCTAGGGCGCATACTGTGCACAACTATGGAGTTATACATGAAAATATTCTATTTCGCATGTAAAGGACTTTCACACCAAAGGTGAAATAGAGTTCTGTAGGTACCCCCGATTATGAAATGATGGACAAGGTGTATGCATGAAATAAGGGATATGTGCACAAAAAAGTGACATTTTTGAAACCAAATAGTTGCACATGAAAGGCGATGTTGAATACCACATGTTGTGCGGTCAAGCCCCAATGAATTCCAAGGAATGTGCATGTAAAAGGATAGATTTGTGCAAAAAAACTATTGCACAACCATCCATTTTCATGAGAAAGATGATGCGAACCTGCTGATTTTCCATGGTCAAGAACCATTGGAAAAGGTATGGGAAGTGTGCAACCCTGTTCTATGCTACAATGAAGTTATGAGACATCAACCACCGATTTCAGCTATAAACAGAACCTCCCCCAACACTTTTAAGATGGATCTTCAAAATATGGAGTGATTCTCTCAATCACAAAAATATCTCTCTAGTGACATCATGTAACACCAGAATACCATGAACCCTTAAATTTAGATAACTTTCATGATCAACCTCTCATGTCCCCCAACTTTTCTTGGCCTGCAGTTGATTGATCCTCACACAAAACCCCTTAAGATTGACCGGGCTTGCAAAAGAGAATCATCCTTCATGCATCCTTGGTATGTATACCACACCAAATCTTTTGTGCACCCATTCCTCTTAAATCCATGTGTTTTACTTGTTATAGATCCCATGTATCACACAAATCTATTTTCAAGAAATACAAAAAAGTTGCATACAGTAATGTTATGGTCCCTGACCTAATGTCCCTTATACTTAAAGTGAATTCATTGCACTACCGTTTTCTCCTAATAATAGTTACCTTAATGCATTTTGATCCTAATAATAGATACCCCAACGTTGGGCCTCCTAATTTCCACTCCTCTATGGTAGTTTCTACACCATGCTATACCCAGATTCACATTAGTAGCAAACACATAATCCCTAATGGTGGAATCAAAAGGGGAACATTTTACCTATCTAGGTTTAGTGTCCTTATGATGGATCTTACTATCTCCTTGACATGAATACCCTCAGTGTGTAAGTCCCATCCACATCCAAGATGTAAGGCGTAAAACCACCTAGCTCTATGTCCTAGTTGTATGGTGTTAACCTGCATGAGAACATCCTCATCCTGTGATGTTAAACTGTAGCCTTACCCTATGCGATGAACATATGATTACCCATGTATGATCATCATGGGATTCTACTCCTTTCCACACCATGGGATGAAACACCCACAATGAGAAACTTCCATGTGTAATACCCACACTATCCTCCCTCCACCTTGGATGAAACTCTAAACTTGGGATAATACACCAAGCCTCAAGAAGCTTCCATGTGTAAGACCCAACCACATCATCAATACTCATAGTATAACCTGGGAATATTTCATGCATAATCCCCACACCATCCATTTTTGATGATCCTTATGCAACACAAGCAACCTTACTGTATAACATTAAACTGTATGGTCCAGTCTTGGTACACGACCATAAAATGCAACATCAAAATACTTGGGTTTTGATCCCTATTTACTGATGGGGTTCATAGGAAACCTCCATGAGGTTTAATCCCACAAAATTATAATTATGATATATTCCCCCTTTGGGGGACACACTCCACCATCCAATTGTGAAATCTTCCCCCTCAAGGGGACACACTCTACCCTCAAAGTGTGAAATATTCCCCAATGGGGGACACACTCCACCATCCAAGTGTAAAATATTCCCCCTTAGGGGGGAAAATACACCATCTAAGTGTAAAAAATTCCCCCTTGGGGGAATGGAATCTATAAAATACAAGTATGAAATCTTCCCCCTTGGGGGGGGGCACTCCATCAAATCCAAGTGTGAAATATTCCCCCTTGGGGGGGGGGACACTCCACCAAATTCCAGTGTAAAATATCCCCCCTGGGGACACACTACACCATATATCCCTAGAAGATATTAAATTTTTACCTAACCATATCTAGAAGATGCTAAACTTGTGACCTAATCCAAAATCATTACCCCATAAAATAAATGTGGTATGTATGAGGTAAAAATTCATGAAATACTTATGCCTCTGGCATCAAATACCTCATGACCGATATGTGACTCCTTATGTTCCGTGCCTAAGATTCCTTACATGTAAGATTCCCTCTAAAATAGGAAGACTTTATAGGTTCCCAACCTACCTGACATCTAGACACATCCAATGTTCCCAATGTTACTACCTCCTCTGACCAAAGGATGCTACCTTGTTGAGATATAAGTAGTCTAATTAACCGACGCCCACCTTGAGATGACATTGGGATTGAGTTTCATGAACATAAATTAAATATATGTGGGAGACCCAAACTTGGTGAAAATATCTAAGGAGGAATCCATGGAAAAAGTAACCAAAATCCGATCATCAAATTTTGATCAAGGATCTGACATCACCGATTGAGACTGGTGAAAGACACATGCCTTTGGAAAGTGGGAATTCAGGGAAACAGAAGTATCATGATTCACTGGACCAAGAGAAATCATAAAAAACAATCCTAGAAAACAACCTTTTTCAACATGTTCATTGGGTTTCAAGTCCCTTTTATCTTCTAGAGGTCCAACACTCTATCTTCTAATAAATTCTAAATTATTTTCTACTTCGGTTGAATATGCTTCATTCTTGAATGAAATGTTAGATTTTTGGATAAGTGAATCAAAATTTTTGAATCATAACGAATCATCTCATCATCTTGACTTTTCATGAGATTCGCCAACATCCACTTTAAATTAATCAACTAATTCCCTAATTTTATCAATGTGATATGTTACACTTCCGTTGTTGAGAGTGTAACTACCAATTGAAGTTTCAACAACTAGCTAACCATCATTCCACCAAAAGTGATCACATAATCATTCATGCTTTTCTCAGTGTCATTATCTCCACCAAATAAAAAGTCAGTAAAACCTTGCAATGACTAGTTCATTTTTAAGAAAAGGACCACGATTTCAGAATCCTTTAAGTATAGAACCCCATTTCTATTTGAGGTTTTAGAATCAGTAGGGAATCTGAATTTTTGACTAGTGGAGGGGTCAGTTTTTACACTGGATTATGAATTTTAATTATAAAGGTTTGGAACCATAGAAAGAGACGTTTTTGGATTTGGAATTATGTTTTTAGGTTAGTTCAAAGGTCTCGAGAGTGTCTTGGGGGTTTGGGGCTTGTAATTTTGGGTTTTGGAGTCACATACCAAGGTGAATGGTTAGAACCCAATTAGTGATAACCTTGAAACCCCAACCATTCATTTTGACCAGCGGAGTAGCATAGTTTGTTAAAACATGTTAAGGGTGGATCTATGATCACTTGCAATAAATTATAGAGTAATTTCTCATGGTTGGAACATTTTTTGTCTAACTATGAACCTAACCATGTGAGAGGAAGTATTCTTGGATAGAGGGGATTGCATGGTTGGTGTTCGGTTTGGCCAACCATGTGGTCAAACTATTCCCCCTTTAAAAAGTGTAAAAATAAAGATTTCCCTTTAATTTTTTAAAAGCTTTTAAACTCCCTTTTCTCCCCCATTTTGACCAGTATCCCTCCTATGCACCTTCTCCATTCCCTCTCTTATCCTCCATGATGGATCTCCTCCACCCGATGTTTGAATCAGCTTCTTTCTACGATGTTGGAAATATCTAGGTGTGTCTAAGAGTCATATCCCTTCCTATCATTATTTATTTATCATTAAAGAATTCTCACACCATTTATGTGGGTTATGACCTATTTTCAAGGAATTTTTATGGTCCTTAATTTCCTACTATTTTAGATCAAACTAAGGGTCGATAATAGATGAGTAGACTCCTACAAGGATAAGGTTGGTGGTCAATTTAATTTAACTCATAGTATTAACTTTATTTTATGAGTGTGTGAATTGTGTGGAAATTAAAACTTCATTGTGTTTGATCCAATTAAATTTAAAATGTTTTAGTTGAGTATTACTTAGATAAATTCCTCGTTTAATATGCCTCATAACTTAGGAAGTAGTAATTCCAATTGGGTTTTATAGCAAGGGAGTTAACCTTAAAGAAGTTCAATGTCGCTAAATGCCTAATTAATTTTTTTAAATGGTTTAAGAGGAAAAATGAATTTAATTGATGGGTTTGAAATGTAATTTCATAACCATCAATATTTTTAAATGGTTTTAGCCTTTTTGGGACTAATAGAATGTCATAATAGGCTAAGAAATAAATGTGGTTATATGGGACACCCTGGTTTGAAGCTTTTAATCCGGAAATTATGTTTAATCATTAAAAAATGGGTTCTATTATAAATTAATGATTGAGAAATGGGATTTCACAATAATTAATGACCATGAAGTGAAGTTTCAAGTTTAATAGAGTTTCTTATAAAATGGAGTGAAATGATGTTTAATATTGAATAAATTTATTTATTATTGTATGGTAAGTGATTTTGGTAAATCACTCGATCAATATGAATTAGTACCCTAAAATTTATAAATCCTAAGGGGAACTTATAGTTGGTGATCCTTTTGTAAGTGGATTTTTTTTGTAAAAATGATAAATCATGATTTTGAAATAATAAATGGAACCTAAATTGTGAAATGAAGTTTATGGTTTGTGGTGGAATTGGGACTAATAAGAATTAAATGTAATGAATGGTTAATAATAAAATGTTTGAAATGATTCCTAATGATGAGAAATATTAGGATGATCTCTTGGATTCCATATGATATAAGAAACATGACTTGGGAATTTCAGGATGATCTTTCATATTCCATATGATATATGATATATAACTTATTAATGTATGGATGAGCACCTAGATTCCATGAGACACATGATACTAGGAAGTGTTCAAATGTCAGGATGAGTGCTCATATTCCATGGTAATTCCATGATGATTTTGTGTGATACTTGGTTCTGGGGAAATGATAGGGAATTTCAGGATGATCTCTCAGATTCTAAAGGAATTCCAGGATGAGAATATATATTTTGAGTGATGAATGATAATAGGGGAATGTTAGGATGAGCACTTAGATTCCATGTGAAACTTTGGGATACTAGAGTATTTTAGGATAACCTCCTAGATTCTATGTGGATACTTATGGCTAGAAAAGTTATCATGGAGTTCTCAGATACAACCCAAAACTAGTTGAAGTAGGCATGTACTTCTCTTGGGGTGAACCCAACCATCGATTTTGATGTTTGTTTATGCTTTGAATTTAAATCGTTTAACTGGATATGAATTTAATTATTGATCTATAGTAATTTTTCATGAATTAATTATAATATTGGTTATTTTAGGTATGTCATTGGCGGTGGTCTACTGAGCTATAATCACACCCTACTTGGGCCTCCATGGAACTTGGGTACCTGAGAAGATGATTTTATTATTCACAGGTACATGTTTCAGGAAAGGCCCAATGTTGTTTTGTTGATGGGATTCCTAGTTTAGAGTCATAATATGGAACTATACGGGATTCAAGAATAGTTTGGGATGGTATGTTAGCCCCGTTTTTATTTTTTTTCTAAGTAATGATTGTATATGATCCATCCATGGGGGATCCGGCTGGTATGTATTATATGTTCTTTTGTAATTTCATATGATTTCATATTTATTGGTTTAAACTTGCCTTAGTTTTGAATTTTCATCTAGATGATGTTATTTTTTTCATTTTATTTCCACATTTATTGTACTCTGAGGTGAAGTCATAGTCTCCCCACAATGTCTTCATAGGCCCTCACTAATAGTCAATATCCTCTGGCATATGTGGAGGCACACTTGAGGTCTTGCGGTGAATCGGCTTAGGGAACCAATAAAGTGTCCTATGGGTTGGGGAATTACAAATTAGTATCATATGTTTATTTTCTATTGTCTTTCTATTTGATCATGGAAGATGAAAGACTAGGATGTTTTCAAATCTTGGTAACGAGCTCATGTATAGGAGTTGTGGCTCAAAGTGTAGGGGAAAATTGACTTTACAATGATGGGAATTTTTGTTCTTGATTTACACTTTTAAATTTGATTGATTTCTACCTTTATTGGTGTGCTTGGGTGTGATTTTATTTATTTTTGGTATTTTTATCTCTTGGACCATTATGGAAATAGAGGTTGTACATTCATGCATCATTCTAGACACATGGGATTGATATTCCATCTGTATAATTCCTGTGATCAATAACTACCTTATATTCACATATGATGATGTTTTATTTATTATTTGTGGTTATGTATAATCACAATTTATAGCTTCTTATGGTTTTAAATAATTTATATAGTTTGGTATTTAAAGTGTCTGCAACCATTTATATGGTTTACATATAAGTGTATGGTGACATTCTACTTGAACAACTTCTCATGTGACTTATTACAAATCGATATGTATAAATGAGTTATATAGTGATGATGTTGGTTAAATAAAGTGTCAGTATGCAACTTATAAGGTTTTTTCTCTTATAACTTGTGAACGAAATTCCATTTAACCAAACCTTGATTATAAAAATCTAATAAAGTTTGAGAATTTTTAAATGATGGGTAATAAAAAGTTTTAAAATGTAAATCCTTGGATTGAAATTTTGGATCTTTTAATAAATAAAAATGAGAAATTATGGAACCTTTAGGGACCTTAGTGTTGAGTATCCCTTGTGTTTCTGACCTAACTATATGTATGGGTAGTTTGGGCTAGAGAGAGATCTCGGTTGGTGAGACCTGTGGTTATGGGTTGTGAGACCTTGATGGGTTTGGGGTAATAGATAGTGGGGTGTTACCTATTGTGCCTTCAACTGGAATATAAGCTTAATGTTGTCAGATATCTCCACGTATCATTCTTTCTTATGACCCTCATGGGTTGTGACCATTCTGGGTGTGTGGGGACCTAGAGATAGTGTTTGGATAGTAGTTTCATTGATATGGGTGTGCGTGACCTAGAGTAAGTGGTTTTCCTTGTAATGATAGACCATGTTTGTTTTGTAACATGGGTAGGAATGTTGGGCATGAGAAATGACTTGTGTGAGACCTGACCAAATGGGTTAGGTGTGATATCCTAGTGATTTTTGGAGTACAGATTAGATAAGTGTCAAATCAGTGAGTTTTTGTGGTTGAGGGTAACCACGAGAGGGGTTACCCAGTGTTGTAGATGTTTTAGATATGTGGGGAATGGGTAGATTCTTAATCGTATTAAATTGATGTACAGAATTTTTTATCGAGTTTTTGGTAAGGGTATGGTATGCCTTGCATCTTCTTTATTGGAAATACCCTGAGTGCTTGTGTTTTAGTGATAAGGCCATTTTTGAAGGGAAGGATCATTATTTTTCATGACACTAATATTATGACACTATCTTGATGTGGTAATTGATATTGACCATGGGTACATGGGTCTAGGGATGATAGAGTGTAGGCAGATGATTTTGATCCTAGAATGATACTCGGGCTGACGGGTGGTCTTGCGGTTAGACTTTACTCATGAGAAATGTCAAGATGGTTGGATGAAATCATAGGGGATGCATAGAGTTTGATATGACTAGCATTCCAAAAGGAATGGTCCAATGCTTGAGTGGACACTTGATCCCAGTTCCTAAAAATCATGACTCATGGGATCTTGAGTTAGGTTTGGTGAATGGTCACAGGGGAGCATGAGACCATGAGTTTCAGATGAGATATGGGTGGAAAACATTCCCTAGGGATGCACAACACCATTTGGGTTATGAAACCAGGTGGATCAAGAGTGATCACCTATTTATTTTTGATAAGATAAAATTTATATGCATACTAGCTATGCATAGGGTTGTTTAGTCTTGTAATGGTAAAATGGACCATCTATGTTCATTGGAAAATTGCCTAGGTCTCAGAGGATCTCGATCAATGCGGCAGTGATAGTGTTGTGATGGATGTGGTTCACAACTTCTTGGAAGAGTCGTGAAGATGTAGTTAGTCTTGGTTAATGAGTCCCTCCCATGAATATTTGACTTGGAGTTGATAAGACACTTGCAGGAAAAAGGCTCGAGGCCCTTGGTTGGATTTTGAGATGTCCCCACGATGAGAGGTGATATCATGGAGGGATTGTAGTATGGTGGAACAAATGATTGGGTTTTACTTATATGAAGGCATCAAGTGTTAGGTATGTATCGAGCATGTATTAGAAGAGTGATACGCATCATTTTCATCTTGAACCTTGTAGGTTGCGCTCATGGAGCAATATAAATTAAGTCATGTAGCAAGGAGTGCACCATTGACTGTTAGAGAGTGAGGTCCTCATTATAGACATGATATTAAATAATGTCATGGGTGTCATTATAAGAGTCTAGGAAGGGTTGTTAGTTAGAATTTATTTTGTTTTTTGGGTGAGAGTGGGACAACCATCCCCAATATTTTATTTCGACTATGAATAGAGTGTGGGCCTTAGGGGTTGGTGATGATCGAGTAAAGCAATGACAATGGAACTCCAATAGTAGAGTGATGTATTGGTTGTGGGTGCATAACCCTTAGGATGTAAGGTTCATGAGAATGTGGAGTTGACCATGGAGAGAACATGATGGAATCAGAATACTAGTGTGGAAAAAATGAGACGCATACCTAGATTTCTCAAGGAATTTCAAATGGGAAATCAGATGCGATGGTGAGTTGAGACCGAGCATTGGCTTCAGGATCAAGGTGATATTAATACGATATAAGTTTTTTTGGATCGAAGTTACATAAATATGTGTGGTATGGGATGATTATGGTTTTGAAATAGTTATGGATATAACCGAGGAAACTCACCCGGAGTTGGGCTTGGACTTCAGAGAGTGTGTTAGGGCAATCACAAGATGCCTCCGAGTGTGAGGGAATCACGATCTGGTTAGTTGGCAACGTATTGGTAGTCAAACCATAGTGTTTTTTGAGATGAGTTGGAAGAGGATGGTTTGAAACTAGTACAAAGAATATTTAACACTTCACCCTTTTAACATTGTTTATAAATAACCGATGTGAAAATAGTGTAAAAAGAAGCATTTTCAGGCCGGTTATATAATAACTATTGTGAAAAATAAATTTTTATTTATTTATCACATCAGTTATATCATAACCATTGTGAAAAATAAACTTTCATGGATTTTTTCATGTCATTTATATAATAACCTATGTAAACTACCATTTAAAATTTTATGAATTTTTAGGTTGATTCATTCTAGTTTCTTTTATTCTAATAATATCAGTCTCATTTATCTTGTACAAAAGCCCTAACCCTCATTTGTTCGATCTAGTGGACTCTAGTCTCACTTTACCATCTTCATACATCCTCTATTTTTCTATCCTCGTCATTACACATTTGAATATATAGATCTTATCTTCTCTTAAGTAAGCCTTACACATTTATCCCCTCTTTCGGTCATTCCATGGTGTGGAATCCCTGACCCTCATTTGTTCAATCAGATGGAATCCAATATCACATAAAAATCCTTATACACCTATAGGTTTCTTAGGCCTCTTAATTTCAAGTTTGAATATAAATCTTCTCATCTCTCAATTAATCCTCACACATTTTGGATCCTATATTTTGGTCAATTCCATGGAAGATTCCTTGTAATTTTTTTTCTATAATGATTTTTACATTTTTAGTGTTTCTGTTTGATTGTGTTCCTTTTTTCATGTTATTAGAAAATTGATTTTCTGAAACGTGAGGTTTATTTCCATATTTCATCATGATATATTTTGAATAATCACTCCTTCAAAATCCCTAGATCTTAAGGTTAGTGAAAAACTAGTTTGAATAATGTATTAAATTGTATTCTTGGTTGGTTTGTTACATTTTGATTTTTATATATCATACCATTTAGCATATGATTATTTAAGAACTTAAATTAATTGTTTCATGTATGCTGTCCCTTCCTAATTTCATTTTTTAAAACAATAATCCTCGTCCTCCTTGTATATGCTTTATATATTGTTTTATGGATATAATTGTATATATTTTTATAATTTTGTTATGTTATATTCTGTTTATTTTTACTTTAGAAATGTTTGAAGGGAATATATTTTTTAATTCCTTCCACATGAATGATTTTTCTCATCAAAATTTTCAATTTTTCTTATAATGTTCCCCTTATTTGTTTTCTATATTTTTCAATGACATGTCTATTATCAATATTTTATAAATTACTTCCTTTGTAATAAAGGTTAATCAATTTTTTTAAATGTAATATCTTATTATTTTTCAATGTTAGTTTACAATGATATTATAATGTAATTTTCATCTATGTCAACACACTTTAATGTTTCTTATTATCCACTTGATATATACTTTAATGACACTACCCAAATTTTTTTTAGTATGGACTTCGATAATTATTTTTGGAAATCCTCTTTAATTCAATTTATTTATCTTGTGTTCAATATGAAATGTTAGGATTATGATTATTTTCACATTTATGTTCTAAAAATATGTAACTTTTATCATTATTTTATGGTTGGTTCTATTATATACCTCCAAAGTATTGGAAATATATTAGGGAAATTAACACCCTTTTTTCATTAATGTGGTTAGATATAAATTTTAACTTCTATTACTTTACAAAAACCATCCTTTTGTTCAATGAGATAATTCATTTCACTAGCTGAAGAATATAATAATCAAATATAAGAGTGATATTTATAGGAAATTATATCATTAAATGTTAAAATTTTCTTCCAAAATTTTTGATTATTCACTAAGATTTGTGTTTTCTATTTCATTATAGTTACTGTTATTGTAAGAATTTTTTTTATCAATGAGTGTCTTAACTTCAACCTTCATCTTGTTTTGCTGGAATGTACTACTTAAAATAATAAACTCAATATCTTATCTTCCACATCTTCATTCTAGTAAATAATGATCCTATATTATTGTCCAATTTCTTTTACTATCAATTTAATGAAATATTCACTTGAGATTTCTAAATATTTAGTCCCTCTTCTAAGGATTTCATTTATTTTTTCTTTTCCAGTAAGACTCTATTTTAAAAATTAGTGATATAAATTTATTTTATTTATTTTATATTTGATTATATAATCATTCCAATTAAAATTAAATTTTATATCCAATTTTATTAACCTTTTAAACATTATATTCACTATCATTGAAAATAATAACAACATTTTATTAATAAATTATACCACAGGTGTGTCTTCTTGATTATCATTGAAATAATCTATTATTTTCCCCTATAAATCACTTTTATCACCACTATATTATTTTGAAAAGATATTTTATTTTTGATATTTTTTTAGATAATAAAAAGTTGATGTTTTATTACTGAACTTAGAATAAGTGATGAGTATGAGGAAGGTGTTGATTCTTTTTTGGAATTTTCTAAATGAAATGTTCCAAACAACAACATTTTTTTATCCATCCCTGAAATGTTTAAATATGAAGAAAATGAAAATCAAAGAGATTAAATATACTTTAATTTGTTATAGTCTTAATCTGAGTACAAACCTTGGATTTGGAACGGTGAAACTAGGAATAATTTAAGATATATTGATGATGATACTTTGCAAGATGACAAGTCTGATCAAATTGAAGAAATGAGTCATGACACTGAACTTGAGAAAGCTGAGAAAGAACAAAAAATTGGGCATCTATATAGTGATGCTGAAAAAATATTTTATCTAGTTTGTAAATAATTTATAGTTTTATCGATGGTGATATGACTGATTAACTTGAAGGTGTAACATGGATGGAGTGATAAGATTTTTATTGATTTTCTAAAATTGTTGAAATAAATTCCTCTTAATGACAATGATATTCTAGATTCACAATATAAAGTGAACAAAATATTATTCCATATGGGATTAGGGTAAAATAAAATACATGAATTCCCAAATGACTATATAATATATAGGAAGGAATAAAAATTTCTGACAGGGTATCTTAAATTTTGGATGTCATGGTATAAGTGTAAAGAAAAATCACATGCTAATTTATTAGTTATAGAGATTCCTAAAAAGGAATCTTGGTATCTTCCTATAATTCCTCATTTGAAATGTTTATTTGAAAATACACATGATGAAAAAAAGTTTAGGATGTAATACATATGATAAGATATGTGATGAAAAATTACAAAATCTAGATGATTGTCTATAGTGGAGAAAAATTGATCATCAGTTTTCTATATTCATAAATAAAGTTAGAAATATCAGAATTAGACTATAAATAGATGGAATGAATCCACATCCAAGCCTTAGTAGCACACATAGTTAATGGCCTATTTTATTAGTAATTTAAAAATTATCTCTTGAATTTTGTATGAAGTGAAAACATTTCATGTTGAATTTAATGATATATAGACCAAAACATCCTAAAAGTGATATTGATGTTTTCTTATCACCATTAATTGATGATTTGACACTTTTATAAGAGTAAGGTATTAGGGTGTATGATTATTATAAAATTGAATATTTTCAAATTCATGAAATTATTATATTCACTATAAATGACTCCCCATCATATGGAATTTTTTTGGATATAGTGTTAAGGGGAATAAATCTTGTCCAACTTGTGAACAAAAAACATCATATTATAAACTACATCATGGGAGAAAAATGTACACATGGTTCATCGAAAGTTTTTTTCTATGAAGAACTATTATCAAATATTAAAAAAGTAATTCAATGGATCACAATAATTTTATATTTATCTAAAATATTTTTCCACTGATCAATATTTTTAGAGGGTGCAAAAATTGATGTGACATTTGGAAAGACACATAAATCTAGTAATGATAGAAATATTTGGAAGAAATGGTAAATATTTTTTGAGCTACCATATTGTAGATATCATGAGGTATAATATAAAATTTATTTCATACACATGGAGAATAATATCTTTGAAAACTTGATTGGATATTAAAGGAAATAATAAAGATGGGTTGAATGAAATATTGTACTTACTCTTAATGAGAATACATTTAAAGTTAGCTCCCACTCATGATGGAAGGAAAATATTCCTAACCCTGACATTTCATATATTATGAAAGAGGGAGAAAATTATATTTTTTTCATTTTCTTAACGATATAAAATTTCTATAAGGTTATTCTTCAAATGTAAAAAAAATTGCACCTTTAAAGGATTTGAAGTTGATATGTATGAAATATCATGATTTTCACATCATGATGCAACATATCCTACCTGTTGCATTGTGTGGAATATTGATTATTCATGTCAAAATGACTATCATGAAGGTGTGTTATTTTTTCAATTCAATTTTTAATTAGGTGACTAATCTGAATGCTTTGAAAAATTTGAAGAACAAACCAGTTTCTATACTTTTCCAATTAGAAATGTATTTTCCTCCATCTTTTTTTATATCATGGTGCATTTAATGGTTTATTTAGTGTGAGAAATAAATATTTTTAGATCTATATATCTATATTGGATGTATCCTTTTGAAAGGTATATGAAGATATTGGTGGGGTATGATAAGAATCTACATCAACCTGAAGACTTCATTGTCAAGAAGTATATTTTTGAGGAGGTTGTATAGTTTTGTACAAGCTACTTGTCTGTAATATAGCACATTGGTTTGCCTACATCTCTCCAAGACTGAGTCAATTATGGGGGAAATGGGATCCATGGATTAAAATTCAAATAATTTAAAGGTGAACAGATAAATAAGGTACATTTATACATCTTGAATAACATATATGATGATCAACCATATATAATATTTCATATTAATGTGTTGAAATAATGTTATCCAAAAAAGAAATATACGTGGATTTTAAATGAGAATAACATAAATTTTTTTCATGGTTTAAAGAGATCGTGCTTGGTAAATCAGATGCATCAGAAATATTGAGATGGTTAGTGGTCGATCTAAGTTTAAATTTGATAACATGGTCTGAGTATGACATTAATGGATATACATTGTGTATGAAATATCAAGATAATAGAAGTATAGTTCAGAATAGTAGTGTATTGGTGTTCACAGAAGAAATGCATTTTTTGAGTGCTAAAGACAAAAAACCAATCTTCACATCAACTCCATATTATGGAGTCATTGAATAAATATGGGAGGTTGAATAAATTAAATTTATAGTTCTGGTGTTTAAATACAAATGGTTTAACAGTAAAAATAGTTTCATACATGATGAATTTGGAATGAAACTAGTTAATATGAATAAATTGGAATACACAACTGATCTTTTTATCATGGAAACACGTGACAAATAAATTCTTTATTTTATTGATCAATGTGATATGAAATGGTATATTGTTTTATAAGAAAAAAAATAGTATGTTGGTGACGATAAACATGAAAAATATGTTGATTTATGTGAGATACCTAATTCCATATAAATATTAACATATAATATTTATGAGCATGACATAGACATGGTTTGTGCATACAAAATGATCTTGACAAAGCAATTTGGGAAAAAAATCCTTTATTACATCCCTAATATTACAGGTAACATATGTTTATTTCTAGTTTACTTTTTAAATTTCATAAAATTTTAGATATTTTTATTTTATTTTATTTATTAAAACACATATTATATCTAATAAATTAAAGTTTTTGTTTATATTAGTTAGGTTTTGTTCAGTTAACTATGATTAACCTTACATAACTTTTATATTAATTTATTTTTTTGAAAAATAATTATTTTAAATATAATAGGTCGAAGAATTTTTTTTATAAGATTATATTCAAGAAATATTATTTTTAGTGTAAAAAATTATTTATTATGTTGGAACATTCTCACTTTTCACATGCCATTTTTGGATTTGTTTTCATTCATTTATGTCATTACATATCTAATTAAATTTGTTATCATTTTAATTAACTATAAAAAATATGAATAAAAATGTGCTAAGTTTAGTTTACTTTAGTTTTTGTTTTATATTTATTTATTTATTATTTAAATGTGTATGTAATAGTTGGTTTTTTATATTTGTGTACAAATTATTTGTTTCTTTGATTTGTAGTATAATGAAAAATCAATCATCTGATTCACCACATACTTCTAGAGATGATCATACTCAGACCACTAGGAAAGAATGTATACATGCTTCTATTGATGAGTCTCTTCATCCTTCTTTACAAGAGATATCTACTTCCACAGGGGAAAATAGGTCAAGGGTTGGTAAAAGTGGTAGCACACTTTTACCAAAATAGTCAGTTACTTATATCCATGACCAAAGGATACCAATAGAATTTGATGATAATGATATTCCAAGAAGTCTAAATTCAAAAAAAAAATCAAGAATTTTATAGCAATGAAGGATAAAATCAAAGTTAGTATTTTTATTGATGATTAGAGAAGTGTTGATAAATTGACAATATCTCACTTTTGGGAGACCTTTTTTGTAATCTCATTTGTTATTATTTAACTTATCTTGAAATGTTTATAGTAATATATGTTTTCCCCCTTATTATGAGATGAAATATGATATACTTAATATTGTAGGATTCATGAGGAAATGCTTATCATTGGATACTAGAATATAGAGATATTTTAAATCAAATCTCACATAAAATTTCATTTTTGGGCATAGAAAACATCATAATCCATGTGATATATTTCCATTTATAGATAAAAATTCGTGGAATAAATTTTTTGAAAGTAGATAAAAAGAAGCTTTTTTGGTAAGTGGAATGTTAACTTTAAACTTTTTTTTTATATTTATGATCATATTAATGTTTTATTTGTTCTTAATTTATAGAAATCAAGGAGATATCATCGGGATATCCAATCTAGAAATGTATACCTTCTTACTTTATCTTAGGGAGGGTATAAATTATTGGAAGAACAAATGATAGATGGAAATTTTCAAAAACTGAGAGTTGAGTCTTCAAGATCTACAGAGGTTGACCCTCCCCCCCCCCATTAGACATGGAAAATGGGAGAGGGCTAAGATAGGCATAAAATGACAACATATTTTGTAAAATTTGAGGGTTATAGCTGAGAGGATTGTAAGATGTTTACTTTATTTATTTATTTAATTTAAATTAATTATTTATATATTGTGATTCATTGTGTATTTTTTAAAATATTCCATGCAGGACTATCTTGAGGAGAATAGGGAACATGGGGTATTTATATCTGAGGGTAGGAAGAATATTTTAGCTATACAATTTTGAAATCCAGAAAACCTAGGTCGTGTATGAGGATACCTGGAAGGTGTATCGGTAAAAAAACATTTACACATTCTGAAGATTATTCAATAGAGGATGTCTAAAAAATATATAATATTTGGAAGCTAATGTTTAGGATAGTCATGTTAAGATGGAGGAAAAGATTAGAGCTTTGGTACAATATATTTTTTTATACATTCAAAGATAGTTTCAGACTACTGATCCCACTCCTCCACCTTCGCCAGAAGATCCCACTCCTCCTACTTGTACTACTCATACATCTCCACCTGTATACACACTCCTTTGTTGTAATAGTGGGAACTCTAGACCCAACTTGAAAAATCATTTAGATTACCATTACATATATACAATTTGATATATACATGTGTTTATTCTTAATATAATAGTGTTAATATTTCTACATCAATTATTTAAATGGTAATTTCCTTAGATTAAATTTTGTATCAAAATATTATAGTAGTTCCCAACCATAATGAGAACCTCACTATGATAATAATATTAAATATATATTTCTTATGGTCTAGATACATCATACTGATAGGACACATATGATGTCTAACTCTCAGATGTTGGGGGCTCATAAGCATTGAGACTTCTTCTCACAAAGTTCATACTTGGTGATCTCTAGTAGTGATATCATGAGAACATAATTTCTAATAGGAACACCACATGTTTTGGGTGTCATTGGTTGTTCCTATCTACGAACATATGTATTGGTCTTCGAACCTGAGATCGGTACCAGTGTGTTCCATTTGATTATGTACTTTGATTAAAGGCGAAAACCATGATAATGAAATCATGGTGAGGTAGTTTGTGTTGGGTGCGTCATTAGTGGTATGACATTGGTTGAATGATCAAGATAGAATTTTTCACTTCTGTGTTGCGGAAGAGATATCTCATGGTCCCAGGTTTACCAAGATGATGGTACCTTTATAAATACATGGACATAGTATAAGAAGGTAAGTCTTTTCAGCAAGGTCATGCAATATATAAATCAACAAAATGATGATGACACAAGTGTGCATCCTTATTTATGAGATATTATGATATAAAGAGATTATATTACACTGTATGTGTTGATAGGAAGAAGTCATAGCTATGACATTACTTATCTCCTTAGGGGATATGATGGGTTTCTAGAATCCACTCCTGATCTATGGGTTGGACTCACTGCTATTGAGTTAAGGACCTAGAGAGCCACCCTAAGTGTATTCACAAGTTCCACCTATTCTAATGAATATGAATTTAAGATGAAGTGGGACCCATGTGTGGGGGCTGGTGAATGTCTGAGTATGATTGGTAGAAAATAGAAATAATTCAATTATATTATTCAAGTTTAGAATAATGACTATTGAATTTATTTCTCAAGGTATTCACATGTTTTTTATCATAAATGTGAGTAAGAGAAAAATATAAATTTTCAATAGACATTGGATGTTCAAGGTTTGTTAACTTATTAGAAGTCCTTATGGGCCGAGTTAATGTAACGACCCGAAATTTTGAATAAATCTTATTTCCTAATTTTTTGTGTTATTTTATTTTTCATACTCAACAAAACTGTTTCATTTGATAACATGATTATAATTAAAATGAGACTATTGGGTTTTGACTATAATATGACCGTTAGTCAGTATGACCGTTGGAAACTGAATGTTGCAACTATTGTCTCTAAATACAAGTGATATTGATTAATTAATATAGAAAGAAGATTCGATGGCCACATCAAGTAGTCTTGGACCGATCGAAGCCCATATAACAGAACTTGGAAAGGAGGTAGCACTACTGGGCTTTTCTATGGACCAAACCCAAGCTGAACTTCATCGTGTGAAGCTAGAACAGAATCGCCTTCGCGAGAAGTTCAAACTGATAGAAATTACTACTCGTGCGATGTTGGATGAGCCGCCCTCAGATTCTCTCACCTTAGCACACCTTACACTTAGGTCCTATGCTGGGGTTATAAGGGGCTATGTAAGGAGACCATAATCCTTTGTTATAAATAAAATTGTGTTTTCTTCTTATGGTGAAGTTTGGGAGTTTTCAAATGTTCGAATGAATATAGGATTTATTTTATTGATGTATTTTGAAAAAGGATATTTTAAAATATTTATGTGAACCTTAAATAATTAATGATGTGTAATGATTTTCAAAAAATGGTCTTCTACAAATGTGTTCAGTAAGAAATTTAGAGTCTAATAAGATCAACTTAATTTTTGATGAATAGTAAATTATGAATAGTGATTTTATGATTAGGATTACTAATGTGACCAAATGGATTAGTAATCTCACTTAAAGAAAGTATTAATATAATTTAGGCACCTTGATTAAGTAGTGTGATTCAATAAAATAGGTAAATAACTGTTTCATTAATTATTAGTCAAGTATTAGTTTTTTTTGGTGAATAGTGTTTTTTAATTAAAAATTAAATTAAAAATATTTAGAAAATTATTTTTATAAAATGGATTTCATTTTTGAACTCAGAGCATCAATATTATGTTATGGTAATTTTTTGGGATTTTTCTGGAAAAATGAATTTTCGGTGAATAGTGTATTTATTTAAAAATTAAATTAAAAATATTTAGAAAATTATTTTTATAAAATGGAGTTCATTTTTGAAATTATAGCATCGATATTTGGTTAAGGTGAAATTTTGGGATTTTTCTAAGAAAGTAGAATTTTCGATGAATAGTGAAAATACAGTTTTTAAGTTACGGGTGTTTAATGACATCATTAAATGATGTATTAAGTATGTAATCAATATGGTCAACTTATGAATAGTAAGATAAGGTATGAGGTGTACCAAGTGGCCAATACCATGAGCAAATACCATGGGCAAGCCTATGGTTTTGCCAATACCACCAATGAGGTGTCCCTTGGCCATTAATGCCTTGTCCCCTCACTTTCCTTATAAATACCCACCCTTTCCTCATTTAGTTTTCACTCCCAACTCTCCCCCAACGAAGCTCTGGTCTCATTAACTCCCAATAAGTCCTCCCAAGATGCCCCCAAACCCTCAAGGTCCCAACCTTTGAGTTTTAATAGTTACATTTTAAGGTAAGGGATCCAACCTCTCTCTTTCTTTTCAAATACTATCTTTTAAGTCATTTATTTTATTCTCCATGTTCTTATGTTGGAGGATGTTCTTTTATATTCCTATTAATTCCCTTTTCATGTTCATATGATGAGAGATCCCCTCTTACTCTCATCATTTCATTTTATGAATGTTTAAGTGGCGCAGTTAGGCTGCCGAAATTTTTGTATCGGATTCTTTCACCCTTCTCATTTTCAAGTTCTATTTTCTTGTAAAGTATTTCAAGTTCCTTTTTATTATGTTCGAGTATGATATCTATATCTATCATACTGATCTTTTATGTTCATACGACGAGAGACCCTATTTGATCTCGTCAATTCATTTTTTTTAAGTTTAAGTGACGTCGTTAGGCTGTCGAATTTTTAAGGGATTCTTTCTCCCTTCTCGTTTTCAAGATATATTTTCATGTCAAGTATTTCATGTTCCTTTTTATTTTGTTGGGGTATGATCTCTATATCTATCATACTTATCTTTTATGTTCATATGATGAGAGAACCTATTTGATATCTTCAATTCAGTATTTTGAAGTTTTAAGTGGTGTCGTTAGGCTGCCAGATTTTTAAGGGATTCTTTCACCCTTCTCGTTTTCAAGATCTATTTTCTTGTAAAGTCTTTCATGTTCCTTTTTATTATGTTGGGGTATGATCTCTATATCTATCATACTGATATTTTATGTTCATATGGTTAGATACCATATTTGATCTTGTCAATTCAGTATTTTGAAGTTTTAAGTGATGTCGTTAGGCTGCTGAATTTTTCATAAGAGAAATCTTATTTTTGTCTTCATTTCAAGTTTTTCATTTCATATGGCATGTCCTTAAAATTTCAATACCATGTTCTTATATCCATTATATTATGTTACCCTATTGTGTTATGGATCATTTATGAGTGTGTGACCCATTTCCCCTCTCTTTTCAATGTTTTCTAAAACCCTGTAACATAGCCGTTATGCTGCAGAATTTTCGTCTCAAAATGTCTCTATCTTTTTCTCAAATTCGTTTATTTTATTAAGTTAATACTTGAAGCTATTTATTCTACAGGGGTATTCACATATATATCAAAATGTTCTATTTTAAATTTTGGGATTTACATACAGGAAACCCACTTTCCTTTTTCGTGGGTTCAAAGTGACATAAAGATCACGTCTTTAAAGCAGTTTTTAAAATGTGATGACTATGAAATGAAACCCATTTATTTTATTATATATGGGTTGTTTATGAAATTATTTATGATGATATATTTGTATCACATGATAATAAATGAAAATTTAAGGGTGTTCCCTAATAGAGCTCCAATGCATTGGGTAAAGACTTAATCTATAGAGATGACCATTTTTAACGACACCTTGGTGAATAACCTTGGTAATTTTTAACTACACCTTGGGGATGAACCTTGGTGAAACAGAAATTATTTTATATGTTAAATGTTGTATCCACATCTTCAAGTTATGAAATACGTTATTTTTATTATGATATGCCTCATGATTTCTTTCTCATGCCTTAAAAAGTTCTTTTTCATGACTTTATTGATGTATCTCAAGTTCACATGTTAAATGTTTCCCTTGTTTCCATTACTGGGTCTCCTGCTCACCCTTTATTTTGATGTATGTCCCCAGGTTATGAGATGCAGTAATGAACCTAGGATTAACATATGTAAAATCCTTTCAAGTGTTTAAGAAGAATGTTTTATGTTTTCATGTTTTGAGTTCCTGGTTTCCAAGACACTAAACCTTAAAGATCCTCGGTTTTGTAAAATGTAATGAAAAGTTTTGTTATAAAAAGGTGGGATGCTATAGTTGGTATCAAAGGATGGTTTAGTTATTTGTGGAAATTAGGATATGAAAACTTTAGGAAGAACCCTATAGAAACGTTTAAATATAGGAAATATTCCTAGTATTTTGGTGAGTATTGAGTAAGTGGTTTATCAAGAAAATACATCCCTGTCTAGATATGAGTAGGTAGAGGTGGATTTGGCACAATGTACATAGGGATAAAATCCGAAAACACCGTTTTGAGCTAGACTCGAACAGGAACTGATACACGACAACGGGCCTTGCTGCACTCTTGGTTACAACACTCCCAGGGGATATGCTTTAGTAAATTCATAAGCTTAGTATGAACCATTATTAAAGGAACAAAGATAAAATAAAATAAAGATTCACATAAGAATATATGATCATGGATAACCTAGATTGGAACCTAGGGGATCACAAGTTAGGGTATACTTTTCTTCTACAAGTTTATCCTTATATGCTTTAAGTTTCCTTTTCATGATTATTGGCTATGTATTTAAGCCCCCTAATTATACTTTCTTTTCTTAGTTAATGGTGGGAAATGGAAGAACATGTCCCAACAACCAATGTGATAAGAAATGTGATGATTACCCTATTAATGTGATAGAGATGACGAGAGTTCAAGTTGAATATATTGTGATTATGCCAAACCAACTATCAAAAATCACAATTAATAATTGGTACCTAGTTGAATGCCCAAATTCATCAAGTAAGAAGAAGACGAAGTCTCAAGGATGTTCATCTGATAAAGTTGAAAAGGTAAAGAAGACCCAATTTCCTTTGTGCAAAAAGTGTGGAAATAGGCACCAAGGGGAATGTCACAAAGGAACTGGGAGATGTTTTAAGTGTGGGGTGATAGGGCATAAAGTAGCTAATTGCTTTAAAAAAATGGATAATGTTATGAATAGAGATAAGGTTTGATCTAATGTACCTTATACTTTTCAATGTCGTAAATGTGGAGAAGTTAGACATTATCCAAGGCAATGCTCTCTTGGAAGGGATGAGAAGCATGATGAGCATAAACAATCTTCAAGGACAAGGGAACAATGAAAGTCCTATGCTGAGATGGATCTTGATGACTAAAGTACATGTGACTTCTTCATAATAATAGTCTATGTCATGTTGTTTTTTTAGTTCATGCCCTCTGAGCATATCTTTAATGTTTTCTAAGAACATCAAATCACTACCTAAGATGGTTTTATATCATTAAGGAAAACATCTATTGTTATGTACCACATGTTGATGTAGTGAAGATGTTCTCCTTAAAAAAGGGTGATTAGGGGATTAAAATATGATTATTATTTTGGAAGACGTTCACTATTTTGGGAACCCTATATGATCAAGGTAAATAGATTACTATGGTATTTTATTTGAGGAGTAAAGGTTGACTTATATTTTGAAGAATCGATGAATTTAAGGCGAACTTATGGTAATTTAGGTTACTTATGGAAATGATTAACCTATCTTGGGGAAAATATGTTTAGGTTAAATAATTTTGTTATAAGATGTTAGGAGTGGATGATTTTGTTTGGAGATGAATGATGAAGCTTATTTTTGAAGACTATGTTATCAAATTCTTCTTGTATTTGGTTTATTTTGAGGAATTTTAAGGACAGTTATTTATGGAATGGTCTATGATGAACTTTGGGTAGTACCATGGAATTTTGAAGATTTAAAAGTAGTTTCCCTTCCTATGGGGTTCTTTATTTTAAAAGATTTGTTTTATCTTACCCTTTATATTTTTTGGATAATGTTTAAATACAGAAGAAATAGATAGTAAATCTTTGGTGGATTATGTGATTCTCTAGAAGACAATTCTTGTTCTTTTGATGAGACCAAGTGTTTTTTTAATGCTCATCATTTGGAGAAAAGATTAGTTTTGGTAGAAACTTATTAAGGGATGAAACTCTACTTGAAGGTAAATATATTTCCTTGTGTTTTTATTATATGTAGTAAATGAATTCCTAAAAACTATGAAAAGGAACGTAAAACAAAAATGTTGTCTGTTAACATTTCCTACTAGGAAATCAAATGTTGTTTAACCCATCATATGTTGTGATTTTCTTGTTATTAACTTTCTCCTAATCATGTTTTCTATCACTCTCCCTCAGAATGTGACCCTTTGTTTTCTCTTCCATGTCCATGTTTTCCTACATGGAATCCTATTATGGGTTAACTCGGGTGGTTTTGTACTTCCTTTTCTTTCTTTTAAAGTAATAGTGTTACTGACTCTTTTTCTGATGTGGGAATTTCAATGAAATTTCCAAGCCCATTTTTTAAAAATTATGAGAACGCAATTTCTTAAGGGGGGAAGAATGTAACGACCTGAAATTTTGAATAAATCTCATTTCCTAATTTTGTGTGTTATTTTATTTTTCATACTAAACAAAACTATTTCATTTGATAACATGAGTATAATTAAAATGAGACTGTTGGGTTTTTACTATTATATGACCGTTAGTCAGTATGACTGTTGGAAACTGAATATTGCAACTATTGTCTCTAAATACAAGTGATCTTGGTTAATTAATATAGAAAGAAGATTTGATGGCCTCATCCATTAGTCTTGGACCGATCTAATCCCATCTAACAGAACTTGGGAAGGAGGTAGCACCACTGGGATTTGCTCTGGACCAAACCCAAGCCGAACTTCATCGTGTGAAGCTAGAATGGAATCGCCTTCGTGAGAAGTTCAAACTGATAGAAATTACTACTCGTGCGATGTTGGCCGAGCCGCCCTCAGATTCTCTCACCTTAGCATACCTTACACTTAGGTCCTATGTTGGGGTTATAAAGGGATATGTAAGGAGACCATAATCCTTTGTTATAAATAAAATTGTGTTTTCTTCTTATGGTGAAGTTTGAGAGTTTTCAAATGTTCGAATGAATATAGGATGTATTTTATTGATGTATTTTGAAAAAAGGATATTTTAAAATATTTATGTAAACCTTAAATAATTAATGATGTGTAATGATTTTCAGAAAATGGTCTTCTGCAAATGTGTTCAGTAATAAATTTAGAGTCTAATAAGATCAACTTAATTTTTGATGAATAGTAAATTATGGATAGTGATTTTATGATTAAGATTAGTAATGTGACCAAATGGATTAGTAATCTCACTTAAATAAAGTATTAATATAATTTAGGCACCTTGATTAAGTAGTGTGATTCAATAAAATAGGTAAATAACTGTTTCATTAATTATTAGTCAAGTATTAGTTTTTTCGGGTGAATAGTGTTTTTTCATTAAAAATTAAATTAAAAATATTTAGAAAATTATTTTCATAAAATGAATTTCATTTTTAAACTCAGAGCATCAATATTATGTTATGGTAATTTTTGGGGATTTTTCTGAAAAAAATGAATTTTCGGTGAATAGTGTATTTATTTAAAAATTAAATTAAAAATATTTAGAAAAATATTTTTATAAAATGGAGTTCATTTTTGAAATCAGAGCATAGATATTTGGTTAAGGTGAAATTTTGGGATTTTTCTGAGAAATTTGAATTTTCGATGAATAGTGAAAATACAGTTTTTAAGTTACAGATGTTTAATGACATCATTAAATGATGTATTAAGTATGTAATCAATATGGTCGACTTATGAATAGTACGCTAAGGTATGAGGTGTACCAGGTGGCCAATACCATGGGCAAATACCATGGGAAAGCCCATGGTTTTGCCAATACCACCAATAAGGTGTCCCTTGGCCATTAATGCCTTGTCCCCTCACTTTCCCTATAAATACCCACCCTTTCCTCCTTTAGTTTTCACTCCCAACTCTCCCCCAACGAAGATATGGTCTCATTACCTCCCAATAAGTCCTCTGAAGGTGCCCCCAAGCCCTCAAGGTTCCAACTTTTGAGTTTTAAGAGTTACGTTTTAAGGTAAGGGATCCAACCTCTCTCTTTCTTTTCAAATACTCTCTTTTAAGTCATTTATTTTATTCTCCATGTTCTTATGTTGGAGGATGTTATTTTATATTCCTCTTACTGCCCTTTTCATTTTCATATGATGAGATATCCCCTCTTACTCTCATAATTTCATTTTATGAATGTTTAAGTGGCGTAGTTAGGCTGCCAAATTTTTTGTAACGGATTCTTCCACCCTTCTCATTTTCAAGTTCTATTTTCTTTTCAAGTCTTTCAAGTTCATTTTTATTATGTTGAGGTATAATCACTATATCTATAATAATTATATTTTATGTTCACATGATTAGATACCCTATTTTATCTCGTCAATTCATTTTTTTGAAGTTTAAGTGACGCCATTAGGCTGCCGAATTTTTAAGGGATTATTTCACCCTTCTCGTTTTCAAGATCTATTTTCATGTCAAGTCTTTCACGTTACTTTTTATTATGTTGGGTTATGATCTCTATATCTATCATAATTATCTTTTATGTTCATATTATGAGAGACCCTATTTGATCTTTTCAATTCAGTATTTTGAAGTTTTAAGTGGTGCCGTTAGGCTGCCAAATGTTTAAGGGATTCTTTCACCCTTCTCGTTTTCAAGATCTATTTTTATGTCAAGTCTTTCATGTTCCTTTTTATTATGTTGGGGTATGATCTATATATCTATCATACTGATATTTTATGTTCATATAATGAGAGACCATATTTGATATCGTCAATTCAGTATTTTGAAGTTTTAAGTGACGCCATTAGGCTGGTGAAATTTTCATAAGAGAAATCTTATTTTTTTCTTCCTTTCAAGTTTTTCATTTCATATGGTATATACTTAAAATTTCAATACCATGTTATTATATCCTTTATATTATATTCCCCTACTTTTTTATAGATCATTTATGAGTGGGTGACCCATTTACCCTCTATTTTCAATGTTTTCTATAACCCTGTAACATATCCGTTATGCTGCATAATTTTCGTCTCAAAATGTCTCTCTCTTTTTCTCAAATTCATTTATTTTATTATGTGAATAATCAAAGCTCTTTCTTCTATAGGGTTATTCACAGATATATATATATCAAAATGTTCTATTTTAAATTCTGGGATTTACATACACAAAACTCGCTTTCCTTTTTCGTGGGTTTAAAGTGACATAAAGATCATGTCTTTAAAGTAGTTTTTAAAATGTGATGATTATGAAATGAAAACCATTTATTTTATGCTATATGGGTTGTTTATTAAATGTTTGATGATGATATATGTGTCTCACATGATAATAAAGGAAAATTTAAGGGTGCTCCCTGATAGCGCTCCAATGCATTGGGTAAAGACTTAATCTCTAGAGATGGCCATTTTTAACGACGCCTTGATAAATAAACTTGGTAATTTTTAATGACACCTTGAGGATGGACCTTGGTGAAAAGGAAATGATTTTCTATGGTAAATGTTGTAGTCACATCTTCAAGTTATGAAATACGTTATTTTTATTATAATATGCCTCATGATTTCTTTCTCATGCCTTAAAGTTCTTTTTCATGACTTTATTGATGTATCTCAAGTTCACATGTTAAATGTTTCCCTTATTTACCTTACTGGGCCTTCTGCTCACCCTTTATTTTGATGTATGTCCCCAGGTTATGAGATGCAGTAATGAACCTAGGATGAACATAAGGATAAGCCTTTCAAGTGTTTAAGAATAATGTTTTATGTTTTTATGTTTTGAGTTCCTGGTTTCCAAGACACTAAACCTTAAAGATCCTCAGTTTTGTAAAATGTAATGAAAAGTTATGTTATAAAAAGGTGGGATGCTATAGTTATTGGTTTTTATTTTATTACATAACATTTTATTTTTTTACAAGGGTGTGATAAAATATTTGTGACATTTATAACAGGTTTTTTAATTCATACATGTGTGTAAAGGTCTAAAATGAAGGTTATTACTTTTTATGGACCAAAGTGAAATTTTGGAAAGTATAACCCAAGTATAAAAGCTCATTTTAGCCTCTTGAATTATTAAGATTAATTATTTTCATGAATTTAGAGAGATAATATCTCTTCTCTTATCCTCCCAAGTTCTTAGAGAGAGATTTTGAAGGAAGAACAAGGTTGGATTGATTCTACTTTCTTGATCGAATCCACATTCTTCAAGTAGTTTAAGGGATATAATAAAACTATTTGATTTCCCTTTATAGCACACGGTAAACATAGATATAAGATCCTATAATTTTGGAGCACATGTGTATGATCTATAGGGAATCTATTTTGGCATCGTGCAACCATGACACATCGATGGTGAGCGAATCAAAATGATGAATTCAAACGAATGAGGTACCATTTAGGCATTCATTTGATTTTATTTTTCATGATTAAATTGAATTATTCATGATCATTTTTGAAATACTGGTGAGGGGTTAAGTGTATTTTATGTTTTTAACATGAATCCAAACCCAAAATTTTAAATTGTATCTCTTTCACACTTTCGCTGTGCCCCAGGTTCCTTCAAATGGTATAAGAGAGAACATGTAATTATTTAAGTTAAAAACATTAAAATTTCAATTAAATTTATAATTATTTAGAAATAGTGTTTCTATATGGTCCCAAAACAAATGATGACACTTCTATCTAAGCTCTTATCGCCAAAATATGGTCGATTGAAGATTGATGGGTTTTGCGTAAAAGGTGCTACAAAATTTAAAGTTTTATTTTATGCTTTAATTTAATGGCTACTAGTGTGATGGATTTTAGCCAGAGTGAGATGTAAGTTTGTTTCATGGTAGCCAGATATACTGGAATTTGGTTCGGGTAGTCTGTTGAAAATACAATATTTCCATGGATGCTTTTTAATTAAATGGATAAAGATTCCATTGGAAGCTAGTTTAAAGATTCTCATAGAATCTTGTTTAATTAATGAGATAAAGCCTCCCTTAGAAGAAAGTTTAAAGATTCCCATGGAAGCTTATTTAATTAAATTAATAAAACTTCCCATGGAATACAGTTTAAATATTCTCATGGAAGCTTGTTTAATAAAAAGGATAAATCTTCCCTTGGAATCCAATTTATTGCTTCTCATGGAATCTTATTTAATTAAAAGGACAAAGAATCCATTGGAATCTAGTTTATAAATTATCTTAGAAGGTTTTTTAATTAAAATGATAAATATTCCCATGAAATCTAGTTTAAAGATTCCCATGGAATCTTATTTAATTAAAAGGATAAATCTTTCCATGGAATCTAGTTTAAATATTCTCATGGAAGATTCTTTAATTAAAAGGACAAAGCTTCCAATGGAAGCTAGTTTAAATCTTCTCATTAAATTTTGTTTAATTAAATACACAAATATTCCCATGAAAACTTATTTAAAATATATATATAAAAGGGATAAATATTCCTTTGGAAGTTTGTTATCATTTTATATTATTATCACACACACACACACACACACACATATATATATATATATATATATATATGTCCTTTAAATGGATACCTCATCTCAGACTAGACCAATTTGGTCTGGGTATGACCAACTTGACCCATTTAACACATCAATAGTCCTAAATTAATTTTTGGGGATCTTCTTTAGGTCCAAATAGACCCAAAAAATTATAAAAAAACATAAATTAAATTTAATTATTTGAAATTTAATAAAGTTATTTCGGGTTCTGTGGGACATATTAAAAATTAATTAAAATTATTTTAATGCAAGTTAATGCATTAAAAGTACCCTCAAGTTGAATTTTAGAAAATTTAATTTTTTTATGTAATATACTTGCATGTGACTAATCATGACCCAAGACCGACTCATGCATAATTAGTTTATTAATTATTTAATTTAATTATTTAATTTATGTTTTATAAAATGTAATAATTATTTTATTTTGACAATATGTGCATCATCATTCCATATTTAATTTGTATAAGGTATTGTGTGTCCACATTTAAGTGATAAAATGTAATTTTACACCCCAATTCCCCCTCACCTTGGCGTGAGTATACATTTTAAAGATTGGATAAGTTTGTGGGGAAGCAGTTCAAGTTGAGAGATAATACAAACCAAAAAGGTTAAGTGTATGAGAGTTATGGGTGCTGTGATTCAAGTCAAGTAATGACTTAAGGAATTACACTAAGGTCTTGGTTAATACATTATTTGTTCGATGGATTAACCAATTGTTAATGGATCATGATAACATAATTATTTTGTTATTTATGATTTCCATGGTTTATTATTTTGTGAATGTTTATTTATTGTGCATGATCACATAGTATAATAATTAACAAGTATATAAAGATAAAATAAACATGTGTGGTGAATGTTTTCTATTTAAAAGCATAGATAAGTTATTAGTGTGATCATATATATTATGTATGTTAAATAGAAAAGTATTACATTCAATGATATCAAATTATAAAATCCATCAAAGAAATATTAAGTCTCAAATGCCTTCCATCATTTCAATTTGAACACAACCAGGTGTTTGGGGTACTCAGTCAACCATAGTTGAGGGTGCCTCATACTACTGGGTAGTTCTTATTATAATTATGGGTTGAATTAACTAAATTTGTAGTAATTATTGTCCCTAACTTAATTTCTATCTCTTTAGAGGAAAATACTTGACCAATGAAATGTAATTCTTTACAGGAGATGAGACTCCACTCAATAGATCAAGGAGTCGCAAGTTGATGTGTTTGGGTAGTCAGATGCCTACCTTGGAATCTTTAAGTAGTGGTGTAGAAATAACTTATAGACTATGAGGAAATGTTCAAGGGCCCTTTCCTCTAGAATACTAGTGACAAAATATTCCAATTCTAGTACAGAGGATTCCTAGAATTCAATAAAATAGTGGGAGACATTTAAAATTAATAATTTGAAAATGTATAACAGTAATCAAGAAACAGTATAATATAATATATTTTTTTGTAGAAAATGGAAAGAAATATGATAAGAAATATTATGATAAATAATGGAAAAAGTGAATTTATACACTAGAATTTCCATGAATAGTATAGGTGCTTGTGCACAATACTATGATATAGGAAATTCAAGGGGCTAGTGTCCCTATACTTGTTAAGTTACCTTAAGAAGTTAGGGAGTAAAAATGATTACTAGAGACTCCTGTATGTAGCATATGATGGTTATTTCATAATTTTATCATCAACATCTGATTCTAGTTGTGGTTTCTACATAAATAATTTTTCAAGGATAAAGTGAAGCAAGATACGAATAAGGTAATAACTACACTAGTCATGTGTAAATTGAAAGGTAGATCACGATATTTTAATGGATCCCTTTTCACATATCATTTTATCCCATTACTCCAGTATCATTTTATGGTTACAAAACAAATAGGATAGAGTAAAAACTTCATTACCTATTTAGGTATGGTTCACCAAGTAAATAAGAATATAAAAGAAAGTTTAATCTTTAGTTCTTATGATGAAGAAATTGAAATACAAGGCGAAAAGTCCAAAGTCAAGTAACACTAAAAGCACATTAACAACATACTTAAATTAAATGAGGTTGGATATACATAGGAGGTTATTTTAATCACATAACATGAAATAATTTCTATATAAGTTAAATGCATTGAATTGAATTGCATAAGCAAGTAATCGCTTCTTATTTAGTTAATATTTATCATCTAAGGTCATGTTTTGGTTTTACTTATTAGGTATTAAATACCATATGATAATAAAATATATGTATTTAGATGTAGTAACTAAGTAATTATAGAAACATTACTAGAAGTAATGTGTATTCTATAAGTGGATGGGAAAGGGTGGTGCCTAGGTTAGCGGTGATAAGTACACAACTTCTATATTTCCATGTAAATGATTCTTGTAAAAATATAATTGGGTATTACCAAAAAATTAATATCAAGTGTCCTTGGACATAATGAGACATTATTAAATGTTTTATAATGAATTTTTTTGTGGTATTTGATACTCAAGTAATAGTTAAGTGCTACATGAATCATAGATAATACATAATAAATATAAAATGTAAGACTTATTTACCCAGTTTTGGAAAGCTAAATCTTTTTTAAGAAAAACTAAAGTGGAACTCTAGGATATAGATAGTATGGTATTTAGAATCAGATGAGCTAAACATATTAGGTATTATCTATGTATATACTTAGTTTCGTACAAAGGAATCTTTAGAAATAAATGTAATCCACAAAGATTTCATAATTATTTCAACAAGAAATCTTGAAGTATTCCAAGAGTAAGATAGTGGGAAATATAATTCATTATGATTACTTTAAGTGATTAAGGGATGTGAAAGTGATTTATGACATATACCTGGTTAGAATAAATGAGAGGCTTCAGGATGGTATTCCAAATAATATCTTGACCAAGCATTCATCGATCAATATAATGTAGCATTGAGTTATTCCTAAATGAACATTACCTTATACACATCAACGCTATGCTGATAAAAAGGAGGATTAACTATGAGTATTACATGTTAACATTGATCAATAAAATATTGCATGGAGCAATTCTTAAATTCACATTTCTTTATACAAATCAAAGTCACGATGTAAGTAAAAGTAGAATCAATTTTAAAACTCATGCATTGGAGAAACTTCCATTTTAAAGACATTATTTTCAAATAATGATGTTATTCCATAACCATATGTAAACTATCATGAAAAATGGATATCATGTGAGTTAAATTATGATGGAAATCCATTATGTCTTAATAACATGTGATTAGATGCAAAGAGTTTGTTGTGATATAAACAAATTTTCATCAAGAAAAAGCATGATGTGTATATATAGTATTCATCATAAAATTTTCTAAGGATATTATAGAAATCCCTATGATAGAAAATATATAGTCAAGTTATAGACTATATTTCTATAAAAGGGTGAACATATATATTTGAGATAGTGTGAGAAATATTGACTTGGGTTTATTCAATGCTAAAGATTCACAAATAGTTGACATAGAAACAAGTTCCACAAGAGTGTGTTGAATAGAATGGTCCAGAGACACATACTACATCAAAAGGATAAAACCATGGTGATGGTTTTATATTCACCATGGTCGATGATACATTATTAATTAAGAATAATGATTCTAAAAGTAAGAAGTATATGTAAATTATCTAAGATTGATAAGATCAATTAAAATTTAATAATGGATTCCATGTATCATAGTACAGAAGGCTTACTAATTTGAATACTATGGTGGGTATTCAAATGAGATTATACATAGATGGTATAAGCGTGGTTCCAATAAGGATAGATTGGTTATACCAAGTCATTATTCCTAAATCCATTAGAATTTTATTTGTTATAGCTTATTTATATGATCATTTTATTGATCATTTGATGTTAAGACCACTAATCATGGTAGATGTATATACGATGCAACCACCAAAGGATGGTGACATCTTAGAATGCTAATAAGGGTGTAAGTTACTAAAATCTAGTACAATATTAAAGTAAACAACTAGATTATAGAATATTCATTTGGAATTAATCGTTTCCATGTGTCTAACAGGGTTTAGTGGGAGTGCAATTGTTTTACAAGTAAAATATGTTTGTTAACATATGGAAAACAACTATTGGTCTTACTGTTAGTTAAGAACTTAATAAAAATAACTCTCCAGATATTTAATTAAAGTAGCAACCATATTTATATAAAATTATATCTACTAAGGTAGATCTAACAGTTTATTATACCTAGTAAATCATACATATACTGACATATTATTGAAAAATAAAAGTTGGAACAATTTGAGATAAAATTGTTACCAATGTCACATCGAATATATCTCTCCTAGTAGACATGTCCAGGACATAGAAGTAGATTAACATGTTGGTTTACATTTCATATGATTTAGCGATGGATTAATCATATATTCTATGATATGTAGAAGATTTTTTATTTCCAAGATATAATTTATAGTAGGTTAATATCAGTTGTAATTAGGAGAACTACAAGTGAAGAAGTTAGAACTATCTGATTGTATTTGAGAAAGTACAAAGGATATGTACCTAGTAAGTGGAGAGAAAAGGATACTAGTATTGAGGGGACAAAAACTAGAGTTACTTGGATCATTGTGATCTAATATCATAGTCAGGATAAGAAAATGAGTAAGACAAAATCATTCAATCCAGTGGTATCCATATCTACAAATACTAAGTACATTGTGGCTTTTGAAGAATCTAAGAATCATTGTAAAGCATGAAATGTTTTTTTCCAGTTCTTGGAATCACACATAGTAAGAAAAGTATTATCATAATGTAAATTATGATACTATTACTAGAAAAGATGTCAATTTTGGATAGTGTAAAAAAGGGATGTACTCAGGGATTGCATATCTTGAAGTGTTTTACTGAAGGAGATGAGGTCAAACATAGCAGAATAGCCAGGCAGTGGAAAAATTCCAGGCCCCTAACTAAAGCCATATCTCAGCAGAAATATGATCTTATCATGTTATATCTAACAAGTATGGTTAGAAAGTTGGTTCTAGTGAAAGAGGGAGTGTTGCAATAGTGGGTGCCCTAAACCCAACTTAAACAATACTTTAGATTACCATTAAATGTATACCATTATATATATATATATATGTGTGTGTGTGTGTGTGTGTTTATTATTACCATAATAGGGTTTATATTTATACATCAACTATTTACATGGTAATGTCCTTAGATTACATGTCATATCAAAATGTTATAGCAGTTCCCAACTATAATGATAACCTTGAGATACTATGAAAGTAATCTTAAATTTATATGTCATATGGTCTAGATACATTATAATAAGATAACACATATTATGTATGACTATAAGGTGATGGGGGTTTATAAGAATTGAGACTTCTCCTCATGATGTTCTCACTTGGTGATCTCTAATAGTGAGATCATGAGGGCATACCCACCAATAGGAACACAACATGTTTCAGGTATCATTGGTTGTTTCTATATAAGAACACGTGTATTAGTCTCAAAAATTGAGATTAGTACCAGTGTGTTTCATTTTATTGAACACTTTAATACAAGGAAAAAACCATGATAATGAAATAGTGGTGGGGTATTTTATGTTTCATGTGTCATTGGTGATATGTAATTGGTTTAATGATCAAGATAGAATTTTACACTTCTAAGTTTAGGAATAGATATCTCATGGGACTAGGTTGACCAGGATGGTAGTACCTTTATAAATCCATGGCCATGGTACAAAAAGGTAAGTCCGTTTAGTAAGTTCACAAAATATATAAAGCAAAAAAGGATGATGACACAAGTGTACATTTTTCTTTATGAGATATTGCAAGACAAAGAGATTATATTACACAGTAAGTGTTCATAGGAGGAAGTCATAGCTATGAAATTCAGTATCTCCTTAGGGGATATGATGGGTTTCTATACTCCTCTCTTGGTATGTGGGTTGGACTCACTAAAATTCAGATAAACACCTAGAGGGTCACACACTAAGTGTATCTACAAATTCCACCTATACTAATGAATACAAATTTAGGATGAAGTGGGCCCCATGTACTAGGGTCGGTGAATATCTGATTATTATTGTCATAAATAAAACTCATTAAATTATATTATTAAAGTTTAGAATAATGATTATTGAATTTAGTTATCAAGGTATTCACAAGTTGTTTGATTATAAATGTGAGTATGAGAAAAATATAATTTTTCAAATGGACATTGGATGTTTAAGGATTGTTAAATTATTTAAAGAGATTACAGGTTGAGTTAATGGTTTTTATTTTATCATGTAACATTTTATAGTGTTATAAGTGAGTGATAGAATATGCTTAACAATTAGGACAAATTTATTAAGTCATACATGTTTGAAAAGGTTTAAAATGAATCTTATTACTTTCTAGGGACCAAAATTCAATTTTGGAAAGTATAACCTAAGTATAAAACCTCATTTTAGCCTATTTAATTCTAATATATGGCATTTTCAAGAATTTAGTGAGATAATATCTCTTATACTCTCCTCTAAAGTTCTTAGAGAGAGATTCCTAAGGAATAACAAGGTCAGATCAATCCCTCTTTCTCGATAGAGTTCGAGTTCTTCAAGTGATGAAAGTGGAATTATAAAGCTCTTATATTTCCCATGATAGAACCTAAGAAACATAGATTGAATATCCTAGAATTTTAGATCACATACGGATTTTCTATATGGTGTCTAGTTTGTTGTCTTACAACCACAACATACTGATAATGAGCAAATCAAACCAACAGATTAAATCAAACGAGGTACCGTTTAGGCTTTCGTTTGATTTTATTTTTCATGCTTAAATTGAATTAGACGTGATCATTTTAGAAATACGAGCAAGGGGTTAAGTGGATTATATGTTTTTAACATTAATCCCAACCCAAAATTTTAAATTTCATCTCTTTCAGGATTCTGCTACACCCCAGGTTCTTTCATTCTTATCCAGTCCAACAACCCATCCTCTACTACTTCCCAGTTATTGTGAGTTATATGTTTATGATCACCAACATCATATTGTATAATATGGGGTGATATTTTATATTACAGATACCATTAATCATTAATAAATATATATATATTAAATCATAGGGCCACTGTAAAATATATTATAGATATATATGCAAGAATATAATTTCCCACAAATGAGGTGAGTATAATTTGACAAAGTATAAACCATTTTTTAGTTTGGATATATAGACTAATTTGACATATTACCATAGAGTTATGTGTATATTTTATCTTTTATTTCATTTTCTATGATTTTTTTGAACATTTTAATGTTTATATATTTATCTATTTTTTATAATAATACTTTAAAGATAAAGAAATATTTAATGGACAACAACAAATAATTTTTTTTATGATTTCATATACAATTTATACTAATATTGATAGATTTTCAACATATTAAAATTTATTGTAGGATGTTTATGGGATTCTAATTGAAGCTAGCATGTGTGGGAATATAATGACTGTGAAAATTTTGAGAAATGATATCATGGATCTTGTTACTAGAGATTAACTAGGCATTAACATGATGCAAGTTTTTTCCACGTAAGTCGATTAATAAAAATTTTACATTCGTTTCATTTATTGAAAATTTATACTTATGTTTGTTTTGTATTAGGTATCTTTATACAATTTTAATGTAGTATGACCAGAAAAAATTATATGGATTTATGGACCCATAGTTTATTTCACCTATAGTGAGGATGATGACTGATGCAGAAAGAACAATTTATATTCCTGAAAGATTTCAAAAGAATATAATTATTTATTTTTGGATGTTTTATTATCTTTAAGAGTATAAAAAATATCTCATGAAGTGTTATATATCTCTTAACATAATAACCACTCACATTAAATTTTCTTATATATCAGTGGCTATTGGATGTTGGGTGTTTTTTCCGAGGTAAAAGACACTTTACTGGCAATGATCTATCCATAGTGAAGTGTGAGAAAATTTTATGAATGTATTTAACACATAAGTTTGAATATTTTAACAGTTTTTTATATTATAATGATTTTTAAATTTATTTTATTCACATTATTTTAAAATAGGGCATGAAACTTGTTTAGAGAGACCACAAGAAAGAAGAGTACCAAAGCTAAGGTGAATTTTCATTTATAATAACTAAATTTTGGATTTATTACTTAAAAATGTTATTTTAAATTGAAGAATTATTTTAAACAGAATTTTTATCAACAAGGAGTAAAGGAATTTGTATAATATGTTTTATGATTTATGTAATAAATTCTTTCAACTGGGGTAGTTATGAAGTTCTAGAAGGTTAGATTTATTTATGAACTTTTCCTTAATATTTCAATCATTTTATTCAAAATACATGTTGAATTATTATTTTTTATTTTTTTATGACCCTCATCCTTATATTTCAAAGGATCTGAGACACATAAAAATTTAATGGGAGAATCATTTAATAGGTTTTATTGTATTTTAGTTTATTTATAATATATATTGTAAACTTAAAAGTTGAAATTGTAAGTGTCTACTCTATTGTTTTTATGCTAGTGATGTGATATTATTCTACTAGATTTGCACTAGTTTCCTATTGGTATCTACTATAGAGGGGAAGAATCAAATGAAATTTATTTAAAAAAAATATTTTTTATATAGGTTTTTTCATAAGCGATGTGAAAAATAAATCGTGTCAGAGGTTTTCACATCCTTTATGAAATAAATGATGTAAAAAATCAATAATATCTGTTTTTCATGTTGATTATAAAATAAATGAGGTGAAAAACTCCCACAAAAAATTATTTATAGTGTTTACTTTTATTAACTGATGTTAAAAACTTATTTTCAACATCTCTTTCATTAACACTGTGTGCTGACAGGTGATAAAAAGAAAACAATGATGTGAAAAAAGCGTATTTTTCACTAGTGTGACTTAAATTCATTTATGAAAATGGACGTGGTGAGTTACAAACCACTTTAGACATTTCATTTTGGATATGATAGATGGATTTTGGGAATTAAATTGGGATTTTTGAGGAATATATGGTATATCATTGTCTTTTTTATAAAAAATAGTTATGTGTATGTCCTCATGTGGTTTTCTATAATGAGGATGGGATGTACAACCAGAATTATCATGTATGCTTAGGTACAATAACTCGGGAACCATACCAATAACATTGTAGAAACCTACAAGTGGTGTTTTAATGGTCATTTTCAATGGTAGAGGTAAAAAAGAATCAAAATTGGTTATCGTAAGCTAAAGATTATAGTAGGGAACACCATAATCTTGGTGGTTAACCAAGTGATAATGCCATCAGTGTTTGAGGATGGATGGGATCCAGTAAGTTCTATATTGGTGTTTAGGGTTTTGATGATGGGAAATGGCTCAGATTTTCGTAGGTTGAGTGCTTTGAGTTGGGAGTCATGGTGCCTCACTCTCCCGGTCTTTACTCTTGTCTCTCGGCTCTCGGCTCCACCTTCTCCCCTCTTTAGGGTTTCCTCCATGGTGGTGATGGGTCTCCCCCTTTATTCACTAGGTTTCATTTCCTTTTTGTTTTCCATTTCTTCTCGGATGCTCATCCTTCACGGGATTCTTCTTTTGGTGGTTCCTAGGGTTTCATCCCCCATGTCGTCTTTCTCCTTCTGCCTAGGGTTTCATCCCCCTGCTCTGTCTCTTTTTACCCCTTCTTGGTTTTGGCTTCCATAGGGTTTCACCCCTGAAATTCCCTCCTCCATCACAATCTCGGACGATGTTGAAGCTCGATCCTTCTTATGGACTTCAAATCTCTTTTGTTTACCTCTCCCTAGATTTTATTCTCTTGTGGCGATGATACCCCTTCTCATCACTCAGCCTCCATCTCTTTCCTCATCTCACTTACGGTTTTCTAACTGTTTGCTATCAACCGCTACTCTTTCTGCCAGTCCCACCACATCAGACCCCAACCTTGGTCAGCGTGTTGGTTAACATGGTTGTTTGGGATTGTGTCATTGGCTGTGTTCAGTGTTGGTTTGCCTCTCGCCTTCTGTTGATCGGGTGTTGGTTTTTCACTATCCATTTTCTCAGATCTGGTTTTAGGAGGCGTATGGTCTTTCATCCTCATCAACGACGATGATTTTTCGGCGAGTGTCGATGGTTGGGTGTCATTGATTCCTCAAATCTTCTTCTTCCTGACTTGTGTATTTTTTTTACCTCGACATTGGTTGTTTCTTGGTGGTCAAGGTGATGGTTTTGGTTTGAGGTTATTGAGCATGCTGAAGCAGTTCCAGAGGTGTTAGTCTAGCAGGATAATCTCTTCATTGTTGTGGATATTGATGTCTATTCTGTTGGGTGGAGGTGGGGGCCTTCGATGTGGACTCAGCCAACTTCATCATTCAGGCAGCGATGGACTTCGTTCGAACTCTGCTCTGGTTTCTCGTTCCAATGCTCCTCTCTAGGTCGGTCCGGTATGGTGGATCTTTGGAGGCTCTGGGATATGCAGTTTGTGAGGTCACCCATGGTTCAAGAGGTTCAACCTGAGGTGGATTATCACCTTACTCTAGATTTTGGTTATGGTTCTTCGGATGCATGGTGTCTTCTATGGTTTGATGACTTCGCAAGGCCAAGAATGGTTCCGGTTCAGGCGACGAATGTGTCATGTTTTGTTTATGGTGACGATAGTAGTGTTGGAGTGTCAGGCTGCTCGGCTCAAGGTGTGACATGGTCAGTTTGTTAGTGGTTCTTTCGTTTGATTTTAAATTGTGAATTTGAAAATTTGGACTGTGGCGGCTCGAGGAAAGGTATTGTTTCCAAATGTGATTTTGAATTTTGAACTGCGATTGTAGGTAGTTTTTGAACTCTGGCTGGATGGGTTGGGGTGTATTGGTGAGTCCGTGAATTGTTTCATCTTTTGTGATTTATAAGTGGCTCTTATTTATCAGAAAATACAAAAAAAAAAGGATTTTGAATGAATGAGTGCTTTGAGTTGGGAGTTGTGACTTGGAGGTATACGAGCATTTAGAATGATATGAGGTTGTTTGGATTATTTGGTGACCGATTTGGGTTAGGTGATGCATATGGATGACCAACAAGGCTTCTCGAGGATGAGAAGTGTTATGGTGGGGAGATTATAAAACCCCATGTCTATTGGGGTGTTTAGAATTGGTGGGGAATTCAAATTTCTGACTAGTGGAGGGATCGATTTTTTAATTGGTTTTCATATTTGAATTTATAGGTTTTGGAACCCTGAAAAGATCCATTTTAGTTATGGAATGAAGTTCTCTAGGGGGTTTGAGGTCTCAAAAGTGTCCCAAGGGTTTGGGGCTCGATGTTCCAAGTTTTTGAGTTATGGCTTGGGGTGCATGGTTTGCACACAATTATTTCTAACCATAAACCCCAACCATTCAATTTTAATAGAGGAGGAGCACAATTTTTTAATCTCTGTGAGGGCGGGGGGTAAAAATTATGTAAACATCTATAATAGAATATAGAGTTGTTTCACATGGTTGGTTTATGATTTTTCTAACTTTGAGCCTAACCATGTAAAATAGAGTTCCCCCAAACAGAGGGGATCACACATTTGGAACTTAGTTTTGCCAACCATTCATAAAAACCATGAATCCTTTAAAAAGTGGAAAAAGTTTGTTTTCCATTAAGTTTTTAAAAGCTTATAAACCCCATTTTCTCCCCCATTTCAACCAACATACCTCTTTTTCACCTCCTTAATTCCCTCTCCTCTCCTCCATGATGGATCTCCTCCATCTGATGTCCAAATTAATTTTCATCTATGGATTTGGAAAACTCTAAATGATTCTAAGTTTCCTATCCCTTTATCTCTTTCTTTATTTTTATATCAAGGTTTATCACATTTTTTATGTGGGTTATTCCCTATTTTTCTATGCATTTGTATGGTTCTTCATTTCTTTTTATTTTAGCTCGAACTAAGGGCCAGTACCAGATGACAAGACTCCTATGAGGTGAAGGTAGGTAATATATTTAATTTAACACATAGTCTTTTCTTGATTTTATGAGTGTGTCCATGGTGTATACATTTCATCTTCTCTATGCTTGGTCCAATTAAATTTAAAATGTTTTAGTTTAGTATTACTTAGATAAATGCCCCATTTAATATTCCTTAGAACATAGTAAGTGGTAATTCAAAGTGAGTTGTTTAGTAGGGGAGTTAAACTTGAAAAAAATTGATCCTGCTAAATTCCTAATTAATGTTTTTAAATGGTTTAATAGGAAACTTGAATTTAATTGGTGGTTGTGAAATGGAATTTCACAACCATAAATATTTGTAAATGGGTTTAAACTTTTTGGTCCTAATGGAATTTCATAATAGTATAAGAGAGGAATATGGGAATATGGGAAGCCTTATCTTGTAGTTGTTAATCTGGTAATTATGTTTATTCACTAACAAATGGGTTCTAATGTAAATTAATGATTGTAAAATAGGATTTCACAATTATTAATGATCATGAAGTGATATTGAAATTTTAATGTAGCTTCTTATAAAATGGAGTGAAATTATGTTTAATTTTGAAAAAAATTCTTTATTATGGGATGCGAAGTGATAATGTTAAATCACTAAATTAATTTGAATTGGTACCTTATGATTTATAAATCCTAAGAGTAAACTATAGTTGGGACTCATGTTTTAAGTGGATTGATTTTGTGAAAATGATAAATCGTGATTTTGAAATTAGAAATGGAACCTAAGACATGAAATGAAGTTTATGGTTAGTGGTCGCCTTGGGCCTAATAAAAATTAAATAGAATGAATTGTTAAACAATAAAATGTTTGAAATGATGCATAATTATTTGGAAAGTCAAGATGAGCTCTTATATTCCATATTATATATGATACATGACTTGGGAAAGTAAGAACGATCTTCTAGATTCCATATGATATATGATACATAACCTGGTAATGTTGGGATGAGTGTCTAGATTTTATAGGACACATGATATTGGGAAAGGACACGAACCCATCCCTCCAAAGATACTACAATGAGGGGAGAGATAAAATGATCCCCGAGCCCCAACTCTAGTAGACCTTAGGTTGGTGACTAGCACTAAGGGTAAAAAATAATCTCATGAAATGGGAGGAATTTCCCTATATAATAAAATTGTTTTGGGAGATAAGATGAATCATCCATAAGAAATACCATGAAATAATAAATAAAGAAACCAAAACCATCCCAAAATACATGTATAAATTGAAATGACATAGACAACAGTCTCCAAAATTAAATACCCAAAATAAAAGCTAAAGAAACACACAATAGCTATCCAATGTTTTGAGCTAATAATATCCAACACACTCTACGTAATCCTTACAGAAACCTGAAAATAGTTTATATACATAGAGTGATCATACATGTATACTCAGTAGGGAAAAAAAGTCTCTAATGAACATGTGAAAGAAGAATACTAATGCACATGTGAGAAAATAGTATAACAAAAACGTACCTACATGTGTATACTAACCAAACCCAACCTCACTAAGAGACACTCACCAAATAGCACAAGTAAAGGATTATTGTTACGGGGCATGTTTTTTTTAATTACCTATATATAGTATAGTAGTTAACCTATGAAGTATCCCAAAGAAGGGTGCACACAAAATAGATTTGTCACTTTTGGTTTATTGAGAAAATTAATATGATTTGATTTTAAGAAATTGGAAAAAGAAATATGTTTAAATTGATTGATTTAAAAAATATTGATAAATATGGTGATTAGAGAGGATTCGAATAGACCCATAGAAATGAAATCATGGTTTTTAAAATATTAAAAATTCTTATTATTATTTATCGTAAGAGAAAGATTTTATCTATTGATTCCTCTCGCTCCCTTGGTTAGATGGTAATTGTGAGAATAACCCTAAATAAGATCTCATATTGGTCTACTCTCCTTCTTATGTGTGTTTCATCGCATTGAGTCCAATTGATTAATTAGGGAAATCCCTAATTAGGTATTGTTATTACCTTATCAGCTAATAGTTTCTATCGTGATTCCACACATGTGATAATGATCACCGAGCACTCACAACCCAACCCTAATCCATTCCACCACATAAAAATAAGAATTGGGTGGAGGGAGAAATTTATAATCGACTGAGAAAATATAATTAAACATAATATAAACCTAACATAATTTCTTTTTGAATTAGAAAATGAAATAAAATTGATAGAAAATGGAATAAGAAATAAAGGATTTAAATTAATTTATGCACAAAACTCAAGAATAGAAACATAGGTCCAGCCTCCCCCTTTCCTGATCACTCAAAGGAAATATCCCTCCATAGATGGGGAAGTCAAGTTGATTTGGGAGAGGGGATACATCCTAGAATAAAGAAAATAAAAGAAAAGGAAAGAAGGGAAATCAATTTGTGGAAGGACATCATCCAGAGCTTCCCTCACCAATCGATCATCCTTCAATCCACCCTATTCTCTTATTTATAGGCTTTAATACATCCTTATGGAGTCATAAATGGACATTAAATGAGTCAAAATACATTATGGGTCATCCTGGGGTCGTTTAATGGGTTTTCTATTAAAGAACCATCATAAATAGGAATTTTGGCTATCTGTATAAGAATTTACATGTTGTGTAATGTGCATTGTCATAAAATTTATTCATGGTATGTAATTATTAACATCTTTAAATGATCTCTAGTTAAACATTGTTTACTTAAATTACATGACATGTAATTTTAATTTCGAATAATTTTTTACTATTTTAGTTTGGTTCTTAATTTCATAGCTATGGGTTTGGTCATTGACTATGATGAATCTTTAATATATATTCAAAACACCGGTGTTGTGCCACACCGCTCCTCTTCATGGTGTGAAGTTTTTTCAGCATAAAATATTCATCTCTTTTTTTTATTGTTTATAAAACTCTATATCCTACCACAACACATTAATTAAATTAAATACTAGAAAGTTTATTCAATTAAAGTATAAAAACTATCCATTTTTATACCCATAAAATACATGCATAAAATGGTTCCGTCAATTCCCCCACACTTAGAACTTACTTGTCACCAAACATGTAATATCAATATAAATAAAATATTAACAACAAGTTATTAATATTTAAATTTACAAGAAATTAAATCAAATTATTATCAATGGGGTTCATCCTTTTAGGATTCACATAAAACATCAATTCGACTTCACATTCTTCAAAAAAACTAATCAACCTAAGTATTTTACTTTTCCCATTAAGAAATAGTGGGTATTCTCCTCTAATTCATTTATATATCATAATTCATTATTTTCAAAAATTCCATGTCATGATTTTCCTCACAATGGATTATTTTATGTCATCACTAATGATGCAAATTTAAGTAGAGTTATGCTCTTATAAAGTGTACATGATTCAGTTACACAGGCTTTGAAGGGAACTACTTACTCCATTACATAGAGACAAAAATTCACATAAAATAATGATATATTTAAAAATAAGTATCTAATGAATATAAGGATTAAGGTTAGTAGGGATTGATGTTCAAAATATCAAGGCTAAAAAATGAGGTTATATCTAAAATAATGCTGCATGATATTAAAAGAAAAGTGAAATGAAAAATATCCTTTGTAAAAAATGATAACTCCCACTCCTCATGACTCAAAGTAAGTCCACAATTAATGTAAGTATAATTAAATATTTATGCACCCTCTTTATTTTTTACACTATTTTTTTTTGAATTTTTTAATATTTTTTCATCATATTTTTATTTTATTTTTTCTAAATTTATTCTTAGAATGAATCTCACATCCCCCACCTAACCACATATGATAAAAATAATCAGTCTGTTAATGGTGACTTCTGATTATCCTAGGCCAAAACACATTTTTTCAATTTTTTATTCAAGAAGGAAAAACTATAAATTATTGTGATTGAATTATAAACCTTTCTCAATACCCACAACTTATCACCCCTATAATTTTTCCTTATAATGAAACACATCCTTCTACCAAGAATTACCTCACCCCACACTTAAACTTTAAAATATAAATTAATATAAATACATTAGGGTAGGAATGGTTAAAAATGTATTGTAATGTGGATCATTCCTAACAAGTTCCTTTATAGATTCTATGGGCTAACCAAGGATTAATGTTATGGTGGGTAATTGGATAAGGGTTTAACAATAAAAACTACCTCAATCATTTTAAATGTATTTTTTCACAGTCATATATTTGAAAAGTTCCAATGAAAGTTCTAGAAGATGAAACACCATAAGATCACTCAAGAAATTTTCTCAATATATAAATTGGAAGTATTTGTTCCAAAAATACTCTTGGGAATGGAACAAGTAATCTGGGATAATAACTCATGGAATACAATAATAACAAATCAATCCTGATAAATTTTAGAAATTCAAAGTGTGAAAATGGTTGTGAAAATTTATTTTCTTAAATCAAATAATTCCATCAAATCACAAGTCATTAATTCAATATCCATGATTCAATATAATTAGTTAATTTCCAATTTTACTCATTAAATATCATTTAATTTTAAATCTAAAATGTGGCATCATGAGGTTCCTAAAAACTTCATGTCTCCAGATCAATCAAGTAAATAAATAAATCTAATTATGGGTAAGAAATTTCCTTTGTAAGTTTAAGAATAGATTTTCAAAAAAAATTAAGAATTTAAAAGATAATGAATGTAAAAGAAAACACCCTTTAACAATGATTCTTTAGTCGGGTTCTATAGGTTATGTTCCTTTAGTCATATTCTACAACACTTTCATGACATGTATACATTTAAAAATGTGTATTCATTTCATGATATATTTTCTGTTAATTTTATCCATTTTTATACCTTGAATCATATTCTTTAATGAACCTACAAAATAAGAATTAAAAAAATTATAGGGAATACCTATTCAATAATGATAGAATATGGCCGAGTGGAAGAGTAGACTAAGTAAAATGATGGTTTCCTCCTATAAGTGCTTTTATTTAATGTCATTGGATCAAATCAAAAAATTATTTTTTTGAAAAAATCTAGAATATAGTATTCCCACCCCTATACTTAATTGATGTAGTGTCCTCAAATTTATTTTTTTAGGAATGTAAAAATGAATTTACTACATATAATAAAGTGTAAAGTAAATAAAAAACCTGATGGGTATTGAATGATAATCAATTTAAAGAAGTGTAATCTCTGCAACAATCGCTTAAAAATTCTTCGTCTTCCTCTATTTGTTTCACCAATTTCAATTGATGTGTCCAAACTATAAGGAATTCTTTGTGGAAATTCTTACCATTAGATTACTTTTGAATCATATTCCCTTTATCATCATAGGAAACCTCTCTTTACAACATTTTCATGCACACCTCACCAAATTTACCCCTTGATTATTTTCTCTTTCCTAGTAAAGACATGTTAAACAAACAAGAATAGGATTTGTGAATATTCTTACCGCAACACCATAAAAACCCATGAAATTTAATTCTTACAGGTTGGTTTCTGATCTTTCTAGATGTTTTTATTATCTTATTATAGGTAAAACCTCACTTTTCTTAAGGGTTTGTGTCCTTATTTTATAATTATTCTCTTCTATTGATGTTGAATATTTCACTTTAGTATTCTTGGCCCAAATGACCTTGGTTTTAGTTTTGATATCCGTAGTATTAAATGAAACATTTCTATTTTGAATTTAATTAGGTAAAGGTTTACCTTGCTCTTGTAATCCTTTCACCTCATCTGTATGAGAAGATAATTTACATACCTCTTCAATGTTAATGTAGTTTTCTATGATATTGTTCAACTCATGATGCATAGTGATACATTTGGAATGTGTCTCATCTAGTTCTTCTTCCCTTGCAATAAGTTCTTTCCAGATATCTGTGATATTATTCATATGTTTAGACTCTTTGAGTTTATATTTATTGATCTAAATAATTGATCTTGATTTTTATTATTTAACTATTTAAAACAAACTATCAAATAATTTAAATTTTATCTATTCTTCAAAACTGGATTCATAATTACTAGATTTTAGAGCACATACTTGTTCTTCGATATTTAAAATGAAAAAATGATCTTCTATGGTTAAGAATTTTTTAAGTATACCTGATTATTTAGTTGATTCTATACCATATTTTTTTGGATATTTCATTTATTTAATGACTTCTTAATGGATGCTTCATGGATTAAAGTATATTGAAATGCCCTAGACTATCTTCAAACTCCATTGAAAGTGTTCCTTCATGCATGTTGATGGTGGTTTTTTCTATCTTTAAGAATGGTCTTCCAAAAATGATGGGTGAGTATGAGTAAATTCTATATTTTTCCATGTTCAATGCATAGAAGTCATCTGCGAATAATAGATCTTTGAACTTTATAAGGACATCCTCTAAAACACCTACTGGGAAAATGGTGGATTTGTTTGTAAGCTGCATCACCACTCTATAGGGATTCAATTTTACAATCTAAAAATATGTAAATATATATTGAGGAAATATGTTTATTTAAGAACCAAAATCACATAAAGAACATATAAAATTTAAATATCCAATAGTGTTTGTAATAGAGGATTTCCCTGGATCTTGAAATTTTTGTGGAATTGGAAGCATGATAAGTGCTGATATGCTTCTGTCCAAATTGATTTATTTGTTTCCATCTAGTTGTATTATATTTGTGCTTGTCTCTTTGAGAAACTTTTCATATTTTGTAATTTTTCATATTTACTCTAGTAATGAAATAATGATCTCAATTTTCTAAAAGGTCTCTCAAATTTCTCATTGAAATCGATCTTATTCCATTTTCTTTTAATGTACTAATCTATAAGGGAATAGTTCCTCATTGTTCTTCTTCTCCCTATTTTTTATTTGTAAGTGTGTTTTTTACTTTTATTTTTGAAAATAATTTTGGTTATTTTACTATTTTAGTCCCCTTCATTTAGATGGATGGGTGAAGCTTCAGAAGGCTATTCAGAATCATCATCCTTTGTTTATGTGTCAGAAGATCTTTTCCACTTCTTATTGTAATTGAACTGACATTGTCCTTGGGATTTTGGATTGTTTTCACTATTATATTTCTTTTATTTTGGTTAATAAGTCCATAAAACTTCCAAATTGATCTATTATATTATCAATATTATCTTCCAATCCTAAAACTTTGGCTCGCGGCTGGTAGTATATAGTTAATGATGCATTTGTGGAAGGCTAATTGTAAGTGTACTACTAGAAATGCGGTGGTTGAAAGGCCTGTTATTGGAAATGTGGCTTACTAGATTTATGAAATGGTTGTGGTTTATGATATATATTCTATTGGAAAGGAGGTTTATTGGGGTATTGGTTAGGATATAAATATATTGCCTGGTTTTGTTGGTTTCCATATCCTGATTGAGCTTGGGGTTAACATGGATGATTTAGATAGAATTTACTTTTCTAATAGGTTTAAAAACAACTTTCTATCCACTTCACCTTTGAAAATTGGTTAGTTTAATGATAAGTAGAAGAGAATAAACCACATACCTGAGTTGGGCCTTGTTGTTCCTTTACATGGTTTATAGCCATTTGTTGCACTAACCTGGTGAGTTCATGCATTTATTTTTTGATTAAATCTATTGAATTAGATGTTCTCACCTCATGGATTCCCCTCATCACTATACATATAGTTCCAAATTTTTGTGAGTTATGATAAATATTCTCTATCATGCCTATGATATATATAGGTGACTTTTCAATCAGAGCTTCTCTAGATGAGGTGTCTAGAAGATTTTGATCATTATCGAGAAGTCCTAGGTAAAAGAAGACAAGAAATTAGTGATCCTCTATTTATTAATGTGGGAATATGATATAGATCTTCTTAAAACTCTCCCAATAATCATAGATGGTATCTCCAGTTGATTATCATATGACATAAATCACTTTTTTTATGGTGGTGCTCCTAGATGTAGGGGAAAATAATTTCATGAAGCATATTTTTAGATCTTCCCAATTTATAATCCCCATGGTTGTATATTTATAACCATTATTTAGAGTATCCTTAAAGTGAGAAGGATAATCAACTCTATTTAAATTGGTCTTCATGTTCTCTTCTCAGCCTGGATCTTGAGCAGACGAAGGTGAATTCTTGGATATGCCAATTTGGGTCTTCTTCTACAAGACCATGAGATTTCAGATGCACAAGAATCATATTGACACTTAATTCAAAATAATTTGGTATAGTAGGTGCAATGAGTTAGTTATTTTGAATAGATAATTTAGATGCACACAAATCACATAGAGTTTGGTTGGGATTTCCATCCATTATTTCTAGTTCAAAGTGATCACTAAAAGTGTCACTTGGATCAGTGAGGTCAATTTCCTCAAACACTAATTTCAATTTTTTCTCAATTAGGTTATTGTTTTTTCAATTTTAGGATCAAATTTAATTAAATGGTTAGTTTAACTATGGTCTATTCAATTTTTTTGTGGTGTTTTGATTCACTTCTTCCCCAGAAAAATTTCTAGGTTTGATGTATGTCTATCATGGGGTATGAATTTTTTTTAAATTACATATATATATAGTATAGTAGGTAAAATAGGTAGACTCCTAAATAGGATTTCACACAAAATGTATTTTTTACTTTTGGTTTGTTGAGAAAATCAATATTATTTGATTTTAAAAATTTAGAATCAGAAATATGTTTAAATTGATTGATTTAAAAACTATTGAGAAATATGGTGATCAGAGTGGGTTTGGATAGACCTAGAGTAATGAAAACATTTCTTTTCAAATATTACCAATTCTTATTCTTATTTCTGGTAAGAGTGATATTTTATGTATTGATTCCTCATGATCCCCTGGCCAGACAATGATTGTGAGAATAAACCTACCTAAAATCTTATATTAGTCAACTCTAATTTCTATTTTTTTCATCGCAACAGATCCAATTTATTAATTTGGAAATCCCTTACCTGGTATTATTATTCCCTTATCATCCAATAGTTCCTAATATAATTCCACACATGTGCTGACGATCACTGAGCACTCACTACCCAAGCCTAATTTGTGCCACCATATATAGATCCGAATTGGGTGGAGGGAGAAATTTATCATCTACCGAGGCAATTGAATTAAAAATAATATACCCCTAACATAATCACATTTGGAATTAGAAAATGAAATAAAATTGATACCATATGGAAGAAGAAAGAAATGATTTTAATTCATTTATATACTAAAACTAAATCATAGAAACATAGGTCCTTCATCCCCCTTTCTCTAAAAAACTCAAAAAAATTACCCCTCTAGGGATGGGGAACCCTAGTTGATTTGTGAGTGGTGAGACATCATAGAATAAATAAAATAAAAGAAAATGAAAGTAGGGAAATGAATCTACAACAGGTCTTCATCTAGAGCTTTACTCACTAATCAATCCTCCTTCAATCCATCCTAGTCTCTTATTTATAGGCTTTAATCCATCCATGGGGCACCATAAATGGCCATTAAATGACTGAAAAGATATTATGGGTTGTCCTGGGTTATTTAATGGTATTTAAATTAAATACCCATCATGAATCATCATTTCTTCTATATGTATAAGAATTTACACATCGTGTAATTGGTGTACATGATGTGTAATGTGTGGGGCCATGAAATTTATTCATGTCGTGTAATTCTTCACACCCTACAATGATATCCAGTTAAATGTAATTTAATTTACTTACATTAAGTGTAATTTTAATTTCCAACAGGTTTGGACTTGTTCAGTCTAGTTCTTCATTTCTGAGTTCTAGGTTTGATCTTTGACTATGTTGTATCTTTAATATATCTTCAAAATCTCTATGTCACACTGCACCACTCCTTAGCACATCATGAATTGTTTTCATCTTAAAATATTAATATAATTTTGTTCATTCTTCATCAAAATCTATATACTGCCAAAAAACATAAAAAAATTAAATATTGACAAGATTATTCAATTTAAGTATAAAAATGGGCCATTTTATACCCAAAAATACATGCATAAAATGTTTCTGTTAGTAATTCAAGTAATATAATATAACAAGAAGCATATCGATAAGGGTACCCTACATCACTTTCCCACTGGTATGTTGCTCTCACACCCCAACATCGTACATCCTGAAGCTCCCATCCATTCCATACCACACCGCCCCACAAGCACGACCACATCACATATCACTTACAAACTCTTGGGATCACCACCCCACAAGGAAAACCCCATCACATATCACCAAAAAACACCTAGTATATTACATCACAACCATTTCCATAACTAGAGTATTAGGGTATCATGAACATATAGGACATAAACCTTGTTCCCTCCTCCTACCATGCATGAGCCCCACTAGAAGCTACCCCAGAGGCATAGTCTCATCTCACTCGAAAACATCTAGGATATCAAAACCACCGTCTAATACACTAGAAGACCTTAAACCATCATATCCTATCCCATACCAACCTCACTTGGAAGAGAGAGTGTTAAAGAGCGGGTACCTAGCTATCCGTCCTCCTCACCAGATATTGGAAAAAACACCACTCACGTGACTATGTGGGTTTCAACACATAGTGATTGTTGTGTGTGAGGTGTGTATAGAAATCACAAATAATATACAAGTATATACATATAGCCACACAAAACTCCAACCTATGGGTTCAAAACCAAACACAAATCAACTCACAAAATAACCACTTTCTTTACCACCCCTAAATGCACAAAACTACACCACAAGCCACAAGCCACATTCATATTTCCAACCAATTTCATTTAATCATCCCATTATTTTCATTATTTAGCATCAACAACATTTAACCACACAAACCATCATTTAATTATTCATTAACCATTTACAACCCATTAACCAATCCAACCCATGTCATTTCAATCATTATTAATCATTTATTCCATCATTATTTGGAAATCTAGAATAGCAAAACCATACATAAAAAGTAGCTCATAATCTCCATTATACAAGAACCTCATCACTGTCCCAAAAGAATATCCAAATAACTACCACCTCTCTGCCCCAAAATCATAGCTAAACAATCACCACCTCACCCCTAAAAGCACATCCAAACAACCCCCACCTCACTACCCAAAAGCATGACCAACAAACCACCACCTCATCACCCTAAAAGCACAACCAAACAACCACAACTTTACTAGCCCAAAATAACGACCAAACAACCACATATCACCCCACACCCCATCACAACCACACACCATTACCCCACAAGCATGACCACACATCACATCACATCAAGGATCATTTTACAGATTTAGAAAAGGAATTTAATCATATTTAACTTTATTCTAGGGGTTTTATCACACAATAAATAAATCTTAGGGAGTCCATTTCATTATTCAAATATAAGTGGTTAGTCAATTTTCATTTTAGGGTGATATTAAACAATCAAAACAAATACAACAGCTACATCACATATCATCTAGTGCAAAAAAATCCCCAAAGACCACAATTTTAAGTAAGGAATCAATCCCATTCAATCTACAATACCACAATAATAAAAAGGCTATAAAAACATATCAATCAGACCCATTTTACCTTAAATTTAAAATTGATCAATTATTTATATTTAATTAAGTTAGTACACACATAACCCATGGATAAACAAAACCAAACCCCTCCAACATGATACAAAATAAAGATAAATGAAGGATTCCCTACCTCAAGGAAGATTTACAACTTGTTTCACACAACACAACAAAGAATAAATACCCTCAATATACAACCACACCTCAATAAACTGTGGATAAACCTACACCACACCTAAGTATCATTAAAACATATCCCAAACACACAAGTCAAACCAAACTTCACCAATACAGTGAAAACCATAAGAAAAAAAAGAGGAAATAAAAAATAGCAAGGAAGGGATTGCTGCAAATTTATAATGAACAACCATCAGAACCAATGGATCAAAGAGGAAGGAAGTGGGATTGAAGAGATCCTCGGGGCGACCAGGGGTTGTCCGGAATGAGAGAGGAAAAGGGGTACAGTCAAATAAATGAAAATTTGGTTGAAAAATAATATAAAACCCTATATACTATTGTTTACACATCATGTAACCATTACATGGTGTGTAATACTTAGGTTTATGAAAATTTCAAATTTTGCTAAAAAATACTTCAACTCAAAGGTTTTTTCACACCCGATTTATTATAGATCTTGAATCCCACTTACACGATGTGTATCCTTTTCACAGTCTACCCCTTATCCATATAAAATACATGAACCACCCTACTACACAATTAATGAACCACCACTACACATCATGTAAAACATTTATACGATGTGTATTTTGTACAGAAACTCTACTGCAGTGCCAGTCTCCACTGAAAACTCTCAAAACCTCCTCTGAAAACCTCCAACCAAATAACTAACAAAGAAATAGATAAGTATGTTACAAACCCTTATATAAGATACCTCTCAAATGATTATTACCCTTGATAATCCAAAATAAATCCCAAAAGAAATGGGGTCTAAACAACCACCCCATGAGATACCTATCACAGATCTTGTTATACCTCAAATGCTTTCACCATTAAAACATGCCAAACAAAATGGACATAAAAATATCACACAACCTCCTCACAACACATCCAAAAAATGCATGATCTCACACAAACATATCACCAGTATAGAGCCCTGACCCCAGAAGCCTGGAGCGAGTGTCTACTACCATTATAGTGGCATGATTACAAGGAATCAAATCCAGAAGGAATAAAGAGTTTATTACTCTTGGAAAACCAAATATATATATGAGTCTTGTATCAAAAATGAATACACTAATTACAACATAATTTATTTATTTATTTTATTATATCTAGTGTATCCCTTCATATCTTTCTTAATACACTTCTTAGATTCCTAGGGAAAGGAAAAAAATAAGGGGGTGCTCAAATTCTCATCAAGGGTTAATTATAGTGGAATAAATAATGAATCAGTGAGAATAATCATTATAACAGGGTAAATAACTAACTACACATTCCATGTAATTGATAAACTGAGAAGAAATTGCATACACTATATTGAAAGTTAAATAACTAAAAACACATTCCATTTAAATAATTTTACAAGGAATAATCAATATGAATAGGTAAATAACTAAAAATGATTCCATTTAATCAATAAACTGAGAATGACATGCATCCATATATTTTTTTATAGTGAAAATCTCATGGATAATAATAACTTAATCAAAATGAAGGCAATTCTTAATTATTGGATGTCATGTTTCCTACGTACATGTTACCTTTATCATCAAGACCTTTTAAAAGATAGTTTATAACATAATAGGTGAAAAAAACATTAAGGCTAGCCAACTAAATCATCCCATGAGACTACTGATGCATCAAGGATCTATCTATAACTAGGCCCCACCCATGTCGTACCTTTCAAAAGCATTCCTCATCCATCAGATAATTGATTTAATTCATGAACGATGTGCCCTATCAAATATCCAAATTTAATAAAAGACAAGGATTTATCAATAATTACCTAGATATTAAAAAAAATTCAAAGTAAACACCAATTGTAAAAATGGTATACAATTTAAGAAAAAAACATATCCATGATAAATGATATGGATAATTAGAGGAAAATTCAATGTCTAATGATCATAGGAAATTAAATATTTTAAGGGGACTAATAAATAAATCATGGTACTTAATTTCAATACTATCCTTGGTCAAAGTAATCATAAACCATCCAAAGGAAGAATAAGAATGATATTGATACAATATATCCCAAGTGGAGTAATATAAAGGGTTATTTTCATTGATGAATGGAAATAATATAAAGGTATTTTTAAAAAATTCTTGAGGAAAATATCCTTTTCATTTTGAAAATTATTTTATTTAGAAATCACTTTTAAAAAAAATCTTTAATATTTAACCTTTTAACCTTAAAAAGTAAGATTTAATGAAATGATGATGGGTAATTCCATACATGTCATACATGGTAAAAATAACATTACTTTTGTAAGGTAAAAGGTTATAAAAGTGACTTGTTCAGAAGATAACAATAATATTACTTTAAAACATTTTTAGAAGAAAGAAGTGTAAATATTTATTTAATAAATAATTTTTTAATGGTTAATTTTTTTGAAAAACATTTTAGAAAATAGGTTTTTTATAAAAAAATAGGTTCTCCAACGAAAGAGGGAAATGAAGTTGGGTTTTCTTAAAAACATTTTTGAAAAACTTTTGAGTAAAAAAGTGTAAAATTTTATATTACATGAAAGGTGAAGGACCCTGGAACACCCTGAAAGGGGAGGGGTAAATCAGGGTGTCAAATTTTTCTTTTTAAAGTTGTGGATCTTATTTCAACATTGGTAGGAATTTGTTAAATCTGTCAAACAAATGAAAGTAGGGAGATAACACATCACTTTTACTTGGTTCAACACAAAGGGATACTTCCAAGGAGCATATGCTAACAGTGTGTCGGTCATACCAAAATCCACTAATATTCACTATTTTATGGATTAAAAGTTTCAGTAAAAGACACTCTATGCCAGACACACAACCTTTACAAAGTTTTAGGGAACACTCACTGTCTAGCCACTAGATCAAAGGTTTTTTCAACATCAACACCATCAATATGGGAATATCCTTTACTTACCTGTCATTCCTTGTTTCTAATAACACTTCCATTCTCATCAAACTTGTTCTTGAAGATCCATTTTGTACCAATCACATTGTGACCTTTAGGTCCATTGACTAGATCTCATGGCTGATTCTTGTCAATCTGATCTAACTCTTAATTCATGGATTTCACTCAATATTCATCCTTTGCAGCTTCTTTAAATGAAGATAGCTCCACAACTGACAGAAATGTAGATTTTGTGTTATTCATCATCCTCCTTGTTTGTGTGATTTTACTCCTGTCCCTAATTATGTTAGATGGATCAATATCATCTCTTCGATTTCTCCTATGAGGTTCAGTCACATTCTCTCTAGCCAAGATTTCCTCTTCAAATTCTTCTTCTAATTCAACATCATGATGTGACTCTTGAGTGTTTTTACACCTTTCTCAATTTCTGTATTTTTAGTTACTCAATTTTCACTTTCTCCATCACTTTCTATCACATCAGCATAAGAAATCTTTGAAGCATTTGTTGTTTTCTCTTCAATTATATTAACATCACTACTTTCCACAATCCTTCCTAATCACTTGTTGAAGCACTTTTAGTATTTTCTAATCATTGAGTATCCAAGGAAAATTTCTTCATCTGTATTGTCTCCATACTTCCCTTGATTTCCTTCTTTGTTTCTGATGAAGCATTTACTTTCAAAAACACGAAATTATTTCAAAGAGGGCTTCCTTGCATGTCACAATTCATATGGTGTCTTAGTCTCACCCATATAAAGCCCTGTTTTATTTTGAATATATACTTCAGCATGAACAACGTCTTTACAGTAATGTCATGGAATACGACTCTCAATCAGTATAGTTTGTGCCATGTTGTTCACTGTTCGATTCCTACATTCAACAAATCCATTTTGCTGTAGAGTTCTCACAACAGCTACCTCATGATGTATCCCATGTTTCTCTAGGTAGTTTTCAAATTCAATGGATGTGTATTCCCCACCATTCTCAGATCTCAGCACTTTGATTGTTCATCGAGTATCATTCTCGGCAATTTGACGATATGTTTTCATACAGTCAAGCACTTTTCATTTCCTATGTATAACCATTACACATGCCATTCTACTATAATCATCTATGAAAAGGATGAAGTACCTTTCTCCATGAGTTCCGGAAATGTTTATCAGGACACATACTTCTATGTGAATGAGATTAAGAAGATGAGATGCCCTTTTCTTCTTTGGCTGATATGAACTATAGACCATCTTCCCACAAATGAAAGCATCACAAGACTTTTCACGTTCACACTTTAGGTTGGGAATGTCCATGACAATATTCACTTTTGATATTTTCTCTATGTCTTATTGATTGATGTGCCCCAGTATCTGATGCCACATGTTATTTTCTTATTCAATAGTCATGTAACAAGTGTTTTCATTACTATCAACCTGATACAGGTTGCCTTCTGTTCTACATCCTTTCATAAGTGAATTTCCTATCTTTCCCTTTATAGTGCAGCCTTTCTAATTGAAATTGACTATAAATCTGGAGTCACAGAGTTGACTCTCACTTAGAAGATTATTCTTCATATCATACACATAAATAAATTCAGTTTTCTTTATCTCTCCACTATCTAGCTTAGTACTTCCACAACCTTTTATCTTCAAAGCACCACCATTACCGAACCACACAGTTCTATTGACCTTTTTATTGACATTCATTAATAGATCTTAATTACCCGTCATGTGGGATGAACATCCACTATCAAGAATCCAGGTGTTGTTATTCTTTGTAGCCTTAAGGGATACTTTTTTATGATTTAATTTTTCAACTTTATTCTTTTGCTTCTATGAGTTATTATGTTGAGTGTAGAAAATTGCTGGCCTTGCAACTCTCTCTTATGTGTACATGGGTTATTTTTACTGAAGCTCTTCTTCCAGAGGGGAAAGCCTATTTTCAAGATCCACACAATCTTGTTGATGAACATTGACTCTTATCTGACTTTGATATGAGGTGTTTATTTTAATCCTCTTCCTACAATAAATAGCTTTATGGCCAAAGTTAGAACAACGATAACAATATCCATAGAAATTGTTTCTTTTAAAAGAATTTAGATATGAATTTGTTCCCTTTTTTTGAACTCCCATCTCTTCTCCATTCAAATAGATCCCTGCCTCTTTGAAATAAGACATGGTATGGCCCAGATATCCACAGAACTGACACTTCATGAGATTAAATTTCTTCTCACTTTGGTTTATCCCAATTCCTTCTTCTGTGGGATAGTAGTTTGACTGCCTCTTATTTCTGGAGGCATGTGGATAGTCTTCTATTCGTCTTTCAGATTGAATTGGGGGATCCTTTTTCAGCACATCAGGTAATTTTTCCACATCACCCACTTTCATATTGCCCTTATTTTGGTCACCTTTATTTTCAACATTTGACAATTCGACATCACAACCGATTCCACTATTTCCCATGTAAGCAGGTCTTTGATCATTCAAAAAACTTTCAAGTCCATTAGAACCAAGTTTTTCTCTCTCCAATAGCTCAGTATCCGAGAACCTTCCAAACTGTATTTTCTTCCTTGATTATTTTGAAATTGATTCACTCTCAAGTTTACTCCTAACAATAACAACTTCATTTTTAAGACCCTCAGTAGTCTTGGTATTTTCTTCTAATTTTGTGGTGAGGTCATTGGTGACCTTTTACTGCTCTTCAATTATGAGCTTCAAATCCACTACATCATCAGTGCTTTCAAGAATTTTATAGTGCAATTTCACAAATTATTCTAGTCGTTCAATTTCATATTTGAGTTGATCAACATAATAAGATGATTCTTCTACAATTTATTTCTACTTATTGCAACTCTTACATTTTATATTAAGCTTAATTACAGAATATTTAATTTGAAACTCAGGATTTTCATTAGTTTTCAACTGATTGTCTCCACCATTATCTTTTTATGGTTCTGATTTTTCAATAATAGCCATCATGGGAGCATGGTTTTCTATTTTAAATTATGGTTCTTATTCTTCACAGAATTCATTATCATCATCTTCATCTTTATAGATAAAACTCTTCTTTAGTATATTATTTCTAGATTTGAAGTCTACCTTTTTGAAAAACCTTTTCTGTGGCTTCTCAATGTTTTATCTTCACTATCTTCATCATTGATATTTATTAAGCACTGAGAGACAATGTGCCCAACTTTTACATAGTGAAAGCAAGCAAGAGTCAATTTATCTTTGAATTTCCCTTTTCCCTTTTGGAACTTCTTGGCAATGAGAGAAAGAATTTCTTTTTCCTTATCATGTTCAAAACTACTGTCTTTTGAAATTTTCAGTTTCTTCATGGCCTTGAATGCCATTTCCTTGATCACTTGAGTTGTCACATATTCTGGTTTGACTCTCATTTCATATGCCACCAAGCTGCTCAGCAGATCATCCAAAGAAAGTTTGGAAAGATCTCTTTCCTCAAGGGATGACACCTTTGCATTGTACTGGGGTGGAAGTATTATTAATATTTTATTTAAAATATCAATGTATTTGATTTCTTCTCATAGATTCTGAATTACTCCAACCACTTCAGTAATTCGATTGAAGAAGGAGTCTGCATTCTCATCAGGATGAATCTTCAGATCATCGAACCTATTGCGCAGGACTTGTAGTTTTGACTCCTTCAGTTTTATATATCCTTAATAAATATTTTCAAGTTTATCTCACACGGATTTTACTGAGGGGAAACTCATCACTTTTAGATAGATTTGATTAGAAAGGGCTACAGTGAGTTCATTTTGTTCTTTAGCATCTGCATCAAGAATTTTCCTGTCTGCGTCAGTCATAGCCAGGCCTGTTGGATCAGTGACTTGTATTCCTTGCACATTAGAAAAAAGGAATTCCATTCCAAGATATCTTAGATGACATCTCATTCTATTCTTCCATATCTGAAAATTAATTCCATAAAAGAGGGGTACTCCCCTAACATTGGTTGAATTCTCCATAATGGAATAAGACAGATCAAACACCAGTGAACCTCCCTATGATACCACTTGAATGACCCCAGAACACCCTCAGAGGGGAGGGGTTAATCAGGGTGTGAAAATTTTCTTTATAAAGTTATGGATATTATTCCCACATTGTTAATAAGTTGTTAAATCTATCAAATAAATGAAATCAGAGATATGACACAACACTTTTACTTGGTTCACCGCAAAGGGCTCTATCCAAGGAGCATACGCTGATAGTGTGTCAGTCGTACCAAAATATGCTAATCTTCACTAGTTTATGGATTACAAGTTTTGGTCATATACACTCAGTTCCAGGAACACTTCCTTTAAAAAGTTTTAGGGAACACTCAATGCATCCCTCAGATCACTTCCGTCAACTCCCCCCCAACTCACTGGATTGAAAGAATTCAAACTCAGTTTATCAACTTGACGGTCTCTTCAATAGATTTGCATTGAATTATTTGTCTCTATTCAGAATGAGACACAACTTGCATCAAATTTCTTGATTGATGTACTTGAAAGCACTGAACCACTGAACTGAATAATCAGAAGCCTGTCAGAAGAATAACACCACACTTGCGCGCAAAACCCCAACTTGCACACAAGATTAGGGAATTGTCATGAAAGATGGATTTCATGCAACACCTACTTTCTGCGCAACCCTTATCTTTCGTGCAACTGCACTGAAGGGTTCACTTGGTCATTTCAGACTAAAGTAACACCTTGTGTGCAATATTTACTCTCTTCAAATCTTTCATGTGCAAATCTTTTGCGCAGATGAGCTACCAGATTTTCGATGGAAAATTATTCAGTCTTCCTTGGGGGTAGCAACATATTTATATGCCCTTGATGACCCTGTGAGAAAGATCCTGATGTGTTTTTATCAGTGCACACAAGATTATTCATGAGTTTTGAAACCCCATTTTGAAGTAGCATTGGGCGTGCCGACCCTTTCATGCAACATCATCTTCCACACACTCCACGACTTTTCTATTTTTTTATGTTCTGATCCTAAAACATGTCTTGAGAACAAGTTTCCAAAACATCTTCAATATTTCATGAAAAAACAAATCTTTCATGCACACGTCAAATCTTTTGCACACTTTCCTTTTCCAAATACACGTTTCTCCATTTTCTGATTTTCAGCCCAAAAAATTTGGCAAACACTAGAGAACGACACCACCTTCAATACTACTTTCAGATCAAACTATATGACCCCATTCCATGTAATCTCCCTGATCTTCCATAAAAGGTATGACAATAAAAAAAACCTACCATGATCAATCCAAGGTAGATTGACAAAAAAAACCAAACTCCTTTTTCAAAAAATAACAACCTTGGTTCCAATAATATCTCCCATTGGGTTTGTTGGAAATCTCTAGATAGAGTCAAAAGTGCACCATCCACTATTAAAACCTGATATGAAAGAATCAAATAATCCAACACTCTAAGTCTATGTAAGCAATGATCTGCATAGAAAACAAGAGAGAAGACATGAATTGTGTTCTCATGTGTTTAAAAGAAAGCTCTAACTGTGTCTTTATAACCCTAGAAAGTTTTACCCCTTCTCTATTCTCTCTATCTTCAGCCACAATTATCTCTTTCTTCTTTCATCCAGATAAACCACATTCATCCATTTCTCCCCCATTGTAAATAAACCCAAATATGGATAACCATCCATTATAGAGCTCAAAAAATTCTCCCCCTGGATCATATCTCCCCCATAAACCTGAAACACTTCTACAAAACAGATTAAAACTATTAAAACAACTGGGGAGAGGGGAATTTGATAACCTCCTTATTCACTAGAAGGTGTCTAAACACCAAAGTTCAACTGATGTTTCTCAAACATAGCCACTAATAGTGGCTTGGTCAGGATATTATCCACTTTCTCATCAGTTCCCACATGGTCCATTCTAATCACAAATTGCTCAGCTTTTTCTTTGATAAAGTTATACTTTATTTCAATATGTTTTGTATGGGAATACTGAACATGATTATTTGTGAGATCAATTTCACTCTTGTTATCACAGTAAATCACCATTGGTTGTTTCACCTCATCACCAATATCTGTCAGTTGTTTCTTCATTCATGGCAGTTGAGTGCGTTCCTTTATAGCAGAAATATACTCATCTTCGGTAGTACTAAAAGAAGTAATTTCTTGATTCTTTCTCAACCATCCAATACATTTCTTCCCAATATAGAATTCTCTACCACTAGTGTACTTTTTTTCCACTACATCTCCATCCCAGTCAGCATTATAAAATGATGATAGTTCATTGTCCCTTCCTACAACAAAGTATAACCCAAAATTATGAGTACCTTTAATGTACCTCATGATTATTTTTACTGTCACCATATGTTCCTCCTTTTGATTAATCTGAAAGCGGGCCACTAAGTATGTTGCAAGGACAATGTCTAGTCATGTTGCTGTCAGGTACAATAAGCTCCCAATGATCCTTCTGTACATTGTGGAATCTATAGAGGTCCCATCCTCATGCTTTCCAAGTTTGGTTCCAACCCCAATCAGAGTTGACATTGGTTTCAAGTCATGAATATTAAATTTCTTCAACAACTCTCTTCCATATTTTTCCTAATAAATGAATGTGTAATCCTTCTTTTGAATCACCTACAGTCCCAAGAAATATGTGAGCTCCCCAATCATAGACATTTCAAATTCCGATTTCATGTGATTGGTGAATTCATCTACTGATTTCTACCTACTACCACAAAATATAATGTCATCAACATAAAATAGAACCATGAACTGATATTTTGGAGAATTCTTCACATAGAGATTGTGATCAAATCCTCTTATTTTGAATTCTAGCTTCTTGAGATAAGAATCCAACCGAGAGTACCACACTCGTGGTGCCTGTTTCAATCCATATAGTGCTTCTTTAGTTTTCAAACCTTTGTTTAATCATTACCAAGATTAAGACCCATTGGTTGTTCAATGTAGACTTCTTCTTCAAGTACACCATTAAATAATGTTGTCTTGTAATCCATTTGATATACTTTATATCCTCTTTGGAGTGCCATGACAAGGAAAATCCTGATTGAATCTAGTCAAGCCACTAGAGCAAAGGTTTATTTAACATAAACACCTTCAATCTGGAAATATCCTTTACATACTAGTCAAGCCTTGTTTCTAATAACACTTCCATGATCATCAAACTTGTTCTTAAAGATCCATTTTATACCAATCACATTTTGACCTTCAGGTTTCTTAGATAGATCTCATGTCTGATTCTTTTCAATATTATCTAACTCTTCATTCATGGATTTCACTAAAGATTCATCCTTTGTAGCTTCTTCAAATGAGGATGGATCCACAACTGATAGAAATGCAGATTGTGTGTTATTCATCATCCTCCTTGTTTGTGTGGGTGCACTCATATCCCCCATTATGTTAGATGGATCAATCTCAGCTCTTCGATTTCTCCTGTGAGGTTCAGTCGCATTTTCTCTAGACAAGCTTTCCTCTTCAGATTATTCTTCTGATTCAACATCATGATGTGACTCTTGAGTATTTTTTACACCTTCCTCAGTTTATGTATTTGTATTTACTCCATGTTCACTTTCTTATTCACTTTCTATCACATAATCATAAAAAATCCTTGAAGCATTTGTGGTTTTCTCTTTAATGATCTTAACATCACTAATTTACACAATCCTTCCTAATCACTTGTTGAAACAATTGTATGCTTTGTTGTTCATTGATTATCCAAAGAAAATTCTTTCATCTTAATTGTCTCCATACTTACCTTGATTTCTTTCTTTGTTTATGATGAATCATTTACTTCCAAAGACAAGAAAGTATTTCGAAGAGGGCTTTCTTCTATGACACAATTCATATGGTGTCTTCATCTCACCCATATAAATCCCTGTTCGATTTTGAATATACACTTTAGATTGAACAACCTCTTTCCAGTAATGTCATGGAATATGACTCTCAATCAGTATAGTTAGTTCCATGTTGTTCACCTGTCGATTCCTGCGTTCAACAACTCAATTTTTTTGTGGAGTTCTCAAAACAACTACCTCATGTTTTATCCCATGTTTCTCTAGGTAGTTTTCAAATTCAATGGATGTGTATTCCACACCATTGTCAGATCACAGCACTTTGATTGTTTGTCCAGTATCATTCTTGACGATTCGACGATATGTTTTTATGCAGTCAAGAACTTGTCTTTTCCTATGTATAACCATTACACATGCCATTCTACTACAATCATCTATGAAAAGGATGAATTACCTTTCTCCATGAGTTCCAGAAATGTTTATCGGGCCACATACGTCTGTATGAATGAGATTAAGAAGATGAGATGCCCTTTTCTTCTTTGTCTGATATGAACTACATACCATCTTCCCACAAATTCAAACATCACAAGACTTTTCACGTTCACACTTCAGGTTGGGAATGTCCAGGAAAATCTTCAGTTTTGATATTTTTTCCATGTTTTTTTTGATTTATGTGCCCCGGTCTCTGATGCCACAAGTTATTTTCTTCTTCAATAGTCATGTAACAAGTGTTTTCATTACTATCAACCTGATACAAGTTTCCTTCTATTCTACATCCTTTTATAAGTGAATTTCCTATCATTCCCTTCATAGTGCATCCTTTCTGATTGAAATTGACTATAAGTCCTGAGTCACAGAGTTGACTCACACTTAGAAGATTATTACACAGACCATCCACATAAAGAACTTTGGTTTTCTTCAGCTCTCCACTAGCTATCTTATTACTTCAACAACCTTTTATCTTTAAATCACCATCATTACCAAACCACACAATTCCATTGACCTTTTTCTTGACATTCGTTAATAGATCTGCATTACCCATCAGGTGGGATGAACATCCACTATCAAGAATCAAAGTGCTATTATTCTTTGTATCCTTGAGGGATACTTCTGTAAGATTGGATTTTTCAATTTTATTCTTTTTCTTCTATGAGTTATTGTGTTGAGTGTAGGAAATCTCTCTCTTCCGTGTACATTGGTTCTTCATACTGAAGCTCTTCTTCCAAAGGGGAAAACCTATTTTCAAGAACCACACAGTCTTGTTGATGAACATTGAATTTTCTCTGACTTTGATATGAGGTGTCTGTTTTACTCCTCTACATGCAATAAATAGATTTATGGACAAAGTTAGAACAATGATAACAATATCCATAGAAATTGTTTCTTCTAAAAGAATTAGGATATGAAATTGTTCTCCTTTTGTGAACTCCCGTCTCTTCTCCATTAAAATAGCTCCTTGACTCTTTGCAATAAGACATGGTATGACCCAGATATCCACAGAACTGACACATTGTGAGATTAAATTTCTTCTCACTTCTATTTATCCTCATTCCTTCTTTCGTGGGATTTTAATTTGACTGCCTCTTATTCCTGGAGGCTTGAGGATAGTCTTCTATTATTCTTTTAGATTGAATTGGGGGTTCCTTTTTCAGCACATCAGGTGATTTTTCCACATCACCCACTTTCATCTTGCCTTTATTTTGGTCACCTTTATTTGCAGCATTTGAAGATTCGACCTCACAACTGATTACACTATTTCCCATGTAAGAAAGTCTTTGATCATTCAAAAAATTTTCAACTCCATTAGAACCACATTTTTCTCTCTCCAACCACTCAACATTTGAGAACCTTCCAAACAGTATTTTCTTCCTTGATTATTTTGAAATTGATTCACTCTCAAGTTTACTCCTAATAATAACAAATTCCTTTTCAAGGCCCTCAGTAGTCTTGGTCTTTTCTTCCAATATGGTGGTGAGGTCATTTATGACCTTTGAATTCTCTTCAATTCTCAGATTCAGATCCACTACATCATCAGTGATTTAAAGAATTTTAGACTGCACTTTTACAAATTCTTCCAGTTGTTTAATTTCAGCTTCGAGCTGATCAACATAATCAGATGATTCTTCTATGATTTATTTCCACTTATTGCAACTCTTACATTTGATCTTAAGCTTGCTTATAGAATCTTTAAGTTGAAACTCAGGATTGGAATTAGTTTTCAACCAATTATCTCCACCATTATCTTTTGATGGTTCTAATTTTTCAATAATAGCCATCATGGAAGCATGGTTTCCTATTTTAAATTCTGGTTCTTCTTCACAGAATTCATTGTCATCATCTTCCTCTTCATAGATAAAACTCTTCTTCAGTACATTCTTTATAGATTTGAAGTCTTCCTTTTTGAAAAACCTTTTCTATGTATTCTTAATGTTTTCATCTTCACTATATTCATCATTGATCTTTCTTAAGCACTGAGAGACAATGCGCCCAACTTTTCCACAAAGAAAGCAAGAAAGAGGCTATTTCCCTTTTCCCTTCTGAAACTTCTTGGCAATGGGAGAAAGAATTTATTTTTCCTCATCATCTCTACCACTACCATCTTTCGAAATTTTTAGTTTCTCTATGGCCTTGAATTCCATTTCCTTACTCACTTGAGTTTTTATATCTTCTGGTTTGACTCTCATTTCATATGCCACCAAGATGCTCATCAGATCATCCAGAGAAAGTTTGGAAAGATCTCTTTCCTCAAGGGCCGACACCTTTTCATTGTATAGGGGTGGAAGTATTCTTAAGATTTTCTTTACAATATCAATGTATTTGATTTTTTCTCCTAGACCCCAAATTTCTCCAACCACTTCAGTAATTCGATTGAATGAGTCTACATTCTCATCAGGATGCATCTTCAGATCATCAAACCTATTGTACATGACTTGTAGTTTTTCCTCCTTAACTTTTCTATCTCCTTCATAAATATTTTCAAGTTTTTCCCACATGGATTTTGTTGAGGTGAAACTCATCACCTTTAGATATATCTGATCAAAAAGGGATGCAGTGAGTGCATTATATGCTTTAGTGTCTGCATCAAGAATTTTCTTGTCTACATCAGTCATAGCCAGGCCTATTGGATCAGTGACTTATATTCCTTTCATAGTATAAAAAAGGACTTCCTGTAATGTCTCAGTTCTGGAATCCACCCAGAGGCTCCCCGTACCTGGTTGATCACATGGCCTCAAGTGCATTTACTCGAATGCTAGAGGCTGCCGACTAGCTTCAAGGGCCTTGGATGTGATAGTGGGGAAACTATGCCCTCATTGGCAGAGTACACAACGAAATTAAACAAATACATACAATAGTGGAAGCAGTAAATATCCAACAATAGTAAATAGTGGAAGACTGGAATAACAAACAACTAGAACACACACATATATATAAAATGATTAATGATACATATGTGTAGGAAGGTAACCAAACAAGTCACAATGCTGGAAATACAAACAGTAATAAGAAAAAGTACAAAAGAAATAGATAAGCAGATCCTCAGTATCTCAAGCCTCAGCTTGGTCCCATTCTCTCTAGCTCCACATCAAGTCATGTACCTGACGTAGTTGGGTACTTGACCTTATCTATACCTGTGACAATATAATCTGTTTGGGCCCAAAAGCATGACCCAAACAGGGCGTGAGACTAAATACCAGTAGGAAACCACCCAAAGATCTGTGCTTAACAGTCAGTGAATATATGGCAGGTAAAGTAAAGAAAACAGTAAGCAGGAAAGTACTCAGCAGTAAACAATCCATAGTTTCAACAGCAAGCAATATCTAATCAAATAGCTAAGCACAAACAGGTAACCCTCTGGGAAGTACTCACAGCCATCCCTTCTGGTCTTACCTAACAAGTGAAAGCCACCCTATGGGTAGTACACCAAGCCTAACCCCTATGGTTAAATATATAAAGACTCTCTAAGGAAGCACTCACAGTAAATTACACTTATAGTCTAAGGTAGTTAAGAACTCTCGAAGGAAGCACTCATAGTCAATTCCCCTTATAGACCCAAGGTCAAGGACTCTCTGAGGAAGCTCGCTCGGTCAATTCCCCTTATAGCGCAGGTCGTTCATATACCCTCCGAGGAAGCACTCACAGTCAATTCCCCTCATAGTCTAAAGCAGTCAAGGTAATTCAGAGTAAAATAAAGACTCTCTGAGGAAGCTCATACAGTCAATTACCCTTATAGTCTAAAGTGCTCAAAGACTCTCTGAGGAAGCTCACTCGGTCAATTCCCCTTATAGTCTGAAGTGCTCAAGGACTCTCTGAGGAAGCTCACTCAGTCAATTCCCCTTATAGCCTACTACACCAGGTTCTCACAGTCCTATGTAGGTCAACGATCATATAAATTCAGTATGGACAAAGTAAACCTACAAAACTACTTGGCTAAATAGACTACAACATATCAAACATGTCATAATACAAACTCTCCATCCTACAACAACAGGCATGGAAAACAGGTAAGGCAACCTAAGGCTAAGCAGGACCAAACGGTTGTAAACAAAACATGTGTGGGAGAAATACATCCAAGCATTGAAAAACACCCTACTCATATCCAATTATCCTCTACACAGGCATACAAGCATGGTAGGCAAACAACTGGGGTAAAATAGTAAACACGCAATACCCCATTCGAGGGTATTGGTTGAATTTGCACATAATACTCAAAGACTTTGAACAGAAAGGCACAAAACACCTAAATTGGCATTAGGAGATCGATATATGTGAACCTCAAAGCTTGATTCACCCTAGAACGCTGAAGATATACAAAAACGTCCAAAAATTCAACCTATGATAACTTGAGAAAGAAGAGGAATCATGAAACGAGACTCAAGGAGGAGAGATAACTCACCGATGTGATTCCAAAACAACTGACGGTGTTTGACTCAGAGGACTGATGGAGGCTCAGGGGATTGTCGAAGATCCGCGACTATATGGAGATCTTGGTCGAATGAGACCTAAAAGAAGATAGTTCTGGAGATTATATGAAACCCCGATGCGTTTAATGAAAAAAAGAAAGTACACAGTGTGTACTTTTGAATTACACGGCACATACTCACCTTTTCTGTACTCCGCTTTAAGAAGCCTCCAAGTAACTCCCACACGGCTATGTCTGTGGCTAATAAAAGGCCAGCACACAGCCTCCTACGACAAATAAGTACACGGAATGTACTCATAAAGTACACGGCATGTACTTAGAAAATTTCCAAAATTTACTCTTTTTCTAAAAAAACAACCAGAAAAGGAAAAAAATACCTAAAAAGAAGGTATGGGTTCTTACAAACTTCCCCCCTTAAAGAAATTTGTCTGTGAATTTCCTTAGCGTGGCGTAGAAGAAGAAACCCTGAATAGTTTCGGCCACTGTGCTCGCACATCAGCCTCCCTCTCCCAAGTCTCATTCTATACTCACCTGTGTTGTCATAGAACTCGTACCTGAGGAAAAGACTGGCCACAAAGAACCTTTGTACTGCGATCAAAAATCTGGATAGGATGCTCCTCGAACGACACATTCACTTCGAGCTCAACCTACTTAGGTTGAAGACATGAGATGGGTCTGAAAAGTAACGTCGGAGCTGAGAAACATGAAAAATGTCGTGCATAGCTTGGTACCTCTGAGGTAACTGCAACCGATAGGCAACCAGCCCAACTCTCTCCAACACCTCAAACGGTCCGATGTACCTTGGAGAAAGCTTACCCTGCCTCCTAATCCTCTTGTGTCCCAACCTCGGTGTGACACACAGGAAAACCTGATCTTTGACCTCGAACTCTAGAGGTCATCTCCTCTGATTAGCATAAGACTTCTGTCGAGACTGTATAGTAGTCATCCTCTTCCGAATCATCTCTATCTGCTCTATAGTCTCCTGGACAAGATGAGGTCCCAACAAAGCTGTTTCTCCTGCCACCAGCCAACATAAGGGTGATTGACATGGCCTACTGTACAAAGCCTCATAAGGTGCCATATGAATAGTTTCTTGAAAACTATTGTTGTAGGAAAACTCCAAAAGAGGTATATACTTCTCCTAAGAACCTCCAAAATCCAGGATGCATGCTCAGAGCATGTCCTCAAGCACCTGAATCGTATGATCGGATTGGAAATATGTTTGGGGATGGTAAACTATACTCAAAAGTACCTGTGTACCCAATTCCTTCTGAAGCCCCTTCCAGACCCAAGAAGTAAAATGAGCATATTTTTCTGAAACAATAGAGTGTGGAACTCCATGTAGATGTATGATCTCACATCTGTACAACCGTCCTAGCTCATCAACACTGAAGGTATCCTTGATCGGAAAGAAGTGAGCGACCTTCATGAGTCTGTCAATGACAACCCAAACTGCATCACTCCCTCGAGGTGACCTCGGAAATCTGGTCATGAAATCCATCGCGACATCATTCCACTTCCAATCGGGAATGAGTAACTACTGTAAAATCCCCACTAGACGTTGATGATCCGCCTTCACCTACTGACAAGTGGAACACTTCATGATGAAACCAGTAATTTACCTCTTCATACCTAGCCACCAATACTGACGGTGTAGATCACGATACATCTTAGTGATGCCAGGATGAACTACCCAAACTGAGGAATGAAAGTCCCAAATCAGATCCTCGCATATCTCTACTAGCACCCATACGCGCCCCTAGAAACACAAGATCTCATCCTCACCTATAGTCCATCTAGAAATAGGGTCTTCTCCTGACACATTCTCCCTTAGGACTAGGCCTTCAGAATCTGATAGCTTCCTCATTTGAACTTGATCAAGAAGAGTAAAGGTAACAACTATAGAAGATAGAAAAGTCTGTCCCTGTCTTTCATGCACCTCCAAATGCATTTCGGAGAACAGAGTCATAAGCTTCCACTCACTGTTGTCCTCCTGAACTGCCTGTACTTGAGTTCTCCTGCTCATCACATCAGCCACTGTATTGCCTTTCCCAGGTGTATAGGCAAGCTCAAAGTCAAAGGACTGAAGATACTCAACCCACCTTCACTGCCTCAAATTCATATCACGCTGAGTGAAGATGTACTTGAGACTTTTTTGGTCGGTAAAAACCACAAAATGATCTCCTAGAAGATAATGTCTCCAACAGTGTAGGGAATGAAAAATGACAACCAACTCGAGATCGTGCATTGGGTAATTCCTCTCATGTGGCCTCAACTGCCGATACCCGTACACAATGAATCCATATCCCTGCATAAGCACAACTCGCAGCCCGATACTGGATGCATCATAGTAAATAGTATAGATCTTTCTCGGCTCTAGAAAGACTAGTATTAGTGATGAAGTCAACCTCCCCTTCAGCTCCTGAAAGGATGAATCACAAGAATCTGACCAAAAAAATTTTTCACTGTTCTTAGTCAGACCCTCCAGTGGTGCTACTAAGCATGAAAAGTCCTGTATGAAGCATATGTAGTATCCAACCAGCCCTAGAAAACTTCATACCTCAAAGACGTTCTTCAGTTTCTCCTAGAAAACTACTTATCTCACTTTCTCTGGGTCTACTCATACTCCCCTCTCTGAGATAACGTGACCCAAGAAGTGAATCTAATCCATCCAAAAGTAGCATTTTGAGAGCTTAGCATATAACAGATGCTCTCTCAGTGTACTCAAAATGATCTCAAGATGGGTGTCATGGTCGTGTCGAGTGTGAGAGTACACCAAGATATCGTCCAAAAAAACAACCACAAAGGAATCCAAGTATGGATGGAACACTTGGTTCATCAGTGCCATGAAAACTACTAGCGCATTTGTGAGACCGAACGAAATAAACATATATTCATATAGACCATACCTACTCCAGAAGGCTATGAGAGGTATATCATATGGTCTAACGTGCAACTGATGATAACTAGACCTCAAGTCAATCTTCGAGAACACTCGGGCTCCTCAAATCTGATCAAAGAGATCATCAATCCTCGGTAAGGGATATCGGTTCTTGACCGTCAACTGGTTCAACTTCCGATAATCCAAACAAATCCTAAGGTTACCGTCTGGCTTATTCATGAATAGGACAGGCGAACCCCAAGGAGAAGTACTAGGTCAGATGAAACCCTTTGCCTGTAACTCCTCTAACTATTTCTGGAGCTCCTGTAACTCTGGGGTATCCATCATATAGGGAGGAATAGACATTGGTGCTGCCCCTGGCACAAGATCAATAGAAAATTCTACCTCACGATCTAGAGGAAAACCTAAAAAGTTCTCTGGAAATATGTCCCTATAACGATCCACCACTGGAGGAAAGTATAACTAAGAATCCCCCTAATAATCCAGATATAAACTAGAAATCTGGGTTGTAACTCCTTCTAACCCATGATGATTTGGACCTTCTCTACTCGCTTGGACATCCCACTCACCCTTATGAAGAAATGATATTCCCTCTAGTGATGTGAAACTCACCCTACAATGATAATAGTTGACAAATGCCTGGAAGGTAACCAACCAGTCTATTACGAGAATGACATCATAACATGTCATCTCTAGGACATAGAGGTCCCATAAGAAGTGACACCCACCAACCTATAGAGGTCACTCCTTACACGGACGTGCACTAGCCATTCTAGTCCCCAACAGTGTGTCTAGCATAAAGATATCCGCAGAAGAAAGGATGAAGAGGCCAAGGCTCTCCACAATAGCAACAGATATAAAGCTATGGGAATCCCCTATATCGAAAAGAGCTGAAGCTAAAACTAAGGCTACTAAGATCATACCTCAAACTGTAGAAGGTCCGAGATCCTGCTCCTGCTGGGTCTGCTCCACTGTAAAATTATGGCTTGCACTGTGGCCCTATGACCCTGCCTGACCACTTTGAGCTGATCCACCCTACTATCGCTGAAAACTGGGCAACTGGCTACCCCAAACACAACCTCCAACTCAGCCCGAATGGCCGGAAGAACTCCAGTTCCCTAACTACTGAGAAACTGGTGGTGCTAATTCTGAATGTGGAGTCACAGAAGAACCCTTGTCACCAGATGCTGGTGAGAAGAACTAAAAAAAGTGCTGAAGATGACCCATCTTGTTGCAAGATCGACACTCCACTGGGTCTCTCAGGAAATGAGGACTCGTATGTCCGCTCCTCCCGCACTGGTAGCATACCACCTGGATACTAGAAGACGCATCCCACCTACTCTGATCTCCTCGTGAAATCTCCCTACGACACATCCTGCTATCAGCTGGTGGAGCACTAACCTTGGATGCCGAACCGCCCTGGATCACAGCTCCAGAATCCATCAGATTTTGCTCTGTGATCAGTGCTTAGTTGATGATAGAAGATATCGAAGTCAACCTGAATATTTTCACCTGAGATAAAATGTCATGCCTCAGACTATCCTCAAACTTCCATGCAAGGAACATCTCATCACCTCCTAGAATAGGCATAAAACGCTGCAGCTCAGTGAAGCGAAAAGAATAATCCATAACTGAAATATTACCCTACTCCAAGCTCATGAACTCTTGAGATCGATTATCCCTAAAGGTCTCTGGATACAAGTAATCATAGAAGATGCGCTAAAACTCATCCCAGGCCATATTCTGCTGGCGTCTCGCCTGTGAGATCACATCCCACCACCCCTTGGCAAAGTCTCAAAGCATGTAGGTAGCGAGCTTCACCCTCTTATCTAGTTGTATCTCTAGATGCTCTAAGATCATCAGCATGGCTTCTATCCATGACTCTGCAGCCTGGGGTCCTCCATCCCCTAATAAAGTAGGAGGCTGCTACTGCTGAAAGACCCACATCAAATATGCCATCGACAGGGTAGGAGGCGATGCTCCCTAGAAGGTCTGCATCATCCTCAAAAATCCCTCCCTGAACTGTGCATCTGCACCTATGTCAGGTACAACAGCTGGTGCCAAGGCTGGCATGACTGGAGGATCTGATGGGAGTCCCTGATCAACCATGTCCGGTGTCAGATCACTGTCTAGAATCTAGCATATGACCGGAGGACATCTCGGGGGCATGACTCTACATGGTCAAACACACACCTTAGATCAAGATTATCAAGGAATGAAAACTAGAAGCATAAGAAGGGAACATGATAAAGAAACCGTTCAATTTTCGCAAAACATGACTACACGGTATGTACATTTCCTACATGGTGTGTTCCCTTAAGTCATTCACATGGGCGTGTACTCCTACATAAACTGGTCAGCTAACACCCCAAACACACGGTGTGTTCTCCTAAAACATGACATGTACTTGAATACTCTTCCCCTTCCTGAGTCCTTATACAAGGTTAAGTCACACGGTTCTCCTAAGACAAGACTACACGGCATGTTCAAGGTAGACACAACGTGTAATAGACAAGCTTCACCCGACCCGTGTAGTTAGTGACACAACCTGACACACAGATCACACTACACGGAGTGTTCAAGGTGGAGACAGTGTGTATGTGGAAAGATAACACCAACCCATGTTGTTGGTTACATGGACGACTACACGGCTGACACTACACGACGTGTTCCAGGAAGACATGGCATGTACGAGAAGGGATAACACTAACCCGTGTTGTTTCTGACACATATGGGTACCAAGGTCAGACTACATGGTGTGTTCAACTGGTACATAGCATGTTCCTACAATAAAAATCTCTTTCTCGTGCCTCTTCCCACATGGCTTATGACACGGTTAGAGACTACAAGGCGTGTACATACGGTACACGACTTGTACTTAAGAAAAATGGTTTCTTCCTAAACAAAAGAACACATGGTGTGTAGTCAAAACTACATGGTGCGTATTCTGGGTTTTTTCAGACAGTAAGCCTCAGAAACTACTCTAGAACCCAAATAAATATAGAAATGAGCATTCAAAGTGCCAAATTCTGATACTTGGGGGCCCATACTCCCTGAAAATCAAATCTTGGAATCTCAAACATGTTATAACAAGGTAAAAAAGTCAATGATCCACCAAATTCTGGTCCATGATTCACATAACACATCAAGAACCAAAGTTTGGTGTTCATTCAGACAAATTTTACACAAAAAATACTCTATCAAACAACATGTATTTTTATCAAGGCATCTATCACAACAACATGCATATTCTACACAACATCTATCACAACAACATGAAATTGCTAATGCACCCTAAATGGCATGGAAAGAATGCATGACATGTGATTTCTAAAAAATTCCTATATGATGCATGAGATGGCATACCCTCATCTCATCGGGTTGTGACAGAAATAAAACCTCAATAACATCAACAATAACAACAAAAATCATGTGAATCACTCAAGGTGAAATCAAATAAACTATAATAATTGAAAAACTGGAAAAATTACAATTAAACGAGGTAGATTGGGTTTTCCCTATACACGGGTTAGATACTCCTGGGCACAACTTATTACCAAGTACCAATTCCATCCTATCCCTGGCTATAGGATCCAAACAATAAATCAAGAGAAAATAATTCCTCTAATACCACTTTGTAACGTCCTGGTTCCAGAAGCCACCCAGAGGCACCCTGTACCCAGTTGGTCACATGGCCTCAAGCGCATTTCCCCAAACTCCAGAGGATGTAGACTAGTAGCGAGGGCCTTATGTGTGATAGTGGGGAAACTATGCCCTCATTGACAGAGTACACAGTAGAAGTAAACAAATATATACAATAACAGAAGCAATAAATATCCAACAACAATAAACAGCAAAAGACCGGAATAAAAAACAACTGGAACACACACACATATATAAAATGATGCATGATACATATATGTAGGAAAGCATCCAAACAAGTCACAATGCAGGAAATACAAACAGTACTAATCCAAAGTACAAAAGAAACAGAAAAATGGCTCCTCAGCATCACAAGCCTAAGCTTGGTCCCATGCTCTCCAGCTCCACAGCAAGTCAAGTACCTGAAGTAGAAGGGCGCTTGACCTTATATATACCTGAAAAAATATAATCTTTTTGGGCCCAAAATCATGACCCAAAAAGGGCGTGATACTAAATCCCAGTAGGCAACCACCTAAATATCTCTGCCTAACTATCAGTGAATATATGGCAGGTAAAGTATAGAAAATAGTAAGCATGAAAGTACTCAGCAGTAAACAATCCACAGTTTCAATATCAAGCAACATATAATAAAAAAACTAAGCACAAACAGGTAACCCTTTGGGAATTACTCACATCCATCCCCTCTGGTCTTACCTAAGAAGTGAAAGACACCCTCTGGGCAGTACACCCAGCCTAACCCCTGAGGTTCAGTATATAAAGACTCTCTGAGGAATCACTCATAGTTAATTCCCCTTATATTCTAAGGTAGTAAGAAACTCTCTAAGGAGGCACTCACAATCAATTCCCCTTATAGCCCCAAGGTCAAGGACTCTCTGAGGAAGCTTGCATAGTGAATTCCCCTTATAGCCCAGGTCATTTATAGACTCTATAAGGAAGAACTTACTGTCAATTCCCCTTGTAGTCTAAAGCAGTCAAGGTAATTCGGAGTGAAATAAAGACTCTATGAGGAAGCTCGCACGGTTAATTCCCCTTATAGTCTAAAGTTATCAAAGACTCTCTGAGTAACCTCACTCGGTCAATTCCTCTGATAGTCTGAAGTGCTCAAGGACTCTCCGAGGAAGCTCACACGGTCAATTCCCCTTATAGCCTACTACCCCAGGTTCTCACAGTCCTGTGTAGGTCAAAGAGAATAGCAATGCCGTATGGCCAAAGTAAACCTATAGAACTACTTGGCTAAATAGTCTACAACATATCACAAATTTCAGAATACAAACTCTCCATCCTATAGCAATAGGCATGGAAAACTGGCAAGGCAGCCTAAGGCTAAGCAGGACCAAATGGTTGTAAACCTAACATGTGTGGGAAAAATAAATTCAAGAATGGAAAAACACCCTACTCATATCCAATTAACCTCTACAAAGGCATACAAGCATGGTAGGCAAACAACAGGGGTAAAACAGTAAACACGAAATACCCCATTCAAGGGTATTGGTGGAATTTTCACATAATACTCAAAGAAATTGAATAGAAAGGAACAAACCACCTACCTTGGCATTAGAATATTGATATATGTGAAACTCGATGTGTGATTCACCCTAGAATGCCTAATATCTACAAAAATGTCCAAAACGTTCAATATACGATAACTTGAGAAAGAAGAGGAATCATGAAATGTGGCTCAAGGAGAAGAGAGAACTCACTGATGCGATTCCAATGCAACCGACGGTGTTTGATTCGGAGGACAGATGGAGGCTCGGGGGATCATCGAAGATCCACAGCTGTACAGAGCTCTCGGTCGAATGAGACCTAAAAGAAGAGAGTTCTGGTGATTAGACGTGACCCCAGTGCGTTTAATGAAAAAAAGAAAGTACACGGCATGTACTTTTGAAGTACACAACGTGTACTCACCTTTTCCATACTCTACTTTAAGCGGCCTCCAAGTCACCCCCACACGGCCGTGTGTGTGGCTAATACACAGCCAGCACATGGCCTCCTGTGGAAAAGAAGTACATAGCATGTACTCATAAAGTACACGGTGTGTAATTAGAAAATTTCCATAATTTCATCTTTTTCTCAAAAATGACCAGAAAAGGAAAAATATACCTGAAAAGAAGGTTCAGGTTCTTACACCTCCATTCCAAGAGATCTTATATGAGATCTCATTCTATTCTTCCATATCCGAAAATTAATTCCATTAAAGAGGGGGACTCCCCTGACATTGATTTAATTCTCCATAACGGTATAAGACAGATCAAACACCAGTTAACCTCCCTCTGATACCACTTGAATGACCCCGGAACACCCTGAGAGGGGAGGGGTGAATCAGGGTGTCAAATTTTTAATTTTAAAGTTGTGGATCTTATTCCCACATTGGTAGGAACTTGTTAAATCTGTCAAACAAATGAAAGTAGGGATATGTCACAACACTTATAATTGGTTCACCACAAAGGGCTGAATCCAAAGAGCATACAACGAAAATGTGTCTGTCATACCAAATTCTACTAATCTTCACTAGTTTATAGATTACTAGTTTCAGTCACAAACACTCTTTTCTAGGCACACTGCCTTTACAAAGGTTCAGGGAATGCTCACTGCATCCCTCAGATCACTTCCATCAACTCCCCCCAGCTCACTGCCTTGAGAGAAGTTAAAATCAGTTTATCGACTCGAAGGTCTCTTCAATATATTTTCATTGAAGTCTTTGTCTCTACTCATCATGAGACACTGACTTCATTGAAGTCCTTGATTTATTCAATTGAAAGCACTGGACCACTGAACTGGATAATCAGAAGCCTGTGAGAAGAATAACACCACACTTGTGCGCAAAACCCCAAATTACGCGCAAGATTTGGGAATTGTCATGAAAGATGGATTTCTTGCAACACCTACTTTTTTCGCAACCCTTATCTTTCCTGAAACTACACCGAATGGTTCACTTGGTCTTTTCAGACTAAAGGAACACCTTGCGCACAATATTTACTCTCTTCAAATCTTTCACACGCAAATATTTTGCGCGACTGAGCTACCAAATTTTCGATGGAAAATTCTTAATACTTACTTGGGCGTATCCACATATTTATAGGCCCTTGATGACCCTACGTGAAAGATCCCAATGTATTTTTGTCAGTGCGCACAAGATTCTTCATGAGCACGCAAACCCCCTTTTGATCAACCCAAGGTAGATTGACAAAAAACACAAACCGAACTCCTTTTTCAACAAATAATAACCTTGGTTCTAACAAAAAGGGACATGAATAACTAGATGAGAATAAAATTAAATGTTTTATTAGATAATTATCAAATAATTTCCTTTAATGTAAATTCATGTTTAAACAATCCTAAACAAAATGATATTGTGAAGTAAACCCTTGGAAATACCATAACGTTGAAGTGAGAATCAATAAATTAATAGATTATGTGTATCAAATATAAATATAAATAAAATAATTATAAATAAAATAATATATAGTAAAAAGTGATTATACACATAATCTTATAATTTTAATGACAATGAGGAAGTAATAAAACCCAATAAAAAGGTATAGGGTCATGAAAATCTTTACAACTTGGTAACTTTTAATTCAAACACCCTCAAATGAAATAATTCATATTTAAACATAAAATACCATGAAGATAAAATAATTCATGATATAATATATCAAAATGGGAATTATGTACATCACATAAAATAAATAAGTGGTGATTATGATGTATGCCTCATGAAAGTAAAAGTGAGACAATAATCCCTTATCTTGCATTTCCTTTCGAGTGAACATCTTTTAACATATTTTATAATGGTTTAAACATGTTAATAAATTATTAAATAATAATATTAATTTTTATTATGTCATATATGATTTTTTATAATATCTTATTACTATTTTGTTAGTAATATTTTATTATTCTCACTATTTTGGGTGTTAATTGGCTAGTTTCTCGAGTATGTTTTGACATTTTATTTATTGTTACTTTTACATAGATCATGAATTAATAATATAAATAATGTAAAAAATTATGTAAATATAATAAATATTCATTATATTTTTATTTATAATAATTCATAAAATTTGGAGATAGGAAATGAAATGCACTATTCGTGGAGACGGTGGGTTGTACATATGCATAAATGATACTTTCATTTCTCTACCATATTAAAAGAATTAAAAGTAAATTATATATATGTATATTATAATTCTACTATAATATATATTTAATATATGTCACATATGTTTTTTAAAACTATCCTCTATATGTTCCATATATAGTGTGAATGAGTCACATCACTTTGAGGAGGCGGTAGTCTACACATTCACAAATGATGTTATTGTATTCCCACAAAATGGAAAGCATGAAGGTATGAGTTATATAAGAATTAGAGAATCATAAATACATTATAAATATAACATATATCATGTATAAAATATAAATAAATAATTATTTACAACCTTGAAAGGTGGTAAATGAAAAAACGAATGACATCGGTTTTTGAGGCGGTAGGCCACTGTACACATGAACAATGATTGCATATCCCATTTGATGAATGTTTGTTAAATTATAGCTCAAAATATTAGAATAAAAAAATATCAGTATATTTAATATAATAATGTTATTATATAATAATTATGTAAAAATAATTTAAGGGGTGTAGAAGTAAATGAAACAAAATATGATCGTTGAATAATGTTACCTTGTTTTCAGGTAACTCATTTTGGCTTATACCAAAAGACTTCATTGGTTTGATTTATACCCAAGTTGAGGATTATAGTATGAGGGGAGTTATTTTGGGATATTATTTGGTCATAATTTGATATAAATAAGGTCTTTATAGTTGTGAATAAGTGGAAGGGGTGAGTTCCTTTTTATATTGGAGGAGGAGTTACATTCTTGTAAATTTTTGAAAAGGGGATTTCATCCATGCTTTTATCATGTCAAGTGGCTCAAATAATAGTTAAAATTAGAGAAAAGATAGTATAGGGTCTGAATGGGACCATAAAATTTCTTTTTTAAAAGTTTATAGGTCATCTTTCCCTTAATTTTAAGGTCTAGTCCCTTGTTAAGCTAATTTTCACTTAATCACTTTAATTAATTTTAATTAATTTCACAATTATTTTTGACAAAAAAACTAAGTTGAATTTATTAGAAATTATAAATTATGATAATTAAAAATATGGAATCTATTTTTTCAAACTCCAATAACATAAGTGCTATAAATTAATTTAAATTTAATCCCATAGACGGGACGACAAAGCGGGGTTTTAATGTAAAAATGTTCAAAAGTCTGAGATGTTTTTATATCCAATTTCAAAGTAAAATTGACTCTAATGACCTAAATTTTATTAATATATGTAAACTTTATCTAATTAATATTTAAAACCAATAAAAAATTTAATTTAACCTTATAAATAGATTATATTAAATGGTAATTTCTAATTAAAATTCAGTATTTTTTCACTATTTATCAAAAAATGGAACTTCACAGAAAAATAAAAAAAATTACCTTAACCTAATTTTGAAATTTTTATTTAAAAAAATAAGTTTATTTGGTCATATTAATTTTATAAAATTTTTAAAATTCATATTTAATTTAGGAGTTTAATTAAATGGAAATAAAATCGCCTTTATAAAAATATGGGTTTTTATGTGTAATATTGGGTTTGTTCTTATATTATGCATATAAAATCTAATGGATGAATATAAGAAATATTTTATTGAATATATAATATATAAATTTAATTAATATCATTTAATAATAGCAATTAAATTTATTTATTATAATAAAACACCTTTGTGAGCATAAAAACATTTCCTTTATATTCAATCGGTTTTTATATTCATTTATAATTAATTGGTTACCAATAAATTCATTTTATATTTATGTAAACCATATATTTTTATATTTTAGTTAATAATATTCATAACCTCTAATTTAATGGATTGGTTATATCTTATTATATTAAATAATAAAATTTTAATAATATATTTTTGTTCGGTGAAACTCGGTCTTGCATGTAACACAAGTCGTTGAAGAAATAAATTAGAGTGTGTAACATAATGTAAATAAGTATCTATGTATTTCAAGCTATATAATATATTAAATTTATTTAAAATATTAAATTTAATATAAATTATTGAGAGTTTATATTCCTTTCTATGATTGGTGTTGCGTGTTATTCATTCTATCGAATAAAAAGTTTCTCTTTTAGAATTTTCAGGGTGTTACATTATCCCCACCTTAAATAAATTATTTCCTCACAATTTAAACTTGATCTCAGAAATCTAGGGTTATATATTTGAAAATTCCTTTGTTGAAATCCCACATCATGATAATAGTTAATAAAATATCCTCTTAATAAGATATAATTATAAGAATACAGGTCACATAGAATAACATATAGCTAGGTCTCTAAGTAGGATAACATTAGTGGAAAGTGGAGATACACACATGGATGAAAAGCATAAATATTTATAGGGGTAATTGAGTTCATCGATAAAAAAAAGTGATTGATCAATGGAAATTTGAGGGCCTTATAACCATAAATCTATGATGATTAAAAGACCATCAGTTCAACAAAAATTAAGGTATTTGGATAACATTTTTTTAAGATACTCTTCCTAATGTTGAGGAATTATTTTATTTAACAAGAATATAATGAAATATAGTTACTTGATATGTTTAAATTTCATAGGAACAATTTAATATTTTGGTTGTGCTTTCAAATTCTAATTCATACCTTACTTCAAGAAATGGATATCCAAAAATTAACTTTGATTCCTAAAGCACTAAAATACACTTTTAATGGATCTTAAGACCCTTAAAAGAGTGAAAATTCTAAATATTTGTCTCTAACTATTATCTAAATCCAATACGGTTAATAAATTAATCTCTAAACCTAAAAATTAATAGTACTCGTTCATCATTAATATTTATTCATCAAATTTTTTAACTAAAAAATGAAAAATTAATCAAGACATCATGTAGGAAACACTAGTGAAGAAAACGTTTTTTACGATGGTTATTTTTTAGTTTTTACGTCGATTTTTGGTCAACATTATTACAGAATAAATTATAAATATTTTTTTACGTCAGTTATTTTAAAACCGACATAAAAAAAACCGAACCATTTTTCACGTCGGTTACTCAAAAACCAACGTGGAAAATGCTTCGGAGTCATGATGTATTACGTCGGTTATTTAAAAACCAACTTTGTATATACTTTATCACGTCGATTATTATATAACCAACATCTTAAATCATGCCTCCAAAGAATTTACCATGTCGGTTATGAAAATAAATGATGTGATAAAGAAGTCTACCAAGAGGTTTTCCACGTCGGTTAAATAATAACTGACGTGAGAACATATCTACTACGTCGGTTAAAAAATAACTGACGTAAAAAAGTATTCCTTTCCGTTTATTACATCGGTTATGAAATAACCAACGTTAAAAATAATCCCGGTTCATTTTTTACATCGGTTATAAAATAATTGACGTAAAAACATTTTTTTTTAATTAAACCATTTAACCACAATTATGCCCAGCCAAAAGAATAACTGAAACAGAAAAAAACATACCAAACCCCCCCCCCCCACCCCACCTAGATAGCCCCCCAACCCCTAGAAACCCCCCACCCCACTGGACAGCCCCCCACACCCATGGACTGCCCCCACCCTCCTAGACACCCCCACACCCCTAGACACCCCCCACAACTATGCCAAAGAATACCTGAAACAGAACAAAAACAGACCAACCCCCCCACCCCACCTGGACATCCCCCCCCAACCCCTGGAACACCCCCACACTCCACTAGTCACCCCCACACCCCTGTACTGCCCCCACCCTCCTAGACAACCCCCACACCCCTGGAAACCCCCACAATTATGCCCAGCTAAAAGAATACTAGAAACAGAACAAAAAAAGTCCAACCCCCCCCCACCTGTCCTGGACAGCCCCCCACCCCTGGACACCCACCCAAAACTATTCCCGTCCAAAAGAATACCTGAAATAAAACAAAAACAGACCCCCCCACTAAACAGCCCTCCCTCACCCCTAGATAGCCCTCCCACACCCCTGGAAACCCCCCACCCCACTAAACAGCCTTCCCACAACCCTGGACACCCCCACCCTCCTGGACAGGCCCCCACCCCTGGACATCCCTCCCACCCTCCTGGAAACCCCCACCCCCATGGATACCCAAGACACCCCCACACCCCTGGACACCCCTCCCACACCCCTACACCCCCCCACACCCATAGACAACCCCTGAACTGACCGCACACTCATGGACACCCTGGACACCCCCACCCTACTAGTCAACTCTCCCACACCCTTAGAAAGACCCCAAACCACTGGGCAACCATCCCCACACCCCTGGACATCCCTCCCACACCCCTAGACCCCCACACCCCTGGAAACCATCCCACCACACTAAAAAGCTGTCCCACAACCCTGGACACCCCCACCCTCCTGGATAGCCCCCACCCCCCTAGACAGCCCTACCACCCTCCTGGACACCCCCATCCCCATGGACACCCCCACACCCATGGACACGCCCACCCCCATGGACACCCTGGACACCCCCCACCCCACACCCCTGGACACCCCTCCCACAGCCCTAGAAACCCCCCACACCCCTAGACACCCCCTAGACTACCCCCACCCACATGGACACCCTAGACACCCCCACTTCACTGGATATCCCTACCAAACCTCTGAAAAACCCCCACCCCACTGTACAGCCCTCCCCACACCCCTAGATAGCCCTCCCATGCCCCTAGAAACCCTCCACACCCCTCGACACCCCTGGAAATCCCTCCCACCCTCCTGGACACCCCCATAGACTCCCATTGGACAGCCCCCCACCCCTAGACAACCCTTCCACACCCCTGGAAACCCCCCACCCCACTAAACAGCCTGCCCATAACCCTGGACACCCACACCCTCCTAGACATCCCCCACCCCCTGGACAACCCTCCCACCCTCCTGGATACCCAACCTCCAAGGACACCCTGGACACCCTGGACACCCCCCACACCCCTGGACACCCCTCCCACACCCCTAGAAACCCCCACAGCCCTGGACACCCCTTTAACTACCACCCCACCCTAATGGGCACCGCGGACACCCACACCCCCACCCCACTGAAAAACCCTCCCAAACCCCTGGAAAGCCCCCACCCCACTGGACAACCCTCCCCACACCCATGGACAACCCTCCCACACCCCTAGAAACCCTCCACACCCCTGGACACTCCCTGGACTTCCCCCCACCCTCATGGACACCCTGGACACCCCCACCCCTGGACACCCCCACCCCCTGGACACCCCCACCCCACTGAACAGACCTCCCACACCCTTGGAAATCCCCCACCCCACCAGAAAGCCGTCCCAACACACCTAGACAGCCCTCCCACACCCCTAGAAACCCCCCACACCCCTGGACACCCCCACCCCCCTAGACAGCCCTCCCACACCCCTTGAAAGCCCCCTGACACTACTGGGCACCCCCTACACCCCTGGACACCCCCTAGATAGCACTCCCACCCTCCTGAACACCCCCCACTAAACTGAACAACCCTCCCACACCCATGGAAACCCCCCACCCCACCGGACACCTCCCCCCACCCCTGGAAACCCCCTAGACTAGAATCCATACCAGAAAAACCATCAGAAGTAGACCAAAACAAGAAGTAGCACAAAATTAAACATTCACATATATAACATTCATAACATAAAATGTCCACAAAAAATCCTAAATCCAACCTAAACAACTACCAAATACACAATTATAATGACAATATTCAAAATTACATTTTACACTACAAACAAACTAAAATCCAATTAGACCTGTAAAATAATTTGACCATTCCACTTGTAAGTGTTTGAACTATTGAGAACTATAGGGTTGAGGGTCATCAAATAACTACAAATTAAAAGGATATTAGTTGACATGTATAATGAATAAATAAAATGAAATATTATGGAAAATTTTAAAATTAAATCTTACAATATAAAATTTTAAAAGGAAATCTTACCATGTCAAAGTTCACAAGTGTTCCAGTTGTAATTATTTCATACATAAATCTTAACATATAATATCCGCATTCGACGATGCCTTATTGTTCATGAAAATTCTTTTTGAATGAGTGTAAATTCAAAATATTATTTTAATGTAATACATAAAAAATTACAAATTATAAATGGATATTTACCTTTACTTCACACACCGTTGGCATGATGGTCGTTGTAATAACCCAATACCAATTATTCTACAGGAACCGTTGGTATAGACTACCTGAATTTAAAATATTACAATGGTTTCAATGAAACCATTGGGATATATATATATATAGAAAGATGGTGTCCAAGGGGATTGGGGGATATCCACGGGGGTAGGGGGATGTCCACGGTGTCCAGGGGGTGGGGGCCTATCCAGGGGGTGGGGGGCTATGCATGGGGATGGGCGGTGTCCAGGGGGTGGGGGAGTGGTGTCTAGGGGGTGAGGGGGTTGTCCAAACCCCTACCTAATTGGACACCCCCACCCACCACCTTTGAAACCCCCTAAACACCACCACCCCCTAGACAGCCCCCACCCCCTAAACAGCACCCCCTCCCCTCTAAACAACCCCCACCCTCTAGACAACCCCCTACCCCCTTGGACAGCCCACTCAACCCCCCTGGACACCACCCCACCCCCTGGACACTCCTATCCCGTTGGAAACCCCCTCACCCCTAGACACCCCAACCCCCTTGGACAGCCCCCACACCCCCTGGACACCACCCCCCACCCCCTTTGACACCCCACCCCTCTGGACAGCCCCACCCCCTGGACAACCCCCACCCCTCTAGACATCCCCCAACCCCTGGACACCCCCACCCCCTTGGACAACCCCCGCACCCCCCTAGACACCACCCCCACCCCCTTTGACACCCCCTGGACACCCCCACCCCTCTGGATAGCCCCCTCACCCCCTGGACAGCCCCACCCCTCTAGACATCCCCCACCCTTGGAAACCCCCCACCCCCTGGACACCCCTACCCCCTTATAAAACCCACTCACCGCCTAGAAACCCCCACCCCCTAGACACCCCTAACCCCTTGGACAGCCCCTCACCCCCTGGACACCCCCACCCCCTTATACACCCCAACCCCCTTGTACATCCCCCACCCCCTGGACACCACCCCCACCCCCTTTGACACACCCTGGACACCCCCACCCCTCTAGACACCCCCACCACCTGGACAACCCCTACCCCTCTAGACAACCCCCCCCCCCACACCCTGGAAACCCTCTACCCCTTGAACAGCCCACTCACCCCCTAGACACCACCCCCACCCCTGGATATCCCACACCCCTCTAGATAGACCCCCACCCCCTGGACACCCCCACCCCTCTGGACACCACCTATCCACTTGGACAACCCACTCACCCCCCTGGACACCACCCCCATCCCATGGACACCCCTACCCCCTTGGATAGCCCCCTCACCCCCTGGATCCCCCACCCCCTTGGACACCCCAACCCCCTTGGATAGCCCCACACCCCCCTGGACACCACCCCCACCCCCTGGATACCCCCACCCTTGGACAAACCCCACCCCTCTAGACAACCCCCACCCCCTTTGAAACCCCCTGTATGCGCACACACACATGATGGAACACACAAAAAGAATAAAGTTGCATGATATCACTTCCATGGTTTCTTTTACCAGAAAATAATTTAACACGGTATAAATGAACACTATAAAACTTACCATGATAGCAAGAACAAATATAGAAAAATAACATCTCAAAAAATTAGTTTAGGGAATCGTGACAAATAAAAACTAAAACTGAGCCGTTTAAATCTTACTTGAGTGTTGCGAGTCGACCTGATAGATCTGGTGACAATAAAGACGATGAATGATGTTTACAAAATGAGGCTGTAGGTCACAAATTTGAATAATCCTTTCTAGGTTTTCTGTGTGGGAGAGACGAGTCGCAGGTCTCCAGATCAAAGAAAATAGAATGAATGACTACAGGGCGCAATAAATCATTTAAAAGGTTTATAACTTCGGTTATTTTATAACCAATTTGATAAACTATTTTTTTATGTTTATAACGTCGGTTATTAAATAAACAACGTTGAAAAGAATTTATCACGTCAGTTATAAAATAACCGACGTGATATATGGCACTTTATCACGTCGATTCTTTTGATAACCGACGTGATAAATTTCCGAGATTCCCTTTATCACGTCAGTTATTTGATAACCAACATGATACAACACCCAGACTGGATTTTCACGGCGGTTATAAAATAACCGACGTGATAAAGCTAATCTCAGTCTTTTTTTACATCAGTTATTTTATAACCGATGTAAAAAATGGATTCCTATCTATTTATCACATCGGTTATAAAATAACTGATGTGATAAATATATTTTTACATCTTTTTACATCGGTTATATAGAACCGATGTGAAAAATTCCGACGTGTTAAATGTTTTTTCCACTAGTTCCAGTGGTAGGTGTGGAACCCTTATCATCCTTAGGTCATGTGTTCAAGACCCATTGCCTTGATGGATTTGATGGGTTGACACTATACATATAGGGTTTCCTTTTCTAAAACCATATTAATATAATTTACAAAATAAATATGATGGACATCCTTGAAATAAGGTTAATCACTAAATTTCCTTTTAATTAAGGTTTTCAATACAACCCCAATATACAAATACTTCATCCATTTATTTCCACACATGTCCTTTCTTGGTCTAGAGTTTATCAATTTAAAGAGGAAATTGACTGGGGTAATTCCCAGGTTCTTGACATTTAAGTAAATGAACCATAAATGGATCCTTAGGATGAGATTTAATTCCTTCCATCGTACTCTTTATTTTTCCTCAGAAATAATGTTTTTTATATCCTTATTTCCATCACATAAAGAATTTAATAATTCCATTAAGACACTTTCATGGGTTCCTCTTTCCGAATTTATTTCGTTATGGAAATTGACCCTTTTTTTATCTATGGTCCCTACCACTCAAACTCTTAGAAACCTCCACCCTTATATTCTTTGGTGATTTCAAGAGTTGATTAAGGTATATATTGTTAATCATATTTTAGGAAAACTTATTGGCATAAACATGGTATATTTTATTCCTATAAACACTTAATATGGTTTCTCATTTTCACCACCTTATCTTTTATGTTCAATGTTAACTTGACTCCTTTGAGTTCCAGCCATTGACTAAAACCATAAATCATAGTGTGAGTAACAATTGTTTTATTGATAAAATCATATAATAGTTTATAGTATATCTAAATCATGAAACCTTATTTTCAATATAAAACACCTTAGTTTTATCCTAGGTTATTAATTTTCATCACATATTCAATTCCTTTATAATGGTTTGTAAATAAAATGTGAATTATCCTAAGAATATCCCCCAGGAATGTCAAACCAGGTGTGCAGTAAGGCCCATTTTCATGTATGAGGTTACACTTGAGTCAAGCCCAACACACATTTTTGGAGTTGTTACCCCTAGGTACATCTATTCTAGAACCATGTCCACTTGTAGTATCCAGATATGGATATATTTCTAAGAATACCCACATAATCTCCACCTTACCAAAATTTTAGGATGTTCATCTATACTTATCCTAAAATTACATCTTAGGTATATGTTCTCTAATCTATGTTTTCATAAATCTAGTTCCCAAGGTTGATACTAAGCTTCCTTTGATACAAACTATAGAGCCCTGACCCCAGAAGCTCGAAACCAGTATCTACTACCATTACATTGGCTTGATTACAGGGAATCAAATCCTGAAGGACCAAAGAGTTTATTAGTATTCATAAACCAGATACATACATGAGTCTTGTATTATAAATTAATACACTAATTACAACATATTTTTTTCTTTCTTTTATTCCATCTAGAATATCCTCGCATATATTTATTAGTACACTTATTAGAGTCCTGGGGAAAGGAAACAAAATAATAGTGAGATAAAATGTTCAGTAAGAGTTAAATATAGCAGAAGAAATAATGAATCAATGAGAATAATTATTATGTCATGGTAAATAACCTAATACATATGCCATATAATCAATAAACTGATAAAGAAGTGAATAAACAATATAGAAAGGTAAATAACTAAAAATAGTTTCATTTAATCAATAAACTAAGAATTAAATGCATCCACATATTTTTTCATAGTGAAAATATCATGGATAATAATAACTGGATAAAAATGTAGGAAATGCTTAATAATTGGATTCCATGTCTCATAGGTACATGGTAACTTTACCATTAATACCTTTCATAGGATGGTTTATAAAATACTAGGTGAAAAAACCACTAAGGATATCCAAATGAACTATCCCATGAGACTACTGATGCATTGAGGGTCTATCTATAACCAAGCCACACCTGTGTCGTACCTATCCAAAGCATTCCTCATCTATCAAATAATTGATTTAATTCATAAAAAATGCGCCTGATCAAATATCTACATTGAATAAAAGATAATTATTTATCAATATTTCCCCAAATATGAAATAACTTTCAAAGTAAACACCATGTGTAAAAATGGTATACAGTTTTGGAAATAAACATATCTATGATAAATGGTATGGATAATTAGGGGAAAATTCAATATCTAATGATATAGGAAATTGAATATTTCAAGGTGACTAAAAAATAAATCAAGGTAGTAAATTTAAATATTATCCTTGTCCAAAAGAATCATAAATAATCTATATGAATAATAAGGATGGTATCAATACAACATATCCCAAGTGGAGTAAAATAAAGGGTTTTTTTGTCATTGATGAATGGAAATACTATAAAAAGGTCTTTTAAAAACATTATTGAGTAAAATATCCTTTTCATTTTAAAAATAATTTTGAAACTAATTTTCTTTGAAAATCACTTTTTAAAAAAATTATTTAATAATTAACCTTTTAATCTTACAAAGGAATCGTCAAGGAAATGATAGTGGGTAATTTTGTACATGTTGTACAGGGTAAAAAGAACATTCCTTTTATAAGTTAAAAGGTTTGAAAAGTGCCTTTTTCAGAAGGTGATAAGAAGATTAATTTAAAAAATAAAGATAAAAGGGTAAAAATTTATTTAATAAATATTTTTTTAAATGTTAAGAAAAATTTTTAAAACCTTTTTTAGAAAACATGGTTTTTAGAAGAAAATGGGTTCTTCGACTAAAGAGGGAAATGAAGTAGAATTTTGTTAAAAAAATTCTAAAACATTTTGAGTACCATAGAGTGGAAAAATGGTAGTATTACATGATAGGATTCATGAATAAAAATATGAGAATAAAATTAATGGGTTTACTAAATAATGATCAATTAATTTTCTTTAATGTAAATTCAAGTGTATACAATCCCAAACAAAATGAGATTGTGAAGAAAACCCTTGAAAAGACCATAACATTGAAAGTGAGAATCAATAAATGAATAGATTATGTGTATCAAATATAAATACACATAAAATAAGTTTAAATGAAACAATATATAGTTAAAAATTATTACACACATAATCTTATCATTTTAATGACAATGAGGGAGTAATATAACCCAATGAAAAGGTATTGGGTTATGAAATTATTTACCACTTGGTAAATTTTAATTCCAATCACATTAAATTAAATAATTTAGATTTAAACTTAAAATACCAAGAATATAAAAAAATTCAAGATATAATATATCAAAAGTGGCAGTAGATGCACCACACAAAATAAATAATTGGTGATTATGATGTCTTCCTCACGAAAGTAAAAGTGAGACAATAATCCCTTACCTTGCATTTTTTTTAGGGTGAACATCCTTTAACTTCCTGTATAATGGTTTTAAACATGTTAATAAATTATTATATAACCATGTTAATATTTTTTATATCATATATTATCTTATTATAATATCTTATTACCTATTTGTTAGTAATCTTTCATTTTTTTTTACTATTTTAGGTGCTAATTGCCTAGTTTCTCGAGTATGTTTTTCTTTATTTTTTGTTGTTCATATTACTTAGACCATGATTTCATAATCTAAATAATTTAGACCAAGATATTAATATCATATATATTTCTTATATATTTAATTATAATAATCCATAAAATTTGGATATAGGAAACAAAATGTACCGTTCATGGAGACTATAGGTAGTACGTACGCATGAACGCTACTTTCATTTCTTTGTTATATTAAAATAATGAAAACTAAATGATATATATATATATATTATAATTATATTATAATATATATTTCATATATTTTTATTAAAACTATCTTTTATATGTTCCATGTGTAGTGTGAACGAGTCACAACGCTTTGAGGATGTGGTAGTCCACACATCCATGAACGATGTTATCATATTCCCACAAAATGGAAATACAAAAAGTATGAGTTATATAATAAATACATAAGAATAAATAAAATATAAATTTCATATATATAATATATAAACTATAAATCTATAATTATTTCCAACCTTGAAAGGTGGTAAATGGAAGAACGAACAATATTGGTTTGCGAGATTGTAGTTTTCCATACACACGAACGATGATTGTGTATCCCATTTGATGGATGTGTATTAAATTGTGGGTATAAATATTAGTATAAAAATATATCAGTATATTTAATATAATTATTTTATTATATAATAATGATATAAAAATAATTTAAGGGGTGGAGAAGTAAATGAAATAAAATGTGATCATTGAAGAATGTTACCTCATTTTCAGGTAACTCCTTTTGGTTTATTCAAAAATACTTATTTGGTTTTATTTTTTTCCCAATTTTAGGATTATAGGATTATGGGATGGATATTTTGAGCTTATTTGGGAATATTTTGGTCAATGAAAAGGTCTTTATAAGTGTTAACTAGTGGGATGGTTGGGTGTCTTTTATAGTGGAGGAGGAGTGGCATTCCTGTAAATTTTTTAAAAGGGAACTCCACACACATTTTCCCATGTAAATTGGATCCAATAATTTTAAAAATTAGATAAAATGGAGCATAGGGTATAAATAGGTCCATAAAATGGATCTTGTATAAGTTTATAGATCATTTTGGCCCATAAGTTTAAGGTTTAGTCCCTTGTTAAGCTATTTTTTCCTCTTACTCATTGTAATTAATTTTAATTACTTTCACTGATATTTTTGGTCGAGAACTATGTTTAAATTATAAGAAACTATACATTATTCTTATTCCAAATATTTAATCAATTTTTCCAAATTCAAATCATGGAATTGGGATAAATTAATTTAAATTTAATCCCGCAGATGGGATGATAAAGCAGGCTTTTAAAGTAAAAATGTTCAAAAGTTTTAGATGTTTTTATATCCAATTTCAAAGTAAAATTTATTAAAATGTACTGAATTGGATTAATATATGTAAAATTGATCTGATTTCTGTTTAATTCCAATCAAAAATTTAATTTATCCTTATAAAAAAATTAGATAAAAATGAAGTTTTGAATTAAAATTCAGTGTGTTTCACGATTCATAAAAAAATGAAACTTCATAGAAAAATACCAAAAATTCACCCTAGACTAATTTTCATGTTTATATTTAAAAAATGAAGTTTATTTTTTCATATTAAATTTACAAAAGTTTCAATATTCAGATTTAATGTATGCATGCCATTAAAAGGCGGTAAAAGTGCCTTTATAAAATTATCATTTTTATGTGTAATACAGGGTTTGTTCTTATTTTATACTTATTAAATCTATTATATGAATATAAAAAATATTTTATTGAATATATAATATATAAATTTCATTATAATCATTTATTGATAGTAGTTAATTTAATTTATTATGATAAAATACCTTTGTGGGCGTAAAAAAATTTCTTTATATTCAATTGGTTTTTATATTCATTTATAATTAATTGGTAACCAATGAATTCATTTTAAATTTGTGTAAAACATATATTTTCATATGTTAGTTAATCCTATTAATAACCTCTAATTTAATATCTTGGTTATATCTTATTATATTAAATAATAATATTTTAATAACATATTTTTGTTCGGTAAAACACGGTCTTGCATGTAACACAAGTCGTTAAAGAAAATAATTATTGTGTGTAACATAATATAACTCTGTATCATATTAATTGTAAGCTATATAATATATTAAATTTATTTAAAATATTAAATATACCATAAACTTTCAATATTTTATATTCCTTTCTACGTTTGGTGTTTCATGTCATACATGTTATCAAATAAAAAGTTGCACTTTTAGAATTTTAAGGGTGTTACAACCACAACCATCTCAAGATCCACACAACCCATACCAACAACCATCATAACCAACTAACTACACTGACTGAACATGCAAACCAGGTAATTTTATCCTCCATATCAAGATACTATCCTCTATGGGTGGAACTAACTCACCCGAACAAGTTTAATTGAATCAGAGTTAATGTGTCTAGATTAGGAATTAGGTCCTTTTCTTTTCAAATGTCGATACTTTATCACACATAATATATACATCACAAAGCAGGGAAAACAACTCATCAGATAAAACTAAAGGATCCAAACATCACATCACAAAGAAAAATTGATAAATAAAAACTCAAACAACTTGGGGTATTGGGCATGTATATGCATCTATCACTCTCAAGTAATCTCTTCCAGAACACCATGTTGCCACAAAACACAAACCAAATAAATGGTTCATCCATGCAGTGCCTTATCTTGGTGATATTGGATATCTACTAGACACTCCAAAAACTACACATCATCCTTGATATCCAACTCTCCCCATTCAATGACATGGGATTCATTGTGAAGATACCCTTGAAGTTGAGAGATTTGTAAGATTTTGTGGATCCTCTTCAGCTATGGTGACAACGCCAACCAATACACCACCTCACCAACTCAACCTAACACCTCAAAGGGCCCAAAAAACCCAGGAGAATTCTTACTCCCTCTTCCAAACCCCTTCTACCCATGTCTAGGGGAAACCTTAAAAAACACATGGTCCCTAATCTCCAATGTAATGGCTCAGACCCTCACGATCCTTTAATTTTCCAAATTCTAAGTGTTGGGGTGTCCTGGACACCATTAGTGAGTCTGGAGGATGTCAGTGTCAGTGGAAATGTGTCACCTGTCAGTGCCACTGATCGGTCTCACCGATCAGTTCTACCCATCAGTTTCACAGATCAGCTTTACTAATCAACTTCAGAAATCAGCTTCACAGATCAGCTTCACAGATTAGCTTCACAGATCAGTTTCACTGATCATCTTCACTGATCAGCTTCACAGGTCAGCTTCACTGACCACCTTCATGTGATCAGCTTCACAGATCATCTCCACCTGTTTCACCAATCGGTCTCACTGATCGGTTTCACCCATCGGTATCACCGATTGGTCTTATGGATCAGTTTCACCCATCAGCCTCACCGATCCGTCTCACCGATCGATTTCACCCATCGGTCACACCGATCAGTGTCTCACAGACCGGTTTCACCCATCGGTCTCACCGATCAGTCTCGCTGATCGGTTTCACCCATCGGTATCACCAATCGGTTTCACCCATCAGTCTCACCAATCGAACCGATCGATTTCACCCATCAGTCTCACTGATCAGTTTCACCCATTGGTCTCACCGATCGGTGTCTCACCGATCGGTCTCAGTGATCGGTTTCACCCATAAGTCTCACCGATCGGTTTCACCCATCGGTCTCACCGATCGGTGTCCCACTGATTGGTTTCACTCATCAGCCTCACTGATCAGTGTGACCGATCGGTGTCACCCATCGGTCTCACCAATTGGTCTCACCGATCGGTTTCACCCATCAGTCTCACCGATTAGTTTTACCAATCGGTCTCACCGATCCATTTCACCCATCGGTCTCAGCAATCCTTTTCACCCATCGGTCTCACTGATCAGTTTCACCCATCAGTCTCACCGATCCGTTTCACCCAATCAGTTTCACTCGATCAGTTTCACTGATCTTCTTCACCATATCAATTTCACTAATCTGCTTCACCCGATCAGTTTCACTGATCTTCTTCACTATATCATCTTGACCCAATCGGTTTCACTAATTAGCTTCACCCAATCAGTTTCACTGATCGGATTCATGTGATCAGTTTCACTGATCATTTTCATAGGATCAACTTCACCCGATCAGCTTCACCTGATCAACTCCACCGATCTGTTTCACCAATCAGTCTCACTAATCAGCCACAGAGGGGTGTTTGGGTTTTCTTCCCCACCTTTTTCCCATAATTCCACTATTAAGTCTTTTAACCTTTTAAAGTGGTTCAAGGCCATTTTTAAAGCCCATAAATGATATATAAAATCCCCTAAGAGCAGGGCAACCCTCAATAGACCTGTTTTCTTCTATTTAAATGATATCCTTTAACTCACAACTGTTATGGCCACCTCTCTGATGAGAATTATTAAATAATAGTTTATTCCATCATGTGTAACCATCCAACCACATGGTGAAACCACAATCCTCTTTTAAATCCATTCCAAATTTCATATCCCGTAACTCTTGGATCAGGCCTTTATCACCAATATCTTCTTCCACGGTCTCTTTGGTTCCCTATGAATGCACTTGAAGTCCTTACTCAAGAGACGAGTCGTGCACCCATGCTCGAGCCCTTCCTTCTTAGAATTTGTGAAGTTTTTCCTACTTCTTACACAATTACAGTTTTTGGCGTGAGGAGGAAATGTCAATCCTTGATCAACTAGGTAGGGATTTCTTCCCTCATCTCTCTTTACTGTGCATCATCGGGGTGGGTATGATAATGTTCCTATAGGGATGGATGAAACCAAAACTTAACGAAGATAATAAATGGTTTTTAAAGAATGAAGGGGTGTGAATGATGATGGTGTTGTTGTTTTATACCTTTGTCATTATATTATGAATGGTACGGGATTTTTTCCACTAAAAATCATGGTCGTTGGTGGTATTTCCTTGTGCACTAATGATCCTCTTTTTTTCTGGTTAATTTTGTGATTAAATGGATGTAACATGGAAAATTGTTAATCACATAAACTCAGTTAATTAAATGGATGCCCAATGAACAATAATACTTGTGTGATCACCCAGTTTAACCAAACAGAAATAAGTAACTTAATTAATAGTGTGGTTAAATCTAGAAAAAAACATCCTTGCTTTGTTCTGGTGATATGTGTGGTGGATCTGCTTGATGTCGTGTGGGGAGACATGGATGGGGATGGGATACCATGTTGTTGAATTTTTGGTGGTGGACCTGAGGCCATGCGGGGATATACGATGGGGCTTGGGTTGGTTTCAGTACTGTGAGGGATCTCACAGATCCCTTTTGAAATTCTGACTTTACAAGTGGACCGGGTGGGAATGATTAAATTACTGCTTGGCTATTTTTTGTTCCTTGGCTTGTGGTTATGCCTCTTAGTTTCCAAGTAGTGAAGAATTATTTAAAAGGAATCACTTGAATATGATAAAAATAATGGGTTTAATGGGTAATTGTTTTCTAGGAATGAGTTTTTCCCTAGTTGTGGATGTTGTGCTTTTGTATGAATAAATAGTAATGAGGGTGTTTGTGTATGGGATGGTTTTGGAACCCTTAGGTTGGGATGAGTGCTTGTTTACCTATATTTATAAATTTACTTTTGTGCTTCTTATTCGCACACCACCCAAGTTGATCACTTTGTGTCGAACAACCCCATTTCATGGGGAGGGTGTTTTTACCAACACTCCTATTGGTTGGATGGATATTAGCTACTTTCTGCTCCCTCTCCTGAGTGTCCAAAGACTCTTAGGGAAGACTGTAATGACCTAAGGTCCATTATAGCCCAATATTCTTTGGACAGGGTGTGTTGTGGTGGTTGGCCCAGGTGTGTGTGGGCAGGTTGTTTCCCAAGTGTCTTCAGGATGAGGCCGAGGTGTCTTCAGGTGTAGCGGTAGTTGTTCTGGACCAGGTGTTTGCGGGCGTGGTTACGTGTGGTTGTGGTGAACTAGGTGTCTGCGAGTAGGATATGTGGTTGTGGTGGCCCATAGGGTTGTTGTGTGGGGCTGTAGTGGGACTACAGTGAAAATGGTAGGGGAGGTATGATGTGTAGGATGTCTTAAATAACTAGTGGGAAAGCGGTGCGGGGTACCCAAATATTGATGTGCTATTACTATTAATTTACCTAACTTGTGTTATTTGGGAAGTGTGCCTTGGTGAGTATGGGTGGATAGTTTTCCTTGCTAGGTGTTTTTGTTATCTCTATTTTTCTCACGGTACATTAGATTGTCTTCCCACTTGTGCACGAGAGCTTTTGGTTTTCTCTACTGAGTATACCTGTATACTCACCCTACTTATATAAAACTTCTTTCAGGTTTCCAGGATGATTTTGGGGACCGTGCGAGACTGTACTATCTTGGACATTGGGAAAATTGTCGTTGCTATTTTCTTTCTTTTGGTACTTTCCCTTTGGAGTTTTTCTTGTGCTGTTATGGGTTTATCTTTGAACATACATATGGGAATGGGTTTTGGATTTACTTTTACCTTCAACTTTGGAGTTTTTTGGGTTTTTACCATCATATCTCCTGATTCTATTTAATACAAAAGGGTAATGTCTTCCATATTACATGTGATTCTATACCCTTGGTGCTAGTCGCCACTCCAGGGCCTGTTAAAGGTGGGACTTAGGGGTCATTATCTCTCCTTCAGCATAAGGAAGGAAGGGTCTGGAAATTTTCTATCCCTTCCCTCATCTCGGTGAAGGAGGGTCATGACATCAAAATATAAGGTCCTCCTCTTATGATTTACATAATACTTCTTCTAGTCCTGTGCTTCTTTCATCCTCTCATGAATAATTGGGTCTAAGAACTACTGTCTCCCCAACCTCCATCCAACATAATAGTGAACAACATGGTCTCCCATACAAAGCCTCAATTGAAACCATTATAATGGAAGAGTGATATATGTTTTTATAAGAAAATCAACCAAGGGAAATTTCTATACCAAGATCCACCAAATTTCAAGATGCATTCCCGCAATACATCTTCCAATGTTTGGATAGTCGACTCTATCTTCCAATCCTTTTAAGGATGGAAAACAGTGTTGAGGAATAATTGGGTGCCTAAATCATGTTGTAATCCCCTATATAATCACAAGGTAAAATGTATATCCCAATCCAAGATAATAGAACTTGGAACACCATGAAATTGAATAACCTAATTCACATACCTCTTGGCCAAAGAATCTGTTGTGCCCAAATCCTTCATCACTAAGAAGTGGGTAGATTTCATCAACTAATCATGATCACCCATATAGAATCACAACATTACTAAGCTCAGGGAAACCCTATAATGAAATCCATTAAGATTTCATCCAATTTAAACTTGGGAACAACCAAGGAATACAAAAAACTTCTAGGAATATGATGCTCGGCCTTTTCCTACTGGAAAACCAAGCACTTCACCACAAACTCCACCACCACCCATTTCATCTCAGGACACCAAAACTACATCCTCAAGCCATGTTACATCTTGGATACTATTGGGTGTACCACCAAAGGTGAGATATAAAAGTCATGAAGGACTCCCCTGTGCATCACTATCAGAACAAACAACCTCCCATGAAACAACACCTGGTTCTGACCTTCCTCTAACCATCCCTCTAGAGCCTCACCATGCCTAACATGATCATGCATCACCTTTACCTCTAAATCTCCCCACTGAGACTCTTACACGTACTGCATTAGAGAATAATGCACCATAATATGAAACAAACAACCTCTACCACCATCCACCCTTTAATTTAAGTGAAAGGATGCCAACTCCTCCATTGCTCTCCAATCATCCCCATATTCCCAAAAAATATCCTTTCCTGACTTCCTAGTCAAAGCATCATCCACAACACTCTCTTTTCCCAAGGTATATGAGATATAAAAAAAATAATACTAAAGAAAATACATCCACCTCCATTACCATAAGTTCAAATCATACTAATAAAAGATATAAATCAAAACCTTGTGATCTGTGAAGACCACAAAGCTCTCCCCAATGTGGTAATGTCACCACAACTTCAGTGAAAACAAAATAGCTTCTAAATATAGATTTTGGGTGTAATAGTTACACTCATGGGGATGTAACTACTTATAAACATAAGATACCACTTACATTTAATTAATCAAAACACATCCCAAACCCAAACAAGAAGCATCAAAAAATTCCTCAAACATCACACCCTCATTAGAGAACCGAATCAGTGAATCATTGACAAACTTTCCCTTAAGGTAACTAAATTATCCATAGAACTGATTAGTCTATAAAAATTCTTGGTTCTTCTTGGTCTATACTATCAATGGGGTTGAAACTCAAGATAAATTGGGTATAAAACTCTGATAATAACCTACAAGACCAAGGAAACAACGAACCTCTACAACATTATTAGATGATTTCAAAGAAAAAAATGATTCAACCTTTGACAGTTTCACTTTAAAACTCTACTGAGACACCACATTACTAAGGAAATTCACCTATAATGTCCAAAACTTACACTTATATAACTTTCCATAGAGATGGTGATGCTGAAGAACCTGAAAGAGAGTTCTGAGATAATCAGTATGGTACTTCTCTGACTTCAAGTAGATCAAGATATCATCAATATGTATGATGAATATATAGTCTAGGAACTCATGGAATATGGAGTTCATAAGCCCCATGAACATGGATGGTGTGTTCATAACACCAAACGGCATGACTACAAACTCAAAGTTCCCATACCTGCATATAAATCTAGTATTCATAAAACCACACCCCTTTACCCTCAACTGGTGATATCCAGACTATAGATTTATCTTAGAAAAACAACTTGACCCTCTCAGTTGGTTGAAAATATTTTCTATCCTCGAAAGAAGGTAACAGTTCTTGACTGTCACCTGGTTCAACCTCTGGTAGTCTATAAAAAACCTCAGACTACCATCCACCTTCTTAGCAAACAACACTAGATCACCCCATAGAGACACACTAGGTCAGATAAACCCTTATTCACTAGATCATCAATATAAATTCTCAAATCCTAAAACTCAAAAGGTCCCATACAATATGGATCCATAAAAATTAGAGAAGCACCAGCCTACACATCTATCTCAAACTCAACATCACATTTAGGGCGTAGAATCACAACCTCATTGGGGAAAACATCCCAAAACTCCTCAACTACCCTAGGGACCTCCAGTATCCTAGTGTCCTATAATTCCATAAAAAACTCATCCATAAAAGGGGATACACATGCCAATTAACCACCTGACAACCCCTCTTGCCAATGAAAACCACATGTTGGCCATCCACATCTAATAAAACAACTTTCCTCCAACTTTATTCGATAACATCATGTATAGAATATAAATAGTCGATGCTGAGGATGACATTTTATGGTTGTATCTGCATCATGAGAAGATCATCATGGGACTGATGTGGCCCCGCAATCAGTCTAAACCCTATGCACACATCAAATAAGATGGTCTGGCCTCCAAATGGTGTGGTAAAAACCAAGGACATGGGAAGCATCTCTATATCTAGTCCTAGATCATGGGATATAGAGGGTGAAAAAAGGAGTGCAAATATACTGAATCAAACAAATCACAAACAATGGTACTAAACAAACAGATCACACCTCTGACGATATTTGGACCATTTGGCACAATCACCTCTACTGCATGCAACTGACCACACCCAGCTCCTATACCTATCTAATGATGACCATCTCTATTACCATGCTTGGGTCAAGGTCCCTAAACATGAGGAACATCATGAGGTCAGCCTCTACCTACCATATCTGCCCTCAACGAAGCATAAACTTGTTTTCACTACTGTTAAAACAATGTCACTAGGAATTGGCATTGAGGATGGCACTACACCTATCCACCTATTCAAAAATAATATCGAAGAACCACTATAAACTGGTTTCATCAATTTCCAAGGACTCCACAACCGAAAAACACTAGAAAAAATACCCCAGGAAGATCATGGAAACCACTTGCCTCAGAACAATGTAAGGGAAATTTCTATGGTTGGCTCCCTTCTAGTTGAAATCTTAAAGGTCCTGGTGCCTGAGACCTACCACTAATGACTCTTCTCCATGAGAAACCCTGATGGTTCCCCTCTCACAAATAACCTCCTTGTGATTTCATCTGTTCGATAATATCTACCTTCTTATGAACCTCTAGATATGTTGGCGAATTAAAATGAGTAACTGCATACTGGATAGAAGGATATAGTGCCTCATCAAGACATCTCATGTGAGACTCCTCATCTAGAGAAAGATCTGGGGAAAACAAAAAAGGTCCTTAAACTTGATTCCAAAATCCCACATTGAAATAATCCCATCATAAAGAGAAATAAGCTCTTTCCTCTTCACTGTCTTCATGTTAGATGAAAGGAACTCTACCCAAAACTCCTTCTGGAAGTCAACCCAGAAAAAATATGTCTCCTTTCACTCTCCTAAATATAGTTTCCACCACTGATTCAAATTTCCCTATATCTAGCTAACTTATAAAGGGATCCAGTACTCCACCAGGGCCTAGATAAAACTGAAAGTGATCTCAATCTCCTCCATATAGCTCTCTGTATCAACATATGAAAAAATAACCTTATACTTTACCAAATCCTTCCACCAGAAAGCACGCAACACTCCCAACCAAGCTTCATCCTCATCTATCAGATAAACCCTATGATGATCAACTAGATAAACCTACTAAACTACAACTGCCTAAGCCACATTCATAATATGAACATGATCCATAGTTGAAAATAAAAAAAGAACTTCCTAAGCTTGGTATTATGGAATTTTTATTTAGATTCATTTAGATTCACTTTATTCATTTTAACATTCCCAAAATAACCCAATTAAAACAAGAACAAAAGTCGTCATGATACATGTACCTCCCCTAGGTTTCTACCATAAAAATAGGTCAACCTCACTTGGTCATTGAATACGCTTAGAGTCTATGCATTGGATCACGAGGGGGGGGGGGGGGGGTTAAAATCTCTTGTTCTAGCTAGTCACCATAACCTATGTCCCATGCTAAGGTCAATTGTCACTTTTTTCATACCAACCCATGAAATAATCATTGTTCCTAAATCCATATTTCATCCTATCTCTCAACTGCCACCTTTGATACCACTCTATCATGACCCCTCCCTCTAAAGATACCAAACTTAGGGGAGAGATATAATGACCTCCCAAGTCCTACCTCTAGTAGGCCCTGAGTTGGAAACTAGCACCGAGGGTAAAAAATATCATGAAATGGGAGGCATTTCCAACTATAACAAAATAGGACCAGGAGATAAGATGAATCATCCCCAAGAAACACCATGATATAATATAAAAATAAAACAAAACCATCCCATAATGCATGTATAAATAGAAATAATATAGATAAAAGTATATAAATGTAAATACCCAAAATAAAAGATAAAACAATGACACAATAGCTATCTAAAGGTCTGAGATAGAAATGTACATCATGATCCACATAATCCTCCTAGAAACCTAAAAATGGTTTATATACTTGGGATGACCATAAAAGTATACTCAGTAGGAAAAATAAAGTCTCTCATGAACATTTGAAATAATAATACTAATGAAATCATGAGAAAACAACAAAACTAAAAAACACCTATACATTTATACTAACAAAACCAAACCTCACCAAGGCATGCTCACCAAATAGAACAAGTCAAGTAATATAATATAAGAAGAAGAATATCGATAAGGGTGACCTACACTACATTACCTTAGGTATGCCACACTCATACCCCAATTTCATATGTCAGGGCACTCCCATCACTTTTTTACCACATGGGATCAAAAGCATGGCCACATCACATGTCATCTGCAGACACCTAGGCTCACCATCCCACAAGCACTATCAGATCACATCTCATCCAAAAAACAAATGGTCCATCATGTCACAACCAATTCCATAACCAAAGTAGTAGGGTATCATAAACATGTAGAACATCAACCACATGACCTCCTCCAACCATGAATGACCCCCAGAAGAAGCTGCCCTACAAACACAGTCTTATCTTTCCCAAAAACACATGGGTTATCACATTTATCTCAAAAACACATGGGATATCATAAACACCATCTAATTCATGAACATACCTCTATCTATCACAACCTATGAAATACCTACCTTTACTAGAAGATATAAAAGGAAAGAGAGGGTACCTAGACATCTGTCCTCCTCACTGGATATTAGGAAAAATACCCCCATGTGACTATGTGGGTGTCGGCACATAGTGATTGACGTGGGTGGGGATTCCTATAAAAATCAAAAAGAATATAAAATTATATACATATATCCACACACAATCCCAACCTATGGGTACACAACCAAACACTAATCAACTCACAACATCACCACCTTCACTGCCACCTCTAAATGAAGAAAACCAAACCACAAGAAACATTCCATATTCACATTTCTAACCAATTTCATTTAATCATCCCATTCATTTATTTATTTAGAATCAACCACATTTAACCACAAAACCCATCATTTAATTATTAATTAACCATTTACAACCCATTAATAAAACTATCCCATGTAATCTCAATCATTATTAATCATGTATTCCATCACTATTCGAGCATCTAACACAACACAACCATATTTCACAGGCATCTCATAATCCCCATCATACAACCACCTCCTTGCCACCCCAAAATCTTGGCCAAACAACCACCACCTAAATTACCCAAAAGCATAGCCAAACAACCACCACCTCAACACCCCAAAAGCACATCCAGACAACTACTAGATCACTACCCCAAAAGAATGGAAAAAAAACCACCACCTCACCACCCCAGAAGCACATCCAAAAAACCACATATCACCCCACACCCCCATAGAAACAAAATATCATATCCCCAAAAGTACGACCACATATCACAACACATAAAGGACCATTTTACATATTTATCAAAGGGATTTCATCACATTTCACTTTATTTTAGGGGTTTTATCACACAATCCATAAATCCTAGGGTAGCCATTTCATTATCCAGATATAAGTGGTTAGTAAATTTTCATTTTAGGGTAATATAAAATAAAAAAAATGAAGAAGTCAAAAAACATATCATCTGGTGAAAAAAATCCCCTAACATCCACAATTTTCAGTGGGGCATCAGGCTTGTACAATCCACAATATCAAAATAAGAAAAAATATATAAAAACATGTGACTCAATATATTTTCCCTTAAACTTCAAATTAACCAATTATTTGTATTTAATTAATCCATAAAAACCATAACCCATAGATAAAAAAACAAAACTCCTCTCATATGATACAAAATAAAAATAAATGAGAGATTACATACCAAAAGGAAGCTTTAAAACTCATTAAATACCACAAGGCAAATAAGAAATGCCTGAAAAACACAAAAGAAACTCAAAAAATTACAGATCAACCTAAAATTCCCAAAATAATCATAAAAACACATCCTAAAAACACAACCCAAAAAATAACTCACTTCCACTGTGAAACCTTGAAGCAGAACAAGAGTAAAATAACTAAGAAGATGGAAAATATTAAAATGGATTTCCAAAGAATAATTGTTGGAACCAATAGGTCAAAGCGGAAGGAAGATAACTTGAAGAGTTCCTCGGGGGCCCTAGGGTTCTCCAAAAATGAGAGAGGATAGGGGTAACATTCAAATAAATGAAAATTAAATAGGAAAATAACTTAAACCCCCAGATCCCATATTTTACACATTTCATAACCATTAAATGGTGTTTAAACCTCAGATTTTAAAAAAATTTAATTTATATAGAAAAGAACGAAACCTTGAAGGATTTTTTACACCTGATTTATTACATTTTATGAATCCCACTTACATGATGTGTACCCTTTTTCACAGGATACCTCTTATATATATACAATACATGAACAATCCTGCTACACAAGCTATGAACCACCACTACATGTCTTGTAACACATTTACAATAGTGTGTATTTTCTACAGCAGCTCTGATGTGGCTCCATCCTCCACCAAAAATCCTGGAATCTCTCTTAAACACATCCAACCACCAAAACCAGAAAATTAATAGACCGGGAAGGTAAAGACCATTACATGAAATGCTGGGAATTTTGAGATGAGCGCTCGAATTCCATGGGAATTCCAAGATGAGTGTATCGATTAAATGTGATACTTGGATCTAGGTAAATTATGGGGAATTATGAGATGAGAGCTTAGATTTAAAGGGAATTATAGTATGATCATATGGATTCTTAGTGATGACTGATAATCATGGAATGCTGGGATGAGTGGTCGGATTCCATGTGACACTTTAGGATATTATGTAATTCTAGGATGACCTCCTGGATTCCATGTGGATACTTATGGTTGGAATGATCATTATGAAATGCTTAGAGACACATTGAAATTGGATAATGTTGGTATATATTGTTCCTCAGGTGAACCTAGACCCATGGTTCGATGTTTATTTATGATTTTCATTTAAATGTTTTAAATGTATATAAATGTAATTGTTGAACTATAGAAATTGTGCATGCAATGGTTATTAGAATGATTATTTAAAGGACACTATTGGTGGTGGCCTACTGAGTTATAATCACACACTTATCTGGATTCCATGAAACCTGAGTACTTGAGCGGATGTCATTCTTATTCCTAGGTACATATTTTGGGAAAGTCCTGATATTGTTGTATTGATAGTATTCCTAAGTTGGAGTTAGGTGATGGAACTAAGTAGGACTTGGGACCAGATAGGGATGGATTGTTAGCCCAATTTTTTTTGTTTCATAATACTATTTGTATATGATCCACCCACAAGGGATCCAGTTGGTATGCATTATGAATTATTGCATCTGATGTTGTATTTATTGGTTGAAACTTTCCCTGTTTTTGAATGCTCATCAATATTATGTTATCTATTTAATTTTATTTCTGCTGTTATTATTCTCTAAGGTGAGGGTATAGTCTCACCATGATGTCCTTATATGCCCTTATCATTAGTCATCAACCTCTAACATATGGGGAGGTTCACCTAAGGTCTTGTTGTGCACCAGCTTGGGGCACTGGTCAAGTGGCCTCTAGTTCAAGGTGTTATATTAAGTATCATGGAATCCACTTCATAGCCATGAAATATTCTCTTATGAGGTTTGACGTATATCTGCTGACAACCCCCAATATATGTGTAATTTATAGACTAGTTCAAACCATGGTGTGCATCAAGATTCTAATAGATGATGAATATTGAATATTTCCATGTACTGGACCTCAAATTATGTTTGTGGTGTCTTCTACTTACTTGTATTGAAATTTACATCTAGGGGTATAATGAATTTGGTTTTTCTATAGGATAGTTTGGAATATTTATATGAATATTTATGAATCCAGTCACTAATTAGTCGTGGGATTTTGGGGCCCAAAGAGCCTCGATATGGTTATATTAAAAATATTCAATATTTTAAATAATGAGCACTTAGTTTTTATATAAATGTGGTTTAACTCCCGAGTGGAGTTTTGGATTATAAATTTCAGACCAAATTTGAGTTTAGAATACAGGTTTTACCCCTAGTGTAATATAAAGTTTGTCAGTGTTGGGATCCTGGTTGGAGACAAATATTGGAGGGGTGTAAAATAATGGTTTATTAATTAAATAAAATTTAACTAATAAACCTACCCCACCCCATTTTTATTACAACATATGAAAGGGGGATGAGAGGTTCTCTCCCAGGGTGATGGATGGATCAAATAGAAACTAAGGTGAGGAGGTGCTGCCAGACCCCATTTTTTGACGTCAATCATCACTGGATCTAGGTGAATCATCTTTCAGGCATCTTGTTAGACTCAAATCTTCAGTGTTTTACTATGAGGTAGGAAAATTTATGAGTTATACATCTCGATCCCCATTTATGCATTATTTTATGGTATTATATCCCTATTATATCTATAAGAGATACCCTATGGGTAGATCTGTGGGGTTTTTATGGAGATCAGGGGTTTTGGGAGGCTCGTGGAGATTTTCTATTTGAAAATCCTAATCACATAGTGTGTAGTTTAGGAGCACATTTTTTATGTTCTTCCCATTCAGGGAATATTATCTTTTGGGTACTACACACTGTGTACTATGGGTACATTCCATGTAGTGAGCCTAGGTTGTGCATCCAAGGACATGGAAAAAATTTTCGTGTTTAGGGACATGGTCATGTGGCAGTACATGGATAGATGACACATGCATAGGTTGAGATACACAATCACTGGACAAAGGACATGACCATATTCCTTGAGTTCTAGGACATGTCGTATACCTAGGTTACATGTCGTGTGTGTTGACATGGCCATACAAGCCATGTGTGGGTGAGGACATGCCCACAAGTTTGAACAAGGTCACATGCTATGTGACAAGGGTTATATTTCATGTATGATTCTTATACACACTGAGTAATGAGAGGAGACAAGGACACAAATCGGTTTTGAGATACACACTATTTACTATAGGAACACATTGTGTACTCCCCTCAGAGACTTATCCCTTGAGAATATATGTATTCATGACTCAAATGGAGTTCGGTGAGTAGCCTCTCTAGATTATTTTTCTACATAGAGTGTGATAGTGGAAATGGTTTTCATATTAGAGATGAAACTATTTGTACCAAAACGTGTCTCATTTCTCGAAAGGCTATTTTTTCATAAAATAAACATGTGAACCACCCCGAAAGAGAAATATGGATCTGAGAAGTAGGTTGTGTTCAAATTTGGAGTGTTACCCACAAATAAGAAATCTCATGCACAACAGACTTGTATGCCAAAGGAGACATTGAGTTCTATGAGTATCTTAAATCTTGAAGTGATTCCTAAGGTAGGTGTGTAAAATATCAATTCTTGGCATGCAAATCTATTGTACATCCATCCCATAGAATGCCAAAGGTGATTTTAGACACATAAGTTACATGGTCAAGCCCCATTGGACTATAAGGAACATGTGTTCACTATAATTACTTTTCACGCAACACCATCACACAAGTATATAATTTGTGCACAAAAGAAAATATTGCACCACACATGTTTTGGGATAAATCCCATTTAAAAAAGGACTAGGATGTGAACAAACTTATTCTATGTTATAGTGGAGTTGTGCAACATTGAGTGATGATTTTAGTTATAAATAGAACCTCCAACAACATTATGAGGATGGATATCTGGAAGAGGAAGCAACACTATCACTCATGCAAACCCCTTTTCCACAGCATCATAAAACAATAGAATACCATGGACCCCCAAAGGTAGAGAACCTGTGTGACCAACCTTCCATGGCCCCCAACATGGCTTTTCCCATGGTTGAGATATCCTCATGAAACACCTCTTAAGGTTTATCAATTTCATGCAAAAGAAGAAAAATTTGTGCAACCCTGATATTCAAACAACAAAAAATATTTCACTCACCCACACCCCTAAACATTATATGTTGTGCTTGTGCTAGAGTACATGGCTCAAGCAACTCTATTTGTGTGCAATAAAATAAAGTTACAGGTAGAAAATTTCTGTTCCTTGACCTAACATCCCTTATGCTTCAAGTATAGACATTACCCTACCTTTTGATCTAAATAATAGGTAACCTAATTCCTTTTACTTCTAATAATAGGTATCCTAATGTCGGGCCTCCTAATTTACACTCCTCTATGATAGTTTCTACACCATGCCCCACCCAAATGTGCATGAGTGGTAGAAACATAAGACCTAAAGGTGGTGTCACTGAGGGAAATGACTTACATGTCTTGATAGAGAGTCCATATAAATAATCTTCCTCTTTCCCTGACACAGTCCCCTTCATGGTGTAATCCCCATTCATGTTTGAGCTACAAGACATAAAATTTACTAGCACTACATCCTAGTCATATGACGTTAAATACATGAAAATTTTCTCATAACATGATGTTAAATGATAGTCTTAAACTATGTAATAAGAATATAATTCCTTGAAAATGGAACGCATGGGATGAAACCCTTCCCCCAACCATCAGATTTGACTCTCATATCAGACAACTTCTATGTGTAATCCCCAAACCATACCTCATTAATGCGACTTCTACAACAAGAGAATCCTTACTGCATGATGTTAAACTGCATGGACCAGTCATTTCATAGGAACTAAGACCATGTCATCAAACCATGTCAGATTTGATCCCTATTTATCAACAAGGTACATAGGATGCCTCCATGAGGTTTAATCCCAACAACCAAATCCAAGTGTGAAATCATCCCCCATGGGGGGGGGACACACTCCATAAAATCCAAGTGTGAAATCTTCCCCCTTAGGGAGTCACACTCTATCAAATCCAAGTGTGAAATCACCCACCTTGGGGGGACACACTCCATCATCCAAGTTTGAAATCATCCCCCTTAGAGGAAACACTCCATTAAATCCTGAGTGTGGAATCTCCCCCCTAGGAACACACTCTACAACTTATCCTATCCCCATAAGTTTTTAAACATGTTCCTTAATTATCTCCAAAAGACATTAAACTTGTGACCTAATCTAGAATCCATACCCAATGCAATAAACATGGGATTACTAAGGTAAAAAGATTCAGAATACTTACACCCATGGTGTCAACAACCTTGTGATTGAAATGGTATGCCTTGGGTTCCATGCCTAAGATTCCTCACACATGATATTACCTCTAAAATGGAAAGAATTTACAAGTGTCCAACCTACCCAACATCCAAACATGCTCAATGTGCCTAATGTTACTACCTACCCTAACCAAATGTTTCTATCCTATTGAGAAAAAAGTAGGTTAATTAACCAAAAAAGGCTCGAGATGACAACATGATTGAGTTTCATGAACATGACTTAAATATATGAGGGTGACCAAGACTTGCTATCTAACTCCAATGAGGAATATATGGAAGGAGTAATTGACATCCTATCACCTCTTCTTGATCAAGGATCCAAAATTACTAATTAAAGTGATGGAATCCTCCCACCTTTGGAAAGTGGGAATATAGGGAAAAGGGAAGGTGTGTATGGAATTCCAGACCTGGTGAAAGAATCAAAAAAATGGTGAACCTAAAATGAAAGTTTTCTCCTTAAATATGGGGACTAGTAGAATTTAGGGAACTGAAAGATTTTCATGTCACCAAATCTTGATATTTAGTGTCAGGTCCCACCAACCAAGTAGAGGCCCCAATATAAAACTCACCTGTGACTTGAGGCATATAAACATTGGGAATATTTGATCTATGATATTATCAGTGTGGAATACTTCTCTACTTAAGTAAGAATGGATGATGTTGTGGAATTGGGAATCACCTTTACTGTATCTGTATTGATAGTTGAATCCACATGCCTTATAAGATTCAATACACAGGGAATTAAAAGCCTTTAACCAACAGGAATAGGGGAAGAGGAAAAATTGGTGAGATAATCCTACAAAACTATATTACCACCACAAAATCTCTCACGCCTTTAGTTTCTTTTTTCACACGCCCCATGTCACCCTCCGAGATCATCCATAAGAGGGTGATCAAAACCCAAATCTTCCAGTATGAGAAATAAGGGGTCATTCCCACCAGATATGTGTCCTACCAAGACCTCAAGGAATTGACACCCCACTAACACTACTTAACCCTAGGGCCACATAGGAGGAAACCACCCCCGATTCCAATGGAGAACTACTTCGGTAGGCTCTCCTCGGAGCACTTTCACATCTTAGTTGCCTACACTGAAGAGGTAGGAGATATTTGAGATGCAACTACTGTGACCAAAAATCAAGAGATTCCCACGAGGTATACCACCAGGCCTTGTTAGTGCCACCACCAACTTGTCCCATAGGTCGATAAATGAGTTGAATTCATCCCCACTCCACCAGCTCAGGTCCATAACACTTAACTACGATGTTGGGGGTGAATTTGAATATTGCTCAACAAGAGGCATATTCTATAGCTCATGTGGTCCTTGATCCCACCAACATATCCCACCAGATCCCTGAAATAGGTTAATAGGAATTTTTATTTTCCCACATGGGATTGAGACCCCAACCGCCTCATAGGTAGGTCGGGCTGACTCTCTTAGTCACCTGTTCCATGGTAACTGTTATAGTCCATCCCATGGTGAGGAAAACCAATGTGGAGGTTGTCCCAACACCACTATCAACCAAAATGGAGTTCATCCCCATGTCCTCATCAACCAATGTTAATGTCCTCACTAGTGTAAATATTAGCTTTAACATCGGAGAAATTACATCAGTTTTTCCTAAACCAATGAAATAAGTATGCGCAGGAAGTTTTTGGTGTTAGTTTTACTAAATACTGACATGAAAAATTGTTTATATATGGTTTTGGCATTAGTTTTACTAAAAAACAATGCTAACACTGCTGATTAATCTCTTTATGGTGTTGGTTTTTTTAAAAAACTGATATCATAAAAAAATTGTGCCGATTTTCACAAAAACTGATGCCAAAACTTTTTTTATTGGTCTCTTAGACATCGGTTTTGGTAATAACCAATTCCAAAAACATTTTAAAATTATTTAGGATCAGGAAACCCTCATTTTTTTGGATCTACAAAACCTCTCTCCCGACTCACGATAACTCCCTCCTGACTCACAACAACTCTGAAGGCAACCCAGTGATCCCTAACAACCATTACTATTGATTTTCTTCAATTTTCATGATATGTGATCTCTATTATTCAACCTATACCAATGTTTTATCATTCACCAAATTAATTTTTCCTTAGAAACCTATTTCATTCCATCATTCAACCATGGTTTGATTTTAAATTTTTGTTCATCTTTATTGTTCGTTTTTATAATAATTTTTGTATAGATCTTGTAGTGTTTATTATTCCAACACATTCAAGGGAGAAATGTTTAGATTAAGGATCCATTTTCCTTATTGAACTCTGATTTTTGTAAGTTTTTTAAAAATTTTGAGATAAATTATTTATCATTTAATTATATTTTTGAGTTGTTTTAATTATTAGTTTTCATTTTATTATGATTTATAAATGTTGTTGTAATTGTTTTTATCTTGGAAAAAAAATATTTGTTGAAATTATAAAATGGTATTGATGATATTATACAATGAAAAATGATATATAGTGTCATCATTCATTAAATAAATGGGAATCACATGTAATTAATCCATATTTTTCACCCATTAAATTAATGTAATCTTCCATACTTTTGACACATGCAACACTAAACTAATGTAAAAACTATGTAAAATAAACTAATAAATGTTAGATGATTGAAAATAATTAAATTATAATACCAATAAAACACATGTATATAATATGAAAATAAAATGTTTACTATTTTTAAATGTGTTTCATATCTCATGTTTCCTATCTTATTATCAGTAGTTTTTATTAAATGTATTTTTGTGTGCAATTTATTTGTTTATATATATATATTTAAATATTTATTTGTTTTAATATATTCACCGATTATATTATGATATTAGATATTGAATGGATTGTAATTGGATAAATTTACAATGAACCACTAGTGAATATGTAAAAGGAGTTGATGAATTCTTGGAATTTGTTAAATGAAATATTCAAAACATTGATTTGATTTTCTATCCATGTGTGAAGTGTTTGAATATGAGAAAGTTAAACTCTAGATAAATCAATGATCATCTCATTTGTTATGATTTTATCCTTAATTATACATGTTGGATTTGGCATGGAGAAATAACTGAAAATTCAAAATCCAATGTTGATGAAAATATTCATAATAAGGTAGAGGATCGTATTGAAGAATTAATTCATGATTTAGGTGTTGAAAGAATCGAAAAAAAATAAACTGTTGAATGAATGTATAGAGATTATGAGAAACCATTATTCCCAAGTTACAGTAAATATATAGTGTTATTAGCAGTTTTGAGATTAGTTAACTTGAAATTTAGAAATGGGTGGAGTGACAAAAGTTTCTCCAACTTACTTGAGCTTTTAAAAGAGATACTTCCAGAAGGAAATAGGCTTCCAGATTCAAATTATGAGGCAAAGAAAATATTATTCCTAATGGGATTGGGGTATAAAAAGATACATTCTTCCTCCAACTATTGTGTATTGTATTGGAAAGAATATGAATATTTATTAAGATGTTCTACATGTGGGATATCATGCTATAAGATGGATAAAAAATTCAACTCAGATTCATTCTCAGGTACTAATATCTAACCTCATGGGAAATTAATTTTTTTACTTTCTAATGATATCATCCAATAATTCTACAATTCTAATAATTAAACGATGATTCATTCCTAGGTACAAGAATTGTAACACCCCAAGTTTTTCTAAAAATAAATAGAAATAAATGGAATTTTGTTTTAAGTAGATATTTTTAACTATCCTTTAAAACATAACTTTTCCACTTCTATGTTTTGAATTTCAAGAAACTGTCATATAATATTGTGTTCAGTGTGTTATTTGGAGTCTTTTGGAACCAAGTTGTTTTTTGGTGAATAGTAGCATACCCTTATGAATAGTAATATGAATAGAAATATGACCCTAATAAACATTAAATTTTATTATTATTTTATTTTCTTAAGTCTTTATGACAATAACATCTTGGTTAATTTTTCATCGCGATATAGAAGTAGTTAAAGAATTAGAATTGTTAATTTTTGAATTAATTATGATTTTATATAAAAATTAATCTAAAAATATTTTAAAAAATATTTTTAGGAAATTGACTTAAATTTTGAAATCTACATGTCGATAAATGGTTAGGGAGAATTTTTGGAATTTTTCTGAAACAATCAATTTTTCGGTGAATAGTAAAAAATACAGTTTTTAATTTCGGTGTGTTAATGACATCATTAATGATATAATAATTAATTCATAAATCTGGTCGACTTTTGTATAGTTAAATAAGATGTGAGGTGTCCCAAGTGGCTTATACCATGGGAAAATACCATGGTCAAGCCCATGGTTTTGAAAGTACCACCCATGAGGTGTCCCTTGGAAATTATTAAAATATTCCCTTACTTTTACTATAAATACCAACCCATTCCTTCATTAAAATCATTACCAATTCTCCTTAAAAGAATATCTTGACACCTTACCTTCATATTAGTCCTCACAAGGTTTCCTCAAAACCCCAAGGTCCCAACCTTCAAGTTCTAAGGGTTACTCTACATGTTAAGAAAATTCTCAATTTTCTTCTTTTTCTATTCAAGTTCTCTTTTATGTGGTATAACATTCAAGTTTCCATACCATGTTCTTATTTCCTTCTTATTATTGATACAATATATATTATGATTCATTTATATATTGGTGACCCTTGTCCCCTTTATTTTTAATATTTTCTAAAATCATGTTTTGTAGCCGTTAGGTTGCCGAATTTTTGTAAGATATTTCTCAATTATTCTTTTATTTTGAGTTCCTTTCTCAATTTTTCTTCATCTCTTCTTATCCAAGAAGAATGAAATCTCTAGATTAATTTATATTATGTATTTTCACATTTTCATGGAAAATTGATCATCATTATTCTCCTTCTCTCCCACTTATTCAAGGAATTAAAACATTGTCCGTGATGTGTCGAATTACCGACATCGTGGATGATGTGATTTCAATTTTCATTAACTCTTTCAAGTCTGGTCATGAAACCATTTTTATGGTTGAACCAGGTTATAATATATGTATTATTTCTCATCCTTGGTTCTTGAATTCTTTTTTACTCATGGTTTTAATTTATAAAACTAAATGAGGTCATTTTTATCAAAGAACCACTAAAATTATCTAAATGAACATCATTAATGTTCTAAATTATGGATCATCCTCATGTAATAATTCAAAATGATAAATGGAATAATTTGTGTTACTGGATATATGTAAATACTACTCCATTCCACTTCTAGATTTTCACTTCCAATCGACAAGAATGTCCACCATGAACCAATCATAGAAACCATGTAAGGAACTCACCCAAAAACAGTGCAAGGAGAAAAATACTAACAATTAAAGGGAGAAATGATGATATGAAATGATAATATAATATGTTATAAACATGAAAATGTTTCTTTAAAATACTAATAACACTCTTTCAACCATTATACAGGTAGTTTAAAAAAGTTTCAATTAAGACAAAACCGAGGTAAGGGAATTCTTAACCCGATTTCCATTCTTTGGGTTAACCTTCCACTTCATTATTTATGTGCTATTTAAATTTTTTGTGTGATGGTTTATTTTTATATTATGTTTTATTATGTTTATTTACAGTATATATCCATACTAAATCAACTCTATTAAGTCTCTATTCAATTGTATGATATTTATAAGGGGATTTTCTTTAAAAATCTTCTTTTTAAATTCGGTTTTACGAAATTCCAAAGTAATGTTTTTATGGAATTATTCATGTTGTATGATTATTTTTTTGTTATTGAGAATTATTTATGATCAAGGGTGGGACCTATATTTCTCTTTAATTCATTGGGTATGAGTAAGTTGGAGGTCAGTCGTATGGTTACTCCAAGTGTAACTGTGATGGTTACACAAAGTAAGGTAGCCATGAGGGTTACAAATTATAAGGTAGCCAAGAATGGTTACAAGATTATGTAAGTAATTCCCCAAGATAAATTTATGATTATATTTATTTTATCATGTTTGTGTGGATCTTGTGTAAATATCATATTACACTAAGTAAGTATATATGTGTTACAAGAATGTATTTTGAAAATGTTTTCATACGTTACTAGTATTCATGGACTAATGTGCTATTTCCTTCTTTTTCATCCCTTACTGAGATTTTGTGCTCATCCCAAGTTTTTATATGATTTTCAAAGGTTAATGGATTTGTAATACAAGGAATGAAGCCATGTTAAATGTTTAATAATTTTCAAGGAGTCTTTTTTTAAGTTTTAATGTTTTATATTTTGGAAAAATGGAAACTGTTTTTATGGTATCCAATCTGTAATAATGTGTAATGTTATGAATGTATTGTCCTATTTCTCTAAAGCTATAAACTAGAAAAGATACTGAATGTAAAAGGAAGTTTTTTCTTGACTAAATTCAATATTATGTATGTAATAAGGCCAGGTCCTTATAGTTTGTATCAGAGGAGGGTTTAGATAACTTTAGGGGTTAGGGTGATGTTAATAGAATGACATAAATGATTTTCACTCTATGTTAAATTTGAAATGTTTTAGCATTTAAAGATTACCATGTTGCTTCATATAATACATGTTTGTTCAAAATGGTTGTCCGTAGAAGGAATAGGGATGCTAAAGAGGAGAGGCACCGACATAATGACATCCTTCTAGAACTACAGCCCGGAATGGTAGGGATTGGAACTGAGCAGTGTGTGACAGTAATGGATCAGCTAATGCAGGAAATAAATGGTGGTGTAATCCATGCAAGAGAAATAATAGAGGTACCACAATGGAACATGACAATAGTGTAACATTTTATGAGACAATATCCTCCTGCATTCAACGGATCTTCTGACCCAGTAGCAGCTGAATGATGGATCAAAGCCCTTGAAAAGATATTCGATGTTATGGGATGTTCAGAAAATACAAAGGTAAGTCTTTCCATTTATCATTTTGAAGGGGAAGCTGATCAGTGGTGGTCAATGGTAAGGAATATCAGGGGTAGAGAGGATTTTGATGCCTTAGAGTGGGATGAATTTAAAAGTCTTTTCCTTGAAAAATATTTTCCTAAGGTGTTGAAAATTAGAATTCAGAATCAATTCCTTGAATTCAAATATAAGGAGGAAGATTCAGTGGCTGTGTATGAAACTAACTTCACCCGACTGGCGAGGTATGCTCTAAATTTTATTCTGGATCTCGATAGAAAAATCAACCACTTTTACTTAGGATTGAAGCCAAGGTATTTAAGGGCGTTGGCCTCTCATGAATTCCAAAGTTATGAGAAACTTGTCCAATCCGTTGGGAGGGTAGAGATGGAGTTTGCTGATGATCATGTTCATTTTGGAAACAAAGAGAAGAAGAGGTCCAGTTGGAAAGAAATGGGTAATAATCAACCAAAGAAATCGGATGGTAAGAAAATCCAATATCCAGTTTGTGAAAAGTTTGGCAAGAAAAACTCTGGGGAATGTCTTAAAAAAACTGGGAAGTGTTTTAAATGTGGTAAGTTTGGACATATGGCCCAAGATTACAATGAAAATGATCCTAATACTAATCCTGAAAAAAATACTGTAAAGTGTTTTAAATGTGGTGAGATGGGTCATTATGCAAATGCCTTCCCAAAGAGAGATCTGAATGATGCAAAGAAGCTATACTACAAGCAGAAAGGTGTAGTGAGATCCTTTGAGACTACGTCAGCAGATGTCAGGCCATCCAATGAAGTTGTATCAGGTAATTTGTTTGTTCACTCAGATTTTGCTAAAGTTTTGTTTGATACGGGGTCTACACATTCCTCCATCTCTGAGAAATTTTCTGGTAAATTGAAAATATCACCTCAACAAATGAGTCCCGAACTTATTGTTAAAACACCAGGGGGAAATGTTATAGAAAAGAGGAATTATAAGAATATTTTTATTATGGTCTGTGGAAAGACTTTACCTACAAACCTTGTTGTATTACCCTTAGTTAAGTTCGATGTTATTCTAGGGATGGACTGGCTTTCTGATTATCATACTAAGATTTACTGTAGAGCTAAAGAAGTTGTTTTTCAGAAATAATTCCAGTTTTTATACAAGAATGAACCCATAAAATTGATAATATCAGGAAGCTAAGAAACCATTGAAAGATGGAAATTAAAGTTATCTTGCTCATATTGTTGAAAACAAGGGAAATATTAAAATTAATGATGTGCCAGTGGTAAATGAATTCCTTGATATTTTTCCTGATGAGTCACTCGGTGTCATACCTAATCGAGAAGTTGAATTCACAATTGACTTAGTTCCTGATGCTAAGCCAATTTCAAAACCCCCATATCGTATGGCTCCAATAGAACTTCTTGAATTGAAAAATCAGTTGCAGGATTTTCTTGACAAAGGCTTCATTAATCCTAGCACTTCACCATGGGGAGCCCTGCTTTGTTTCTTAAAAAGAAATATGGTTCCATGAGACTTTTCATTGATTATAGAGCCTCGAATAACATCACTATTAAAAACAAGTATCCTTTGCCTCATATCAATGACTTATTTGATCAGCTCCAGGGAGCTCAGTACTTTTCCAAGATTGACTTGAGATCTGGATACCATCAGCTGAAGGTGAAGGAGTATGACATCCCTAAAATAACCTTTCATACTAGATATGTTCATTATGAATTTGTTGTTATGTCATTTGGATTAACTAATTCACCTGTTTTATTCATGAATCTTATTAATAGAGTATTTTATGAGTTCTTGGATAAGTTTTTGGTTGTATTTATTGATGACAATATAGTATTTTCTAAAAATAAAGAGGAGCATGAAAAATATCTAAGGGTTGTTTTAAAAACATTAAAAGAAAAAAGCTATATGGAAAATTCATCAAGTGTGATTTTTGGTTGCAACAAATTTCTTTTCTAGGGAAAATTGTAAATAAGGATGGAATAAAAGTTGATCCTATGAAAACAAAAGTAGTTGATGAATGGAAAAAACCCACAAATGTTATAGAGATTCGTAGTTTTCTTGGGTTAGCAGGTTATTACCGATGGTTTGTTAAGAACTTTACACAGTTATCTAGCCCGATAACTAAGTTAACACGAAAGGGGTTAAATTTTTTTTGGACATAGGAATGTGATGTTTGTTTTCAGGAACTGAAGAAAAGATTGTTGAATGCTCCAGTTTTGGCCTTACCTTCCCGAAATGGTGAGTTTGTCATCTACATTGATGCTTCTTTGAAGGTACATGGTTGTGTTTTGATGTAGAATGATCAGGAAATTTCCTATGCTTTGAGACAACTTAAACCTCATGAGATAAATTATCCCACACATGATTTGGAATTGGAAGCTATGGTTTTTGATTTGAAAATTTGTAGGCATCATCTATACAGAACCAAATGTCAAATATATACTGACCATAAATTCTAAAGTATATATTCACTCAGAAGGAATTAAACATGAGGAAGAGAAGATGGATTGAAATGATAAAGAATTATGACTGAAGGATAAATTACCAACCTAGGAAATAAAACAAATTAGTAGATGCCTTAAGTCAGAAATATCATGCATCATTAACCATGTTATTTTTGGAACATGATCCCTTGATTAATGATTTGATGAATTTTGGCTTAGAAGTTGTTGGTGCAGGGAATACCTCTGTTTTGTTTCAGGTTTTAGTTCAGTCTTCGTCATTATAAAGAATTAAGAAAGCGCAGAAGGAAGACCGTGAGCTACAGAAAAAGGTATAATTGGTTAAAATGGGTAAGTTTCTAGAATTTAACCTCGACAAAGATTCTATTTTAAGATTTGGAAAACAGTTGTGTGTGACTAGTGATTCTCAGTTGAAGAAAGATTTTTTGTGCAAAGCTCATAGTTCTCCATTTTCTGTTCATCCTGGCAGTACTAAGATGTACAAAGACCTTCGGGAGTATTATTGTTGGGATGGAATGAAAAGAGATATTGCTTATTTTACCATGAAATTTTTGACGTGTCAACAGGTTAAAGTAGAGCGGAAGTTACCGAAAGGGGATGCTTCATCCTTTTCCAGTGCCAGAGTGGAAATGGGGGAATGTATGCATGGACTTTGTGGTGGTACTAACAAATAATTCTCAAGGTAACAATGTGATTTGGGTTATTGTTGATCGGATAACAAAGTCTACAAATTTTCTTTTTATTCGAGATACAATGACTTTGGATCAGCATTATCAATTGTACCTCAAGGAGATTGTCAAGATGCATAGAGTTCCTATTTCCATTGTATCTGATTGAGATCCCAAGTTCACTTATAACTTTTTGAAGGGACTTCAGAAGTCGTTGGGCATAGAGTTAAATTTTAGTATAGCTTTTCATCCTCAATCAGATGAGTAGTCAGAAAAAACAATTCAAACTTTGGAGGATATGCTTCGAGCTTGTTCAATGGACTATCAGGGAAGTTGGGATCATCATCTTTATTTAGTTGAGTTTTCCTATAATAACAATTTTCATTCTAGTATTCAGATGGCACATTTTGAGGCCTTGTATGGGAAGTGGTGTTAAACTCCAGCATTTTGGGATGAAGTCGGTGAAAGAAAGTTGATGGGGCCAGAATTAGTAGAAGAAGCGGATGAGAAAGTGGGGATGATCCATCAGCACATGAGGACAACTCAGAGCAGGAATAAAATTTATGCAGATAATAGAAGAAAAGACTTCTCTTTCGAGGTAGGTGACCATGTTTTCTTTAAAATCTCTCCTTGGAAAAGTGTGATGCATTTTGGTAAAAAAGGGAAGCTAAGCCCATGATTCATCGATCCTTTTGAAATGTTGGAGAAAGTTGGAATAGTTGCATACCGCATAGCTTTGCCTCTGAGTTTGTTTCAGGAACACAATGTTTTTCATGTTTCGATGTTGAGGAAGTACGTTCCAAATTAATCACATGTCTTGAGCCCAGAAGCAGTTTAGCTAGAAGAGAACCTTTCTTATGAAGAGAAACCAGTTCAGATTCTTGATCGAAGGGAACAGGTATTGTGGAATAAGGTAATCCACCAGGTAATGGTTTTGTGGAGAAACCAAATGTTTTAAGAAGCAACATGGGAGTCTAAAAATGCTATGAGGGAAAAGTACCCTTAGTTGTTTAATAAGTAAATAAAATTTCGAGGAGACAATTTCCAGAAGGAGGGGATAATGTAACACCCCATGTTTTTCCTAAAATAAATAGAAATAAATGGAACTTTGTTTTAAGTAGATATTTTTAACTATCCCTTAAAACATAACTTTTCCACTTTTATGTTTTGAATTTCAAGAAACTATCATCTACAATTATGTTGAGTACGTTATTTGGAGTATTTTGGAACCAACTTGTTTTTTTGGTGAATAGTAACATACCCTTATGAATAGTAATATGAATAGTAGTATGAACCTAATGATTATTAAATTTTATTATTATTTTATTTTCTTAAGGCTTTAAGATAATAACATCTTGGTTAATTTTTCATCGCGATATAGAAGTAGTTATAGAATTAGAATTATTAATTTTTCAATTAAGTATTCTTTTATTTAAAAATTAAATTAAAAATATTTAAAAAAATATTTTTAAAAAATGGAATTCATTTTTGAAATGTACATATAGATAAATGGTTAGGGTTAATTTTGGTAATTTTTCTAAAACAGTTGATTTTTTAGTGAATAGTAAAAAATACAGTTTTTAATTTCGATGTGTTAATGACATCATTAATGATATAATAATGATGTAATAAATCTGGTAGACTTGTGTATAGTTAAATAATATGTGATGTGTCCCAAGTGTCTTATACCATATAAAAATACCATGGGAAAGCCCATGGTTTTGAAAATACCACCCATGAGGCGTCCCTTGGAAATTATTAAAACATTCCCTTACTTTTCCTATAAATACCAACCAATTCCTTCATTAACTTCATTACCAATTCTCCCTAAATGAATATCTAACCTCCTTACCCTCATATTATTCCTCCCAAGGTTTCCCAAAAACCCCAAGGTCCCAACCTTCAAGTTCTAAGGGTTACTCTACAAGGTAAGAAAATTCTTATTTTTTTCTTTTTCTATTCAAGTTCTATTTTATGTGGTATAACATTCAAGTTTCCATACCATGTTCTTATTTCCTTTGATATAATCTATATTATTATTCATTTATGTATGGGTGACCCTTTTCCCCTCTATTTTTAATATTTTCTAAAACCATGTTGTGTAGTCGTTAGGCTGCCTAATTTTGTAAGAGATTTCTCAATTATTCTTTTATTTTGAGTTCCTTTATCATTTTTTCTTCATCTTTTATTATCCAAGAGTAATGAAATATCCAGAATCATTTATATTCTGAATTTTCTCATGTTCATGCTAAATTTATCATCATTCTTCTTCTTCTCTCCCACTTATTCAAGGAATTAAAACATTGTTCGTGATGTGTTGAATTACCGACATCATGGACAATGTGATTTCAATTTTCATTAACTATTTAAAGTCTGGTCATGAAACCATTTTTATGGTTGAACCAGATTATAATATATGTCTTATGTCTCATCCTTGGTTCTGAAATTATTTTGTACTCATGGTTTTAATTTATAAAATGAAATGAGGTCATTTTTATCAAAGAACCACTAAAATAATCTAAACAAACATCATTAATGTTCTAACTTATGAATCATCTTCATGTAATAATTAAAAATGATAAATGGTATAATTTATGTTACTGGATATATTTAAATACTAATCGATTCCAATTATATAGTTTCACTTCCAATCGACAAGAATGTCCACCCTGAACCAATCATAGAAACCATGTAAGGAACTCACCGAAAAACAGTGTAAGGAGAAAAATACTAACAATTAAAGGGTAAAATTATGATATGAAATGATAATTTAAGATTTTATAACCATGAAAATGTTTCTTTAAAATACTAATAAAACTCTTTTAACCATTATACAGGAAGTTTAAACTAGTTTTAAGTAATACAAACCCGAGGTAAGGGAATTCTAAACCTGGTTTCCATTCTTTGGGTTAACCTTTTACTTCATTATTTATGTGCTATTTAAATTGTTTCTGTGATGGGTTCTGTTTATATTATGTTTTATTATGTGTATTTACAGTATATATACATACTCCATCTACTCTATTAATTCTCTCTTCAATTTTATGATATTTATAAGGGGATTTTCTTTAAAAATATTCTTTTTAAATTCGGTTTTACGAAATTCCAAAGTAATGTTTTTATGGAATTATTCATGTTGTATGATTATGTTTTGGTTCTTGGGGATTATTTATGATGAAGGTTAGGACCTATATTTCCCTCCAATGCATTGGGTATGAGTAAGTTGGAGGTCAGCCATATGGTTACTCCAAGTGTAACTGCGATGGTTACACAAAGTAAGGTAGCCGTGACAGTTACAAATTATAAGGTAGCCAAGAATGGTTACAAGATTATGTAAGTAATTCCCCAAGATACCTTTATGATTATATTTATTTTCTCATGTTTTTTGGATATTGTGTAAATCTCATGTTACACTAAGTAATTATATATGGGTGACAAGCATGTCTTTTGAAAATGTTTTCATACATTACGAGTATTCATGGAATAATGTGCTCTTTCCTTTTTTTTTCATAACTTACTGATCTTTTGTGCTCATCACAAGTTTTTATATGATTTTCATAGGTTAATGGATGTGTAATACAAGGAAGGAATACATGTTAAATATTTAATAATCTTCAAGGAGTATTTTTTTAAGTTTTAATGTTTTATATTTTTGAAAAATGGAAACTGTTTTTATGGTATCCACTCTGTAATAATGTGTAATGTTATGAATATATTGTCCTATTTCTCTAAATCTCTAAACATGATAATATCATCAATGTAAAAGGAAGTTTTTTCTTGACTAAATTCAAGATTATTTATGTAATAAGGTTGGGTCCTTATAATAATCATATATCCTACTAAATAAATTTGGTACCTTCCAATAATTCCTCATTTGAAGCGTCCATATTCAAATTCAATTGATGAAAAAAGGTTAAGATGGAATTAATATGAGCACATCTATGATGGTAACTTATGTTTCCCTGATGATTCACCATAGTGGGAGAGATTTTATGAACGATTTCATGATTTTGGATGTGAAGTTAGAAATCTCATAATGGGATTGTGTACTGATGGAATGAATCCATATCGGAGTCTAAGTAGCCAACATAGTGATGTACTATTTTTTTGGTAGTTTACAAATTTTCCCCACATCTATGTATTAAGAGAAAATATTTTATGATGATATTGATGTTTTTTTGGGAAAAAATATCAAGGAAATTATATTGATGTGTATCTTTCACCATTGATTGATGATTTGAAACTACTATGGGAGACATGTGTTAAATTTTTCAATTCATACAAGAAATATTATTTTCTTTTGCATGCTATGATAATGTTCACTATAAATGACTTTACTATATATGGAAACTTATCTAGATACAGTGGTAAGGGACATAAATCATGTCCAATTTGTGAAGAAGAGACTTCTTATTATCAATTACAGAATGGAAGAAAGACAATGTACTTGGGACATCGAAGATTTTTTTTCCAATTGATCATCCTTATCATAGATTGAAAAAATCATTCAATGGTTTATAGGAATATAACCTTCCCCCTTGAACATTTTCAGTTGAAGAATATTATAAGGTGAAAAGTATTGACTTGACTTTTGAAAATAAAAGAAGTTCTAGTCTTCAAAATAAATATCTAGAAGAAACAGTCTATCTTTTTTAAACTACCTTATTAGAGATATTTAGATGTAAAACATAACATCGATGTTATGCATGTTGAGAAAAACATATGTGAATGTTTTATTGGAACTTTGTTAGATGTAAAAGGAAAAGAAAAATATGGATTTCATGCAATATTTTACTTGATTTCAATGGGAATACATTTGGAGTTAGCTCTCACTATGAAAGGAAATAAAACATATTTACCTCTGGCTTATCACACATTAAGTTATATTAAGAAGATGAATTTTTGTCAGTGACTTCATGGTATTAAAGTACCCAATGGCTATTTTTCAAATGCGAATAATTTGGTGTCATTGAATAATTTTAAATTAATTGGTATGAAATCTCATGATTGTCATGTATTGATATAAAAAATTCTACCAGGCACACTACATGGTATATTGTCAACAACTGTCAGAAAGAATATCATCTCGTTATGTAATTTTTTCAAATCCATTTGTAGCAAAGTCATTGATCCAAATTTGTTAGATGTGTTGGATAATGAAGGATATCTTATTCTTTTTCAACTAGAAATTTATTTCTCACATACATTTTTTGATATAATGGTTCATCTGGTGATTGATTTGTGTGTGAAATAAGAACATGTGGTCTTGTTTATTTATGATGGATATATCCTTTTGAAAGATATATGAAAATTTTAAAGGGATATGTTAAAATACTTATCAACTGGAGGCCTTTATAATTCATAAATTTTTATCGGAATAGGTGATTGAGTTATTTATTGATTATTTGTATGAAGTGAAGCATATTGTTTTCCCTATATCTCGAAATATGGCAGTTGATAGTGAAGGTAGATGAATTTGAGGCTTAATGTTAAAGATCATTCAACGTGATGAAGTGATGTAGGAACATTTATACATTTTGAACATAAAATATGAGGTGGAATCATATATATCATCACATATTATAGAATTAAAAGTTACGATATCTAAAAAGAAATGAAAATTGGTTGATGATTGATCATAAAAAGACATTTGTTTCATGGTTGAAAGAGAAAGTCATCACAAATATATCTCCATTAGAAACATTGAAATGGTTGGTATGGAGACATATCTTAATGTGATCACATGGTCTAGTTTTAATATTAATGGGTACACATTTTACACAAAGAAGTTGGATGATAAGAGTACCATTCAAAATAGTGTTGTAATGGTCATCACTGATGTGCTACATTTTTTGAGTGAAAAAGATAAAAACCCAATTTCTACATCAACTCCATATTTTGGAGTTCTTGAAGACATATGGGAATTTATCGTATTAAATTTTGAGTCATCGTGTTTAAGTGTAATTGTGTTTCAAGTAATAGTGGTGGTAAAAATGATAAATATGGTTTTAAACTAGTTGATTTGAAAATATTTAGTTGTAATGAGGATCCATTTATCATAGCCACTCATGAAAAGAAAATATTTTATGTCATCATTCCATCGAATGACCAGTGATCCATCGTTTTTCAAGGGAAAATAATCCATTTGGTTGATGAGGATAACAATGATGTTATTGATTTATATGAGGCTTCTTCATCTATTATATAATTTCTGGATAACAATGTATATAACACAGACATAGTGCATGCAATGTGAAATGATCATGCTAAAGAGATATGGTAAAATACTAATGTACTCTCATAATTTATCTAGTAATTATTTACTTTATTCTTTTTTGAAATTTACAAGTGTAAAAACTATATTATTTAATAACTGTTAGATATTTAATTATATATATTTGTTTATTTATTTGATTTTTTGTGTTAAATTTTGATATTCCACAGTTATGGTTACAAATTTTTTCATTGAAATAACTGATGTACATTATTATATTTTGGTTTAATTTATACATATTAGAACACATTTTCAAACATTGATATTTAAAATTTTTAGATGTTTATGTCTTTTTTGAAGTAATTTTTATATTTAATAGTTCACCTTGCATATTTTTTTGGTCAAGAATCATAACATTATTTTTTAAAAAAATTACACATTCGTGACACTTTTTAACTTACATGTTTCTATTTTTCATTTTTTTTTCTAATTACTTACTTTTCTAATAATATTTAGGTACACAAGAATTTCACTACATTTTCCTATTACAATGATATATACAGATACAAAGACAGCTCAACATCTACCGAGGTGTTTTTATTTTTTCATATTATTAAATATCTAGAAATATAATTATCTAATGAAAGATAAATTTTAATTTTAAAAAAAAAATTGTAGGCCTTCTGATGAGACTTCAGCTGGGGAGTTATCTGTATTTAGTACTCAGAAATCAAATCCTTGAGTTGGTAAACATGGTATTACATGTTTACCAAAACTATCACTTTATCATGGAGAGGAGCAATTACATATTCATTTTGATGATAATAATAATGAAACTGGCCCAAATTAAATGCAATTTATTAGCTATATCAGCTTGCATAGACGTTGCAGGATAATAATTTTATATCCTGATTGGAAGTCTATCAACAAGATGGTGATAGATCATATTTGGGAGGCCATGAAGGTAAAATATCTCAATTGATTTATTTTGTCACATTTTTTGAATATGATATATTTTAAATCACTAATATTTAATTTATGAAACTATAGATGACATTCAATTTTGAAGAAACAAAAGAAGTTAAGAAAAGATGACTTACTTGAGTGGTGGTTTTATGGAGAGATTTCATAACGAAGTTGAAAACAATTATGTGTTTAGAAAGAGAAAAAATGAAAGCCCATTCCTCAACTATCCATTTTTAGATGAAGATACATGGAAGAATTTTTTTTCCACTCGACATGATGAAACATTTCACATATGATAATTATATTATATTATTTTTTAAATTTCTTATATATGTACCTAATTACTTATTAGTTTACATTTTATGTAAAAGGACTCCAAGAAATCCCATCAAGACATTCAATTGCATAATGTTTACCCTCATACTTTATCACATGGAGTGTATCATTTATTTGAGAAAAAATGATTTAGGAAAAGTTTGAAGCTCTAAGAGCTCACTCCACTAGTGGTTCTAATGAGGTCTAATTCGGTCCTTCATCTCCACCCCACCATGAGAAATGGAAAAGAGTGAGAAGAATACAAAATGAATAGTATCTTATAGAGAAAGCTAAGGAAGTATCTAAAATAATTGAAAGTAAATAATTATTATTTTTCATGATTTTTTGTAATTTATAAATTAAAAACAGTAATATTCCATTTTTATTTTTCATTTCAAGATGAACTTTAAGAGAAATAGACACATGGAACTTTTATCCATGAGGGTAGGATGGAAATCCTAGCCACTACATTAGGAAATCCAGAACACCCTAGCCTCATAAGAGGATATGAGGTGAGTGTTAGTATTCGAAAAGTTTTTGGTCATCAAAGTAAACAATCAAGAGACCTAAAAATTTAATCCTTCAAAGATCAATTGAAATATATGAAACAACCCATGGGTGATAAAATTCAAACTATTGTGAGACATGCTATATTATAAAAAATGATGGGAAAATCATAGTTTGCATAGCCTTCCCAGCCTATCTACTCAAATCCTCCACCTCCTCATTCGGACCCGACCTTATACTGTGAGTTGTATGTAGAAGATCCTAATGTACATATTGTAGTGTTTGGAGTCATGAATTTTTTGGGGGGTTCTGTACATATTCATCCTATTTAGATGGGTCGGGTTAGAGTATCGATAAATTATATTATTGATCCTACTACTCTACTACCATTCCCTACCATGGAGATTTCCAAAGTTGGGGATTGTATGGGTCATTTTTTACTTTGTCCATCTACCCTTTTTCATCATATTTCATATGAGGTATTTTTTTAAATATTAATTACATATGATTAAAAATTACCTATAATTTTTTCTGACATTTAACTTATAGAGGATTATTTGAAATCCAAAGAAATGGCAGAAAGGAAACAAAAGGTTTAGGACAAATAACTGTAGACACTTTAGATATTTCTGATGGGATAAAAATATTATTTCAGATTTCTTCTTCCTTGGATAATATCCATGAGTTTAGGATTTCATTTGATATATGTGGAAGAGACTATCCATTGTGAATATTCCACAAAGATATCATGGATCTAATTGATTTAAAGATCTCACCATGAATGTGTTACAATTTCTTCCATGTTAGTAAATTAACCTTTTGATTTTTTTAATTATAGATGATTTAAATTGACTAACTATATTACTTTTTTAATTAGGTATCTACTCATGATACTTTTTAAAAATGACATCACAAGTGTTTATGGTTTCATAGATCCAGAATATATTTCAATGGATGTGAAATATATGTCGACTGAAAATAGAGTGGCATATATATGTGAGAGGTTATCAATGATGAATATTGGGTGTTGGTTTATGTCATTTCTTAATGGGTCATAGAAGAAACATAATTATGAACTAATGTTCATTATAATGTCATTAAATTTGAACTTTTTGTATTGTAGGGGGAATTGGATGTTAGGCGTATTCTGCCCAAGTGAAAACACATTATATTGGTTTTTCTCTTTATTAAGTGGTGTTTGTATAAAATTCTCCACCTTGTTAGAAAAGTAAGTTTTTTTTTTGTTTTTTATATACTCATTATGTTTAATTTTCATTTTTTATACATGTATTATTAGTTTTTATGTATCAAAATGCAGGTCATCGAAAAAATTTAACAAAGATCACTTTTCAATACATAATCCAAATGCAATCAAATATGTGAAAGTAAATGTAATTATTTTTTATATTAGATATTATTTTGATTTTTGATATATATATATATATGCATATATATTGGTTTTTATTATCAAGTTATTGTTTTATTAACTGCTGTGTTATTTTTAACAATGATGTGTCGAATGTGGTTATTATGTTCTATGATTTATTTATGAGATAATCACAACTAGGATAATGATAGATTATGATGAGGTTATTCATATTAATTATTTTATATTTTTAGTCATAGTATTCTATTTTTTAATCTTATAACATTCAACATCATTGTAGACATTCAATGATGTTGATTCGTATACGCAAGAAGATCTTAACCATCTTCGATCTTTGTTTGTGAAATACTTTTTTAGTATGATTAGGATTTAAGGTATGTATATTCTTATGTTTCTGATTATTATTACATTTTACTAATAAAATATATTCAAAAAACTTATAATTATTTTGTTATAATAGGTGTTTGAATGTAATGATATCAAAAAAATGCATCATCAGTAACCAAAAATCATCATGTTGTAAATTTCAGGTATGTATTTTTTAATTATACTTTATAATACAAGTGCATAGATAATTTTTTGGTTAACTGGATAAAACTATCTATTTTTTGTATATTTTTAGTCAATGTTACATGATGTTTGATTATTGTATACTGGTTTTTTATTATAGGAACTGTGATTATTATGGGGATGTAATATTCAGATATTTATAATTATTTTTTAAATTTTGGAATTACTTTTTATTGAAACCAACACTGAATCATCAAAATAAAATTACATGGTTTTCATCATCAATTTTCATGAAAACCGATTATGAAAACAAAACCTAAAACACTTTTTGTCTTGGTTTTTGGAATCAGATTCCTATAAAACCCAATGCCTAAAATCAAACCAAAAACTGTTTCCAGCATCGGTTTATGCATAAGCTGATGCCAAAAATTAAGTACAATATCATTTTCATCATCAGTTTTTAGAAAACAGATGCTGAAAACCTTATTTTTTTACATCACCTGTAAAGACATCAGTTAAAAACTGATATCTAAATTGAAAAAAAAACGATGTTAAATCATCTTTTTTCACTAGTTCCTCTACTCACTTCCATCAACTAGTATGATATTCCTCCCTATGATACCAAAAATCAATGTATATGTCCTCCCCTAACCACCACCAATAAATGTAGAGGTCCTCTCTACACCACCACCAACCAATGCAGAGGTCCTACCCATGCAGAAGACATGACATACTTCATAGAACTATCCTAGGGTAGGAGAGAGAATTCCCACTATGGGGGTCATTCCCACGTTGCAGGCTGCAACCCAAATGGGGGAAACTCAAGTGACTCTCAGTAGTACTTGCTTAGTTAAATCACATGCCATCATAAGCAGAACCTGGAAAGTTTCATGTTATCATCGACTCTCAGATCCTGAAATGGTAGATGGCTTAGTGGGGGAACCTTTACCCTAACTACCAGAGTCTAGCGAAGAATCCCAACAATTGAATCTTACGATCTCAAAATACTAGGCCCACAATATCCCCAAATCCAACCATAGGTACCTATAGGTTGAGGATGTTTTGAACTCCTTCCAAAGAATCATAGTGCAACCATCTTCATCTCTACATGTTTCCCTTCTATCTACCTCCATAAAAGAAGTTGTAGAGAGTTTAGGGTCTGGGTTGATTCCCTCAGATGATGGTGAGCACTTCACTGATCCTCAAATGGGAGTTGATTCCCTTGCACATGAGGTAGTGGTAAATACCCCATCCTACATGGGTATGACCTTGAAGTTGGATCTACCTCCAAGAGATGTCCCAACATATAGTAGATATTTGACCTGTGTAGTGCCCCCTCTCCCTATAGAGTATCCTAAAATAAAGTGTGTTTCGATGTCACTATCTTTATCTCATCCTGTATAAATCGGGGCTTGGGCTGACCAATAATAAGACCCTTCCCCAGATAAAGAGGATCTGTGGGAGTTTATGGTCACTTACCATCTATCAGATATGTTCTGGCCACCTATAACTCCAAATTATTTCATACTAAAGTCCCTCACTAAGGTCCAAGTAGTGTGTTTCGGCCATATTATCTAGGAGATTTTTCACCAGCTCTATGATCTGCAGTTGAACTACATAGGGAGCCATGACCACCTCGAAACCATCAACCAGAAGTACAATAAGGTTGAGGTTATAATGATCCCAATATCTCACCATCCTAAGTTGTATGGTTACTTCTAGAAACTCCAACAAACCTTCATTAAGATCCTCATTGTACTCTATTGGGTCATAGAAGAGGCATCTCCATACATGTAGATCAGAGGCTGGGGCAATATATTACCCTCCATTTCATACCTATCCTATGGGAATGACGAGACCTTCAATACATCCCATATTCTAATGATGAAGGTTACCCTTTTATAACCACCATGGTAAATTTCATCACAACCAACTTTCTATAGGATCATAGGAACATGGCTTCTAATGCAGGGCATGATAGGGAAAACCCACCTCAAGGGGTGGAACACTTCTAGGAAGACCCCTCTATTGGAGTCCACACTCATCAATAGAGATATAAATTGGGCATTATAAGTCCCCCCTGTGAGACATTACTACCTTCCCATTGGTATTTTGACAAAGGAAAGGTAAATTTCAAACCCTCTGACCCATCCAAGGTTTCACTAAAACTGGAGTCAGACCCCAGGACATCTACCTTTCATTATGAGCTTGAAGATTATAAAAGGATCACTATTGATCTCATTACTGAGTAGCACCCAAACCCTAACAATTCCATAATGGAACATATTTCTTCTCTAATGGGGCACCTATTCCTCCTCATCCAAAATCCCTAATTTGAACTTGGTAGCCATGTGCACCCGGACAGTAAAAAAGTAGAGGGGTATGGAAAACGACTGAGATATGAGTCACCCACCCCACTTAAGTATTTTGATTATCCAACTCAAGATCAAGGTCATGATTCTCCTCAATTCAATGATCCCATCAATGTGTTGGTGGCCACAAACCCCTTCCAAGATGATGTGATAGATTCTCTTATTTCCTTCCTCAAGGCTCTAGAAACATGATAGGTGGTGGTTCCACCTAAAGAAAATCCATAACCAGCATGAGTGGATCATTTTTGAGTGCCCCTAGAGTTTGATAATCCCATATTAACACCATTTAATGGGATGGGATATCCTCTACAATATCTATCCAACTACTCCTCAAGGTGTGACCCAATTTTGGGGACTCCGGAACAATAGGATACCACCAAGCATGGATGGTTCATCCAAACATTGGAAGGGCTTGCGTTCATCTGGTATAGTCAGTTACCCTTGGGTCTATTACCGATTGAGAGGATCTTCATATAAGGTTTATCTACCAGTTCAGATCCACCACATACAAGATGAGCATCACCAACCTCTTCAAATGAAAATAAAGGCCCATTGAGTGAGTCTCTAACTTCATCACATGATGTAACAGACTCATATACTCATTCAACAAGCCACTATCCTAAGAATAGATTCTCATGATGTGCATAGAGAATTTTAGGAATGAGTTGGTCCCTACCCTCATCTCCCTGAACTAACTGGGTGGATTTTATGAATTCTTTGAAAAGGTTAAGAATCTAGAGGAAGCCTTGAAACAAACTAGAAAATGGTCACATCCATTTCCCATTCCATATCTCATGAGAATACTTATGAAATCAGAGATATCCCCCGCTGTACATTAAGAGGCCCTAAGTTAGTAAACCTACTAGACCCTCTTCTGGACGAGACTCATCAAGTGAAAACCTATCAGGTGCATCCTCATCCAGTATATCCCTGCCAGGAACAACATTTCCAAGTACAGTCTCCTTGATAAGAGAATGTGCCTCCATCCCCCCATCAAGACCAGCCACCCATTATTCCTTTTTCAAAATTAAGAAACAAAACCTATTCCTTCATGTATTTACAAGTCCCAAGATACTTCATTTGTTACCTATAAAAGGGGATCCTAATGTTTCCAAAGTTGATGATACCCCATGAGGTTAGACTCACTAGTTTCTCCAACCATTACCCATAAAAAAAGATCCTCAGAAACACCATCAAATAATTCTTTATGTTCAAATATTAGATATAGAAAAAAGTAGAGCGTGTCCTAGTCAAATATGGTGATGTTTTAGCATAGTGGAACATATCTCCACTGAACCCAATAGTGACATTGAAGTCTCTTATGGGTGGACACAAAACTCCAGTCATAGGACATAGAAGTATGATGAATGGTTGGCTCATAAAGCAGTCTCTCACACTCATATTATTATCTATTACCACTTGAAAAATCTAGAAACTCATGTATTTTTTGGGACTCCTATAACCATTACCTCCAAATATATGTTTCATCCTTCCAAGTCTCAAAATAATAGAAATTTATGACACAAGAGAAATAAGAGTCACATGCCAGTGTTTAATCCACCTCACGCTCTTGGAAAATTTATGCCTCCAAAATTGGGAGATGAACCCATAATTCTCCCATCCATGGACTAATTCACTGATGATGAAAAGGAATATAACTATGTGAATGTTGTTGAGTTTTTGAACCACTTAAAAACACCTGACAATGAGTAACACCATGTGAAACCCCCAGGTACCTCTAGGCAATATCATCGAAGGAGAGGTAGAGGAAATGAGAGCCATAATAATTCTTAGGATTTAACTTTAAACCAATTTATTCATGCTACTAAAATAAAGAAGCAGGTATTACACAAAGATCAAAAAACACATACCTCCTGGTTTGTGTCATTAGGTAAACCCCCATAGATGACTGTATTAGTTAATTGTGCAGCTCAACCATGACCGCACTATGATCAGCCTTGTCTAGCCAAGACTTTACCTCATCTGACCAAAACTCAAAAAAATAGTTGTTCGGTGTAGGCTATCCAGCCAAAATTAGAATATCTCCAGTATTATCTAGGCCCCCGGTGGTTCATCCAATTACATATGTTGTGCCCTCTATTAAAGAATGACCCTCAGTGGAAAAAAATATTCCCATGGAATGGAAATATGATGTGTTGAATCACCTCATTAGAATACCTATGAGGATTTAAATCCTTAAGTGTCTCTACCTATTAAAGGAAATGCAAGATACCCTCACAAAATACTTGAAAATCCCCCTTCAGTTCAAAACTGAAGTAGCTTTCATTGAGGACTACTACACATAGGAGGAGGATCAAGAGGAATGTTGATCCATTATCTTGTTTTTTTTTGGAGAAGTTGAGGGTGTCACCATTCTAGGTAACATGCGTCCACTGTATATCATAGTTTAGTTCAATGGCATGGAAATCCATCACTTCTTAGTCAATACTAGATCCATGATCAACCTCATCAGGATGAAGACACTCCAAGAGTTGGGAATTACATAAGTAGATCTGACTCCCTCCAACCTAATGATTCAGGGGTATTATAAGAGTGAGAAGAAAATACATGGAAAAATTCAAATTAAGTCTCAGTTTGGTGTTCTGATATTAAGCATCAAATTTTTTATAGTCCCACAAGACACTACCTACAATACACTTCTAGGAAGACCCTAGATTAATTTTCATTCCGCATTCCCATCTTCATATCACCAGTACATCAAATACTCCCTTGATGGTCGAGTAGGGGTACTCTAGGGAAATTCATCCCCCTTTGACTCTTATGATTCCCACTACCTAGATGTTGACTAATAAAAAATGGAGGTAAATCAAGTTTATACTGACAAGGTTGAGTGCATAAATTCCCCCAATTATCTAATGACCACTACAGCCAACCCATGGGTAGACTTTAAAGATAGATTTTTATCCCAGTTCATCTTTTAGAGCCCATGATTCTAAACTTGGGGTTGTTTTTTCATCTCTAAGAAAAAGGAGAGCCCACAAACTACCTCATACTCCTACATCGAGCATGTCTGATTGATAACTGAATACCCTAGTCATGTGAAGTACTGAGAAGTTCACCCCATCTCCACTAATCCATGGCATTCCCACATGTTTCACAAATCATGGATGACTCAATGAAGCTTGACTCATCACCATTGCTTTGTTATCAATAATGGACCTCATATCCGGAAACCAGACAAAATTGGATCAAGGAAGACACCAATTAATTAGTAAGGATTTTGTATCTTATAGAGTAGACACCAATACCCCCTAGGTAGATTGGCCTAGAAGAACCACCTCCACCCTATGATTCTCCTATCTCAGACGATGAAGAGGATTTGGAATATGACCCGCCTATATTTAAAGAGGGTGTCTCCACCACTATTGATGAGTTAACCTAGAAAAATCTTGGTACCAAGGAAGATACGAGGCCTTCATTGATTAGCGAAGCCATGTCCCCATAGGATAAATATACGTATGTGTACTTCATGAAACAACATAGTGAAATATTTTCCTAATTATATGATGAGATTCCAGGCCTAGACCCTAAGGTTTCTATTCACTGTTTTGGCCTCCCAGTGAGTCATCATGGGTTGAAACACCCTACTTGAAAGATTCACCCCTATCATAGTTCTATGGTCAAGGAAAAAGTTGAAAATCTTATTAAATTCAACATTTTCAGGGAGGTCTAGTACCCCACATAGCTAGCCAACACTATCCCAGTATGGAATAATAATGGGCATATTAGAGTCTGTATTGAATTCTGGACCTCAATCTCCATTGTTCAAAGGATAATTTTCTCCTTATAGTGATAGAGTTGTTGATTGATGTCACAGATGGATTCCAAGCCATCTCCTTCATGGATGGATACTCTAGATATAATCAGATATGGATGACCCCCAAGGATGAGGATTTCACCACATTTAGGGATCCCCAAGGGACTTTCTGATATCAGGTGATGAATTTTATCTTAAATAATGATGGATACACTTATTAGTGGGACTTGTACCATCTTCTTTAATCTTATTCTTGGTAAATTGTTAGAATGTTATGTGGATGATTTGGTGGTCAAATCCCACCAGTTTCAGGACTATCTCAAGGATATTGAGAAAGTGTTTAGCATATTATACTCTCGATAATTGAAGATAAACCCCTTGAAATGCATGTTTGGGGTCACCTCTAGAAAGTTTATGAACTTTTTCATAAGGTATAGAGGCATCAAGATTGAACCTAAGAATATCAAGGTCATCAATCAAATGACTCACCTAAGAAATCTATGGGAGTTTTGGTGCCTCCAATTCCACCTAGCACGCATATGGTGATTTATTGATAATATAGACGGAATTTTTAATCCCTTATAAAGGATAATGGAAAAAGGAATCATTTACGTGTGGGATAATGAGTTCCAAACTACCTTTGATGATATCAATCAGGACCTACTTCAACCTATAGTTTTGATGCCAACTATCTCAGGAAAGCCTTTGGTCCTCTACGTGAACACTCTACAATGGTCCCTCAGTTCCATTCTAGCCCAAAAAAATGAGGTTAGGGAAAAAAACATATACTATCTCATCTGCATGCTCCTCTACATGGATACCAGATACCCCCTGCCCATTGAGAAGATTTTCCTCGCACTGGTATTTACAGTGTAGAATTTGTAAAATTATTTGTAGCATTGTGAGATACAGCTAGTTTCTCTAGTAAACCTGCTAGATTATATCCTCAATCACACCATATTTATGGGATGATTGGAACTCTAGTCTATAATACTAAAATATTTTTATATTAGGTTTTTCCCATAGAAGGTCATTAAAGGACAGGATCTGGCAGACTTCCTGGATGCACATCTATCCCCTGAAGAACTGCCCTTGAATTTTGATATCCTAGATAAATCTATTCTCTCCGTGGATCAGGTTGTTTCATGTTGTAAGATTCATTTCAATGGTTCCTCTCGAATCTTGATTGGTGGAAGGATCAATGACCCCATGCTTAATAGATTAGGCTTGGGAATCATTTTCATCACCCTGGAATAGCTCATCCTTCCATACTCATCCCTGTTGTCTGAAGGCATCACAAACAATGAGGTAGAGTATCAAGCCCTTATTACTAGTCTCAAGTTGTCCCTTGAGATTTATGTCCCCTATTTACATGTGAATGGAGACTTACATTTAATCATAAAAAAGTTCAAGGGTGACTACATCTTCAGAAATAAAGAGCTTGTACCCCTATTAGAATGTACCCACTAGCTGATGGCCAAATTCCCTTCTCAGTAGAAGGTGAATCATGTTCCTTGGTCATATAAAGTATAACCAATACATTTTCAGGTCTATCAGCATTAATTTTAGAACCCGATCAGGATGAGTTGGTCATTCATGTGTCACACTAGAGGGGCATTGCCCTTAACCACCTCATATGATGGCAACATATAGGTGAATCAACTGGTTGTTGGTACTTCTGTGCTTGAATCCTAAAATCTTCCCATAGTCTAGGAAATTCCCTATTGGATGAAACCTTTCATCGAGTATCTACAGTGTATAATTATCCCCCTAGACCGAGTCAATTGTGAGAAAATCAACCTGTGTGTTGTGTATTTTAACCTCTATAGTGGGACTAACCTTGAGAAATCCCTTTATATACATGGGTTATATAGAATTATCCTTAACTCCATCCAAGGAGAAGATATACCTTGGGTTATTAAATAGGTATATACTGGATCACATGGTTTCCCTAAAGAAATATTGGAGCACTCCCAAGAAATTTGTAGATTGGGCTACTTATAGTCCACCATTGTCCATGATTGCATTGATTTGTCCAAGAGGTTCCATGTGTGTCATATCATGCATTAGATACTAGATCTTCTCCACACTACCAAATACTCTTGGCCATTTACAGTATGTGGGCTCAATGTTGTGGGGCCATACCAGCCAGTGAAAACTCAAGGGTGTAGGTTTATTTTCACCACAAAAAAATTCTTTTTCAAGTGGTAAGAAGCGGTTCCCCTAAAAGAATCCAAAACTTAATATGTGATTGAGCTCATGAGATCCCACATCATCCATCTATTAGGAGTCCCTCACACTATTCTCACATACAAAAACACCAAATTCTATGATGTCGAGCTAAATAAATTATACACCAAGTACAACATTCGATCCAACCATACTTCTCACTACCATGCATAGGAAAATGAAAATATCAAGGCATTAAACATGACTCTCTCTAACATCTTATATAAAATTGTGGGATAGAATAAAAAGAGTTATCCCAACAAGCTCCCCAATAACCTTTGGGTATATTGTATGAAAACTCAAAATTCCACCCAGGAAACCCCATACTCCTTGGTGTATGGGATAGAGGTAGTTTTTTCCATTGAGGTTTAGTTATCATCACTTCCAATGGATTCTTACAACCAAAAAATTACAAATAGAATGTAATAAGTCTGTCAAGATGATATAGAATCCCTTGAGGAAAATAGAATCTATGCCTTGCATAACTTATAGAGGAATCATAATAGGATAGAGAGAGAATTTAATATGAAGTTTTTAATTTTCTCCTTCCTCTATGGTGACATGGTACTGTCTCTTAGAATGCTAATGATACCCAAAAAAATCCACAAAAGTTGGATCCCAAATGGTAAGGACCTTACATTATCCATATGGTTTATTCTAATAAGTATACTCCTTAATCACCGTGGATATAGAGTGTATCACCCCTCCCACCAATGCCAAATTTATTAAGTAGTACTTCACATGAACACCATGGTCAAATCTACACAACCTTAAACTATAGTAACCATGGTCCAAACTATATGACCTTAAACTAGGAGTCATGGTCCAAGAATTACAACCTTAAATTGTTTGCAATTGGTTCAAGCTCTATAACCATAAACTAAGAGTTGTGGTCCAAGAATTATGACCTTAACCTATTTGTATCCCCTATGGTCTAAGATACATGACCTTAAACTAGTGGAAACCATAGTCTGAGTTATATGAATTTAAATTAAAAAGACCAATATACTTAGCGTATGATGTTAAATTGTAGCCTTACCTTATACCTTGAACATTGGATGTCACATATGAAAAGTGTGAGAGAATAAAAAAAAATCCTCAACACATGACATTAAAATGTATCCTTACCTTGTTTCATAAACATGGGATGCCCCATGACAACCATAGTATTCCTTGGCATCATCTCTAAAGATGAAATTGACCCTCCAGTGTTGGTCTTCCACCACAACACATTATAGAACTATGTGTGAATTGATTCCTATTACCATGGGATACATAGTGATTTCTAGACCCCTGTCTTCAGGTCAATCTTACATTTTATCATAAAAAAAACATTGGCCCTCCAACCCCACATACAGTCCAAGAATTATAACCTTAAACTATATTCAGATTGTATTCGGATATTTTTTTGAAATGTGTTATTGGATCATATTCATTTAACATTGGGTTTTATCTCTTTTGTGCCATGTGAATACCCTAAAAAACATACCCCAGTCTAAGCATCATGACTTCAAACTTATTTTCAAGTTCCATAGTCTAAGCCTTACAACCTTAAACTATGTGAAACTCACTGTGGTATCACTTCATGTGGTGTAGAGCCTCCTTATATCATTTCAAATCCTGTTTTTAACTATTTGAAATTACCCAAATATCCTTGAAGTACCTACCCATGGTCCAATATATATGAATTTAAACTATGATTCTTGGTCCAATTATTATGAACTTAAACTATGTGAATCATCCCTTTATTCACATGGTTTTTGTTACACCTAGAGTTTCAATAATCCTATTCCCCCACCAACTTCCATAACTACATGTGTCTTGGTTACTATTTCCATGGGATATGTAGTGATTCATATACTTTCTTTCCTTGGTCATAACCATAGATTTACCACAAAAACACCCATTACCCACAATGACATCACCCAAAATTCTTTTATGGGCCTCCTCTTTAGGTAAAATCCAGAATTGTTTTCCCCTAATAATAAAAATGACATCGTCAATTGTCTCAATATCAAGGAATGATCTTTCCCCTTCAACTATCTTGGGGTTCCTATTTTTTGGGGAAGGCCTAAATCCATCTTTTTTTTCACCATTGTTGATCAGATGGTCAGAAAGCTCTCCTCCTAGAAGGGAGAATCCATCTCCATGGTGGGTAGGATCTGTTTGGTGAAATATACTATTGTGTCAAAGTTTGTCTACTCTATGATGATCTATAAATGGCCAATTGGTCTTTTAAAAAAAATTAATGTATACATCAAGAATTTTATTTGGACTGGTATCATTCTTAAAAGGAAACTTGTGACCATACCGTGGGATACCTGTTGCAAACCGTTAGATAAAGGTAGTATTGGTATTAAAAATATTCGGCTCTTTAATGATGCTCTACAAGCTAGGCTCACCTGGAGATTGATTAACAACAACTCTAATTCCATCGCTTTCCTTAAAAGAAGATTTAATGAAAAACTTAGGAAAGGAACTTTGAACTATGTCCAATCATCCATCTGGCCCTCCATTAAACATTCTTATTCTCAAATTATGGCCAAATCTAGGTGGATGGTTAGTGTAGACTCTTCCATTAATTTTTGGTTAGATAACTGGACTAGAGATCCTCTCACTACTAAGTTACCTGTTAACTCCAATCCGGTTAATACGAATTGTACTATTAAATATATCATGCTATCCGGTGGTTACGACCTGCCTAATAACATCATTTATATTATTGATAATTATCCCTATTCTAATGATGATTTTCTTATTTGGGAACCTGCTCCGAATGGGATCCTTGACTCAATTTTTTTTTACAATCATAACTTTAATAATCCGGATCATAGCTTTGTTTGGTTAAATTTATTTAATAAGAACTGGATTAAGCCCTCGAGACTTAATCTTGTCTGGCGTATTGCACATAATCGTGTTCCCACAGAGGTTTGTCTTCAATATTTTGGAATACAACTTTGTTCTAAATGTCATTTTTTCCATCAGCATAGGGAAGATTCTAACCATCTCTTTTTTTCCTGTGCTACAGCTTCAGCGCTTTGGAATTATATTACTGACTTTTTTAGCTGCAGATGGTTACATTATAACTCAATTATTACTCAAAAAAAGTATTGTGTGGAGATAATTTCTTCACAGCAAATCAAAAATCTCTTCTTAGCAGCAGTGGCAGAGCTTCTATACGTGATCTGGTATGATCAGAATGACATTATTCACAACAACTACTCATTCAACATTAATGCAGGTCATACGTGAATCTGAATCGCTGTCCAGGATGCTGCTTCTATTCAAAAATCCTATTGTGACAACTCGGTTGGTGATTTTGAGATTCTTCGTCGACTCAGAGTTGATGGTATCTACAGGCAACCGAAGCGCACCTTTGACGTTTTCTAGAAAAACCCGCTTCCAAGATGGATTAAAGTTAATGTTGATGGATCTTCAAAAGGCAATCCTGGACCTGATGGTTATGGAGTGATATTATGGGATTCTAATAGGAGATTCCATGGATGCTTCTTTGGTAATTGTGGTATGGCATCATCCTTGCAGGCGGAACTGATGGGTGTGATTCACGTTGTGGACTTCATCAGGCAAAAGGGCTGGAACAACATCTGGATCGAAAGAAACTCATCCACTATTGTTCAAGCTATATGGAATGGGGAATTACATTTATCCTGGCCTCTCATTACTCTCTGGATGAGATGCCTAGCCTCTCTCATGGAAATTAACTACATTGCCACACACATCTTTTGGGAGGCAAACAAGGTTGCTGACAGTCTGGATAATATGGGTATCATCCAGGATCTGACTTGGAGGGAGGATCTACCTATAGAGCTTCTTCCTCTTTATGAAAGGGATTGTAAAAAGGTCCCTTAATTCAAAATCATGTAACCCCCTTTCTCTTTTTAATAATAAATTGTGTCTTGTTCCTTGACTGAGACACCACCAGTTATAAAAAAAGGTAAAATACACAATCATATTCCTTGATCCATTAGTGAGATAAGATGACCTCATGACCCAACATGAGGAATAAAATAATGGGAATCTCAAAGCAAAATCCCCACCAACATCCTCAGCATAAGATGTTGAACTATAGCCTTACCTCGTATAAATTTTGGATACATTATATCATAATATGATACGAGTCAATATCCTCAATTGAGAAGACATACCTCTACCAACACTAGTCTCCTAGCACACCATGTTCCATAACTATGTGCGGATTTATTCCTATTCCCATGGAATACATAGAGATGCCTGAATATCATATCCTGCTTCTATCCCCTTCTTCAACTCATTTCATAGTCTTTCCTTCCCCAAAATCATGATGTAGAATTGCGTACATAATTTCAAGTTTTGTATGGAAAAGGGTCTCTTTGGACCTACTTTAACATTGGTTTATCACTCTTCCATTCCACACAAGCCTTCTTAGGACACCCATTATATTTAGTCCATACTATACAACCTTAAACTAGCAGCTACCCCATGGTCCAAGCTCCCTAACTCGAAACTGTCAACAACCATAGTCCAAGTTGTATGAATATAAATTTAAAATCCAAAATCCTCAACACATAATGTTAAATTGTATCCTTACCCCATAAAAATTGGCATGCCTCATATGAAAAGTATGGGATGACCAATACCCCATATAAAACTGAGATGTCTCATATGATAGATATGAGATGAACCAAACTAATTTCCTTAACGCACGATTTTAAACTATATCCTTATCCAGTACAAAACTAGGATGCCTCATACAAAAACTATGGGATAACCAATACCCCATATAAAACTAGGATTCCTCATATGATAAATATGGGATTAACCAAAATAATTTCTTCAGCACATAATGTTAAATTGTAGCCTTACCCTATATAAAATTGAGATGCCTCTTACGACAATTATGGGATGACCAATACCATATATAAAACTGAGATGGATCATGTGATAAATATGAGATAAAAAACTAATATCTTCAACCCATGGTGTTAATCTATAGCCTTGACCCATACAAAATCATGATGCCTCATAATATGAGGTAGTTCGATATCATTTCCAAAGATAACATCACCCCTCCAACTTTGGTCTCTTACCACACTATGTTCCAAAAATACACATGGCTTGATTAAAATCATCCTAATATATATAGTGAGACCTATATATCTCATCCTAGTCTTATCCCTACCATCAAATCATTTGAGGGTCTTTCCCCTCTAGGCTAGGCTTGATTCTCGCCTACTGGTATGTTTATCCAACATATTTGAGCACATGGTGGAATAGATTCTAGGAAACTCAATATTTCCTTAGAGACATTCTCTATTTCCACTTCTCTGATTTGAAATTTATTTGATATGGATAATAATAATCCTTTTGATCTAAATACGATCCCTATGAATAATGGTTCCTAGCTGCAATGGCTCACTTAACATCCTGTGATCATGCCTCAAAGGATCTTCGGTAACAAATAATGGCTCCCATGTTTTGAACTTAGTTAATAGTCAATCCCACATTTTTTACCCATTTCTAAGCCGATGTGGATGTATAAAATATGTTTTCAACATAGTCAATACTTGTTCCCTACATGTCAATCATTCCCCTTTTACTATCAAGGTCTTGAAAGTTGTGACCTACCCTCATGGGACTTCAGTCGATCATTTTTCTACTTGTTGTGTTCTGCACTATGTTTAGTGGGAATTCTGTAAAATTCCTTATTTCTTACATTGATCATGGATCATTCAAGATTAAGATTTGGGAGGGAGTTTTCCTTAATAAAGGTTGTTATTTATGGGTTCCCCTACGGTCCAAACTCTACAATCTTAACCTAGGAGTTCAATTAAAAGCATTGTGACTTTAAATAGCGTGAAAGTCACCATGGGAATGTGTTGTGTGGATCCAAGACTTCATGACCCTCAATTCAAATTGTGTTTCCACTCCTCTGTAATACACATGTACTTTTAGGATGTTCATCTGATTGTCTAAAATGTACGACCATAAACTAAGATCCCAGGTCCAAGAATCATGACCTTAAACTGTGTGCAAGGTGTCTTTGACATGTTCTATGTGGTAGGGAATCTTATGTTCCTCGTTACCTTTAGGTTACCTCTCCCCTATTCCACACACATACCCTTAAGACACACAACCCTTTTGTCCAAGCATCGTGACCTTAAACTATGTGAGACTTTTCCTAGATTCTTTTTATTGGTGAAGGGCCTCCTAATCACAACATCTTCATCAAATTTAAATCCTCCGATGTCATGAGAAACGTTTTGGGAGAAACCCCCCAGGTCCAAGCATTATGAACTTAAACTATTTTCAACCCTGTGCTCCAATATCTATAACCTTATACTAGGATTCATGGTCCAAGCATTACAACCCTAAACTATTTGAAACTTCTTAGTCAGACTGGTATGAACTTAAACTACCAAAGGAAATATGTACAGATGTTTGTTAGGAGGAAAACCAACAAGGGAAACCTAAAAAAGAGTTTGAGTCCCCCCATCATGTTGTTCCCATGACTTTGTTAAGAATAAGGGGACAAAAAGAAAGAGTTACAAAGCCATTAGGGACCCACTATGAACCCTATAAAAAACCTAGATCTTCTCACTAAACCCATTGGTTCAAGAAAAAGTTAGATCCAAATATTAACTCCCTTTTATTCATGATCCCCTCTAGGGATAACCCCAATGGTGTTACCCTCTAACATCCCCTTAAACCTTGTCTAGGAGGGTGTTATTCACATCAGTTTACATATACCAATTATACAACATTAAACTGTGTGGTACATCATATTCCCTATATGACATTAAACTGCATGTCCATCATCCTCACCGTATGATGTCAAAATATATGTAAATCATCCTCATTGAATGATTCTAAACTTCAAAGTATCTTAGTCTCTTTCCTAAGATTCATCTTTCCCCTTTGGTGTCAGTCACCTACCACATCATTCATGTTCTTCGACCATCGCTTAGCATTCGAGATGATGATCCCCTTAGAAGATGATTCTAGACTTTGTTCTGACCAATATTCCATACCAATGTGCTCAAAATACACGATGGAATAATTTCAATATTTTTTAACTCCATTGCAGAATTACATCACTTTATCCTTGTACTTTTCATCTCCCTTAGCATGGATCACCATCATCTTTCACATCTAAACAATCCCCCTTCATGACATGGAGCTTGGAAAAAATGGATCAAATTCTGTCCTAAGAACACACCCTAAAAGGATTCTGATGAAATATTGAGATAGGTCACATTTTTTTAACATGTTCAATGGTTTGCCCTCATTTTTTTGTCCCCATCCTTTGGAAAATGATAATAGATTATGTGTTTCAAACATAGTTATAAGTTTCCCTCTATCATCACACCACTCTATTTTTGTTCTATATCTTGGGTGTATCGATTCATGATTTTAACCCCCTACCCCCTTAGGTATAATTAAATTCCTATAGTGTTACCCCATTTGTGCACTATCATGCATTGATAAAGGAGGTTTTATGTGTAGAAAATACCACTCTCCTCCCAAAACTTTCTCGGTCATGGAACTCTCGGTGGTCAATAAACAAGTTCAAACCCTGAGTGTTCATACATTTCCTAAAACTATCATATAAATGAGTGATCACATGATCATACCTTGTTTCTCACACCGATCATGAATCATGTGGGATTAGGGATTGATCATTAGTTGTCCCATAATTGTGATTTAACTGTGGAAATGAAGCGCAACCAAAGAAACATGTCTATACATATAAGGAGTTGAAAAAAATAAACTAAAAAAGTTTTTGAGGGTTATCCACACATCAGATCCCCTTCTTTGTTTCATAAAAATTCTCCCTAGGGATCCACATCAATGATTGAGCACTCCATCCCAGCCAGCCTCTGGTGTGTATATAGAATCCCGTCTTTTTATAACATAACTTTTCATTCCATTACATGGAACTGAGGATCATTAAGGTTTAGTGTCTTGGAAACAAGGAACATAAAACATGAAACAAAAAAAAAACATTCTTCTTAAACACTTGAAAGGATTCTCCTCATGTTCACCCTAGGCTCATTACTGCATCTCATAACCTGGGGACATACATCAAAAGGAAGGGTGAGCATAAGGCCCAGCAAGGGAAACAAGTGAAACATTTTATATATGAACTTGAGATACATCAATAAAGTCATGAAAAGAACTTTAATGCATGAAAATGAAATCATGAGGCATATCATAATAAAAATAAAACTTTTTCATAACATGAATATGTGGCTGCAACATTTAATATTGACAATCGTTTCGTTTCACCAAGGTCCATCCCCAAGGTGTCGTTAAAAATTACCAAGGTTATTCACCAAGGCGTCGTTAAAATGGTCATCTCTAGAGATTAAGTCTTTACCCAATGCATTGGAGCGCTATCAGGGCGCACCCTTAAATTTGCCTTTATTATCATGTGATCCACATATATCATCATCAAAAATTTCATAAATAACCCATATAGAATAAAATAAATGGGTTTCATTTCATAATCATAACGTTTTAAAAACTGCTTTAAAGACATGATCTTTACGTCACTTTAAAACCCACAGAAAAGGAAGGTGGGTCTCATGTATGTAAATCCCAGAATTTAAAATAGAAAATTTTGGTATATATGTGAATACCCCTTTAGAAGAAAGAGCTTTGAGTATTCACTTAATAAAATAAAAGGACTTTAGAAAAAGAGATAGACATTTTGAGACAGAAATTCTGCAGCATAACGGCAATGTTCCGAGGTTTTAGAAGACATTAAAAGAGAGGTAAAATGGGTCAAACATTCATAAATGACCCATAAAATAGTACATGGACAGAATAAGAAGGATACATGATCATGGTAATGAGATTTCAAGGACATACCATTTGAAATGAAAAACATGGAAGGAAGAAAAAAAAATTAGATTTCTCTTATGAAAGTTCGGCAGCCTAACGGCGTTACTTAAACCTCAACAAACAATGGTTTGAAAAGATCAAATAGGATCTCTCATCATGTGAACATAAGAGTTCAGTATGATATATATAGAGGTAATTCCCCAACATAACAAAAAGGAACTTGAAAGAATTGACATGAAAGTAGAACTTCAAAACGAGAAGGGTGAAGAACCACTTAAAAATTCGGCAGCCTAACGACGCCACTTAAAACATCAAAATACTGAATTGAAGAGATCAAATGGGGTCTCTCATCATATGAACATAAGAGTACAGTATGATATATATAGAGATCATACCCCAATATAACAAAAAGGAACTTGAAATAATTGACATGAAAGTAGAACTTCAAAACGAGAAGGGTGAAGAACCACTTAAAAATTCGGCAGCCTAACGGCGCCACTTAAAACATCAAAATACTGAATTGAAGAGATCAAATGGGGTATCTCATCATATGAAAATAAGAGTCCAGTATGATATATATAGAGATCATACCCCAATATAACAAAAAGGAACTTGAAATAATTGACATGAAAGTAGAACTTCAAAACGAGAAGGGTGAAGAACCACTTAAAAATTCGGCAGCCTAACGGCGCCACTTAAAACATCAAAATACTGAATTGAAGAGATCAAATTGGGTCTCTCATGATATGAACATAAGAGTCCAGTATGATATATATAGAGATCATACCCCAATATAACAAAAAGGAACATTAAAGACTTGAATGAAAATAGAACTTGAAAACGAGGAAGGTGAAAGAATCCCTTAAAAATTCGGCAGCCTAACGGCGCCACTTAAACATTCTTAAAACGAATTGATGAGAGCAAGGGGGGGTCTCTCATCATATGAAAATGAAATAGGCAGTAGGATGAATATAAAATAACATCCTCCAACATAAGAACATGGAGTATAAAAGAAAAGACATAAAAGAGATTACTTGAAAAGAAAGAGAGAGGTCGGATCCCTTACCTTAAAATGTAACTCTTAAACCTCAAATGGTGGGACCTTGAGGGCTTGGGGGCACCTTGGGAGGAATCCTTGGGAGGTAATGAGACCAGAAATTCGTTGGGAATGAGTGGGGAGTCGAATGGATGAGAGGAGGGCTTGGTATTTATAGGGAAAGTGAGGGGACAAGGCATTAATGGCCAAGGGACACCTCACATGTGCTTTTCTCAAACCCATGTGCTCTCCCTTGTCATTTATCATGGAGTTAGGCCACATGGGGCCCCCAAAACAATAATTCATCACCCTTGGCCGGCCAACCCTCAAAAGATCTCATGACATCATCATGACACCGTTATGATGTCATTAAACATACCGAAACCCTAAAACTGTATTTTTACTATTCACTGAAAATTCAACTTTCTCAGAAAAATCCCAAAATTTAACATTAACCAAATATCAATGCTCTGATTTAAAAAATGAAATCCATTTTATAAAAATAATTTTCTAAATATTTTTAATTTAATTTTTAAATAAAAACACTATTCATTGAAAATTCATTTTTTCAGAAAAAACCCCAAAAATTACCATAACATAATATCGATGCTCTGAGTTCAAAAATAAAGTCATTTTGATAAAAATAATTTTCTAATTATTTTTAATTAAATTTTTAATTAAAAAACACCATTCACCCGAAAAAACTAATACTTGAATAATAATTAATGAAACCGTTATTTAACTATTTTATTGAATCACATTACTTAATCAAGGTGCCTAGATTATTTTAAAACTTTCTTTAAGTGAGATTACTAATCCATTTGGTCATATTACTAATCCTAATCATAAAATCACTATTCATAATTTACTATTCATCAAAAATCAAGTTGATCTTATTAGACTCTAAATTTAGTACTGAACATAATTGCAGAAGACCATTTTTTGAAAATCATTACACATTTTTAATTATTTAGGGTTTACATAAACATATTTAAAATATCCTTTTTCTAAAATTCATCAAAAATATGCATACTATATTTATCCGGTCATTTCAAAATTCATAAACTTCATCATAAGAAGAAATCCCAATTTTTATTTAAAACAAGGATTACACAAGGTAGTTATGGTCTCGTTACATAACCCCTTATAATACCAGCATAGGACCTAAGAGTAAGGTGTGCTAGGGTGATAGAAGCTTGGGGCGGCTCAGTCAACATTGCCCGAGTAGTAATTTCTATCAGTTTGAACTTCTCACGAAGGCGATTTCGTTCTAGCTTCACATGATGAAGTTCGGCTTGGATTTGATCCAGAGCAAAGCCCAGTGGTGCTACCTCCTTCCCAAGCTCTGTTAGATGGGCTTCGATCGGTCCAAGACTACTAGGTGAGGCCATCGAATCTTCTTTCTATAATAATTAACCAAGATTACTTATATTTAGAGACAATAATCAAAACATTTTGTTCACAGCGGTCATGTTGACCAATGGTTATATAATAGTCAAAACCCACTGATCTCATTTTAATTATAATCATGTTTATCAAATAAAACATTTTTGTTGAGTATAACAATAACACATAAAATTAGGAAACAAAATTTATTTAAAAATTTCGGGTCGTTACAATCTTCCCCCCTTAAGAAATTGCGTCCTCGCAATTTTAAAACTGGGTTTTGAAATTTCATTGAAAGTCCCACATCGGAAAAGGAGTCAGTAAAACTATTACTTTAAAATAAATAAAGGGAAGTACAATGGTCACCCGAGTTAACCCACACTAGGGTTCCATGTAGGAAAACATGGACATGGAGGAAAAAACAAAGGGTCAAGTTCTGAGGGAGAGTGATAGAGAACATGATTAGGAGAAAGTTAACCATGAGAAAATCCCAAACTTATGATGTGTGTAAACGGTCTTTGATTACCTAGTAGGAAACGTAAACCAACAACATTTTTGTTTTACGTTTCTTTTCATAATTTTGAGGATTTCATTTACTACATAGAACAAAAACATAATAAAATATACCTACCTTCAAGTAGATTTTCATCCTTTAACAAGTCCCTACCAACACTAATCTTTTCTCCAAATGATGAGAATTCAAAAACACTTGGTCTCATAAAATCACAAGAATCATCTTCTATAGAATCACATAATCTACAAAAGATTAACTATCAATTTCTTCTATCTTTAAACATTATCCCAAAAACAGAAAGGTTAAGGTAAAACAAATCTTCAAAAAGAAAGAATCCCATAGGAATGGAAACTACTTTTAAATCATCAAAGTTCCATGGTACTACCCAAAGTTCATCATAGACCATTCCATAAATAACGGTCCTTAAAATTCCTCAAAACAAACCAAACTAAGATTGAAACCCAAATACAATAAGGATTTGATAACATAGTCTTCCAAAACAACTTCATTGTTCATCTCCAGACAACATCAACCACTCCTAACATCTTATAAAAAAGTAGCTAACCTAAACATATTTTACCCAAGATAGGTTAGTCATTCCCATAAGTAACCTAAATTACTATAAGTTCACCTTAAATTCATCGATTCTTCAAAATATAATTCAACCTTACTCCTCAATGAAAATACCGTAGTAATCTATTTACCTCGATCAAATATGGTTCCCAAAATAATGAACGTCTTCCAAAATAATAATCATATTTTAATCCCCTAATCATCCCTGTCATATTAATACGAAAATCGTCGCATTTCCTATCACATTGGTTGTCGGAACATGTTCTTCCATTTCCCACCATTAACTAAGAAGAGAAAGCATAATTAGGGGCTTAAGTACTTAGCTAATAATCATGAAAAGGAACTGAAAGCATATAAGGATAACTTGTATATGAAAGGTATACCCTAAGTTGTGATCTCCTAGGTTCCCATCTAGGTTATGAATGATCATATATTATTATGTGAACCTTTATTTTATTTTATCTTTGTTCCTTTAACAATGGTTCATACCAAGCTTATGAATTTACCAAAGCATATCCCCCGGGAGTGTCGTAACCAAGAGTGCAGCAAGGCCCGTTTTCGTGTACCAGTTCCCGTTTGAGTCTAGCTCAAAGCGGTGTTTTCGGGTTTTACCCCTATGTACATCTGTGCCAGAGCCACCTCTACCTGCTCGTATCCAGACAGGGATGTATTTGCTTGGCAACCCCTTACTCAATACTCACCAAAATACCAGGAATATTTCCTATATTAAACTTTTCTATAGGGTTCCTCCTAGAGTTTTCATATCCTAATTTCCACAAATAACTAAACCATCCTTTGATACCAACTATAGCATCCCGTCTTTTTATAACATAACTTTTCATTCCATTACATGGAACTGAGGATCTTTAAGGTTTAGTGTCTTGGAAACAAGGAACATAAAACATGAAACAAAAAAAAACATTCTTCTTAAACACTTGAAAGGATTCTCCTCATGTTCACCCTAGGCTCATTACTGCATCTCATAACCTGGGGACATACATCAAAAGGAAGGGTGAGCATAAGGCCCAGCAAGGGAAACAAGTGAAACATTTTATATATGAACTTGAGATACATCAATAAAGTCATGAAAAGAACTTTAATGCATGAAAATGAAATCATGAGGCATATCATAATAAAAATAAAACTTTTTCATAACATGAATATGTGGCTGCAACATTTAATATTGACAATCGTTTCGTTTCACCAAGGTCCATCCCCAAGGTGTCGTTAAAAATTACCAAGGTTATTCACCAAGGCGTCGTTAAAATGGTCATCTCTAGAGATTAAGTCTTTACCCAATGCATTGGAGCTCTATCAGGGCGCACCCTTAAATTTGCCTTTATTATCATGTGATCCACATATATCATCATCAAAAATTTCATAAATAACCCATATAGAATAAAATAAATGGGTTTCATTTCATAATCATAACGTTTTAAAAACTGCTTTAAAGACATGATCTTTACGTCACTTTAAAACCCACAGAAAAGGAAGGTGGGTCTCATGTATGTAAATCCCAGAATTTAAAATAGAAAATTTTGGTATATATGTGAATACCCCTTTAGAAGAAAGAGCTTTGAGTATTCACTTAATAAAATAAAAGGACTTTAGAAAAAGAGATAGACATTTTGAGACAGAAATTCTGCAGCATAACGGCAATGTTCCGAGGTTTTAGAAGACATTAAAAGAGAGGTAAAATGGGTCAAACATTCATAAATGACCCATAAAATAGTACATGGACAGAATAAGAAGGATACATGATCATGGTAATGAGATTTCAAGGACATACCATTTGAAATGAAAAACATGGAAGGAAGAAAAAAAAATTAGATTTCTCTTATGAAAGTTCGGCAGCCTAACGGCGTTACTTAAACCTCAACAAACAATGGTTTGAAAAGATCAAATAGGATCTCTCATCATGTGAACATAAGAGTTCAGTATGATAGATATAGAGGTAATTCCCCAACATAACAAAAAGGAACTTGAAAGAATTGACATGAAAGTAGAACTTCAAAACGAGAAGGGTGAAGAACCACTTAAAAATTCGGCAGCCTAACGGCGCCACTTAAAATATAAAAATACTGAATTGAAGAGATCAAATGGGGTCTCTCATCATATGAACATAAGAGTCCAGTATGATATATATAGATATCATACCCCAATATAACAAAAAGGAACTTGAAATAATTGACATGAATGTAGAACTTCAAAACGAGAAGGGTGAAGAACCACTTAAAAATTCGGCAGCCTAACGACGCCACTTAAAACATCAAAATACTGAATTGAAGAGATAAAATGGGGTATCTCATCATATGAACATAAGAGTCCAGTATGATATATATAGAGATCATACCCCAATATAACAAAAAGGAACATTAAAGACTTGAATGAAAATAGAACTTGAAAACGAGGAAGGTGAAAGAATCCCTTAAAAATTCGGCAGCCTAACGGCGCCACTTAAACATTCTTAAAACGAATTGAGGAGAGAAAGGGGGGGTCTCTCATCATATGAACATGAAATAGGCAGTAGGATGAATATAAAATAACATCCTCCAACATAAGAACATGGAGTATAAAAGAAAAGACATAAAAGAGATTACTTGAAAAGAAAGAGAGAGGTCGGATCCCTTACCTTAAAATGTAACTCTTAAACCTCAAAGGGTGGGACCTTGAGGGCTTGGGGGCACCTTGGGAGGACTCCTTGGGAGGTAATGAGACCAGAAATTCGTTGGGAATGAGTGGGGAGTCGAATGGATGAGAGGAGGGCTTGGTATTTATAGGGAAAGTGAGGGGACAAGGCATTAATGGCCAAGGGACACCTCACATGTGCTTTTCTCAAACCCATGTGCTCTCCCTTGTCATTTATCATGGAGTTAGGACACATGGGGCCCCCAAAACAATAATTCATCACCCTTGGCCGGCCAACCCTCAAAAGATCTCATGACATCATCATGACACCGTTATGATGTCATTAAACATACCGAAACCCTAAAACTGTATTTTTACTATTCACTGAAAATTCAACTTTCTCAGAAAAATCCCAAAATTTAACATTAACCAAATATCAATGCTCTGATTTCAAAAATGAAATCCATTTTATAAAAATAATTTTCTAAATATTTTTAATTTAATTTTTAAATAAAAACACTATTCATCGAAAATTCATTTTTTTCAGAAAAAACCCCAAAAATTACCATAACATAATATCGATGCTCTGAGTTCAAAAATAAAGTCATTTTGATAAAAATAATTTTCTAATTATTTTTAATTAAATTTTTAATTAAAAAACACCATTCACCCGAAAAAACTAATACTTGAATAATAATTAATGAAACCGTTATTTAACTATTTTATTGAATCACATTACTTAATCAAGGTGCCTAGATTATTTTAAAACTTTATTTAAGTGAGATTACTAATCCATTTGGTCATATTACTAATCCTAATCATAAAATCACTATTCATAATTTACTATTCATCAAAAATCAAGTTGATCTTATTAGACTCTAAATTTAGTACTGAACATAATTGCAGAAGACCATTTTTTGAAAATCATTACACATTTTTAATTATTTAGGGTTTACATAAACATATTTAAAATATCCTTTTTCTAAAATTCATCAAAAATATGCATACTATATTTATCCGGTCATTTCAAAATTCATAAACTTCATCATAAGAAGAAATCCCAATTTTTATTTAAAACAAGGATTACACAAGGTAGTTATGGTCTCGTTACATAACCCCTTATAATACCAGCATAGGACCTAAGAGTAAGGTGTGCTAGGGTGATAGAAGCTTGGGGCGGCTCAGTCAACATTGCCCGAGTAGTAATTTCTATCAGTTTGAACTTCTCACGAAGGCGATTTCGTTCTAGATTCACATGATGAAGTTCGGCTTGGATTTGATCCAGAGCAAAGCCCAGTGGTGCTACCTCCTTCCCAAGCTCTGTTAGATGGGCTTCGATCGGTCCAAGACTACTAGGTGAGGCCATCGAATCTTCTTTCTATAATAATTAACCAAGATTACTTATATTTAGAGACAATAATCAAAACATTTTGTTCACAGCGGTCATATTGACCGATGGTTATATAATAGTCAAAACCCACTGATCTCATTTTAATTATAATCATGTTTATCAAATAAAACATTTTTGTTGAGTATAACAATAACACATAAAATTAGGAAACAAAATTTATTTAAAAATTTCGGGTCGTTACAGTGTAGCCTCCAAAACCTAATTCAAATTGATGAGATCTTCCTCTTACTCATTGACCATGAGGCAAATCTCATCCACCCTAATCCACACCTAGACCTGCTCATCCTATCACTTAGCTATCTAAGATACCACCTATTTTTCTTGATCTTTGGCTACCACCAACTAATCCCCCAACTAACTGATGGTCTCTTCTTGGGAATTGATGATGGTCACATGATAATTCACTTGCTCTTATAGTCATTGAAGTTACTGGTCGACTTCCTAGAGCTTTGTGGTGCCAATTATATTTCTCTGGGTGTTAGTTGATGTCAAATTGATGATTTTCTACATACCCTCTCTTTGAAAGGTAGTAATGAACCAACATGTGGAGATCATGGCCGTACACCCCTCCAGTGCCCAAGTTATGTAGCTAGTGGTATAGGGACCCCATATGAATCACTAGATGTGGCTTCATAGTGTGGGTAATGAAGCTTAGTTCTCTCCTTCATACCCTTCATTGGATAATTCGATTCTCCTTAATAATTTCAGACTTGGAATATTCCAATTCCTTAGGTTTCATAGTTCTGTACTCTGGAAAGGCCATGAGAATAGTGGAAATAGGATATTCCTCTAGGATCCTATTATATGGGTTGGGATATTGGTCAAGATAAAGGTATTAATCATATAAATCTTTGTAGGAAGCACCATTTCTACAAACCTCAAGCTTCGACTCCATAGAAATATCACCCACATCCATGAAGGGATAACCTCCTCAGATTAAGTCCGGGTAATCTTAAATGACTATATCCCCAATATTTGGCATATCCATTAGGGGAGATGCCCTAGGGTCCCCAACCACAACCATTTTCTGATAACACACCCTCATGAGCACTAATTCAAACAAAAACATTCTAGTTAGTTTGAACAGTGACAATGGATTAGGAAAACATAGTCTGCGTAAGGGAAAAAGACTTATAGAGGGAAAGCGTTCAGATGAAATTTGATCCTAAAATTTTAAGAGTGAATTACAGCACCGGAGACCCCTCAACACTGGTCAGTACTTTAACAGTTGTAATCAGACCCACAGTGTTGGTTGGTAAGAAGCTATAAAACAAACAAGCACGTTAATTCAATTAAAGGTACTGGGGACCTCTGGGGAAGCTAGTGGGCTAGATATTTTAAAATTTTCATCAACGGGATGACGGAACTTGTCATCGTCGATGATCTGAGCCCCGTTATGGTCTGAGGATCTCGCTTAAATTAAAAAGAGAACAAAAATAAAACTATAAAAATACCATTATAGATATGTAGGCATGGTCGGCAAAAAATCATCATCAGAATTCATTAATTGAAGGATCCATAGAAGGATCCCTCTAGATCATCCAAACATTCTTTAAAAATACATGGGAGAATCAATTATCGAATTCCGGGTGCTAGCGTGGTGATCTGATGATATCTTGGACATCCCGACGATCACTGCGATCCTCTACCTTCGATGATTGAAGGCATTCATGGATCTCCAATTGAGAGAGAGACTCTCTCTCTCTAGAAATCATAAGGAGAGAGAGGCTCGCATTTATAAATGAATTAATATTACAGTAGGATAGATCCTATCTTTATATTTATAATGGAGGATCTAAATACCTAGTTGGGTTCCCCAAACCCTGTTTATTTAACAACCGCTAAATAAATAATTATGATGAACTAAACTATGTAAATATTATTTATTAGTTTATCACATGTCTATAATATATTTAAAAATATATTGCATGATAAACCCAATTCATTGAACTTGACTCGTCATTCCCGCTTAATATTAAACAAACCTTGAATATTAAAATAATATTCATTCGATTAATATTTTCTTGTATTTATTTAAATTGTAAATACAATTAAATAAATTCAACAAAATTATTCATAACTTGAATAATAATAAATTTATTTATTTCTTTGGTGATCAAAACCTTGGACAACACGTGTACCTCATGGTGGTCCCACCATGTCCAATATATTTATTCAACTTAATAGGGAGGATTATTGAATACATTATCATGTGTGACCCTATAGGCCCTCATCTTGATTGTAGTGAATAAAATACATAGATCAATAGCAGAGTCTAGAAACCCATCAAAACTTCTAAAGTGATAAGGATTTTTATAGAAATGAAAACCAATCTACAAACATGTACTATGTAGTATAATCTCTTTGTCTTTAAATATCTCATAAAGAAGGATGCACACTTGTGTCATCACCCTTTTTATTTATTTATTATTTTTTGATCTTAACAAATGTATTTACCTTTTTACTACTTTGGATAAAGACTTATGAAGGTAGAACCATCCTGATCAAACATGACTGGGATATATAACTTCTTTAACTTGGAAGAGACAAATACTTTCTTGACCATTCAACTAATTTCATACCACCAATGATGCACCCAACACAAGATACCTCTCCATGATTTCATTATCATGGATTTTTCCTTGCATAAAAGTACACAATCAAATGGCATACACTGGTAATGATCTCAAGTCAGAAGATCAATACAAAAGTCTGTAGATAGAAACACCAATGACTCCCAAAACATGTTATGTTCTTATTGGTGAGTCTATCCTCGTGATCTCACTACTAGAGATCACCAAGTAAGAACTTCATGGGAAGAAGTCGCAATGCTTATGATCCCCTAGCACCTGATAGTTAGACATCCACTATGTCCAGTCAGTAAGATGTATCTAGTCTATAAGACCTTTGTTTAATATTAATGTCATAGTATCTTGAGGTTCTCATTATATCATGGGATCTTCTACAACATTTTTTATACAAAAATTAATCTATGGACATTACTGTTAAATAGTGGGTGCATAAATATATACACTATAATGGTAAGTATACATCATGTATATCTAACTATATAAAATATATGGTAATCAAAAGTATTTCATAATTGGGTCTAGGAAACCCACTATTCCAACACTCCCACATGAACTAGATCCAACTTTATAACCAAACTTTTTAGATACTCACATAATGAAGATCATATTTTTGTAGAGTAATAGATTTAGCTATTGGGATTGCCACGTTTCCCCCACGTGGCTAGTTTGATATATGTGACATCATCTCCCTGAGTAAATCTACTCAAGAGATGATAGCACTGAGTATATCCCTTTTTTATACTTTCATAACTTGACTTCTTGGTTAGTAATAATATCATAATTTACATTATGATAATACTTTACTTACTAGGTGTGATTCTAAGAATTAGAACAAATCATTTCATTTAAATGCTTCTTAGATGCCTCAGAAGCTGCAACATACTCAATATTTTTAGGTATGGATACCACTAGATTTTATGATCTTGACTCACTCATCACCTTATCCTAACTAAGATACTAGATAAAATTGATCTCAGGAATACTAGTTAGTGTCCCACTATAACTATTATCCTTTTTTCTCCACATACCAGGTACTTATCATTTGCACTTGCCGAAGTACAATATGATAGTTCTGATTGAATCCCTCATATTGGTCTTGGATACAAATGATATTTGTGTACTATAAATTATATCTTGGTAATATCATTTATTTTACATATCATGGCATATGTGTTTAATCCATCACTAAAGCGAATGGGTTTAAACTCACCTTGTGAATGTCCTCCCATGTTTTGAACATGTCAACCAGGTGAGATTATTCCATATGAAATTGGTAACAATTCATCCCTTGAATTATTTCAATATTTTTTTTCAATACCATTTCATTATATATATGATTGACTAGGTCTAAGAAACTGTTAGATCTTCATTGATAGATCTAGTTCCCTAGAAATTAGGTTGCTAATTTAATTCAATCACTAGAGAATAACTTTCATCCTGGACTTATCTAACTATATGACCAATATCTATTTTCCATATGTTCCTTAACATATTTTACTTGGAAAACTATAGCGCTCCCACTAAACTCTAGTAGACACATGAAAAAGATTCATTCCAAATGAATAATCTAATATCTTATTTCTTTCTTTAATCCTAATATTGATTTAATTAACATTCAACCCTTATTGGCATCTAATGGTGTCATCATCTCTTTCTGGTTGCATCGTATAGACACCTTCCACAAAATTTGATCCTAATAACCAGTGGCCAATTTAATGATCTTAGAAGTTAAATATGACAAGTAAAATTATAATGGAATTAGGCATACCAAATTTCTATTACCAATCAATCCTTTTTGGTACTTTTATTGTACCACCCATGTATCATCTCTCTTAAATACTCACAGCAGTATTCAATATATAAGCCCCTTTGTAATTTGTTACATGGAATCCATTATTTAATTTCAATTGGTCTTGTCAATCTTAGATAATTTTCATATACTGCTTACTTGTAGGTATTATTATTCACAATGAATAATGTATCACCACCAATAATGAACTAAAAACCATCACCATGTTTTTAACCTTCTTAAGTAGTATTTTTCTTTGGAACATTCCTCTTCCACATGTACTTGTGGATCTTTTTCCTATTCCAACCATTTTTACATCTAGATAATTGACTAGAACCAATTTAATCTAGCTCCAACTATCTCAAGTTGAGATGTGTACCCTTTTTATAAAAATTCAGTCTATCACTTGACTACCACTTTTCTATCTTAGGGATTGATATAATATCCTAAGCAACCGTTATGATAATTACTTGAATGTACAATGTGTGTAACTTGATTCATGTTTGTTTATATCCTAACAAATAATTTGCATCTTTAACACATGTCTTATGAAATAATGGATTTCCATCATACTTTTACTTGTATGATATCCATTTGTAATTTTAGTTGGCATATGATTATGGGATATCACTGTTATTTTCAACGAACATCTTGAAATATGATGGAATTTTCTGCAAGTTGCAACATTGATACTACTTACATCACAACTTTGATATATAAAATGTGTGTTCAAGAATTACTCCATGCTATATTTTTTTGATTGAGGATAACATATAAGACTCATCATTTATCCTTTTTATTAGCATCAATACCATGATGTAGATAAAGTAATTTTTGTTTAGGAATTACTCCATGCTAGATTGTCATGATTGATGAATGCTTGGTCATGATAGTCTTCTCCATGCCAATATGAAGCAACTTATATCTTCTGAACATGTGTATACTTTACTATCACATTCCTTAATAACTTGAAGGAATATTATGAAGTATCTTTACCACTAGATTTCCCTTGGAATAGTTCATGCTTGATTGTTGAAATAATTCCAAAATCCTTGTGACATACCTTTATTTCTAAATGTTTCTTTGTCCAAACTAAATACTTTAATTATACCAAATGTTTTTAGTTGTATCGAGCCTAAATACTATAATTGGTATATTCTTGATGTTTAATTTTAGTTTTAATTAACAAATAATTATCTTACCATAAATGGGTAAGAGTATTACATTTAATACTCATCACTTAATGCCTATGATTCATGTATCAGTAAGCTATTTGTTGAGTATAATACACTATAAAAAACATTAATTCATGAACTTGGAATAATGTCTCCTTATGTCCAAGGGGAACATGAGAAAAAAGTTTTGGTTATACCCAACAACTTGTTTAACTAGAATCAATCACTTGGAAAATCTAAGTTATGTGCTTCTCACTGCTAACTTAGGAATAAACTTTTCTCAAATATTTGAAAAAGTCACCTTACTTATTGTAATATTTCTATACATACTTGGTTAATATATTTCAATACATGTATGTGAAAGAAATATTTTATTTAATACCCCAGAAGTATGTTAGAAACGATACTTTTATTTTATGAATATACACTGAAGAAGATGAAAGTTTTTTCTTATTCAATTAATTCATTGCATTTTAAACTTCCATAAATTTATTTCATAATATGTGATTTAAATAACCTTCTGTTTAATAAACAAACTCTATTCTTTGAAGTAAATTAAAAAGGTTCCTTTGGCACAAATTTCCATTAGACTTTTCGACTTATCTTACAATTTATTCACCATAAGAACTAAAGATAATACTTTCTTTAATATTCTTATTTACTTGGTGAATATTAACTTAATAGGTAATAAAGTGCTTACTCCATACTATTCATTTGTATCCTTGAATGAAACTAGAGTAATTGGGTGAAAAGGTATAAGAATAGGGTTCCATGAAAGATCATAGTCTATCTTTCTTGTTTACACATAGCCAGTGTAATCATCACATTCAAATTTTTCTTCACATTCTCCTCGGAAAATCCTTAGAGATGAGATTACATATTCTTATCATCAATGTCCCAATGTTGTAACCACAACAAACATCAGATGTTGGTGGTATCATTATGACATAACCATCATAATCTTCATACATGAGTCTCTTGTAAGCAATTTTACACCCACGCTTCTTATGGCGGTTTAACAAGCAGGGACACAAACACCTTGAATTTCCTATATTGTAGTAATGTGTGTAAGCACCTATACTGCACTTAAAAATTCATGCTAGTTTAGACATTAACTTGGTCAAATATTTATCACAGTTTTTCTTGTGGTATTACTTTCCATTTTATATAAAAATTAAACTTTAACAGATTATTACTTTTATGATGATTACTAAATTAGACATTACCGATTAATTTAATCATTAAATTTCTCCCACTATTTCATCAAATTCTACAAACCCTCTATAATAGAATCAGAAAAATCAATCACTTGAGTATTCTAGTATAAATAATCCTTAAACCTCCCCTCATAGTCTACAATATATGGCTATGACACTACTCGAAGGGTTCAAGGTAGACTTTTAAATGTCCAACCGCATTAACTTGCAGTTCCTTGATCTGTTGAGTGAAGTCTCAACTTCTAAAATCATAAATTTATTTACTCAATGCTTGACTCTAAAATTATAGAAAATTAGATATGGATAATCCTTACTAACAATTTAATTAAGTAAACCCACCACTCTCATAAGAAATCCCTGGTAGTAAGAGACACCCTCATCTTTGGAATGAATGGCACCCCAAACACCTAGTTTTGTTCAATATTGAATGATGGAAGGTGGTAATGACTTAATATTTCATTGAGGTTTTTTTTTGTTTTCAATCAATGAATGTAATCCATTTTTATTAATCTTGTTATTTTATGTTGTTGTGATCACAACTGAACATTAATAGAAAAACATACGTCACTTATTTTTTATTTTAATTATTTATTATTTTATGTATTTTCCCACTGTTATAAAAAGCATAAAATAATAAATAAATGTATAAAGGTAAAATATTACCCGATTGGTCTTGAGTATCTAAAATGACATAGGGGCATCATACCTGAGTCATAGCTTGACTCTTGATGCAACTCACCCCCGTTCTGTATTTCTTCTTCTCCTATAGAGTATCACCTTATCTTAGTGGGGTCCACAACACATCTTGGAGTACCACCTCATCTTGGCAAGGTCCACATCATACACTTTCTTCATCCAAAGAACAAATATACTCGCATGCAGGAAAGGGGAACTAGGGGCGTAAAGTAAATCGGTTAAATTGGAAACACATGTCCTTATATATTTTAACTAAAAATATAGATGATACGCATACCATCATTTAATTAATTACAATCATCACAGGTAGTTAAAATAATTAATTAAATAAAATAAAACATACATGGGTCGATGCTCAAGACTAGTAAGCAAGTAGAATAATGAAATATAGAAATTAAATTGAAATAAATATGTATGAGGGTATAAATTAAATTAAATGAATTAAATAATTCAAATAATTTAATTATTCATCGATCCACTGATTAATTTAATTTTAACACCAAAAATTAAATTAATAAATAAATTTATTTTAATTCCAAAATTAAAATAATTTTTATCCTTGGGTATTAAAATGTATTATATTAAGCCATAGTTAATATATTAATTAATTTAATTTAATTCCTAAAATTAAATTAATTAAATTAACCCGTACCTCCAAAAAACCCATGTAGGTCCAAAGTGGGTCACACCGTACCTACTCAAACCCATTTTGGGCCAAGAAAATCCAGTGTTGGGCTAAACTAGGCCAAGTAGGTTCGTTCAAAACCTATTCCGAGTTGGGTAGACCCACCCAGGCTATATCCGGGGCATTTCAGGTCTAGAAGATCTTGAACATAACTCTTATGGAATCCAATGATGGTTGGCCCTGGACTTTGGGTAGTGAGGACGAAGGAAGCTAGTGGTGGTGAGTCTAGAGAGAGGTGTTGTGGGAGGAGGCACTGCCACCGTCAGAGGGGACCAGACCACAGGAACCATCAGAGCACGAGAAGTAGGCAAGCTAGCCATGAGGCAGTGCTTCCATGGGCTGGCTCTGGTAGGGAGGCATCCTGGTGGTCCGTTGGATAGGATAGGGGAGGAGGAGGGCAGTGCTGGAGGGAGAATGGAAGGCGATTGGGGTGGTGATGCGGGAGGGAAGCCCTGAGGGTGGAGCGACTTGGTAGGGTGGCGGTTGACCATGAGGTGGCTTTGAATTGGACACAATGATATGCAGAGGAGAGGAGATAGGGGGTCTGCAAGCTAGCACTCTCACTTGTTTTTTTAATTTGGCTAGTGGCCAATTTTCAAAAAGACAAAAGCCCTTTTATTATTATTTTTAATTTTAAAATCACCCACCTCAAAATTCTATAGCCAGGTTTTCTTTCATATGTGGATTTCACCACACAATAGTTTTCCAAAGGTTACAATTATCCTTGAAATAAAATAATAAATTATTATTTTAATATAATAATTTTATTATTATTCTAATTATATTATAATAATAATAATACAAATTATAATAAGTATAATTACAATTTTTTAAGAAAACTGATATTACTTCTGGTGGATAGAAAAATGTTATAAGTTGGCTGGATTTATATTATAAATAATCAAGGAAATGTTTTAATACCCAAGATCAAACAACAAATATGATCCATTCCAAAAATTTCAAATGGCCATAACTTGGCCGTTCAAAATCGGATCATCGTGCTATCTAAACCATTTTGACAAATTTCAAACCCACTACTTAATTTCGTTGAAAATTAATTTTTCTTTGGATCAGAAATTTTATGCATCCCTATGATACCAATTGAAGGTACAAAAGATCTCAACGGAAGCCAGTGGGCTGGAGATTTTAAAATTTTCATTGATGGGATGACAGAACTTTTCATCACAGTTGATTCGAGCCCCAGTATAGTCCAAGGATCTCACATAAATTAAAAAGAGCACAAAAATAAAGCTGTAAACATACCTTTATAGATCTGAAGGCATGGTCGATAGAAAATTTTCATCAGTAATCATTGTTTGAAGGATTCATAGCAGGATCCCTCTAGATTATAAACACACGCTTAAAAATCTACAGGAGTGTCGGTCGTCAAATTATGGTGCTAGCATGGTGATCTGATGATATATTCAGTGTCTCGATGATCACTGTGATCTTATACCTTTGATTCTTGAAGGTGTTCTTGGATCTCCACTCGAGAGAGATACACTCTCTAGGAAGCGGGAGGATAGAGAGGCTCTCATTAATAAATGAATGAATGGTACATTGAGAGAGATCCTCTCTCTCTATTTACAGTGGTGGTTCTAAATACCTGGTTGGGTTCCCTGGCTCCCATTTCTTTAACATCCACTAAATAAATAATTATTATAAACTAAACTACGTTAATATTATTTATTTTTTTATGACATTCCTATAATATATTTAAAAATATATTATGTGATAAACCCGATTCATTTAACTTGACTCTTCATTCCTGATTAATATTAAACGAACCTTGAATATTAAAATAATATCCGTTCAATTAATTTTTCCTCATATTTAATAAACTTGTAAATAAAATTAAATAAATTCAACTCAATTATTCATAACATGAAAAATAATGAATTTATTTATTTATTTAGTGATCAATACCTTGGAAAACACTCGGACCCCATGGTGGGGCCCACCTTTTCCAATATACCCATTCAACTAAATAGAGTGGATTCTTGAATATGATATTGTGTGTGAACCTCTAGGCCCTCATCTCGATAGTAAGGAATAAAAAACAGACCAAGAGAGGAGTCTAGAAACCCATCAAGGCCTATAAAGAGATAAGGATTGTCATATAAATGACAACCAACCTAAAAACACGTGATATGTACTATAATATATTTGTATTTAAATATATCATAAAGCAGGATTCACGCTTTTGTCATCAACCTTTTTCTTGTTTTATTATTTTTTGATCTTACCAAATGGATTTACCTTTCAACTGCTTTGGACAAAGACTTATGAAGGTAGCACCATCCTGATCAACCAAGCCTGAGATATACAACTTCTTTAACATGGAAGCGATAAATCATTTCTTGTCCATTCAGCCAATGTCATACCACCAATGAAACACCCAAAATAATCTACCTCGCCATGATTTCATTATCATGGTTTTTTCCTTACACCAAAGTACACAATCAAGTGGCATACACTGGTAATGATCTCAAGTTAGGAGATTAATACACATGTACACAGATAGAAACAATGAATGACACCCAAAATATGTGGTGTTCATATTGGAGGGTATGTCCTCATGATCTCAATACTAGAGATCACTAAATGCGAACTTCATGAGAAGAATTATCAATTCTTATGATCCCCCATCACTTGATAGTTAGACATCTACTGTGTCTAGTCAGTAAGATGTATCTAGACCATATGAATTTTTTTACAATTAATGTCATAGTATCTCTAGGTTCTCATTATTTCCTGAGATATTCTATAAACTTTTTGATACGACAATTAATCTATAGAAATTACCATTAAATAGTGGATGAATAAATATCTACACTATAATAGTAAGTATATATAATGTATATCTAACTATATACATGATATGGTAATCAAAAGTACTGCATAGTTGGGTCTAGGGAACCCCCTATTTCAATAGAAATAGAATCAAATAGCTATGTGAATGTTTGAAGAGAGTTAGGCTGGTTGAGATTTAGTCTTATCTAAAGGAATGGGGATATCAATAACGAGTTTCCCCATGTGTTCTACCTAACTGGAGGTAAACACCACTATCGAAAATCCTAGACAGGGTCCGCTATATATTTACTGGGGCTCTTAAACCACCCTTCTAACAACCTCATCAGACCTTCCAATCATGGTGGGCTCAAGAATAGGCTTTGAGGTGTGGCCACCGATATCTATTGGGGAACCATCTTTCCCTCCAACTGGGACCCCTTGTCCATCCTTGGATTTCTCCTACATAAGAGTGAATCCTAACTAGAACCTTTGAAAGAAAAAAATAAGGCCCATAAGAGACAGGAAAGTTAACAAACTAAGTTTACCTCATCTATCAAAAGCTCAATCAAGTCATCATCCTCAAGATGAACTCTCTAATCTTCTAGGGAGCTACCTGATTAGTGACTGATCCCTAGGATTCTTCATCACGGGTTCCCTATGTGTTGTAACTAAGAGTTGATGCCTCATGAGTTGATTATTCAATGTATTTTATCCTCTCAGGATTGGGATCTCCATCAAACATCACGCGTACCTGGTTGGTAAGAATATTTGTCCCTCACACTGACATGAAAAGGTGTCTATATCTACCAGGTATGTAAATATATTGTGAAATTTCACCCTGGCAGTGATCCTAGAAAGAACCACCTTTGGAAATTTGATTCCATCCCAACTCAACCTCTTCCATAGTTACTCTAACATTAGCATTATCCGTATAATTCCCCAGCCCTCCCAGAGCATGAGAAAGGAAGAATTAGTAGTTGGATACAATAGATACTGCATATGTTTCCCTAGGGCCTTCCTGGTCCTACTATTCCTAGCTTGAGAGATCTCTACATACTCCCATGGTCTCTTCTAAGGGAGAAAGTCCCCTTCAGAAGATAGGGTTTCAACAAATCCTTAAGTTCCCCCCACTACATCCCTAGTTGGATCCATCAACATTTGATGAGCCCCTCAAATAGTATCCTTTCTACCACCACTCTTCTCTTGTTCCTCACTTTATGGTACAATTATCCTCACACATTTACGAAGTGTCATGCCTGGATATATCATTATTCAATTGATATCATAAACTTAAGAGATGTAAAAATTGACATTGGTGTGTAGAAAGATAAGTAATTACCCTATGAATTATCCTATAAAAATCCACCACAAACAATGAATTATACAGGTGTGTGTTTCCTCATTAATCCCCATGTAAACTCGGTTTATTGGTTATTGGATGCACCCAAAATATTGGGAGAACTGAGATGGGGTATATGTATCACAATAAGTGTTTTTTTCTAGAATCTAGTACTCCAACTTGAAATGTATTTAAATACTCTTGCTACTCCATCATCCCCTACAGATTATCCACTATCTCACCATATGGAGTTCAAAATAGATGGAAGTTGAAGTTGGCAGCATTATCAATACTGATTGTGACCCTAACTTCATTGAGATTTACTAGAAGAACCCAAACAATGGTGAGGAATGGGGGTCGTAGAACAAAATTTTGAGGGGTAATGGAATTTAGTAATTAATAGACTCCAAAATGTGATGTGATCCACCCATAAAACAACTAAAATGGGCCTCAGATACGCCTATGCAAGCTCCCTCTTGCCACATGGCCTAATTGTTTATAGATATGGGCCAACAATAGTATTCCTAGGTTTACCCAGTTATTTAATTCCATGTTTTATTCCATCATGAGCATCCTTAGATGCAATCGATGTTCATGTACCTCAAAATAAGTAGCCAACCCCTAAGGATGGTGGCCAAAAACTTGGTGCAATAGACCACTAGTTTCCAGCCCTCCTTTATGTTGTAGTCCCACTATTGATAGTTCCCTTCCTCCCAAATCATCTAGTATAATCCCAATTTTCACTTCTATTACACCACTGGTAATTGCTTTGGTTTCCCTAGAATCCTTGCAATTGGAGTCTTTAGGAACATCCCCATCCATGTTTTGAATGAAATGTCCCAATGGAAGGGGGGATGATGCTTCAGTTCTTGAGTCAATGCATCCAGAATGATCTGTTCCACAAGGGGGGTCTACTCCTTGTATCCCCAAGCATTCAACACCAGGAAGAATTCATCATATTGAAATCTCATTAGTGGGATGTCTCTAATATAGTGAGGTCCCATAAGCTAATCCCCACCTCCCTATGATGGAGGTGTAAGGTGTTTGTGTCTGAGTAACACTTGCTTAGGAGGTCTAAAAATAACTCATGTTGATGATACACATTGAACTGGGATGTCCACACTACTTAATATAGCCAGATGTAGCACATATGAGCCCCGTAATATTAAAAATTGAAGCATATTCAGTACACCCATACCCTATCATTGATGAATTTTCACCTGGATCATAGGTCCCAATCCTTATACCAACCCATGTTGTTGTTCTATATGCTGGTTTGTAAGATGATCACATAGAAGGATGGGAACTATTCATTCTTTGGAAGCTCCCCAATGACCATACTTGTTCTTCCACTCATAGTGTAGATGGAAGTGTCTCCATGAGCCCTAGAAGGATGGTCCAAAGTGGTGGTGTTCCAATGGGTAAGCTCTTCATGACTAGTGAACCAAAACCACATTGTATTAACTTTAATGGCTAGGATAGCCATGTCATCCATCAACTCGAATTTATAAAGTGGTAGGTGGTTTCTTAGTAAAAAAACCCCTGTAGGCTTCGGTTAACAATACTAGGAGTGCCGTGAAATTAGAAACCACTCTTATGGAATGAAAAAAATTATATTCCCTACCATTTCATCCCTCTAGGCCAAAACACCAGTTTCGATCACAGCATGGTCATCAAGTGATAGCCCTGTGGTAATCATTAATTACCATCGGGTTATTGAATTTAGAAATTTAAAACATAAAACAGAAAAAATACTAAGATATAGGGTGGTACAGGACTTACAAGTCTGAGGTCGAACCCACAGAGATAGGGTTAGGGAAAATATTAACTAAATAATATAAACCTAAACTAATTTAGATTTTGATAAAATAAATCTAAGCTATCAAGCATTTGATTTGTGGAAGAAGTGGGAGAAGAAAATATAAAAAGGGTGTTGGGCACTAGTGATTCCAGATTTATGGGATGAAAAGGTATGAAATAGTCAATAAACAATCATACAATTGTTGGAATCAGGTCCTAGCAAGTTCAATGGTCATGATAAACATAATCCATCCCAAAATCACCTTTTTCTCATGGTCAGGTACTTTGGATTGTAAAGATTAGGTAACCCAAAACCATATTTAAACATAAGGAAGAAAAAAAGCCAATGGTCATAGAGGAAATCCCAACCCTAGTCCTCACATTAAACAATGATATTTATTCTACTTAGGCAATGGTCATGCTCCAAGAAATAATGAATTTAAACATAATTCCCAACCCTGTTCACAATTATCATGGAAGAAGAATTAGGAAAGAGATAAAAATGAAGAGAGAACATGAAATCCCAACATAAATTTCATTAAAATATAAAATAACTCATACATTCAATCCTTGTTCATTATGTATGCTCCAGCACAAATAAATCACCTGCTCATGCTAATCATGAGAAGATATAGAAAAAGAATGAAATAAAATCTATATAACAGTGGAGAAGTTGTAGGTGGGTTCATCTCTGTAGGTTTCCATTATCGAGGCTTCATCTAGAATGATTTTCACAACAATATGTAAGCCCTCTATTTATAGGCTTCAAATTGGTTCTGCCCGACAGGTTTCACAATGTGTAATGTGATTACACATCCTGTAATACTGATCTGTGTTTTCCTCCACATATTTTGAATCTACACAAATCTTGTATGCATATTTGAAACTTTGACTACTTTCATGATGTGTAATCAGGATTCACGGTGTGTAAATGTTTCCGATGCTTTTACATCGGGGTGCACGCGTGCATCCGTCACGCATGGGAGGACGCACGGCTTATTGCCCCACATTCCTGCTTTCCAAAGGCGGGCGACATCCGTTACTTGTTCAGGGACGTCTTCTCCTTGATCGAAACCGGGATGATGGGATGTCAGTTCTTCCTTCTGTGGATTCCTCCTCGGAGCTCGTCACCTATTACATATCTCCCTCATAGATTTAAGACGGGTTCGTGAAGCTCATTCCCGACACCATATCTGCATGGATGCCAGTTAATTACGCTACTTCTGTCGAGACGCTCCAAGGGGTCTTGTCGGGGAAGCAACCTTCGGTGAGGAGAATGGTCACATTGGGTATTGGCATGTTTGTCTCTTGTCCCTTATTAGGGGGCTTCTCGAGGGCGCGGAAGCCCGAGGCATCCCACATTGAACGTGGGGAATTGTGTACAATATGAGGTTTTCCTCAGCTTCCCATGTTTAACACGGGGTATGCTATGAGTTTAACGTCTTACGGAGACAGATCAGACTGATCGGAACACTGAGAGTGGATCAGATTGAAAGAACCCCTAGGGGGAACACCGATGTTGGGGTCAGCACGTGGGCGGATTCTCGGATAACATGGAGTGGGATGGGGTGGCATGATCTCACCGGGATGTGGCGGCCCTGGTAAGGATCAGGATGGGTGATGGAGTGACGGGATTGAACCTCGTGGAGGCTTCCTACATATCCCCATGGCAGGGAATCAAAGTCCGCGTAGTTCAGGGGTACGGTGGGACACCTAAAGAGGCAACCCGTGAGAATGAGCGTATGGATTGGAGCCTGGAGGAAGTAAGATCTTCGGGCTAGGGAATGATCTTCCCAAGGCATGTCGGCTCGAGGGGGAAGTCAGGATGAGACGTGGGTGTGAGGCATGGGGCTTACACTCTGAGATGGCCCATAATGGTGCTGGTGAATTGACGCGAAGGGGTCGAAACAACTGAGTGATGGGCTTGAACCTCGTGGAGGCTTCCTACGCACCATGCGTTAGCACAAATCAAAGTCCACGTAGTTTAGGGCATACAATTTAACGTCATGCGGTAAAAGGGAATTTGGGGCTTACGCTCTGAGGCGGAAAAGAGTGTATATGGGGCTTACGCTCTGAGGCGGCCCATGGTGGTCGAGGAACCGATGTGGAGAGGTTGGAATGACCGGGTGGTGAGCTTGAACCACATGGAGGCTTCCTACGTGACATGCGTTAGCACAGATCAAAGTCCATGTAGTTCGCTGGTATGGGGATTACGCTCTGAGGCGGCCCAAAGAGGATTTCATGGTCGATGTGCACTATAATCCCACGTGAGTCATGCTCGGTGTGAGAAACAAGAGGCAGCAGGGACCAGACGATCACGTCGCAAAGGGTGCATCCGTGAGAAGCGGAAAGGGGCTTACGCATTGAGCGTCCCAAAGAGGAAACAGGGGCTTACGCATGGTTAGATGGTGCCGGGGCTTACTCCAAGATGGAGGCCCGTGGTGCGACAAAGCGTAGTGGGAAAGGGACTCCACTGGCCTTGTCAGGGGGGGAGTACGGAGGTGCATGGGTGCAACCTTCCGTAAGAGAGGCTAGGGGCTTACGCTCTAAAGCAGCCCTTCCCCCATGGACAAACACCACTCCAAAAAGGAGGATCTCATTCCATGTGAGGAAGAATCCATTTCCGTGGAGACGAGTGTGCGTAAAGAATGCCCGAGCTGGGAAGACCCTGCATGCGAAGCACAGGGTCGGACCACAGTTTAATGTCATGTGTTAAGGATGAGGTGCTTAGCAGTTTAACGTCCTATATCTTGGACTAGGTGGGTTCTCTCCACACCCCTAGGGATTACATGCCCAATTCCCTCTACCCCTTATGGGAGGGAAGGCATCGTCAAGGCCATAGTGAAGGGGGGCCGCAGGGAGAACCATCGAGGGGTCCACATTAGCGTGGCTATGGTGGATGGGGCTTACGCAAGGAAGCTTCCCAGGTGCCACAAAGGAGTGGCAACGATGGACGGGGCTTATGCATGGAAGCAGCCCATAATGTCTTCCTCATGTCTGACCATGAGGGCATCCCAACTCATTGGTGGGTTGAGGCATGTGATTGAGGCCTAAACATATGCGCTAGAGCACAAGCGGGATAATGCCAAGGGTGTTGGAATCGTCCCGAACAAAGGGATATGGAAAGTTTGAATCACATGCCCGACATTCGGAATGCAATGAGAGTGGCGTGGCGATAGAGGATAACTACTGACCATGTTTGAAACATAGCATCCTATCGCGTTAGTCTAGAATGGGGACAAACAAATGAGGGGTCGACTGCTGACCGTGTTCGAAACTCAGGACCTAACTCAAATTGTCACCCAAAGTCTTTCGGGGCGTTGGCCCAGGACAGCTAGCAGACTATAGGTCAATCATCCATATTGTGACAACAGGAAGACCAAAGGTCTATCATCCATATTGTTAGGGGGTCCCTCCAGACTTAGAAGTGGATGCAGATCCAAATAAAGGACACGCAAAGCGTGGGGTGGAGTGATGGAATGTTTGAACGAATTCCAACGCTCTTGAAACTAGGCCACTGTAATCATGGCCTTAGGAATATTATGCTTGGTGCACAAGGAATCTCTTATTTGGAACAAGAGGCATCCTATGTTTGGAGCACAGGGTTTACTACAGTTTATAGTCATGTAGATAGGACTACTGGAATCTCATTCTTGGGGCATAAGGCATCTCTTATTTAGAACAAGAGGCATCCTATTATTGAATGATATGGCATTCTTCTCAGGGGAATTGATGATAGGAATCTCAACTCATGAAATAGGAAACAAACCAAGAGGAATATGTCAACTCAAGGTGTTTCACAGTGTGCGGAGGAGTATCTCAAATCATGGTATTCCCTAGGTGGAAGGTGGGTGCGTATAAGGGCGCAATGGAAAATCCCGACATCCCGGCCTGAGAAGGGGATGGACTTTAGTCTAAGCCATGTGGATCTCGTGCAAAGGCGGATCCCGGGGTGACTTGGCATGGAAAAGAACCATGACTCAAGACCATATTGCACGCGCAATTGCACGCACGAGAGTCGGTTCAAATTCCTACCTTGAAAAGGAAGGGGGTATCCTTCTATTTATAGGCATCCAGGGGCGCAAAATATAGGGTTGCACGAAATAATTGCACGACAGAGGCAGCGACGCGAAATATCAACCACACGGGACGCGAGCGCGAAATTATTTCACGCCGGTGTTGGGACTTTTCGCGAATCTTGGGTTGCCTTTCGCGCGGGATATTTTTTCCGCGCACTTCACCCAATTTTTCACACAACGCTTCTAGGACCTCCAAACCAGGCCTCTAAGTCCGAATATGAATTCGCTTTTCCATTTCAGAACTTTCCCCGATAGTTAAGTGCTTTTCGGCGTCTACAAATGCCCCCCCTCGGAATTGGATCGGTGAGGGGTCACAATGATCGGATTCCGAGGGAAACGCCGAAATACAGGGCTTCATGGGTCCCTTTGGCTTAACATGCTCAACCATAATCCCGAAGTAAATAGCAATCCATAACTAAGATCACGTGGGCCGTGAGAAACAAAGGAGGCTAGAACTATTACTTCGTTTGATTGAGGAAGTGCCAACCAAGCTTCAGCCATCCAAAATCAGGCCTGGATTTCTGGGGAGGGGACCTCAGACCGATTGATATATCACCGTCTCAATGTGGTCTGACACATGAGTGGGGAAATGCTGAGGGCATTGAAATCCATCCGAACATAGGGAGATGGAAAGGAAAGGTGAATCACGCTACCCGAATTTGGAACACTCTGGGGCGCGATGATGAAGGATAACTATTAACCATGACGGAAACACAACATCCATATCGTTTTGGCCTGGAATAGAGAAAATAAATGAGGGTTGACCACTGACCGTGTTCGCAACATGGGGCCTAACTCAAATATCGCTGGTCAGTTTTCCAGAACGTTGGCCTAGGACAGCAGGCAGACTATAGGTCTGTCATCCATATTGTTAAAATAGGCGGACCAAAGGTCTATCATCCATATTGTGGCAGCAGGCGGACCAAAGTCTATCATCCATACCATTAGGGGTCCCATAAAACATGAAAGAGAATGAGGATCCGAATAAAATGGGCATGTAAAGCGTGGAAAGTGGAGAAATGGTTTGTTCGAACTGAGTCCAACACTAACAAAATTGTGCCACCGTGGCAGAGGCACATTAGGCGGACGTACCAACCTGATCACAGATCGTCCCAATTTTCAGACAGGACCTCTATGGTGAGAGAACTTCCACTTCCCATTATTACTATGGGGCATCTCAAACTTATTCAGGGTAGATGTCATGATTACACCACTTCCCAAGAAGTCAGGCCGAGGGGCCGACAATAAGGAGGGACGAGATTTGGTAATCCCTGGGGCTGGACCAAAGACGAAATGTCCGAGCGTTCCTACGTATCTCATTAGGATGAGAATCAAGCCACACGTAGTTATAGAAGCACAGTTTAACGTCATGTAGGACGAAATACAGTTTAACGTCATGTGGGACGAAATACAGTTTAACGTCGTGTGGGACGGAATATAGTTTAACGTCGTGTAGGACAGAATATAGTTTAACGTTGTGTGGGACGGGGGACACATATCATCTGGGGATAGGCACGGCACTGCGAGTAACCTGACGTGAATGAGGACATAATCCCGCACCACACCGTACAATCCCACAAGAGAGACTGAGTCGTGGAAATCCAAGGAAAGGATCCTAGTTTTAGGTCTTAGAACTCAGACCAAAGGATAAGGGGAATGGGAGACACATGGTAAAGTGGTTGCAAAACCCAATGTGAATGGGGAAAAGCCCTGCTTACTATGTGCTCCTAGGGACGCATTTAGGCCGAGAGACCGAACATGAAAAGTTAGGTTGGGCCTGTGGGGAAGTTCTCAGGCGCTCCTACGTATCTCATAAGGATGAGAATCAAGCCATACATAGTTCTTGAAAGGCAGCATGGCGCAATATGGCACCTGCGCAAAGGACGAAGTGGTCGTGCAGGTCTAGACCTCGCACAAAAAGAAGCGACATTTGATATATCTTGTTTGTTCTTGAAGTTAAATGGTTTTTATTTTGTGGGGAGACTGGCCTAGGGTAGAAATTCATGGTGTCTCCACAGTAATCAAGCCATAATAGGCATTGAAAAGCGGTATGACAATCGGACAATACCTGGCGTGATGTCCCCCATGGGGAGGTCATCACAAGATAGTGCCATTTTTCATTGTGCGGCCAGGACGATATCATCACAGTTTATAGTCGTGTGGTAGGACCAATAGCACAGTTTCAAGTCATATGGTTTGGACCTACAACACAGTTTAAGGTCGTATGGTTTGGACCAATATCACAGTTTAAGGTCATATGGTTTAGACCAACAACACAGTTTAATGTCATAAGGTTTGGACCAACAACACAGTTTAAGGTCATATGGTTTGGACCAACAACACAGTTTACGGTCATATGGTTTGGACCAACAACATAGTTTAAGGTCGTATGGTTTAGACCTGGGGGGAACACGCACGATGCGATAAATCATACCTGATGAGGGTGAGGGTGTAATCCCATACCATCACCGCGCGAAATTCTGAGAGAGGAGCCTCGGGCCAAAGGGGCCTACGAGGGTTCAACAATCAGGGGGGGCACGAGATGCTAGCTCCCAGCTACGTTGGGCCCGAAACGCAGTGTCCGGGAGACTCCTCATTCCCCATGGGGATGAGGGTCAAGCTGCACGCAACCTGTAAAGAAGAAACCCAAGCACATACTCTAGCGCTCAGATTGCGGGAGCCCCGAGAGACACCGTTACGCATCTTGGTCTGTCTGACGTGTGGGGTGTACTGAGGGTTAGTACATGGTGTTTCGAGATTCCACCTTGACAAGGTGGGGAAGAACATAACGTGAATCATGAAACCAACATTCAGGGCTTGAGGAAGCCGGCGTGATGACTGAGGGTTACTGCTGACCATGTTCGCAACACAGCATCCTATTGCGTTAGCCTAGAGGTAGGGGAAAAAATGAGCATCAACCGCTGAACACATTCACAACAAGGGATTTGTATCAATTTGTTGCCTGAAACCCTCGGGGGTGTTGGCCCATGATGGTAGGAGATCCCTTAGGCGTTGTATCCAGGCCATTCTCGGGGGTCCCTCTGGGTGTGAAAGATGGTGGGGCCTGAATGAAGGGGAACACGAAGCTTGAGAAGCGGATGAAAACATGCCTAAGCCGAATCTAACACTCCAGGTCCTAGACCAGAGTACTCTGAACACATTAGCAGACCACTAGAGAGGGTCGAAGGGGTTAGTCTGAGAGCGGCCAAAAGATGGCGGATTCCCGAGGGAAGGGCAGGCCAAAAGACCGAGGCAACCAGGAGATCGTGGGATCTCCTAAGATACAAGGTTGGACCTGAAATCTAAATGTCCAGGAGGTCCTACGTATCCCATAAAGATAGGAATCAAGCCAGATGTATTTCTAGAAGCATAGTTTACCAACATGTAGGATGAAATAAGGATCTTAGTTTTAGGTCTTAGAACTCAGACCAAGGTGCAGTTTAGGTTCGTGCGGGACCGTACAGTTTAAGGTCATGCAAGACCATGGAGCCCAGATGTAGGGAAAAAATGTAGTTTAAGGTCATGCTGGACCATGTAAGGATCTTATTTTTAGGTCTTAAAACTCGGACCAAGGTGTAGTTTAGGGTCGTGTGGGACCGTATAGTTTAAGGTCATGTAGGACCAAGGAGCCCAGATATAGGGAAAAATGTAGTTTAAGGTCATGCTGGACCGTGTAAGGATCTTAGTTTTAGGTCTTAGAACTCGGACCAAGGTGAAGTTTAGGGTTGTGCGGGACCGTACAGTTTAAGGTCATGCAGGACCAAGGAGCCCAGATGTAGGGCAAAATGTAGTTTAAGGTCATTATGGACCATGTAAGGATCTTAGTTTTAGGTCTTAGAACTCGGACCAAGGTGCAGTTTAGGGTCATGCGGGACCGTACAGTTTGAGGTCATGCAGGACCAAGGAGCCCTTAAGAAAAGTACTGCTTGAGGAACCTGGCATTGGTGGGAGGAGTTACATGCTCACCATCCATAGTCACCAGGGAATACGCGCCATTGGGATAGACCTTATGGACAATGAAAGGCCCCTCCCATTTGGGCTCCAACTTGGGTGGTTTCCTACCGGGAATCATTGGATCTCTGAGAGCCAGCACCAGGTCACCTTGCAGAAAGGAGTAGAGGCGAACCTTCTTATTGAAATCTCGAGCCATCCTGCTCTGATGCCTTTCTAAGTTATGTAAAGTGCGAATCCTACTTTTGTCCAGAACTTCCAATTCGTCTAGACAGATTTCAGCAACTCTATCTGGCGCTTTCTGGTCATAGACCACAATGCGCAATGAGGGAAACTGGATCTCGATGGGTAGGACGGCCTCAGCTCCATAAACCATGGAATATCGAGTCACCTGGGTGGAGTTACGAGTCATCATCTTATAAGCCCAGAGGGCATTGGGGAGCTTGTCCGGCCAAATTTTCTTGTTCTGACCAACCATATTTTGCAGAATGTTAGAGAGGGTTTTTTTAAACGCCTCAATCTATCCATTCACCTATGAATGATAGCGGGAGGTATGGTTAGAGTGAATGTTGTACTTAGCATACAATTTCTTCAGCTCAGCTTCTTAGAAGTTGGTTCCGTTATCCGTGAGGATAGCGTGAGGTACTCCAAACCGATAGATGATATTGGAGCTCACGAAGTCAGTGATAGAATAGGCTTTGACCTCCTTGAGCGGAATTGCCTCTGCCCACTTCGAGAAGAAGTCTGTAGTGGTCAAGATAAACCGACACTGGCGGTCCGTCACCGGTGGGTAAGGCCCTACGACATCCAACCCCCAGACTGCAAAGGGCCAAGAACACTTGGTAGTATGGAGAGGCTCCGGTGGCCGATGCACAAAGTTAGCATGAACTTGGCACGCATGACACCTCTTGGCATACTCAATGCAGTCATAGATCATGGAGGGCCAGAAGTATCCTAGCCTCCGAATATGGTGGGACAACTTCGACCCGGCCTGGTGGGCGCCACAGGAACCAGCGTGCACTTCTTGCATGACCTGTGGGATCTCGACTCCTTGAAGGCAACATAGGAGAACACCATCAAATCCACGCCTGTAAAGGAGCTTCTCGAGGCTGGGACCGCTCTGAAGGGTGAACTGTGGTGCGTGGCATCAAATTCTCTCTCTCTCGGCTCGATCCGGAAGAAGATTGTCATGCTGAAGATATTCAACCAAGGGCATCCTCCAGTCAAGAGTTGTCTCGATTACCACACCTGAAGCCCCTGGGGATCCTGACGTAGAGGCACCAGTGGTGAGATGGTTCACTCACGGGCCATGATCGCCTTCCATAATAATAGTATCAATGAATCTCTGGTGTGCCACATGGATAATTAGGTCATCCTATTCGGGCTCCACAAGTGATGCGACCAGGCTGGCCAAAGCATCTGCTTAACTGTTCTGCGACCAGGGAATGTGAACGACCTTTGGCCGGGAGGGGAACTTAGCCATTAGACAAAGGGTACACTCCAGCAATGGCACGAGTTCTGGCTTTCTGACAGCATAGTCACCATTGACCTGCTTGATGACTAGCTCGGAGTCCCCTTTTACATACAGATGGGGTACGTCAATCTCGAGAGACAACTTGAGGCCAGTGATGATGGCATGATACTATGCCTCATTGTTGGTGCAGCCTTCTGACAACAGGAATGAATACGGCATAACAACTTGCTCCAGGGTGATGAAGACGATACCCAGGCCCACTCTGTTAAGCCTAGGATCATTGAGCCTTCTACCAGTGGGGCTCCGGGAGGCATCGTCAAAGTGCATCTGCCAGCATGGGGTGGCGTGATCGACTGAGAGGATTGCCTCATCAGGAAAGCCTAGATCCATTGGATGGTCCATAGAGGTTGGGTGAGCAGCTAAGAATTCTACCAACGCCTATCCTTTGATGGCCTTCTGAGGCACGAACCTGATGTCGAACTGCTGGAGGATCACCGCCCAGCGCGCCAATCAGCCGGTCAACATAGGTCGGTTCAGGATGTATTTCTACAGGTCTACCCGAGAGACTAGATGTACCTCGTGGTGCTGCATGTAGTGCCGCAATTTCTGCATGGAAAATACGAGCGCCAAACAGCTCTTATCGATGGGAGAATATCTAATTTCTGCGTCGAGGAGCATGCAACTGAGGTGGTAGAGGCTATTCTCTGTTCCCTCGTTGTTCTTCTGGGCGAGAAGTGCGCCAAGGGATCGCTCCAGGGCGGTCACATAAAGGACCAGCGGCTTTCGGAAAATGGGTGGCATCAAGACTGGAGGCTGAAGCAGATACTGCTTGATTTCCTCAAAAGCGATCTGACACTCTTCGTCCCATTCATAGGTGGCACCTTTCTTCATGAGCCAAGAAAAGGGCTTACACTTGCCGTCCAGATTCGCAATGAATCTGCGTATATAGGCTAAGTGGCCTTGGAGGCCTCGAAGCTTCTGAATATTATTCGGGGGAGGCATCTGACTGATGGCCTTGATCTTCTCTGGGTCGATCTCGATTCCTCAATACCTAAAAATGAAGCCAAGAAACTTTCCGGAGGTGACCCCGAAGGCACACTTCAACGGGTTCATCTTCAAGTGGTGAGAACGGAGGAAGCCGAACACTTTCTCAAGGTCTTTGAGATAGTCCTGGCGCTGACAAGATTTAACCACCAGTTTATCCATGTAGCAATCCACCAGTGTCCTGAGGATTGGCTTTAATATGCAATGCATAGCCCGTTGATAGGTGGTGCCGACATTCTTCAGGACGAAGGGCATAACCTGGTAGTATAAAGTACCCTGGGATGCCCTGAAGGCAGTAAACTCTTCATCCTCGGGGGCCATCCGGATCTAGTTGTACCTAGAGTACCCATCCATGAAAGAGAGGGCTTGGAACCCGGCCATGGAATCGATCAACAACTCTGTCACATGAATGGAAAAATCATCCTTCGGACAGTGGTGATTGAGATCGCGGAAGTCGATACAGACCCTGATATGCCCGTTCTTCTTCCCGACTGGAACAATGTTAGCTAGCCACCTGGGGTACTGGAATTCCTTGACGAAGTTGGATTTGATGAGCTTATCAACTTCGGCCTCAACCATGGCACCGTGAGAAGGGTGAATCTATCTGGGAGGCTTCTTGAACCCGCGATGGTTTGCTGGAAGGACTGTTGGAACCACTTTGTGTATATGTTTGTATTTGTTGTCAATAGTTGTCAATGGAATATCAAAATGAAAGAGATCAAGAAGTACTCCAATAAAACGGATGAAATGGAAGCTCACAATGAAGGAGATCATGAAGTACTCCGATGAAGTAGAGGAGTAGTGACTCAGACGATTGTTGTACTGATCGTGAGTTCAAAGAACATGTGTCAAAGGTGATACATTGTTTACAACAATGACGAATGTGGGGTGCGATCCATCTGAGGATGATTAAATAAGAATGGGGTTTTCAGATGAAGATCATGCAATTCCTCTTTATTGCATGAGAGCCATGTTTTTTGATGAAGGCCATGCAATTACTCATGATTGTAGGTGAGAACCGTGCAAGAGACTTCCGGACGAATTGAATCGGTTTGCATGAAGTATATCATGACGGTTGATGAAGAAGACAATGTGCAATGATTGGAATTCTGCGATAGCCATGCACATCACATTGTCATCGAAGATGATGATGCTAAAGCTGTTCCTTCAAAGACTACATATCACAATAGTGGAGGTTGTGATAAAAGCATAAGAGTTGCTAAAGTATACAGATCACCAAGAAGAAGCGCTGTTGAGGTGATCATCCTTGTCGACAAAGCAAACAAACGACATACAAATTTGTTGGCAAAAGAGATTCTATGGAGGCAAGTCGAGTTCGAGGACTGTGGATAATGATCCATGTTTTTATTCAAGGAACTTCGATAAAGGAATGGATGATCTGGAGGCGGACTAAAAGAGCAGATACAAGGTGGCGCCGTTTTCCAGTGTTTGCCAAATTTTGGGGGTCCAAAATCTGGAAGTTGCTGAGCATCGCGAAAAGTGGATTTCCAGGAAGATCATAATTTAATATGGCAAAGGCATGAGTTTCGCGAAGATGGGATGCATGGACTGGATTTCGCGAAGACCATAATAACGGAGGTGGTGAGTCTTTGCGATTACGTCAAGCTTCGCGATTACGTCAAGCTTCGCGAATGGCAGAGTTGAAGAGCTTCGCGGCGATGAAGGGCTTCGCGAGGGAGCTTCGCGGCGAAGGCGCGATGGAATGTTGGGCTTCGCGAAGGGAGCTTTGCGGCGCTGTCGCGAAGGTATGTTGACGGTGATTCTTCGCGACTACGTCAAGCTCCGCGAACGGAAGATTGCTGTGGAGCTTCGCGATTTAGACATATTTCCGGCAGAAACTTTGGAGCTTCGCGATTTGAGATGACGTGGCGTTGACTTCGCGTGGAAGGGAAGAGGGTCGGTGGAATCGCCTATAAATAGAGGCCGACCCCCTCAAGAGAAAGAGAGAGAGCTCTCAACGAAAAACCATTGCTCTCGGTTCGCAAAGGTCACTCACGAAGGTAGTTTTGCTTCGCGAAAGTTGAGCTTCGCAGCGGCTATCCTAGCTCTGTGAAAAGGTTGCGCCCCGCGTTGGCTCATTGAGCTTCGCGAAGTGGCAGGAGCTTCGCGGCGACTTTCCCAACTCCGAGAAAAGAGTTTGCCCCGCGTTGGCTCAGTGAGCTTCGCAAAGTGGCAGGAGCTTCGCGATAGCCAATCATTGTGAAGGCTTGAGAATCGCGAGAGTGATTCGCGATTGAGCTTCGCGAAAAGGCAGGGGCTCTGCTCAGAATTGCTTGAGCTTTCCAAAATTGGGAGCCGTGCGAAGTAGGGTTCTTTGTGAAGACCCTTTCCTAAGGTTGTTCGCCCAATGGACAGGGGCAAGAGGAGTATTCATCAGTGGATGAAATCTGGACTTTGACAGAGCATCAATTATTGAGCAATCAAAACAATTGATTGTGATTCAGGCAAACAAGAACAGGGGATCTAGTGCATTCAGTCATTGTACTAAAGGAGGATTGAACAGAAAAGTGCATCAACTCTAAACTCTGATCCAAGCAAAGTCTCATGCTGAACAGGAGACACAGAACTTCATGTCTATCCATTGAAGAGACCATCACGTCTATAAACTGAGTGGGACTTCACCAACGGCAGTGAGCCAGGGGGAGTCAATGGGAGTGACCCGAGGGAAGCAGTGAGCTATCCCTGAACCTTTGTAAAGGCAGTAAGCCTGGGTCAGAGTGACTGTGCCCAAACAGTTGTATCCGCAGCTAGTGAAGCATAGTGGATTTAGGTACGACCGACAACCTGTCAGCGTATGATCCTTGGACGTAGCCCTTAGTGGTGAACCAAGTAAAAATAGCTGTGTCATCTGTCTCTGCATGTGAATGTTTAATTTCTGATCATATCCATCATATAGGTTTAAGTAGTTCCTACCAACGTGGGAACAAGATCCACAACTAAAAGAAGAAAAAGTTGCCACCCTAATTCACCCCTCCCCTCTCAGGGTGTTCCGGGGTCCTACAAGTGGTATCATAGGGAAAGGTTAACGTATGTTGGATATTCTCCAGTAATTCTATTGAGAAGAGGATTTGAGTTTATTTCCTAGAGTCAACAATGAAGAGCAGTCTTGATAATGATGCAGTCATTTCTGAGCAGAAATATATATCCACCAAGACTTTGACAAATAGGAAAAAGAAAGAGAAGAAGACTATGAAGAAGTCCCCCACATCAAAATAAGATGAAGTGTCTTGTTCTTCATGCCATTCCAAAAATGAAGAAACATCAGGCATGGAAAGTATCGAGCAGGTGACTCAGAATTCTTCCAGAGAAAAGGATGACACCCCCAATTCACGGTTTCAAGAAAAACTCAAAACATATCTGCATGATATTCCAGAAGAAAGGGATGTTATTATCTGTAGCCTATTTTAATCTATGCAGGTTGAGATCACTAGACTTGAAAGGGAAGCGGACAATATGGAAAAGGGGCTGGAAGGAAAAATTATGGAAAGTATGAAGCTCATCAAATGGGTGAAAGCCCTTGAAGAAAAAGGTGAAGTCAGCAATACTCTGGAAGAAGGGATCCATGCACTTGAAGCTGAGCTGAAGAAGAACAACGAAGTCAAGAATTTTAGTCTGGAAGAAACTTCCATTAAATTCAGGGAACTTGACTCTTTGTTACAAAACAAATTTAATATGCATGAAGATGAGGTTGAAAGGTTGAAGAAGAATTGTGAAGAGAAGATGATCATGATTGAAGATCATAAGATCATCCTCAATATTGTGGGTCAAAAATTGGAAGCTCAGTTGACCAAGATTGAGAACACACATATTGAGACTTCACAAAAGAATGAAATGAGTGATGCTTGCACTCAATGTCCGTTGGAGGAGTCTAAAGCTGAAATGCCTCCAACATGTGATAAGAAGATTATGACAACTCTTGATTATCCACATCAAGAATCAGTTGCTGCTGGTACTCAATTCTCACTGGAGGATTATACTGTCAAAAGACCCCCAACATGTGATAAGAATATCATGACTTCACTCCTTGATCTATCACAAGCAACTGAGAATGTGAAGGTACCATCCAAACCATCATGTACTCATATTTCTAAATACACTCCTACAATCAGTGCAGGTGGGAAGAAAAGTTCTAATAAAGTATGGATGAGGAAACGTGAGAAGAAGAAACCTACCACCATGGCTAGGGTGGATGGGAAGAAAAAGGAGGAAGTGGGTTCCTCAAATAGAGCACAAAAGATTAAGCAGATGGCCCAACAACTTAATACAGAAGACACAAAGAAGAAAAGATTTGTGGGTCAATGATGGTGCTGCAACAGATTTGGGCACTTTGCACTGGATTGTCTTTATAATCCCTTAAATGGAAAGGCACAGAGAATGCCTATATCAAAGAGAAGGAAGCCAGAGAAAAAGGAGCAACATCAGCAGGTCCAGAAGCATCTATTTACTGCAAACAGATTTGGAAGTCTTGATAACATCTGTGAGGTATGCAACGACAGTGGTCACAATGCATGCACATGTCCATATCAACATGCTTTCACTGTTGAAAAGAAAAGAAGACCTCTGATGCTATCAAATAATGAAGCAGCTACCTTGGGGAGAAATCAGAAGAATGTTGTGAACACACATTTCCCCAAGAAGATCTCATGTAGGGAAGCTGAGAAGACCCAGGATCTTAGATCCATGAAATTGAAGGTTCATTCATCCAAAAGAAACACTATGTGGGATGAATCTCAGATGAACCCATGTGAAAGACCTAAACCAGCTGAAAAAGTTCCAAATGACATATTGGTCATCTGGCCAGAAGATTTGAAAAGAATAAGAAAGCTTGAAGATGAGAAGGTCAAGGCTGGTGACAAAGGAAAAGGAAAACTCTCACATGATGAAGACATAGTGCAGGAGAGAATGCAAACAAAGAGAAACACACATGTCAAAGAAGTTCTGTGTGAGAGATGCAATAAATCTGGTCACATTACAAAAGGTTCCCTAACCTTAATACCAGAGCAAGAAGCAGTCCTTAAGTGGAGTAAGAATGTATCATTCATGATGGATTCTAAGTAGAACAATTCTCCACACAAATTAGAAGAGAATGTGAACAGAGCCATGCCACACCAACATATGTTAGAACATATGTTCAAATTTGCAAGCATGAAGACTGGAGTGAACAGAGGAACTTGGTTGAGAAAAGAACCTCAACCAATAAAGTCTTCTTGATGAAGTAAGAAGGAACCACCTTATTCCCGTAATCATTTGTGTATTGTATTCGTGCTAATAATGCAGGTAATTGAAGGTGAAGCATACTCTCAGGGGGAGAACCTGAGAAGTAGTGAATGCTGTCAACTCTTGATAGCCAAGAAGAAGAAGTTTCCATCCTTAGTAGATTCTTCAATTGATATTCAAAGATTATGATGATGAAGGATCACTCTTGATGAAGATGATGAGGAGTGTTTCCCTTGAGGGGGAGAAAAATGAAGAAGCTTCCATAAACATTGTTTCAATCAATATCAACTCCTGGTGGACTCAAAAATAGTTATTCTGTGAATATCTTGAAGAACACACCAATGGAGAAGGTATGAAATTTCTCAATCTCTATCCCTTGGTTACTCAGATCAAAGATTATTTTACAAAGGGGGAGTAACTGAACTGATCAGTGACATAAAGAGAATGGAAGTGCCCCAAGGTCACTTATCCTGTCGATTGCACTTGAATGTTTTTGATCTATTTGCTGATGTGAGTGCAGGAGTTTCAGGTTGATTTTTTCCTTATCACATTAATTGTTCTTCTACCTGAAATAATAGTGGTAAACCCTTGAAGACAAGATACATGAGTTATCATCTCATGTTGGTATCATAATCTGTGGATAATGGACAGCCTTGTTGACTTAATCAAATCCTCTTGTTTTCTACATCGATCATTGCTCATGTAGACTTAGAGTGAAATGATTAATGAAACATTGCTTAAGTGAGTATTGATACCCTCTCTACCATACACTTTGTATTTGTTGTCAATAAGGGGGAGAGAAAGTGAAATGAAGAAGATTCTCATTTTGACATTGACAAATTCATTTCAGAAGATGTATAAGGTATTGACAACAAAATACAAAGGGGGAGATTGTTGGAACCACTTTGTGTATAGGTTTGTATTTGTTGTCAATAGTTGTCAATGGAATATCAAAATGAAAGAGATCAAGAAGTACTCTAATAAAACGGATGAAATGGAAGCTCACAATGAAGGAGATCATGAAGTACTCCGATGAAGTAGAGGAGTAGTGACTCAGACGATTGTTTTACTGATCGTGAGTTCAAAGAACATGTGTCAAAGGTGATACATTTTTTACAACAATGACGAATGTGGGGTGCGATCCATCTGAGGATGATTAAATAAGAATGGGATTTTCATATGAAGATCATGCAATTCCTCCTTATTGCATGAGAGCCATGTTTTTTGATGAAGGCCATGAAATTACTCATGATTGCAGGTGAGAACCATGCAAGAGACTTCCGGACGAATTGAATCGGTTTGCATGAAGTATATCATGACGGTTGATTAAGAAGACAATGTGCAATGATTGGAATTCTGTGATAGCCATGCACATCACATTTTCATCGAAGATGATGATGCTAAAGATGTTCCTTCAAAGACTACATATCACAATAGTGGAGGTTGTGATAAAAGTAGAAGAGTTGCTAAAGTATATAGATCACCAAGAAGAAGCGCTGTTGAGGTGATCGTCCTTGTCGACAAAGCAAAAAAACGACATACAAATTTGTTGGCAAAAGAGATTCTATGGAGGCAGGTCGAGTTCAAGGACTGTGGATAATGATCCATGTTTTTATTCAAGGAACATTGACAAAGGAATGGATGATCTGGAGGCGGACTAAAAGAGCAGATACAAGGTGGTGCTGTTTTCCAGTGTTTGCCAAATTTTGGGGGTCCAAAATCTGGAAGTTGCTGAGCATCACGAAAAGTGGATTTCTAGGAAGATCATAATTTAATATGGCAAAGGCATGAGTTTCGCGAAGATGGGATGCATGGACTGGATTTCTCGAAGACCAGAATAATGGAGGCGGTGAGTCTTCGCGATTACGTCAAGCTTCGCGATTACGTCAAGCTTCGCGAAGGGCAGAGTTGAAGAGCTTCGCGGCGATGAAGGGCTTCGCGAGGGAGCTTCGCGGCGAAGGCGCGATGGAATGTTGGGCTTCGCGAAGGGAGCTTCGCGGCGCTGTCGCGAAGGTATGTTGACGGTGATTCTTCGTGACTACGTCAAGATCCGCGAACGGAAGATTTCTGTGGAGGTTCGCGATTTGGACATATTTCCGGCAGAAACTTTGGAGCTTCGCGATTTGAGATGACGTGGCGTTGACTTCGCGTGGAAGGGATGAGGGTCGGTGGAATCGCCTATAAATAGAGGTCGACCCCCTCAAGAGAAAGAGAGAGAGCTCTCAACGAAAAACCATTTCTCTCGGTTCGCAAAGGTCACTTGCGAAGGTAGTTTTTCTTCGCGAAAGTTGAGCTTCACGGCGGCTATCCTAGCTCCGTGAAAAGGTTGCGCCCCACGTTGGCTCATTGAGCTTCGTGAAGAGGCAGGAGCTTCGCGGCGACTTTCCCAACTCCGAGAAAAGAGTTTTCCCCACGTTGGCTCAATGAGCCTCGCGAAGTGGTAGGAGATTTGCGATAGCCAAGCATTGCGAAGGCTTGAGAATCGCGAGAGTGCTTCACGATTGAGCTTCTCGAAAAGGCAGGGGCTCTGCTCAGAATTGCTTGAGCTTTCCAAAATTGGGAGCCGTGCGAAGTAGGGTTATTTGTGAAGACCCTTTCCTAAGGTTGTTTGCCCAATGGATAGGGGCAAGAGGAGTATTCATCAGTAGATGAAATCTGGACTTTGACAGAGCATCAATTATTGAGCAATCAAAACAAGTGATTGTGATTCAGGCAGACAAGAACAGGGGATCTAGTGTATTCAGTCATTGTACTAAAGGAGGATTGAACAGAAAAGTGCATCAACTCTGAAATCTAATCCAAGCAAAGTCTCATGTTGAACAGGAGACACAAAACTTCATGTCTATCCATTGAAGAGACCATCACGTCTATAAACTGAGTGGGACTTCACCAACGGCAGTGAGCCAGGGGGAATCAACGGGAGTGACCCGAGGGAAGCAGTGAGCTATCCCTGAACCTTTGTAAAGGCAGTAAGCCGGGGCCAGAGTGACTGTGCTCGAACAGTTGTATCCGCAGCTAGTGAAGCATAGTGGATTTAGGTACGACCGACAACCTGTCGGCGTATGATCCTTGGACGTATCCCTTAGTGGTGAACCAAGTAAAAATAGCTGTGTCATCGGTCTCTTCATGTGAATGTTTAATTTCTGATCATATCCATCGTACAGGTTTAAGTAGTTCATACCAACGTGGGAACAAGATCCACAACTAAAAGAAGAAAAAGTTGCCACCCTGATTCACCCCTCCCCTCTCAGGGTGTTCCGGGGTCCTACAAGGACAAGGCGGTGGACGACTACCTAGGGATCTAGTCCTGGCATCTCGTCATAACTCCAGGAGAACACATCACGGTGCTGTCTGAGGAAGTCTATGTACTGTTGCCGTTCCTCTGGGGGCATAGCGGCGCTGACCAATGTGGGTCTCGGGTCCGCCTTGCTACCGAGGTTCACCTGAAATAACTTGTCAACCGTGGTGGGGACGCCCTCCTCAAAGGAAGGAGGAGCATCTTCCATGTCCTCCTCTCCGCTTGTGGAGGGATCATCCACGGGGGGAGCCATTTTGGGGCTGCCAGACCCTGATGGGAAGCTGGTGCCAGCTTGGGCGGCAGAGGTCGTCACGTCAGGAGACTCATGCACTGCGGAGACCATGGCGACAAAGGCAATTGACCCAATCCCATATGGCCTTCAGCCCAAGTGGCCATGCTTTATAACATCAAATTAGTAGTGGCGCGTTGTCTTGAGCCGGTCGATTCCGACCCGGCGAAACAGACGCGTATGACGTACTGCCGTTGCCATGAGCCTAACGTCCCGATATCGTACAGGGGTAGGAGGCTCGCGGATCACCTAAACCTGGTTTGTGTAATAGTACGAGGTGATTTCCTACCGTCGCATGGACCCAGAAATATGCCTTCCTCTAGTACCCGAAACAACAAAGCACTGCCCCATGTCAGGGGTCGTGGCCTCCAAACGATGGATTGGGAAGACATATGCGTCATCCAAACCTGCTCAGGGATTACTCGTGATAGTGGTGGGGTCAACCTCACATGAAAGGATCTACTTGTCCTTGCTCTTGTAATAGTCAGCGTCCAGATAATAGGCTTCACAAGAGGCAAAAGGAGACACATCTTCTTGGAGCACTCCCACTCGACCCTTAAGAGAGTATTTGAGGCACTGGTGATACGATGAGGGGACCGCTGCGTGAAGGTGGAGCCACGGCCTGCCCATAAATGCTTTATAGGCGGTGTCCTGAGAGACAACCATGAATTCGGTATTGGAAATTAGGCCGCTGAACTGGGTCTTCAAACGAATCTTTCTGAGTGGAGTTTGCTCGGTCCTATCATACCCCTGGATCCTGAGGTCGGAGGGAGTTAGATCATCCTCAGACAGGCCCAGCTTCCACAGCATCCGAGTTGGGATTAGGTTAATCCCAGAACCCATGTCAACAAGACAGCGGCGGACTTCCACGCCATTGAACTGGCCGGTGATATACAGTGGTAGAATGTGCCCCTTTATGGGAAGGTCTTCATCTTCAACGGAAAATGAGATAACCGCCTGACATTCGGCATCCTCAATCACATCGGTGTGGAAGGCTTCTGCGGCCGCCACCTCAGTCTCAAACTGGAGGGGGCTCCTTAGAGCCTCATCAAGTGCCTCATGCATTTCAGATGACAGGATAAGGGCCTCAATGATAGAAATCCTTGCCGGAATGCCGACTAGGTGCTTCATAACATTATACTTTTGAACAAAATGTGAGCTTCTGCTTATAGGAGGCCGCTCTGCGATTGGAGGCATGACGGGCCCTGACGGCAGGACCGGTGACTGACTGGTACTAGGCACGTCTCTCTGTTCACTAGTTGAAGCCCGAGAGGTGGCTGTCGTGTTAGGACTGAAAGGATGTAGTCGGCCAGTGACAGGGCAGGGCTGGTTGCGGCACGACTGAGGTGGTCCCACCTGATCCAGAAACACTAACGGTGGTGGAGGCGAACCTGTCGACACTGGGTGAGGGGGATGCATGTGCTGAGCTCTGTATCAGGCATGCTTCCTAGTCTCATAGCGTGCACGGCCTGACTGGAGGTGACGGATATCGTGCCCCGGCGATTCACGTAGCCACGGCTCCGCCGACGTTGGTGACGGCTGGGGACATTTGGGAGGTCCACCTGGTGTTCCTCGTCGTCGGGAGTCAAAAAGGGATTTACCAACTCTACGGTGTTAACCGAAGCGTACCCCGAGCATTCACTCAAGGAGTCATCCACTACCGGACAAAGTCTTGGAGGGATCCCCATCTATGGGGGCATAAAATCTCCAAGAGTTTGGGATGATGATGGCATTGGCAGGGAGCATTATTTCTTCTTACGCTGCTGCTTTCTCTTCTGGGAAGAGGTAGGCTGGGAAGACGATGCCAAAGCGGCGCTCGTAGATTCTGAGGGATCTAGTTGACTCAGGCAGGCACAGATGATTCCATGGGAATGGGTGACCATCTTGCGGGCCATCCAGTCGTTATACTTCCGGTACCCATGGTCATAAACCTGTTCCCACTCATCCTCATTGCCATTGCTGCCATCTGATCTCACGAAGACACCTGCCACTTGCGCCGGGGCCGGGCCCAACCTAACTATGTTGTTGTCAATCTGGTCTTGGAGCCAGTCCTTGAACACATAGCATCGCTGGATGGTGTGCCCCAAGATCTGGTGATAAGGTCATCAGTTAGGGCGATCAGTGAGACGCGCCTCTTCTGGGTTCCGGCACTCAGGCAGCCGCACGATCCTTTGCTCCAAGGCGCTATGGAAATAACTGAGGACTTGGGCCTCGTCAAATGAGTAACTCTGATTCCTTCTATCTGGAAAGGGGGATCTTGGAGGATGACCATGACCAGAGGCCGAAGGAGCATGCCGAGGAGGCGAGGCCTGATTATCTCACCTGGGTGGTGGCGATGCGTTATGCGGAGGCACCTGCCGATTTTGAGGCGATCGCTGTTGGGCCGGAGACTATGCCCGTGGGGGTGGACCCCTATGGGGATGCTAAGCCGGCCTTACTGGTAGCAACTCTAGCTGTCTGGGGGCCTCTATCTGGGCCACAGTAGTGGGCTCAGCTCTGGCGGCTCTCCTTGCAGGGATTACAGGAGGCAGCGGGCGTGCCTGACTGGCCTGTTGCAGGGCTTCTTCGAGGTGTTGAGCCTTGTCTGAGAAGTCCTGGAACCCTCCAGGGTAATTTTGAGTGATCAGAGAAGGAACCAGCTCTTCCTTGATGTTCCCTACGCACATTGTCAGTAGTTTATCCTAAGTTAGTGGCATGTCAAGGTAGTACGTGAGCCCCTTCCACCGGGCGATGAAGTTCGCGACTCACTCATCGGGCCTTTGTTTACACCTGAAGAGGTCTGCGATGTTCGTCTTCTGGGTTGTGGAACTGATCTAGTAGAGGAATTTCCAGTGAAGGTCCTCCCAGCTAGTCACAAATCTAATAGGAAGCTGACTGTACTAGACAAATGCTGGTCCTTCCAGTGTCTGAACGAAGCAACAGAGCTTGGCAGCCTCCTGCTGCACCGAAGTCTCTAACATGGGCCCGCACCTTGGGTTGAATTGGGCCAGGTGTTGTGGCGGGTCACCGGTCCCATTAAAGGGGGCGAAAGTGGGGTTACCAAATCCCGGCGGGGCCGACATATCATCCACCCATGCTGGGTATGGGTTGTCGTCTGGTGGGATTGCCACCTGCTGAGTTTCCAGGTCCTCTAGGCGGGTGATGCGTACTTCCATTAGATCTTCTGGACGTGGATTCCTGTCCTGATGGGGATCTCTATCTACAAGCACATTGCTAGGCTCTTCAATCTGGTAGTCAAGCTCATCAGCTCACGGGGCGGCTGGCGGAGCGACTTTCGGGGCAGTGGGAGGAAACCAAGAAGGTTCCCCCAGGTGATTACGCCGCTCAGGAGGGTTCAACGAAACATATCGCGCCCTCTTGCCATGGGCTCCAGCCTCTCCCCTATCGGCGAATGCAACATGGTCGCGGTTTCCCGGGGGAATCTCGTCAAGGGGTAGGTGCTCCTGCCCCTGATGTCCTGGCCTCGGGTTACCGTAGTCAGGCAGCCGCTCTGCAATGCGTTCGGCCAAAACTCATCAACCAACCTCTTTTTCTCAGAAAGATGTTGTCATAGCATGGCCTTCTCAAGGTCTTCCTCTGCCTTCTTCACCTAGGCATATGGGTCGGTAAGCTTGACAGACCCGACATGCTCTTTACCCTTGCCGATGTTTCGGCTCAGTGTTAGCACCTCAGTGGGTACAGGGAGACCTAGGAGGCTCCTCTGTTGGTGAGTAATCCTCCCAGATGGGTCCAGTAGCGGCTTTTCCTCAGGGGGTGAGTCCCCTTCAAGGAGACCCACACCGTTTTCCTCATCTGAAAGGTCATCCATGTTGACCGCCACTGCCCCTGACGATGTTCCCTCAGGGCCGCCCAGTGAATTGAACTGTCGGCGGATCAGACAAAAAAGAAGGGCAGTGTACTACCCCCATCCGTGGACGTGTGCATGGGGGGTGGCTTCCTCGATAACCTTGATGAGTAATTGAAAACTCTGGACGCATTGTTGCTGGAGGGCCCTATGATGGCTAAGTGACTCGGGGTGCCGGACCGCGGGGAGCGCAGCCAGTTCGACTCGACGACACTACTCACCGATATCCTCAATATGTGCTTGACTCCTGGGATAAGGCACTAGCTGATGGAGACAACGAGAGTGATTCACCCGAAGAGTCTGGCGGAAACATTTGAACTCTCCTGGGGTGAGTGACTCTAGCATATCAAAATCTGATCCTGCGACCGGACAAAACTTCTCAGGGAAGTGGCCCGCTGTGAGGATGGTCCAGAAGCTCCATGACTCCGGTTCGGGGTCCGGACCTTGCTGCCCCTGCTCATCAACCGAGAATGGACGGGGAGCTGGCAACGGCGCTGAGGAAGGCCGCCGGGCCGATGGGCTAGCCGGCGGGGAATACGGAAAACATGTCGATTGGCCACCGATCCCTAAGTCGTACTCCAAGGGTTTCAGTACCCTAGCTGCCATGTTGTGATAGGATGGGCTGGCGAGAAGGCCTCCTGTCACAGTGTCAGTGCTCGCTGAGGGTGTGTCACGTCGCGAATCTTACGTCGGTCCCCATAAAAGTCCCCCACCCTCCCTGACTGAGGTGGAAGGTGCTTTCGGGGAGGCCAGTGGTAACTACGGGTTTGACCCCTGGGGGCACGCCAAGTCCTCATCCTTCTGAATATACCTTCGGAGGGAGGTGAGAATCATGAAAATCTCACATTCGGGGATTATGAGACTGACGCGCCGCGTTCCCATCCCTGCCCTTGACTCAAAGGGTTGGGGGGAAGGTTCCATCATCGAGTCGTACTCCGCCTCAGAGTCCGAGAAATGGACTGGTCTAATTTCCGTCTGGACTACACTAACATTCCTCTTACGGCGACGACACCCTGCCTTCTTGCCCCTGGGGGGATCCTCAGGGCAAGGATGATTTCTGTCAAGGATTCCCCTGGCCCCAATAGCGCTGGGGCAGAGGGGAGTGAAGGTCAGAGTGCGAGAAGCACCAGGACAGTTGTCGAAAGGGACATGGGGAGGACCTCTATGTGGGTGAGCGACCAGATACAAAACGAATCCATACTCACGGCCAGCGGTAGGGGAAGTGACTTCATACCTAGTGCAATGAGCATTGGGAAAAGCCATAACCAGAGCATAACTGTCGTGGAGAAGCCTTCTGCTTTCCAGATCAGTGGCACAGAATGAGCCTTCATGGTGGGTGGAACTACCACAGATTGGTCTGTGGTGGCTATTGCCTATGCCCGCGACCGAGAGAGTTGACCCAACCTGTCTGCAGGTCAGTTGGGGCCTCGATCCTAGTCAGGCATGTGACTGCCCTTTCTCAATGTGTGCGAGGGTTTGGTAACAAGAGTCAGCAGTGGCTCGGACCATAGTGGTTGCTGATGTTGGTCCCCAGGACGGGCATTCTCTTCCACTCACACCCGACGCTGGCGTCGGGTCATATGGGTTGGAACCGGTGGTGCGGGCACAAAGATTTCCTGCTCCTCAGCCCGGGGAGTCGGGCGGCGACGTCGACGCATCCTGGAGGGGGTTCTTGCCGTTAATCCCTAGGACGGGTCTCCGATCGGGCAGAACCGGACATCCCCCACCTCATTTAGGTAGGGGAGGGATGTTTCAAGGCTCTCTGGGGTTAGGCTCCTGAAGCGGTTGAATGTTGGAGTGGGGAGCGGCCGCTCCCTGTGCGGCCCTCGGGGGCGGCGACGATAGTGGGGCGCAACCACCTCTAGATCCAAATGGGCCATGCCCCTGGTGGGGATGATCCCTTCCTCATTGTATCTACAAACCAGGTCATTGATCACCCTTCATTGGATGATTTATGACTGGGAGAGGAGGCGTGAGCGCCCAGCAGTCGTAGCGATCGGAGTTGGAGTGACTGTGGAAAAGGTGGGACCGTGCGGGGTAGCCTCGTCGGTACTACCCCTCCCCCTGCACCGGTGGGCAGGTGGAGATCGAGCTCCGGATGCAGTGATATGATTCCTAGAATCAGGGAGATAAACCCATTAGTACTAACAGGAAAAGAAATAGACAACCAATAGCCCAGTATCATTCCGTATTCCATGGTCAGTGAGAGGGATCCATGCTGACGAGGTCACAGAACGGAGTGATCAACATCCTGACTGCCTCAACCCCTGGCGGGTTTCATGTCCTGGTGATAGGTACCCGGACCTGATGACATGCTAATCTTCCAACACCCCAAATGATACCTGTCTCCATATTGAGGATAAGAGATTCACGTCGGGTTCACCATTTTCTGTTTCCGACGCTTTTACACTGGGGCGCGCGCGTGCATCTTTCATGAATGGGAGGACGCGTGGCTTGTTGCCCCGCATTCCCGCTTTCTAAAGGCGGGCGACATTCGTTCCTTGTTCAGGGACGTCTGCTCCTTGATCGAAACCGGGATGATGGGATGTCGGTTCTTCCTTCCGTGGATTCCTCCTCAGAGATCGTCACCAAGTTCGGGTCTCCCTCATAGATTTAAGACGGGTTCTTGAAGCTCGTTCCTGGCGCCATATCTGCATGGACGCCAGTTAATTATGCGGCTTCCATCGAGATGCTCCAAGAGGTCTTGTCGGGGTAGCAACCTTCGGTGAGGAGAATGGTCATGTTGGGGGTGTCCTTGGCATGTCTTGACGCTGGGGATTGGCATGTCTGTCTCTTGTCCCTTATTAGGGGGCTTCTCGAGGGCGCAGAAGCCCGAGGAATCCCACATCGAACGCGGGGAATTGTGTACCATCTGAGTTTTTCCTCATTTTCCCATGTTTTACACGGGGTATGTCGTGAGTTTAACGTCTTGCGAAGACAGATCAGACAGATCAGAACACTGAGAGTGGATCAGATTGAAGGTCCCCCTAGGGGTAACACTGATGTTGGGGCCAGTACGTGGGCGGCTTCCCGGATACCATAGAGTGGGATGGGGTGGCATGATATCACCGGGATGTGGCATCCCGGGTAAGGATCAGGATGGGTGATGGAGTGATGGGATTGAAACTCATGGAGGCTTCCTACATATCCCCATGGCAGGGAATCAAAGTTCACGTAGTTCGGTGGTAGGTGGGACACCTGGAGAGGCGACCCGTGAGAATGAACGCATGGATTGGATCCTGGAAGAAGTAAGATCTCTGGGCTAGGGCATGAGCTTCCCAAGGCACGTGGGCTTGAGGGGGAAGTCAGGATGAGACGTGGGTGTGAGGAATGGGGCTTACGCTTTGAGACGTCCCATAATGGTGCTATTGAACTGACGTAAAGGGGTTGGAACAACTGAGTGACGTGCTTGAACCTTGTGGAGGCTTCCTACGTACCATGCATTAACACGGATCAAAGTCCACGTAGTTCAGGGCATACAATTTAACATCATGCAGGACAAGGGAATTTGGGGCTTATGCTCTGAGGCGGCCCAGAGTGGATATGGGTCTTATGCTCTAAGGCGGCCCATGGTGGTCGAGGAACTGACGTGGAGAGGTCGGAACGACTGGGTGGTGGGATTGAACCTCATGGAGGCTTCCTACGTACCATGCATTAGAACGGATCAAAGTCCACGTAGTTCGCTGGTATGGGGCTTACGTTATGAGGCGGACCAAAGAGGATGTCATGGTCGATGCGCGCTCTAAGCCCATGTGATTCATGCTCGGTGTGAGAAACAAGAGGCAGTAGGGACCCGAAGATCACGTCACGAAGGATGAGTCCGTGAGAAGCGGAAATGGGCTTATGCGTTGAGCGGCCCAAAGAGGAAACAGGGGATTAATCGTGGTTAGCAACCCTTGGTGCCGGGGCTTACTCCAGGATGGAGGCACGTGGTGTGACAAAGCGCAGTGGGAAAGGGACTCCACTGGCCTTGGCGGGGGGAGTACGGAGGTGCATGGGTGTAACCTTCCGCAAGAGAGGCTAGGGGCTTACGCTCTGAGGCAGCCCTTCCCCCATGGACAAACGCCAATCCAATAAGGAGGATCTCATTCCATGTGAGGAAGAATCCATTCTTGTGGAGACGAGTGGGCGTAAAGAATGCCTGATCTGGGGGGACCCTACATGTGAAGCACGGGGTCGGACCATAGTTTAACGTCATGTGTTAAAGACGAGGTTCTTAGAAGTTTAACGTCCTGCAGCTTGGACGAGGTGGGTTCGCTCCACACCCCTAGGGCTTACATGCCCAATTCCCTCTACCCCTTGTGGAAGGGAAGGAATCTGCATGGTTGTAGTGAAGGGGGGACGCCGGGAGATCCATCGAGGGGTCCACGTTAGCGTGGATATGGTGGATGGGGCTTACGCGAAGAAGATGCCCAGGTGCCACTAAGGAGTGGCAACGATGGACGGGGCTTATGCGTGGAAGCAGCCCATAATGTCTTCCTCATGTCTGACCATGAGGGCATCCCAACTCACTGGCAGGTTGAGGTATGTGATTGAGGCCTACACGTATGCGCTAGAGCATAAGCGGGATAATGCCAAGGGCGTTGGAATCGGCCCGAACAAAGGGATATGGAAAGTTTGAATCACATGCCCGGTATTCAGAATGCAATGAGAGTGGCATGGCGATAGAGGATAACTGCTGACCATGTTTGAAACATAGCATCCTATCGCGTTAGCCTAGAATGGGGACAAACAAATGAGGGGTCGACTGCTAACCGTGTTCGAAACACAGGACCTGACTCAAAGTGTCACCCAAAGTCTTTCTGGGCATTGGCCCAGAACAGAAGGAGGAATATAGGTCAATCATACATATTGTGACAATAGGCTGACCAAAGGTATATCATCCATATTGTTAGGGGGTCCCTCCAGACTTGGAAGTGGATGCAGATCCAAATGAAGGACACGCAAAGCGTGGGGTGGAGTGATGGAATGTTTGAACAAATTCCAATGCTCTTGAAAATACACCACTGTAATCATGGAATTAGGTATCTTATGATTGGCACACAAGGAATCTCTTATGTGGAACAAGAGGCATCCTATGTTTGTAGCACAAGGTTTACTACAGTTTATAGTCATGTAGATAGGACTACTGGCATCTCATGATTGGAGCATAAGGCATCTCTTATTTAGAACAAGAGGCATCCTATTATTGAATGATAGGGCATTCTTCTTATGGTATTTGATGATGAGAATCTCAACTCACGACATAGGAAATGAACCAAGAGGAATATGTCAACTCAAGGTGTTTCACAATGTGCAGAGGAGTATCTCAAATCATGGTATTCCCTAGGTGGAAGGTGGGTGCACATAAGGGCGCAATGAAAAATCCCGACATACTGGCCTGAGAAGGGTATGGAATTTAGTCTAAGCCATGGGGATCTCACGAAAAGGTGGATCCCTGGGCGACTTGGTGCGGAAAAGAACCATGACTCAAGACCATATTGCACGTGCAATTGCGCGCACGAGAGCCGGTTCAAATTCCTCCCTCAAAAAGGAAGGGGGTCTTCTTCTATTTATAGGCATCTAGGGGTGTGAAATATAGGGTTGCACGAAATAATTGCATGACAGAGGCGGTGGTGAAAAATATCAACCACATGGGACGCGGGCGTGAAATTATTTCGCGTCGGTGTCGGGACTTTTCACGAATCTCGGGTTGCCTTTTGCGCGGGACATTTTTTCTGCGCACTTCATCCAATTTTTTGCGCAATGCTTCCGAGTCCTCCAGATCGGGCCCCTGAGTATGAATATGAATTCGCTTTTCCATTCTGGAACTTTCCCCGATAGTTAAGTTCTTTTCGGCATCTACAGTAACCTTTAAATCATTAGATCTCGTGAATCTCAGAATATTTCTTCTAAAAAAACTCATCTTGAGAAATTTCATGTCATGAAATTGTTATTCATGATTGTTAATGATGTTTCACAATGTGAATTAAAGTCATGAATTATCCTACGCAACAAATTCCTTTTAAAAAAGTCACGATGTGTAACTTCATTACAAAACATTTAATAATCCTGCATCAGTTTTCCAGCTCTGCTTTATCAAAAATATGGTGTTGCGCTGCTTCACTTCCCTCATAGCGCAAACTGTCTTTTAGCTCACATTTCCATACCTTTTTCTTCATTTTAAAAATATTCATCATTTCCTTCAATAAAACATAAAACAAATAAATTTTCTCCATAATTGGTAAGATTATTCAATTAAATACATAAAATCAATAAAATAAAACATTCAAAATGTATTCATGAAATACACTTATCATTAGGGTTTTCTATTTTTCAAAGATCTATGGAAGGAAATTTTAGGTCACACAATTTTGTGCTTCAATTGTGAAAATTTTCCACATTGCCAAAGTTTAAAGATGTTCAAGAAAAATTTTGAATGAAATGCGGAAACCGTCTCATGAAAATCAATATTTTCATGAAAGTCGTGGCTGAAAGCTCATGATTTCATGAAAAGGGATGAGTTCCAAACACGAGAGATGGATTATCATACATGGAAGTTAGAGTTATATACAAATGGTCCCCTCTCACTATTTATAGGCATAGGGACACTATCTTGCATGAGTGCATAACATAGTTGTTCGAACTGAGTTAAGAGCCTCACGAATGTGAGGAAATTAGCCACACTCTTCAATGTTTCTCTCGGAACCCAACCTTCTTGTCCCCTGTCAACATTGATTTCTATGGGTACATTTTTTTGGCATTGAAAACGTGTTTCATATCACCAAAATCTATTTTTTCATAAACCAAAAAAGAAAATCATGCCAGAAGATCATTCAAGGGTTGAGAAATAGGTTGCATGTAAATTTGGAGTGTTGTGTGAAAATGAGTAGATTCACGCACAATAGACTTGTGAGCCAAAGGAGACACTAAGTTCTGTTGATCTCCCAAATCCCAAAGTGATTCTGAAGTCAGGTGCACACAAAAGGGGATCTTTTAACACATATCCATCACACAACCATCCTGTTGTGCACCAAAGGTGATGTCAGACCCATAGGTTGAATGGTCAACCTCCATTGTCCCCTAAGGCACATGCATGAAAAATAATAACTTTGAATGCAACATCATCATACTATAGTGGAGTTGCATGAAAACAACCACTAATTTCTGTTATAAATAAAACTTCCCCCAATACTTTGAGGGTGGATCTCTAGAATATGAAGCAATGATCTCGCTCATGCAAACTCCTCCTCTATGACATCACACAATACTAGAATTTCATGGATTCCCAAAGGTTGATAACTTGTATAATTGACCTTCCATGCACCCCAAATTGTATTAGAATGTGGTTGAGAGATCCTCACACAACACCTCTTAAGGATGATTGATTTCGCAATAGAGAAGAAACCTTCATAGAAACCTAATCTATACGCAACCCAAAATATTGCACGCACCCACACCCCCAAAATCCATGTGTTGTATTTTCACTAGATCCCATGACTCGCAAAACTCTATATGTGTGAAATACAATAATGTTTCATGAAACACATATTTAGTACCTAACTCAACATCCCCTATACTTCAATTTCATCCATTACCCTAACTTTTTATCTTAAGCATAGGCACCCTAATGCCTTTTTCTAATAAAAATAAGTACCCTAATGTCAATCCTACTAATTTCCACTCCTCCATTGAAGTGTCTAATATAACACCCTAGAATGATAAAGGGTTAAATGACTAAATGATATGACTTGTGTCAACAAGGTGCACCTTCATTTTCAGGAACCTACCTGATTAAAACTCCACCGTTAAGTGTGCTTGGCCACCCATTTGGGAAGTTTCTCAGGGTGTGTGAGAGTGATGAAAAATAATATTGGAAAGGACATGTGTTGGCATGTGGGGACTTTCATTATTCAAATGACATGTTCGGGCACGTGGGTGAGCCCCAGGCTAGGGACCATGTGTCTGCGGAGCAAATGGTGGTACCTGGCAGGCCAAGACCCAATAGCCATATTAAATCTAGGGTGTATGTACTATCATCAGGACCTAGTTGTTACCTTCGGTATCAGAGGAGGAAGCCATCCTTAAGTGCGGTGCAATGCCTGGGTTGATATGTAGGGCTTACAATGAGGATGTTGTGCGGTAAAGGGGGGGGGGGCAGGTATCACCCCAGAATGATAAATGGGTAAATGACTAAATGATATGACTCATGTTAAAAAAGTTCACATTCCTTTTTAGAAGGATAATTTATTAGAACTCCACATTTAATTTTACTTGTCCTAGAGTAGGTATTAGGATGGGTGAGATTTTGAGAAGTTTCCCAGGGTGTGTGCGAGTGAAGACAAACACACTGAAAAGGACATGTGTTGGAATGTGGGGACGTTATGATCTAGGGGGGGGTGAATATAATAATTCAAAATGATAAATGGGTAAATGACTAAATGATATGACTCATGTCAACAAAGTGAGCCTTCATTTTTGAGAGGCTACCTGATTAGAACTCCACAGTTAAGTGTGCTTGGCCTCGAGTAGTGATTAAGATGAGTGACCTTTTGAGAAGTTTCCCAGGGTGTGTGTGAGTGAAGACAAATCACACTTGAAAGGATGTGTGTTGGCATAGAAAGTACATGTGTTGGCCTGTGGGGACTGTCATTAGTCAAATGACCCGTTTGGGTATGTGGGTGGGCCCTAGGGTGGTGACCACATGTCTGCGGGGCAACTGGTAGGGACCACGTGTCTGCAGGGAAAATGGTGGTACTTGGCAGGCCAGGACCCAATGGTCATGTTAAAGGTGGGGTATATGTGCTATCATCGGGACCCAGTTGTTACATTTGGTATCAAAGGAAGAACCCATCCTTAAGTGTGGTGCACTGCCTGGGTTGATATGTAGAGCCCACAATGAGGAATTTGTGCTCTAAATGGGGGGGTGAATGTTACACCCCAGAATAATAAAGGGGTAAATGACTAAATAATATGACTCAAGTTAATAAAGTGAACCTTCCTTTTCAGGAGACTACCTGATTACAACTCCACAGTTAAGTGATCTTGGCTCGGAGTAGTGATCAGGATGGGTGACCTTTTGAGAAGTTTCCCAGGGTGTGTGTGAGTGAAGAAAAATCACACTAGAAAGGAAATGTGTTGTCCAGTGGGGACATTAATTAGTTAGATGACCCGTTTGGGTACGTGGGTGGGCCTCAGGGTGGGGACCACATGTCTGCAGGGAAACTGGTGGTTCCTGGCAGGCCAGGACTCGATGACCATGTTAAAGGCGGGTTGTTCATGCTGTCACTGAGACCTAGTTGTCACATCTATGACATGCCCTGACCAAAGTAACATGAAAAATGGACACGTAATCCCTAAAGGTAGAATCATCAATTAAAATGGATTACCTATCTTGGTAGATATTCCTTATGATGAATCTTCCTCTCACCTTGATATGGTCCCCCCTTGGGGTGTAAGCCCCATCCACGTCCAAGCTGCAAGATGTAAAAATGCCTTGATCCACATCCTAGTCATATGACGTTAAAATGCATGACAACATCCTTATAACATGATGTTAAACTATATTCTTACCCTATTTAATAAGAAAAGGATGCCTTTTGCATAAAACACATGGTATGAGACCATTCCCCCAACCATTGGATATGAATCTCACACCAGGAATCTTTTACACGTAATACCCACACCATCCCTCATTGATTCTACTTATGTGACACTATCATACTAACCACATTATATTAAAATTCATGGACTGGTCCTATTAGATGACCTTAAACCGTGACATCAAACTGCATGGGTTTTGATCTTTATTTATCTAGAGGGTACATAGGATTCCTCCACCAGGTTCGATCCAAAAAACCAAATACAAGTATGAAATCATACCCCTTGGGGGAAAACTCTATCAAATTCAAGTGTGAAATAATCCCCCTTGGGGGACACAATCCATCAAATACAAGTGTAAAGTAATCCCCCTTGGGTAGAAACACTATTTCATCCAAGTGTAAAATCACCCCCTTGGGGGGACACACTCTGTAAAATCTTGAGTGTGAAATATTCCCCCTTATAGATACACTCTACCACCCATCCTATCCCCATATGACTTTAAACCTACACCTCAATCATCTCCACAAGATGTTAAACTTGTGACCTAATCTAGAATCCCTACCCCATGAAATAAAGAATGGATGATTGAGGTAAAAAGACTCGAAAGTCTTACAACCCAAGAACCAACTACCTCATGACCAACATGAGATGACTTAGGTTCCATGCCTAAGATGCCTCACACATGATATTTCCACCAAAAGAGGAAGAATATATAGGTTCCCAACCTACCTAATGTCCAGACATACCTAACATGGACAATGTTACTACCTCCCCTGACCAAAGGATACTTCTCTTTCAAGACAAAATCAGCATAATTAATCAGCGTTTACCTTGAGATGGCACTAGGAATGAGTTTCATGAACATGAATTAAATCTATTAGGGAAACCCAAAATAGGTGATGAGCTCTAAGGATGAATCCATGGAAGGAGTAACTAATATCCCATTATCCTATTTTAATCAAGGATCCAACATCACCAATTAATGTGATAGAAGTCACTCGCCTTTAGAAAGTGGGAATGCGGGAAACATGAAGGCCCACATGATGCGTCAGCCAAAACGAAAGTGTGGGAAAGTGATATGTGAGGTGACACTAGAAGGATTCTTATTCCATCATCCTATGAACTAGTATCAGTTGAGAGGATTCCCATGGAAATTTCCTATGATGTTATAGGGTGGAATTATATCCTCAATATAGGATTGTGATCCCCTTTATAGGATGAGTTATTATAGAGATTGTGTATCATTCTGGGAGGCCGAGGTGAGATCCTCTATCATATCATCTTCCCTAGGTGGGGTTCGTGGTATTGTTATGTGTATAATATATAGGGTTGTGATCCCATATCTATTTGTTTATTATAATATGTTTTGTGTTATTTTTGTGTATATGATCCTATACTTAGAGGGAAGTTCCAATAGGGTTTGTAGAATCATTATGCATATGATCTTGTACTTAGTATTTTGTTCCAGGCAGGGTTCATGGTTTCCCCCAGCGGTCTTGGGAGTGATCTACTATTTTTTTTATTGTGGTTTTAAGTATTAAAAGAGTTTATGGAGTCCCCCAATAGTCCTGGGTGCGATACCCTGTCTGAGTATTATGATATCTGGAGTTCCAGACTAGGTTTATAGTGTCCCCTCAACGATCCTAGTTCTAATACCCCATATGTGAGTTGAGATCTTATGGGTTCCATTAGGGTTCTTAGAATCTCCCATGTGACATGGGTGGGATCCCCCATCTGATTATCGTGATCTATTGAGTGTAAGTGAGACTTTATTTATAGACAGACCTGATAAGAATGTTATCTCAGATGTACGCCATCAGGGTTGGTGTGGATGTGTCATCAGCTTAGTGATACCTGATGAGTGAGATCTATTAGAAAAGTGTCATATTGAATGGTATAGTTATACCCAATTAGTGATATCTCTTATATGTGTTCTACTGGGGATAAAATGGATTGTATAGTGAGTAATATTAGACGAGCAATTCCCTTGAGATTTGAGTAAAATCCTATGTAAGGTTGTATGGTTGATATTATGGGACTTAGAGTCTGAGATGAGTATATTTGGGTTATTCTTGGAGTACTTGCTATGATGTCACATATATTGGTTAACATACCATGTGGAGACGAGTTTAATGGTCATTTATACCCAAGAAGTTGTCAAGATGGAGATTCTTGATCTCTCTCGCTTGGGGTTTTATAACCTCTCACTCTAGATTGAGAAAATTGTGGCCTTTTAATTGTTTCCTTTAATTTTTAGTTTTTGGGACACCTATTGGGGATTATTATAATCACCCCTGCATGAGATTTTCAAAAAAATGTCATGTATTATGCAGATGATAGGCCTTTTGATATATTTCTAGAATGACCCAAATTAGGCGGAGCACAATGATCTAGGTAGACCAAGGCATGTACCAGTGGTTTCATTTGATAGTAGTCCTCTCCCACTGAGAAGTTTGGATGCTTTTGTATTTTTTGGTGGGATTTTATTTTTCACCTTTCATGATTTTAGTAATTTTTTTACTCTGATTTTGGGATATATGTATGGATTAATTTTGGTGTCATTTTTTTATTATGCTTTCACTATTTCATGGAGATGGATGTGTGTGTGTTTGCATAGGTAACATAGGCTATGGTCTCCCATTTGTGTGATATTCCTACTCGATGCTAGTTTCCATCTATTGGACTATTGGAGGTGGGATTAGGGTAGTCACACTTGGATCATCCCCAACCAGGCGGGGCTTGTTGGGTTGGGTCATAAAAAATTGGTATTATATGAGGTCATTTATTAGGACTAGAGGTAAGTTTTTTCTTGTTATGAGCTTGGTTTCAGAATTATGATGATAATGTTAAAGTGTTTAGATTCTGGATTTCAGTCTAGTGTCTCTATTGTTGGTGCAGAGGCTAACTTATCCATTCATCAGGACTCTGATAACTTACTTGTTGACTCAAAACATGTAGGCACTGGTTACAGGGAAACTTTGGTATATACATCATATAAGAATAGGGTGTGGTTTCATACCCTTGTGTTATCTCCCTGGATATTCTCCTTGATCTTGGTGCATATTGATTCTATTTTCAGATTCCATAATGATGAAATCCATTCAGGGTTCCATGGTGGGATTGTGATAATGATCTACCTAGTGATAAGGCTTCGATGTAGGGTATTCATAAGAAGCAGTACCTCTGGTTGGTTTTCCACTCAATCCACCACCCGTTGAGTAGTAGGTTGTTCCAGTGGTACCGAAAAAGGATGCACACAGGATGAGTGCACTATATGAGTTTCATATGGATAGACCTCCTAGGTACTGAGGTAATCCAAACATCCAGGAAGATAGTGACTGGTTTGAGGCACTTACGTGTGTTTTCCACCTTGTAAAGACACGTCTTAATCATATAGTGGTCATAGTAGTGAGTCTTCTTTAGGGATCCATTGGTTGATGGTGGATTCTACTGATATAAACCCATTATTATATGACGCTCACTTTGGAAGAGTTTGAGTGTCCCTTCAAGTAAGAGTTTTATCCGATCACATTGTGATCGGTGCATACCCAGGAGATTATACAGCTTTGACAGGGTATCATGACCATGGTATAGTATTAGACAAGGTTCAATGACCTTTCGTGATACTCCTTGGACATAGTTTGAGATCATTTTTTCATTCACAGACCTTCAATCATGGATTACACTAAGATATCATGTATTCAGTGATATCACTATGCATTCCCACCTATACTTGAGTGCCCGAGAATGAATTGTTCGTGGAGAGCCTTCTGACTGAGCAGACCCTAACAGTTGGTGTAGGGAATATAGGAGTTGAGACCTCAGAAGTTAGTAGATGATGATGGGCTTAGGGATCTAAGCATGTGATATGCTTTAGGAGATGATCCTAGGATGGGTGGTCTATTGATTAGGGTTCACATACCGATTTTATTCAACCATGAGAGTGGAAGTGTTTTTCTTGTGATGGATAGGGACATCACACATGATATTTTATCAATCTCAGTGTTTCTGAGAGGGATTCAGTTGATGGAACACATTGGAGGATACATCAACAAGATCATGGAGTTCCGCATGACAGGGGATGTGGCTGAGGAGTGGGGAGAATATAAGGAGTTGGAATATGGTTTGATCTATTGCCTCTACCACCCCCAGATGGTTCGTTCTAGGATTAGAGAGCTGTATAACAGGGGTGATGACAATTGAAGGCCACATAATCCTATGACCTTGAAGCTATGAGTATGATTATAGTTATGATATGTATCCTTTCTAATTTTGTATTATTATTATTAGAAATAGGTGTGTGATACCATTTTATTTACATTTCTTACTTGAGTATTATACAGGGTGACACATGGCATCAGTAGATCCATATGATGGTGATGTTTGGCATGGATTTGGACTTCCAAGAAATATGGACACTTTCCCCACTGATATCTGTTCTTGATATGCAATAAAAAACATTGTGGGTGAGTTAGTGTTGGATTTGGTTCCCTAGAACCAATATTTTTTACTTTTATTACATGTATATTAAATCTATTGAATATTAATAAAACATATTTTTACATATTTTTCATTTTTCTACATGACTTTGATGTAATAATATCCTAGAGTACACACCTCATTGATAAGGTCACAATAGTTCCCCACTACGACAAGAACCTTGAAGTGCTATTATGATATTATTAAATATTATTATGTGGTTGGATTAAATACTATGATGGAAAACATAGTAAATATACTATTAGGTGTGATTAATCATAAGTGGATGAGGCTTCTTCCCATGAATTTCACACTTGGTAATCTCTAATATGGGTGATTATGATAACAAACCCTCCAATAGGAATCCTGCATGTTTTGGTGCCATCAGATATTCTTATATATGAGCATGTGTAATGGTTCTCAAACATTAATATTATAATTATTGTATTTCATGACTCATACACTTATATATTTTCTAATGAAAACCTTTACTCCATGAGTTGGTGGGAAGTCAGGTATGTTGGGAGCATTATAAATGACATGTTATTAATGGATAAGTTGAGGAAGGATTTTTCCCTTCCATATTTATGGAAGTTTATATGTCGGCCCTTTGATTATAATATAACTATCACCCTAAATTCTATTTCCATAGTGTAAGGATGAGTTTATTTTATATATTCAAAGAAATATGTATTGAGCATATAGGTTGGTGAAATAGATGTGCGACCTCCTTGATGAGATATTGTGAAAAAAAGGATTATATTACATAGTGAGTGTTATTATGTGGTTGTCATTATTGTAACATTAAGTTCATTATATTGGCTTTCTTGAACCATTTCTAGACAGTAATCTTAGGATTTAGGCAATCCTTCCTAATGTCAATGAGAAATAATCCTAGAGGGTTGCACACTAAGTGTTTCCATTAATCTTGATTAAATTATTTGAATTTAATTAATAGAATAAATATTATTCTTAATAAATAGGAATAATTTTATTCATGTTTTATCAATCTCAAGTATTTATTAGTGATTAAAATATTTAGTATTTATTCAGATGTTCAACAAATCCTAGAGGAGTTTTAAAGGGCCAAGACTATATCCCATGAAAAATATGAATTAACAAGCTAGTTAAATAATATTTTTTATTGTGCAAGTTGATGCACACTAAATAATAATAATAATAATAATAATATCACTATCATTATGAGACATGGGGTTTATTAAAGTTTATAATATTTTTTTAAGGGACAACATACAATTATATAATATTTTAACCTAAACCTTATGTTTATAAATAGATGGTTATGTTTATCGTGTAGGGTGTAAAATCGAAATAGAGAATTGTTGTGCATAATAAATTATCTATTGACTACTCATTCTATCTCCCTATCAATAATGATAAATTCAAGAGATATTCCTTCAAGACCAAATGAAAATTGATCAACATAAACAACGCAAGACAATCGATTTGCTGCGTGATCACTCATAGATCGATTGCTATTTCTTGGTGATCAAAGGAGCATGTGTGGATCACCACTAGAGGGATTCTATCCTTGGATCCTAATAATTAAACAAAGGCAATCCAAAAGGGAATTTACAGACAATGAACATCCACATTGAAGAGTGATCCTAAGCTAAGGTATTTTCTTTCTTCCCTTATAAATAAATTGATTATAAATTTAATGTTCAAGATCCTCTATTGAGGTTTAAGACCTTGATTTTTTTTTAAAAAATCACCCATCATCGCATGATTACACCATGCCTAGAACCTTCAAGTGGTATTAGAGCAGTAAAATTTTAAATTTATAATTATTTATTTGACTCTAGATCTATACGCAATCATGGTGAATGTTTTCATTTTATCTTATTTGTTCTTTAATATAATATGAATTATTTTTTTTATCAATATATTGATAATGTTTTTTCATTGTTTCATTTTCTTAAATTTGTAAGAATAGATAAATATTGACCAGATATGCCATTAGGAAGTTTGAAATTTTTGTCTGGTAAAACAGGGTTACACAACATGCATCTAGAGTACATGTCGCGTACCCATGTGTACTGCACCTGGATGTGTTGAGGGATACATGACATGTAGATTAGTTAATTATACATGTTTCATTTATTTCAAATTTTTTATAGACTGATCCAACCTGGAACATGTGATTTTAGATTACAAGGTGTGTAGCTGGCGTACATGCCATGTATTTTTTATGGGTTAGTGGTGTAAATTGAACAATCTGTGTGGTCACTATACATGGTAAAACCATGTGAGACTGACATCCTAGAGAATTATTGATATAAATGACATGTATGTGATGTAAATACCATGTAATTAATTATTTCATGTGTCTGAAATACACAAGAAACCATTCAGTGAGAATAGTGGACACATAGAATAAGGGATACATGACATGTAGTTGGCTTATACACACCATGTGATCTCACCATGATACACATAGAAGACCTAGATAAGTATCTCAAGAACATAGAAATCAGATACATGGCATGTAGATGACATGTACACACCTTTTATTTTGGATGAGTCAACATGCCAAAGCCCCAGGTGTGTAACCCGGATACATGGAAACCAAGGTACGTGATGTGTAGTTGGACAGTGTACACTGTGTAGTCTCTTAATTAATAAAAGAATTAAAAATTTCAATAAATTAAAAAAATTAGCATTAAAACCTTATTGATTTGATTGTAAATTTAAGTTTTTGACAATTTAATAAGGGTTTTAAAGAATTTTAAATGCTCAATTAATTTATTATAATAAATCTGAAACTATTTATTCTGCCATTTATTTTCCATTAATGAATTTATAATGTATATATACAAGATTATTTAGATGGTCATTAAGATGAAATGTAATTAATTAATTAATTAATTAATTCAAATACATTTATTTTAATAATAAAGACTAAATAGGAAATGATTTTTATCCATTTAATTTTGCATATACATTGCGTGTATAATCATTCACGAGCTTGACCAAGACCTATGTATGTGTTGGATGTTTTAATTTAATTTATTTCATGATATTTCAATTATTTATTTTAAAATTAAATATGATATATTGTGTGTAATACCTCGATCCATTATTATATAGGACCTAAATGTCCATGGTTATTTATGTAATCCCCCTTAACCAATCCTTTGGTTCCCCTCACCTTTTTTTGAGTTATAATGGCATTTAATTAATGGAGTGCCCTAAGGCACATGGAGGCGGTTCAATAAGAAACCATTATTATTTCAAATAAGGTGATACACAGGTGTAATACTATAGCTCATTCCAAGTCTGACATAAGTAGTTATTTCTCCTAGGCCATAAGTTGATTTAATGTTCTCACATTAAATCAAACACTAGATAATATCATGATCAGTTCATTTAATTATTTATTTACTTTTGTCTATTAATTATTTATTTTATGGATTCAATACCACGATCGTATAAATAAATGAATTAATGTGGAAATATGTAATTTAAATAAGTAGGTTATTTGTAAATGTTTTATACAACATGGTTAATTAATTAAGGAACATTTTCTTAATATTAACAAGAAATTTAAAGGATAAATCCTGACAGAATTCATGCATAATAAAAATAAAATCATTCAACTAAATATTAATTCATATTTTGCCTTCCATTACTTGATTAGGAATGAAACCAATAGAACTAAGTGTTTGAACAACCCTTATTGGAACACTTACTTATATAAGGGGAGTTATTATGAAGGGTTTGGGTTGACTTAACTATTTAACATCAAGAGGAGTAAACCTTGCTATACAAGGTGTAATTTGGAGGCAAGTGTTTAAGAAATCCAAGTTAAGATTTCATGATTGGGGAATCCACTCAATGGATCAAGGAGCTGAAAACCCATAGTTGAAAAATATATTCCTATGTAAATACCTTTAAATAGCTTAACCAACCCTTAGTAGGGTTATGTGATGGGTAATATAGATCCTTTACACTAGAATTTCCTAGAAACAAGACATTTCATGTTCAATGGTGAGGGTTATTGTGACTTGATAAAATAGTGGGAGAATTAATAAAATCAATTAATTTATTATTTCTCACATAATTTGAAATCAATAAAAAGTAATAATAATACTATCTTTTAATTGTATAATAAAATTTAAAGCTCTTCATACATAATATCTATATGGTTGATATTGGATAAAGAAAACCTCATCACTAGTAGTAACTGCTAGGGGTGGTTTAGTATCCTTTGGGTTGTGTTATTCCATGAAAATAAATATTATGTGATATAATCCTCATAACCCAATCCTCCTTCTAAGGAGGCAAGTGATAAAGAGTTCGTTTTATATGAAAAAAATTTGATTGTCATGATTGATGTTCAATGTTTGATGTTATCATCTATGTCTAGTGAACTCATGATGTCTCATGAAAACATGGATGCTTATATTAGGATTGAGAATCTCCTTGGCCTTTATCAATAGAGAGATAAACAAGAAAATTTTAGGATTACCAAGTCTCTTTTTAGAGAAATATTGGAGAGGGTTCCCCAATTGATCTTTATATAGTCAAGCTCATTGGCTTCATTGAGCACATTGAAGTTGTAGGGTTTAAACTCTCTAAAGAACTGGGAACTGATCTCATTCTTGAATCACTCACTTAGAGCTTCAACAACTTTGTTTTAAATTTTAATATGAATAATATTGAGAAGTGTATCCCAGAGTTACTTACTCTTCTTCACCAAATAGATAAGGATATGAAGTGAGAAAATTATTTGATCATTATAGTGAAAACAGGGAAAGGCCACATGAAAATCCATGAGGCCAAGCCTTCTTCACAATTCCCTTCCAAGAAGAGGAATATCGAGGGTAAAGCAAGAGAACAAGATGTAGTCTATTTTTCATATATAAATAAGGGCCACTGGATGAAAAAATGAACCCAACTAAAGAAGTAAGATGAATCTTCAGGTTTGTTTATTATCGAGTGAAATTTATCTATTTTTACAAATTGGGTATTAGATACATCTTTTGGTTGTCACATATATATTAAAATGTAGAAACCAAGTAGATTTAGAAATATTGACCAAGGAGAGTTAGATCTAAGAGCATCCAATAGAGAAAAACTTGTTTTTGTATCTATCGAGGAGTACCACCTCACATTGCTGAATGGAATTATATTGGTTTTAAAGTGTTGTTATTATGTGCTATCCATTCCCAAAAACATTATTTATGTATCCATACTTTATACAGATGGATTTATTTTCAAATTTTGGAATAAATTTTGCTTCTTTTATAAAGATAACATTTTATGGTAAGGAACATTTAAATAATGGTCTTTATGTGTTGGATTAAACAAACCAAGTAATGGAATTCGATAAAAAAAAGTTACTTCACATGACTCATACCACACCTAAATTTGGAATCACTAGATAAGTCATGTAAATGAAAAATGTTTTACTAAATTACTTCAAGATGGATATTTAGATTCTTTTGAACTAAAATCACTTGGTTTATGTCATGCATTTTTTTAAAAATGTTGGGGCTGAAGCCTCATTTATTATTAAAGGAAAGCAAAGAGATTCTTGAATTAGTTAATAATAATGTGTGTAGACTATTTACTATTAAATAAAGGCATGGTTACTCATACTTCATAAACTTTACAGATGATTTTAGTAGATATGGATATATCTACTTAATATTGCATAAGTCAGATTCTTTTGGTAAATTTAAGAAAAAACATAATAAATTTGAGAACCATCTTGGAAAGAATATTAAGAAACTCCTGTTAGACTATTATAAAGAATATCTCAGTCAATACTTCATTGATTACTTATGGGATTTCAATATCCTTTCCCAACTCACTCCTCCTTATAAGCTGTAGTGGAATAGTGTAAGAAAAGGGAGGAACCACACATTATTTGACATGGTGAGATCAATTATGAGTCATGTGAGTCATAAATTATCTTTTTGGGGATACAAATTACAGAAAACACCATGCATATGAAACCAAGTACCAACTAAATTGATAAATAGTGTTTCGTATGAATTTTTGAGTGGAAGAAAAACCATACTGTTGAATTTACATGTGTGGGGAAGCAAAGAATTTGTTAATGTAAAGACCCTGATCCCAGTAGCCTGAATTTGGTGCCTTACTTTATTACATTGGTACTAAGAACAAGATATCACATCCCAAAGGACCAAATAGTTTATTTGCATCAGAAAACTAGATACAAACATAAGTATTACATTACAACTTAAAAAGAATTGAAACATAGTAACTTTATTAATAACAATAATATTCTCTTAGATTTCCCCTGCATATCATTTATAATATATATATTAGGTTCCTAGGAAAAATAAAACATAAGAAAGGGGTGATCTCAGATGAAAAGTAAGGGTAAACAATACAATATAAGCTACAAACATGAACAATAAGGCAAGGTGAATATCTAACAACACATGTCATTAAAACATACACCTGAATATAATATGGAAGGAATAAAATCTAATCAAAATAATTCCATATAAATAACCACATGATAATTATACTTAACCTTTGATATTAAACTAGTATAATTATCGCATAGATTATCAATAACTAATTTCATAATGACTGAATTCATAATGTGGGACATCATAAACATATCATCAAGGATTCAACCAAGACACCATACATAATCTAGTAAGACATCAGCCAATACCCAAACTAGTTTGTCTCATTGACCTACCGATGCATTGAGGGGCTATAACAGGTCTCACCCGACACTTACTAAGTCCAATTAATTCCTCATATGAAAGTATAGAAACATAATCAAAATATGAATTCATAGTGAAACTATCATATTAAATGTAAATAATATCCCAAATCATTAAACATAATAATAAATTATCCTGAGTAATATGGATAATGGTATCAAGAGAGTACATCCCCATTCAAAATAATCATAAAACATTCAATAAAATATGGTATATGGAAAAATAATAGATAAATATAAATTAAGAGTAAGATTTATAAGAGGGTGTTGAAATAGATGGAAATATTCTAATAAAATAATAGAGAATGTCTTGAGAGAAATACCCTTATTCTTTAGAAATAAGAGTTATTTTGGAAAATCATTTGTATATTTCATAAAAATTAGATTGTAAAAATGTATATAAAAAATAAAAGGGAATGAAAATATATTGAGGAGTATTAAAAAAATATTCATACTGAAATTTTTAAAGTGAAGTGAAAATATGTAAAAATAATGTTTAAGAAACTTCATAAATAAGCCACTTTAGTGCGGTTTAAGGGAAAATATAAATGATTATTTAAAGAGAATAATGGAATAATTGTTTGAATAAAACCAGAAATGAACTAAGATATATTTTCAAGATAAAAATTTTATTTTTAGAAAAATATTGGTGCCTTAAAACAGATTATGTAATGTACTTGAAAATAGGTAAGAAATTGGGAAGTTCCCTTTAATCAGGTTTTCTTATTGAGATGCTTGGAAAAGGGAACCATATAAAACATGTATTTACCAATAAAAGAAAGAAAAAATGTGATGGGTACATGTTTTTTGAGAATAAAAATAGAATTAATGTAGATTACATAATATTAATTAATATTTACATTGGTTTAAAGATAGATAGAGCATAACCCGAAGGAAAAAATGGAGGTTTAAGAAGAAACATTTACCACTTAGTAATTAATCCAATTATATCCCCCATAATACTAATAGTAATAAAATGAAAAATTGAATACCATAAAGATAAAAATATTCATGATACGATACATCAAAGTTCAATATACATACACCACACATATTAAATAGTGCTGAATAAGTCATATCTCATAGAAATAAAAGTGATATGAGAAAACCCTTACATTATGTTCTAAAGTGTTCTGTACTTGCACTTAATGTTCAAGATAATTTAATTAGATTCATTAAAAATTTTATTTAGAAACTATTAAACATGTATTTTATTTATTATAATTTTATTAAATTCATTTATAGAATTTTTGATGAGTTATAAGATTCAATTTCTTCATTTAGGAGTGTTCGTTTCCTTGGTGTTCATGATTGATTCACTTGTATACATGTATGAAAGATCATGTAAAATGGGAATATTTATAAAGAATTTAAATTATGTGTTATTAATGAACATACATAAATTAAATTATGTGTTATTAATGAACATATATAATATTAAATGGTCATATATATCATTTTTTTATATATGAGGATAATTTATTAAATAAAATGTTAATGATAACCGTTTTGATTATTTTGGTGTTTTTTCGATCATCACGCAATAGTTTTCTTATTAATTAATATTTTGTATATTTATTGGTTCCAAAACACTAAATAAGTTTTGATACAAATATTACAATTTTTTTGTATCCATAAAAATGATTTTATGACCATTTTTTAAGGCAGTAAATCGACACATCACATATGATGTTTTCGTTTTTAGAATAATTGGGAAAAGATAAGAGGTTTGATGATGGATATTAAATTTAACTAAAAACAATTATATTATATATAAGATATTTTAGTTATAATTCCACTTGTATAATGGGAAGTGATGAAAGGATAATAAAATAAAAGAAATTAAAAGAAAATTAAAAGTACAAAAGGGGATTTTACCTCTTTAATTCTTCTCATTGAGTACCTCTTTAAGGGACTTGGAAATGGACTTTTGGGTGATACCAACGAGACCATAATGTGGGGATGAGTTTTGGGAGAGTAAATGGTTATAAATTGGACAATATTCAAGGCTTGGAAGGTGTGAGGAGATGAGTCAGTGAGAGGTGGTATTTGTAGTAGAGGAGAGGGGTGTTTTTTGATTATTTTATTCATTAGTTTATTATTTTGGCACAAGACTATCAATAGTGATGATGCATATGACTAAATATAGTAATTAGTGCATGTGAGATCGAAATATTGGTTTCTTACAACATGCATGATGTTTGAATTCATGTATTTGGTTTAAAATGTTAAATATTGTAAATTACTGTATTTCACTATTAATAAAAAATCAACTATTTTAGAAAAATTATAAAAATTAACCCTCACCGTTTTTTGATGTTTAGAATTAAAAATTGAACTATGTTTTATAAAAATTATTTTCTAAATATGAGAAATTTAATTTTTAATTAAAATCATCATTTATTTGAAAAATACTTATTTAAAAATTATAACTAATTTTATGACACTTTGAAAAATCAATTAAGGTCTCATAAAATTATCTTATAATCATAATAAAACATAATATTAATTTATGAATCTATTTTATGAAAATAAATATTCTTACAAATCATTATATTAATTATAAAATTTTAAATAAACATTTACATTTCACAAAAATATTAATACTTAATTAATTATTTTTAAAACATTTATTTACTTATTCGATGATATAAATATATTATATTCTCATTAATAAGATAAATAAATTTTATTTATACTTTCAAACGTTACGTTACAATTAAAATAATAAATAGACTATTAATATAATGAAAATTATAGTTTTATAAAAATCGGGATTTTTCACTATTCATTGGAAAATAAATATTTTCAAAAAAATACAAAACATTCATCCTAAGATAGTTTTTATATTCATAGTTTAGAAATTAAGTTTATTTTGTTCAATATAATTTATAAAAGTGTCAAAATTTAGTTTTAAAACAAGTGCGCCATTAAAAGGTTGTAAAACTATCTTTAGAAAAAAAATATTATCTTTTATACATAAAATTTGATTTATTCTTATATTAATCCTATCAAACTTATTAGTTGAATTTAAAAACATTTGATTGAATATTTAAAATATAAATTTCATTAAGATATTTCACTAATAGGGATTTATTTAATCTAAAATACCATTATAGTTATACAAATATTTTTATATAAAAACACATCCTTTATGTTCAATTGATTTTTATTTTTATTTATAAATAATTGGTAACAAAATAATTAATTTTATAAATATGTGTAAAATATATTTTCATAATTTACAAGATCTCTTTTATTCCCTCAATTCTAATGGTTAGGTTATAACTATCACAATTAGATGATAATATTTAATCATTTGTTTAAGCTCAATGTTCTCTGTAATTTAATCTAACAAAGACGAAAAATTTAAATAGATACATGCCATAAAATCTTGGGGTGTTACATTATACCGTCAACAAATATGTGTCCCCACAATTTAAAATTGTACATAAAAAATAAAGGTTCACACTTGAAAATTTATTTGTGGATATCCCACATTGTGAAAAGGGTTCATGAAAATTCATCTTAAAAAAAGTTAAAGAGAAATGTGAAGGTCAACAAAAAAAACTAGGATTTTGAAATAGAAGAACATTAATAAAAACATGTTTATGGAAGAGAAATCCAACTATCAATTTATAATGGAGAGTGATATATAACATGTTCATTATAAAGTTAACCATCACAAAACTACAAATATATGATCAATTAAAAGATCATTGATTTCTCAGAAAGAAAAGTAATTGGATGACGTTTTTGTTCCAAAATCCATATCTTAGAGTTATGGGTTTCTTTTACTATCCAAATAATAAATTGATAAACTAAACTTAATTGATTAATTTCCATGTCATAAACATAATCTCATCCTTTGGTTGTGCTTTGATCTATTTCCACTTCATTTCTTAAACAAGAAGACGAATTTTTATACCTGAAGCACTTTTATCAAATAATCCATAATTCATTCCTTCAGCCTTTAAATGTTTACTGAAACCAAACGTTAGAACAGGTTATCCAATATGATAAATCATACTTCAATATTAATCAATAATATCCTTAATCCATTCCATAAGTAGTTAATCCTTGAGACTCATCCAAAATATGTATGTCTGAATTTAAAGACAAAAGACTTATAAGAAATGTATTCTAACATCACATTTTCCCTAAAACAAAATAATATATCTCTTATTTTTAGATAACAAATATATTAATACCTTAATAATCTTTAACCTTAATGAAAACATGCATTCTTCCAAAAATAAAATCTCAGCTGTCCTTAAATCCAAAGTTCTAATAATTCCAGCATAACATAAACCATTAGATCACAAACCACCTTCATGGTAACCAATACTATCCTATAAAAATTTATTTATTATTATCTCAACATCAATCAAATAATTAGGGTTATCTTTCTGAAGTCATGTGTTTTCAATAAGATTAACTTACAACAGAATCTATTATCTTGATTACTAGTGTTATTCATCACATGCTTCCAATTCCTCAAAGAAGAAGTATTGTAGTAAAATCCATATATATCTCATGATTCTTATAACTAGAATAACATAACATATTTATTGAATCTAAAATAAAAAATTCATTAATTATTCCACTTTGATTGTAGTAACAACATAAGCTTGTCCTTGATCCCTTTTTTTCTAATCTATAATACCTTGACCCTTGGGACATTCATTTGTGTAGTGCCCCATATACTTACATTTGAATCATTATACAAATTATTTCTTTCCTTTTTAATCAGAAGCATGGTTTCCTTTCTACACTTGAAAAAATTTACCATTCTTTTCAATCAAGTACCAGGGTGTTTCAGTCCACAATTATCACATATAGGAAAATCCTTCTTTCCCTTCATCCCTTTATCCATATTTTTCCCTACCTTCCTCTTCTTATCTTTATTCCATTCAAAGTCATAAGAATTAAAGAATTATTTCTCTATATTAATAATAGATGATACTATGTCCTCATATGATGATAATGTTTGTGAGACTTTTTTCCTTTGAAGGATTGTCATAATACCATAAAATGTTTTATCCTTCTTAATCTTTGGTTTATATGAATTGGTGATGTTCCTATTACTTTTATGAGGTGCCATTTATAAATGAAAACATACTCTATATTTGATTACATCACTATAAAAAATAATGTATAATCCCAATAATATTGAAATACTTAACCTAAATTAAAAAATTATCCGTAGATAAACTTATAAACATGGTTTGTTTGGGATGTTATTCTATAGTTATCCTCAAATTATACATTAGGCTTATGATCTCTAAACTAGGATTTCCTAAATCTAGTCACCAAAGTTTCTAATAAACTTGATCTGATACCAACTATAAATACCCCAACCCCATTAGCCCAGAGTCGGTGACTTAATTTATTATATTAGTACTAAGAAAATAGACTGCATCCCAAAGGATTGAATAGTTTATTAGTTTTGGAAAAGTAGATACAAACATAAGTGTTACATTACAACTTGAAAAGAAATATAACATAGTAAATTCATTGAGAACACTATTATTTTACTATCTTATATATAAAACCCCAATATTTTATGGTATATATGTTCTTAAATAAATTCAATTCACTTGATAGCTTATGTTTCACACAACACTGAGCTTAAACGAATAGTAATATACTATTAAATGGTAACATGACCATTGGAATAGTAATATGACCATTAAGAATAGAAATCTGGCCATTATAATAGTAAACTAACCTATAAAGGTATAAATAAAATTTAATCATATTATAAATGGAAATATGATATAATTATATCATAGTTTAAGTAAATAAATATTTTAAAAATGGTAAATTAATTGTTAGTATTTTGTGAAACATAAATGTTTATTTACAAATTTATAATTAATATAATGATTTAAAAAAAATTCATTAAAATGGATTCATAAATTAATATTTTATTTTATTATTATTATATTGTATTTTTAGGAGACCATAATTAGTTTTTCAATGTGTCATAAAATAAGTTATAATTTTAAAATTAGTATTTTTTGAATAAATGATGATTTTAATTAAAAATTAAATTTCTCATATTTAGAAAATTATTTTCATAAAATATAGTCTATTTTTAAATTCTATGAATCAAAAAATTATTAGGGTAATGTTTTGGGATTCTCCTGAAATAGTTTATTTTTTGGTGAATAGTGAAATACAGTAATTTTTTGTATTCAACATTTTAGCCAAATACATTAATTATTGAGTCATGGATGATGTATGGATGAGGTAATAACCCATTGGTTCAACCTCACATGAATTAGTTACTGTATTTAGTCACAATAATCATCACTATTGTTAGTCTTGAGCCAAAATAATAAACTAGTGAATAAAATAATAATAAAACCCCCCTCCTCCAATATTAATACCACCACTCACCACCCCTTCTCCTCACAACTTACAAGCCTTTATGCTTTTACAATTTCTACCCAATACTCTTCCCAAGTCTCTCAACCATTTACAAGATCCTATTTTATCAATAAAAAACTAAAACCCAAGTGCCTTAAGGAGGTTCTCCAGGAGAAGAATTCAAGAGGTAAAACCCTTAATCATTCTCTTTCAATTTATTTTAATTTAATTTATTTTATTATACATCCCTAAAAAACTCTATCCAAAAATTCATGATAAATACAGTATCATATATATACTATAATTTTATTATGTTAATAAAAAATCTATCACCAACCCCCTTCTCCTCTCCCTTTTATTCTAAAAATGAAAATATCATACGTGATGTGTCAATTTACCGCCATCGTGAATGATGCATTTTCATTTTTCATTACCATATTCAAGGATGGTCATAAAATAATTATAATAGTTGAAATATAATTTTAAATATATATTACAAATTATTTAGTGTTTTGGATCCAGTATATAGACATAATATTAATTAATAAATCAAAACTGGTTTGCGATGATTAAAAAATGCCAAAATAATATAAATGGTTATCATTAACATTTTATATAATGAATCATCCTCATATCTAAAAAAATTATATATAAGATCATTTAATCGTATTTAAGTTCATTAATAACATATAATTTCAATTCTAAAAAATTATTTCCCATTTCACATGATATTCCATACATGTATACAAGTGAACCAATCATGAAATCCCAAAAAACGAACATTCTCGAATGAAAAAATTGACTCTTATAACTCATAATAAAGGTTATAAATTAACTTAATAAAATTATAATAAATAAAATAAATTTTTAATAGGTTCTGGATTAAATTATTAATGAATCTAATTTTATTATCCAGGACATTAAGTGCAAGTGCATAACACTTTTGGACATACAGTTTCTCTTATCACCTTTATTTATATGAGATATGCCTTATTCATTACCAATTCTTGTGTGTGGGGTATGTATACTTACATTTTATGTATAATATTATTAATCTATTTATCTTCATGTTATCCAATTTTATATTTGATGATCATTAATTTTATAGGGCATACAGTTCGACTGTTTGTAAAGTGGTAAGAGATTCTCCCCGAACCTCCATTTTTCCTTCGGGTTACACTTTCTCTCTATTTTCCCAAATTCAATTATTAATTATTATTATTTAATCTTACTAAATTATGTGTGTATGTTACAAATATATTTACCTAGCTCAATTATGCTCTCTTTAATGGGAAATACATGTTTCATAAGGATCCCTTTTCAATTCTTCCCGATAAGCAAGCCCGATTAAAGGGAACTTCCAAATTTATTACCCATCTTAAAGTAACATCCATAATATATTTTAAGATAATAGTATTTTTAAAAAATTGATCATTTTATAATTAAAAACTATATTTTTCCATTTTTTGTTTTAAGAAAACAATTATTTCTTTTTCCGTTTTAAAGTCTCTATAGTATTTTCCCTTAAACCACACTAAAGAGGATCATTTATAAAGTTTCTTAAACACTACTTTTACATATTTTAACTTCATTTGGACTTAATTTATTATGATATATGCCTATTTTACATTATGAATTTTCAAGTGTTATTTAAATGCATTCTTTCATGCACACCATTATGATATTCCATTTTGTTATGCCTTATTTGCAACTTATACCTTATGTGTGGTGTATGTATACATCCCTTTCATTTGTGATCATAATTAATTGAATATTTAATTAAATATCCATATTTATTGTATCATGGATATTATTATTTCCTTATTAATGTACCATTTTTACATATAGTGTTTTATTTTAACTTTTTTTAATTGGGGAAATATTGATGAATTTGTTTCCTCTACTCAATATGGATATTTTGATAAGTCATGAATTGAATCTATGTATAAATAATGATTTGAACTTATAGAAATGGGTTTGACCCAGTTATAAAAAGCCCCTGGATGCATTATAAGGTCTCATGAGACAAAATAGCTAAAGAAAAACCCTTTGTGTTTATTTCCAATCAGAATCATGTAGGTTTTTACCCACAGACTTAACCATCTTGATGGTATAATGGTTCATGTTCTAGATACATGATGTCCAATGATAAATAATTTTCTTCATTTAGTATTTAGTTATTACTTTCCATGATATTTTTGTTGAAATAGTGGGTGGCCTAGACCCAACTATGTAGTAGTTTTGATTACCATATCATGTGTACAGTTAGCTATGCATGATGTTATCTTAACATTATAGTGCAGAATTTTCTGCATCCACTATAATAATGGTAATGTCCAAAGGTTAGTTGTCGTGTCGAGAGGTTATAGCAGATCCCAGGTTATAATGAGAACCTCGAGATACAATTACATTGATCTTAAATATATGTTCTATAGTCTAGATACATCTTACTGACTGGACAAAGTAGATGTCTAACTATTAGGTGCTGGGGGATCATAATCATTGAGACTTCTTATCATGAAGTTTTCACCTGGTGATCTCTAGTAGCGAGATCATTAGGAAAGACCCGCCAATAGGAACACCACATATTTTGGGTGTCATTGGTTGTTCCTATCTACGGACGTGTGTATTGGTATCTTGACTTGAGACCATTACCAATGCATATCATTAAATTACGCACTTTAATGCAGGGAGAAAACCATGGATGTAATGTCGTGGTGAGGTAGTTTGTGTTGGGTGCGTCATTGGTGGTATGATGTTGGTTGAATGGTCCAGAAAGGATTTGTCGCTTCCACATTTAGGAAGTTGTATATCTCAGGCCTGGTTGATCAGGATGATGCCACCTTCATAAGTCTTTGGCCAAAGCAGTAGAAAGGAGAATCCATCTAGATAGATCAACAAATAATAAAGCAAGATAAGGATGATGACACAAGAGTGCGTCCTGCTTTATGAGATATTTAATGACAAAGAGACTATAGTACACAGTCATTGTTCTTAGGTTGGTAGTCATTGCAATGACTATCCTTATCTCTTTTGGGGCCATGATGGGTTGTTATACCCCGCTCTTGGACTATGAATTTTATTCACTACTATTAAGATAAGGTCCTAGAGGGTCACACACAAAAACGAATTAAAGAATCCACCCTATTCAGTTGAATAGGTATATGGACATAGGGGGCCCCACCATGGGGTCCGAGTGTTGTCCATGTTTTCGATCACCAAAAGAATTAAATAAATTCATTAATATTCAAGTTATGAATATTTGGGATTGGATTTATTTAATGTATTTATGAGTTCAGTAAATATGAGAAAATATTAATCGAACCAATATTATTTTCAAGGTTCGCTTAATATTAAGAGGGACAAGCGAGTCGAGTTAAAAGGCTCAGTTTTATCACGTAATATATTATATATATATTACAAGTATGTGATAAAATAAATAAATAATATTGACGCAGTTATAAGTCGTCATAGTTATTTATTTAGTGGACGTGGAATTAACGGGGGTCGGGGGAACCCAACCGGGTAATTTCCATAATACTCTATAAATAGAAAAGAGGGGCTCAAGCGCAAAAACTATTCAAGTAAATTTAGCTAGAGCCTTTCCCTCCTCCTACTCTCTAGAGAGGGAAACTCTCGATCCAAGATCGGATCGAGTTTCTCCTCACGCATCGCAAGATTGATGATGCGGTGATCGTTGGAACGTCGAATATATCATCGGATCGCCACGCTAGCACCCAGAGTTCGACGATTGGAGTTCCTACAGATTTCTGAAGCATGTTTGGATGATCTAGAGGGATCCTACTATGGATCCTTCGTGAAACGATCATCGATGACAAGTTACATTCAACAATGACTTCAGATCTGAAATAGGTAAGTTTTCGTTTTAATTTTGTGCTATTTACAATATACACGAGATCCTCGGACCTCTCTGGGGCTCAGATCGTCGGTGAAGAAAAGTTCCGTCATCTCGCCGAAGAAAATTTTAAAATCCCCAGCCCACCAACTTCTTTTGCGGGCCCCGAAAACCTAACAGTGGTATCAAAGGGATTCGTGTAGATTTTTTGAGCCAAATAAATTTAATTTTCATAAAATTAAGTACAGGATTTAAAAATGGTCAAAACGGATTGAACCACATTTCTATCTGATTTTGAACGACCAAGATATGGTCATTAAAAATTTCTGGAATGGATCGTGTTAGTATTTTTACTCAGGTTTTAAATTTTGTTGATTATTTCCATTTATCGGAAATAATGAAAGTTTTTAAGAAATTATAATTATTATAATTATAATTATTATCATTATAATTATTATAATTATAATTATATATATAATAATAATATAATAATTTTTATTATTATTATATCTAAAGGCTAAAATATCCTTTAGAAATTTTTATAAATAAATAAATATATATATATATATATATATAATGGAAGACCCCAAAGGGGGTCTTTCTGTATGGAGACCCAAAAGAAAGACCCAAGGGGGTCTTGCTGCAACTTGCAAAACAAAAAAAATGGGGGGAAGGGGGTTGCCGCATGGAAAGAAAAAAAAAGGAACAAAAAAACATGCAGGGGGTCCGAGAGGACCCCGTCCCTCCTCCCTGCGCGGCGCTCTGTAGGCCGCTGGGACACCGCACCGGCGCGACGCCCTGCCCACGTGAGTGCCGCCGGCCACCCCTCTCCCTGTTGACCCGCACAACCGCTCCTCAGGCTAGCACCGCCACTCACCCAGGCCATCGTCCGCTGTGGAGGACCTCCGATCTGGAGCTGCCCTCTGCCGCTTGCGCCAGCTCTGGCCGCCCACGTTCGCCTTCTTCCTCCCTCACGCACCGCCTGCGCACCCAGTCGAACCCCCTGAGCAGGCCGCGTCTCACCTCTAGACCGGATTCTCCTCATACCAGTGTCGGCAATCTCCTAGGAGATCCTCTACATGCCAGCCGCCCTCGACCCGTGGCTCCCCTGTGTGCTCAGCCAGCCGCCCCGCTTGGGCAGAACCAGGCGCGGAGCATGCAGCGCCGCGGAGCAGGCTGCCGGGAATCGACCAGCCCGGACACTGCCGCTCTCCACACCCTAGGCGCCTGCTCCTCCTCCAGCGGACCCACATGGCGTACCCACGCCACATATGTGGGCAGGCCGCCGCTTGGCTTGTCCTGAACCTCCTTTGAATCTCCCTCCTGCACCGGTCTCCCCTGCTGGTTTCCTGGACAGGCCAGAGGTGCTGCGCCCTCCGCCTCCTGATCTACGACGTCAGGCAGCTCCGTAGAAAGACACTCCACTTACAGCACGCTATGTGCCATGGCCCCAACTTCCGGCTTCGCCCGATACTTCTGTCCAGGACAGTCACAGCCGCCGTCCAGGCCGGGTCTCCCCAAAGCCTCCCTCGGCAGTCCGGGTGCAGCCCCGCACCCCTCCACTGCCAGGTACCCGTAAACGGCTCGACCCAGTTTAGCCCATAAATGTATTGGAAGGTTTGGTCAAATTCAAAACAAATTTGAGCAGACCTGCATCACCTTGAAATGTCAAGGGTAGGCATTGCATGGCCCAAAACGGGTTTGTGCGGGTTTAGCGTGACCTGCTTTGGGCCTTCTCGGTGTTGCGATGCCTGGTTTACCCATAAATAATATAAATAATTAATTATATTAATACCTGGATAAAATTAATTCAAGTTGAGTATTAAAATGAATTAAGTTAATTTAATTTAATTTTGTCATTAAAATTAAATTAATTCACAAACCAAAAATGAATTAAATTTTCATTTAATTTAATTAAATAAACCCTCGTAATTATTTATGCATTTTAATTTTTAATCGTGCTGTAGTTACCTGACTACTGGTCTTGAGAATTGGCCCCATATGTTTTTTATTTATTTAATTAATTATTTAAATGCGTGTGATGTCTGTAAATTAATTTAAATATGGTCTGTGCATCGTCTATTTTTCAGTTAAAATGTATAAGGACCTGCGTGCCCAATTGATTTGATGTACATTTATACCCCAGTCCCCCTCGCCTGTGTGCAAGTATCTTTGTACTTTGAATGAAGACGAAAACTGATGTGGACCCCGCCAAGATGAGGCGGTGTACAACGGTTCAAGACGACACATGGATTCCACCAAGATGAGGCGGTACTCCAAGACGTGACGTCGACCCCGCCAATACATGGCGATACTGCAAAAGACTAGCGGACAAACATGATAGGGAAAGATACATCAAGAGTCAAGTATATGACTCATGTATGATGCACTTAGTTCTTTTAGATTCTCAAGACCAGTCGGGCAGTAGTTTTACCTTTATGCATTTATTTATTATTTTATGCATTTTAGAACAACGGAAAAATACATAAAATGATAAATAATAAAATGCATAAAGAAGCGACGTTTGATGTTCAATTGGGAGCACAAAAACATATATGAACAAGATTAATAAAAATGGATTACATTTGTTGAGAGAAAAACATAAAACCCTCAAAGAAAATATTACATCACAAACAGCCTTCCATCATTCAAGTTTGAACAAAACCGGGTGTTCGAGGTGCCGGTTCATGCCTCAGCTGAGGGTGCCTTTTACTACCGAGGAGTTCTTATTTGTGTGGTGGGTCGACTTAACTAAAATTACAGTAAAGATATATCCTTAGCTAGTTTTTTGTAATTTTAGAGGCAAGCGTTGAGTAAATCATTTAATGATTTTTGAAGCTGGGACTTCACTCAACAGATCAAGGAACCGTGAGCTAATGCGTTTGGCTAGTCAAAATCCTACCTTGGACCCTTCGAGTAGTGGCATAGCCCTAGCTTGTAGACTATGAGAGAGGTTCAGGTATCCTTTCCACTAGAATACTCAAGAGTATTCCGATTCTAGTACAGAGTGTTCCCAGAATTCAAAAAATTAGTGGGATACATTTATTGATTAAATAATCAGTAATGTCACATTAGGTAATCACATAAAAGTATAGTCTGCTAAATTATATTTGTAGATAATGGCAATAAATACCATAATAAAACTGCGATAAACATTGGACAAAGTTAAAGTCCAAACAAGCACGAAATTCCAGGTGTAGTATAGGCGTTTGCGCACATTACTACCATAATGGAAATTCAAGGTGCTTGTGTCCCAACCTGTTAATCCACCTTAAGAACCGAGGCTGTAAAACTGCTTACAGGAGACTCATGAATCAATAATTTTATGGTTATATCATAATTCTATCATCAACGTCTGATGTTAGTTGCGGTCGCTACATCATGACATGGATGATGTTACATGTAGTCTCATCTCCAAGATCCTTTCGAGGAGAAGGCGAAGCAAGATTTGAATTTGATGATTGCACTCGGATTGTGTAAAGTGAAATACAACTCACAATCTTTCATGTCATCCCATTCTTATACCTTTTACACCCAATTACTCTAGTTTCATTTAAAGGTACAAATGAACCATATAGAGTAAGCGCTTCATTACCGTTAAGGTAACATTCTCCAAGTAATAAGAATATTATTAGATATAACACCATCTTTTATTCTTATGGTGAATAAATTGAATGACAAGGCGAAAAGGCCTATGGAAATTTATGCCAAAGGCACCTTCGTCATGCACTTAAAAGTAAAGTGGATGGTTATTGTTGCTCTAATGCTTTCGCCGGGGCGTGCGCATCTGTCTGTGGGGAGGACGCACTGCTTGTTACCCCGTATTCCCGCTTTCCAAAGGCGGGCGACATCCATTCCTTGTTCAGGGACGTCTGCTCCTTGATCGAAACCGGGATGATGGGATGTCGGTTCTTCCTTCCATGGATTCCTCCTCGGAGCTCATCACCTAGTCCGGGTCTCCCTCATAGATTTAAGACGGGTTCGTGAAGCCCATTCCTGATGCCATATCTACATGGACGCCAATTAATTACGCTGCTTCCGTCAAGACGCTCCAAGGGATCCTGTCGGGGCAGCAACCTTCAGTGAGGAGAATGGTCACATTGGGGTGTCGTTGGCATGTCTGTCTTTGGTCCCTCATCACAGGGCTTCTCAAGGGCGCGGAAGCCCGAGGCATCCCACATCAAACACGGGGAATGTGTACCATCTGAGGTTTTCCTCAGGTTCCCATGTTTAACATAGGGTATGTCACGAGTTTAACGTCTTGCGGAGACGGATCGGGTTGAAGGACCCCTAGGGGGAACACCGATGTTGGGTCCAGCACGTGGGCGGCTTCCCAGATATCATGGAGTGGGATGGGGTGGCATGATCTCACTGGGATGTGGCGGCCCAGATAAGGATCAGGATGGATGTTGGAGTGAGACATGGGGCTTACGTTCTGAGACGGCCCAAGAGGGGGAATACCGTTTAACGTCATGCGGGACGGGATACAGTTTAGCGTCCTGCGGGACGGAATACAGTTTAACGTCATGTGGGACGAAATACATTTTAACGTCATGCAGGAAGGAATACAGTTTAAGGTCATGCGGGACGAGAGGTTTGTGGCTTACGCTTTGAGGTGGACCAAGGTGGTTAGAGAACCGACATGGAGGGGTCTGTACGACCGGGTGGTGGGCTTGAACCTCGTGGAGGCTTCCTACGTACCGTGCGCTAGCATGGATCAAAGTCCATGTAGTTCAACGGGATGGGGATTACGCTCTGGGGCGGCCCATAAGAGGATGTCATGGTCAATGCGCGCTCTAATACCACGTGAGTCATGCTCGGTGTGGGAAACAAGAGGCAGCAGGGACCATACGATCACGTCGCGAAGGGTGCATCCATGGGAAGCAGAATGGGGCTTACGCGTTGAGCGGCCCAAAGAGGAAACAGGGGCTTACGCGTGGTTAGCGGCCCTTGGTGCCGGGGCTTACTCCAGGGTAGAGGCCCGTGGTGCGACAAAGCGTAGTGGGAAGAGGACTCCACTAGCCTTGGCAGGGGGGAAGTACGGAGATGCACGGGTGCAATCATCCGCAAGAAAGGCTAGGGGCTTACGCTCTGAGGCGGCCCTTCCCCCGCGGACAAACGCCGCTCCGACAAGGAGGATCTCATTCCATGTGAGGAAGAGTCCATTCCCATGGAGACGAGTGGCATAAAAAATGTCTGAGATGGGGGGACCCTGCGTGCGAAGCACGGGGTCGGACCACAGTTTAACGTCATGTGTTAAGGACGAGGTGCTTAGCAGTTTAACGTCCTGCAGCTTAGATGAGGTGGGTTTGCTCCACACCCCTAGGGCTTACATGCCCAATTCCCTCTACCCCTTGTGGAATGGAAGTCATTGTAAAGGCCATAGTGAAGGGGGGCCGCAGGGCAAACCACCGGGGGGTCCACGTTAGCATGGCTATGCGAAGAAGCAATTGCCGTTAGCGTGCCTATGCGGAGAAGCATAAGGCAAAGAAACGCAATGGGAAACACGGCCCAAGGGACATTGAGGTTACTTCGCATGATCCTGGAAGGCCGTACGGGAAAACAATGCATGGCGCGCATGCCTGGTAGGGGAGAAATCAGGTGCCGGTGCAGGGGGCAACCAAGGAGCGTCAAGGTGAGGGGTCCTGGGCTTTGCGCGCAAAAGGGGAGGTTTGCGCGCAAAACACCGAGACGGCGCGCAATTGGAGAAAGGGAATTGCATGCGGAGAGGGAACTATGCGCCGGTTTTTGCGCGCACGGCAGGGTATTGTGCACACGAGACACGGATTGCGCGCGAGGCTAGAACCCTTAGGAGGGGGAAAATTCACTGAAGTCAGTGGAGTTGCGTGCAAAGGGGAACTCTGGGGCAAGGTTGTGCGAAATGAGGGATTACCTGGAAGTCATCTTGCACGAGGGGGGAGCCGAATTGAGCACATGAGAGTCTCTTCGGATTTCTCAACCCCCAAACCATTCGGGGTCACCTTCTATTTATAGGCGACCTCTGGCGTGGAATCCAGGCGGCGCGCGAAATTCTTCGCGCCGAGCGCATCTGGCGCGCAAAAAACTCTCCGCGCAGAACAGAGGCGCGCAAAGATTGCGCGCCTCATCGGCTCAATTCCGCGAAACCCAGTGATTCTACGCGCACAGAACAATTTTTCACACGGATCCTCCTTTATTTCGCGCACCACATCCCGGGCCTCCGGATCGGGCCTCTGATTCCAAATATGACTTCGCTTCATCATTCCGACACTTCCTCTCGGAGTTACGGACCTTTTTTTTCGGTGTCAACAAATGCCCCCCCTTGGAATGGGATCGACGAGAGGTCACAATGATCAGATTCCAAGGGAAAATCCGAAACACCGAAATGCTAAGACCCCTGGTCAAGTTGCGCGCAAAATTCCGATGGGGCGCGCAAAACCTACGGACGCGCGCGGAATCCTCTTTCCGCATGGCGCAAAACCCTGGCCTCGCCTAAAAAATGGGCCCTAGGTCCTAAATCCATACTTCTGATTTTTCTGCGCAATAAGATCATCGCTCTCGTGCACGAAATCTCTTCCATGGCTGCGTGTAAAACGCTCTGGCAGCGCGGAATTCCATCCGAAATTCGGCCGTGATTTCGCGCCTGTTCGGGCTTTTCCGCGCTTCGCGTGCCGATTGCACGCTCATCTCCAGGATTTCACGCAACTCATTCAGATTTCACGCAGAACTCTCCGATTCCGCACACTGCATCCTGATTTCGTCCAACTCCCGAAAGATTCGAGATGGATGCAAACCAAGTTGATGAGGGGGAAGCTGCGGACCGTAGGACAGAAATGGCGGCGAACGAGGAGGTTTATGGCGCCAAGGTGATTTTCTCCAACAATCTGACCTTGTTCAATCTACTGACTCCGGCCCAGAAGATGTATCCCTTGTCGGACAACCTCCCGCTCTGGAATTTTGGCATCCGGGAGGAGGTGCCACTGCCAGGCTTCGAAGTGGACACGCCGTGGTCTTGGGTGACTCGGGAGGACGAACTTCCTCACTACAACATCACCAAAAATGGCCATCCTTCCAGGGAAACTAGACATATGGACGTATATGTCCTGAACCCGAGGACTAGGACCATTACTGGGGACGAGCATGTGGCAGAGGATTCTCCGGTCCTCTACGCGAGCACGTTCTGCCAGAGCATCACAGATGACATGAAGGGCTGGCTGAAGGATTGGGACCTGCGGTCTAGGGGAAGCTTCACCAATGAATGGGCCTGGGCGTTCTGGGTTCGCCATACCTGTGACCAGTTCGAGGACGAACTGCGGTATATCATCCTGTTCGTGGCGGTATGGACATCGCAGTTCCACTTCCACCGCCAGCCTGAACTCGGACCGGAGCTATTCACCCGGTGGTCTCCTGACACCAACACATTCCACCTTCATCACGGGGAAGTTGGCATCAGTCTCTGGGGCGTTCACTGCATCGGAGGTATCCCACTGGAGGGTTACCAATACGACGAGTTCGTTCTTCCAAAGAGCAACTGGGGAGACAGGTCGCGGACGCCTATGCTGATGCGGCACCTGTTGGAGCTGTCCAAAGAGAGGCTGGGGGTCAAGGACTTCCTGAAGGACATCGCCTACAAGGGCTGGTTCAGCCTGTTCCTTGAGAAGGATCCCGCCATCAAGATGCTGGAACGAGGAAAACGGTGCCCAACCGCGGCTCAGATGAGCAAGGATGGGTCATACTGGAGGACCCTGAAGGCGGGTCATTACCAATCATGGGGCTACCGCGTCATTGAGGCCCGGGACCTGAACGTCTGGTATGTCGGGTTCCTTGCCGCCATCCTGAGCGGGTGTCTCTTACCGGTGCGGGACGCGAGGATGTGCGTCCATCCAGCAACATTGGTGATGGAGGGCTCCATGGCCGCCAACAAATGGTTCAACTTGGGCGTCCCCGTACTGGCCAAGCTATATACCATCCTGGGGCACATCTCACGAGGGGGGTCGCCTCAGAGAGTATGTGGTCCCTTCCAGATCTTCCATGGCTGGGTGGTGGCTCATCTCGGCAGGTATACTTTCCCAAATGTCATCTGTCCTCCGGGCAACGGTCTGCGACCGTCCTTGCTAAACATCGCAGGGGTGGTGCGGATGACGCTCAATGAGGAGGGTGTGAGGATCTACATTGGCAACTATGCCAACTTCAACTTCAGCCCGTTCCCCACCCCAGTTGGCCAGATGGTGGACAATGGGCGAGGCTCTCTGGAACAGCATTAATACTTCCAGAGCATTCGGGGCGGGGTGCTCGTGGCTCGGATCGACGAGAAGGTGATCTGCGAGCCTTATGTTCCATCCCGATTCGCCAGACAGTTCGGGTGCCTCCAACGAATTCCAAAGAAGGTATTCACGGCTGTTTCCTCACAGATTTCGGGGATGACCTCCTGGACGGGAGATTCAAACGTTCCGATCGGTTTCTAACGGGTTTGTTCGTAGAACCGGAAACATCCAATGATTCCACATCCGTTTGGACCTACTTTCCAAAGGTAGGTGCTCATTAGTTTGTGGACTAATGAGGCTTAGGAATTTGCATTAGTCGAGAGGATGGGAGGTCGGACTCATCACACCTTTTTGAGGGGAATTATTGTCTACTCCAGGACTCTCTTTATAGATTTAAGTTATGTTCGTGAATCCTTATTACATTACCAAGTATAAAATGAGCTTTACTTAAGTTTTAACAATCAATGATTAAATATTCAAGAAATTTAGAGAATCTTTTATATGTATTCGAGGTTCTTCATCAATAGAGAATCATCTGTATCTATTTAGAGATTCTTGGTCAATGGTATCCTTCGAAACATTTATAAAAGTCTCTTGGTCATTATGATGACCAGGCTGGTTTTAAAGCCACTCAGTGAGGCACTTGAAATTTATCGTCATTCAGAAAGACATGGATTATTTCAAAGTTGGGATCGAACCCATAAATGGGCTACCTACGTATCCTTTGTTTTGGAAAAGGAATCAGAACCCACATAGTTAGAGAAATGGAGTATGATGTTTATGATTGATGGCTCAAAGAAGAATGTCATAATTACTTTTACACTCTAAGCTCACGTGAGTCATGCTCGGTGTGAGAAACAAGAGGTATTGGTAAAAATTAGACAATTGTTCCATGAAAGATGCAATCATAAGAAATTGTTTGGGGCTTATGTATGTATGACTGCCCAAATAGATGAAGGTTTAGGATTTACTTTTAGGGAGAAAATCCAGGAACAGGGTCCATAAAGGTATATGTGCTTTATGGAGATTTGAATACTCTAATCTTGGGGCTTGCTCCTAAGGAGGATGCCCAAATTAGGAGGAGACTTATGATTGGGTTTTTACTCCTGAAAAAGAAACCCAAATCAAGGGTAAATTATGACTGGTTAAGAGAAATTTAAGGGGGGCTTGGGGCTTACTCCTGAAAAGGAAGCCCAAGATTATGACTGAGTCTTATTCCTGAAAAGGAGACCCAAGTTAAGGGACTTGGGGCTTACTTCTGAAAAGGAATCCCAAGATTATGACTGAGTCTTATTCCTGAAAATGAGACCCAGGTTAGGGATTAAGGTTTGGGGCTTACTCCTGAGGAGGATGCCCACATTTGAGATTGGGGCTTACTCCTAAGAAGGATGCCCATATTTGAGATTGGGGCTTACTCCTAAGAAGGATGCCCATGTTTGAGATTGGGGCTTACTCCTGAAGAAGATGCCCAGATTAAAGGATTTATAACTAGGGATTATTCCTGAAAAGGAGACCCAGGTTAGGATTCTCTCCTCTTAAAAGATGAGGTTGAATGAATGAACTCTCCATATTTAGTCACATAAGGATATTTAAATCACTAGACTTTGAGAGATATTCCATATAATTCCTTTCAGATAAGGAAGTAAAATCATGAAATCATGTCATAAATGGCTTTGAAGAGTATCTTGAAGACCGAATCTTGAAAAGGAAAGGTGTGATGGCTTAAGAGGGATAAAATGGGAAAGATAGGCACCCAAAAAGGTAGGGGCGCGCAAGTCTTGAAAGGCGTGCAAGTATTGCGGCGGCGCGCAAGTATTGGTCGTGCAAGTATACTTGCGTGACATGAGGGGTACTTGTGCGATTCTCAAATACCATTAGAATATTTGAGCGACTCTTTATAAATCCCTTTAGAATCCTCTTGAGGTTCATCCAAAAAAGGGACGCGCAAGTTCTATTGAAGGAATAAGGCGGCGCGCAAGTGTTGATGAGTTTCAACACTTAGGCCTTCCTTCTTCTCTTTAGATCTTCCGTTCTAGGTAAGAAATCACCTTAGAAGTGTTCCGGAATCTTTGAGAAGAGACTTGGGCGTCGGGAGCTTCAATTCGAGTTTCTGGAAAAAAGCTCCTCTCGAATGGGGGGCCCACAGGGTCTATTTATAGGCAAAAGAAGGCCCTGGGCGGTTACCGAGCAGTTATCACTTAGGTCGCGCAAGTCACTTGCACGACCATAAGGCGTCGTGCAAGTAGACTTGCACGACCACTAGGCAGCGCGCAAGTACTTGCACAACCACTAGTCGGCACGCAAGTGTACTTGCGCGACCATGAGGGAACTTGCGCGACCTATGGGAAATGCTCTCCTTGTTCATCCCTTTGTCGATTTTTGATGTTTCTTCAAAGGATGAATCACTTTGAGCTCAGATATTCCCCTTTTCCGATCTTTAGATTCTGTGATGAAAGGAGTGTCAACAAAGGCTGTCTGGCAGGAGAAGAATCCATGCGTCCTGCGCTATATGTGGTTGATGTTTACCACTTTCGGCTCTGGCGATGTCGTTACTCTTCCTCCCACCGGGGTCGATGCCAGCCTAGAAACCAAATACGCCGAACACTGGACCATTGCGTACCCTGAGGGGCTATTACGCAAGCGCGTCCGGCAACTCGAAGTTACTCGCACGGAAACCGGGCGACGGGAAAGAAGGCACGGTGCCGTCGGAAGGGGAGAACCAAGGGCGCGTCAGGCAGCGAGGCCTGCGCAGGCTGGGACTTCGGCAGCGGGGACTCACATGGTGCTGCCACGTCCTTGTTACCCGCAGGGGGGTCATATGATGCGGCCAGGGAACTTCCAGGGAAGCAGATAAGATATCTGCTCGAACCTTCCCAAGACGCCATTCTCCCAGCACTATGGTCGGCCTGGATGACCCTGTGGAAATCGCTGAGCATCGAAGCCATATGGCAGAAGATAATGCAAAATGGGATCCAACTGCCAGAGGCCGGGCTCGTTTGAATTACCGACCGAGTAAACTTCCATCGGCGGCATGCTTATCTGATGGCCATGGATGTATACACATGCCAACGGGGGAGGCGTGCAGAGCCAACTTTCCTAGTGAAAGTAATGCTCGGCCAGGAGCATGATCCGGAAGCAATGCCACCGGGAGAATTCGACAGTGACGAGGAGCCAAAGGGGGAGGAGGAAACCGGAGAGGACGAAGGTGAGGGAGAAGACGAAGAAGAAGAGCCCAAAGGTGAGGGGTCGCAAGGGGATACCTACCAAGGGAGTCTCCGAGAGAGCGGCGAGATTGCCAACTCTGATCTCGACATAACCAAGATTCTCGAGGTTTGTCTCTGTCTTCATTCATTTCCCTCATTCATCCATTCTCCTTTCCAACTTCTAACTCACTTCCCCATCCTACTCAGGAGCAGTTGAGCATTGGACAGGCATCCCCACCAGAGGAGGGAGGAGAGGAACTAGTGGGACATGATGGGGATCCGACACCCATCATTGAATTAACAAGCGCGGAGGGTTCTCCCCTTACGGCGGCTCCTGTCGCGTTCGAAACACTGTGGACCAACGCTCTGGATTCCTGTAAGTCTCATGCTTCACTACTGGCACTTGGTGGAAAAAGATCTCATCTAACCAGCATCTGCCTTGTGTAGTGATCTCAACACTGGAGGCACGTCAGGCTGCGGAGCCCAGGCCATCCGCGAGTGGACCAGCAGCGGACATACCACCTCGTTCGGAACATGCTCTCTGTACTGAGTCGGCCCCGAAAATTGATTAACAGGGGGCAGCGGACATCAGCGGCGCTGTTTCTGAGGCGAGGCCAGAAGCTGGTGGAGGCATCATTGCTGCTGGGGCGAGAGAAGAAGGTCGCCCGGACGTCGAGGATTCTATTCCTCATGAAGACATCCCTGGGGCGGATCCTGCTACCGATCTACTGGCGGCCTTCCCCATATACCGATCTGCTGACCCTGATGAGATAGATGACTCAGACTCAGAGGCAGCTGAGGAGAGCCAGATGACATGACGCAAAGGGTGGAAGTGTATCCAGTGCTTCCTCAGGTAGCCCCAGTCGGATTGGCTGAGGTGGATGGGATCACTTCAGACCTGGCTGCGCTTCCTGTGCGCCGGAGGGGCTGACGCTCAGCGTCTTCATCTGATGGTCCATGATTACATGGCCAAGAAGATACGCGAGAGCAGCCAGCACACCGACATTTCCCAGTTCCGGGAAGGATCGGAGAGTGCTCAAGCACTGCTGAGGGTGGAGCAGGAAGTCCGACACCTTGAAAGGTAGGCGGCAGATAAGGAGGTCTTCATCGCCACATGCTCTGAGCTTGTGGAGCAACTGATGGCCCAGCTGGTTGATGCGCAGGAACAACTGGTGGAGGCGAGCCACTAGATGACCGTACTTCGAATCGAGCGGGCGCAGGAACAAGCTAGGGCTGGCGAGCTGCTCTCTGTGGTGGCCGACGAGGAGAGAGTCTTCAAAGAGCGAGAAGCGGTCCTGGAAGCTACCAGCCAAAGGGTAGCGATGCTGGAAAGATTTCTTCAGCACGCTGATCCCTAAGGGCTTTGTGTTTGCCATCTCATGAACTTTCTGCTTGTATTGCTCATCATCTCAATCCAATACATGGACAAATCCACTCATTTGTACCCTTGGTTTAACACGCTCAACCATAGTTTCGAAATGAATAACAACTCATCCCTAGGCTCCGGTGGGTAGTGCCCAACGCGAGAAGCAGGAGATGCTCATGCCATCATTTCGTTCAACTATGGGGCATTGACCAAGCTTCAGGCATCCAAAATTGGTCCTGGACTTCTGAGGAGACCCCGGGCCGATTGATGTGTCGACTTCCCAATGTGATCTAGCACATGAGCGGGGTGATGCCGAGGGCATTGAAATCCATCCGAACACAGGGGGATGGAGAGGAAGGGTGAATCACGTTGCCCAAATTTGGACCCCAATGGGGCGCAACCATGGAGGATAACTGTCAACCGTGGTGGAAACACAACATCCACATCATGCTGGCCTGGAATGGGGGACAATAAATGAGGGCTGACCGCTGACCATGTTCGCAACACGAGGCCTGACTCAAATATCATCGGTCAGTTTTCTGGAACGTTGGCCCAGGACAGGAGGAGGACCATAGGTCTATCATCCATACTGTTAGGGGGTCCCATCAAACATGACCAGTCCTCTGGAACGTTGGCCCAGGATAGTAGGCGGACCATAGGTCAAGCATCCATACTGTTAGGGGGTCCCGTCACACATGAAAGGAAATGAGGATCCGAATAAGGGGGGACGCAAAGCGTGGAAGGTGGAGTGGTGTTTTGTTCAAACAGAGTCTAAAACTCCTGAAATTGCGCCACCATGGAGAAGGCGCATTAGGCGGACATACCGACCTAATCACGGGTCGTACCAATTTCCAGGCATGACCTCTTTGGCGAGAGGACTGCTGCTTCCCATTATTATCATGGGGCATCCCAAACCTGCTCGGGGTAGATGTCCCGATTACACCACTTCCCATGAAGTTGGGCCGAGGGGCCGACAATAAGGAAGGAAGGGGTTCAGTAATCCCTGGGGCTGGACCCAAGAAGAAATGTTTGGGCGGTCCTACGCATCTCATTAGGATGAGAATCAAGCCACACGTAGATCTCGAAACACAGTTTAATGTCATGTTGGACGAAATACAGTTTAACGTCATGCGGGACAGAATACAGTTTAACGTCATGCGGGATGGAATACAGTTTAACGTCATGCGGGACGGAATATGGATCTTAGTTTTAGGTCTTAGAGCTTGGACCATGAATGGGAATGGGGAGAAACAGACACATGGCAAGGCGGTTACAAAACCCGACGTGAATGAGGACCTAAGCCCTACTTACCATGTGCTCTCCGGGGAAATGCTCGAGTCGAGGGACCGAACACGAAGGTAGACTCGGCCCACGGGGAAGTACCCCAGGCACTCCTACGTATCTCATAAGGATGAGAATCAAGCTATACGTAGTTCTGGAAGGTGACATGGTAAGATACCAGTGCCAGGGGAAGAGGGGAGTGCGAGCGTGGCCCTTGCACTAAAAGAAGCGGAATTTGATAAATCTTGTTTGTCCTTTAATGTTAATGGTTTTCTTTTTTTGTGAAGAGACGAGCCTAGAGTAGTAGGCCGTGGTGCCGCCACAAGAATCAATCCATGATAGGCATTGACAAATGGCATGGCACGTGACCAATACCCAATGTGATGTCCTCTATAACGAGGTCATCACAATGCAGTGCCGTTTTTTTCATCTTGCGGCCAGGACGATAATGTCATAGTTTAGGGTCGTGTGATAGAACCAACAACACAATTTAAGGTTGTACGGTTTGGACCAACAACACAGTTTAAGGTTGTATGGTTTTGACCATCCGAGAGAGGAGCCTCGGGCCAAAGGGGCCTACGAGGGTTCAACAATTAGGGGGGTAGGAGATGCTAGCTCCCAGTTATGCTGGGCCCGAAACGCAATGTCTCGGCGACTCCTCGTTCCCCATGGGGATGAGGGTCAAGCTGCACGCAACCCGTAAAGAAGAGACCCAAGCACATACTCTAGCGCTCAGATCACGAGAGCCCCGAGAGACACCATTACACAGCTCGGTCTGTCTGATGTGCGGGGGTGTACTGAGGGTTAGTACAAGGAGTGTCGAGATTCCACCTTGACACAGTGGGTCGGAACATGACATGAACCATGCCACCAACATTTAGGGCCCGAGGAAGCCAACATGATGACTGAGGATTACTGCTGACCATGTTCGCAACGCAGCATCCTATCGTGTTAGCCATGGGGACAAACAAATGAGCATCAACCGTTGACCATGTTCGCAATGCGGGATTCTTATAAATTTGTTGTCTGAAACCCTCGGGGGCGTTGGCCCATGATGGTAGGAGAGCCCTTGGGAATTGTATCAAGGTCGTTCTTGGGGGTCCCTCCTGGTGTGAAGGATGACGGGGGCCCGAATGAAGGGGAACACAAAGCTTGGCAAGTGGATGAAACTTGCCTAAGTCAAATCTGGAACTCCAAGTCCTACACCAGAGTACCCTGAGCACATTAGCAGACCACTGGAAAGGGTCAGAGGGCTCAGTCCGAGAGCGGCCAAAAGATGGAGGATCCCCAGGCAAAAGAGGGGGCGTAATGCCAAACACCCTGGGAATCGGGAGATTGTGGGATCTCCTAAGAGATGGGGCTGGACCTGACATCTAGGTGTTCAGGCGGTCCTTCGTATCCCATAAGGATGGGAATCAAGCCACACATAGTTCTTGAAAGCGTCTTTAAATTCCATTGGAATAGGAGGACTAAATCCTGAGGACAGGGTGCGTGTGGTACAACTATTGAAAACCCGATGTGAATGGGGACATAATCTCACACCATGCCACGTGATCCTCTGGTCAAGGTCCCAAAGGTGAAACAGACGCGACAGCGGACCTCAAGATGGACCCAAAGACGAAAGGTTTGGGCGTTCCTACGTATCCCATTAGGATGGGAATCAAGCTAGACGTAGTTCTGGCAATACAGTTTAACGTCATGTTGGACGAAATATGGATCTTAGTTTTAGGTCTTAGAGCTCGGACCAAGAGGATCTTAGTTTTAGGTCTTAGAACTCAGACCAAGAGGGCAGAACCAAAAGAGGATCTTAGTTTTAGGTCTTAGAGCTTGGACTATGGAGCCCAGATGTAGGGCAGAGTGTAGTTTAAGGTCGTGCTGGACCATATGGTTTAAGGTCATGTAGGACCATACCGGCTTTGAAAGGTACTTCTTGAGTAACCTGGCGTTGGTGGTAGGAGTGATACACTCACCATCCATAGTCACCAGGGAGTACGCGCCATTGGGATAGACCTTGTGGACAATAAAAGGCCCCTCCCACTTGGGCTCCAACTTGGGTGGTTTCCTACCGGGAATCATTGGCGCTCTGAGAGCCAACACCAAGTCACCTTGCAGGAAGGAGCAGAGGCGAACCTTCTTATCGAAAGCTCGAGCCATCCTACTATGATGCCTTTCCAAGTTATGTAAAGCGCAGAGCCTACTTCCATCCAGCGCTTCCAATTCAGCTAGACGGATCACGGAAACTCTATCCGGCGCTTGCTGGTCGTAGAACACCGTGCGCAATGAGGGCAGTTGGACCTCGATGGGAAGGACGACCTTAGCTCCGTATACCAGGGAATACGGAGTCACCTGGGTGGAATTTCGAGTCGTCGTCCTATAATCCCAGAGGGCGTTGGGGAGCTTGTCCGGCCAACTTTTCTTGTTCTGACAAACCATTTTTTGCAGAATGTTAGAGAGGGTTTTGTTAAATGCCTCAATCTATCCATTCGCCTGCGCATGATAGCGGAAGGTGTGGTTAGAGTGAATGTTGTACTTGGTTTACAATCTTTTCAGCTCGGCCACTCAGAAGTTGGTTCCGTTATCCGTGAGGATAGCGTGAGGTATTCCAAACTGGTAGATGATATTGGAGCTCACGAAGCCGGCGATAGAACCAGCCTTGACTTCCCTGAGCGGGGCTGCCTCTGCCCACTTTGAGAAGAAATCCGTAGCGGTTAAGATGAACCGGCACTGGCGGGCTGTCGCCGGCGGGTAAGGCCCTACGACATCCAACCCCCAGACTGCAAAGGGCCAAGAATACTTAGTAGTATGGAGAGGCTCCAGTGGCCGGTGCACAAAGTTATCATGAACTTGGCACGCATGACACCTCTTGGTGTACTCGATGCTGTCGTGGATCATGGAGGGCCAGAAGTATCCCAGCCTCCGAATCTGGTGGGACAACTTCGACCCGGCCTGGTGGGCGCCACAAGAACCAGCGTGCACTTCTTGCATGACCCGTGGGATCTCACCTCCTTGAAGACAACGGAGGAGAACACCATCAAAACCGTGCCTGTAAAGGAGATGCTCACGGCTGGGACCGCTTTGAAGGGTGAACTGCGGCGCGTGGCACCAGATTCGTTCCCGCTCTGCTCGGACCATCGGAATATTGCCGTGCCGGAGATATTCAACCAAGGGTGTCCTCCTGTTAGGAACTATCTCGATCACCACGCCTTAATCCCCGGGGGGTCCTGAAGCAGGGGAACCAGTGGTGAGATGGTTCACTCGCGGGCCATGATCGCCCTCTGGAATAATAGGAGCAATGAATCTTCGGTGCGCCACGTGGATGATTAGGTCATCCTGTTCGGGCTACGCGAGTGATGCGGCCAGGCTGGCCAAAGCATCTGCTCGACTGTTCTACGACCGGGGAACGTGAACGACATCTGGTTGGGAGGGGAACTTAGCCATTAGATAGAGGGTGCACTCCACCAATAGCATGAGTTCTGGCTTCCTAATAGCATATTCACCGTTAACCTGCTTGATGACTAGCTCAGAGTCCCCCTTTACATACAGGTTGGGTACGTTAACCTCCAGATCCAACTCGAGGCCAGTGATGAGGGCATGATATTATGACTCATTGTTGGTGCATCCTTCTGACAACAAGAATGAATATGGCAGAACGACTTGCTCCGGGGTGATGAAGACGATACCCAGGACCACTCTGTTAAGCCTAGGATCATTGAGCCTTCTACCGGTAGGGCTTTGGGAGGCGCCATCAAAGTGCATCTGCCAGCATGGGGTGGCGTGATCGAATGAGAGGATTGCCTCATCAGGAAAGCCCAAATCCAGTGGCTGGTCCGCAGAGGTTGGGTGGGCAGCTAAGAAGTCTTCCAACGCCTGTCCTTTGACGGCCTTCTGAGGTACAGACCTAATGTCGAACTGCTGGAGGATCACCGCCCAGCGCGCCAATCGGCCGGTCAACATAGGCCGGCTCAGGATGTATTTCAACGGGTCTACCCAAGAGACCAGCTGTACCTCGTGGTGCTGCAAGTAGTGCCGCAATTTCTGTACGGCAAATACGAGTGCCAGGCATCTCTTCTCGATGGGAGAATATCTAATTTCCGCGTCGAGGAGCATGCGTCTGAGGTAGTAGAGGCTATTCTCTGTTCCCTCATTGTTCTTCTAGGAGAGAAGGGCACCGAGGGATCGCTCCAGGGTGGTCACGTAAAGGACCGATGGATTTCCGGGAACCGGCGGCATCAGGACCAGAGGTTGAAGCAGATACTGCTTGATTTCCTCAAAAGCAGTCTGACACTCTTCGTCCCACCCATAGGAGGTGCCTTTCTTTATGATTCGAGAAAAGGGCTTACACTTGCCGACCAGATTCGCAATGAATCAGCGTATATAGGCTAAGTGGCCTTGGAGGCCTCGAAGCTCCCGAATATTATTCAGGGGAGGCATCTGACTGATGGCCTTGATCTTCTTGGGGTCGATCTCGATACCTCGATACCTAACAATGAAGCCAAGAAACTTTCCGGAGGTGACCCCGAAGGCACACTTCAACAGGTTCGTCTTCAAGTGGCGAGAACGGAGGAAACCGAACCCTTTTTCAAGGTCTTTGAGATGGTCCCGGTGCTGATGAGATTTAACCACCAGGTCATCTATGTATCATTCCACCAGTGTCCTGAGGATCGGCTTAAATATGCGGTGCATAGCCCGTTGATAGGTGGCACCCGCATTCTTCAGGCCGAAGGGCATAACCCGATAGCAGAAAGTGCCTTGGGGGGCCCTGAAGGAAGTGAAATCTTCATCCTCGGGGGCCATCCAGATCTGGTTGTACCCGGAGTACCCATCCATGAAGGAGAGGGCTTGGAACCCGGCCGTTGCATCGATCAACAGCTCTGTCACGAGAAGGGGAAAGTCATACTTCAGACAGTGGCGATTAAGATCATGGAAGTCGATGCAGACCCTGATCTTCCCGTTCTTCTTCCTGACGGGCACAATGTTGGCTAGCCACCTGGGGCACTGGACCTCCTTGACGAAATTGGCCTTAATGAGCTTATCAACTTCGGCCTCAACCATGGCACCATGAAAGGGGTGCATTTTTCTGGGAGGCTTCTTGAACCCACGATGGTTTACTGGGAGGCCAAGGCGGTGGATGGCTACCTGGGGATCTAGTCCCGGAATCTCGTCATAACTCCAGTAAAACACATCACAGTGTTGTATGAGGAAGTCTATGTACTGTTTCCGTTCCTCAGGAGGCATAGCGGCGCTGACCAATGTGGGTCTCGGGTCCTCCTCGTACCGAGGTTCACCTGCACTAGCTCATCGACCGTGGTGGAGACGCCCTCTTCAAAGGCAGGAGGAGCATCTTCCATGTCTTCTTCTCCACTTTTGGAAGGATCGTCCACGGGGGGAGTCGTCTTGGGGCTGCTCGACCCTAATGGGGAGCTGGCACCGGCTTGGGCGGCAGAGGTCATCACAACGGGAGACTCATGCACCGCGGAGACCATGGCGACAAAGGCGGTTGATCCAATCCCATCCGGCCTTCGGCCCAAGGGGCCACGCTTTATGACATCAAAGTAGTGGTGACGCGTTGGCCTGAGTCGGTCGATTCCGGCTTGGCGAAACAGACACGTATGACGTACTGCCGTTGCCATGAGCCCAACGTCCCGATATTGTATAGGGGTAGGAGGCTTGGGGATCAACTGATCCTAGTTGGTGTAAGAGTACGAGGTGATTTCCTGCTGTCGCTTAGACCCGGAAATATGCCTTCCTCTAGTACCCAAGACAAAAAAGCACTCTCCCATATCGGGAGTCATGGCCTCAAACCGATGGATTGGGAAGACATATGCGTCATCCAAACCTGCCCAGGGATCACTCGCGATAGCGGCGGGCTCAACCTCACCTACCAATATTTGCTTTTCCTTGCTCTTGTAATATTCAGCGTCCAGGTAACAAGCTTCACAAGAGGCAAACGGAGACACATATCCTTAGAGCACACCCACTCGACCCTTAAGGGAGTATTTGAGGCACTAATGGTATGATGAGGGAACCACTGTGTGAAGATGGAGCCACGACCTGCCCATCAATGCGTTGTAGGCGGTGTCCTGAGAGACAACCAGGAATTCAGTATTGGCAATTAAGCCGCCGAACTGGGTCTTTAGACGAATCTTGCCGAGTGGAGTTTGCTCGGTCCTGTTATACCCCTGGATTCTGAGGTCGGAGGGAGTTAAATCATCCTCGGACAACCCCAGTTTTTGCAGTGTCCGAGTTGGGATCAAGTTAATCCCAGAACCCGTGTTGAAAAGACAGCGACGGAATTCCATGCCATTGAACTGGCCGGTGATGTACAACAGGCGGATGTGACCCTGTATGGGAGGGTCTTCATCTTCACCGGAGAATGAGATAACCTCCTGACATTCGGCGTCCTCAATCACCTCAGTGTGGATGGATTCTGTGGCCGCTACCTCTGTTTCAAACTGGAGGGGGCTCCTTAGAGCCTCAGCGAGCGCCTCACGCATTTCAGACGACAGGCAAAGGGTCTCAAGGATGGAAAGACTTGCCGGAATGCCGTCCAGATGCTTCAGGACATCATACTTTAGCGCCAAATGCGAGCTTCTACTTACAGGAGGTCGCTCTGCGATTGGGGGCATGACGGGCCCTGCTGGTGGGATCGGTGACTGACTGGTACTAGGAACGTCCCGCTGTTCACTAGCTGAAGCCCGGGAGGTGACTGTCATGCTAGGACCGGAAGGCCATAGTTGGCCAGTGGTAGGGCTGGGCTGGTTGCGACGCGGGCAAGGCGGTTCCGCCTGATCCAGCAACACAAAAGGTGGCGGAAGCGAACCTGTTGTCACCGGGTGAGGGAGCCGCGAGTGCTGCTCTCTGTAATGGGATTTCTTCCTAGTCTCAGCAGCGTGCACGTCCTGACTAGAGGTGACGACTACCGTGCCCCGGCGATTCACGTAGCCACGGATCCATCGACGTTGGCGACGGCTGGGGACATTGGGGAGGTCCACCTGGTGCTCCTCGTCGTCGGGAGCCAAAAAAAGATTTACCAACTCTACGGTGTTAACCGAAGCATACCCCAGGCTTTCCCTCGAGGAGTCATCCACTACCGTACGGGGTCTCGGAGGGATCCCCATTTTCGGGGGCATGAAATCGCCAAGCGTGCGAGAAGATGACGGCAATGGCAGGGCGCGTTCTTTCTTCTTGCACCGCCGCCTGCTCTTCTGGGAAGAAGTAGGCTGGGACGACGATGCCAAAGCGGCGCTCGCAGACTCCGAGAACTCTGGCTGATTCAGGCGGGCACGGATGATGCCATGGGAACGGGCGACCGTCCTGCGGGCCATCCAGTCATTATACTTCTGGGACCCATGGTCGGAAACCTGTTCCAACCCATCCCTGTTGTCACTACTGCCATCTGATCCCACAAAGACACCCGCCACCTATGCCGGGGCTGGGCCCAACCTGACTATGTTGTTGTCAATCTGGTTTTGGTGCCATTCCTTGAACACATAGCATTGCTGGATGGTGTGTCCCAGGATCCGGTGATAAGGGTAGTAGTTAGGGTGATCAGTGAGACACGCCTCTTCTGGCTTCCGGCACTCAGGCAGTCGCACGATCCTCTGCTCCAAGGCGCTACAGAAATAACCGGGGACCTGGGCCTCACCAAACGAGTAAGTCCGATTCCTTCTGTCCGGAAAGGGGGATCTTGGGGGATGACCATGACCAGGGGCCGGTTGAGCAGGCCGAGGAGGCGGAGCCTTATTACCTTGCCTAGGTGGTGGCGGTGCATTATGCGGAGGCGCCTGCCGATTTTTGAGGCGGTTGCTACTGGGCCGGAGGCTTTGCCCGTGGGGGTGGACCCCTATGAGCCTGCTGAGCTGGCCTCACTGGTAGTAACTATAGCTGTCTGGGGGCCTCTATCTGAGCCACAGCAGCGGGCTCGGCTCTGGCGGCTCTCCTTGCAGAGATTACAGGAGGCAGAGGGTGTGCCTGACCGGCCTGTTGCAGGGCTTCTTCGAAGTGCTGAGCCTTGTCCGAGAAGTCCCGGAACCCTCCGAGGTAATTCTGCATGATCATGGAAGGAACCAACTCTTCCTTCACATTCCCCACACACATCTTCAGTAATTTCTCCTGAGTCAGCGGCATGTCAAGGGAGTACGTGATCCCCTTCCATCAGGTGACGAAGTCTGCGACTCACTCGTCGGGCCTTTGCTTGCACCTGAAGAGGTCTGAAATGTTCGTCTTCCGGGTTGTGGAACTGAACTGGTAGAGGAATTTCCAGCAAAGGTCCTCCCAGCTAGTCACAGATCCAACAGGGAGCTGGTTGTACCAGACAAATGCTGGTCCTTCCAGTGTCTGAACGAAGCACCAGATCTTGGCAGCCTCCACCTGCGCCGGAGTCCCTAACATAGGCCCGCACCTCGAGTTGAAGTGGTCCAAGTGTTGTGGCAGGTCTCCGGTCCTGTTAAAGGGGGAAAAAGTGGGGTTCCCAAATCCCGGCGGAGCTGGCATGTCATCTACCCATGCTGGGTACGGCTTGCCATCCGGTGGGATTGCCACCTGCCGAGTTTCCAGGCCCTCCAAGCGGGCGATGAGTACTTCCATCAGATCATCCGGTTGCGGATTCCTGTCCTGATGGGGATCTCTAACCACAAGCACGTTTCCAGGCTCTTCGATACGGTAGTCGCGCTTAGCGGCTCGCGGGGCAGCTGGCAGAGCGACTCTTGGAGCGGCAGGAGGAAACCGAGCAGGGTCCCCCAGGTGGTCTCACCGCTCGGGAGTGTTCGACGAAACATATCGCGCCATCTTTCCATGGGTTCCAGTGTCTCCCCTGTCGGCGAACATGACATGGTCACGGTTTCCTGGGGGGATCTCAGTAAGGGGTAGATGCTTCTTCCCCTGCTGTCTTGGTCTAGGGTCGTTGTAGTCAGGCCGCCGCTCTGCAATGCGTTCGGCCAAGAGCTCATCAACCAGCCTCTTTTTCTCAGCTAACTGTTGGCGCAGTGTGGCCTTCTCGGGATCTTCCTCTACCTTCTGCACTGAGGCAGATGGGTCGGTGAGTTTGACAGACCTGATGGGCTCTTTACCCTTGCCGATGTTTCAGACCAGTGTCAGTGCCTCCATGGGTACAAGAAGACCTAGGAGGCTCCTCTGTTGGCGAGTAATCCTCCCTGATGGGTCCAGTAGTGTCCTATCCTCAGGGGGTGAGTCCCCGTCGAGGGGATCCACAACGTTTCCCTCATCCAAGAGGTCATCCATGTTGACTGCCAGTGCCCTTGGCGACTTCCCTCTGGGCCGCCCAGTGGATCGGGCTGTCGGCGAATCGCACAGAAGAGGAGAGCAGCGTACTGCCCCCATCCGCGGACGTGCGCGTGGGGGTGGCTTCATCAATAACTATGTGGAGTACTTGAAAACTCTGGACGCATTGTTGCTGGAGGGCCTCATGGTGGTCCAACGACTCGGGGTGCCGGACCGCGGGGAGTGCTGCTAGGTCGACCCGGCGTCACTTCTCACCGATCACCTCGAGATGCGCTTGGCTCCCAGGATAATGCGCTAGCTGACGGTGGAGGCGGGAGTGAGTCACCCGAAGAATCTGGTGGAAGCATTCAAACTCTCCCAGGGTGAGTGACTCTGGCACATCAAAACCTAATTTTGCGACCGGGCAAAACTTCTCAGGGAAGTGACCCGCTGCAAGAACGGTCCAGAAGCTCCACGGCTCCGGTTCGGGGTCCGGAACTTGCCGCCCCTGCTCGTCCACCAAGGAAAGTCAGGGAATTGGCAATGGTGCCGAGGCAGGCCATCGGGGCGGTGGGCTGGCCGGCGGGGAATACGGCGAACATGCCGATTGGCCGCCGATCCCTGGGTCATCCTCCAGGGGTTGCAGTGCCCTGGATGCCACGTCGCGATAGGATGGGCCGGAGAATGGGCCTCCTGTCACAGCATCAGTGCTCGCCGAGGGTGTATCGCCTCGTGATTCTTCCGTCGGTCCCCAGAAAAGTTCCTCACCCTCCCTAACAGGGGGGGGAGGTGCTTCTGAGGAGGCCAGTGGCAACTGCGGGCTTGATCCCTGGCGGTATGCCAAGTCCTCGTCCTCCTGGATATACCTTCGAATGGAGAAGGGAATCATACAGATCTTTCATTCAGGGAGTACGAGACTGATGCGCCACGTCCCCTTCCCCGCCCTCAACTCTAAGGTTTGGGGGGGAGATCCCATCGTCGAGTCGTATTCCGCCTCAGAACCCGAGAAACGGACTGGTCTAATTTCCGTCCAGACTCCCCTGACATTCCTCCTACGGCGACGACGCCCGGCCTTCCTGCCCCTGGGTAGCTCCTTAGGGTAAGGATGATTTTTATCATGGGGTCCCTCGGCCACAATAGATTTGGGGTAGAGGGGACTGAAGGCCGGGGTGCGAGAAGCACTGGGACAGATGTCGAAAGGGACATGGGGAGGACCTCCATGTGAGTGAGCGACTGGATACACAACGGCTCCATGATCGCGGCCGGCAGTAGGGGGAGTAACCTCATACCCCATGTAGTGGGTGCTGGAAGGAGTCATACCCGGAGCATAGCCACCGCGAAGAAGATTTTGGCTTTCCAGATCGGTGGCACGGAATGAGCCTTCATGGAGAGCGGCACTACCGCGGGTTGGTCCGCAGTGGCCATTGCCAATGTTCGCGACTGGGAGATTCGACCCAACTTGCCTGCAGAGCAGTAGGGGTTTCGATCCCAGTCGGGCACATGGATGCCCCTGCTCAACGTGTGCGGGGATCTGGTAACAGGAGTCAGCAGTGGCTCGGGCCACAGTGGTTGCTGATGTTAGTGACCCAGGATGGTCATTCTCTCCCGCTCGCACCCGACGCTGGCGTCGAGTCAGATAGGCCGGAACCGGCAGTGCGGGCATGAAGATTGCCTGCTCCTCGGCTCGGGGATTCGGGCGGCGGCGTCGATGCATCCTGGCGGGGGCTCTTTCCATTAACCCCTGGGACAGGTCGCCGATCGGGTGGACCCGGACATCCCCCACCTCATTGGCGTAGGGGAGGGATGTGTCAAGGTGCTTCGGGGATAGGCTCCCGAAGCGGTTGAACGTCAGCGTGGGGAGCAGCGACTCCCTGCGCAGCCCTCGAGGGCGGCGATGGTGGTAAGGCGTAGCCGCCTCTAGATCCAAGCGGGCCATGCCCCTAGTGGGGATGACCCCTTCCTCGTCATACCTATGAGCCAGGTCATTGATCACCCTCCGCTGGATGATTTCTGACAGGGAGAGGTGGCGCAAGCGCCCGGCTGCTACGACGTTCGAAGTCAGAGCGACCGTGGAATAGGTGGGACCGCGCGGGGTAGCCGTGTCGGTACTGCCCCTGCCCCTGCGCTGGTGGGAAGGTGGCGATCGAGATTCGAATTCAGTGATCTGATTCCTGGAAGTAGGGAGATGAACCCATTAGTATCAACAGGAAAGGATATCAACAACCAAGGCCCATCGTCATTCCGTCTTCCATGGTCGGCGAGAGGGATTCGCGCTGACGACGTCCCAGAACGGAGTAGTCAACGTCCTGATGGCCTCGACCCCTGGTGGGTTCACATCCCAGTGAGGGTTACCCGAACCTGTTGACATGTTCATCTTCCGACACCCCGAAGGCTACCATTCCCCATATCGAGGAGACGAGCTTCACCTCGGGTTCACAATTTTTGTTGCTCTGATGCTTTCGCCGGGGCGCGCGCATCCATCTGTGGGGAGGACGCGCTGCTTGTTACCCCGCATTCCCACTTTCCAAAGTCAGGCGACATCCGTTCCTTGTTCAGGGACGTCTACTCCTTGATCGAAACCGGGATGATGGGATGTCGGTTCTTCCTTCCGTGGATTCCTCCTCGGAGCTCATCACTTAGTCCGGGTCTCCCTCAAAGATTTAAGACGGGTTCATGAAGCCCATTCCCAGTGCCATATCTACATGGACGCCAGTTAATTACGCTGCTTCCATCAAGACGCTCCAAGGGGTCCTGTCGGAGCAGCAACCTTCGGTGAGGAGAATGGTCACGTTGGGGCGTCATTGGCATGTCTGTCTTTAGTCCCTCATCACAGGGCTTCTCGAGGGCGCGGAAGCCCGAGGCATCCCACATCAAACGCGGGGAATGTGTACCATCTGAGGTTTTCCTCCGCTTCCCATGTTTAACACAGGGTATGTCGCGAGTTTAACGTCTTTCAGAGACGGATCGGGTTGAAGGACCCCTAGGGGGAACACCGATGTTGGGGCCAACACGTGGGCGGATTCCCAGATATCATGGAGTGGGATGGGGTGGCATGATCTCACCGGGATATGGTAGCCTGGATAAGGACCAGGATGGATGGTGGAGTGAGACATGGGGCTTACGTTCTGAGACAGCCCAAGAGGGGGAATACAGATTAACGTCGTGCGGGACGGGATACATTTTAGAGTCATACGAGACGGAATACAGTTTAACATCATGCGGGAATGTTGACGCTCCTTCCGTCACAGAATCTCAAGATTGAAAAAGGGGACGATCTGAGATTAAAATGGTTCAACCTTTGAAGAAAACTTCAAAAAATCGACAAATGGATGAACAAGGAGAAATTTTCTCATAGGCCGCGCAAGTTTTCTCATAGTCGCGCAAGTCCACTTGCGCGACGCACCTTGGCGCGCAAGTGACTTGCGCGACCTAAGTGATAACCGCCCGGTAACCGCTCGGGGTCTTCTCCTGCCTATAAATAGACCCTGTGGGCCCCCCATTCAGGAGGATTTTTTTCCAGAAACTCGGATTGAAGTTCCCGACGCCCAAGTCTCTTGTCAAAGATTCCGGAACACTTCTAAGGTAATTTCTTACCTAGAACGGAAGATCTAAAGAGAGGGAGGAAGGCCTAAGTGTTGAAATTCATCAACACTTACGCGTCTGAGTGGCCAGCCCTTAAGGGAAGTGGCCACACTTGCGCGCCTCCTTACTTCTTCGATAGAACTTGTGCGTCCCTTTGATGGAAGAACCTCAAGAGGATTCTAAAGGCTTTAATAAAGAGTCACTCAAGTGTTTCAATGCTGGTTGAACATCGCGCAGGTATACCTGCGCGACCAATACTTGCGCGCCCCCGCAGTACCTGCGCGCCTTCCAAGACTTGCGCGCCCCTTCCTTTTTGGGTGCCTTTCTTTCCCATTTCACCCCTCTTAATCCATTACACCTTTACTATTCAAGATTCAGCCTTCAAGACACTCTTCAAAGCCATTTCATGGCATGATTTCTTGATTTGAATTCCTTATCTGAAAGGAATTTTGTGGAATATCTCTTAAAACTTAGTGATTTACACATCTTTATGTCACTAAAGATTGAGATTTCATTCATTCAACCTCATCATTTAAGATGAGAGAATCCTTAACCTGGGTCTCCTTTTCATGAATAATCCCTAGTCATAAGTCCTCTAATTTGGGTATCCTTCTTAGGAGTAAACCCCAGATCCCCTAACCTGTGCATCCTCCTTAGGAGTAAGCCCCGGTCTCCTAATTTGGGCATCCTCCTCAGGAGTAATCCCCAAACCTTAATCCTTAACCTGGGCTTCCTTTTCAGGAATAAGTCTCAGTCATAAATCCCTTAACCTGGGCCTCCTTTTCAAGAGTAAGTCCCAGTCATAATCTTGGGCTTCCTTTTCAGGAGTAAGCCCCAAGTCCCTTAAATTCTCTTTAACCAGTCCTAATTTACGTTTAATCTGGGATTCCTTCTCAGGAGTAAAACCCAATTATCAATCCTCTCCTAATTTGGGTTTCCTTTTTAGGAATAAGTCCCAAGTTAGAGTATTCAAATCTCCATGAAGCACATATACCTTTATGGACCCTGTTCCTGGATTTTCTCCCTAAAGTAAATCCTAACCTTCATCTATCTGGGCAGTCATACATACATAAGCCCCACAATATTTCTTATGATTGCATCTTTCATGGCACAATTGTCTAATTTTTACCAATACCTCTTGTTTCTCACACCGAGCATGACTCACGTGAGCTTAGAGTGTAAAAGTAATTGTGACATCCTTCTTTGAGCCATAAATCATAAACATCATACTCCCTTACTCGAACTACGTGGGTTCTAATTCCTTTTCCAAAAAAGGATACGTAGGTATCCCATCTACGGGTTCGATCCCAACTCTGAAATAATTCAAGTCCTTCTGAATAACAATAAACTTCAAGTGCCCCACTGAGTGGCTTTAAAACCAGCCTGGTCATCATAATGGCCAAGAGACTTTTATATAAATATTTTTGAAGGATACATTTGACCAAGAATATCTAAATAGATATAGATGATTCTCTATTGATGAAGAACCTCGAATACATATAAAAGATTCTCTAAATTTCTTACATATTTAATTATTGATTGTCAAAACTGAAGGAAAGCTCATTTTATTCTTAGTAATGTAATAAGGATTCACGAACATAACTTAAATCTATAAAGAGAGTCCCAGAATAGACAATAATTCCCCTAAAAAATGTGTGATGAGTCCGACCTCCCATCCTCTCGACCAATGCAAATTCCTAAGCCTCATCAGTTTACAAACTAATGAAGCGCCTACCTTTGGAAAGTAGGTCCAATTGGATGTGGAATCATTGTATGTTTCCGGTTCTACGAACAAACCCATTAGAAACCGATCAGAACGTTTGAATCTCCCATCCAGGAGGTCATCCCTAAATTCTGAGGGAAACAAAAAATGGTGAACCCGACGTGAATCCTTAACCAAGTTCAAATGATGTTTTACCTATTTGTTAAGACCCTATTTAAAACTCAATAAGAGGGCTAACAAAAACAATCATTGACATGTGTGCTCATCCAAAGGATGAAGTAGCTGAATTTATCTTGATTATGTCTGTTATATCAAACAGGCACTCTTTTCCAAGATCTTCTATATTTCTATAATGGTTGCTCTCAAATTCACACCTGTGAATACTGCTGCTGCAAATACCACTGCTGTTATTCCTACTGAATCGTCATCCGCTCTAAGGATGACATCACCTACTCAGCGTCTTCAAAGCTGGGTATCAAATGCACTGGTTAAGGAGTACCGTCAACACGGTACCATCCCAACTCTGGAGGCTACCCGACAGGCCCTCCAAGTGAACAACTCACACAGGTCATCCGGAAAACGACGACCAGTGATCAAGAGGCAGGCGGTTCTGACTACCGTCTTCAACCGTTTCGGGTCATTATCCCCGGAACGCAATTTCCATTCACTCCCTTACTCTGAGGAAGTGAATGAGCAGGTCCCTCAGGGCCTTAATTCAAAAAGACAGCAGTCCTTCCCGAGGGCTCCCATCAACAATCACCGCAAAACTCATGCGACAGTGCGCCCTCAACATGATGAGGGTACCGACTCCAGGCGTTCGGCTCAGGTTCCTCGAACCTGAGCAGGCAAGACGAACCGCCAGAGGCGGAATCCGGTTAACAATGGGCAGGTTCTCATCCTTACCATCTCCGGAAAAGTCCACCAACCTAACTTGGTGGCAAAAAACGAGCAGGCACACACACCTACCCGTTTTAATTCTGCTGCCCAGCAGGCTCGTCTGGAAGCATCACGCCAATCCCGCCAGGCAATTCCGGCGGAGTACTATAGGTAGGAACATACACCTGCTTATACATCACCAGTTAGTCGGCAGGATCGCCTGACTACATATGATGGATCTCGTCAACCGCGTTTGGCGAAGTGTAATCAGCAGTCACATACACCTGCTAGTACTAATCGAGCCTACCAACAGTCTCGCTTGGTAGCACACGGAGAAGTCAGTCAGAAAGCTCCGACGACAAACAAGAGGCAGACTCAACTCTCTGCCTCCACACTTGAGTACTGTCAGGATTCACTGACAGGAAAAGGAGGACAGGAGCAAGCACATACACCTACTTCAAGCCCGGAATGGACGTATATCCCCGTTCCGGCGGCTGAAGTCACCATGCATATTTTGTCAATGGTGAAAGAGCAGAAGAAAATTTCTGCTCATATTCTGGATGCTTGTCAGGATATCATAACAGCTTCAGCATCATCTCAAGGAAAGACACATAAATCTATCCCTAGCAGTGGAGTGACACATCAACGATTCACTCCGGAACAGACACACACATCTGTTCCAGTCCAAGAGGGTTATGGGGCATACTCCCCCATATCATACGGACAACCAAGTCAGGCACATACACCTAATTTGAGTGAAGATCGTCAGCCTAACCTGAACATCTTTCCTGATCAGACACATACACCTGCTCAGAGCAACCAATTTTGTCAACAAGTGGTTTCCAAAGCGAGTAAGAAGGCATCTAAGAAAAAGATCCACCCAACACAGTCATAAGATCAAAGGCCAATCTGTAACCAAGCCTTACTCGATGCTGGAGTTCTTAAAGCCCTCATACATTTATCTGTTGGAATTCATGATTCTACTCCCTCAGTTCCCAATAACGGGAACATTAATTCCAAAGGTCTTCAACAGACACTTCCTCATGAAGGCTTGCTTCGTGACAATTCGGTCAATCTTGAAGTTTCGTCTTCAGATGAGAGCCACATGAACCCTCTGTGTGGTCAGAAGACCAAGGAGAAAGAGATCTCATCTTTTGTTGTAACCCATTATGGTGGTCCTCCCCATAATGATGAATTTCGTTGTGAAAGTCCTCTCCGCAGTAGTGATTCACATTGCATGGAAAATACTCCAATGGACAATGTAGTGCCGAGAAAGCCCTCTTATCTTGAGGCACTTGCAAATGCGAAACCAGTCATGTCTGATGCTTTATCGCTAGCAAGTGAAATACTTTCTCAATCAGAAGATAGCCTAGGGTGTAGGTCATTCTCCGAACCACCCCTAAGTCATGCATCTTCTAGTTTGATCAAAGATCTCTCTACCAATCTTGTCGAATCCGATGAAGCAACAAGGAAACACCAACTCTGGTCAAAACAGGTAGAATAATATTCATTTAATGATGAAGAGGAAATGCTGAACATGAGGAAAAAACTAGTGAAAAGTGAGGTACCAATCATGTTTTGGCCTTTGGCTGACTCCCAGTATGACATTCCAAAGATGTTGACAGAAGATAGAGTCCATGATATTCGTATCAACATATGGAAAACTCTTTGTCAATTGAAGAAGAAGGTATTATCTTATGATGAATATGAAAATCATATTAAGATAATAGAAAGGATACAACGTCAGATTGATTTGGCATCTCTATCAGTCTCTCGGTATCCTAAGGCTGAAAAGCAACAGAGAACCCTTCAATGTTCATGCCTTGGCGCACTAAGAAAATTGAATCAGTTAATCGCCAATGCTCCATCTGGTGTTCATATCAGAGGATGGGGTGTTCACGGAGCACTACATTTCACAGTTCTTTCCAGTCCGTAAAGCCCGCCGAAAATGGTCTCATGCAATGTTATTGCCCATGGCCGGCCACATTCAATGGGCTTTGTTTGTAATAAAAATCTTTCTCAAGAACAGGCTTCAACTAGTTCCTCTCAAAATCAAGCATATAGAGAACAAGATGTTGAATTGCTCCTACATCAAGCAGGTGAGAATATTTCACAAGCCTCTCGTATGGAGCAAACACATCATCAAATGACAGAAGTTTCGGAAATCATCCAACGGTCTGTTGAACCAGGTGACAAAAGTGGATACAGGTTAATGCATCCAGCTAATTTCTGAACTAAGATTCGCAAGATCAAGAGAGATTTTAAGAAGGTCTCAGACATAGCATGTCAAGAGCCACCCCATCTTGTCAGACTGGGGACTCCTTTAACCCAACCCTCAGAATCAACAAATAGGATTCGAGGAGTTGAGCAGGAACAACAGGAACATCCCCAATCCACGAGACTGGGGACTCTTTCAAATCATCAATCCCCTCCTCAGAGAATGTCGGCATTTTCTCAATTGGGGAAGAATCCCCAAGAGGAACTAAGATCCAATTTATCAGGAGATTCCCTCCAAGTTATAGCTCGTCAAGAAGTTCCTAAAGGATTAAATCAACAAAAGGCAATGTCTCATCAAAGACATGAAAGAAGACAATATCACAGAAATGTTGATAGAAGGGATGCGATGCATTATACATCAATCAATGTCATCAATTCCGTTGTTGCTAATTCACCAGAGGAGGCTCACTCAGGGGACTCAGATGAAGAGCATCCTGCTCAAGAAAATGTACGCACCGATACAAATGAAGAAGGTGTGCGTACATGAATTCAAAGGATTACTCAGAACCTAGGTAATCCACTTCCCTCTCTCCAAAAAGTATCCAAAAAAGGGAGGGGAAAGGATTAGGTTACATATCCTTACTCTGTAGAAGGTCAATCGCTCTGATTAGAGCAAAGGTTTTCACAACAGGAGGAAGAAATGAAAGAATTAAGAAGGTTGAATGCAAAACTACTTCAGAGTAGTCTTATTATTAAGAATGCTGGAGTCCGACAACCGAAGGAATTTGTTGCGACTACTGAGAGGGATCATGAATATCCTCCTTTATCAGTACACCCTCAGAGGTCTAATCCTACGGGTCAAGCACAACAACGGTTGGAAGTTCTACCATCAGTTGCGGTACAAACCACCACATCTGTCCAAGCTCCATTCATTACACCTACTCAAGACCAAATTCAACCGGATGTTTCTCAAAAGTTAATAACAACTATTGAGTCATTAACAACTCAGTTAGAAACTATGGAAGGGAAATGGGCGCAAGTTCAACCAGAAAAGAAAGTTTACCCTGAATGGGTAGATTCAATTTCTCTTCCATCTAGTTTTGGAAACCTTGTTTTCCCTACATTCAATGGATCAGGTGACCCTGAAAAACATTTGACACATTACGTGTCTTGTTGTGATCCTATGATGGGAACTCCAGAGCAGCAAGAAGCGGTGAAACTCAGATGCTTCGTGCGAACCTTGCAAGGACCAGCTTTTGTCTGGTATACAAGCTTGCAATCCCGGTCAATCATTGGATGGGAGGATCTTCGCCAAAAATTCCTTCTTCAGTTCAACTCAACTTTTCCAAAAATGACAGTTTTCGATCTTACAAACTGCAAGCAAAGGGAGAATGATAGACTCTATGATTTCATTGCTCGCTGGAAGGGATTAAAATATTCCCTGAGTTTAGCACTCCCTCGGGAGGAGCTATTTCCAATCTGTGTGGAAAATTTGTGTGACAAATTACGCACGCCATTGATCCCTGTGAAATACACAGGAGGGTTTCGAGACCTTACTTCAGTCACTCAATAGATTGAATATTCCCTTATACAGGCTAAGGCTAAATCTCGTGTAATTCCATCAGATCCTGGAAGGAGAATGGGTAAAGCAGAAACTGCTACAGTTATGCTTAAACAAGCGCCTGTACCTATTTATACTTCAAAACCTTCATCTTCTCGAAGGGCTCCACCTCCTTAACGCCAAAAACAAAGGCTATTTTGTCCAATTGATCAAAGAGATCAACGATGAAAACAATTTGAGTATTTGAAGAGTAAAACATACTCTTTCCGAAATGAGCAAGTTCCTGGTTACTTCATTTCAGCTCTGGAAAATAATTTGGTTCAATTACCAGTTCCCAAGAGGCCAAACAAGGAAGGAGATGAAGACCGTCCCAATTATTGTCCCTTTCATCAAATCTTAGGGCATCCCATCCAGGAGTGTTTTGTCTTCAAAGACCTCCTGCAAAAGATGGTCAACTTGGGACAAGTCAAGTTGAAATGTTCTTCGACTCAGGTAGCATGTGTTACTGCTACAGTTTCAAAGGAGGAAGGTGAATGACAAGAAGTCAAAAGAAAAAATGCACAGAAGTATGATGATTGGATGGTCAGAAAGACAATCAATCAGACTCATGCCATTTTGCGAACACAATTAAAGAAACCAATTGTGTCTTCTTCCATGAATATTGTGGTAAAACCCTCTTCGTCAGAGGGAAAGTCCTCAAAGAAACGATTTGATTCAAAGAAGGAAAAAGAATCAGAAGAATATGAATATGTTTCAAAGCCTAAATTCTATTTGACTTTGGTAGACTTTATGCCATCTACTTCAAAGCCACGGGCACCGCCCCATCAAACGGCACAGCCTAAACAGGCTAGTCAGGCAGAGTCTTTATTAGACGAAGAGTTAATTTTCGGTTTTGTTAATATGATTCAATTAACAGATCCGTATTCCAGTCGTAATTTCAATTTTGATGAGCCTGAATTACCTGTATCAAATAAGGGAATCCGAGGAAGTTCCAGAGGTTCAGGATACAGGGGAAGACTTGGATCTTTCCGAAGCCACTGCTCCAATTCTACCCCTACTAACACTATGTATGCAGCAGAAACTTGTGGTAGAGCCCTTCAGCGAGCTCAAAAAGAACAAGCAAGTCCTTCTGCCAATAGTCAACTCAGTCTTGGCACAGTTATCTTAGAAGACCGATTGAAAATTCCATATTCTTTATCTCAGAAAGTAAATGGATCTAATTGGTCTAATCTTCCAAAACCAAGGATGTTGCCAACTTCTATCCCAATACAAGATGCATCAGCTTCCAAAGCATATGCTTCCAAGGTACCTGCTAAACCACATATTCCTATTGGGAAACGCAGACCTCTAGATCAAAAGTATGATATATTGAAACACTTGGCCCAAGTACCAGCTAAGTTATCAATTTTGGATGCTTTGAATCTGTCAAAATATCTTCGGGAAGCACTCATCAAAGCTTTGTCACGTCCTTAGGAGTTTGAAGCTGAAATTGCTGCAGCTGAAGTCTATCACATAGAGAATAATCATGAAGAATGCCATGCAGTGATATCTTTTACTGATAAAGATGAAGATGATGTTGTTCATGGGCACATAAAACCTCTGTACTTATCTGGAAAAGTCAATGGTGTAGATATCCGAAGAGCTTTCATTGACAATGGTTCAGGAGTCAACCTCATGCCCATTCGTACACTTCGTCGATTGGGCCTCACGAAATCTGATTTATCTCCTTATACCATGATGTTACAAGGATATGATAAGAATGAACAAGAACCACTGGGCGAAGTTACACTCAGAACTCAGTTTGGAGATCTTGTATCCAATTCGGATTTCATGATTGTTGATCAAGACTCAGCTTTCAACGTCTTGCTTGGAAGACCCTGGCTACATCAACATGCGGCTATCTTTTCATCATACCATCAATGTCTCAAATACTGTTTCAGTGGTCAAGTTGGAACATTATATGGTGATAAGACCCCGTTCAAGACATGTGAGTCTCAATACATTGAGGCGGAATTTTATCACATGAAGGGAATAGAGAAATCTACAATAAAGGAAATTACCAAATTTAATGCTCCATATGGTTTGGAGAAGATTCTAATAAATCCATTTACACATGTCAGTACAGATTCTGTGTTACCTATCAGTCAAATTGACAAAATAGGCCCAAATCAAAATACTCTTATGGAAAGATCCATAATGTCAATTACGACAATCGAGCCAGAAAATATGGGAGAAATTGGTCACCTACCAAACAGTGATGAAAATACAAGTAGTGACGTTTTCATTTCATCTGCTGAAATACAATAGGTATATACTTCACCAATCGGGCCAGAAGAAGTTATAACAACATTGGAGGTGAATAATGATGTCAATTCTCAATCCATCATCTCCTCTTTATTTCCTAAATAAGGCCCTTTATCATCAATAGGGTCAGAAATGGAAGTTTCTTCTTCAAAATGTGCAAATTTTGACATCTCTTCTGATCATGAAAATTTCTTTTTGTCATCTACTATGAAAGTAGAAACGGAAGAAATAGCACATGATGAAGTGGAAGAGGAAGTTCTTAGAGATGATCCTCCAGTATTTGAAGAGGGTATCTCTACCACTGTGGATGAACTCAGAGAAATAAATCTGGGTACAGAGAAAGATCCATGCCCCACTTTAATTAGTGCGGCCATGACTCTTGAAGAGAAAGAGATGTATATTTATTTTCTAAAGCAAAATAAAGATATTTTTGCTTGGAACTATACAGAAATTCCTGGGCTTGATCCTGATTTTGCTACTCATCATTTGGGTTTACCAAAAGAACATCGAGGATTTAAGCAAGCTGCGAGAAGAACACACCCAACTTATGCTTCCAAAATTGAAGCTGAAGTGGATAAGCTGATCAAAGCTAACTTCGTCAGAGAAGTTCAATATCCCAAGTGGTTGGCTAATATTTTCCCTGTAAAGAATAAGAACGAACAAATTAGGGTTTGCATCGATTTCGGAGATCTTAATCGGTATTGTCCTAAAGATGATTTCCCAGTTCCGATTACAGAACTCTTAATTGATGCGACGGCTGGTTATGAAGTACTTTCCTTCATGGATGGATATTCCAGATATACTCAAATCCGAATGGCCCCATAAGATGAGGAATCTATAGCCTTCGGAGCCCCTCAAGGTGTGTTTTGTTACCGGGTGATGCCCTTTGGTTTAAAGAATGCAGGTGCAACATATCAACGCGCCATGCATCGTATCTTCAAACCATTCTTAGGGAAGTTTGTTGAATGCTATGTATACGATTTGTTGGTTAAATCCAAACAATGTTCTAATCACTTGGATGATTTGGAAGTCATATTCCACAAGCTTCGACAACATAATTTGAAGATGAACCCCTTAAAATGTGCTTTTGGGGTAACCTCATGAAAATTCCTCGGCTTTGTTGTACGCCATCGTGGTATTGAAGTCGATCCTGAGAAGAACAAGTCAATCCTTGGTATGTCACCTCCTCATAATTTGAAAGAATTAAGGGGACTTCAAGTACACTTAGCCTATATTCAGCATTTCATCGCCAATTTGGAAGGAAAAAGTTTACCCTTTACCAAATTATTGAAAAAAGAAGTCACTTACCAGTGGACTGAAGAATGTCAAGAAGCATTTGATGTTCTCAAGAAATACCTCTTGAGTCCACCAGTACTCATGCCACCTGTTGAAGGAAGACCACTTATCCTCTATGTGACAGCTCTAGAGAGATCATTGGGTGCCTTTCTTGCTCAAAAGAATGATGCTGGGAATGAAAATAGCCTCTACTATCTCAGTAGAACTATGCTTGAAGCAGAAACCCGGTATTCAAGTATAGAGAAGTGCTGCCTGACATTAATCTTTGCAGTCCAGAAACTGAGACACTACCTGCAACATCACGAGGTCCAATTGGTATCTTGCAATAATCCGCTCAAATTCATCCTTAGTCATCCAATGCTTACAGGACGTCTAGCAAGGTGGGAAGTTATTTTGCAGCAGTTCGACATTCAGTATGTATCTCAAAAGGAAATAAAGATCCAAGCTCTGGCTGATTTCCTGGCTGAACATCCTTCAGTGGAAGACACGTCTTCAGATATTAAACTCCCTGATGAGGAAGTTTTCTCAATTCAAGAGAGTCCTCAAACATGGGAAATGTATTTTGATGGTGCTTCTAGAAGTCCAATAGGGAAGAAAATGGAAAATCCTAAATTCAACAAAGTTGGTTTAGGAATTGTACTCATTTCTCCAGATAAGGCATTTTTATCTTACTCCTTTTTATTGTGGGAAGGTGGTACCAATAATGAAGCCTAATACCAAGCTCTTATCACAGGCTTGGAGTTAGCGCTTCAAGCACAAGTGAATCACTTAAAGGTGAAAGGTGATTCAGACCTAGTAATCAAACAAGTCAATGTGGATTATGCCATCAGAAAAGAAGAATTAATCCCTTTGTATGATTACGTCAGAGAGTTAATGGCGGAATTCCCTTCAGAACCGACATTTTCTTATGTCCCAAGATCACAAAATGCTCAAGCTGATGCGCTGGCTAATATAGCCACAGCTCTAGCAGATCCAAATCGGGACAACACAACCATCAGTATTGCCCACCGTCGTGCAATTTCACCTTTTGTTCAGACCAAAACAGAGGAAATTAATGAAATTAGTCCCATTCCTGAACCGTATGGTCATACTACAGGATGGATGTCACCTATCAGGGAATACCTTCAAAATGGAATACTTCCACCTGATAGAGCCAAGAAAGAACAAATCCGATGACGTGTGGTCAATTTTACTCTTTATGATAGCCCAAACCACCTAGAGAAAATTCTCTACAAACGTGGTTTTGATGGAGTTCTCTTCAGATGCATTAATGGATAAGAGACAATGACTGTCATGAAAGAAGTGCATGCAGGAGTCTGTGGTGCCCCCCAGTCTGGACATAGATTGTCTGATCAAATTCAAAGGCTTGGATACTTTTGGCCTTCAATGATACAAGATTGTGTTAATTTCACAAAGAAGTGTCATTCATGCCAAGTACATGCCAACTTCATTCATCAACATCCAGAGTTTCTTCATACAGCTAAATACTCGTGGCCATTTGCCACATGGGGATTGGATGTGGTGGGACCTTACCCGTCAGCTACGACCAAGCAGTTTAAGTACATTCTTACTGCTACTGATTTCTTTTCCAAATGGGCAGAGGCAGTACCTCTTAAAGAAGTCAGTTCTAAATGCATTGTTAGCTTCATCAGGTCTAACATCATTACTAGATTTGGTTTCCCTCATACCATATTGACGGACAACGGCACCAACTTCTGTTCTTCTGAGGTGAAGAAATTGTATCAAGAATACAACATTAAATCCAACCATTCATCTTGGTATCATGCGGCGGCCAATGGCCAAATAGAAGCCTTTAACAAAAATCTTTCAAATATACTGCAAATGATGGTGGATAAAGATAAGAGGTCATGGCCTGATAAACTCTTTCATGCTTTATGGGCTTATCAGACTACCACCCGCAATGCAACGCGGTCAACTCCATATTCGTTGGTATATGGAACGGAAGCAGTCTTTCCAATTGAAGTTCAATTTCCCTCACTCAGAGTAGCCATTTGTGATCAGTTATCTACAGACGAGCAATCACAAAAGCGATTGAATGAATTGGAATGGTTAGATGAGAAAAGATTGTGCACTTTTCACCACTTGGAAATCTATCAGAATCGAATAGCACAAGCTTTTAACAAAAAAGTTCGTCTTCGCTCATTCATTCAGGGAGAATTGGTATTAGTTCTCAGAACTCCAATGATACCAGGAAAGAAACCTCCCAAGCATGAGCCAAAATGGGAAGGACCTTATTCAATACATAGGGTCTACTCCAATGGAGCTTATTCATTAATTTCGATGGATGGAGAACTCATTACTACTCCAACTAATGCAAGATTTTTGAAGAAGTATTTTGTATAAACTACAAAGTATTCACAAATTTGTCCTCACAACATGACACTAAACTGTGCGACACCAGTTCGCCCTTGCTATATGACGTTAAACTATACAGAAATGGTCCAGTATGACCTTAAACTACAACTTCGTCCCATACGACGTTAAACTGTGAAAAAGTTCCCTAAAAAGTCCTGTATGACCTTAAACTACACCATAGTCCTGTATGACATTAAAATGAACCACCCCTGGTCCATTCATATGACCCTAAACTATTTTCAAGTCCCTTACGTCCAGAAAGACGTTAAACTGTGACGTCCTAACTATATGACGCTAAACTGTATAAAAGTCCCTTACGTCCGAAAAGACGTTAAACTACATAATCATCAAAGGTCCTGTATGACCTTAAACTACACCACCGTCCAGCATGACATTAAATTGCACCATCCACGGTCCATTTATATGACCTTAAACTATTCGCCCTTTTTTCCAACATGACACTAAATTGTAGAAAAAATACCCAATGCGTCCAACATGACGTAAATGGTGTGTTATTTTGTCCTTACTACATGACATTAAACTGCGAAGTCCCCTTTTTTTTTTTTGGTCCAACATGACGTTAAACTATATTGTCCCCACCGTCCTAACTACGTGACGCTAAACTATACAGAAAGTCCTTGATATGTCCTACATGACATTAAACTGTATTTCGTCCCTGCTACATGACACTAAACTGTGCAACACCAATAGTCCTAACTGCAAGACTTTAAATTGCATAGTCCCTTTATATGTCCTACATGACATTAAACTATGCATCGTTAAGGTTGTTGTTACCTCTTTTTTCTCACACCGAGTATGACTCATGTGAGCTTAGAGAAAACCTCAACCATAACACTCTCTCTGTGCTACTAACCATGTGTAAGTCCCAACATCATTTTTTTTGGGTCATTGTCCCTAAGAATAACTTGATCATTAATTTATTCTTTAATTGAACTACGCAGATTTTGATCTTTGCCTTCCAGGATGGGTACGTAGGAAACCTCCCAAGGTTCAAGCCCAAAAACAATCTCTTCACTTCGGTTCACCTTCATCTCATACGATGTTGATTTGTGAAACCGCCTTTAGAATCAATATCTTTACATTTGATTGACTTTCGTCCTTGTTATATGACGTTAAACTACACAACACTTTTGTCTAGTACGACAATAAACTACAAAACTCTTTGATTTTCTCATTTGAGAGGGCACCATTATTTACATTGATTTTTCAATCATGTTTCATTTCAAAAGACTACATGCATACATGGTAATGCCGAAACTTTTTATCTCGGGTTAAACCATCATTATACTAAAGTCCCCTTTCACCCTTCACATGTATGAACCAAATTTGTACAAAGGGTAGTTCTAGAACTACGTGGGCTTGATTACCATCCTTATGGGATATATAGGAACATTCGAGTGTCCCTCGAATCCAGTCCCAAGTCTTTTGGGCCTAACCCCAAATTTCACTTTCAGTCCCTTGGCTGAAAAGTCCTCATGAAAACACACACTGTGTATTCATTATTATGGTCCGAACTCTATGACCCTAAACTAAGATCTCTCATAATTTCGTCCTGCACGACATTAAACTACATTTCAAGAACTACGTATGGCTTGATTCTCATTCTTATGAGATACGTAGTGAAGTCCAAAATTTCAATTCAGGACCCAGCCACAACATGATTATGGTTATCATTGACCTATGTATCTCTATATACATTTGATAATACCCATCTTTATGTGTTATAATCCTAACCTTAAATATTTTCAGATCTTCATAACCCTTTTCATGACTTTTAGTCACAAAAATGTCAAACTTCTGAGAATTCTTTTGCTTGACTATGCAGTACGTGCCCATAGGTGGCCTTGCATAAATAGTCCACATAACAGACTTGTCAGCCGAAAGATACTATTTATTTGACTATGCAGCCAATGCCCTTAGGTGGCCCTACATAATTCAACCCCCTAACGGGTTTGTTGGATAATGGTAACTTCATTCTTGGGAAGAATGCCTCTTTTGTCCTTATTTGTCTTAAATGACGGTATGTAGGGATCTGCAAAAAAATAGCCATCCTTAACATATTTTTCCTATGTCCTTTTTCATGATCTGAAAGTATTCAAGTCTATGGTTTATACTCCTCATATTCTCTTTCCCTACGTTTGGGTCAGACCTTCGTAGGAGTGATATTTATTCAATTCTTCGATATTCTTGTTCGGAAATATCTTCTCCATATTCAAGTACCTCTTTACATACAACAAACTCTATACTTTAGAAAATTTGAATCTCCATAAACTTTCACTGGCTTTTAGCACTAGGAAAGTAAATTTCTGAGAGTTCTTTTGCCTGACTATGCAGCACGTGCCCATAGGTGGCCTTGCATAAACAGTCCACATAACAGACTTGTCAGCCGAAAGATGCAATTTATTTGACCATGAAACCAATGCCCTTAGGTGGCCCTGCATAATTCAACCCCCTAACGGGTCTGTTAAATAATGGTAACTTCATTCTTGGAAACTACTTCTTCTGATGCCTTTTATCTCTTTTTCATATCATTCCTCAGATTCAAATATTCTTAAGCCATAGTTTATATATTTTCTCTCGTACTTGAGTATGGTAATATGTTTTCAGATGAATTTTAAAGGAATTGAATCAATTTTAATCCATTTTGGTCAAAGCTATTTCGACCTTAAACATTAGCCTCTTTATGTTCTGCATGCATGACTTTAAACTGCCCACAAAAGACAAAGGAACTCTAAATAAAAGTCAAGTTTCAGCTCACTAAATATAAATTTTTGTATGATTTAGGTAATATTGAGCAATTAAAAGGTTCAAAGTTTGTAGGTTTATTTTTAATAATCCTAGTAAAAATCAAACTATGCTTACTAGGCCCATTGGTTTAAGTAAATTTGAAGCAGGTAGTGAAAGAATGCAGGTACAAATGATTGAAGATGAAAGTGTTTTTCATTGATACACAGGAGATAGAAGGACATCCACAGACCGGAGTTTCTTCTCTTTTTCAAGAATTACAAAAGACTGTCAACATAAGTCTTCATTTGATGTACAACATCCTGAGATTTATCAGCAATTACTTGAAGCTCGTGCACTTGACCAGCTTCACTCTTTTCAGCTTGATGAAGTGCCTTCTTAGCATCTGAAATGGCTTTAATACCATTCATATGAGTTTCATAAAATTATTTATTAAGCTGATCAAGTTCCCCAATAACAGCATCTAACTGTTGTTGGAGTTGCACCTGTTGGACGACTTTTTCTTTGATTTTATGCTTCAGCTCCTTCATATTGGCAGCATAATCAGCTTCATCTTGGGATACTACAACCTCAAATTCGCCTATATTGACTGACAGTTTTACTCTGATCAAATCTTCGCGACTTTTTTGTGCCTGCTCCCTCCTAAAAATGATCTGTTTCACCGTGGCATGGATCTTTTCATATCCAAAACCACCAAGTCCTAGTATAACAAATTGGGATGACAATCGAGGAATTTTCGATGGTAGCTCTTTTAAAGGCACCCCAGATATGATGTTCTATATGTTGTTCCATGCCTTACGTCTTGAAAATCTGAATGCTTTATGCATCTCTGGATCTGATTCAACATCATCGTCAGAGGGGGGCATGTAATCTAGAATTAACGCACTTAAGGAAGTGCCCTGTCCTGATTTCCCCCCCTGATTTGTGCTTCTTCACTTTCAATTCCCGTTGGGGAAAAGGCTGAGGCCTCACCTCCGGATCTAGTCATTGCAGTTGATGGCCCTGCATGATTAATTGAAAGATTTAGTTAGCTTTAAAGGATAACAAAAGCATAGATTGTCTTACGAATAAAGTACAATCACAAATATTGTTATCCCTTAACCAAGGATGGTTTAGCAACATGAGAAGACTTCTCCCCATCTTTCCCGGTCTCAACAGGATTTTCAAGATGGGTCTCAAGAGGGTTTATTGGGTTTAGCTCTACTTGAGCTAATGTTTCTGCAATGGTAGAGTTGACATCAATGTCCACACCCTCTTCAGGCATTGGTAGTTCAGTAGATTCTACGGATGAAACTGCATATTATTTTCAGTCATGGTTAGAAGTGTAAATTTTAAAAAAAAATCTGGGCAAAGGGAAGCACTCACACCCAAGGTCTTCTAAATCACATGAAAACATAGCATGATCATAAAATTCTTCGAAAGTCATTCCTTAATTCATCATTTCATCCAATGATATTTCAGAATCCTGGTTAGTCTCACCAGTGGGAGCATTTGCTACATCTTCTTGCTGACTTACGTCCTGCAACCCCTGACCCTGGGCAGCATCTTCAGCAGCAGGAGGGATACTGGGAATGGATGCTAGCTCTTCTCCAGGAGCATCCAAGTCAGCTTGGGTCTGTGATTGTTCTACAACACCCTCCACGACCTTTGAAGGAGGATCAGTCCCTTCCCTCAAGGGGTAAATTGAAGAAGCCCCTGCAATCCTCAGAAATATGAGTAACCATGTGATTATGGGTATAAACTCATGATTGTTCGAAGAACTTACCGCTGCTAATGAAGCGTCTAGCTATGGATTTCCTCCTTTGTTGCCTTTGCTTCTTTTGTTTTTTTGGAGTATCAGTAGTCTCCCTTATAGGCACTTGGATTGGAGAATGGAAGGCTATGTCCAGCGCCTCATTCATGGCCTGTTGGACTGGAGATATCTCGCCTGGTACACGAGGAGAATCAGCATCAGCCCCAATAGCAGTACCACCAGGGCTATACTGTGGCGAAGGAACCCCAGTTCCTTTCTTTGCAAGCTGCTAGATGAAGAAAATAACTTCCTTAAGTAACAAAGCTTCAACTGAAATCAAGTTGCAAAGCAAATAAGGAAAGAAAACTTACATCTTCAGGAGCCACATACTCTTGCCATTCCTCATCTCCAGAACCACCAGCCCCCTCAGTGGTGCCACGATCAATCATTTCCTTCACCCGCCTGGTGATAGGAACAGAGTCATCAGTGGTATATATGAGCATTTCCAGCTCTTTTATGTAAGCTCGCACTTCATTGGGATTATCTTCATATTGAAGATTTTTAGAATCCATAAGATTTCCTATTTCAGGAAGTTGTAGGCCCTCACACAAATCCATCCAGGCGGTCTCAATACCACAGTATAATCCCTTCCATAGCTGAACATCCACTGGTCTTAGATATGAAGTCTGTGGGGAAGGTCCTACAATTTTTGACTTTAATTTATTCCCAGATCCTGCAGCTACAGATAGAGAATAAGAAAGTAAGACTTATTGCTTTATAAAGTAGCAGTGATTAAAATTACTACAATAAAACAACTCACCAGGAGTTGATGGAGTGGGTCTTTTAATTCTGGACGGAGGATTATATCGGGCACGAAACCGCTTTGCTGCCGGTTGTGCCTCATCATCCCCATCATGATAATCCGGTGAATCAGTTCTAGAAGAGGAGTCTGTTGTGCTAATTTTAGATGGTGAAGCATCACCTTCATGAGGAAGGGTTTCTTTCTCTACAGTCCTCTTCCTCTTTCCCACTTGATATACTGGGTGATTCAATATCCCTTTGGGGTATGATGCTATCCAGTGTTCGACATAATATGTAGTCAAATTATGTGCCGCGTTTTCAACTGGTAGATCAAATACTACCCCAGTCTTCTCTCTTGATGTCAGCAGCCATATTTGTCGAGCAACCATCGGATGTTTCTCTAACCTGACATGTACCGGAGGGGATACAACAATCTGTTGCAGACATTTGAATTGGCGTGCAAATCTATATGGAGCATAGACCTCACATATGATCTCTCCATCAACCCTGTCTACTAACACACCATCCCTGCAAGCTAGAATGTATGCCCTCAAATCCAAATGGGTTGTCCCATCATCAACAAACCACCCGGATGGCGGACTTCTATAGGGAAAGAAGTTGAATTCCTTAAACATGCTCATCCTCAATTTCATGTCATAACCATTAACATCTAATGGAGCAATTCCAGAGAATGCTTGCACTGACGGTCTGAAGGAGCTTCCAGGAATTTGTAATCCATTCTGTACATTATAAATCCTGAAGTGAGTGGCGATCCGTCCCCACAAAACTTGGAATGGTCCAACTATTCTTAAAGGAGATTTACCCATGAAGACATAAGTAAACTCTTGTGAATCTTTTCTAAAATGGGGGTAGCTAACCCAACCATTTTTTCCTAAGCCAACTTTGCCACAATGACGAAGGTCCCTGGCCTAACGCCTCCCTTCGAATCCCTAACCGGCAAGAGATAAACACTGAGCCACATTGCCAAGAAACCCACTAGATGAGTTTTATTTGGAATTCATTGATTCACTTCATATCCCCACTTTTCAAACTCTCCTGCTTCTAGAGTTGGCCAGAATGTGCCAGGATCTCCTCTCTTCTCAGGTTTTGGACAGGTGGTAGGACGTTTGGGCCTGGTATCCTTGGATTTATTTTTCTTGGATCCTTTTTCTTTTAGTTCCATATCTTTCTTCTCAATGAGAAATACATTCATCCATTCTTTCGGATGAATATATTTTCTAAAATGAGTTAATGAGGTCTCTGAACTCTTGAGCCTGTGGAAGATCTTAAATAATTCTCGAGCTAAAACAGGAGTCTTCTCTGAATCATTCTAATTCACCTTGGGAGGAATGAATTCATCATACATATCGCTTAAAATTGGAGCCCCGAAGATCTTGTGGACATCCCACAAAATGATACCTACTTCTCCATGAGTCAGATGGAAAGAATTAGTTGCTGGGCTCCAATGGCTGAGTATCTCTGGCACGAAGTTATCATGTCTGTAAAAATATGTTTGCCCAACCCAGACAGCCTCATATATTGCAGCTCTCTTTAGATCCTCGATAAACTCTGCGCAGGTCTGTCGCACCCAGTATGCCCACATCCAAGTTGGCTTCACACCTCCCCCAGGACGGAAGTCCCAACTTTTCTTCTAGCCTTTGGATTGATCCATCTGAGCATTTCGGAAGATCAAAGGATGACAATGTGGTTTAAGCTCAGGTGTATGTTTTTTCAGATCTGCTGTGCAAGGGCTATGATGCATCATATAGGCCTTCTCCACTGTTCCAGTATTTATAAATACTCCTCCACCTGAGATATTTGCTGAAGAAAAGTTGGTATAATTCTGAAACCACGAAAATGGAAGATAATTCTTTACTTCTAGAATAGTGACTTCTTGTAGATGACCATAGTCATACAAAGGTAGATAAGTTCTTTGAGGAAAGTTGAGATGATATTTCTTCAGATACTTAGCCAAATTCGGAAGAGTTCTATCTTTGACAGTATAATAATCATGGCCAAAGATATTCATCATATCATCTATCCGCTTGCTAGCCAGTTCATCAATTAATCTGGGTCTAAGAGCCATTAATTCTGCACAAGATTTGAATAAATTAATTCATAAATGGATTGATTTTCCACAAACTTTGTGAAAGAAATCAAAAAAAAGGCTAAGTCATTAAGGCGTGCAAGTATGGAGATGTCGCACAAGTGTTACATGTTCCGCGCAAGTTTTTGTCGCGCATGTATCACCGCGCAAGTCCTATTACCTTGAGAGTAGCGCGGCAGCGAGGAAACAGTGGAAAGAAGAGACTTGCGCGACGAAGATGGCTTGCACGGCGAGAGCTCGAGAAATTCGGGATCAGATGCTATAAGCGGCCAAAAGCTGTGTATTTATAGGCCATAAATCCTATCTATGCACCGTACAGAGTGCGCTCAAAGCCTGCGTGACGCGAACTTACGCGCCGCCCTCTACGCCCTGAACACTTGCGCACCACTATTTCTTTGGATGTATTCGATTTCCTCAGAGTAAAATCCTCATTTCTCTCTAGATCCAACTCTGAGGGGGGACTTTTGTTGATGCTCCTTCCGTCACAGAATCTCAAGATTGAAAAAGGGGAAGATCTGAGATTAAAATGGTTCAACCTTTGAAGAAAACATCAAAAAATCGACAAAGGGATGAACAAGGAGAAATTTTCCCATAGGCCGCGCAAGTTTTCTCATAGTCGCGCAAGTCCACTTGCGCGACGCACCTTGGCGCACAAGTGACTTGCGCGACCTAAGTGATAACCGCCCGGTAACCGCTCAGGGTCTTCTCATGCCTATAAATAGACCCTATGGGCCCCCCATTCAGGAGTATTTTTTCCAGAAACTCGGATTGAAGCTCCTGACGCCCAAGTCTCTTCTCAAAGCTTCCGGAACACTTCTAAGGTAATTTTTTACCTAGAACGGAAGATCTAAAGAGAGGGAGGAAGGCCTAAGTGTTGAAATTCATCAACACTTGCGCGTCTAAGTGGTCATCGCTTAAGGGAAGTGGCCACACTTGCGCGCCTCCTTACTTCTTCGATAGAACTTGCACGTCCCTTTGCTTGAAGAACCTCAAGAGGATTCTAAAGGCTTTAATAAAGATTCGCTCAAGTGTTTCAATGCTGGTTGAACATCACGCAGGTATACCTGCACGAACAATACTTGCGCGCCCCCGCAGTATCTATGCGCCTTCCAAGACTTGCGCGCCCCTTCCTTTTTGGGTTCCTTTCTTGCCCATTTCACCCCTCTTAAGCCATTACACCTTTCCTATTCAAGATTCAGTCTTCAAGACACTCTTCAAAGCCATTTAATGGCATGATTTCTTGATTTTAATTCCTTATCTGAAAGGAATTTTGTGGAATATCTCTTAAAAATTAGTGATTTACACATCTTTATGTCACTAAAGATTGAGATTTCATTCATTCAACATCATCCTTTAAGATGAGAGAATCCTTAACCTGGGTCTTCTTTTCATGAATAATCCTCAGTCATAAGTCCTCTAATTTGGGTATCCTTCTTAGGAGTAAACCCCAGATCCCCTAACCTGGGCATCCTCCTTAGGAGTAAGCCCCAGTCTCCTATTTTGGGCATCCTCCTCAGGAGTAATCCCCAAACCTTAATCCTTAACCTGGGCTACCTTTTCAGGAATAAGTCCCAGTCATAAATCCCTTAACCTGGGCCTCCTTTTCAAGAGTAAGTCCCAGTCATAATCTTGGGCTTCCTTTTCAGGAGTAAGCCCCAAGTCCCTTAAATTCTCTTTAACCAGTCCTAATTGACGTTTAATCTGGGATACCTTCTCAAGAGTAAAACCCAATTATCAATCCTCTCCTAATTTGGGTTTCCTTTTCAGGAATAAGTCCCAAGTTAGAGTATTCAAATCTCCATGAAGCACATATACCTTTATGGACCCTGTTCCTGGATTTTCTCCCTAAAGTAAATCCTAACCTTCATCTATCTGGGAAGTCATACATATATAAGCCCCACATTATTTCTTATGATTGCATCTTTCATGGCACAATTGTCTAATTTTTACCAATACCTCTTGTTTCTCACACCGAGCATGACTCACGTGAGCTTAGAGTGTAAAAGTAATTGTGACATCCTTCTTTGAGCCATCAATCATAAACATCATACTCCCTTACTTGAACTATGTGGGTTCTGATTCCTTTTCCAAAACAAAGGATACGTAGGTATCCCATCTACAGGTTCGATCCCAACTCTGAAATAATTCATGTCCTTCTGAATAACAATAAACTTCAAGTGCCCCACTGAGTGGCTTTAAAACCATCCTGGTCATCATAATGACCAAGATACTTTTATATAAATATTTTTAAAGGATACCATTGACCAAGAATCTCTAAATAGATATAGATGATTATCTATTAATGAATAACCTCGAATACATATAAAAGATTCTCTAAATTTCTTACATATTTAATCATTGATTGTAAAAACTGAAGGAAAGCTCATTTTATACTTGGCAATGTAATAAGGATTCATGAACATAACTTAAATCTATAAAGAGAGTCCCAGAATAGACAATAATTCCCCTCAAAAAGGTGTGATGAGTCCGACCTCCCATCCTCTCGACCAATGCAAATTCCTAAGCCTCATCAGTTCACAAACTAATGAAGTGCCTAACTTTGGAAAGTAGGTCCAAGTGGATGTGGAATCATTGGATGTTTCCATTTCTACAAACAAACCCGTTAGAAACCGATCAGAACGTTTGAATCTCCCATCCAGGAGGTCATCCCCGAATTCTGAGGGAAACAGGGACGAAATACAATTTAACGTCATGCGGGATAGAATATAGTTTAACGTCATGCGGGATGAGAGGTTTTGGGATTACACTCTGAGGCGGACCAAGGTGTTCAGAGAACCGACATGGAGGGGTCGGTACGACTGGGTGGTGGGCTTGAACCTCGTGGAGGCTTCCTACGTACCGTGCGCTTGCACGGATCAAAGTCCACGTAGTTCGCCGGGATGGGGATTACGCTCTAGGGTGGACCATAAGAGAATGTAATGTTCAATGCGCACTTTAATCCCATGTGAGTCATGCTCGGTGTGGGAAACAAGAGGCAGCAGGGACCGGACGATCACGTCGCGAAGGGTGCGTCCGTGGGAAGCGGAATGGGGCTTGCACGTTGAGCGGCCCAAAGGGGAAACAGGGGCTTACGCATTGTTAGAGGCCCTTGGTGCCGGGGCTTACTCCAGGGTGGAGGCCCGTGGTGCAAAAAAGCACAGTGGGAAGAGGACTACACTGGCCTTGGCAGGGGGAAGTATGGAGATGCACGGGTGCAATCATCCGCAAGAAAGGCTAGGGGCTTACGCTCTGAGGCAGCCCTTCCCCTGCGGACAAACGCCGCTCCGACAAGGATGATCTCATTCCATGTGAGGAAGAGTCCATTCCCATGGAGACGAGTGGTGTAAAAAATGTCTGAGCTGGGGGGACCCTGCGTGCGAAGCACAGGGTCAGACCACAGTTTAATGTCATGTGTTAAGGACGAGGTGCTTAGCAGTTTAACGTCCTGCAGCTCGGACGAGGTGGGTTTGCTCCACACCCCTAGGGCTTACATACCCAACGCCCTCTACCCCTTGTGGAAGGGAAGGCATTGGCAAGGCCATAGTGAAGGGGGGCCGCAAGGCAAACCACTGGGGGGTCCACGTTAGCGTGGCTATGCAAAGAAGCAATAGCATTTAGCGTTCCTATGCGGAGAAGCATAAGGAAAAACAATGCAACGGGAAACATGACCCAAGGGACCTTGAGGTTACTTCACACGATCCTAGAAGGCCGTACGGGAAAACAACGCATGGCACGCATGCCCGGCAGGGGAGACATCAGGTTCTGGTGCAGGGGGAAGCCAAGGAGTGTCAAGGTGAGGGGTCCTGGGCTTTGCACGCAAAAGGGGAGGTTTGCGTGCAAAACACCGGGACGACGCGCAATTGGAGCAAGGGAATTGCACGCGGAGAGGGAACTACGCGTAGGGTTTTGCACGCATGACAGGTTATTGCATGCATGAGACACGGATTGCGCGCGAGGCTAGAACCCTTGGGAGGGGGCAAATTCACTGAAGCCGGTGGAGTTGCGCGTAAAGGCGAACTCCAGGGAAAGGTTGCATGAAACGAGGGATTACCTGGGAGTCATCTTGCGTGCGGGGGGAGCAGAATTGCACGCACGAGAGTGGCTTCGGATTTCTCAACCCCCAAACCGTTCGGGGTCACCTTCTATTTATAGGCGACCTCCGGTGTGGAATCCAGGCGGCACGCGAAATTCTTTGTGCCGAGCGCAGCCGGCGCGCAAAAAAATCGCCGCGAACCGGGGCGCGCAAAGATTGCGCGCCTCATCGGCTCAATTCCGTGAAACCCGGTGATTCTACGCGCACAGAACAATTTTTTGCACGGATCCTTCTTTATTTCGCACACCACATCCCAGGCCTCCGGATCGGGCCTCTGATTCTGAATATGACTTCGCTTCGTCATTCCGACACTTCCTCCGGGAGTTACAGACCTTTTTTTTTGCGTCAATAGTTATTTAACAGGAGGTTATTTTCATTACATAATGAAATAAGTTCATGGAAGTTTAAAAACTGAAATACAAGAATCACGTACCCGCTCCTCGTTCAGTTACTATTCATCAAATAAAAGTATTTTTTTCTCTCATACTTATTGGGTATTAAAATACAATATGATTTTCACATAAATTTATTGAAATAAAATAACCAAGCAAGTGGAGAAACATTACTAGAAGTAAAGTGTCTTCTCCAAGAAGTTGTGAAAGGGTGATTCCTAAGTCAGCGGTGAGAAGCACATAACTTCTAATTGACAAGTGATTGATTAAAATTGAACAAGTTATGGAGTATAACATAAAACATTTATCTAATGTGCCCATTTGGACATTATGAGACATAATTCCATATTTTGTAATGAATGTTGTTTGTGGTAACATACTCAACATATAGTTCACTGCTATTTGAATCAAAGGCAATACATGATGAATATAAAATGTAAGACCTACCCAGTTGTGGCAATGTGATTCTTTTTCAAGTAAAACTAAAAGCGGACTTCAACTATATACCTAGTATGGTATTTAGGCCTGAAACAGCTAAACACCTATGGTATAATTGACATCTTTAGTTTAGACAAAGAAACCTTTAGAAATAAATGTATGCCACAAATCTTCTGAGGTTAGTTCAACACGAGAGTGTGAATTGTTCCAAAGAAATCTAGAGGTAAAGATACTTCTTAAGGTTCCTTTAAGTAATTAAGGAATATACCAATGAAGTGTAAGTTTTGTCAAAAGATATGAGTTTCTTCGGATCGGCAGGCCAAAGAATATCTTGACCAAGCAATCAACGATCATGATAATGTAGCATGGAGTAATTACTAAATGCATGTTACCTTATCTATATCACCATGTTGACGTTCATAAGGAGGATCGATGATAAAGTCTTATATATTAACATTGATCAACAAACATGTAGCGTGGAGCAATTCCTAAATGCATATGTTACACATCAAAGTTATGATGTAAGTTATATTAATGTTGCAACTTGCAGAAACATACATTATATTTCATAATGTGTTTTGCAAATAATAGCATAAACCCATAACCAATATGCCAACTAAAATGACAAATGAATATCATACGATTCATAGTATGATGGAAATACATTATGTCATAGGACGTGTTTAGATGCAAAGAGTTTAAACAAACCTGCATCATGTTAAACATGTTGTGCATCTAAGTTAATTATCCTAACAGTTGATTAAGATATTACCTAAATCCCTAATATAGAAAAGATGTAGTCAAGTATTAGACTACATTTCTATACAGGGGCGCACATCTCTATTAGAGATAGTGGGAGCTGAATTGACTTGAACTTAGTTAATGCTCGGGATGCACAAATGGTTGGCATAGGGAACAGGTTCCACAAGTACATGTGGAATAGGAATGTTCTGAAGACACATACTGCGTAGGAAGTATGAAACCATGGTGATGGTTTTATATTCACCATGGTCAGTGATATATTATTTATTAAGAATAATAAATCCTACAAGTAAGCAGTATATGGCAACGACCTAAGATTGACAAGATCAACTAAAATTTAATAATGGATTCCATGTATCGAATTGAAAAAAGGGGGATTATAAATTGAATACTATGGTGGGTATTCAAATGAAATGATACTTGGATGGTACAAGTATGGTACCAATAAGGCTCAATTTTTTATACCAAGTCGGTATACCTAAATCTATTAGAATTTTTACTTGTCATAGATAAACTTATAAGATCCTTTTATTGGTCATTCGATGTCAATATCATCATTCATAGAAGGTGTCTATACGACGCAACCAGAAAGAGATGATGACACTAGATGATTCCAATGAAGGTTTCAAGTTACTGAAATCCAGTTCTGGAATAAAGTAAGCAACAAGATCTTAGAGAATTAATTATAAATGAATCTTTTCATTGTGTCTACCAAAGGTTAGTGGGAGTGCCAATGTTTTCCAAGTGAAATATGTTCAGAAACATATGGAAAATAGATTTCAATCTTACAGTTAGATAAGATCAGGTTAAAAGAAATTCTCTAATGATTGAATTCAAGTAGCAAACTAAGTTCTAGGGAACAATATCCACTAAGGTAGATCCAAAGTTTTATTGGTCCTATTAAATCATACATAGAGTGACATTGTATTGAAAAAAATACATGTTGAAACAATTCAAGTTCAGAATTGTTTCCAATGTCACATGGCTTAATCTCTCCAGGTTAATATGTTCGGAGCATGTGTAGAGATGAAAGTTGTGAATTGATACCATATGATTTAGTGATGGATCAATCACATATTCCATAATATGTACAATAATTGATACTGGCAGGATATAATTTATTGTAGGAAGATATCAATTATTTCTAGGAGCACTGCAAGTGATGCAGCCAGAACTATGATCTTGTACTTCGAAAAGTACAAATGATATGTACCTAGAATATGGAGAAGAATGTATACTAGTTATGGTGGGAAACAAACTAGTAATCCTTAGATCAATTTGAACTATTGTTGCAGTTAGGAAAAAGAGATGAGTGAGTCAAGCTCATAAAAGCTTATGGTAGCCATACCTGAAAATACCGAGTACGTTGCAGCTTCTAAGGCAGCTAAGAAGTAGTTATAAATCACAACAATTTGTCATAGTTCTCGGATTCACACATAGTGAGAAAATTATTATTAGAATAAGAATTATGACATTCTTACTAGCCAAGCTGTCAAGTTATGACAATGGAAAAAAGTAATATACTCGGAGATACATTATCTTGAGAAGTTTTACTCAGGCCTATGAAGTCGCATATAGTAGATATGCCACACAGTGAAAATGTGGCAGGCCCAACAGTTAAAGCCATTACTCAGCAGAAGCATGGTATTTATCATATGAGTAGCTAACAAGTTTAGTTAGAAAGTTTTCTCTAGTGCAAGTGGGAGTGTTGAAATAGTGGGTGCCCTAGACCCAACTATGTAGTACTTTTAATTACCATATGATGTGTACAATTAGCTATGCATGATTTTACATTACCATTATAGTGCAGAATTTTCTGCATCTACTATAATAATGGTAATGTCCAAAGGTTAATTGTCGTGTCGAGAGGTTATAGAAGATCCCAGGCTATAATGAGAACCTCAAGATACAATGACATTGATCTTAAATATATGTTATATAGTCTAGATAAATCTTACTGACTGTACACGGTAGATGTATGACTATCAGGTGTTGGGGGCTCATAAGAATTGAGACTTCTTCTCATGAAGTTCTCACCTGGTGATCTCTAGTAGTGAGATCATGAGGACAGACCTGCCAATAGGAACACCACATGTTTTGGGTGTCATTGGTTGTTCCTATCTACAGACGTGTTTATTGGTCTCCTGAATTGAGACCATTACCAATGCATATCATTTAATTAAGTACTTTGATGCAAGGAAAAACCATGACAGTAATGTCATGGCGAGGTAGTTTGTGTTGGGTGCGTCATTGGTGGTATGACGTTGGTTGAATGATCAAGAAAGGATTTGTCGCTTCCAAGTTTAGGAAGTTGTATATCTCATGAATGGTTGATCAGGATGGTTCCGACTTTATAAGTCTTTGGCTAAATTAGTAGAAAGGCAAATCCATCTAGATAGATCAACAAATAATAAAGCAAGATAAGGATGATGACACAAGAGTGCGTCCTGCTTTATGAGATATTTAATGACAAAGAGACTATAGTACACAATCCTATTCGTAGGTTGGTAGTCGTTTCAATGACTATCCTTATCTCTTTAGGGGCCATGACGGGTTGCTAGACCCCACTCTTGGTCTGTGAATTTTATTCACTACTATTGAGATAAGGGCCTAGAGGGTCACACACAATAGCGTATTTAAAAAATCTTCCCTATTCAGTTGAATAGGTATATGGACATAGTGGGACCCACCATGGGGTTCGAGCGTTTTCCATGTTGTTGATCACCAAATAATTAAATAAATTAATTAATATTAAAGTTATGAATATTTGAGATTGAATTTATTTAATGTATTTACGAGGTCAGTAAATACGAGAAAATATTAATCGAACGAATATTATTTTCAAGGTTCGCTTAATATTAAGCGGGAAAAGCGAGTTGAGTTAAAAGGATCAGTTTTATCACGTAATATATTATATATATATTAAAATTATGTGATAAAATAAATAAATAATATTGATGCAGTTATAAGTCGTCATAGTTATTTATTTAGTGTACGTTGAATTAACGGGGGCCGGGGAACCCAACCGGGTAATTTCCACAGTCTGCTATAAATAGAGGAGAGGGGCTCAAGCGCAATAGCTATTCATGTCAATTTGGCCAGAGCCTCTCTCTCCTCTCGCTCTCTAGATAGAGAATCTCTCGATCCGAGCTCAGATCGAGTTTCTCCTCACACATTGCAAGATCGACGATGCGGTGATCGTCAGAACATCGAATATATCATCAGATCACCGTGCTAGCACCCAGAGTTCGATGATCGACATTCCTGTAGATTTCTAAAGAGTGTGTGGACAATCTAGAGGGATCATGATATGGATCCTTCATGCAACGATCGCCGGAGACAAGTTGCGGTTGACAATGGCTTTAGATATGAAATGGGTAAGTTTTCTTTTTAATTTTGTGCTCTTTACAATCTACGCGAGATCCTCAGACCTCTCCGGGGCTCGGATAGTTGGAGACGACAAGTTCCGTCATCTCACTGATGAAAATTTTAAAATCCCCGGCCCACCGGCTTCCACTGCGGGCCCCGGACACCTAACAATTTTTACTATGAAAATATCTATAGATTCATTTACATTCTCATTTTATTGATGACATTTGTATTTTAGTTATTCAACTTACCATTGTTATTATGCCTTATTGACTTTGTTTCCCTTATTGTTTATTTATGTAACCCTTACCCATTGTTTTAATTCAACCTTCCATTTGTTTTCCTCCCCCTGGTTATGAATATGAAATATTTGAATAAGTTTTGAGGAAGTATTTTATTTTACATTGTTATGTTCTATGTTTAATTACCAATGTAATAAGGGTAACTTGTTTGTATCTAGTTCTTAAAGACTTCTAAACTGATCAATACTTGGTTATTTGAACTCTTGTATCCATGACATTATAATAAAATAACCACCAAATCTATACTACTAGGGTTGGATCTATTATAGTTGGTATCAGATAAAGTTTAGTAGAAACCTTTGGAACTAGATATTAAGTAAACATTAGAATTATAATAATCCCTTGAAATGATTTTTTGGCTCAATACTCATGATGATTATGAGATAACTTAGTGTTTTCCATTATTTATTGATGGTATATAATGGAATGAAGGGAATAAATACCTAAAGTCAATTTAGGGATTTCATCACTGAGCAATTCAACACATTTAGTGTTGGAGCAAAGCAGATCCTGACCATATTAGGATATTTTACTTAGGTTATGAAAAATAACCATACTACAATAATATTATACAGTTTAATGTAGAAAAATCCCCCATATTTTAGTGGTACTACTAATACAGTGATAGTTGATAAGTTTATCAAGTCCCTTGAAAAAATATTTCTTACATTGGGATGAAATGAAATTCAAAAGGTAGTACTAGAAGTATATTTTTTCAAGGGAGATATTGGTCAATGGGGGTAATTGATCTGAAATACTAAGGAGGGATATGAAATAGAACATATCAAATGGGGAACTTTTAAAGAAAAACTCTTCAACAAATATTTTCCTCATTAGCAAAAACCTGAAATGAAGAGAAAATTCATTAGCTTAAAGTAAAGGGAAGAAGAGATCATTTTGGAGTATGAGGCTGCCTTCACAAGACAATCCAGATATACTATATATTACACATGTGATTCAAAAGACAAGATCGATCATTTTTTGAAGGTCTTAAGCCATGTCTCTAAAGGGCACTGTCTTCTTGAACATCTTAATCATATGATGGAATTGTATTCAGTACCATATAAATAGAGAATGAATTTTATAGATCCTATATGTTCAAGGTAAATTAAGAGAATAATAGGTCTTATGATAACCATGGAAAATGTAAAGTGTCAAATAAGAAGAAGGGAATGAATAAATTTACATTATGTAGAAATTGTGGAAATAATCATCTTGGTTAATGCTTGAAAGGCATGAAATTTTTCTATAAGTGCAAACAAAAGAGTCATAGAGATAATGATTGCAAGGGGAGGTAAAAAATCAATGATGTTCAATTCTTCAACTATAATGAAATAGGGAATTATTCAAATCAATGTCCTAATAATCAGGGGAATCTACCATAGAAGAGGCCAAGGGGAGATCTCCAAGATTATGAAATCACTACAGTTGAGGTGGAAGTACCCAATGATGTGGTGGAAACTACATTATTTCTATCTTCAAATATATCCAATTATTTATTTTATTTTTTATCATCTCAATATTTTATATCTACCTTTTTTTACAAGAAAATTAGACATTTACCTTTTGATTTAACAAGGAAGTTATCAGTCAAAACTCCTAGAGTAATTCTCATTACAACAAACATGTGTCGGCCAGTCCCCTTTATGAAAAATAAACATGATTATTTTCTCACCTTATCATAATACCTATGGTTTAATTTTATATAATACTTTTCATGGATTTTATTTTAAAATATGATGAAAAAAATATTGTAATAAGAGGGAAATTACGATTTGTGAGAAAGATATAGAATCCATTATCTTTAGAGTAGAAACTTCATCATCTGATTCTTATCTAGATTGACCCCTAGTAGCTCTACTGAATGATATTCTTGGGGAGGAAGAGAAGAAAACATCTTGGGATAAGTAAAGTAATCTTAAAATTGAAGGTGTACTAATTTTATAGGAATACATTGATATATTTTCTGAGGAATTACCTGGACACCCCTAGAGCTTGAAGTTGAATTTACCATTGATCTAATCATTGATGTAAGACCAATATCAAAGACTCATTATAGAATAGAAATTGTGGAATTAATGGGGACAAAGGAATAACTAGTGGTTTTAAGTAATAAGTGATTTATTATCCCTAGTGTTATCCATGGGGAGCCTCTATTATCTTTGTTAAGAAGAAAGATGGATCCTTGAGGCTATTCATTGACTATAGAGAAATCAATGCTATTATAATAAAGAATAAGTACCCTCTACCTCGCATTGATGATTTATTTGATCAACTTCATAGAGCTCAATATTTTTTGAAGATTTACCTTTGTTATGAATATCATCAAGTTCATGTAAATAAGGAATATATTCTAAAGACAACATTTCAAACAAGATATGGACATTACAAGTTTATAGTAATTCTATTTATACTGACTAATTTACTCTCTGTTTTCATGGATCAAATGAACATAGTATTCAAGGAATATCTTGATAACTTTTTGTAGTATTTATTAATGATAAAATATATGAGGACCATAATAACCACCTGTGGGTTGTTCTAAAGAATCTTATAAGAAAAGATTTATATGGGAAGTTTAGTATGTGTGAATTTTTGGCTTCAAACAGTTTCTTTTCTTGGATATATTGTCTCTAATGATGGAATCTCAGTTGATCCTGTAAAGAAAAAGGAAATCCCAGAATGACCTACACTAAATAACATAACTTAGGTATGTAGTTTCATTGGTTTGGTAGGTTACTATTAGTGTTTCATTCAGAATTTTTCGCTATTATCTAACCTGTTAACCAAGGTCACACGTAAAGGGGTTAAGTTTGTATAGACAAAACAATGTGTAGAGTGTTTTGAATAATTGAATAGAAGATTGGCCAATGCTCTGATTTTGACTCTTCTATTAAGAAATGATGGGTTTGTGATATACATTGGTGCATGAAAGAATGTAACAAGTTGTATCCTTATAAAAAATGGTAAATTTATTTCATATGGATCAAGTTAGTTGAAGACGCATGAAAAAAATTATCCAACTCATGATAATGAGTTAGAATTTATAATCTTTTCTCTTAAAATATAGATACACTATCTCTATGGTGAAATATGATAGATATATATGGATCACAAGAGTTTGAAATACATATTTACACTTAAAGAACTCAACATGAGGAAAAGGAGATGACTCAAGTTACTCAAGGATTATGATTTCTCAATACACTACCACCCAAGAAAAGCAAATAAGGTAGAATGTGAATTAAGTAGGAGAGATCATGGAATTCTAACCCAAATGAGGATTGAGAAATATCACATGTTCATGGATTTAATAAAGATGGATATGGGAATTATTAATGAAGAGGCAACATCATTACTTTTTCAAATGATTGCAAAACCATCTTTCCTAGAGAAGATAAAAATCTCTCAATTTGATGATGATAATTTTAAAAAGAAAATTAAAGCTGTTAAGGATGGAATATTGGAAGACTTCATGTATGAGTATGGAATTATAAAATTTGGAAAGAGGTTATGCGTATATAGAACCTACTTTTATTACATTACATTTACATCATTTTAATGATAAACAATATAAAAACAATCACCATAAGGATCCAAAGGTTTAGTGTCTTGAGAAAACTAGGACCATAAATAACTTTTACAACATAAGACATAAAAATTTATTTAATACCTTCTTTTCTAGCTTCTTATTGGATCTTGAATTATCCTTAGTACAAGTAGTCACCTGAGGATATTCATCCAAAAAGGGTGATATAAAATCCCAGTAATAGGATAGATAATAAAATGAACAAAGAATGGGGTGAGCATATTCATTATCATTATAAAATAGGCATAGGATCATAATCATGAGAGGAAGCATTAAGAAAAGACATGGAATGTGGTAATGCATAAAAACAAAATATGATGTCTTATTGGTCAACTACCACACATAGTTGTGAAAAAATATAGCATCATGTTCATACATATTTTACTTTAACTCATGATATTCACCACTTTACCCAATGCATTGGAGTGCTATATAATTTTGGGTGCACCTGTCACATCATTACATTTACATTGTGCTGTATAATTCTGGGTGCACCGTCACATCATAACATTATTATTATCATGCATGACACATAGAAAATATATAAATCCTGGACATAAATAATGCATGGAAATGAAATGGGTTTCATTTCATAAATCATAAATTCATAAACATTAGGTTCTCACAATAAAGAGGGAATAACATTCTTGACATAGATCTATCAACATTGAGTGAGAAGTAAAAGGTGTGTTTTTGAAATAAGAGTTATTTTAGAAGACATTATGTTTGACATAAACTCTAGTGGAAAACATGTATATCCTAAAAAAGGTTATATAATGATGAATAAATTATTTTTAAGGAATAACCATATAGAAAATGTAGTGAAAGAGGGAAACCCTGAAGAAAGAAAGTTGGGTTCGAGAATTCCCCTTACCTTATGTCCGGCCGCTTGATTCAATTTAATATCCTATATAATGACATTAGATTAATTAATTAACAATTAAGGAACATTTTATACATGAAAATTATTCATTATGGTTTTATTATGTTCTTTTATGGGCCTTTGGAAGAGTTATAGTGTTTAAATTAATTGTTTGAGAGTGTTCTTTTTCATAGTTTTCATGAACGATTCACTTGTACACACGAATGTAAGTTCATATAGAATGTGGATAAACATCAAGAACTGGTATTACATGTTATTAATGATATTATAGCAGTTTAAATTATCTTTTAATTAATTATGTTATATACCATGTGGATGAATCATTAGTTAAAATTTAACGATGATCATTTTTGGTTAATTTGGGCGGTTTTTGGATCACAACGAACATGTTTTGTTTTATCATTTAGTTTTATGTATAAAAATTGTTTACAAAACATATAAGGGGTTAAAAAATACATATTAAAATCATTTTCAACCATTTATGGGTTTTATTGATAGCGTTGAAGGATTTTAAGGAAAATGGAAGTGCATCGCCCATGATGTAGGTAAATTAACACATCATGGGAACGATTTAATTGTTATAAATAGAGAGAGAGAGGATTATTATGAATAATATTACATTAACATGATATAATACCAGTATATCAATCATAATGGAGTTATCTTGACATTTGGATAAGATAATTTTAGGATAAGAGAAGAAAAGAGAGAGAAATTACCTCTTGAATATATCTTCTTTGAGAGACTCTTTAGGGAAGAGGTTTTGGTCTTTTTATGAGAAAAATGGATTCTGGTCATGGGGGAGGATCTTGGGAAGATATGTGAGTAGAATTTGGAGTAGTCTCAAGGCTTCAGAGGTGTGGGGAAATGAGGTTGTGAGGGGTGGTATTTATAGTGGAGGAGAGAGGGGTTTTCTCAATATTATATTCATTAATTTATTATTTCTCTACAAGACAAGAAATATTGAGGATTATTGTGACTAAAAATAGTAATAAGTGCATTTTAGTTTGAACCAATGACCATTTAAATAATCCATGACTAAATCATGATGTATAAATTCATTTATTTATCATATTTTGTAAATTATCAAATTTCACTATTCACCAAAAATTCAAGTATTTTAGAAAAATCTCAAAAAATAACCCTAACCATTTTTCAACATGTAGAATTAAAAAATGAACTCCATCTTATGAAACTAATTTTATATTCATGATTACTTTAATTTTTAATTAAAATCATAATTTACTTGAAAAAATACAAATTTTAAAATTAAAAACTTCTTTTCTAACACTTTGGAAAATTAATTATGGTCTCATAAAATTATAATATAATTATAAGACATCTAAATACTAGTTTATGAATACATTTTATGAAAATATATTTTCTTTTAAATTATTAAATTAATAATTAAATATTCATGACTTACAAAAATACCAACACTATAATGTAATTATATCATATTTTCACTTGTATGATGGATAGGTTTTATTTATACTATCATTGGTAAGGTTACTATTCACTTGGATGATTCATTATTCATAAGGGTAATATTACTATTCATAAGGGTATGTTACTATTCACTAAAAATTAATTTTTTCCTATCGAACTCCAAACATCTTACTGATCACAACCGTGTATGTCAGATTTTAAAAATTCAAAATACAGAAGTGGAAATTTATGTTTAAAGGTCACATAGTAGTTCATTTAAGCATGATGTGGCCTTGTATTTACTATTGTGATTTTATGTGATTATGAAATTACTATAAGAAGGGACATTGATAAAATTTCAGGTCGTTACAATGTGTCCCATCAACACTGGAGATAAAAAGGGAACTATTAGATGATGATCATAGCTCAAATTTCTCTATACATGCTGGTAGTACCAAGATATATAGAGATCTGAAGGAACATTTTTGGTGAGATACTATGAAGTGGTAAATTGCTGACTATGTGTCAAGGTGTCTAGTTTTTCAACAATTGAAGGCTGAGAGACAACATACTAGAGGATTCATGTATCCTCTACCTATTCCTCTATGGAAGTGGGATGAAATTACTATGGAATTTTTCACAAGACTCCCAAGGACACCTAGAAGGAATGATGTAATATGGTTTATTTTTGATTTTATTAAAAAATAGACACATTTTTTTGCTATAAGAGAATATTTACCTTTTGAAAACCTATACAGAATCTATATTAATGAATTTCTAAGACTTCATAGTGAACCTACATCGATTGTGTCTGATCGAGATCACCATTTTACATAAAAATTATAGAAGAGTTTTCAGAAGGCTCTGGATACTGAGCTTCATTTAAGTATTTCTTATCACCCTCAAACAAATGAATAATCTGAAAGGACTATTCAAAAATTAAAATACATGTTTAGATCATGCTCACTTGACTTTCAAGTTATACGGGATCATCATTTACCTTTGGTACAATTTTCCTACAATAATAGTTTCCATTCTAGTATTCAAATGACACCATATGAATAATTATATGGCAAGAGATTTTATACTCCAAATTTTTGGGATGAAGTTGGTGAGAGGAAACTTATAGGCCTAGAACTTATTAATGAGACAATGAAAAAGGTAAAGACTATTCAGGCTCATATCAAAGTGGCTCAAAGTAGGAAAAAGAGTTATATTGACAATCGAAGAAAGTATTTGTAATTTCAAGTGGTAGATCGTGTATTTTTGAAGGTATATCCATGGAAGGGTGTCATAAGATTTGGTAAGAAAGGGAAATTATGGCCCAGGTACATCAAACCATTTGATATTATGGAATGAATTGGAAATATAGCATACTGGTTAACAATGCCCACTACTACAAATCTGGGTTTATCTAGCGCTAGGGCTTTAACAGTGCTAGCTAAAAACGTTGTTAAAGACCCCCTTTGTGAGTGCTAAAAAAGCATTATTAAAGGGGGTCTTTAACAATGATTTTTTAGCACTGTTAAAGGTAGACCTTTATCAATGTTTTTTTACAAGTGCTGATAAGGCCCACCCATTATCAGTGCTTTTAAAAAAATTCTATTAAATGAGGTCTTTTATCAATGCTTCTGAAAAATAAGTGATGATAAGAGTGGGGGGGGGTATCAGTGCTTTTTTAGAAGTGTTGTTAATGACCCCCATTTATGATGACTTTTTTACAAGAGATGATAAAAGTATACTACAAAAAAATTATATTTCATTAAAAACAACATATTAATATATAAATATATTTATATTGATATAAATTTAATATATATTTTTTGAAATATGTTTTAGATAAGGTAAATAGATATTTACACTTAATATATAATATATTTAGTTAAAATTCCTTATCAAATAATTAAAAAATATTTTTAATTAAATTTTTTCTTATTATTACCAAGTAATAGTCATTTAATATCAATTTGAAGATAAAAAATCCAAAAATTAATAGAAGATCTAAAATAAGTTGAAAATGTAACTTAAACTTTAAACGACCATAACTTTTGATCTGGGTGTCTATTTCAGCTCTACCACATACAAATCAAAGCCTATGATGATCTCTACACACTTGGTGACATAGGTAAACCTTTGTCCCATTTTTTGAGGCCAAAAAAGGCCTAGAAGGCCTCAAAAACTATGTTTTTAGTCGAGGTACCCTAATTTTTTAACATTCGAGGGATTTTCAACCTCATTTAAGGGGGTATTTTTTCCCTTTTTTGTGGAAACTGAATTTCTTCTCTAGTCTTACATTTATATTGATATTATGGTTTTTAAATTTTATATTTTTTTTCACAATGTAAGTTTATTTATAATTTAATATATCCATATTTTCTTATATTTATTTATAATAAATCACTAATATAAATACATATATAAACATATTTACATAAAAATGTATATTATAATATATCTAAATAAATAAATATTCTAAAAATGTATTTAAAACAATATCTAACCATTTTTTACATTATAGAAATGTATTTATAATGTTTATATATACATATATGTGTGTATTAATAAACACATATATATTTATATTATATTCCAGTATATGTAAATGAATATAATATATAATATATTTAAATAAATATAAGTATATATATATATCACAAACATATATTGTATAAATGTATTTAAAAATACTTATATAAATATATATGTAAATATATATAGATATAAATAAACATAAATTTCATTAGACAAACTAGAAAAACAACATGTTTTAGTGGTAAAGGCATTCCATATACGAAGGAGATGTGCAGGGTTCAAATCTAGGTAGGTGCGCATGAGGTTGGAAATTCAAAAAGTGCTGATAAAAGGGATGGTGGGATAAAAAGCACTTATAAAGGGGGGTGAAGCACTGATAAAGGGGTTCAGGTGCTCATGGACATTAGAAAAAAATTACCCCCTTTAACAGCACTACTTTTATCATCACTAAAAAATTCCATTAAAGGTTCACATTAACAATGCTAAATAGAGCGCTATTAAATGGGCCCTTTAAAAAACGCTAAAAAAAGTGTTGTTAAAGGCTCCCTTTAACAACGTTTTTTTAGAGCAGTTAAAAGTTTCGGGCTTTTAACCATGCTCCGATTATCAAAGGCCTACTCTAGCACTGTTAAAGGCCTTTTTGTAGTAGTGGCTTCCAAGTGTCTCCAAAGTTCATGATGTATTCCACATATTATTTTTAAAAACATTCATCCCAAAACCAATGCATGTACTCACCTATGAATAAATCGATCTGGAACATGATTTTTCTTTCTGTGAAGAACCTATCAGGATTCTTGACATAAGAGAGTAAGTATTTAGAAATCTAATGACTTGACTGGTAAAAGTAATTTTGAGAAACCATAAAATGGAAGAAGCAACATGGGAATCTGAGGATGTTATGAAGAAGAACCATCCTCATCTGTTTAGAAGGAAATATTAATGAAAATTTCGAGGAAAAATTTTCCAAATGAGGGAAGAATATAACACTCCAAGATTTTATGGTATGAATATTCTTAAATAAATTTAATTAATTTGATAGCTTATGTTTCAAACAACACCGAGCTTAACTGCCCAATAATATACTGTTAAATAGTAAACTGACTGTTGGAATAGTAATATGACCATTAGGAATAGTAATCCATCCATTAGAATAACAACCTCACCTATGAAAGTATAAATAAAATTTGGTAATCTTATAAATGGAAATATGATATAATTACATCATATATTAAGTAAATAAATGTTTTAAAAATGATAAATTAATTATTGGTATTTTTTGAAACATAAATGTTTATTTAAAAATTTATAATTAATATATTGATTTAAATGAAAATTTATTTTATTAAAATAGATTCATAAATTAATATTTTGTTGTCTTATGATTATAAGATAATTTTATGTGTCCTTAATTAATTTTTCAAAGCATTATAAAACTAGTTATAATTTTCAAATAGGTATTTTATGAATAAATGAATATTTTAATTGAAAATTAAATTTATCATATTTAGAAATTTATTTTTATAAAATGGAGTCCATATTTTAATTCAACACATTAAAAAATTTTATGGATTAATTTTTGGGATTTTTCTAAAATAGTTGAATTTTTGGTGAATAGTGAAATGCATTAATTTTTGGTACTCAACATTTTAGCCAAATACATGAATTATTGATTCATGTATGGTGTATGGATGAGGTAATAATCCATTTATTTGAACTTACATACATTAGTTTCTGTATTTAGTCACAAGAATCATCACTATTGACAGTCTTGAGCCAAATTAATAAATAAATGAATAAAATAATAAAAAATACCCCTCTCCTCCACTATAAATACCACCCCTTCTTCTCACACCTTCCAAGCCTTTCACATTGTCCAATTTTCACCTAATCCTATTTCCAATTATCTCCTCTATATCTAGGAGTTTTTTTATTAATAAAAGACCAAAATCCAAGTGGCTTAAAGAGGTTCTCAAGGAGAATAATTTAAGAGGTAAAACCCTTAATTATTCTCTTTCAATTTCATTTATTTTGTTATCCTTCCATCACATACTCTATAAAAATTTGTATGATAAATCCATCATCTTATATATACTATAATTTTATTATGTTAATGGAAAATCCACCATAAATACCCTTCTTCTCTCTCTTTCATTCTAAAAATTAAAATACCATCTATGATGTGTCAATTTTCTGCCATCGTGGATGATGTGTTTTCATTTTCCATTACCATCTATAATGATGTTCATAAAATCATTTTAATGGTTAAAAAATAATTTTAAACATATATTACAAGTTATTTAGTATTTTTTAACCAGTATATATACATAATATTAACTAAAAAAACAAAACTAGTTCACGATGATCGAAAAACGCCAAAATAATATAAACGATTATCATTAAAATTTTATCCAATTAATCATACTTGTATCTGGGAAAAATGATATATAATAAAATTTAATATTATTTAAGTTCATTAATAATATAAAATTTTAATTTTGGATAATTATTTTCCATTTTACATGATCTTCCATACATGTATACAAGTGTACCAATCATGAAAACCAAGGAAACGAACACTCCCAAATGAAAAATTTGAATCTTATAACTCATAAAAAATGACATAAATTAACTTAATAAAGTTATAATAAATCAAATAAATTTTTAATAGTATATTAATTAAATTATTAATGAATCTAATTTCATTATCCATGACATTAAGTGTAAGTTCAGGACACTTTCAGACAAAAGGTACATATCACCTTTATTTCTATGAGATATGCCTTATTCATCACTATTTATAGTGTGTGGTGTATTTGTAATGAAATTTGATGTATAATATCATTAATATTTTTATCTTCATGTTATTAAATGTTTCATTTGATGATAATTAATTTTATGGGGCATACAGTTTGACTGTTTTCAAAGTGGTAAGAGATTCTACCTTAACAACCATGTTTCCTTTGAGTTGCACTTTCTCTATCTTTTCCCCAATGTAATTATTAATTATTCTTATTTACTCTTCCTAAATTATGTTTTCTTGTTCTAAATATATTTACCTAGCTCAATTATTCTCTCTTTTATGGGAAATACATGTTTTATAAGGACCTCTTTTCAATTCTTCTTGATAAGCAAGCTCGATTAAAGGGAATTTCCCAATTTCTTACCCATTTTAAAGTACCTTCCATAATATATTTTAAGATTCCAATATTTTTCAAAAATAAACCATTTTATCATGAAAAAATATATTTTTTCATTTCTCGTTTTATACAAAAAATTATACCTTTTTCCGTTTTAAAGTCTCTTTAGTATTTTCCCATAAACTGCACTAAAGAGGCCCATTTATAAAGTTTCTTAAACACTCATTTTACATGTTTTTACTTTATTTGGAATTAACTTATCATGATCTATGCCTATTTTATATTATGAATTTCAAATTATTATTTAAATCCATTCTTTCATGGACACCATTATGATATCCCCTTTTGTTATGCCTTATTCGCTGCTTATTCCATATGTGTGGTGTATGTGTACTTCCCTGTCATTTTAGATCATAATTAATTGAAGATTTAATTAAATATATATATTTATTATATCATGGATATTATTATTTCCTTATTTTCATTCCATTTTTACATATGGTGTTTCCTTTGAATGATGTTTTAGTTGGGGAAGTATCGATGAATATGTATCCTCTAATAAATATGGATATTTTGATAAGTCATGAATTTAATCTATATATGAATAATGATTTGTACTTGTAGTGATGAGTGGTGACTAGTTATAGATATCCCCTCAATACATCGATGAGTCTCATGAGACAAAAAAGTTGGTGAAAAACCCTTCATGTTTGTTTACAAGAATAATCAGATAGTTTTTTACCCACAAACTTAAACCATCTTGATGTTATAACGGTTCATGTGTCAGATAAATGACGTCCAATGATTTATAATTTTCTTTATCTAGTGTCCAATTATTACTTTCCATGATATTTTTAATATGAAAAAATATATATATGCATTTACATTCTCAATTTATTAATGGCATGTGTTGTTTAGTTATTTAACTTCCCAGTATGATTGGGCCCTATTGACTTTGTTTTGCTTATTATTAATTAATGTAACCCTTATTGAGAATTTGAGCTCATCCTTTAATTTATTTTCCTTCCCCTGGTTATGAATATTAAATCTTTGAATAAGTGTTGAGGAAGAATTTTATTTTTCTTTGTTATGTTATATATTTAATGACCAATGTAATAAGGTAACTTGTATGTATCTAGTTCTTCAATAATGATAAACTAATCGAAACTTGGTGATTTGATCTCTTGTATTTTATACCATTGTAATAAAATGACCACTGGCTCTAGGATATTGAGGTCGAGGCTGTTACATTAACCTTACATGTCATTCATAATATAAATCTTGGTATCCTAGGAAAAATAAAACAAAAGAAAGGGGTGAACCCAGATGCTCGGTAAGGGTAAATAATACAACGAAAGATATAAACATGAACAATAAGGAAATTTGAATATCTAATAAAAAATTTCATTAAAACAAAAACTTTAATATAATATGGTAGGTATAAAAGCAGATCAAAATAATTCCATATAAATAATCACATGAGAATGATACTTAACCATGGATATTCTACTAATTGAATAATCATATGGATTATCAATAACTAATTTCAAAGTGATGGAATTCATAATTTAGGACATTATAAAATTATCTTCAAGGATTAGGCCAAGAAATCATACATAGTCGAGTAAGACGTCATCCAATACCCAAAATAGTTTGTCTCATGAGACATATCGATGCATCAAGGGGCTATAGCGGACCCCACTTAACACTTACTAAATCCAATGAATTTCTCATATTAAAGTGGTGAAACATAATCAACATATACATTCATATTGAAACTATTATATGAAATATAAATAATATCCTCAACAAGAAAACATAATTATAAATTATCCTGAGTAATATGGAGAATGGTATCAAGACAGTACATCCCCAGTTAAAATAATAATAAACCATTCAATAAAATATGGTATATGGTAAAATAAGAGATAAAAATAAATTAAGAATAATATTAAATAGAGAGTGTTGAAATATAAGGAAATGTTATAAAAAAATCATTGAGAAAGTCTTGATAGAAATACCCTTTTACTTTGGAAATAAGAGTTCTTTTGGAAAATCATTTGAATTTTTCATAAAAATTAGATTGTAAAAATTTATATCCCAAAAAAGAAAATTAAATTGAAATATATTTGAGTAATTATAAAATAATATTCATACTGGAACTTGGGAAGTGAAGTGAAAAAATGTAAAAAAGTGTTTAAGAAACTTTAGAAATGGGCCACTTTAGTGCAGTTTAATGGAAACTATAAATGAGTCTTTAAAGCGGAAAAGGGAATAAATATTTAAATATAACCAGAAATTAACTAAGATATAATTTCATGATAAAAATGGTGTTTTTAAAAAAAATATCAGTTTCTTAAAACAGATTATGGAATTTACTTGAAATGGGTAAATAATTGAGAAGTTCCCATTAATTGGATTTCTTATTGGGAGGAATTAGAAAAAGGAACCTTATAAAACATGTATTTACCTATCAATGAAACAATAATTGAGATAGGTAAATATTTTTAGAGCATAAAAACATAATTTATATGTATTAAATAAGATTAATTAATATATAAATTGGGGTAAAGATAGATAAAGCGTAACCTAAAGGAAAAATGGAGGTTCGGGAAGAAATCCTTACCACTTTGTAATTAGTCGAATCGTATGACCCATAAAATTAATAATCATAAAATGAAACATTTAATAACATTAAGATAAATATATTAATTATATGATAAATAAAAGGTAATTATAAATACACTACACACATGAAATAGTGGTGAATAAGTCACATCTCACAGAAATATAAGTGAGATGAGAAAAACCTTACCTTATATCGGAAAGTGTTATGCAATTACACTTAATTCCCTAGATAATGAAATTGTGTTCATTAATAATTAAATTCAGAACCTATTAAGCATTTATTTTATTTATTATAATTGTATTGAGTTCATTTATGGCGTTTTTTATGAGTTATAAAGTTCAATTTCTTCGTTCGAGAATGTTTGTTTCCTTGGTTTTCATGATTGATTCACCTGTATACATGTATGCAAGATCATTTAAAATGGGAATAATTATCCATAATTGAAATTATATGTTATTAATTAAAATTTGGAATATTAAATGGAATTATATATATAGTTTTTTCAGATATGATTATGATTCATTAGATAAAATGTTAATGATAACCGTTTAGATTATTTTGGTGTTTTTTCAATCATCACATTATAGTTTTGTTTTATTAATTAATATTTCATATATATATTGGTTAAATAACACTAAATAACTCGTAATACACATATTATAATCATTTTGATCCGTAAAAATGTTTTTATGAACATCCTTGAAGGCGCTAATGGAAAATGAAAACACATCATCCATAATGGCAGTAAATCGACACATCATGGATGATGTTTTCATTTTTAGAATAAACGGGATAGGAGAAGAGGTTTGATTATGGATATTCCAATAACATAAAAAAATTAAATTACATATAATATAATATATTTATCATTACATTTGGATAAGGGGAGGTTAGGATAATATAATAAAATAAAAGAAATTAAAACAAAATTAAAAGAACGAAAGGGGATTTTACCTCTTGAATTCTTCTCCTTGACAGCCTGCTTAAAGGACTTTGAAATGGACTTTTGGGTGAGAACAGAAAGAAAATAACATGAGGAATAGTTTTGGGATAGAAAATGGGCATAAATTGTATAAGATTCAAGGCTTGTAAGGTGTGAGGAGAAGATGTGGTGAGGGGTGGTATTTATAGTGGAGGAGAGGGGTGTTTTTTGATTATTTTATTCATTAATTTATTATTTTTGATCAAGACTATAAATAGTGTTTATAATTGTGAATAAATATAGTAATTAGTTCATGTGATTTCTAAATATTTATTTCTTACATCATTAATTATTATTGAATTCATGTATTTGGCTTAAAATGTTAAATACTGTAAATTGTCGTATTTTACTATTCATAAAAATTCAACTATTTTAGAAAAATAACAAAAATTAACTCTTAAATTTTTTTGAAGTGTAGAATTAAAAAATAAACTCCATTTCATGAAAATAATTTTCTAAATATGATAAATTTAATTTTTAATTACAATAATAATTTATTTGAAAAATAGGAATTTTAAAATTATAACTGATTTTATAAAACTTTGAATAATCAATTAACATCTCATAAAATTATATTATAATCATAATACACCAAAATATAAATTTATGACTCTATTTTATGAAAATAAATATTATTTTAAATAATTATATCAATTAAAATTTGTAAATTAACATTTACGTTTCGCAAAAATATCAATACTTAATTTATCATTTTTAAAATATTTATTTACTTATTACATGATATAAATATATTATATTTTCATTCATATTATACCTAAATTTTATTTATAATTTCATAGGTGTGGTTACTATTCAAATCTTAAATATACTATTAATATAATGAAAATGAAAGTTTTATAAAAATCAGGATTTTCCACTATTCATTAGAAAATAAAAATTTTCAAAATAATAAAATAAATTCATCCTAAGATAATTTTTAAATTTTTCATTTTAAAATTAAGTTTATTTTGTTCAATATAATTTATAAAAGTTTCAATATTTAGTTTTAAAATAAGTATGACATTTGAAGGTGGCAAAACTGTCTTTAGAAAAAATGTAGTCTTTTATGTGTAAAATTGGATTTATTCTTATATTAAGCCTATAAGACTTATAAGTTGAATTTAAAAAAATTTGAATGAATATGTAACATATAAATTAAATTAATATATTTCACTAATATTGATCAATTTAATATAAAATTCCATTTTTGTCAAACAAATATTTTTTTATAAACACATCCTTTATGTTCAATTGATTTTTATTTTCATTTATAATTAATTAGTAACCAAAGAATTAATTTTATAAACATGTGTAAACTATATTTTCATAATTTATATAATCTTTTACATTCCCTCCATTCCAATGGAAAGATGATAACTATCACAGTTAGATAATAATATTTAATCATTCGTTTAAGCTCAATGTTCTATGTAATCTAAACTATCAAAGAAGATAAATTTAAAAAGAGACATAACATAAAATCATGGGGTGTTACAGTTAAGGCATCTTCAGTTAACAAACTTAGACTCTAAGGAACAAAGTTAAACTTTATAGGATACACCAAGTAAATAGGGGGATATCACCTATACAATCCCTTATAAAAAATGGTAACATTGTAAGACATTCTATATTCCTTTAGAAGGAGACCATCTCTAAAAGAGATAGTGAGAACTAGATAGAATTCTATGAAGTAGAGGCTCAAGGTACATAAGATTTGGTATAGAAACAGATTCCATAAATCCCCATGTAAGAATATTTTATTCCATATGCACAAGTACTACATAGGAGTTCTAGAGAGGTCATAAAACCTGAATGGTATTCTTTTCTAGTCACTGAGGATAGTGAATCATTATTAGTTAATAATAATGATCCTCTAACTTAAAAGGAAGTAATAAGTGGTACATATGTTTCTATATGGAAAGAAACCATGAATTCTGAAATGGATTCCACGTACCAAAGCTAAGTCTATATTTTAGTGGATTCTCAAGTGGATGTAAAGCCCATTAGTTACAAATGGGTATTTAAGAAGAAAATGTACATATAAGGACATGTCAATACATATAAGGCACAAATAATTTAAAAAGGGTTTAAACAACATTGAGGCATTAACTACGATAAAACCTTTTTCAACAGTTACAATAATAAAATACATCATAATTCTACTTGTCATTGTGGCTTACAATAACTATGAGATTTGGAAAATGTATGTCAAAATATAATTTATTAATGAGAACATTTAGGAAGATGTCTATATGACACAAATTAAAGGGTTTGTGACTCTAAAGGTTTCCAATAAGATATGAAAATTTCAAAAACACATATGTATTAAATAAATAATCTAGGTCATGGAACATTCATTTTTATAAAGACATAATGGAATTTGGCCTCATAAAGAATGAGTGTGATCCTTGTTTCTATAAACAGTTTTGAGGGAGTGTGGTCGTTTTCTTAATAGTATATGTTGATGACATATTACTCATTGGAAATGAAAAATGTATCATACAGTCTATTAAGGCATGGTTGAATAAATGATTCTATATGAAGGACTTGGGTGAGATGTCATATATTATTTGGATAACGATCTATCTTGATATATCTCAGAGGATACTTGGCCTAAGTCAAAGTATATATATTGACAAGATACTGAAGAGATTCAGTATAGAACAATCCAAGAGGGGATTGTTTCTATCCTCACATGGAATTCATCATTCCGAGAAAATATTCCCTTATACACATGAGGAAATAAATAGAATTGAAAGTATTACATACCATCAGTGATTGGGTCAATCATGCATGTTATTATATGTACTAGGCTAGATGTAACCTACATATTAAGTACGGTAAGAAGATATCAAAGTGATCTAGGTGACTACCATTGGATGGTAGTCAATACTATCCTTAAATATATTAGGCATACTAAGGATATGTTTCTAGTTTATTGAGGATAGGAGGAACTATTCAACAGAGGATATACATATGCTAGTTTTAAAATTGATCAAGATGACATAAATTCAAAAATAGGTTACATCTTCACTTTGAATGGAGGTGTTGTGATATGGAAGAGCTCAAAGTAGGTTGTGTTCACAGATTATATAGAAATTCCTGAGTATATTACCACTTATGAGGTATATAAAAATTATTATGGATATGAAACTTTATCCAAGAGATTTACGTGTTACCTATTATTAAATATCACATCACACTTTACTGTGATAATATTGCAGTGGCGGTCTCGCAAAAGAGCCAAGGTCACATCAGTAGACGATACACATACATAGTAAGTATCATCTCTTGAGGTATTTTTCTTAGATAGGTGAGGTTTCAATGAGTAGTATTTCCATGAAAGGAAATTTGGTGGACCCCTTGAATAAAGACTTGACTAAAAATGATTATCATGTGAATTCTAGCTAACTAAAAGTCATTAGAATTTGTCTCTAGTCCAAGTGGATGTTTGTTGGAGTTGGTGTCCTAGGACCAACTATTTTTTACTTTGATTACATGTATATTTTATATATTTAATATTAATACAACATATTTTTACATATTTTTCATTATTCTTTATGACTCTTATGTAATAATGTCCTAGATTATACATTGCGTGTGAGTATACATAAGCGTATGAGACTTCTTCTCATGAATTTTGGGCTTGGTAATCTCCAATATGAGAGATTAGAAGAACAATAATTCTAGTAAAAATTATGCATGTTTTGGTGTCATTGGATATTCTTATCTGTGAGCATGTGTAATGGGATTTATACTTTAATATTTTCATCAATTCATGTCATGACTCGAACACTTATATTTTTTGATGAAAACTATCATGACATATGTTTACATGATTTAGAGTACATCGGGTGCCCCATGAATGACATGTTATTAATGGATAAGTTGAGGAATGATTTATCCCTTCCATTTTTATGGAATCTGATATCTTGGGCCTTTGATTGTAATAGAACCATTGCCTAAAATTACATGGCCATGGTGTAGTGATGAGTTTATTTCAGATAGTCAAAGAAAGATGTATTGTCCATATGGGTTGGTGACATGGATGTAAAACCTACTTGATGAGATATTTTGATAAAGGAATTATATTACATACTGACCATTTTTATGTGGTTTTCATTGTTATGACATTAATTTCTTTTTATTGGTTCCTTGACCCATTACTAGACAATAATTTTGGACTTTAAGAAAACAAACTTAATTCCAACGAGAAAGAATCATGGAGAGTCAAACACTAAATGTTTCAACTGATATCAATTAAATTATATTAGAATTTAATTAATAGAATAATTATTATTCTTAAGAATAAATAATAGTTTTATTCAAATTTTATAAATCGCATATATTTATTAATGAAAAGAATATATAATATTTATTCAGATATTAAATAAATTCTAGAGGAGTTTTAAAGGACCAAGACCATTCTTGGTGACAAATATTAATTGAAAAGTCAGTCAATTAATTAATTTTTATTCTAAAAGTTGGATTTCACCAAATAATAATAATAATAATAATAATAATAATATCATTATTATTATGAGAAATTAGATTTATTAAAGGTTATAATATTGTTTATGTATATTCAAGCAATTAAATAATATTTTAACCTAAACCATATATCTATAAATGGATGGTTATGTCTATTATGTAGAGTGTGTGATTGAAAATAGAGATTTTTTTGCATAAAAAATTCTATCTCGAATCCTCATTCTCTCTCCCTCTCAAGAATGAGAAACACAATAAAGATTCCTTCAAGACCAAATGACAAGTGATCAAAAAACAATGCAAGACAATTGATTCGTAGCTCTATCACCCAAAGATCAATTAGATTTTCCTAGAGATCAATGGAGTACATGTAGATCACCTATATAGTGATTCTATCCATAGATAATCATATCACAACAAATACAATACGAAAGGGAATTTTTAGATGATAAACATACACATTGAAGGAAGATCCTAAGCCAAGGTATTTTATTTATTATGATCTCAATAAATTGATTATAAATTTAACATGAAAGATCCTCTATTAGGGTTTTATGTTTTGAAATTTTTAAATAAATTTTAACATACCATCACCACCACATTTTTTTATTATGCTTGGAACCTTCAGTCAGTGCCGCCCAAATCAAATAGTGAAGAGGTGTGGTGGATGAGTTCTTTTTACTTATTTTTTCAAGTTAGTTGGTGTGAATGTGTCAGAGTAGTCTATGGTTATGGCTTAAAAAAGAATAGGATTATGGCCTAGATACTCAAGTATGGTTTAGGGTATGTCATGTGACTTTTCTTCCCCAACTACAATTGACACAAAGTCATGAACCACTTTTCCTTGAGTGTAACACCTATTCGAGGCATAGTGATACCAGTATAGACTTTTACATTTACCCTTTTTCTTAGAGGCTCTATTAGAGAGGATATGAGTTCATACACTATTATCAAAAGTGTGGCCCAACACTGGAGGTAGAACCTCACATAGAAACTTTCCATAGTTATAGTGTGACCTTATGATGATTTCCTCAATGTGGATTGGTTTCCTACCATCTATGATCATATGTCTATTTCCAATAGAGGTGGAAGTGTTATCAGTTTGTGGGATGAAGGTTTCCTTCTTTTTAGAGGAGTGATCACAAATCGAGTAGGGTGAGTTCTTATGTGGGAAGCTAGATCTGAATTTTATCATATAGATAGTATGAACCTTAGAGAAATAGTTCTATGAACTTTTGGTTACTTGAAATATTGGTGGGATTGAGGATGTATCCCCAAGGAAATGTCGAGTTTACCTCCACATTGAGTGTTTTACTTCTACATATACTGGAACCCAAATACCACCTTGATATTTTTGTTAGCATATAGACTGAATCCCATGGAGCATCATGAGTTGTGGTACAGTTGGAGGTTTATAGAAGGATGGATTGGTAAGACCTTGTGTGTACATAAGAACCCATGTGTTATCTTGAGATATAGAAAATATACTTATGGAAAAGGTCTTTCATCCTTTTGGATTGGTTCATAGGAGTCTTATTTGTTGGTACCCTAATGTGCTCGGTGATAGAGTTGCACACAAGACACTTGAGGATGGATTCTAGACATGCTCCAAGTGTATCAGTTTCTTGTAGAGATCTCATAGAGATAGGTATGGATTCAGGAGGTCCACTTCTCATGATATGTCTACTTAGACATGGGAGTGATAGTATACCCAAAAGAGGTTAGGGTCATGCTAGATTGAGATCCACCCAAGGTTATCACTGGAATAGAATATGCTCACAATGAGAGTTTTATACACTAGTTACGAGTTAGGTAATAGAGTATTTAACCTCTTTTTAGTTGACCCTTATGGGTGAGATGATGTGACATGTCTGTAGTTGTTGGTAGTTACCCCTCATATTTTTCAACAAGGTATGGAGGCATATCTAGGAGATGTTGGTTGTGAGGTATTGCATAATCGAATGTCTACTGAAAATGTATTTCGGTGTATTTGTTGAAGGGGTGGAGTATATCACCCTCTTAAGGATTGATGATGACACCAGTAACACTGTGAGATGAGGTGTTGAGGAGCTTGCTTTCCCTCATTAGTACACCCTGGAGAGGGATGGTTGTGCTGAGTAGAGTAAACTATTTGTGTTCTATAGAAAATTATTTGGGTTTCCATATCAAGGTGGTGTAGTTTTTACACCACCACCGACATAGCACCCTTTTAGGCCCTATTCTTCATCGTTGTACTAGTCATATCTAGGAGTAGATAGTGTTTTTGTGCCTAGATTTGGTGTTGGTGATGAATGTTGAGGGTGAAATTCATCTAGGGGTAGATGAGGACTATCATTTTATGTTGGTATCTATGTCAGGTTAGTGATGTACTTTACCACTAAAACCTTAGACCACCGTTGGACTGGGTGCTTGGATTCTCCTAACTATCATAGATGAGGAGGCATGTACATCCCTTGTTTCATGATGAAGACTTGGTTTGATTTGGACAGTAAGTGTGGAGTGGCCTTTTGAGGTACCCGATGGTGTTTGGGATCTATCCATAGGGGACCCTTCTTGGGCTTCTATTTCCCCTAATTACATGTTTTTAGATAGCATGGGAACCCTTTAAAGAGATCACTAGCGAGGGAGGCCTAGTTGAGAGCTTAGTTTTTCCAATTGTTAATGGGATTTTTCTTTTTTAGGACAAAAATCTTGAAGGTGGGGAGGGTGTAATGAGTCTAGATTTTCTATATAATAATTTGGAATATTTATATGAATAATTCTGAAGCCAGTCACTGAGTCAGAGAAAGATTTTGGGACCTAGAGAGCCTTTATGTGGTGATATTAAAAATATTCATTTTTTTTAAATTACACACATATAATTTTTCAGGAATTTTTTTTAAAATCATGAGAAAATTTTCAGATCAAAAATCTAAGACCACAATTGAGTTCATAGTGTGGATTTTACCCCAGACATGGTATAAAGTTTTTTTTAGCATTGGGCACTTGGTTGGAGGTGACCATTGGTGGGGTGTGAAATGATGGTTTATTAATTAATAAACCTTATCCCCCTACCCCATTTGGATTCCTACATATATAAGGGGGATAAAAGGTTATCTCCCATGGTGATGGATAGAATGAGGAGGAACCAAGGAAAGGAGGTTCCACAAAACCCTATTTTTCATGTTGATCATCACTGAATCAAAGTGAAGAAACTTCTAAGAGTTGCATTGGACCTAAAGCTTCAGTGTTTCACCACAAGGTAAGAATATTTAAAAGTTTTATGACCCGATCCCTATTTATACATTATTTTATGTGTTTTTATCCCTATTAAAACTACTAGATATCCCCTTAGGGTAGATCTATGGGTTTTGGGTGGAAATCAGGGGTTTCAGGAGGCTCTTAGTGATTTACTGTTCGAAAATCCCAATCACACAATGTGTAGTATAGGATCACATGTCATGTGTTATTACCATTTGGGAAAGATGATCTTTTGGGGACGACTCACTGTGTACTGAGGGTACACATCATTTTCTGAGCATAATTCATGTGGATGAGGACATGGCCATACTTTCCATGTCAAGGGACATGGTCGTGTGGTAGTACATGACCAGATGAATCAGTCATGAGTTCAGATACATGGGCATAGGCTGAAGGAAACAACCATATACCTTGAGTTCTTGGACATGATGTGTACCAAGGGTACACTCCATGTGTAGATACATGTCCATCTAGGCCATGTATGGGTGAGGACACACCCATGGTTTCGGATATAGTTACACACCATGTATGATCCTTATAAATGCTGAGTACTGAGAGGAGACATGGTTAGGGGAGGATTTCTAGATACATGTTGTGTACTATTAGTACACTCCATGTACTTCCCTCAGAGACTTATCCCCCATACATATCCATCTTTAGGACTCCGATGGAGGCCCATGAGTAGCCTCTCATGAGTAGTTTTCCATGTAGAATGTGATGGTGGCCATGATTTTTTGTGTTATAGATGTGATATAAGGTGATGCTAGCAGGACACTTCCTTCATTATCATGTGAACCAGTATCAGTTGAGTGGGTTCCCATGCTCCATTATTCTGAGGGTATAAGGTGCAATTATGTCCTCAGTACAGGATTGTGATCCCCTCTACAGGATGAGTTCAGATAGAGTTTGTGTATCCCTCTAGGAGGCTGGGGTTGGATCCTATATCCTATCATCTTCACTAGGTGGGGTTCCTAGTATAATCATGACTATCATACATAGGGTGTTGATCCCCTATCTAGCAGGTTAGCTTAGTAGGGTTTGTGGTATCATTATGCATATGATCCCTTACCTTGCAGGTATTTCTATTAGGTTTTGTGGAATCATCATACATAAGATCCAATACATAGTGTTTGGTTCCAAGTAGGGCTCGTGGTATCTCCAAGAGGTATTGGGAGTGATCCCCTATCAGCGTATCACAGTTTTGAGTTTCATAAGGTTTTGCGGAATCTTCTAATGGTCCTGGGTGTGATCCCATATCTAATCATTATGATCTATGGAGTTATAGAATGGGTTCTTGGTGTGACTCAATGGTCCTAGGTGTGATCCCCTATCTGTGAGTTAAGATATTATGGGTTCTTATAGGGTTCATGGAGTCCCCCATATGAAATAGGTGAGATCCCCTATCAAATACTTGTGATCTGTTGGGTGTTATCAATAGTTTTTTATGGAATTACTTGATGAGAATATTATCTTAGATATACATCATATTAGTGATACCCGATGAGTGATATATATCAAATGAGTATCATATAGGATGGAGGAACAATACTCGATGAGTTATATCTCTCATATGTATTCCATCAGGGATGGAAGGGATTGTGGAGTGAGTAATCCTAGATGAACAATTCCCTTGTGCTTTGAGTAGAATTCGTTAGTAGGTTGTATGGTTGAGACCATGGGACTTGGAATATAAGATGAGTATATCCAGGTTATTCTAGGAATCCTTGAGGTGATGTCATGTATCTTGGTTGACAAACTATACAGAAATGAGATTACTATTCATGTATAGCTATGGAACTGTTGAGATGAATATTCTTGATCTCTATTTATTGTGTTTATGTACCCTCTGGCTATAGTTCAAGCGGACGGTTTCCTTTCAATTGCTTCCTTTCATTCTTGGGATTTTGGGAACCTGTTGGATATTTTTATTCTTTCCCCTATATGATATCTTCCTAAACATTTCTTGTCTTATGAAGACGATGGACCTTTTTTCAAAGTCCTAGGAGGACCCAGAGCATGCAGGGCACAATGATCTAGGAAGAACGAGGCATGTACCGATGGTTCCATTTAATAGTAGTCCCCTCCTACTGAGTAGGTTGGAAACTTATAAAAAATTTGGTGGGATTTTATTTTTCCCATTTCATTCTTTCATTAATTTTTCTATACTCTAATTTGGGATAGATGTATGCATTTATTTTGGTTTCAGTTGATTTATTATCTCTGCACCATTTCATGGAGATGGATGTGTGGGTGTACAAGTATCATAGGCTAAGGCCTCCCATGTGTGTTTATGCCTACCTTCTTCTTGTTACCTACCCTTAGCCTACTGGAGATAGGATTAGGGTAGTCACACTAAACTCTTCATCGACCAGGAAGGCCCCATTGGGTCGGGTCATGAGAAAGGGTATGCTCACCAACTCTGCCTCACCCATGTTGAAGTGATCCACCACCTTCCAAAAATAATTGTATTGGATCAGGTATAGAGTACCAAAACATAAGACTCTCACTATAAGGATCCCCAAAATCCTTTTTTATGGACCAAGATACTTCATCTCAGAACATCCAGAAAATCTATCCTCCAACTCATAGATTTTTTCCTTTACTGAATTAGAAATCGGCATGTCATTACTGTAGAGAAGTAGGATGATGTAACCCACATAATCAAACTAATTCTGATAAAAAAATGGTCATCATTGATCAAAATGAAATTTCATTCATTCATGAAGTCATTGAAAATCTGATCCCATCCCTTTTATGTTTGCTTCAAACCATAAGTGCTCTGATTGATCATTCATACAACATATTAATTCCACTACTCCAGGAAACCAATAGGTTGATCCATAAAAATTTCTTTATCTATATCCCTATGAAGGAATGATCTCCTCATTTACAATGGTTCTAGATGTAAAATTTCCATGGAAAACATACACAACACCATTAAAATATTCATATGTTTAACTACCAGTAAAAATATCTATGTGAAATCAAAATCTTCCATTTGCTGAAACCCCTTTAATACTAGCCTGTACTTATACCTCCTCCTAGTTCCCACTTCTTCCTTTAATCGATACACCCATTTATTTTAAATGAATTTCTTCCCATAAGGTCTCTCTTCCGACTCTAAAGTTCTGATCACATAGAGGGAATTAATTTTATCCTTCATTAAAAACTCCCACTGATTCAAGCCTTTTAAGCTCCCAAACTATTTTAGTCACCCTAATGTGTGTGCAAACCTTATATTTTATTTCAGGTCAGAGCTTGGGTTATGCAATGGATTAAGTTGGATCACCTCAAGGGTATCTGGAGATTGGGATTCTAGTCTGGATCAAGTATGGAATTAAGGCCATAATTTTTTATATATATTGTATTTATAGTTGTCCTAGTGGGTAAATAATTGGATATTTATCTTGTATGATAACATCATTTTGATATGGAATGTTTATTGATTTATTCTGCATATTTTGATGGTGGTTGTGAATGTTTAGTTATTTTTGTTATATATTAACTCCAATTTAAGGGAATAGTCTCCCAAACATATGACTTAGGTCCTCACCACTAATCGACTACTTTTGTTGTACAAGTAGGCATACCTAAGGTTATGTAGCTACCCAGAATGGGCATTGTTGAGTGGCTATCAGACTAGGGTGTTACACATGTGGTACACGATCACTCACCATACCCACAATTTCCATAAATAGAACTAAATTAACAACTTCATATAGGATCAATACCTAATCAACTAAGATAAAACATAAGATTTTTATAAACCTAGAGGTGTATGAAGTGTGTGAGTGAAACTGAGTGATAAAATCATCATTTGAACTATCAATGATACATTTATATTCTCCATATAAAAAGAACAGTGGATAACCTCATGGTTGTCTCAAGGACATATCATGTGTATCCAAGTGATTTATTTAAAATACTATTATATTTTTATTTATTTAAAAACTAGTAGAAATAAAAAATGGAAAAAATTATAAAAAATAAATAAAAACAAGAAAAACCAATTGAAAAAAAGAATGAAAATGGAAAAGAAAGTAAGTGAGAAGCAAATCCTGTCCTAAATTGATTCACTCTTCAACTACATATCATAGATCTTCTAAAGGATTAAATCATCAATTCTTAACCACACTTAGTACATGGTCAATTCCTCCACTCATACATATCTCTCACATAAAACATTGAACACACATGCATGAAATGACTTATGGTATATGATTGTTCCCCCTATAGTGAAAATAAACACACAATCGAACCACCTCAGTCAAGAATAACTTCTAAGTAGAAGTGATCATCATGAGATAATGAATCACACAATCTCTCTCAAACACTCATTAGAGTATACTAGAAGAGGGGGGATAACAAGGGAATAAATGTAATAAACACTTCCTATGACTAAACATGTCACCACACTCTCATTTTCACCATAATTTTTAGTTAAGAGTGAAGAAAATGTAATGATCTTATATATATTAAAATATCTAGGAATATTTGAGATTCACTTCCTAGTACTAGACTCGCAAGTTATCCCTTGTAGAAACCTAGAACGTCTTGAGAGGGGAGGGGTGAATGAGGGTGTCAGATTTTTCTTTCAATAATATGGATCTTGTCCCCACATTAGTAGTAAATTGTCAAACCTTTCTTAGGTAATTGTGAAAATATTAAACACCAATATAAAAAAAATAGAAACATGACACATCAGTTTTACTTGGTTCACCACTAAGGGATAGTCCAAGGAGCATACACTGATAGTGCATCACTCATACCTGAATCCACTAAGATTCACTAGTTATTGTGGATTATAATTCTTTAGACATGGCCACTCTATTACAGTACCACTAAATTTAAAATAATTTTAGGGATATAAAACTACCTACCGCGGATCACTTCTATTGAATACCCCTTTCTCACTACCTTGGGATAAGTCTTACTTAGTGTATCAACTTTAAGGTCACTTCAATATATTGGGAAAATAATTCTTTTTCCCTGATTATCATGATGATATTTTTACCATAGTCCTAAATTGATGACTTTCAAAGAACTATTCACTCAAATCAGATGATCAAAACATTCTATTTATGAAACTCTTGCACAATCACACAACTTCTATAATTTCACGTAAGAAGTAAATTTTTGCACAAATCAAAATTTCACACAACACCTCAATTTTCGTGCAACTTTGGTATTGTCACACAACTAAAAATTTCACAAAAAATGAATGTTTCATGAATCTCTCTTAGATAGAAAAATAGTTATTTCTAGGAACAAATCTACTTCACACGACTCTACTTTGCGTAAATATTTCATGAAGAAGAGGCACCAGATCTTCATTTTGAAATTTACTTCAAATGAATGATGTTTTTATCTATTTATAGATGAATTGGATCCTTATAGTAACTTCCTTGAATACCATCTCCCTCGTAAGTAACTTTCTAGTTCTCCAAACTAGAAAAGTTTGATGTTTTCTTATGTGCACAAATCTGTCTATATTTCATGGTTTGTACGACTCTAATTTTCAAGCAACTTCAAGACTTGAGAGAAACACTCTCTTTATCCTTATTTCATTGTGATGACCCTGAATCTTTCCTTTAATGAAACTCTAGAGGCCTCCTTTACCCTTTAACATAACTATTTTATTTTCATGAAAAATATTTCCTTTGTCAAAAACAACTTTTTTATCCAACAATTTTTGGACCCTAAATTTTTTGGAATACACTGGAAAACTTCACCACCTACAACATTGAATCCGCTTTCATAATAATATCACTTATCTTCAAAAATCCTTGATCAAACCAATGTGGATTGACAACATCCAAAAAATAAATTCTATTTCCAATTGTAAAAACCCTTGGTTCCAATAATCTCTTTATTTGGGTTTGTTGGAAATATGTAGAGAAATTTAATAAATCACAATCCTTAAATAGAAAAATATTTTGATGAAATAGATCATCCATAACTCTAATTATATGTGAGAAAATATTGGTATAGAAAATAATTATTCAAGTGATAATTCCATGCCTCGAGATACCTTATGTCCTACAAACCTATATTATGTTGAATTTCTCCATTATACCCCTTTGAAAATAAACCTAGAGAAACTATATAGTTTCATTTAGCAATCAAAACACCCCTAGATCATATATCCCCTTTAAACCTACACCAATTTCATAAAAAGATTAAAATAGTTAACATAAATGGAGATAGGGGAAAAAATATAACCTCCTCATGTAATGGGTGGTGGCTAAACACCAAGGTTCAAGATGTTCCTTGAACATTGGTGTTGTAAAATTATTAATCAGGATGTCATCCACTTGATCATTAGTTAAAAAATGCTCTATTTTAATCACATCTTGTTCAACTTTTTCTTTTATGAAGTGATATACGATATCAATATGTTTGGTAAGAGAGTGTTGAATATGTTTTCTTTGTAATATTGATCACACTTTTATTGTCATAGTGAATCAACATAGATTGTTTCACCACATCACCAATATTAATAATTTCTTTCTTCATCTAAAATAGTTGAGTGCATGCCTTTTTCATAGAGATATACTCTACAACATCTAAACTAAGAGAAGTGATTTCTTGTTTCTTTCACAAACATACCACAAATTTTTTCCAATGAATAATTCACCCCCACTTGTGTACTTTTGATCCACCACATATCCAGCCTAGTTAGCATTAGAAAATGCCAATAATTCATTATTTCTTCCTACAATAAAGAATAATCAAAATTTGAGAGTACTGTGAATATATATCATGATTATTTTAACTATTGAAAAATGATCCTCCTTCATATTAATTTGGAAGTGAGTTACTAAACATGTTGCAAAGATGATATCTATCCATGTTGAAATCAAGTATAATAAGCTTCTGATGATCCTCTTGTACAAGGCAGGATCCATATATTTCACATCCTTGTGTTTTCCAAGTATTTTCTCAACCGAAATTGGATTAAACATTTGTTTGGATTCATGCATGTGTAATTTATTTAATTGCTCTTATAGAACCAAAATAATCTTTGGATTTCATAATATTCCTGACTAAATGGATGGGGTTATCAGACTCTTTGCATGACTACCCATGAAATCAACACATATGGATCCTCTAGAAGCGTGGTTTTGAGGTGAATCAGGTTGACATCTCACCTAAGAACATTTATATTAAGGTGAAAAGGGGGATGGTGGAATTATTTTTGTCTTTAGTCTATGATAGATGTGAGGTTATTGGTAGGAGGGAGCTGTGGTAAAACTTATCAAATTTTTGTCCCAATAATCTGAATTTGTATGTGGTAGTGGAATTCAACACTATTGTGGATTCTCAAGAGAAGAAAGGGGGTTTGGTGCTCTCCAGTGCCTCTATGCATAAATTTAATTCTTTAATATCCTTTAATAGGATTCTTGATATGGGGTTTACAGGTGGTCATTATATGTGGTGTAACAATAAGAAGGGCATCATGAGAATTTAGAGTATAATTGACTATTGTCTTGGTAATATCCAGTGCTTAGATTCCTTTCCCCAGACATTGGTTAACTATCTCCCCCATACTTTATCTTATCACTCCCCTATAGTGATAAATATTATTAGTGAGAAAAGTGACCTAAAGCGCTTTATCTACTCAAGAAACATGGTAAATGTTTATGGGTTCAAGAAAATGGTCCAAAACTCCTAGTTGCAGCAGATGGACGAGAGTCCCTAGGTTAGATTAATGAAGAGACTCAAGCTTCATAGGATCAAAATTATTGAATGGAATAGAGGCAGAATCAATAATGACTCCACCTTATAGGTGATTCAAGAGGATATTTTCATACTTGAAAGTGAACTTCAACTAAACTGGGATGATAATGTTTTTTCAGTTCTCAATGAAAAGAAACACCTTATTGCTGATAAACTGTTGGAGATAGAAATGAAGTAATGATATAAATCTAGGGATACATGGATGTAGGAGGGAGATATCACTATGTCCTATTTTTAGGCTTGTATCAAGGATAAATGGGTCGTCAAAGAAGGTTAATATCAGACTTAAATATAGGAACTTTACCAATGATATTGACACCATTGGAAATATGGATTTGAATTTTTTCAAGAACTTACTGGTTAAGCCGGCTATCAGGTCCAATGGGAGGGTGGAATTTGATGAGAGTGTTGACCATTTTTGGAAGTGTGTTCCTAGGCTAGTTGAGGAGAGGGATAATGAAAATTTTGAGGCACTGCCAATGGTGGAGAAAATCAAGGAAGTTGTGTTTAACATGAAAGTGGATAGTGCTCTAATTTTGGATGTCTTATTAGGTTCTTTCTATGTGGATGTTTGGGATATCATTGGGAATAATGTGAATAAATTAGTGTGGGATTTCTTTAAACAGGGGGATTCCGAGGGCTGGTTGTTCCTTGAGAGGGGGTTGATTTTGAAATTCAAGCATTCTAAGTCTACAAACTAGTTTCTTCATATCTGTCTATGAATTATTTTCTATAAAATCCTTTCTAACATCATTAAGAAAGGCTAAAATTATTTATTCCAAGGATTTTTACAGAGTAACAACATGGTTTCATTCTTGGAAGGGGAATTCAAGGTGAGGTGGGGATTACTAAAGAAATAGAGGAGGACATCAATAAAAATGTGATGGGATCCAATATCATTATTAAAGTGGACATGGGAAAGGCTTATGATAGACCTGAGTGGGGTTACATGCTCAAAATTTTGAGGTGATTGGGTTTCTGGGCTTGGGCTTGTGATTTGGTCTTTATGTAATTTTCCTCTTCATAGTTATCCATTTCTTTCATGGGAAATAATTTTGGTTTCTTCAAAATAGTTTGAGGTCTGATATAGGGTGATCCTCTTTCTCATAGTATTTTCATCATGGAACAAGATGTGCTCTCGAGGAACATGAAGCAGCAACTCAAGGAAGGGTCCATCATTCCATTCAAGAATAGAGTAGGTGAAAACATCATTTCCCACTTGATGTTTGTTGATGATATGTTATTTTTCATTAATAGTAGGAAGAGATATATTAATGGATGGAATAAATTGATGGGTTTCTATAGTAATCAAAGTGGAAAGTAGCTAAAATTTGTCAAGAGTAAAGTTTACATATCAAATAAGTGTGTTTCCCACCAGGTCATGGACATCCAAAGAATATTGAGTATGAATGAGAGGAAGCTTCTGCCACTATATTTGGGGGCCCCCATTTCCAACGGAAGAATCAAGAAAATCATGTTTGATGAGATGCTGGGGAGAATCACTGGTCACATTTGTAACTGAAAAAATATCTTTTTATCCTTCTGTGGTCGCATCACACTGATCAATAGTGTTTTATCCTATATGGTGATGCATGCGCTCTCCGTCCTCAAATCTACAAAAGGTACAATTGACCATATTGAAAAAATATTGACTAAGTTCATTTGAGATGATAATGGTACAGGAAAATGTCACTAGGCGAGTTGGAAAAGACTAGAAAAACTTGCGGAAGAAGGGGGAGCCGATCATCGTGATATTTATACTACCATGAAGGCTATGCAAGATATAATTGTATGGGAAATTGTCGAAGGGAAGTCACTTCGGGAAACTTTTATGAAGCACATGTATGGGGATAGTCAAAATTAGTGGTATTGTAGTAAAAAGTGGATGTCGAAGCTGGATAGACTTATGGATGATCTTTTGGGAACTTTGGAAGATAGTGTCTGCTGGGTGGTGGGGCTTGGTGAGATTAGTTATTGGAGGGATAACTAGAGTGAATCTCCTCTATTTTTTCTAGGATATCCTTTATTGAGTATTTCTTTCAAAGAAGCCTGAATCTATCTGGTGTTTTTTCAATCAACTCAAAATGACCAACACTGGGAGATTTTTTATAGTATATCAATTTTTGAAGATCCTGATAGACGTGTGTTGTGATTTTAGAAATTAGGGAGCTTCAATAGCAAGTATATTTGCAAATTCCTACATGCTAGCTTTGATTTTTTTGCCTGAGAATCTATCCTATAGTGAAAATGGATTCTATAAAAACATAATTTCCTCATTTGGAGTTTACGTAACAATGCATTACCGATAGATGAGAACAGTCGGGTCAAGGGGATTGTGTTGGCATCTCAAAATTGGTGTTACACTAGGCCAAAACCGGAATTGTGCTGGCATCACTTTTTTAGTAGTGACATTGCGATAAGGATATGGACCAGCATGGATCACGATATTAGAGTTGTTAGAGGTGGATATTCAATTGAGGATTTTTTATCCATCTGGTTTCATGGATAAAAAACTTGTGGCGAGGAGACCAACACCTAAAGCATGTTGTTTTTAGTGGGGTGTTGGGTCATTTGGGAGGCTTGTAATAAATCAATGGAAGATAATGTCTATTCAAGTGCCTATATTATTGTGCGGATAAGATCAATAGTGGTTGAGCTAGGGGTTATCCTATCTCAAGGGTATGTATCCTCCTCTATTAGGAAAATTATTCCAAGACTGGTCTTTATAGAGGAAAGCAGTACAAGAAACAATAGGGGGCTGTGGATTTGTTGGAACCCACCTGAATTTGGGTTGAAACTTAATATGGATGGTACCTGTGTAGTAGGTCACATGAGAGGAGGGGGAACAGTCAGGGATGGAAGAAGTTTAGTTGTTCTGGGGTTCAGTTTTTACTATGGGCCAGGTAATTCTCTTGGAGTGGAGGTTAGGGCGATGCTCAGTGGTTGGCAATTGTGCAATCTATATAACATCAGTCTGAAGGAAGTGGAAACAAATTATAAAGTTATGGTTGGGATGATGCATGGAAGGGAGAAGAATCATTGGGGGGTGGATTATTTGATTAGGAAAAGGAGGAATCTTCTAGATCAGGGTAGAGGTTTGGGAACAGATGGAGAGAAGACAATTTTTTTACTGATGCTTTAGCCAAAAAATCTGGTCCTGATGATGCCTTCAAATTATTTTTAAATTTTGGATCATTTCCAAAGGATTGTAATACAATTGTTATGGGTGATTCCCTAGGCCTCCACCATTTTAGGCCGCCTTGATGTGTGTTACCCCTCCTTGATTTAATAACAATTATAAATTTTAGTCTTTCATTCATGGACTTAACCCATGAATCATCCTTTTTTTCTTCTTCAAACAAGGTTAGTTTCAAAATTGATAGGAGAGAATAATGTGCTTCATTTCTCATTCTCATTGTCTGTGTGGGTACTATCCAATCCCTAATGATGTTGGATTGGTTAAATTATGATCTTATATTTTTCCTATGAGATTATAATGGAGTTTCTTTTACAATGGTTTCCTCTTTTAATTATACTTCTAAATCATCATCATTTAGAGAACCATGAATGTTAAGAAAGTATTACACAATTTTTTTATTTGAATATGTCCCTCTTCTATTTTATTCTTAATCTTCAATCATATCAACATATGATATGTTTGAGTTATTCATAGTTTTAACCTCAATTATATTGACATAATTTCCTTCCACAATATTTTTTAGATGACTATTTTATCATTTTTATCCTCAAATCTTCGTTGAGTATCCAAGGAATATTCTCTTATCTGCAGAATCACCATACTTTCCTTGATTTCCGTATTTATTTTGGATGAAACATTTACTTCCAAAAACATGAAAATACATTATTGAGGGATTTATTCCATGACATATCTCATATGGTGTCATTTCCTCTCCTATAAATAGTCATATTGTGGAGACTCTATGAGAAAAAAAACAATAAATGATCCAGAGAAGAGTAAAATGGAAAAAAAGAATGATAAAAAGATCACTTGACACAGTGATTTACATGGTTCAGGAAAATTTCCTACATTCACAGAGAGGTGGAATACCTCACTAATTTTATGATCATAATTAAAAATAGATTTTTAGAGTTTTAGATTCACACAGAAACCCTATCTTGAATGATATGATAAAGATGATGAAACTATGTCACCAACTACATAGTAATTCTACTATGATATAGTGACCAGTGGCTGTAAGTTTGTGGAGTTATAGCATCGATGTCTCTAAAGTCTTAGATGCTACAATAATAATGCCAAAATATACACTTCTATAGTGTCTTATTGGTGTCTCTTGGTCAGTTATGCTATGGTATGGTCAAAGTTTCTATAGCACCCAAATTTTAGGTCTAGGGCCTTCAGCCCTTGGACCCCTAAGTAGGGGTGCGCTACCCCATGTGACCCTTAGTGACCTCATCACAAAGGTCAAACCAAGAGAGTTTCAGTCCTAAACACTAACATCCAGACCAAATTTATCCAAATATATTGTTCTACACTATTTTAAAAGGAAAATCCTCAACACTGCTTCAGTCTTAATCATACTTGGCTTTAGAGCTCTAAAAATTGGTTTCAATCAATTTGAAAATGGTTCAGTGCTACCGCTTCAAGACATGCTCAACCTCACTTGATATTACCACTAGTTCAAGATTATAAATGATGGTCCATATCTAATATTCATGAAAATTTAGGTTCCCCAATATTAAGGGAATTCTTCTGGATCAAAGTGGGTTCCTTATCCATTTGACTTTTTCCTTTATCACAACACCCGACTCAGATTTATTCAAAATTCATGAAAATCGGAGTACAAAAAGATTGAATACACTTATACCTAAACCTCCTTTAAACACAACTCTAACTAATTCATGTAATTCACTGACACCTTTCATGAACGAAAAACTAATGTCTCAATCAATGCATTGGGGAATGAAAAGGTCCTCATCATCTTCATCAATCTAACCTGAAACAACACGAAAACCAGCTAACAAAATTTCTCTCTCTTTAATCCTGTGACTGGGTGGAATGAATTTATCTTCAATTCTATCCACCCATCAGTCACCATCTTCACCATAGTCAAGTGGTCCTCACTTGGATCAGACGACAAAAAAAGTTGAGTTTTGACTGGTCATCTTCATGGGTTGTAATTAATTATCACCATCTCATTAAAGATATATCCCCATTATCATATTTCATCAATCTCACATTCAATATATTTGGTAAAACTTTGAATATTACCAACAATGATCATAGTTGATCTTGGGGCTCTGAGCAAATAACTAACATCGGTTTCAACTATAATTGGTCTCATTGACTTCACATGAGATTGGGTGATCCTCCCTTGATTTAACATAGTTTGAGTATGATGATACATAGATCTTAGACCACCTTCAATGATAATCATATTTGAGCCTCTATAAATACCTCTTCAAACCCTGGTGATATCCCTCTAAATTCACCCCATTTACAACCTTGATCATGGTTGAAAAATTTTACTTGGGGCAGATGTCTTACGATGGCTCCTAAAAATGGTTGCATGGAATATTTTTTGAAAATTTATGTTGAAATATCTCTTTCCACTTGTGGGTGACCACAAGGGATGACCCACCTCTGAAGAAGAATCTCTACAGAGGTTTGATGTTGTTTGGAGAAAACTTACAATGGGATTTTGAAATCCTCTCTCTGATGATATTTATTTTTAGGTTCCCTAGTGTGGGAAAAATATGGGATTTATAATTTGTTTTTATTCCCATTTGAATATTAATATACCCACTACCTTCCCATTTGATGTATTTCACCCATAATAATCCACATAAAATCGTTTTCCCTTGTTTTTTATTGTGTGTAAGCGATCGAGTGATTCAGAGTGCTTCCACACAACAAACTGGTATCAGAGAATTTGAGGTCAATTACCTGGGAATAAACTACACATGATGTCCATGCTTTTTCACTTCTATCTACAACACATTCCCTTACTGCTGGTGTTTGTATAGCCAGATCTACCCCAGACTCTCTCCTCCTTGTGCAACCCTTTTCCATAACTATTCTCATATCAATCCTATATGTTTTGATCTCCCCCCACCTATCCTCTGGTTTTTTTAGTGAATTTCAACCATATTTGTGATAAGGGGAGGTTCTGTATGTAGAATAATAAATAAGGGAATTTGTTTGTTTTTTAGTTGCATGTGGAATAATAAAGAAAAATAAAAAATACTTAGGGTCCACATGAAATGGGGTGGGAGCGCACTGCGCCCCACTTTTAAAAAAGTGGAATATTATTTAGAAAAAAATGAGTTTCAATTTTTCATATTTGAAAAATTGAAGAAAAACCATTTGTGGTCGGTTTGAATTGTTTAAATAGTTAATTTTAGCATTTTTGACTATTCGGGATTCATTGGAGCAGTTTGTTTTTCAAAATTATGAATTATTTTTCATGAAGAGTCTCGAAAGAGGATCAAAGTCAAGAAGAATGTCTACCTAACTACATCAATAAAAAGATCAGTGTGCCTAATTTCATAAAAAGGCATACTAGAAGAAGGGTTTTCCCAAAATTAGAAATCCAAAAATGAATATTGTACCAAAAAATATTGATGTTGAAGATTTGAATTTTCTCATTTCCTCAACATCAAACCACTTTGAAGGTTGGATTCTTGATTCTAGTTGTTCATTCCATATGTGTAGGAATCGAGATTGTTTTTCAAACCTTAAGGAGTTAGATGAAGGTGTGGTTCTTATGGGAAATAACCACCCTTTACACATGAGAGGTATTGGAACAATATGGTCGAGGATGTAAGATGGAACAACTAGACATCTTATGGATGTAATATATGTACCAAAATTCAAAAATAACCTCATATCACTTAGAGTCTTGGATAGTCTTGGTTACCTGATAACCATTGAAGATGTAGTTATGAAAGTTATCCATGGTGCATTACTTTCAATGAAAGGTACTCAAAAATGTAATTTCTATTATTTTAATGCTAATACATTTATAGGTGGAGTGGAGATATCAAAAGAGAGTGATCCAGACACTTCCAAATTGTGACACATGAGACTCAGACATACCAGAGAAATTTTCTTATAGAGTTTAGTAAAGAAGAGAGTTTTTAAAGGTGTTGAGATGGTAAAATTTGAATTTTACAAGCATTTTGTAATGGGTGAGAATAATAGAGTCATTTTTGGCACTAAAACCCATTTCACCAAGGGTAAACTTGACTACATCCATACTGATGTCTAGGGACCATTGAAAATGATTCATTGGGAGGTAATCAATATTTTGTCACATTTATTAATGATTAATAATGATATATTTGGGAGTATTTCATGAAACATAAAGATAATGTGTTGAATTTATTCTTTAATTGAAAAAATATGATAGAAATTTAGATGGGAAGGAAAATCAAGAGAAGAATAAAATTAAAGAATACTCACCAGATCCGTTCAAGAAAGTTTGTCAGGATGAAGGTACTATGACACACTCTACAGTTCTTGGAAAACCGCAGCAGAATGGTGTAGTGGAATGGATGAACTACACACTTTTTGAAAAGGTATGGTATATGTTATCTCAGTTTATTTTTAACCAATCAATTTGGTCAGAATCATTGATGTATGCAACACGCATCATGAACTGATTACCTACTTCCATTATTGATGGTAAAGTTCTAAAAGATGTTTGGTCTGGTGAGAATATTTTTTTATTATAAGAGACTTCATATCTTTGGTTATGCTTTCTATTTTCATGTGATAGACTTGAAGTTGGATTCAAGAGTGAAGAAAGTTGTATTTTTTAGATTTAGTGATGTTGTTAAGGCTTTCTGACTATGGGATCCAGAAGCAAAGATGATTGTTTGGATTCATGTCATCACCTTTGAAGAGTTGGTGATGGTGAAGTAAAATTAACATGTAAAATAGATAGATGACTCAGCTGAAATTGAACTGAATAAAAGTCCACCATCAACTGATCAGGAGCCATAGGAGGTAGAGTGTTATGAGCATATGGATATTCTAACTAAAGAAGAAGTACCATTGTAGTAGGATATTCATCATCATAATAGTATTACCACTGGTAGAACATAAAAGACCATAAAAAGACCTTAAAATTGTGATGATATGGTTAGATATGATCTTTATGTAATTAAATATGATGTTCTAGAAAGCTATCGAGATGCTTTGGATTAAAAATAAATGAACCAGTGGAAGTCTACTCTGAAAGAAGAAATTAATTCACTACATCATAATCATACATTGGATCTTGTCCCTCCTCCAAAGGATAAGAAAGTAGTAGGGTAAAAATGGGTGTTTTTGAATAAGTGAGATGAAACTATAATGAATGGTATTGGGTACAAGTATAGACTTGTTTCTAAGGGGTATGGATAGAAGGAAGGGACATATTACAATGAGGTATTTTCTCTCATTATTAAGAATGCATTTGTCTAAATTTTGTGTCTTTGGTTGAACAATTTGATATGAAGTTAGCTGAAATTGACATCAAGAAAAAATTTCTTCATGGATTATTATATTAAGACACACACACACACACATATATATTTAACAAAAACTAATGGGTTTTTTTGTACAAGGATGTGAAAATTGGGATTGTGGATTTGAAAATTCATTGTATGGCATGAATTAGTCACCAAGATAGTGGTATAAAAGGTTTATGTTGGGATAAAATTCCTCAAGGAATCCTGTCGGTGTTTTTTGGTATGATTTTTTTGTTGAAAAAACTAGATGATTGTGAATAAATATGTTTTTTGTTTTTCAAAGAAGGTTTTTTAAGGTGACACCGTTTTGGGCCTCAAAATCGGGAGTTTGGTTTTTGGCGAAAAGATGTTTTTCCATAGAACACAATTTGAGGACCACAAATCATAGTTCATGGACCACAAAGGAGGTGTGCATAATGGAAATGTAAAATCAACAATGGAGGGATTTCCTCATAGTAGTGCTATGCAGAAAGCGAAGTGCGCTATGTAGACAACAGAGGGAAAATGATTTGTGAGAGGATCACAGTTTGTGGGAGGCTTGAAGTATGCATAAGTCTTGTAAATTGAAGAAAGGGGGTAGTGATTTGAGGATCCACAAAGGTTTTTCATCCATTTAAGATTTTTTCTTTTACGAAAGAAGAAAGGCGCTATGCAGATCATATAACCCATTCCATGATGAAAGCTATAACACTTTAAAGTTTTAGCTAAATCAGATTAGTGGATTTTTCAGATCTATTTTCATATATAAGGACTGATAATAATATCATTAGAGAGAGTGATTTTCATTAGAAAAAATATTCACTCTGGGAATAATTCTATGAATTTCTAAAGAATTTACAAGAGGCATTCCGTGAAAGAGAGAGTTCACAGGGAGGCAATTCCACGAAGGGTGTCCATGAAGACAGTTCACGAAAGGGTTTTGTAGAGTAATATAGCCCACAAAGAAAGAAGGGTATGTGGAGGAGAGGTTTTAAACGGGACATCATCCATCCATGGAGGAGAGGTGGTCCATGGAAGAATAATATGTCTATGAAGCAGGGTTGGTCCGTTGAAAGAGAGGTGGTCCATGAAGCACTTGCTTCATGTGGTGTAGGAATGTTCTTGGAGGACTTGAGGAAGTTCTTAATGGGACTAAAATAGTTTGTAAAAGTAATTTCCAAAAACTAATAGTATACAGAAAAGTGGATTTCTTTTACAGGTAAAAACAAGACTTCAGTAGAGCATCTAACTGCAGTTGAGTATGCATTCATTCATGAAAATGAAGAGACCTACATGTCTATAAACTATGAGTTAATCATTTCCAAGAGTAGTGAGAAAAGTAAGAGGAAGATGATGTTCATTTCCACCAGTAGTGATCCAAAGAAATAGATATAGGGAGTGACCCTTGGGAAAGCATTGATTTAACCCTAAACCTTGTAAAGGCAGTGAGCCTGAGCATAGAATTTATCTATCCCAAACCATGTAATTTGGCGTTAAGCCTTAGTGGATTTGGTAAATTAGTAAATTTTTGTCGTATTCTCCTTGAATATAGCCCAGTGAGGGTGAACCAAGTAAAATTATTGTGTCTCCTGCATGATTTCAATTTTTTCATACATTACTATGGTAAATAGAGAGAAGAGTTTTTTGTTTAACAATGAAATAAGATCTTAAGGGGCATTTGTTTTAATCTATCATACTGTGATTCACCCCCCTCTTAGGGTATTTGACCTAGTGGGCCTAATAGTTTGACACTTCTATACTGAATCAGAAATATGTTTGAAGTTAGTTTGATCATTGTGCTTACTTCAAGAAACATCATGATGGTACATTTATCTAACTTCTTTTATATGTTGATGATATGTTTATTGCATGTAAAATATATGTGGATATTGATAGGTTAAAATATTTGATCATCTCAGAGTTTGAGATGAAGGATCTTGGAGAGGCCAAGAAAAATCTTGGGATGGAGATATGACAAGACAGAGCTAAGGGTGTTGTTTCCCTTAACCATCTGGTGTATTTGAAGAAATTGATTCAAAAGTTTTGAATTGATGATAAAGTAAAATTGTTCAAAACCCCATTAGAACCACATTTCAAACGTAATGCATCATTGTCTATGAATAAATATTAAGAGAGGAATCATATTGATCATGCCCCATATGCAGGCGTAGTTGGAGATTTGATGTATTCAATTATGTGTACGAGACCTGGTATTTCACACACAATGAGTATGGTAAGTCAATATATGCATGACCCTAGTAAAGTTCATTGGTAATAAGTAAGATGGATTCTATGATATATAAAAGAAACTGTAGATGTTGGTTTGAAGTTTACAAGAGATACAGATGCTGGGAGATTTCTTGTCGAATATAACAATTCTGATAATATAGGGGGCCTAGACAAGTGACAATCCACAATTGGTTATGTTTTCACTATGGTGGGAGGATTAGTAATCTTGATATCTACTCTATATTCAATAGTGGATTTGTCTACTATAAAGGAAGAGTATATAGTAATGAAAGAAGCTTTCAAAGAGGCTATTTAGTTACATGGGCTAACCAGAGACATAGAGATCATCTGAGAGAACATTGGTGTATTTATAATAGCCATAGTGATGTTTTTATTTTAAAGAATCAATTCCAACACAATTAAACCAAAAATCTTGATGTTTGGTTCCATTTCATCCACAAGATTATCAATGAGAAAAATATCTCACCCCAGAAGGTCATGACATCATAAAAACCAGATGCCATGTTGATGAAAGTGTTTATAGGGATCAAGTTAAAACACTGTTTGGACTTGGTCAATATATCTCATACTTGAGATTCATATGGGAATTGTAAGGTAGTAGTTAAAGGAATATTTTTTTGAGCAGAAACATGGTGATATTTTTTTCCAAGGTGGAGATTATTGAAAATTGAAATTGAAATATCATCCTCCACTGACCTTCAAAGGATGTTGGGTGACCACCAAGGATGACCAGATGATGATGAATAATAACTATATAGGTCTAGTTCCACCAATAGAAAACTTTAAGTGGAATTTATAAATCCTCTCTCCTTTGGTGCTCTTTATTTTTGGGTGCCCCTATGTGGGAAAATATATGGTATTTTTAATTTGCATGTTTTCTCTTTTGAATATTAATATACCTGCTACATTACCTATGGATGTAGGTCACTCTGATCAAACCACCTAAAATCATTATGTCCCTGTTTATGATTGTGTGCATGATATTGAGCGATTCAAAGAACTTTATCACAATAATATTTATAGTGTCTCATAGAAAGGTCATGTGATGATACCTGAAGTGAAGGAATATTTTTTATGTCTTATGGAAATTTTATGATATTCATACAATCCTCTTTCAAAAGACTATGAAATTTATAGTTTTTCGTTTTTTCCCATTTTATACTACTCAAACTATCACTATCAAAATGGCCCAAAGGTCTTCATTATTTATTTATTTTTTATAATCCACATTTTAAGGGTTGAAGGGGAACCCTTGTATGGCCGGTAGGCTTAGCAACACATTACATAACCTGAGATCAAATCCAGGTAGAGGCATATTTATGGGTACTATAGTAGTACTATAGCATGTAATATAGTAGATACTGTAGAAAATATTGTTTGGTACTATAGCAGCCGAAACTATTCACTTGTTTGGTCCTTGGGTCCTTCAAGGCCTTCGGGCCACCCAAGGCGTTCAGGATAGTAAGGATTTTGGGCCACCTCAAGGCCTTCGTGCCACTTCAAGGCTTTCGGGTCACCTAAAGGCCTTAGGGACACATAAAATGCAGATGGAACTAGGAATATTTCAAAGGAACAAGGCTTCAGATAAGGATTCAGAGCAAGAACATTCACCAAATTGGAGCTTACTGGAATTGGAAGAAAGAGAGGGTATGACATTTCCATCAACTCAAATTCTCACTACATCTACATAAAAAAGAACAAAAACATTTGTGATTTTATGAAGTAAAATAACATGAATTCAACCTTTAATAAATTGAACATAAAATTCATCAATTAATTTTCAAATTCTTCCAAAAGGATTAGAAATTATTTTAGTAAAATATTGATGAGATAAAAATCATGGAACAAGAAAAAATTAATTCAAACACCCAAAAAAACTTCAAAAATTAATATTTCAATTTAACTCATCAAAAAAATAAATTAAATTAATCCTAAAATTATAAGAACATAAAAATAAGGATCATTTTAATAATTAATTACAAAACACATACAATTATATCAAAATATCCAATATATTATAATTTCAAAAATGACTTAGAATAACGGAATCTTCACTAGAGGTGAAAAGTTCTCACCTAAGTCAACTCATTTATTCCGAAGTAATCCCTTGATTACTAACCAAGATTTTTGATTGAACTCTTTTTTACTACCATGATTATTTATCTTGAACACCCATTTGTTCATTAGTTCCTTCTAACCTTTGGGTATTTCCACCAAATTGTATCTCTGGTTCTTAATCAAAGACTCTATCCAACACCATTACATGAATCCAATTGAGTTTTTTAGGATGATTCACTACTTTCTAGTATCCTTATGGATCCCCCTCATCATTCAGTAATAGGTAGTCTAAATTTGAATATTTTATTGATAAAATCCTTCCTCATGGATATCTTCGAACCTGTGAAATGTTATTTTTGGTATTTGCAACATCACATAACTACTATGGTGGTTATTCCACTTTTTATGGAGAGGATTGAGTCTCCCCTATGAAATATCCTCCTCCACTCCCTCCTAGTCTACTACGGATAAGTATTCTTCCACCTCTTCTTCTTTATTGATAGGTGGTGCTGGTACAGTTGCTGGATCATGAATTGATTCAGTGACACTTTTCCTTCAATACATTCTAGGATTTTGAATTTCCTTGATCTATTGGTTATCATGGAACATGATATCTATGATTTTGATCACCTTATTCTCCTTTAGTACTCAAATATTATTTCTGAACTCCTCATATTCATATATGATGAATATGTATAGAGTATATCTCTTAATCAAATTCTACCTAAGATCCTTGGATACATGTGAAAATTTAAAACACCTAAATACTCATAAATGAGAGTAATAGGTATTCTTACATAACCATCTCCTCTATGGAATCTCAAAATATAGTGGGACCGATGGTGATCTATTAATGAGGTAGCATACAACCTGGGAAACATCTCCTTGGAATGGATTAGGAATATTAGTCAAACTAATCATGCTTCTGACCTTCTCCATGATGTTTATGTTCATTTTTTTCACTAATTTTTTGTGTTGTGGTGTGTGTAAGACTGTTCTCTCTTGTTTAGTTCCCTAACTTTTTCAATAGGCATCAAATGTTCAAGTTGTATAATCTCCTCCATTATCTGAATAAAGATTGTTCGTATTCCTTCTAGTTCCACGCTCCACCAAGGCATGGAACATTTTTAAGTAGTCCAGTACTTGGTCCTTTATCCTCATGAAGAACACACACACCCTTCAATATGCATCATCAATAAAGGATAAAAAATAGTTTTTACAAACTAGTAAATCAAACTCCATGGGTCCTCATACATCATAGGGCACTAGATACAAAAACTCTGATCTCCTTGATGAAGAAATATTTAATGATACTCTATAATTCTTCCCATGCAAGACGTATTTAGAAGGATAAAGTGATGCATCCTTGTCAATACTAATTTATTTCTTCTTCATCAAGGTATATAACCTTATTTCAATCATGTGGTCAAGTCTCTTATTCCTCATATTAGATGACTTCTCTCCTTACATTGTGTTGAGGATGTCTTTACATATCTTCACATGTGTTTTTTACAATGTACTACATATCTATCCTCAAGTGATGATAGTGGATCCTTTCATCATCTTCCATGCTCTATTACCAATGATTTTTTCATAGCCTTATTAGTTAGAGGATATTACTAATAACTCCAAAGTATTGGAATATGTTGGACATCCTTAAAGGTTATTCGGTATCTAATGTTCATCTTGACTTGGATATCACTAATGCCAATAATCTCCACCAAACTGGTATTCCAAATTTTCACTGCCCCAAAGTTACTAGCTTGATAATTCAAGAAATAATCAAAATGTGGAGTGATGTGGTATGATGATATAGTATTGAACACCCATTTTTTGTCTTGATATGATGTGTGAAAGAATTTATATTCTTCATCTTTGGAGTAAATCACATCTTATTCGAAAAATCTTACATGTACATCTCCATTTCTTCATTCTTGATTTCTACTTTAGCCCTTTTATTGTAGAAACATTAAACGGTTCTTATTCATGTGTCCCTTCATGACATAATGGTAGCACTTGTATGTTAGTCTCATACCATATATGGACCTTACTCAACTCTTGTTCCATACTTTAATTACCACCCCTTGACCTCCTCCATGTTATATCCCTCACTTCTCCAGGATGAGAGCTTGTGTCTGTTTATAACTCGCACCCTTCCTTTGGCCCTCATCATTGAACATCGAAGCCTTTACCATTTCCATGGTAATTTTTACTCCAATCACTGGTTTCTTGGGTGAGACCACAAGCGTATCAAAGCTATCAGTAATTGTGTATAGTAGTTGGTTTTCCTAATATTTTTCAGTTAGAGTCTTACCTATAATTGATAATTGATTCACGGGGATTTTGAACTCGGTAGTGTGTTTGGATATAGAGATTCCACTCTATAGTCGACGATTCATCAGCCAATTCAATAATAGGATCTTGTTCAGAGAAATCTTTGACTATTATGTATTTTCTAACTTCATCCAAAGTTCATACAAGACAGTATCTTTTGCAATATAGTGTTAGATATTATGATTGATCCATTGGTAGTTTTGACCAATCATCTTGTTGTTTAGATTCTTACACTCTACTTACTTGGTGGAATTGGGTCTGAATCCCTTATTCTTAGATGGGTCAAAAATATCCTTAGTATTAAGGATATATTCTATTTGAGACTTCCAAATGGAGTAGTTTGAAGAATTCAACATGATCATCCCTCCCATGGATGGTCCCTCGATTGAATTTCAATTATATAAAAATGGTGTAGAATTTGAAAAAATAGAGTGCATCTTTATGTCCAGAATGGTCAAAATGGTGTAATAGACTCCTGGATCATCCAAAATCAGACACCGATTGATCAAGATACGACCAAATCGGTGTCAACAGCTAAGATCAACCAATGACGTGGTGATGATGTAGTGCTGATGCGACGCACTGAAACAGCTGCTAGAATCTTGTCTAAAATGTTTCCAGCATTGGAATAGTATTGTCTTATTAACAATGGGGTATTGTAACACCCTAAATTTGACCAAACATTGACCAATCCTAGGGAGCTCATTTTGGATCTGTTTTTTATGCCATCTATGCCGTTGGAATCACCTCGACATGAACCTTCAAAATCTTCATTAAAAAACAATTCTGGACCACTTTAATTTTCTACTCACTAGAAAATATCTACTTATCCTCATCATTTCACCATAACCATGATCTAATACCACTTTTTGTGATTCGCTAATTATAAAGATAGAATAATCAGGGAAGAAAATGTGAAGAAAACGATATTTACTTTAACTTGAAAAGGCTTACAAAAATTTCCTCTCTACACCTATCTCTCTACAAATAAATCTCCCAAGGATATCTCACCAGATATAATAGATCTCATAGCTTGGATCTGAATAAGCTCTCTTAGGTCAGATTTTTTATGGTAGAATGCTCCCATGGACCTCCTTAAATAGGCATGGTGGGAGGTGTCAAGTTTGACACAACTTCCCCCCCACCAACCCCCACCAATCCCCACCTACCATGGTGGGTGGAGTTGGTGAACTAGCCACCAAACAAGGTAGTTATAAAACAACATCATAATGAATGTGTACTTCAGTCGGTGTATCTCAAACCACCTCTTCAGCTTCATATTCAACTTCAACTCATCCAATTTTACACTCGATCGTCTTGCGAGAGCTCATTTACCCTGGTTTGCGGATGAAAATATGTAAAACTAGACTATTGGAAATATAAAAAAACTTACCCAAAAATTAAAAGACTTATGATAATTGTAAAATACTTACTGTATTAAAAGACTGCCAATTTTTTATGGAATTCCCCAAACTTCAGAAACAATTTTATTCCACAAAATGTTTTTAAAATGAAAACCATGAAACATTTAACATTTAAAAGACAACATCTAAAAAATAATTTAAAAATACCCAAATTATATTTAAAAAAATATTCTATAAAAAAACATAAAATTTATTTCCAAAATATATGTAAATTAAAGAATCCAACAATGTAATCAATTAATCATAAAAACATGTATTTTTATCAATATAATCAAAGAGTAATATTTTCAACACAAATTAACCAAAATTTAGTAATTATCCATTAAAAGAACATTTTAGCATTGAAACTCGAATAATTTCTCAAAAAGATGTTAAAAAATGTATCCAAAATTGGTCAAATAAAATTTTCACACACTTAAGATGTTGTTTGTGCTCAAGAAATCCATTAGTAAAATTTGGTGGAAGAAAAGAGTATAAATAATGAAACAATTAAATTCCATAGAGAATTAAACTTAATTTTTTTTCCTCCCATGGAATCTCGCAAGCTCAAAAAGTGAGTGTCTGCTTAAAATTAATTGGTTTTAGTGCAAAATTGGTATCTCATTTTATAAAAATTATTGAAATTGAAAATTTTGATAAGAGTTAAACACACTTCAATTTTCATCCAACTAGAACTTCCAAACTTCTATTTAATTCTAGGTGGATAGACACACATAATTTAATAGAAAATAAATAGACATAACCAAATGGATGATGGAAAATAATAATTAAAAAGAATGAATAATTAACTCATCCATCAGTAAAAGAATAAATAATGGAAATTTTAACCTATATTAATATTTTCATTTCATATACCATTTATATTCATATATAATGAGTTTAATTGGAATCAAATAATTCAAATCCAATGATACTTTATGACATATCCCTAAAATTTTACCAAAATCATCTTTTTCAAGAGGAAAATACAATGATGTACCTAATTAAATACATGGAGTAAAATAAATTTACCCACTCAAGATGAAAAAAAATCTTTAATCCTTAAACAAATCACCCATTGAAAGTGCTAATGCAATCCTTGAAAATAGGATAAAATTAAAACAAAATAAGGGGGGTTTTATGTGTATTAAATAAAATGAAGTCTAACACAATTAGAGACCCCAAACCCACACTTAAAACTCAAAATTATCCCCAATGTTGAGTTTTAAGTGAGTGAGAGAGGTATTTAACTAGTCCACACTGCTTTCTATTGAATACACATCAAAAACCCACTTTAAAATATTCAATGGGTTATTATTTTGAAAAAAGGCCATAAATTAACTTGTATTCACCTTTAAAGGCTCATTTAGATACAATTCATCATCAAAATATCATCAAAAAGATGTGGTGAGCATGTATCAATTTAATCCCACATAAAATTCTCCCACACTTGATACTGCTTATCCCTAAGCAATCAATTAGTCCAAATTAGTGGAAGAAGATAAATCAAAATATTGAAAAAATGGAGTTCCATAAAGAATTGATTTTCAAATGTATTTTTTACCATGTTCTTTTTCATGTATAAAATATTTATCACACTTCTCAAAAAAAATTCCTTCATAAAAATTTGGTTTTAGTTTTACAAAAAATGATTTAGATTAATTTTTTAGAAATTATTTTAACGAATATCAATTTTTATTTAACTAAAAATCCAAAATTCTCTTTTTATCCAAGTTTAAAAACTCACATAATTAGCACAGAATAAATAGACATAATAAATTTAAGGGTGAAATTAATAATTAACAAGAATTAATAGTTAAATCAACCACTGTTTTTAGCTTAAGGAAATAAAAAGTTCACAGAGATTTGGAGTTTATTTCATATCCCATTTAAATGAATGGATTATTAGTTTAAAATCTACTCAAAAAGTTCAAAATAAATGAATATTGTAAATCAAACTCCTAAAGTTTTATGAAAAATAAAAAAATTAGGTTCGAACTAATTTTGGGGAAAAAAATTCATGTGACCTCAAATTGATACATGTTTGCCACATTGCTCTGATGAAATAATAGTGTTTTTTATAATAAAATGTGCTTAAAATTTTACTATTTTTCATATTGGTCATTTTAGATAAAAAAATGTCTTTCCTTCAATATTCAATGAAAATAAGGATTCTTGGTGTCTAAATGAAATTTTTTTCTTTACCTTAATTCTCATTTATTTTAAGAAAAACTTTCCTAGTTGTTGTTGGTGGAATTTTATTGGAATATTATTTTATAAACTCTTTGATATTTTGAGGCTATGGAATTAATATTTTTATTGTTATATGCTTATATTAATAATATTATTTGTTGGATAATTTCTATTTTTAATTGTTTTTGTTTTTTTATGGTTTAATTGCATTGAAGATCAATTTATATTATATTTCTAATCGATATTTTTCATTAAGTTTTCATTTATATGTGTTGGAGAGACCTATATAAAGGTCTTGTGAAACATGAAAAAGGGTAGTGTTATGCTTGAAAGGTGCCAGACAACCAACCATGGAAGGAAATACCAAATGTGTCTTTAATCAAACACAAGTTTATAGAATGTTCACAAGACAAATATAAGACTGCCCATAAGTCAAATTCACCACAAGAAAGTATAACTGACCTACCATGCCAACCCATCATTCCAGTCGACCAGAAGTTGAAGAAATAAAGTCGTGCATATGAAAACCGAGTTGGATTGAAGCTTGATCATAAATATTGATGATGAACCAAAAATTTATGACTAGAATATTTGAATCATGATTAAATCAATGATAAAGATGAATTGTTTCATTGATAAGTGAAGAAGACAAAGATCCAAGAAGAGATCTCGACTCCATTTTCTATTGTTAATAATCTAAGTCTGGAAGAAACTGAGTCAAAGTCTTGTTGAAGAGAACATTGATATTTACCATGGGAGAAGAAACTAGAGTGTTGAATATATGAGAAATAACTGAAGAACTAATTGGGAGCTCAAATCAGTGAAAAAAGGAACTCCGATGAGACGAAGAGCCAATTTCAATCTTGGATGAAGTTCTACTTGAAATTGTTAATAGTTTGCAAGATTAATGAACACAAAACAAGGCCAAAACTCAAACACTTTCAATCTATTAATTCCTTTTGTAAGTATATTTTTTGAAGAAGATGGGTATTGAAGAAATTATAGGAGTCATAGTAATAGAATAGGTTTATAGATATAGAAAAATTGGAATCAAAAGAATAAGAATAAGAACACAGACATAATGATTTACATGGTTTGGGAATAATCCCAACTTCCACTAAGAGGTAGAAATATCACTATAATTCAGGAGAAAAAAAATACTGGGATATCTCAAAGCTTCACACGTAGAAACCCTATCCTTAAATGGGATAATAAAGAAGATGAAGTACAATTCCACAAACTGCACCGAAAGTCTGCATTGCTACATTGAATGATGTTTTGATGTCTGCATCGCTATAGTGATGTGGCCACCCAAGTTGCGGTTGGACATCCATACAGCTATATTAATATTGTCTCTAAAGTATGTACTACTATAGTTCTATTGTCTTCAAAGTCCACATTGCTATAGTGCCTCTATCTCTAAATTTTGTGGAGTTGCGACCTAGTGTATAGTATGGACCATAAGCATTCAATCCAACAACATCTAAGAGAATCAGGCTACACCAATCCAAAAATATATCACTTGGAGCTTGATCCTCTATGATGAAGTTATTTTATTCCATCAATTTAGAAATTTTACTTAATCTGATATCCTCATCTTCTTTACTCATCAATGTGTTCTTTTTATTCACATCATCAATTTCAAGTTGACGGTTCATGAAATACCAGTTGTTTTACCTTTTATGCTCTGATAGTGTTCTCCCATATTCATCCTCTCATACTATATTCATCGGTGGATACCAATAGAGGCACAAGAGTGCCTCAAATTCTGTAATAGCATCGACTTCATCAACATGTCTTCTAGATTATTGGTTCCACCAATCTTCTACAATGTCAGCAACCCATATTGTATCAAAACTATGATCAAATGATACTTAAACTAAATGTGATTCATTCGAGCATAAAACACTGGGTTCTTTGCAAGATGTATATAACTTTGACTATCACAGTGAAATACATTCTCATATCTCTTTATTTCCTACTCATCCAAAAATTTCTTCATCCAAACAATCTCATTCTTATCTTATGTTACATCAATTTATTCTACCTATGTGGTTGATAAATCCACCACCTTCTGCAATTGTGATAACCAAATTATTATAGTTCCTCTACAAGTAAATACATAACCTATGGTAATCCTCCTACTATCAATGTCACCTCCAAGGTCAAAATCCACATACCTATGTAATGAATTTCCTTTCCCAAAGCATAGAGATACCTCCTTACTTACCTTCAGAAACCTCAGTATCTACTTCAAAGCTTCCCAATGTTGCTTTCTAGGGTCAGCCATGTGCCTTATCACAAATCCCACTATATGAATAATGTCAGGTCAAGTATAGACTATGACATACATCATGATTCCAATAACTGATAAATATGGAACCTTTTCTAGGTACTCAACCTCTTCTTCCATCTTTGGTAATTTCTCCTTTGATAATTTTAAATGGCCTTCCAGGGGAATAAAAATCAGTTTTTCTTCTATCATTAAAAATATTCTAAATAAAATTCTAACATAGTCAGTCTATGAAAACATCAAGGTTCCTTCTATGTGATATCTGTTGATCTTTATTCCCAAAATCTTGCTAGATTCTCTAAGATATTTCATCTGAAACTCATCAGCCAGCTGTATTTTTATCTCATCAATCCTCTACATACATGATCCTGCAATGAGTATGTTATCCACATATAAAATTAATATAATATATTCATTTCCAAAATACATTATGTAGAAACATTGATCCATGCCCTATCGTTTGTATGAATTTTTAGTCATGAATGCATCAAAGTTTTTATTCCACTACTTTGGTTCCTGTTTTAACCCATACAAGATCTTATAGAGTTTTTACACCAAGTCTTCCTTCCCATACTAAACATGTGCCTCCAGATGTTGTACATAGATTTCATCCAATTGATCTCCATAGAGGAAATTAGTCTTGACACCAAGCTAATCCATCCAATGTCCCGGAGGCCTTCAATTTTTTTATTATAATAAAGCCCCATTTTAAGGGAAGAAGGTGGAACCCAAACAGACTTCATGAAATTAAAACAAATCACGACTCGAAGGTCTAAGAGAGTAAAACCAAATAGAAAACATGGAGATACCCCTCCCTAGAATTTGATTGGATGAAGATCTCCACCATTGCAAGGTTGTTTGGCAAGTAAGTGTCCTATGTCAACGCACAGGCCCAATATGATGACTGACACCATACCCTCTCAAACAACCAAATCTGTAAAGCCTGCAAAGATGAACCTCCAGCTCTAGATCCTACTTTGGGGCAGTTCCATGTGGTCTGGACTGAATGCACTATCTCCCTCCCTCCACTGCCTTTCATTCCAAAAACCAGATCCACCTTCAGAATCAAACCATACAAACAAACATCATCCACCATACTGTAGAACCTTCACACCAGGCAGCCTATTTCCTCCTCCAACATGAAGCCATCAGTCAGAGCAACACAAAAGCCAGACAATGCCAACCAAATTTTCCAGCATATCAGATTCACCTAAACATATTGAACACCATCCAAATAGAACAACAACTCAATTTAAATCCACCACTCCATGGAACGAGAGCTGGGGACGCCTTCTGGGACACCATGTCCGAATAAATGCACTTCCCAGAGCTTGCTAGCAACCAATGCATCTGACTGACTAGGAGAGCAGTGAAAGGAGCATGCAACCAGAGAAACAAAGATTCAAACATGGCTTCAACGGAGAGGTAACCACCAGAACCTATCCAAAAAAACCTCAGAAACACCATACCACCAACACCTGTAGTGGATCATCCTCACATCCCAAATCCCCAAGAAAACCACCACTCATATCCTCCTCGGAGAGAGTGGAGGAGTCTTGGAGTAAGAGAAATGGAACAAAATTCCAGAAGATGCGAGTGAAGTCAAGTTTGAATCACAAAAATTTCCACCTTCAAAGCCAAACCATTCAAACCAACAATAACAACAGCCCAAAACATTGAAACCACCATTGTAGAACCCATGCTGAAAGCTGAAACAAACAAGACACAAGAGGCCAAAAGAACCCGTAGTGAATCAGGGATTCTCCGGAAACTACCCCTCCACAATAGAAACAACTGCACACCTCAAACAAAATAGATCAGAAGAAACCAAACCTCCCCCCTCTGATTCACGCATAGCTAGCGCCGAGTCACACTGGAACTCACCCGAAGTCGGAGGCCAGCCGAAACCAGATCTCGAGACCAGAATCCATCTCCAAACACAACGACGTGCGCTGAAACCAGGCCAGCCACCATGCTGAAGCCAAGATAAGATCCAGTCACCGGAAGCCAACGAAAAGATCCAGACTTCTAGAGCCTTCCGAGTCGAGATCCAGACCACGCCGTGGACCAGAAGCAACACATCGACGCCGAGACGGGTTCCAGATCTCCAACACTAGGACGAATAAATGGACTGGAGGAGGGAAGAAGAAAACATGAGATAGAAACCCTAGGCGCTCAGGTGGGAAGGGGGGAGACACCTCTCAGAGGCCGACAAAAAATCCCAAGTATCAGGATACTCAAGATGCAAGTATATTGATGCCAAAATGCTGAGAATAATCCATATGGTGGTGAGCTTCACTACAGGTGAGAAAAATTCAGTGAAATATAATCATTCCCTCTATTGAAATCCTTTCACCACCAGGCCTTCTTTATACCTCCTCTTTACATCATGTTCTTCCTTTACCTAGTTTACCCACTTATTTTTCAATGCTTTCTTTCCTCTTGGCATAGGTGTCAACTTTCAAGTGTTGTTATCATGAAATGATGAAATCTCCTCCTTCATAGAAAGATCTTACTTTATAAACTCCTTAAACTACATTTACTCTTCAAAACATTATAGTTATCCAGCATCATTCAATAATAGATAATGTTAGGATGGCGAATTCCTCTACACATGACTTATTACCCTTGTTGATCTCCTAAACTCTACTTGAGGAGTAGGCTCCACTGGTTCTGGTGTTACATGCTCAAGTACACCTTGAAGATCCACTTTCTCTCTGCACTATGATTCTTCATTTACATTTTCATTTTCATCTTCATGGTGATCCTTTTATGTAATACCTTCATTAAATACCATGTTATGGATCCTGATGAACATCTTATTGAGATCATCTCAAAATCAGAAACTGAATTCCAAATCACCATAGCCAATAAATAAACATGGATTGGAATTAGAATCAAGCTTTTCACTTGCATCAGAATCAATATTTACATATTATAAACAAAAAAAGACTCATAAATGTGATAGTTTTACATCCTTAACAGACCATATCTCCTTTTATAGACATTCTTCCATTGGTACAGATGGATTCCTCTTGATGAGATATGCTGTCACGTTCACTACATCATCCCATAAGGTCTTCAGTAACCCAAAATAAAATCTCATGCTCTAGGAATGTTCATTTAGTGTCCTATTCATCATTTCAACTACACCATTCTATTGTGGTGTTATTGGAATAGATTTCTCCCACCTAATTCCATTATTTGAACAAAATTACTTGAACTCATTGCTTCCTTAGTCTCCACTGTTGTCCACCCTCAAGTATTTTATCTTTGTTATTGACTCATTCTCCACCATGATTTTCTACTTTCAAAACACCTTAAATACATTAGATTATCTTTTCAGAAAGTAAAATCATACCTTCCTTGTTAATTCATTGATAAATTTCACATAATATTGTGACCCTCAAAGAGAATGTATGGGTGCAAGACCCCAAACATCAGTGTGCACCAAGTATATCTTCCTAGCCTTTAGTGTTTTTCCTCCTTTTATAAATGATACCTTCATTTTCTTTCAGAGGATTCAATATTCACATAAACCAACTTCCAATAACTTCATCTTCGATAGCATTCCTTTTTTTTCTAGCACCTTCATTCCCTTCTCACTCATGCGGCTAAACATGTATTTCCATAGTTGTGAATCCACAATAGATTTTATTGATTCAATAATTTCCATGCTAGTATATTTCATGTTGTAAAGGGTACCATTATTTACTCCTTAAACTATGACCACATCTCCCTTGGAAATATTTCAAGAACCACCAATAAACATGGTACTAAAGACTACATCATCAAGTTTCCCAACAAAAATAAGAATTCTTTTTAAACTAGGGATGAAACTCAAATTTTTTAGAACTATAAAACTCCCACTACTGGTCTTTATCCATGCATCACCCTTCCCCATGATCTACAACGGGTTTTTATCATCAATATGTACATTGAAAAAATTTCCATAAACATAATTGTTCATGAAACCGTTATTCGATGTGGAATGGAAAGACGCCCCTAAGTCTAAAATCCAATACTCTATAAGGTTATCCATGCACAGTAGCATAACATAATCAGTTTCTTTAGCCTCCGTGTTTTCTGTGTTTATTTCAGGTGCCTTTCATTTATCTCATCACTCCTTGACATGTAATTTCTTCCCAAAAATCCAGTAGGTAGGACCACCCCCATTTGCCTTGTCTCGACTCTTTACTCTTGAGTTTGATCATCCTATGTGATTGTCTTGTTGTGAATATCTTCCTCTTCCTTCAATGTTCATAGAAGAACCAGATAATCTACCTGATTCACTCCTTTGAATACCCTCAATGAGGATCAAGTCTTACACATCCTCCAGAACCAGCTTTGTATTCCATAAAGAACTTCTCACGACTGTTATAGTCACTTACCAACTGTCAGGTAATGAATAAAAAAAAACTAGTTCATATACCTATTCATCAATCACAATTTCAAATTGATTTCAACTGACTTATGATGATATTGAATTCATTGACATGATATGTAATAATTATTCCTTCATCCATTTTCATATTGAATAATCGCCGCATCATGTTCACTTTGTTTGAAGATAAAGGATTATCGTACACATTCACAAGATATTTAATCAACCCAATCATCATATTTTCCTCTCTGATATTAAACACCATGTTTTTTTCCAACATAATCTACACAACTCCTAGAACCTGTTGATCCAGTAGCTCCAATTCTGACTGCTCCATGTCCATTGTCTTTAAACATAGAAGTGGAAAATGAATTTTCTTCAGGTAAATATAGTCTTTGATCTGAATCCTCTAGTAACTAATTTAAGTTCTATTGAAGCATTCAGTCATCATATTTCATTCTTCTATATCCATCATTCAATTTGAGAAATGTGAACTCAAACTTTGATACCAGTTGTTTCAGAAATGTTAGTACACTACTGGAAAACTAACCTTTACCAACGGTTTGGAACCGTTGGTATAGGCCTCCAAACTGTTGGTATAGCCTATACCAACGGTTTGGAGAACCGTAGCCAAGTAAGCCGTTGGGATAGGTCTATACCAATGGTTTTCCAAAAACCATTGGTATAAACCTATTCCAACTGTTTTGTAAACCGTTGGTATAGGTAATATGAAATCTATACCAACGGTAATGGAACCATTGGTATATAAATTCCAAAAATAAAACATCTGCTGGGATTTGATCCCAGGACACCTCGTTTATCATTGAAAGACTCAACCACTAACCTAACATGACTTTTGTGATCATAATTACGAAATTATATATATGTATTCTCATAAATATTTTAAATTTTGATTTATATAATGTTCTCGGTATGAAGGTCCGATAAAAAATGAAAGTAACTATACCAACGGTTGTTAAAACCGTTGGTATAGACCTATACCAACGGTTTTAACAACTGTTGGTATAGGTTTTTGGTTGTGATTTTCATTCTGCGGAGGATGTTGAATTTTGGCCCACTTTTCCCAACGGTTTGGCCAAACCGTTGGGAAAAGTGGCCAATTTGGGGGGCCTTTCCCAACAGTTTGGCCAAACCGTTGGGATAGGTCTACCTTTCCCAACGGTTTGGCCAAACCGTTGGAAAAAGTGGCCAATTTGGGGGCCTTTCCCAACGGTTTGGCCAAACCGTTGGGAAAGGGGACCTATACCAATGGTTTTTGCAAACCGTTGGTATAGAAGTGTTGGGAAAGATCTAATTTCCAGTAGTGGTAGTCTCAATAATAGAACATACTTGCAGATGAAGAAAAGTTATAAACAAAATAAGAAGAATAATAACTCAGACACAATGATTTAAGTGGTCCAAGAATAATCTTCACATCCACAGAGAGGCAGAAATATCACTATGATTCCTGAGCATAAAATACATAGAGATCTAAAAGTTTCACACATAGAAACCCCAAACCAAATTGGGATAATAATGAAGATGAAATATTGTTCCACAAAGTACACAAAATGTCTGCACTACTATAGTGAATAGTGGATATAATTTGACATCACTATAGTGTCGTGGCTACCCAAGTCCATGGTGTTACAGTGGCCGGTGGCTAGAAGTCCATGGAGCTACAATATCATTGTCTCCAAAGTTCACACTACAATAGTGATGCTATTTCCAAAGTCCACACTGGTACAGTACCATTGTCTCCAAAGTCTATGGAGTTATCTCCTAGTGCATAGTATATGCCACAATCATTCAGACTAACAACATCCAAGAGGATCGGGCTTCACCAATACAACAATAGAACCTCGAGACCCTTAATCCTATGGATGTGAATGGAAGAAAAATGCACACCATCCACTTGATGAAATGACTTAATGAAAATCAAAATCAAAAGAAAAGTTTTTTTAAATGTGTAGATATAACCAAATCCTTTCTATGGAAAGATAGGATAACTGAAGTTCTTGGCATAGAGGTAATAGTGAGTTTGTGATTTAGTGAAGGAAGATGTTGTGATTGAGAATGTTCAGACTAGAGGATTAACTTGTGGACTACCGAGCTTGAAGGATATGGTTGATCGAAGGAATTATGTTCACCAAGTTGTGGAATTTTGAATGTCCTCCCAAGATGTTGTAATAAGTCATGTGTAGAGGAATTCTCCATCCTAACATTATCTATTATTGAATGATGCTGGAGAACTATAATGTTTTGAAGAGTAAATGTAGTTTAAGGAGTTGAGAAAGTAAGATCTTTCTATGAAGGAGGAGATTTCATCATTTCATGATAACAACACTTGATAGTTGACACCTATGCCAAGAGGAAAGAAAGAATTGCAGAATAAGTGGGTAAACCAGGTAAAGGAAGAACATGATGTAAAGAGGAGGTATAAAGCAGGCCTGGTGGTGAAAGGATTTCAATAGAGGGAATGATTATATTTCACTGAATTTTTCTCACCTGTAGTGAAGCTCCCCACCATATGGATGATTCTCAGCATTTTGGCATCAATATACTTGCATCTTGAGTAGCCTGATACTTGGGATTTTTTGTCGGCCTCTGAGAGGTGTCTCCCCCCTTCCCACCCGAGCGCCTAGGGTTTCTATCTCATGTTTTCTTATTCCCTCCTCCAGTCCGTTTATTTGTCCTACTGTTGGAGATCTGGAACCCGTCTCGGCGTCGATGTGTTGCTTCTGGTCCGCGGCGTGGTCTGGATCTCGACTCGGCAGGCTCTAGAAGTCTGGATCTTGTCATTGGCTTCCGGTGACTGGATCTTAGCTTGGCTTCAGCATGGTGGCTGGCCTGGTTTTAGCGCACGTCATTGTGTTTGGAGACGGCTTCTGGTCTCGAGATCTGGTTTCGGCTGGCCTCCGACTTCGGGTGAGTTCCAGTGTGACTCGGCGCTGGCTATGCGTGAATCAGAGGGGGGATGTTTTCTTTCTTTTGATCTATTTTGTTTGAGGTGTGCAGTTGTTTCTATTATGGAGGGGTAGTTTCCGGAGAATCCCTGATTCACTACGGGTTCTTTTGGCCTCTTGTGTCTTGTTTGTTTCAGCTTTCAGCATGGGTTCTACAATGGTGGTTTCAATGTTTTGGGCTGTTGTTATTGTTTGTTTGAATGGTTTGGCTTTGAAGGTGGAAAGTTTTGTGATTCAAACTTGACTTCACTCGCATCTTCTGGAATTTTGTTGCATTTCTCTTACTCCAAGACTCCTCCACTCTCTCCGAGGAGGATATGAGTGGTGGTTTTCTTGGGGATTTGGGATGTGAGGATGATCCACTGCAGGTATTGGTGGTATGGTGTTTCTGAGGTTTTTTTGGATAGGTTCTGGTGGTTACCTCTCCGTTGAATCCATGTTTGAATCTTTGTTTCTCTGGTTTCATGCTCCTTTCACCGCTCTCCTAGTCAGTCAGATGCATTGGTTGCTAGCAAGCTCTGGGAAGTGCATTTATTCGGACATGGTTTCCCAGAAGGCATCCCCAGCTCCCGTTCCATGGAGTGGTGGATTTAAATTGAGGTGTTGTTCTATTTGGATGGTGTTAAATATGTTTAGGTGAATCTGATTTGCTGGAAAATTTGGTTGGCATTTTCTGGCTTTTGTGTTGCTCTGAATGATGGCTTCATGTTGAATATGTCCCTCTTCTATTTTATTCTTAATCTTCAATCATATCAACATATGATATGTTTGAGTTATTCATAGTTTTAACCTCAATTATATTGACATAATTTCCTTCCACAATATTTTTTAGATGACTATTTTATCATTTTTATGCTCTAATCTTCGTTGAGTATCCAAGGAATATTCTCTTATCTGCAGAATCACCATACTTTCCTTGATTTCCTTATTTATTTTGGATGAAACATTTACTTCCAAAAACATGAAAATACATTATTGAGGGATTTATTCCATGACATATCTCATATGGTGTCGTTTCCTCTCCTATAAATAGTCATATTGTGGAGACTCTATGAGAAAAAAACAATAAATGATCCAGAGAAGAGTAAAATGAAAAAAAAGAATGAAAAAAAGATCACTTGACACAGTGATTTACATGGTTCAGGAAAATTTCCTACATTCACAGAGAGGTGGAATACCTCAATAATTTTATGATCATAATTAAAAATAGATTTTTAGAGTTTTATATTCACACAGAAACCCTATCTTGAATGATATGATAAAGAAGATGATGAAACTATGTCACCAACTACATAGTAATTCTACTATGATATAGTGACCAGTGGCTGTATGTTTGTGGAATTATAGCATCGATGTCTCTAAAGTCTTAGATGCTACAATAATAATGCCAAAATATACACTTCTATAGTGTCTTATTGGTGTCTCTTGGTCAGTTATGCTATGGTATGGTCAAAGTTTCTATAGCACCCAAATTTTAGGTCTAGGGCCTTCAGCCCTTGGACCCCTAAGTAGGGGTGCGCTACCCCATGTGACCCCTAGTGACCTCATCACAAAGGTCAAACCAAGAGAGTTTCGGTCCTAAACACTAACATCCAGACCAAATTTATCCAAATATATTGTTCTACACTATTTTAAAAGGAAAATCCTCAACATGGCTTCAGTCTTAATCATACTTGGCTTTAGAGCTCTAAAAATTGGTTTCAATCAATTTGAAAATGGTTCAGTGCTATCGCTTCAAGACATGCTCAACCTCACTTCATATTACCACTAGTTCAAGATTAGAAATGATGGTCCATATCTAATATTCATGAAAATTTAGGTTCCCCAATATTAATGGAATTTCTCTGGATCAAAGTGGGTTCCTTATCCATTTGACTTCTTCCTTTATCACAACACCCGACTCAGATTTATTCAAAATTCATGAAAATCGGAGTACAAAAAGATTGAATACACTTATACCTAAACCTCCTTTAAACACAACTCTAACTAATTCATGTAATTCACTGACACCTTTCATGAACGAAAAACTGATGTCTCAATCAATGCATTGGGGAATGAAAAGGTCCTCATCATCTTCATCAATCTAACCTTAAACAACACGAAAACCAGCTAACAAAATTTATCTATCTTTAATCATGTGACTGGGTGGAATGAATTTATCTTCAATTCTATCCACCCCTCAGTCACCATCTTCACCATAATCAAGTGGTCCTCACTTGGATCAGACGACGAAAAAAGTTGAGTTTTGACTGGTCATCTTCATGGGTTGTAATTAATTGTCACCATCTCATTAAAGATATATCCCCATTATCATATTTCATCAATCTCACATTCAATATATTTGGTAAAACTTTGAATATTACCAACAATGATCATAGTTGATCTTGGGGCTCTGAGAAAATAATTAACATCAGTTTCAACTATAATTGGTCTCATCGACTTCACATGAGATTGGGTGATCCTCCCTTGATTTAACATAGTTTGAGTATGATGATACATAGATCTTAGACCACCTTCAATGATAATCATATTTGAGCCTCTATAAATACCTCTTCAAACCCTGGTGATATCCCTCTAAATTCACCCCATTTACAACCTTGATCTTGGTTGAAAAATTTCACTTGGGGCGGATGTCTTACGATGGCTCCTAAAAATGGTTGCATGGAATATTTTTTGAAATTTATGTTGAAATATCTCTTTACACTTGTGGGTGACCACAAGGGATGACCCACCTCTGAAGAAGAATCTCTACAGAGGTTTGATGTTGTTTGGAGAAAACTTACAATGGGATTTTGAAATCCTCTCTCTGATGATATTTATTTTTAGGTTCCCTAGTGTGGGAAAAATATGGGATTTATAATTTGTTTTTATTCCCATTTGAATATTAATATACCCACTACCTTCCCATTTGATGTATTTCACCCATAATAATCCACATAAAATCGTTTTCCCTTGTTTTTTATTGTGTGTAAGCGATCAAGTGATTCAGAATGCTTCCACACAACAAACTGGTATCAGAGAATTTGAGGCCAATTACCTGGGAATAAACTACACTTGATGTCCATGCTTTTTCACTTCTATCTACAACACATTCCCTTACTGCTGGTGTTTGTATAGCCAGATCTACCCCAGACTCTCTCCTCCTTGTGCAACCCTTTTGCATAACTATTCTCATATCAATCCTATATGGTTTGATCTCCCCCCACCTCTCCTCTGGTTTTTTAGTGAATTTAAACCATATTTGTGATAAGGGGAGGTTCTGTATGTAGAATAATAAATAAGGGAATTCGTTTGTTTTTTAGTTTCATGTGGAATAATAAAGAAAAATAAAAAATACTTAGGGTCCACATGAAAGGAGGTGGGAGCGCACTGCGCCCCACTTTTAAAAAAGTGGAATATTATTTAGAAAAAAATGAGTTTCAATTTTTCATATTTGAAAAATTGAAGAAAAATCATTTGTGGTCGGTTTGAATTGTTTAAATAGTTAATTTTATCATTTTTGACTATTATGGATTCATTGGAGCAGTTTGTTTTTCGAAATTATGAATTATTTTTCATGAAGAGTCTCTAAAGAGGATCAAAGTCAAGAAGAATGTCTACCTAACTACATCAATAAAAAGATCAGTGTGCCTAATTTCATAAAAAGGCGTACTAGAAGAAGGGTTTTCCCAAAATTAGAAATCCAAAAATGAATATTGTACCAAAAAATATTGATGTTGAAGATTTGAATTTTCTCATTTCCTCAACATCAAACCACTTTGAAAGTTGGATTCTTGATTCTAGTTGTTCATTCCATATGTGTAGGAATCGAGATTGTTTTTCAAACCTTAAGGAGTTAGATGAAGGTGTGGTTCTTATGGGAAATAACCAGCCTTTACACATGAGAGGTATTGGAACAATATGGTCAAGGATGTAAGATGGCACAACTAGACATCTTATGGATGTAATATATGTACCAAAATTCGAAAATAACCTCATATCACTTAGAGTCTTGGATAGGCTTGGTTACCTGATAACCATTGAAGATGTAGTTATGAAAGTTATCCATGGTGCATTCCTTTCAATGAAAGGTACTCAAAAATGTAATTTGTATTATTTTAATGCTAATACATTTATAGGTGGAGTGGAGATATCAAAAGAGAGTGATCCAGACACTTCCAAATTGTGACACATGAGACTAAGACATACCAGAGAAAGTTCCTTATAGAGTTTAGTAAAGAAGAGAGTTTTTAAAGGTATCGAGATGGTAAAATTTGAATTTTACAAGCATTTTGTAATGGGTGAGAATAATAGAGTCATTTTTGGCACTAAAACCCATTTCACCAAGGGTAAACTTGACTACATCCATACTGATGTCTAGGGACCATTGAAAATGATTCATTGAGAGGTAATCAATATTTTGTCACATTTATTAATGATTAATAATGATATATTTGGGAGTATTTCATGAAACATAAAGATAATGTGTTGAATGTATTCTTTAATTGAAAAAATATGATAGAAATTTAGATGGGAAGGAAAATCAAGAGAAGGATAAAATTAAAGAATACTCACCAGATCCGTTCAAGAAAGTTTGTCAGGATGAAGGTACTATGACACACTCTACAGTTCTTGGAAAACCGCAGCAGAATGGTGTAGTGGAATGGATGAACTACACACTTTTTGAAAAGGTATGGTATATGTTATCTCAGTTTATTTTTAACCAATCAATTTGGTCAGAATCATTGATGTATGCAACACGCATCATGAACTGATTACCTACTTCCATTATTGATGGTAAAGTTCTAAAAGATGTTTGGTCTGGTGAGAATATTTTTTTATTATAACAGACTTCATATCTTTGGTTATGCTTTCTATTTTCATGTGATAGACTTGAAGTTGGATTCAAGAGTGAAGAAAGTTGTATTTTTTAGATTTAGTGATGTTGTGAAGGCTTTCTGACTATGGGATCCAGAAGCAAAGATGATTGTTTGGATTCATGTCATCACCTTTGAAGAGTCGGTGATGGTGAAGTAAAATTAACATGTAAAATAGATAGATGACTCAGCTGAAATTGAACTGAAGAAAAGTCCACCATCAACTGATCAGGAGCCATATGAGGTAGAGTGTTATGAGCATATGGATATTCTAACTAAAGAAGAAGTACCATTGTAGTAGGATATTCATCATCATAATAGTATTACCACTGGTAGAACATAAAGGACCATAAAAAGACCTTAAAATTGTGATGATATGGTTAGATATGATCTTTATGTAATTAAATATGATGTTCTAGAAAGCTATCGAGATGCTTTGGATTGAAAATAAATGAACCAGTGGAAGTCTACTCTGAAAGAAGAAATTAATTCACTACATCATAATCATACATTGGATCTTGTCCCTCCTCCAAAGGATAAGAAAGTAGTAGGGTAAAAATGGGTGTTTGTGAATAAGTGAGATGAAACTATAATGAATGGTATTGGGTACAAGTATAGACTTGTTTCTAAGGGGTATGGATAGAAGGAAGGGACAGATTGCAATGAGGTATTTTCTCTCATTATTAAGAATGCATTTGTCTAAATTTTGTGTCTTTGGTTGAACAATTTGATATGAAGTTAGCTCAAATTGACATCAAGAAAAAATTTCTTCATGGATTATTATATTAAGACACACACACACACACATATATATATTTAACAAAAACTAATGGGTTTTTTTGTACAAGGATGTGAAAATTGGGATTGTGGATTTGAAAATTCATTGTATGTCATGAATTAGTCACCAAGATAGTGGTATAAAAGGTTTATGTTGGGATAAAATTCCTCAAGGAATCCTCTCGGTGTTTTTTGGTGTGATTTCTTTGTTGAAAAAGCTAGATGATTGTGAATGAATATGATTTTTGTTTTTCAAAGAAGGTTTTTAAGGTGACACAGTTTTGGGCCTCAAAATCGGGAGTTTGGTTTTTGGCGAAGGGATGTTTTTCCATAGAACACAATTTGAGGACCACAAATCATAGTTCATGGACCACAAAGGAGGTGTGCATAATTGAATGTAAAATCAAAAATGGAGGGATTTCCACATAGTAGTGCTATGCAGACAGCGAAGTGCGCTATGTAGACAACAGAGGGAAAATGATTTGTGAGAGGATCACAGTTTGTGGGAGGCTTGAAGTACGCATAAGTATTGTAAATTGAAGAAAGGGGGCAGTGATTTGAGGATCCACAAAGGTTTTTCATCCATTTAATAGTTTTTCTTTTACAAAATAATAAAGGCGCTATGCGGATCATATAACCCATTCCATGATGAAAGCTATAACACTTCAATGTTTTAGGTAAATCAGATTAGTGGATTTTTCAGATCTATTTTCATATATAAGGACTGATAATAATATCATTAGAGAGAGTGATTTTCATTAGAAAACATCTTCACTATGGGAAGAATTCTATGAATTTCTAAAGAATTTACAAGAGGCATTCCGTGAAAGAGAGAGTTCACAGGGAGGAAATTCCATGAAGGGTGTCCATGAAGACAGTTCACGAAAGGGTTTTGTAGAGTAATATAGCCCACAAAGAAAGAAGGGTATGTGGAGGAGAGGTTTTAAACGGGACATCATCCATCCATGGAGGAGAGGTGGTCCATGTAAGAATAATATGTCTATGAAGCAGGGTTGGTCCGTTGAAAGAGAGGTGGTCCATGAAGCACTTGCTTCATGTGGTGTAGGAATGTTCTTGGAGGACTTTAGGAAGTTCTTAATGGGACTAAAATAGTTTGTAAAAGTAATTTCCAAAAACTAACAGTATACATAAAAGTGGATTTCTTTTACAGGTAAAAACAAGACTTCAGTAGAGAATCTAACTGCAGTTGAGTATGCATTCATTCATGAAAATGAAGAGACCTACATGTCTATAAACTATGAGTTAATCATTTCCAAGAGTAGTGAGAAAAGGAAGAGGAAGATGATGTTCATTTCCACCAGTAGTGATCCAAAGAAAGAGATATAGGGAGTGACCCTTGGGAAAGCAATGATTTAACCCTAAACCTTGTAAAGGCAGTGAGCCTGAGCATAGAATTTATCTAGCCCAAACCATGTAATTTGGCGTTAAGCCTTAGTGGATTTGGTAAATTAGTAAATTGTTGTCGTATTCTCCTTGAATGTAGCCCAGTGATGGTGAACCAAGTAAAATTATTGTGTCGCCTGCATGATTTCAATTTTTTCATACATTACTATGGTAAATAGAGAGAAGAGTTTTTTGTTTAACAATGAAATAAGATCTGAAGGGGCATTTGTTTTAATCTATCATACCGTGATTCACCCCCCTCTTAGGGTATTTGACCTAGTGGGCCTAATAGTTTGACACTTCTATACTGAATCAGAAATATGTTTGAAGTTAGTTTGATCATTGTGCTTACTTCAAGAAACATCATGATGGTACATTTATCTAACTTCTTTTATATGTTGATGATATGTTTATTGCATGTAAAATAAATGTGGATATTGATAGGTTAAAATATTTGATCATCTCAGAGTTTGAGATGAAGGATCATGGAGAGGCCAAGAAAAATCTTGGGATGGAGATATGACAAGACAGAGCTAAGGGTGTTGTTTCCCTTAACCAGCTGGTGTATTTGAAGAAATTGATTCAAAAGTTTTGAATTGATGATAAAGTAAAATTGTTCAAAACCCCATTAGAACCACATTTCAAATGTAATGCATTATTTTCTATGAATAAATATTAAGAGAGGAATCATATTGATCATGCCCCATATGCAGGCGTAGTTGGAGATTTGATGTATTCAATGATGTGTACGAGACCTGGTATTTCACACATAATGAGTATGGTAAGTCAATATATGCATGACCCTAGTAAAGTTCATTTGTAATAAGTAAGATGGATTCTATGATATATAAAAGAAACTGTATATGTTGGTTTGAAGTTTACAAGAGATACAAATGCTGGGAGATTTCTTGTCGAATATAACAATTCTGATTATATAGGGGGCCTAGACAAGTGACAATCCACAATTGGTTATGTTTTCACTATGGTGGGAGGATTAGTAATCTTGATATCTACTCTATATTCAATAGTGGATTTGTCTACTATAAAGGAAGAGTATATAGTAATTAAAGAAGCTTTCAAAGAGTCTATTTAGTTACATGGGCTAACCAGAGACATAGAGATCATCTGAGAGAACATTGGTGTATTTATAATAGCCATAGTGATGTTTTTATTTTAAAGAATCAATTCCAACACAATTAAACCAAAAATCTTGATGTTTGGTTCCATTTCATCCACAAGATTATCAATGAGAAAAATATCTCACCCTAGAATATCCTGACATCATAAAACCCAGATGCCATGTTGATGAAAGTGTTTATAGGGATCAAGTTAAAACACTGTTTGGACTTGGTCAATATATCTCCTACTTGAGATTCATATGGGAATTATAAGGTAGTAGTCAAAGGAATATTTTTTTGAGCAGAAACATGGTGATATTTTTTTCCAAGGTGGAGATTGTTGAAAATTGAAATTGAAATATCATCCTCCACTGACCTTCAAAGGATGGTGGGTGACCACCAAGGATGACCGGATGATGATGAATAATCACTATATAGGTCTAGTTCCACCTATAGAAAACTTTCAGTGGAATTTCTAAATCCTCTCTCCTTTGGTGCTCTTTATTTTTGGGTGCCCCTATGTGGGAAAATATATGGTATTTTTAATTTTCATGTTTTCTCATTTGAATATTAATATACCTGCTACATTCCCTATGGATGTAGGTCACTCTGATCAAACCACCTAAAATCATTATGTCCCTGTTTATGATTGTGTGCATGATATTGAGCGATTCAAAGAACTTTCTCACAATAATTTTTATAGTGGCTCATAGAAAGGTCATGTGATGATACCTGAAGTGAAGGAATATTTTTTATGTCTTATGGAAATTTTATGATATTCATACAATCCTCTTTCAAAAGACTATGAAATTTATAGTTTTTCGTTTTTTTCCATTTTATACTACTCAAACTATCACTATCAAAATGGCCCAAAGGCCTTCATTATTTATTTATTTTTTATAATCCACATTTTAAGGGTTGAAGGGGAACCCTTGTATGGCCGGTAGGCTTAGCAACACATTACATAACCTGAGATCAAATCCAGGCAGAGGCATATTTATGGGTACTATAGTAGTACTGTAGCATGTAATATAGTAGATACTGTAGAAAATATTGTTCGGTACTATAGCAGCCGAAACTATTCACTTGTTTGGTCCTTGGGTCCTTCAAGGCCTTCGGGCCACCCAAGGCCTTTAGGATAGTAAGGATTTTGGGCCACCTCAAGGCCTTCGTGCCACTTCAAGGCTTTCGGGTCACCTAAAGGCCTTAGGGACACATAAAATGCAGATGGAACTAGGAATATTTCAAAGGAACAAGGCTTTAGATAAGGATTCAGAGCAAGCACATTCACCAAATTGGAGCTTACTGGAATTGGAAGAAAGAGAGGGTATGACATTTCCATCAACTCAAATTCTCACTACATCTACCTAAAAAAGAACAAAAACATTTGTGATTTTTTTGAAGTAAAATAACACGAATTCAACCTTTAATAAATTGAACATAAAATTCATCAATTAATTTTCAAATTCTTCCAAAAGGATTAGAAATTATTTCAGTAAAATATTGATGAGATAAAAATCATGGAACAAGAAAAAATTAATTCAAACACCCAAAAAAACTTCAAAAATTAATATTTCAATTTAACTCATCAAAAAAATAAAACAAATTAATCCTAAAATTATAAGAACATAAAAATAAGGATCATTTTAACAATTAATTACAAAACACATACAATTATATCAAAATATCCAATATATTATAATTTCAAAAATGACTTAGAATAAAGGAATCTTCACTAGAGGTGAAAAGTTCTCATCTAAGTCAACTCATTTATTCTGAAGTAATCCCTTGATTACTAACCAAGATTTTTGATTGAACTATTTTTTACTACCATGATTCTTTATCTTGAACACCCATTTGTTCATTAGTTCCTTCTTACCTTTGGGTATTTCCACCAAATCGTATCTCTGGTTCTTAATCAAAGACTCTATCCAACACCATTACATGAATCCAATTGAGTTTTTTAGGATGATTCACTACTTTCTAGTATCCTTATGGATTCCCCTCATCATTCAGTAATAGGTAGTCTAAATTTGAATATTTTATTGATAAAATCCTTCCTCATGGATATCTTCGAACCTTTGAAATGTTATTTTTGGTATTTGCAACATCACATAACTACTATGGTGGTTATTCCACTTTTTATGGAGAGGATTGAGTCTCCCCGATGAAATATCCTCCTCCACTCCCTCCTAGTCTACTACGGATAAGTCTTCTTCCACCTCTTCTTCTTTATTGATAGGTGGTTCTGGTACAGTTGCTGGATCATGAATTTATTTTGTGACACTTTTCCTTCAATACATTCTAGGATTTTGAATTTCCTTGATCTATTGGTTATCATGGAACATGATATCTATGATTTTGATCACCTTATTCTCCTTTAGTTCTCAAATATTATTTATGAACTCCTCATATTCATAGATGATGAATATGTATAGAGTATATCTCTTAATCAAATTCTACCTAAGATCCTTGGATACATGTGAAAATTTAAAACACCTAAATACTCATAAATGAGAGTAATAGGGATGCTTACTTAACCATCTCCTCTATGGAATATCAAAATATAGTGGGACCGATGGTGATCTATTAATGAGGTAGCATACAACCTGGGAAACATCTCCTTGGAATGGATTAGGAATATTAGTCAAACTAATCATGCTTCTGACCTTCTCCATGATGTTTATGTTCATTTTTTTCACTAATTTTTTGTGTTGTGGTGTGTGTAAGACTGTTCTCTCTTGTTTAGTTCCCTAACTTTTTCAATAGGCATCAAATTTTCAAGTTGTATAATCTCCTCCGTTATCTGAATAAAGATAGTTCATATTCCTTCTAGTTCCATGCTCCACCAAGGCATGGAACATTTTTAAGTAGTCCAGTACTTGGTCCTTTATCCTCATGAAGAACACACACACCCTTCAATATGCATCATCAATAAAGGATAAAAAATAGTTTTTACAAACTAGTAAATCAAACTCCATGGGTCCTCATACGTCATATGGCACTAGATACAAAAAATCTGATCTCCTTGATGAAGAAATATTCAATGATACTCTATAATTCTTCCCATACAAGAAGTATTTAGAAGGATAAAGTGATGAATCCTTGTCAATACTAATTTATTTATTCTTCATCAAGGTATATAAACTTATTTCAATCATGTGGTCAAGTCTCTTATTCCTCATATTAGATGACTTCTCTCCTTACATTGTGTTGAGGATGTCTTTACATATCTTCACATGTGTTTTGTACAATGTACTACATATCTATCCTCAAGTGATGATAGTGGATCCTTTCATCGTCTTCCATGCTCTATTACCAAAGATTTTTTCACAGCCTTATTAGTTAAAGGATATTACTAATAACTCCAAAGTATTGGAATATGTTGGACATCCTTAAAGGTGATTGGGTATCTAATGTTCATCTTGACTTGGATATCACTAATGCCAATAATCTCCACCATACTGGTATTCCAAATTTTAACTGCCCCAAAGTTACTAGCTTGATAATTCAAGAAATAATAAAAATGTGGAGTGATGTGGTATGATGATATAGTATTTACCACCCATTTTATGTCTTGATATGATGTGTGAAAGAATTTATATTCTTCATCTTTGGAGTAAATCACGTCTTCTTCGAAAAATCTTACATGTACATCTCCATTTCTTCATTCTTGATTTCTACTTTGGCCCTTTTATTGTAGAAACATTGAACGGTTCTTATTCACGTGTCCCTTCATGACATAATGGTAGCACTTGTATGTTAGTCTCATACCATATATGGACCTTACTCAACTCTTGTTCCATACTTTAATTACCACCCCTTGACCTCCTCCATGTTATATCCCTCGCTTCTCCAGGATGAGAGCTTGTGTCTGTTTATAACTCGCACCCTTCCTTTGGCCCTCATCATTGAACATCGAAGACTTTACCATTTCCATGGTAATTTTTACTCCAATCACTGGTTTCTTGGGTGAGACCACAAGCGTATCAAAGCTATCAGTAATTGTGTATAGTAGTTGGTTTTCCTAATATTTTTCAGTTAGAGTCTTACCTATAATTGATAATTGATTCACGGGGATTTTGAACTCGGTAGTGTGTTTGGATATAGAGATTCCACTCTATAGTCGACGATTCATCAGCCAATTCAATAATAGGATCTTGTTTGGATAAATCTTTGACTATTATGTATTTTATAACTTCATCCAAAGTTCATACAAGACAGTATCTTTTGCAATATAGTGTTAGATGTTATGATTGATCCATTGGTAGTTTTGACCAATCATCTTGTTGTTTAGATTCTTGCACTCTACTTACTTGGTGGAATTGGGTCTGAATCCCTTATTCTTAGATGGGTCAAAAATATCCTTAGTATTAAGGATATATCCTATTTGAGACTTCCAAATGGAGTAGTTTGAAGAATTCAACATGATCATCCCTCCCATGGATGGTCCCTCCATTGAATTTCAATTATATAAAAATGGTGTAGAATTTGGAAAAATAGAGTGCATCTTTATGTCCAGAATGGTCAAAATGGTGTAATAGACTCCTGAATCATCCAAAATCAGACACCGATTGATCAAGATACGACCAAATCGGTGTCAACAGCTAAGATCAACCAATGACGTGGTGATGATGTAGTGCTGATGCGACGCACTGAAGCAGCTGCTAGAATCTTGTCTAAAATGTTTCTAGCATTGGAATAGTATTGTCTTATTAACAATGCGGTATTGTAACACCCTAAATTTGACCAAACATTGACCAATACTAGGGAGCTCATTTTGGATCTGTTTTTATGCCATCTATGCCGTTGGAATCACCTCGACATGAACCTTCAAAATCTTCATTAAAAAACAATTCTGGACCACTTTAATTTTCTAATCACTAGAAAATATCTACTTATCCTCATCATTTCACCATAACCATGATCTGATACCACTTTTTGTGATTCGCTAATCATAAAGATAGAATAATCAGGGAAGAAAATGTGAAGAAAACGATATTTACTTTAACTTGAAAAGGCTTACAAAAATTTCCTCTCTACACCTATCTCTCTACAAATAAATCTCCCAAGGATATCTCACCAGATATAATAGATCTCTTAGCTTGGATCTGAAGAATCTCTCTTAGGTCAGATTTTTGATGGTAGAATGCTCCCATGGACCTCCTTAAATAGGCATGGTGGGAGGTGTCAAGTTTAACACAACTTCCCCCCACCAACCCCCACCAATCCCCACCTACCATGGTGGGTGGAGTTGGTGAACTAGCCACCAAACAAGGTAGTTTTAAAACACCATCATAATGAATGAGTACTTCAGTCGGTGTATCTCAAACCACCTCTTCAGCTTCATATTCAACTTCAACTCATCCAATTTTACACTCGATCGTCTTGCGAGAGCTCATTTACCCTGGTTTGTGGATGAAAATATGTAAAACTAGACTATTGGAAATATAAAAAAACTTACCCAAAAATTAAAAGACTTATGATAATTGTAAAATACTTACTGTATTAAAAGACTGCCAATTTTTTATGGAATTCCCCAAACTTCAGAAACAATTTTATTCCACAAAATGTTTTTAAAATGAAAACCATGAAACATTTAACATTTAAAAGACAACATCTAAAAAATAATTTAAAAAAATATTCTATAAAAAAAATAAAATTTTGTTCCAAAATATATTTAAATTAAAGAATCCAACAATGTAATCAATTAATCATAAAAACATGTATTTTTATCAAGATAATCAAAGAGTAATATTTTCAACACAAAATAACCAAAATTTAGTAATTATCCATTAAAAGAAAATTTTAGCATTAAAACTCGAATAATTCCTCAAAAAGATGTTAAAAAATGTATCCAAAATTGGTCAAATAAAATTTTCACACACTTAAGATGTTTTTTGTGCTCAAGAAATCCATTAGTTAAATTTGGTGGAAGAAAAGAGTATAAATAATAAAACAATTAAATTCCATAGAGAATTAAACTTAATTTTTTTCCTCCCATGGAATCTCGCAAGCTCAAAAAGTGAGTGTCTGCTTAAAATTAATTGGTTTTAGTGCAAAATTGGTATCTCATTTTATAAAAATTATTGAAATTGAAAATTTTGATAAGAGTTAAACACACTTCAATTTTCATCCAACTAGAACTTCCAAACTTCTATTTAATTCTAGGTGGATAGACACACATAATTTAATAGAAAATAAATAGACATAACCAAATGGATGATGGAAAATAATAATTAAAAAGAATGAATAATTAACTCATCCATCAGTAAAAGAATAAATAATGAAAATTTTAACCTATATTAATATTTTCATTTCATATACCATTTATATTCATATATAATGAGTCTAATTGGAATCAAATAATTCAAATCCAATGATACTTTATGACATATCCCTAAAATTTTACCAAAATCATCTTTTTCAAGAGGAAAATACAATGATGTACCTAATTAAATACATGGAGTAAAATAAATTTACCCACTCAAGATGAAAAAAAATCTTTAATCCTTAAAAAAATCACCCATTGAAAGTGCTAATGCAATCCTTGAAAATAGGCTAAAATTAAAACAAAATAAGGGGGGTTTTATGTGTATTAAATAAAATGAAGTCTAACACAATTAGAGACCCCAAACCCACACTTAAAACTCAAAATTATCCCCAATGTTGAGTTTTAAGTGTGTGAGAGAGGTATTTAACTAGTCCACACTGCTTTCTATTGAATACACATCAAAAACCCACTTTAAAATATTCAATGGGTTATTATTTTGAAAAAAGGCCATAAATTAACTTGTATTCACCTTTAAAGGCTCATTTAGATACAATGTATCATCAAAATATCATCAAAAAGATGTGGTGAGCATGTATCAATTTAATCCCACATAAAATTCTCCCACACTTAAGATACTGATTATCCCTAAGCAATCAATTAGTCCAAATTAGTGGAAGAAGATAAATCAAAATATTGAAAAAATGGAGTTCCATACAGAATTGATTTTCAAATGTATTTTTTCCCATGTTCTTTTTCATATATAAAATATTTATCACACTTATCAAAAAAAATTCTTTCATAAAAATTTGGTTTTAGTTTTACAAAAAATGATTTAGATTAATTTTTTAGAAATTATTTAAACGAATATGAATTTTTATTTAACTAAACATCCAAAATTCTCTTTTTATCCAAGTGTAAAAACTCACATAATTATCACAGAATAAATAGACATAATAAATTTATAGGTGAAATTAATAATTAACAAGAATTAATAGTTAAATCAACCACTGTTTTTATCTTAAGGAAATAAAAAGTTCACAGAGATTTGGAGTTTATTTCATATCCCATTTAAATGAATGGATTATTAGTTTAAAATCTACTCAAAAAGTTCAAAATAAATTAATATTGTAAATCAAACTCCTAAAGTTTTATGAAAAATAAAAAAATTAGGTTCAAACTAATTTTGGGGAAAAAAATTCATGTGACCTCAAATTGATACATATTTGCCACATTGCTCTGATGAAATAATAGTGTTTTTTATAATAAAATGTGCTTAAAATTTTACTATTTTTCATATTGGTCATTTTAGATAAAAAAATGTCTTTCCTCCAATATTCAATGAAAATAAGGATTCTTGGTGTCTAAATGAAAATTTTTTCTTTACCTTAATTCTCATTTATTTTAAGAAAAACTTTCCTAGTTGTTGTTGGTGGAATTTTATTGGAATATTATTTTATAAACTCTTTGATATTTTGAGGCTATGGAATTAATATTTTTATTGTTATATGCTTATATTAATAATATTCTTTGTTGGATAATTTCTATTTTTAATTTTTTTTGTTTTTTTATGGTTTAATTGCATTGAAGATCGATTTATATTATATTTCTAATCGATATTTTTCATTAAGTTTTCATTTATATGTGTTGGAGAGACCTATATAAAGGTCTTGTGAAACATGCAAAAGGGTAGTGTTATGCTTGAAAGGTGCCAGACAACCAACCATGGAAGGAAATACCAAATGTGTCTTTAATCGAACACAAGTTTATAGAATGTTCACAAGACAAATATAAGACTTACCATAAGTCAAATTCACCACAAGAAAGTATAACTGACCTACCATGCCAACCCATCATTCCAGTCGACCACAAGTTGAAGAAATAAAGTCATGCATATGAAAACCGAGTTGGATTGAAGCTTGCTCATAAATCTTAATGATGAACCAAACATTTATGACAAGAATATTTGAATCATGATTAAATCAATGATAAAGATGAATTGTGTCATTGATAAGTGAAGAAGACAAAGATCCAAGAAGCGAGCTCGACTCCATTTTCTATTGTTAATAATCTAAGTCTGGAAGAAACTGAGTCAAAGTCTTGTTGAAGAGAACATTGATATTTACCATGGGAGAAGAAACTAGAGTGATGAATATATGAGAAATAACTGAAGAACTAATTGGGAGCTCAAATCAGTGAAAAAAGGAACTCCGATGAGACGAAGAGCCAATTTCAAGCTTGGATGAAGTTCTACTTGAAATTGTTAATAGTTTGCAAGATCAATGAACACAAAACAAGGCCAAAACTCAAACACTTTCAATCTATTAATTCCTTTTGTAAGTTTGTTTTTTGAAGAAGATGGGTATTGAAGAAATTATAGGAGTCATAGTAATAGAATAGGTTTATAGATGTAGAAAAGTTGGAATCAAAAGAATAAGAATAAGAACACATACATAATGATTTACATGGTTTGGGAATAATACCAACTTCCACTAAGAGGCGGAAATATCACTATAATTCAGGAGAAAAAAATACTGGGATATCTCAAAGCTTCACACGTAGAAACCCTATCCTTAAATGGGCTAATAAAGAAGATGAAGTACAATTCCACAAACCGCACCGAAAGTCTGCACTGCTACATTGAATGATGTTTGGATGTCTGCATCACTATAGTGATGCGGCCACCCAAGTTGCGGTTGGACATCCATACAGCTATATTAATATTGTCTCTAAAGTATATACTACTATAGTTCTATTGTCTTCAAAGTCCACATTGCTATAGTGCCTCTATCTCTAAATTTTGTGGAGTTGCGACCTAGTGTGTAGTATGGACCATAAGCATTCAATCCAACAACATCTAAGAGAATCAGGCTACACCAATCCAAAAATATATCACTTGGAGCTTGATCCTCTATGATGAAGTTATTTTATTCCATCAATTTAGAAATTTTACTTAATCTGATATCCTCATCTTCTTTACTCATCAATGTGTTCTTTTTATTCACATCATCAATTTCAAGTTGACGGTTCATGAAATACCAGTTGTTTTACCTTTTATGCTCTGATAGTGTTCTCCCATATTCATCCTCTCATACTGTATTCATCGGTGGATACCAATAGAGGCACAAGAGTGCCTCAACTTCTGTAATAGCATCGACTTCATCAACATGTCTTCTAGATTATTGGTTCCACCAATCTTCTACAATGTCAGCAACCCATCTTGTATCAAAACTATGATCAAATGATACTTAAACTAAATGTGATTCATTCGAGCATAAAACACTGGGTTCTTTGCAAGATGTATAGAACTTTGACTATCACAGTGAAATACATTATCATATCTCTTTATTTCCTACTCATCCAAAAATTTCTTCATCCAAACAATCTCATTCTTATCTTATGTTACATCAATTTATTCTACCTGTGTGGTTGATAAATCCACCACCTTCTGCAATTGTGATAACCAAATTATTATAGTTCCTCTACAAGTAAATACATAACCTATGGTAATCCTCCTACTATCAATGTCACCTCCAAGGTCAAAATCCACATACCTATGTAATGAATTTCCTTTCCCAAAGCATAGAGATACCTCCTTACTTACCTTCAGAAACCTCAGTATCTACTTCAAAGCTTCCCAATGTTGCTTTCTAGGGTCAGCCATGTGCCTTATCACAAATCCCACTATATGAGTAATGTCAGGTCAATTATAGACTATGACATACATCATGATTCCAATAAATGATAAATATGGAACCTTTTCTAGGTACTCAACCTCTTCTTCCATCTTTGGTAATTTCTCATTTGATAATTTTAAATGGCCTTCCAGGGGAATAAAAATCAGTTTTTCTTCTATCATTAAAAATATTCTAAATAAAATTCTAACATAGTCAGTCTATGAAAACATCAAGGTTCCTTCTATGTGATATCTGTTGATCTTTATTCCCAAAATCTTGCTTGATTCTCTAAGATATTTCATCTGAAACTCATCAGCCAACTGTATTTTTATCTCATCAATCCTCTACATACATGATCCTACAATGAGTATGTTATCCACATATAAAATTAATATAATATATTCAATTCCAAAATACATTATGTAGAAACATTGATCCATGCCCTATCATTTGTATGAATTTTTAGTCATGAATGCATCAAAGTTTTTATTCCACTACTTAGGTTCCTGTTTTAACCCATACAAGATCTTATAGAGTTTTTACACCAAGTCTTCCTTCCCATACTAAACATGTACCTCCAGATGTTGTACATAGATTTCATCCAATTGATCTCCATGGAGGAAATTAGTCTTGACACCAAGCTAATACATCCAATGTCCCGGAGGCCTTCAATTTTTTTATTATAATAAAGCCCCCTTTTAAGGGAAGAAGGTGGAACCCAAACCGACTTCATGAAATTAAAACAAATCATGACTCGAAGGTCTAAGAGAGTAAAACCAAATAGAAAACATGGAGATACCCCTCCCTAGAATTTGATTGGATGAATATCTCAACCATTGCAAGGTTGTTCGGCAAGTAAGTTTCCTATGTCAACGCACAAGCCCAATCTGATGACTGACACCATACCCTCTCAAACAACCAAATCTGTAAAGCCTGCAAAGATGAACCTCCTGCTCTAGATCCTACTTTGGGGCAGTTCCATGTGGTCTGGCCTGAATGCACTATCTCCCTCCCTCCACTGCCTTTCATTCCAAAAACCAGAGCCACCTTCAGAATCAAACCATACAAACAAACATCACCCACCATACTGTAGAACCTTCACACCAAGCAGCCTATTTCCTCCTCCAACATGAAGCCATCAGTCAGAGAAACACAAAATCCAGACAATGCCAACCAAATTTTCCAGCATATCAGATTCACCTAAACATATTGAACACCATCCAAATAGAACAACACCTCAATTTAAATCCACCACTCCATGGAACGAGAGCTGGGGACGCCTTCTGGGACACCATGTCTGAATAAATGCACTTCCCAGAGCTTACTAACAACCAATGCATCTGACTGACTAGGAGAGCGGTGAAAGGAGCATGCAACCAGAGAAACAAAGATTCAAACATGGCTTCAACGGAGAGGTAACCACCAGAACCTATCCAAAAAAACCTCAGAAACACCATACCACCAACACCTGCAGTGGATCATCCTCACATCCCAAATCCCCAAGAAAACCACCACTCATATCCTCCTCGGAGAGAGTGGAGGAGTCTTGGAGTAAGAGAAATGGAACAAAATTCCAGAAGATGCGAGTGAAGTCAAGTTTGAATCACAAAACTTTCCACCTTCAAAGACAAACCATTCAAACAAACAATAACAACAGCCCAAAACATTGAAACCACCATTGTAGAACCCATGATGAAAGCTGAAACAAACAAGACACAAGAGGCCAAAAGAACCCGTAGTGAATCAGGGATTCTCCGGAAACTACCCCTCCACAATAGAAACAACTGGACACCTCAAACAAAATAGATCAGAAGAAACCAAACCTCCCCCCTCTGATTCACGCGTAGCCAGCGCCGAGTCACACTAGAACTCACCCGAAGTCGGAGGCTAGCTAAAACCAGATCTCGAGACCAGAAGCCATCTCCAAACACAACGACGTGCGCTGAAACCAGGCCAGCCACCATGATGAATCCAAGCTAAGATCCAATCACCGGAAGCCAACGACAAGATCCAGACTTCTAGAGCCTACCGAGTCGATATCCAGACCACGCCGTGGACCAAAAGCAACACATCGACGCCAAGACGGGTTCCAGATCTCCAACACTAGGACGAATAAACGGACTGGAGGAGGGAATAAGGAAACATGAGATAGAAACCCTAGGCGCTCGGGTGGGAAGGGGGGAGACACCTCTCAGAGGCCGACAAAAAAATCCCAAGTATCAGGCTACTCAAGATGCAAGTATATTGATTCCAAAATGCTTAGAATCATCCATATGGTGGTGAGCTTCACTACAGGTTCGAAAAATTCAGTGAAATATAATCATTCCCTCTATTGAAATCCTTTCACCACCAGGCCTACTTTATACCTCCTCTTCACATCATGTTCTTCCTTTACCTGATTTACCAACTTATTCTGCAATGCTTTCTTTCCTCTTGGCATAGGTGTCAACTATCAAGTTTTGTTATCATGAAATGATGAAATCTCCTCCTTTATAGAAAGATAGTACTTTCTCAACTCCTTAAACTACATTTACTCTTCAAAACATTATAGTTCTCCAGCATCATTCAATAATAGATAATGTTAGGATGGCGAATTCCTCTACACATGACTTATTACCCTTGTTGATCTCCTCAACTCTACTTGGGGAGTAGGCTCCACTGGTTCTGGTGTTACATGCTCAAGTACACCTTGAAGATCCACTTTCTCTCTGCACTATGATTCTTCATTTCCATTTTCATCTTCATCTTCATGGTGATCCTTTTATGTAATACCTTCATTAAATACCATGTTATGGATCCTGATGAACATCTTATTGAGATCAACTCAAAATCAGAAACTGAATTCCAAATCACCATAGCCAATAAATAAACATGGATTGGAATTAGAATCAAGCTTTTCACTTGCATCAAAATCAATATTTACATATTATAAACAAAAAAAGACTCATAAATGTGATAGTTTTACATTCTTACCAGACCATATCTCCTTGTATAGATATTCTTCCATTAGTACAGATGGATTCCTCTTGATGAGATATGCTGTCACGTTCACTACATCATCCCATAAGGTCTTCAGTAACCCAAAATAAAATCTCATGCTCTTGGAATGTTCATTTAGTGTCCTATTCATCATTTCGACTACACCATTCTATTGTGGTGTTCTTGGAATAGATTTCTCCCACCTAATTCCATTATTTGAACAAAATTACTTGAACTCATTGCTTCCATAGTCTCCACTGTTGTCCACCCTCAAGTATTTTATCTTTGTTATTGACTCATTCTCCACCATGATTTTCTACTTTCAAAACACCTTAAATACATTAGATTATCTTTTCACAAAGTAAAATCATACCTTCCTTGTTAATTCATTGATAAATTTCACATAATATTGTGACCCTCAAAGAGAATGTATGGGTGCAAGACCCCAAACATCAGTGTGCACCAAGTATATCTTCCTAGCCTTTAGTGTTTTGCCTCCTTTTATAAATGATACCTTCATTTTCTTTCCAAGGATTCAATATTCACATAAACCAACTTCCACTAACTTCATCTTCGGTAGCATTCCTTTTTTTTTCTAGCACCTTCATTCCCTTCTCACTCATGCGGCTAAACATGTATTTCCATAGTTGTGAATCCCCAATAGATTTTATTGATTCAATAATTTCCATGCTAGTATATTTCATGTTGTACAGGGTACCATTATTTACTCCTTAAACTATGACCACATCTCCCTTGGAAATATTTCAAGAACCACCAATAAACATGGTACTAAAGACTATATCATCAAGTTTCCCAACAAAAATAAGAATTCTTTTTAAACTGGGGATGAAACTCAAATTTTTTAGAACTATAAAACTCCCACTACTGGTCTTGATCCATGCATCACCCTTCCCCATGATCTACAAAGGGTTTTTATCATCAATATGTATTTTGAAAAAATTTCCATAAACATAATTGTTCATGAAACCGTTATTCGATGTGGAATGGAAAGACGCCCCTAAGTCTAAAATCCAAGACTCTATAAGGTTATCCATGCACAGTAGCATAACATAATCAGTTTCTTTAGCCTCCGTGTTTTCTGTGTTTATTTCAGGTGCCTTTCATTTATCTCATCACTCCTTGACATGTAATTTCTTCCCAAAAATCCAGTAGGTAGGACCACCCCCATTTGCCTTGTCTCGACTCTTTACTCTTGAGTTTGATCATCCTATGTGATTGTCTTGTTGTTAATATATTCCTCTTCCTTCAATGTTCATAGAAGAACCAGATAATCTACCTGATTCACTCCTTTTAATACCCTCAATGAGGATCAAGTCCTACACATCCTCCAGAACCAGCTTTGTATTCCATAAAGAACTTCTCACGACTGTTATAGTCACTTACCAACTGTCAGGTAATGAAGACAAAAAAACTAGTTCATATACCTATTCATCAATCACAATTTCAAATTGATTTCAACTGACTTATTATGATATTGAATTTATTGACATGATATGTAATAATTATTCCTTCATCCATTTTCATATTGAATAATCGCCGCATCATGTTCACTTTGTTTGAAGATAAAGGATTATCGTACACATTCACAAGATATTTAATCAACCCAATCATCATATTTTCCTCTCTGATATTAAACACCATGTTTTTTTCCAACATAATCTACACAACTCCTAGAACCTGTTGATCCAGTAGCTCCAATTCTGACTGCTCCATGTCCATTGTCTTTAAACATAGAAGTGGAAAATGCATTTTCTTCAGGTAAATATAGTCTTTGATCTGAATCCTCTAGTAACTAATTTAAGTTCTATTGAAGCATTCAGTCTTCATCTTTCATTCTTCTATATCCATCATTCAATTTGAGAAATGTGAACTCAACCTTTGATACCAGTTGTTTCAGAAATGTTAGTACACTATTGGAAAACTAACCTTTACCAACGGTTTGGAACCGTTGGTATAGGCCTCCAAACCGTTGGTATAGCCTATACCAACGGTTTGGAGAACCGTAGCCAAGTAAGCCGTTGGGATAGGTCTATACCAACGGTTTTCCAAAAACCGTTGGTATAGACCTATTCCAACGGTTTTGGAAACCGTTGGTATAGGTAAATGAAATCTATACCAACGGTAATGGAACCATTGGTATATAAATTCCAAAAATAAAACATCCGCTGGTATTTGATCCCAGGACCCCTCGTTTATCATTGAACGACTCAACCACTAACCTAACATGACTTTTGTGATCATAATTACAAAAATATATATATGTATTCTCATAAATATTTTAAATTTTGATTTATATAATGTTCTCGGTACGAAGGTCCGGTAAAAAATGAAAGTACCTATACCAACGGTTTTAACAACTGTTGGTATAGGTTTTTGGTTGTGATTTTCATTCTGCGGAGGATGTTGAATTTTGGCCCACTTTTCCCAACGGTTTGGCCAAACCGTTGGGAAAAGTGGGCAATTTGGGGGGCCTTTCCCAACGGTTTGGCCAAACCGTTGGGAAAAGTGGCCAATTTGGGGGCCTTTCACAACGGTTTGGCCAAACCGTTGGGAAAGGGGACCTATACCAACGGTTTTTGCAAACCATTGGTATAGAAGCGTTGGGAAAGATCTAATTTCCAGTAGTGGTAGTCTCAATAATAGAACATACTTGCAGATGAAGAAAAGTTATAAACAAAATAAGAAGAATAATAACTCAGACACAATGATTTAAGTGGTCCAAGAATAATCTTCACATCCACAGAGAGGCAGAAATATCACTATGATTCCTGAGCACAAAATACATAGAGATCTAAAAGTTTCACACATAGAAACCCCAGACCGAATTGGGATAATAATGAAGATGAAATATTGTTCCACAAAGTACACAAAATGTCTGCACTACTATAGTGAATAGTGGATATAATTTGACATCACTATAGTGTTGTGGCTACCCAAGTCCATGGTGTTACAGTGGCCGGTGGCTAGAAGTCCATGGAGCTACAATATCATTGTCTCCAAAGTTCACACTACAATAGTGATGCTATTTCCAAAGTCCACACTGGTACATTACCATTGTCTCCAAAGTCTGTGGATTTATCTCCTAGTGCATAGTATAGGCCACAATCATTCAGACTAACAACATCCAAGAGGATCGGGCTTCACCAATACAATAATATAACCTCGAGACCCTTAATCCTATGGATGTGAATGGAAGAAACATGCACACCATCCACCTGATGAAATGACTTAATGAAACTCAAAATCAAAAGAAAAGTTTTTTTTAAATGTGTAGATATAACCAAATCCTTTCTATGGAAAGATAGGATAACTGAAGTTCTTGGCATAGAGGTAATAGTGAGTTTGTGATTTAGTGAAGGAATATGTTGTGATTGAGAATGTTCATACTATAGGATTAACTTGTGGACTACCGAGCTTGAAGGATATGGTTGATCGAAGGAATTATGTTCACCAAGTTGTGGAATTTGGAATGTCCTCCCAATCTTGATCAAAGAAGATGGGTTGTTTGGAATTAATGAAGGTAATGGTTTGACCAAGTGTTCTAATATTTCGACTCATGCATGGATATGGGTGAGGCCATGTGAGGGTATCCTCCTTCAGTGTAGAAATCTAGAAGGGTCAACTCGCACAACCTTAGTCTATATAATGGCACAACCACTTCACAAATGTCATGAGGGGTGAGTCAATGCTTACGTAAGGGTACCATTGTTCCATGCTCACATCAAGGTTGATTGAAACTGTGTAAGGGTATCAAAGTATTAAAGTGAAAACATCTGATTACCCTAAATTCAAAATTCAAAATCAAAGAAGAGGTTCTCAGGTTATTGAAGATGATAAAAAACTTGAAGCTTTCTAAGGAATCTTAACAAGAATCAAGAGTTCACATAGGCCATGACTCTTGTGGGTCTATAGCATCTATTAGAGGAGCTCAACTCAAGCCACATGAAAGTGATGATAAATAGTGATAGTCACCACATGGATTCTAGGGATTCAAGGTGAATTGGCATATCTGACCATGATACTAGAGTCGGTGCATGCCCAATTTCAAAAGGGGGAAGACCATGCATTTTAGATCCATAAACCATTCAATCATCGATGATCCACCATTATTTTACTAGAGAAGGGTGGGGTGGGGGAACTACTACAAAATAGGCCTTTAAAATGATAAAATGGCCTTTATCAGTACTAAAGAAGTGATGAATACCAGAGTGAGATTAAAATCCCTAAAAAAGCATTGATAAAGGGGCATGTTGTAGTGTGCTGCAACAACACACTACAGCACCAGTGAAATATGTTGTAGCAGAACATCACAACACAAAAAACACCAAAAAATCATCAAAATAAAGTAAAAATAAAAAATTTAAATGAAATAAAATTTACAGCACAAATACAAGAAAAAAACTATATTATAGACATTTAAAACATTATTTTATAGAATTGCATAAGTACAAATTGTTACATACATTCGAAAACATCAATGTTCCTTTTTATTTTGATCCTAACCCAGGATCGAGCAAAAAAAAACCCGTATAAGAAAAAAAATTATTTTAGTAATAATATAATGAAATAAATTAATAGAAAGTGTTAATTTTAAACTAAACTATGAATTATACCAATAAGACTGTGTATCAGATTGAGTTGTGGTTGATTCTTGCATGTTACACCAATTATTGTTCATCTTTAAGAATTATATATGTGAAAATTAACTAAATAATTATAATATAAAAATTATAAGGAAATTAATTAAGTAATAACATATAGAATGATGAGAAAACAATAGAGTCTCGTTTTCTCGGTTTTCGTAATGTGATGCGAATTTTAAACTAAAATGACACTTGTATGTTGAAAAGACACACTTTGAGTCATAACAGTCACACTATGAATCGTATTGAGGTGTGGATTATTTATAAATGTATCAAATGACTTGTGGATCATTTTCCTAATTTATCAATACAATTTGAATGTGTTTTTTTATTTTTGATTAAGTCGGTTGTCCTTTTTACTAAAAATGATTTCAATTTAAAAAAAATCACTTGGAGTCATACTAGTCACACCGTGCATCGGATTGAGGTGGAACTGATTCCTAAATATCCCAAATGAAACATGGATCATTTTCATAAAGTATAAAAACAATCCGAATGTGTTTACTTAGTTTTGAGTAGGTCATTTGTCCTTTTTAATAAAATTGATGTCAATTTTAAATAAAAAGATGCACTTGGAGTCATACCGATAACACTGTACGCTAGATTGAGGTGAGGCTGATTATTACATGTCAAAAATGACTTATGGATTGATTTCCTAAAGTATCAAAACAATATAAATGAGTTTACTCAGTTTTGAGTAGTTCAACTGTCCTTTTTACTAAAATTGATGTTAATTTTAAATAAAAAGAAGCACTTTGAGTCATACCAGTCAAACCATGCCTAATATTGAGATATGGATAATTCATACATGTCCCAAATGACTTATGGATCATTTTGCTAAATTATCAAAGTAATCTGAATGTGTTTTCTCAGTTTTGAGTAGGTTAGTTTTTCTTTTTACTAAAATTGGTGTCAATTTTAAATAAAAAGACACACTTGGAGTAACACTGATCACACATTCTGTCATATTAAGGTTTTTTTGATTCATATACACCCCAAATGACTTATGGATTTTTGACCTAAGGTATCAAAACAATTTTAATATGTTTTCTCAGTTTTGAGTATGTCACTTGTCTGTTTTTCATTAAAATGTCTTTTAAAAATGGAAACATGCACTTTGAATCATACTGACCACATAGTGTATTCGTTTGACGTAATACTAATTCCTACATTTCAAAAATTACTTATTAATAGATATCCTAAATTATAAAAAAATATGAGATCATTTTCTTGGTTTTCAATGAGTGTCACTTTTTGAACTAAACTATTGATTTTAAACTAATAAAGGACATATTGAGTCATACCAAGAACATAATGTATCATATTAAGGTGAGGGTAATTCATACATATCAAAAAATGAATTATGGATCATTTCTCTAAAGTATCAAAACAATCCAAATGTGTTTTATCAATTTTTAGTATGTCACTTGTCTTTTTTACTAAAATATCATTTTAAACAGAAAACACGCACTTTGACTCATACAGATCACATAGTGTATTAGTTTTATGTAAGAAAAATCTATAAATATCATAGATAACTTATTAATATATTTCCTAAACAATCAATAAAATCCATGAGTATTTGCTCAGTTTTTAGTGAGTGACACTTTTTAAACTAAACTGTCAATTTTAAACTGATAACAGACACATTGAGTCATATCAGGCACATCATGTATCAGATTGATGTGAAGATGCTACATATAAAAAATTATTTATGTATAGTTTCATTAAAGTACAAAAACAATACTAATGTGTTTTCTCATTTTTTGAGTATGTCACTTGTATTTTTTACTAAAATTCCATTTTAAATTGGAAACATGCACTTTGACTCATACCAATCACATTGTGTATCAGTTTTATATAAGGCTAATTCCTACATGTAAAAAATGAATTATGAATCAATTTCCTAAATTATTAATAAAATCCAAGAGTTTTTTCTTAGTTTTCAATGAGTGATACTTTTTGAACTAAACTGTCAATTTTAAACTGATAATGGACATATTGAGTCGCACCGAGCATATCGTGTATTATATTGAGGTGGGGATAATTTATATATGCCACAAATGACTTATTTATTGTTTCCATATAGTATAAAAACAATATGAATGCATTTTCTCAGTTTTGATTATGTCACTTGTCTTTTTTACTAAAATGTCATTTTAAATTGGAAACACGCACTTTGACACATACTAATCACATAATGTATTGGTTTGACTTAAGACCAATTCATACATATCACAAATGACTTATGAATTGATGTTTTAAATTATCATGGAAATATGAGAGTGTGTACTCTTTTTTTAGTGAGTGGCACTTTTTGAACTAAACTATTAATTTTAAACTGATTACAGGCACATTGAGTCATACCGGACACATCATGTATCAGTTGAGGTGCAGTTAATTCCTTTACATCAAAAATGACTTATGGATCATTTAACAAAAGTATAAAAATAATTTGAATGTGTTTGATAATTTTCAAGTAGTTTAGTTGTCATTTTTACTAAAATTGATGTCAATTTGAAATAAAAAGATGCACTTTGCATCATATTGGTCACACCATGCATATGATTAAGGCGTGAATGATTCCTATATGTACCAAATGACTTATGGATCATTTTACCAAAGTATTAAAATAATCAGAATATTTTTCTCCGTTTTGAGTATTTCAGTTGTCCTTTTTACTAAAATTAATGTCAATTTAAAATAAAAGGAAACACTTGGAGCCATACCGGTCACACCATGTGCCAGATTGAGTTAAGGTTGATTACTACACATCCAAAAGCCTCAAAAAAATCGTAACTATCAATGTTACCATGATTTACATTGTATTTATTTTTTTAACGTCCAATACTATATATTGACTCGATGTTCTTATCCATAAAGCCTTTCTCGTTGTTGAAAGGAAGAGGAGCAGAGGAAGCTCATGTGTCCATTATATCATGAGAATTCACCATAATGGGCGTGTGATATTCCTATAATATTATTTATTTAAATAATGAGAAAGGTTTTTTGACTAATAACATAAAATAAATATATAGTTTTGGCATCTCAACAAATAAATACAATGAAAATGGAAATCATGGTAACATTGGCATAAAGAAACATTTTATCTCTTTTGTGGCTTGTTGAAAATAGTTGAAAGAAAAATATTACTTCCTATAAGATTTGTAAAAAGACTAAATAAGTATTAAATAAAAATGGTAAGGAAATTAACTTATAAATAATAGATAAAATGATGACAAAATTAATTAAATAAGTAGTATGAATTAACATTTTAATGATGGTTGTATGAATTAGTGATGAATTTACTTATTTTCATTATCCTAGTTGTAGGCTCAAAGTCCAATCCCTCATGAGCATGAGTATCTTAAAAAAACACTCAAAATCGAACAAAATAATTCACCTGTACAAGAAAATAATTGTTATATGAGTAATACTAAAAAGAAATAAATTAAACATAAATATGAAACAATACATTAATTCTATGGGTAGTGATTTTACTGTTAAAACATCAATATTACCTCTGTTATTGAGTAGTTGAGGGAACTTTAAGGAAAGTGATAAATACTAACAGTACAGGGGTAAAAATATTTTGAGAGAGAGGATGTTTGTGGAAGTTTTGGTGCAGAAAGGCATGAAATATGGATAGACCACCCCAAATCGAACAAAAGAATCCACCTATATAAGAAAAAAATTCTTATGTGAATAATAATAAAAAAAATAAATGTGAAAACATTAATATTATCTTTCTTATTGATCATAGGAATCTTCGTTGCACTTCTGGTAAAGGAAGTGGAGGTAATATGAAGGAAAATGATAAATGCAACACTATAGGGGTGAAAAGGTTTTGAGGGAAAATAAGTATGTGGAAGTTTTGGTGCATAAAGACATGAAATATGGAAAGAAATATTCTAAAATAAATGAAATCTACAGGGAATAATGAAAATTAAATCAATATTTCATTATATAATTTTTCAATAAAATAGAGAAAGTAAATCGTAACATTACCTTTACATCTTCCCAATGGTTTTCCTTTGTTATAGTTTGTTCTTCCATGGGATTGGTAAAATAATCATGTTCAAAAGACATTGTTTGCATGAGTAGTCAAAAATTTAATTTATATTATGTTAATATAGTAGAGAACATATAATATTATGAGGAAACACAGAGTATATTAAAAAACAATTATACCTTCTCATTGAACTCTCTTTATTTTTTTAAAGGTTTTAGGGTTTTGGATCCTCTATCGAGAATCCAAATCCCTTATTTTTGGTCCCCTATAACGTACAAGACATTGTCTATATTGGGACCAATATGAACTGATTGTGATCTCCCAATGAAATTTATAGATAACTTTCATCCAAATCAACTCATCTCTTAAACATTTATCATTGCATTTTGTTATTTAAAACATATCCTCCATCTCTTGTGGACATGCATCTATGTTTCTTGAAATAATCTAAGAAGTAGTCATCCATGAGATAACTAATGCTCAGAGTAGTAAAAGAAACATAAAGATACGAAGGATGAGTCTCAAGAAAAAAACAATAATAACTGTTCAAGAAATGATGTTGATGAGGATGACAATTATACTACATTGTGTTCTTGAAAAGGGGTAATGCCTCTCAATTGTGAGAATTACACCATTGACACTAGTTATTAACTTTTGGCCTATTGAAGGTGATATTTGGGGGGTTATAAAGAGTTATTTCATATTCAAGGATGGTAATCATTGATTCCTAGGGGTGGATCTGATACATGTAGACCTAAAATGATGAATACCTAAAAATAATTTCTAATAATTATTCCAATATATATATAATTTAATAACCTCCATTATATTTTTTGGAACAAGTGATGTAATATCCTAAGAAATCATTAAATTTAATATTAATGGTATATCAAATATTTTAAAACATCTCAAAATTATAATTTCAATTAAAAACTGATAAGGAATGGAAAAATAATTTTAGGAAAAGAATATACCTAATAACGATAAAGGTTTTAAACAACTAAAAATTCTTAGTTGATAAATTGATTCAAGAATTATGTCTAGTTAGTTTAAAAATAAGAATTATTTTCAAGCAAATTAAGAGTAGGTTTTATAATAAAAATTCATTTTCATGTTTATTATGGGTTCTATGGTGATTTTGGGCACATAGTATAAAATTTTAGTCATAAAGAAATAAATAATAGTAATTATGGAATATATATAGGTTTTAAGTTAAATAAGTGATGACCCACTCTTACAAAAATAGTTTTAAAGTGAGACAAATCTTCATAAGTAAAATTGGATGACGAATTTCAACCATTGAATGAATTCTATTGAAATATATTTTTATAATATACTTGTGTAATATATATTTTTATAAGCCCTCCACGGTCGGTCAGGGTGGTGAGGGTGTGATGGGGTTTGGGGCATGGTTGTGGGGTCAATTCCTCAAGCCAGTGGGTTTCTTTGCAGTGTATTGTAGCATGCATGAGCTAACATTGGTAGTTGTACTTAATATAAATATATATTTGTATAATATATATTTGTGTATTGTATAATATATATATATATATTTGTAATATATATCTTTATTTGTATAATATATATTTTTCTTTTATTGATTTTTGTAATATAATATATATTTGTGTTTGTATAATATATATATTTGTATTAAATATATATTTATTTACATATAAATACAATATATATAAATATATACAAAATTTTAATTTTTTAATTGTATACATATAAAATTGTGTAATAAATTTGTATAACATATTTGTATAATATAATTGTATAATATATTTATATTGTATATTTTTATAATATAATGGGATAATATATTTGTATGACATATTTTTTATAATATATTTTCGTATAGTTTAATATATATTTGTATTTGTATAATATATATATTTTCATAACTTATTTGTATAATATATATCTATAATATATATTATATATATATATATTTTATATATATATATTTTATTTATTTATTTATTTTTAAAATATACATGTGTGTGTTTTTATATAAAAAATCATATCTTTTACACCTCAATCCAAAACCATAGAACCCCGAGTAAGTTTTCACTTTTTATTTGTGAACCACGAGCCATATCCTACTTCATCCAGCTAACCAATTAAAATTATGTTCATCCATAGACTCAATGTGTGTCTTAACTCTTTCTAATTTCAAGTAACATTCATATGAAATATCATCTTTAATAACACCCTTCCCCATAATATGAAGATCTTTATCATTGACTAAATGGAAATTGTTGGAAAAACGAGATACATAATAATTTGTGAATCCCTTCTTGTTTATAGAGTGGTATGAAGTCTCATAATTAATGATCCATGATTTAAATGGAATTTTTAGAGCCAACAATAAATAGTTGCTTCCTTCAGTGATGTTGGGGTGGGAGTGCTGCATAGAATCGGTAAGGGGAGAGGGTGGGGGAGTTCAAGGAATGATATCTCTATCTCCTTTCAAGCAAACATCCCCAATAAACATTGTTGACCCTAGGGATATGCCGACAGTAAATCAAGAATGATGATAAAAAAAATGAAAAATAGATCTTGCAGAACAATCAATCAACAAGTGGGGAGGATGAGGTGAAAATAAGATACCTTGGATTGGAGTTTTGAATCATCTAAGAGAAAGTATAGATATAGAAAACTTTTAAAATGTTCAAGTCTTGGATTCATTCGACACTTGAATCATTGGATCATTGGATTTGATCCTTGAAATTGTTTGAGCCTTGATTCAAGTCTTGAATCAAGCTTTGATTCACCGAGGAGGAGCACCGGTAGAGGGTGTCTTCCATGGAAAGCTTTAGATATCATGATGAGTTTGTGATTGGTCAGGGTTAATTTAAATAGATCAGGATAATGTTATCAGTGCTTCCAAAAAATCACTGATGAAGATCACTTTTATCAGTGCTAGATTAATTCGCACCAATAAAAGGAATTGATAAATATTCCTTTTATCAATGCTAAAAAAGCACTCATAAATATTCCTTTTATTTGTGCTAATTAATCAAGCACTAATAAAGGTTTTATAATTACAATTATAAATAAAAAAATTGTAAATATATTTATATAATTATATATATATATATAAATATAGTAAATATATTCTTTATTTAAATATAATTATTATAATTCTATAATTCTATAAATATATAATTATTTATTTATAATTATATAAATACATTTTAAAACAAATAATATTTATATCTTTATATATATACAATAATTATATATACATATATAGATTAAAAAAATATAAATATAAATATTGTAAATATACTCACTATTTAAATAAATTTATTATAATTTTATAATTATTTAAATATATTGAATTACTTATTTATAATTATTTAAATACTTTTTAAAAAATAATATTATTTATTTATAAATATAAATATATAAGTGTATAAAAATAGTAAATATGCACATTTATAAATATATTTATTTATAAATAATTTTTTACAAATATATTTTTAACATTATTAATGAATATTTAATCTTAAGTGCATGCATGCTAAAAAAGAGTGAAATTGAATAATTCAAAATGAGTACACTTTAACAATATTAAAAAATTAGATATGTTTGATTAATTAAATATAAAATATTAAAAAAAAATTGACATATATTGAAATAAATATGAATACATATTGAAAATATTAAAACATGGAAAATAAATATATATATAAAAAATAATAGAAATTGATTAAATTCATAAAAAAAAATATTTTTGTGTGTGTTGTATATAGAAATACATTAATTATGTATATGTGAAATAAATATAATACATTTAATCTATGTTAAATTGAAAAATCATACGAAATTCAATTATGTTCCTTACTCGATGCAATTAGTCATTATTTTTAATTCATATTGATTTTTAATTATACACCATTATTTACTAAATATATTACTATTTAATGTAAATCAGAAATATTTTGTATTATATAAATCATATTTATAAACATTAATATATATATATAATATTATTTATTAACATTAAGAATAATTATTTAATTAATAAATTGTTTAATATTTTTCTCAATTTACTTATTTTTAATTTTTAATTGTATAATTTTCATTTTATATATATCTATATATTTAATATATGTTGTTTATTAGTATTTATAATTTATATATAACATAATAAATTTATTAATTTTTATTAATAATTATTTAATTAATAAAAAATTTAATATTTTTTTAATAAACTCATTTTTATTTTTTATTTATTTAATTATTTCATTTTATTCGAACTTTTATCAGTGCTAAAAATAAAGCATTGATAAATATACCTTTTATCGGTACTAAAAATAAAATCACTTATAAAGTGAATCCTTTATCAGCGATAAAAAATTACCCTGATAAAGGGTGACTTTTATCAATGCTAAAAACAAGCACTCATAAAAGGTATCCTTTATCAGTGATTGTTTTAGCACAGATAAATAGAACCTTTATCACTGATTTTTCCTAGCATTGATAAATATCAGTGTTGTTAAAGGCTTGTTTTGTAGTAGTAGGGGGGTAGTGCACAAAGTAGTGTGACACATTGGACATGGAGGAATGAATCACTCGACAAAGAATATCCTTCTAAACCTCTATTTTCTTACTTTGTGTTCTGTTGTTTTCGATATTTACTCTTTGAATATTTTTTTCACTATTGTTCTAAATATGAATTGCTAAACATTTTTTAGGAAATTGGGTTCTGATGAATTGAATTCTTTCTTCAGTTATGTCTTTGATTTTTATAGTATTCTTTTATTCTTCTTGGGAATTACTAATTCCAATCTACTTCTATCTTTGATAGTTCAATAGATTGAGGTAGGTATTTTCCTTGAAATATGACAATGTGATCCTTCGCTCTTTCTCTCAATTTAATTCTCCTCAAGCATCATCTCTCTACTATTTATGAACTGACATGTGAAAATGATAGATCTTTTTAGCCTTAAAAGCATTGGTTGAAGTACTTAATTTGGAAAAAAATGATACCTATAGTTTCCATGTGAGAATCATTTGTTACCTGAATTTAGGTTGAAAATTCTTTGCATTGGGTGATTTTAGAGTTGTGTTGCTAGATTAACGATATTAAAGTGATTCAACACCATATTTTCACATCATTGACACTACAATTATTTTTTAAGTCAGGAATATAAATCCATTTTCATCAATTAAAATTAACATGGTTACCCAAATTAATCTATTGATCATTAATAGGACCAAAGAGCATTGTTATTTCCCTTGGGTCTAATCAAAATAAAAAATTATAAAACTTATATCAATTTTACCTAATTAATTAAAATTCATATAGTAGTAGGTCAAGATCAAACCCACAGAGATTGTGAAATTAGTTAATTTAGGTTTTTAAAAGAATTAATTTTAATTAAAATGAAGAATGAGGTAAAGAGGACACAGAAGTAGTTTGGTTTTTGGAATTATTTTTTGGAAAATTAATGAAGAAATCAAAGCACAAAAGATTTTTTGGTTTGAAATAAAATTTGAAAGGTGTTACGGGGTTTTATAGTTTCAGGTATTAGGTGTAATTAGATTTTAGAAAATAACTTGATTAATCCATATTTGGCGTCAAAGTCAAGACAAGATGAATCCAATGGTCATGGTATCCCCTCCTCGACATAACAATCCCAACAATCCCCTATTTCCTTTGGTTTGGTAATTTAGGGTTTTGACAAATCGAGTTTGTCTCGATACCGTTTTTAAATCTAGTTTTTCTGAATATGTAAATTGTCATGCATCAATTCAAGGTAACTAGTGGCACAATGATAATGTCCCTTTCATATTCAAATACTAATGGTCCTGATAAAAGTAAAATAAATGGATTGGAAATTTATTGAATAAATTGTGGCAATCCAGATACATTAATAAGAAATAAATAGATCCAAAAAAACCTTCCCTCGTCAGCTACATAACTCTAGAAACAAGGTAGGTTTACCCCCTTATCCTAGAGATGAGAGAATAAGAGTGAAGGAAATAAATTAAATAAATCATAATGAAAAACCAAAGATAAAGTGGTGGTGGATATTGTAGAAGTGCAGCTTCTCACCCTAGAATTTGGTCTATGGATATCACTAACAACGACAGCTCATCCCTCTATTTATAGACTCCCAAAGGGATCTTACAGCATTAAATGGTGTCATAATGTCATCAAAAAGTAACTCTAGTAGGTCCCATAATCATAAAATTTATTTTTTCATGTAAAATTTTTTCAAAGGATCATAGTTGGGTATGTCTGACACTTACAAATCATGTAACTATTACACAAAGTGTAATGTTTGGGGATTTTTACTTGAACTTTTCTTCAATTCACATTGTGTCTTGGTTTCATGCCATGTAAGGATTTTATGATGTGTAATGATTATAAGACATGAAAATTCATATTCCATCTCTCAAATATCTATTTCACCCTAGTTCATCAGTTTCATACCTCAAAAGTGTTCCACGATCATCCATCATCAAGGGTGGCCTTTTTATTTTATGGTGTCGCACCAAATTGAGAAGAATCGTGACATGAAGTGACATTTTCTCCTCATATTCACCCCTTTTTGTTCTTTTTCTGATTATTCATTGTATCCTCCCAAATAACAAAAAAAAAGTAAAATAGTCCAAAATTGGAAAGAATGTCAATTGTATTATGATTTTTTTGTTTTAAAATACCGTAAAATATATGCATGAAATACATATATCAATCACTCCTTGTATTCTATTGCTCATTTTTTCATTTTGAACTTTTAATTTCATCATTGGTTCTACATAAACTTGCACTTTTCATTTATTCCATCACCATTATGCAACCACATTTTCTATTTTTTTATCATTTTTTTCTTTTGTTTTGATTACACAGTTCATTCCTACCTAGTGGTTTAACCCCCTTGTCATTATTTAGTAGTAAGTTTGTTAATAAATATTTTTATTTATGAGGTTTGATGAAATTCAATCAAAAATTGATGTTGTTGACTTTCAAAATGTTTGAACAGTTTTGAGTTGATTTTCACCAGTTGATACATCAACTCAAGAATCAATTCGAAGTGAAGATAGGCCAAGGAAAATAAATTGTAATCTTGAAAAAATTAAAGTATGAACAAAAATGAATGAACAAAAAAATAACTATTGATTTTAAATCAAGAATTTTATTTGTAATACATGATAATAGAAAATGAAAACATGAGCAAGATGAAATAGAAATTCAGAAAGATAATAAATATGGAAGAATAAATCTTCTATGTTGAGTCTAGGTCACTCTCCCCCATCAACCCTCAAGTTTTATTTCTTCTTTAAAGCATAGCTTGTGCCCCTGAAAATTTTCTTTCCCACCACTCTCAATCAGTGTTATTCTGGTTTTTCGCCCTTCATATCCCCAAAATTAGTTGATTACCAACAATTGAATCAAATTTTTACAGCTTTTCATTTGATCAATCAAAATAAAAATTTATAATTTTATATTCTCACTAGTGTAGTGATGAGCAGGTCCAAACCCAAGGGAAAGGGGTGATCTCTTATAATAGTTTATTTATGAACCTAATCTACTCAAAATAGAGACTAGAATGGTGAGGCTACAAGAACATTAAGTGAAATGGTGGTTGAAGTGTTGATGTGGTGTTAAAAGAGTTAGGACTAACTATGTTAAGGAGCATTAGACATGCCAAAAGATATTAGAGGGAAACTGACTAAAATAGTTTGCTAAAGAGATGATGTTCAAGAGAAAATATGTCCCACAAGGTCTGTAAATAAAAGGATCCATTAACATGACTAACTATCATTATCCTATCAATGTCCATTCAACAAGTTCCATCACTCAATTTTTCAATTAATCACGGTGGGAGAAAATGATAAAAATAGTACTACAATTACTCTTTTTCTATCGAAAATCAAGGAAGAGTATAACTGAATTGAAAGAGAATGACTGGGAAGAACAGATTGTATTAAAACATGAATAAATAATCAAGAACATAAAATTGTTTAACAAATTTAAGCAATTTTGATTCCATCGCGAATTCAATTACAATTCATGATCACACAAAAGAGGGAAACATGAGAACTAAAAAAAATATACAAAAGAAGAAAAATATATGGAGGAAAATATGATCTTTTATTTTGATTTTATATTTGTCCATAATCGCTTTATCTTTGAATTTATCTCATTTTGAGGATCGACTCATGCCCCAAAATAATTCTTCTCCCAGTTTTCCTCTCTCAAGGTGTTAGCTAGTGTATGAGAATTAGTTTCTCTAAAAATTAGATGCACCGATGATTCTCATGCTCCCCCCTAAAAAAGATCTCATAAAATTAAATTAGATATACTAAATTGACCCATCTCTACATCTAGTTATTTTCATGTGACTGAGAGATTATTTTTTAAAATGAATCTCCCCAACTATTGCTTACCAATTGCACGGGCTCTCAATGATTACTCCAGTTGGAACTTTCATGAGGTAATCAATGTCTTTATCTTTTATGAACAAACTGAAAACCGGCTTAGTGAATCCCTAGGCATCAAACTCAAGATATGAAAAAAAATCCCCACATCATTTCATTTGGTTCAGAATCAGCCTAAGTCATCTTCTTTATGCTCAGTCTCCTTGAGAAACTGGTTTGGGTGATGGACCTTCTTTGGACTTTACCACCCCTGGCCAAAAACCTTCAAATTAGAACTGTGTATAAGATTACCTCTTTGAACTCAAAAAACTATGGTAAACCGGATCCTCATGGTTTGGACTCATCTTTGCATGAAAGTTCCACTACCACATCAATCAAGAACCTTGGTTTTTCTAAACATCATTGGTGCATTTAATTGAGTACCTAGCATGAACACAAACCTTGTTACATAACCATGGTAATGGGGATCAATGAGATCCCTTCTTCTTCATTTGATTACCCAACATCACCTCTGATCATATTCTCCTTCAACTTGTCTAGGCGTCAACATTTCATCATCCTAAAATCGGTGTACATAGATTTTTGTAGCTTCAGCCTCAATGCAGGTTTGACTGAAGGTTGATATTCAAATTTCAAATTGTTTTCAGGCTTCAGTTTCAGTCAGTTATTCTTGAATTAGTAAATTTGGTTGTTGGATTACCTCATGCTTAGGGTATTGTGATTTTATATTCCAAAAGAGATAATAATGGTGGAAGAAAATGGAAAGAAAATTAGGATTAATTTCAACTTGAACAAATCTTACAAAAACTTCCTCTCTACACCTCTCTCTCTAAAAAATAGATCTCTCAAGGCTATCTCACTAGATATAATAGATCTCTTATCCATGATCTGGAGAATCCCTCTTGGATCTAATTGTTGATGGTGTAATTCTCTCATATCCCTCCTTAAATAGTCTTGGTGGGAGGTGTCGAGTTTGACACAACTCTTCCACCAACCCCCACCAATCCATACCTACCACTGTGGGTGGAGTTGGTGTACCATCCACCTACCAAGGAAGATAGAAAACTCTATTAATTCTACCCCTCTAGCTAAAATATTTTGGAGCATAAGAAAAGTTCCATATTCTTTCGAGAAACATCCTTTGTCAATATATCCGTTGATTTCTCCTTCATGTGGATCTTTGGAAGTTTTATCAGCTTTTAATCTATCACTTCACATATCCAGTGATAGATAATGTCAATTTACTTCATCCCAAAATGGTATGTGGAGTTATTGTTCAAGTCCAAAGCACTTTGACCATTGTAATGAACCATGTAATCCTTTTGGATAAATTTGAGCTCCAGTAGAAAATGCTTTAGCCACAACATCTCATTTATAGCTTCCAAAGAAATAATATACTATGATATTATCATGGATAAAGTGACACTGTTTTCAACCTTGACTGCCATGATAGATATCCTACTAAAAAATTATAGATGTATCCTGATGTATAATTGTTTTCTTTCAGGATTTCTATCCATATCTGTATTTGTATATCCCTTCAAGAGAGGATCAACTCCCCTATAGCACAAATATATCTTTGAATTACCTTTAAGATAACTCAGAATACATTTGACTGTATCCCAGTTATACTTCTTTAGATTAGAGATAAATCAACTCACAATCTCTATTATATGGTCAATGTATAGTCTCACAATCAATATAGAATACATCAAGATTCTAACTAGTGAGGAGTATAGTATCATCTCTATCAGCCAAATTTATTCATTGTATGATGTACACAAACTCTTTCTCAACTTCAAATGATCAAGAAGATGAATGATCATAGGTTTAACTTTTTCTGGGTTGAAACGTTTCAGAACATGTTCAACATACTTTTGAGATAGCCATAACAACCTCCTATTTTTTTAATGAATGATATACATCCCCAAAATCTATTGAGCTGCTCCAAAATCCTTCATATCAAAAGATGTGGACAATTATTTATTCAAATGGTTGATCTTCACTACATCTTTCCCAATGATCAACATATCATCAATGTAAATTAGAAGTGAAACAATGTTACCATATTAAAATCTCTAGGAGTAAACACATCGGTCCGTCTATGTCCTCTTATAGCCATGAATTACCATGAATGATTCAAAATTCTTGTACCACTGTATGGGAGCTTGTTTCAGTCCATACAATATCTTCTTCAATATGAAGATGAGGTTTTTATTGTCCAAAAACATCAAAACCTTTAGGATTCTTCATATAGTTCTCCCCAGAGAGGTCAACATGAAGAAAATATGTCGTCATGTTCATCTGTTCAAGCTCAAAGTCTAAGTTATCCACCAATTTGAAAATGGCTTGGATTGAATCCATCTTCACCATGAGTGAAATTATGTCATCAAAGTCAACTCCTTTCTTCAAAAGTAATCCCTTGACTACTAACCGAGATTTGTGTGTGTCCTCCTTTTTTCCACCATTCTTCTTCATCTGGAACACTCATTTGTTCATTAGTTCCTTATTACCTTTGGGTAGTTACACAAAATGATATTTCTAGTTCTTCACCAAAGACTTCATCTTATCCTCCATTGCATGTATCCACTTGAGTTTGTCAGGATGATTCACTACATCCTAGTATCCTTCTGGTTCACCTAATTAGTCAGCAATAGGTACCCAACTCCATATATTTTGATGATGGAATCCTTCCTTGTAAATATCTTCAAACCTATGAAATGTTAGGTTCGAGAGGAACAATATCACCTAACTCATGTGATAGTTCTGCTACTTCCTATGGAGAATATTGAGTCTCCCCCTACTCAATACCCTCCTCCACTACCTCCCGGTCTACTATCGATGATTGTTCTTTCACTTCCTCCTCTTCATTGATAGGAGGTGGTGGTACAAGTGTTGGATCATGATTTATTCCTCAACATTTTCCCTTTCATACATTCTAGGATTTTGAATTTCTTCAATCATCTAGTTCTTGTGGAACATGACATCTATGCTTCTAATCACTTTCTTCTCCCTTGGGTCCCAAATCTTGTATCTGAACTCATCTCCCTAGTTGATTGAGATTCATGGAGTAGATATCCCATATAAATTCTTCTTGAGCTCCTTGGATACATTGTAAATGAAAAAAATCCAAATAATCATAAATGATAGTAAGAGGTATGTTTACCAGACAATCTATTCTGTGGAATCTCAAAATCTAGTGGGACAGATGGTCATATATTGATGAAGTTTCCTACAACCTAAAAAACCTCTCCCCAGAATGGATTAGGTAGCTTAGCCAAACTCATCTTGCTTCTTACCTTCAGGGTGATTTTTTATCCAACATTCATCTTGATTTGGATATCACCCATGCCAAAAATCTCCACCTAATTGGTATTCCCCATTTTGACCGCACCAAATTCACCTGCTTAATAAGTCAAGAGATACTCATGATGAAAAGTGATGTGGTATGATGCTACAGTATTGATGAACCATTCTATGTCCCAACTTGATATATGAAATCATGTATCTTCTTCATCTTGGGAGTAAAGAATAACTTCTCTAGTAATGATTATGTGCATGTCTCCATTTCTTCTTTGTTGATTGCTACTATGTCCATTTTCTAGTAGCAGCTTTTGGAATCTCTTCTTTATGTTTCCCTCCATGTCATAATGGAAGAACTTGTATATTGTCTTATTTCCATCTATGTACCTTACACTTCTCTTTCTTTGGCAGATAATTTATTTCCCTTGACTTCCTCCTTGTTTTCTCCCTCACTTCTCCAAGATGAGAGCTTGTGTCTAGTTGTAACTCGCGTCCTTCCTTTGAGCTTCCTCATTCAATAGTGCATCATTTACCATTATTGTGGTAAGTTTTCCTCTGAGTTCTAAGTTGTTGAGTGAGAACACAAGTGTATCCTAGATATCAGGAAGTGTGCATAGTATGTGGTTCACGTGATCTTCTATTCAAATTCTTACCTATATCCACTAATTGATTCACTAGGCTTTAGAACTTGCAGTTTTGTTCGGGTATAGAGATTCTAATTTATTGTTGAAGATTCATCAATCACTTCAATACGAGGATCGTTTTATTATAATTCATTGACTTGTATGTATTTTTCAACTTTATCTGATGTTTATACATGTCAGTCTCTTGTGAATCATGGTGCTAGACGCTGTGATCGATCCATCAGCAAATTTGACTGATCATTTTCTTGTTCAGCTTCTTTAACTTTTCTTCCTTGGTGGCATCTGGGTTGACTCCTTTTTTTGAATGGGGTCAAAAATATCCTTATCATTCGGGATTTCTTCAATTAAATACATTCCAAATAGAGTAGTTTGAAGAAGTCAACATGATCATCCCCCCATGGACGGTCCCTACATTAAATTTAAATTCTGAAAAAATAGTGTAGAATTTGGTAAAATGGATCTCACTGTTTTGTTTAGAATGGTCCAAAATGGTGGAATTGAGTCCTAAATCATCAAAATCGAACACTGATTGATCAATATATGACCAAATTAGTGTCAAAAACCAATATTGATCGATGAAATGGTGATGAAACAGTGTTGATGTGGTGCGATGAAGCAGCTACCACAATCTCATCAGAAATGTTACCAAGGCCAAGACATTATTGTCTTCTACGGAAAGGGGGTATTGTAGATCCTAAACTTTGACCAAGATTTGACTGAGCCTACATATCTCTTTTTTAATCCGTTTTTTATGTCATTTGTTCCTTTGGAATCATCTCAACATAAACTTTTAGAATCCACCTTCAAAATACGATTTTGAGAAACTTGAATTTTCCAATAAAAAAAATCCACTATTCCATAACCTCAGTCTAATACCACTTGTTGTGATTTTATAATCACAAAGAGGGAAGAATATAGAAATAAAATGGGAATAAAAATGGGATTTATTTCATATTGAACAAATCTTGAAAAAAATTCCTCTCTACACCTATTTCTATATCTACAAATGAAGCTCTCAAGGATCTCTCATCAGATAGAATATATCTCTTGTCTTGGATCTAAAGAAGCTCTTTGGATATAATTTTTGGTATTTTAATGCTCCCATGGACCTCCTTAAATAGGCATGGTGGGAGGTTTCAATATTGACACAAATCCCCCCACCAACCCCACCAATCCACACCTACCATGGTGGGTGGAGTTTGTGCACCAACCACCTACCAAGGTAGCTGGAAAACTCTATCATAGTGGATGAGTACTTGAGTTGAAACATCTCAACCCTCCTATTAAACATCTGATTCAGCTTCAACTCATTTGATTTTACCCTTGATCAGCTTGGGTGAGCTCATTTGACCTGGTTCATGGCTGATAAGATGTGAAACCAAAATATTGGAATCATAAAAAAATTACCCAAAAATTAAAAGACTTATGATAATTTCAAAAGACCTACTGAATTAAAATATTTTCATTTTTTAAGGAATTTCCCAAACTTCAGAGAGAATTTAATTCCACAAAATAATTTTAAAATTAAAACCATGAAATATTTAACATTTAAAATTTAGCATCTGAAAAATAATCCAAAAACACTTAAATTATATTTAAAATATTATTTTCTAAAAAAACTAAAATATTTGTTCGAAAATATATAGAAATCAAAGAATCTAATAGTTTAATCAACTGAGAATAACAAAAATATTTTTATCAAGATATTCAAAGAATAATATTTTCAAAAAATAACTAAAATTCATTAATTATCCATTAAAAGTACATTTTAACATTAAAAAACAATTAATTCATTGTAAAGATATGGAAAAAATGTATCCAAAATAGGTCACATAAAATTCATCTACACTTAAGATTTTGTTTGTGCTCAAGCAATCCATTAGTCAAATTTAGTAGAAGAAAATTAGATCACGAATGAAAAACTGAAATGCCACTGAGAATTAATTTTCAAAAATATTTCCTATTATGGACCCTCTCAAGCTGACAAAGTGAGTGTCCTCTTAAAATTAAATGCTTTTAGTGAAAATTTGGTTTCCTATTTAAAGAAACTATTGAAATTGAAAATTCTGATTAGATTTGAACACACTTTAATTTTCATCCAACTAGAATTTCCAAACTTATCTTTACTTCTAGGTGAATAGAAACAAAAAAAATTAATATAGAATAAATAGACACAACTAAATAGATGAGTGAACATAATAATTAAAAATAATGAATAATTAACTAATCCATCAGTAAAATAATAAAGAATGAAAATTTTAACCTAGATTAAGATTTTCATTTCATATCCCATTTAGATGTATATATTATGAGTTTAATTGGAATCAAACAGTTCAAACCCAATGATAATTGCAAGTCATATCCCCAAAATTTTACTGAAATCAAGTTTTTTTAAGAGGAAAATATAATTATATACCTAATTAAATCCATGTTTTGAAAAAAATTAACCACATAAAGATGGAAAAATAATCTTTAATCTTTAGAAAAATTTTCTCCCATTGAAAGTGGTAAAGTGATCCTTGAAAACAGGAAAAATTTAAAAAATTTAAGGGGTTTTTTATATTTATTCAATGAAATATAGTATAACATAATTAAAAACCCCCACCCCACACTTAAAACTCAATATTATCCCCAATGTTGAGTTTTAAGTGTGTGAGAGAGGCCTTTAACTACGCCAGACTACATTTCATTGAATACACATAAAAAACCCTTATAATATTCAATGGATTATAATTTTGATGCAAAGTCATAAATTAACAAGTATACACCTTTAAAGGATCATTTAGATTTAATATATCATAAAAATATTATCAAAAATATGTTCCAAGGAAGTATCAATTTAAGCCCACATAAAATTATTCCACACTTACAATACTTCTTATCCCCAAGCAATCAATTAGTGAAATTTAGTGAAAACAAATAAATCTCAAGATTGAAAAATTAAAGTGCCACAAAGAATTGGTTTTCAAATGTATTTCACCCCCCATGAACTTTTCAAGGAGAAAAGAATTATCACACATCTCAAACAAAGTACTTTTACTAAAATTTACCTTTAGTTTTAAAAAAAATGTTTGAGATTGAAATTTTTGAAAAGAGTTAAACAAAAACCACATTTTATTTAACTAATCTTCTGAACTTATCTTTTTCTCCAAGTAAACAAACTCACATAATTAGTACAGAATAAATAGACAAAACCTGTAGAAGAGTGAACATGATAATTAGCAAGAATGAATAATTAACTCAGCCATAAGTTTTATCATAAAGAAATTAAAATTTCATAATGATCAGTAGTTCATTTCATATCCAATTTAAATTCATTTATTATATATTTAAAATCCAGTCCAAATAGTTCAAAATCAATTAATATTGTAAATACTACTCCCAAAGTATGACTAAAAGAAAACAAATAAATAAATTAATGAAAATGATGCACTCAATTAAATCTATGGAGAAAAAAAATATTAACTACTAAAAGAGGAAAAACAACCCTCAAACTTCCTAAAAATGTTCAACCCTTGAGTAAGAAAATTGAATCTTGAGAAACAGTCAATTTTGAAAAAATTTAGGACATTCTAATGTGAAAAAAATTAAAGTACATTTTAACACATTTTAAAACCTATGACCCACACTTAAATGACAAAATTTCCCTCAGTGTTGAATCATAAGGTGGAGGGAATGATTAAACCAGTTTCAACTTCAAATACTCTGAACCCTGAAGGCCTTATATTTTTATTTATTTTGGATAACCTCCTTTTTAACTAGGTTGAGGGGAAACCTTATATAGCATGTAGTTCCAAATTCACAAGGCCTAATACATGACCTGAAGGCCCAAAGATCAGAAAAACATAACAACCCCCTCCCAGCTGATGCTTAATGATGCTCCAAAGCTCCCAACCTAAAAGGATGATCATCAAGCATTGTCCCATGCCGAATTTCATGGTGCCTGGTACCGATGGTGAAAGGTATACCCTCTCATTCTTCTAACATAATTATATTTTTTGGTGGTTTATTCCTACTTTTTACAGTAAAAATTGATGATAAAGGTTTTATAGTAAAAATTGATGACAAAGAGTTTACAATGAATCTCAAAAATCATTTTTCCACATAATAGAAACAAACATAAAATGACAGGATGTAAAAAGGTTTCTATTGGTTACTACTAGTGCACTAAAAAGAACTTTTAGGAAAATGCATGCTTAAACATTGAATTGAAAATTGATTTTTCCAAAGGGTATAAAAACAAGCATGCAAGAACAACAAGCATCAATTTTTTCACAATATGTTAACGAGTATTGAAAATGTGTGGAATTAGAACTATTACTCTCCTGCTCGTGGAATCTTTATTCATTAATTTTCAGCCAAAAATATTCCCTTTTTATTTGGGAATATTCCATTTGGCTACCCAAATTCCAACTTCTATAAGATAAATAGATCAACATAATATTCTAAAATTTAAATTTCAAAACAAAAATGAAACTAGAGTAAAAATGTTTAAGGGAAGTGGATTCAAAGTGTCTTCAGGATGTAACTCCTTTTAGTCCTTGAAAATTAAAAACATTTCTATCTCCAATAGTTTGTGTGATCTTCTCTCTTCAGAACTTACAAAACATAAATTAGAATGTACATTTTTTTACTTTTTTTGGAAAATGCAAAAGAATTGAAGAGATAACTCAGTAGAGTATCATGCTTGAGAAATGAATAAAGAAAGATTCTAAAAATGTCTAAATGATTTTAGGGTGCTAAAACAAGGATTCAATTATGATCAAAATTGTTTTCATCATCAAATATTTACGAAAATTTAACACCCAACAGTTTAATCCTGAATTAACAATTCAGTATAAAATTCAGTGAATAACAAGGTAAAAACATGTGATTTCAGTTGAAAAACTCAATGATATACAATTAAAAAAATAGAAATCAGTGTGTGTTAAAAATTCTAAGTATTCTAATAGTCCTATAATTTCCTAAAAAAGAGAAAAAGACGATTTAAATTCACCCCCCACACTTGTTTTTTTATCATGCAACAAGAATTTAATGTTCTAAAAATTTAGGGTGAGAGGATACAAGAATATATACCCTAGTTGAGAAATAATTAGCTGAAAACTATCATTAAGGTAGTTGATTCACTACCTCTTTACTTTTTTCAATGAAAGGAAAAAAAATTTTATTAAAACAAAAAAAAATGAAAGACTAAAAACAAAATAAAAAACAATAAAATATTTGGATAACCCCCCAAGGGGTGATGTATTTTGATTGTCCATAACTGGATATCCCTTGATTCATCCCCAATATAATGGGGTGTGTTGCTTCTTTCTTAGGAACTAAAATATGTTATTCATTATAGTTATATTTGACTCATGAGGCTTGTAAAATTCCCCATGATAAGCTTCCCATAAGTCCCCTCCTTGAAATTATAGCTCTTATAAGGGATACTTCCCCTCTTATTTATATTAAGGATTGATGTAAAATGGTTGTGGATAATGAATTCTAGGATGAGATTTTTCTTATAGTTCAATTTCCTTTATTAACTCTTTATTGATAATACAATTTGTAGCAACACCCACCATTGCACTAGTGCACATCTCCAAAACCTCCCTTACACTTCAACTACTCCTAAAATTAAATTTCCAAACAAAGCTATGAGTTTCAAAGGTGTCTCAAATAGTGCATTGAAAACCTTCTCAATATTCTAGAGTAAATCATGATGTTAAACTGACTTATTAAAGCTTACACAGAGAGAAATGAAATTAAGATCATATCTATTAAAATTGGAATCAAATAGAAAAAGGTCCTCTTTTATAGAATAATCCATTCCTAGAAACAGTGTGGATTTCTCTTCTTCATGATGAAATAGTGATCTTGGGAGTGTTTCCAGAGCAGGGGTGAGGTATTCAACCTCATCCAGACACTTCTTAAAACAAACCACTAAAGTTTTGGTTACTTTCTTGAAAAAAAAAATCTACAGTCAATTTAGTCTATTCAAGCATGGAGAAATCATGAGACAGATAAGTTCAATTTAAATCATCACAAAGAATATTAAAAATAAATTGATCTTCTAAAATATGGCCAGCTTTATCCAATTTTATATGATCCCTCTTCATCCACCCCTTAATACAACATTGTTGAACTTTTAATTATAGCTCATGATCAAAGTGGAGCTCGTGATAAAATGTGGGAAACTCCAACCCTTCTTCAGTTTCTTCTTTAGATTCATCTTTGAAAACTTGCTAAGATATTTCCTTTCTCCAATCATCCTCATAAATTGAATTGGATTCTTGTGTAACAAAATACATTATTTTCTTGGATGCGAGAAATGCTTCTTCATTCGGAGATTTATCTCATTGTGCTTGCAACCAATATTGAAATTATGCCATGATATCACTAAGAACTTTCACCAGTGAGTAATATAGCAATGATATTGAATCATAAATAGTAGTATCCATCACTATTGATAATAATAATTTAAATAAAGTTTAAGAACATTAATGTAATCTTTCCTCCCTAGCAATGATTCCAATTTTGATAGTCTTGTTGTTTGAAATATCGAAGATACATTTATATTCTCTCTAGATCTAGAATAGTGGCTAACATGAGAATCATCTCAAGGAGGTAGCATTTCTCTTCTAGTGATTCCTTTAAATTCATTTTGGTTTTTATTTATTTTGAAATCAATATAAAGAAAACATGGAAAAAATGATACAAAATAAATGAAAACAAGAAAATTGAAAATAAAGCCAACGTTAAATAAGACTAGCCCTAGGTTGATTCACTCTTCCACGTCTATCATGGATCTACTGAAGGATTAAATCATCAACTCTTAACAGCACTCAATGCATGGTCAATTCATCAACTCACACTCCTCTCTCGCCCAAAATATTGGACACTCATGCACGGAATGACTTCCAATACATAATTTCTCTCACTATAGTGAAAAGAAATGCTCAATCGACCCACCTAAGTCAAGAATAACTACCAGGAAAAAGGGATCTTCAAGATATCATTAATCCTGAAACCTATCCTAGACACTCAAGTGAGTAAACTAAAAGAATAAGGGGGAAATAAAAATGTAAGAAGAGTAAAAAACACTTCCTATTAGTGATCATGTCTCCACACTATCCACTTCACTATCACTGTGGGATAAGAGTGAAGAAAAGGTTATGATCATCAAGATATTCGAATCTACATGCAGCTTCAAGCTTTGCTTCCTAGTACTAAACTCACAAGTTAGTCCTCCAAGGTTCTAGAACATGAGAAGAATAGACTAAATTTATTTACAAAACATGAGTAAAGTTACATGGAGAGGGAGATTTGGGGGGAGAAAAGTCAGAGTTAGACCCCCCAATGAAAATTCCTGAGCCCCCTATTTAAAGATAGAGAAGGAAAATGATCAAAAACTAATCCAAGAAGAATTTTCATCCACGTGGAATGTGAACCTTCAGATTCTCATAGTTCTGCTCCAGTGACCATAACTTATCTTCTCCAACAAAATGATGATATCCCTACATGCACAAACTTTGTCTTAATAAAGAAGAATATGGAAGTGTTTCCAGACTTAATTCAGTCTTCATGAAGCTTCCCAGGTGCTTCCCTGACATCCACAATTTATATTTAAATCATTTAATACCCTAATTGAAAATAATCAACATTTCAGTAGCGGTCACCTATAATCCACTTAAGGGGACTCCCATATTATCAATGTTGAATCCCAACTGTACTTTATTCAATTTGGGAAGACAAGAAAGACCTCTACATGGATTCAACTCAACTTCATAGCTCCAAAACTTGATATCAATAAGTTCAAAAATGGTTATCTACTGTTTCTTAAACACATGCTTTACCTCACTTCAGATTACCACCAGGTCAAGATTAGTGATGATGGGCCATCTTTGATCTTTAGGAAAAGTTAGGTGCACTAAGAGCAATGATGTTGCTCAAGATCAAAGTGGGTTCCTCATCGGTTAAAATTCATCCTTCATTGCAAAACCCATATTAGATTCAATCAACCATCACAAAAATGGGATTACAAGAAGATCACATGCTATCAGACCTGAACCTCCTTTGAACTCAGCTCTGACTAATTGATTCAATTAATTTAACAGCTATCGTGCACTAAAAGCCGATGTCGTAATTGAAGCATTGGGGAAAGATGAGATCCATGCCTTCTTCATCAATCGAACCTGTGACAATACAAAAACTATTGAATATGCCGGAATCATGTTACAATGAAATTAATTAAATTTGTTTCATTTATTATTTTGTTATCCTTCATGGTTTCATGGAACCTTTACGCTGGTATTTTCCCATTTTTGTATTAGATTTACCATTCCCAGTTCGTTTCTGGAACCCAGTTTGTGCATTTTCCTTACCTATTAGCGGGTCCATTTTGAACCATTGATTATTGTTGATCCAACGGAGATGGTGAGCCCTTGGTGTATTCTATCTCCTAGCCTCAATCCACTCTTCATGCCACCTGACCAATCACATCGTGCCAACCGTCCTGTGCGTTGTATTCGATGTGGTTATGTGAACGACCTCTTTGATCCTGGTCGTCCACGCGGCCTTCATCCCGTGCCTCGGATTGAACCATATGACTACCCTCTGATGAAAATTTATTGCTTCCTTTTATTTCTCTTTCTCCATGGATGGGTATTCTTGAGTTGGTGTTTTCTCTCTCGTTCTAAGGTAGCTCTCGGTGAGCGTTACTTGGATTCGGTTCCGCAAAGTGGAGGAAAGACTGTTCCAGGATCCTCTAGGCACCCGCACTCCCCGTAGCCGCTGCACGTGCCACCTACTACAACCAGAGTTCTTATCCGGTGGAGATTCAGGGGGAATAATCTCGACTCTGGGTATTTTTACAGCTACGCTTCAAGTGGTAACATGCTTTACATTCTTTTATAATCGTGACCAAGTTCTAGTTTGTAGATCTTGGTTCTGTAATGATTTATATTTTCTTAAAAATTTATGCAGTTGTATCCTACTAATGTGTGTGTGTGAGTCCGTCCAAGAGCATACGAGGATAACTCTACATGAAAGGATTGATCACTGCCACCTAGTGTAGAAAGCTTAGCCTCCTCGAATAGTTTCTCTGGTCCTTTAATTTCTACATTCATGTCTGTAACTGTTGCTTTTTTCCTTTTCTTTATTTCTTAACAATTGGTTTCCCTGGTGGTGTTCTCACCATGAATGTAGGTCCCCTTGGGGTTGAAGCACATCATATCTACTGTCCACTTTATATTCCTTCATTGTATGTTTATATTTCTTGATTCATTGCGACAATAACTAATCTGTTAATTAAACATACCGAATTGATCTCCATTAAAACTGAATAGTGGATCTTGGTTTATTAAGGGCTTAAGTAATTAATCCCAACAAGTGGTATCAAAGCCTACTATTCCATTGCTATGGGTTCAACTAAGTTTGATATTGATAAGTTTGATGGTGATAATGATTTTAATATTTTTATAATTAAGATGATAACCTTGTTAGATCACAATGATCTAATAGATGCCCCTACTGGATCTAGGAAGAAAATCACCACCACTGCCCCTGATGGGCAGTTTGCTACATCTTTTGTAGATGTCCACGAGGAGACCCTTAGGAAAGCCCGTAGTTTAATAATTTAATCTTTAGGAGACAAAGTTTTAAGAGAATTCACATATGATTCTTCTTCCGCTGGTATATGGTCTAAATTGGAATCCCTTTATATGACTAAATCTCTTGTTGGAATACTATATAAAAAGATGAGATTATCACTACTATAAAAGTGGGCTTTATCAGTGCTCAAAACGGGCTTTAAAAGTGCTACAAAAGCACTGTAAATCTCATTACTGATAATGGGGGGGGGTTCCCCTTTATCAGTGCTAAAAAAGAACTGATAAAGGTAGTCTTTATCCGTGCTAAAAAATCCATGATAAAGTGATGCTTTATCAGTGCTAAAAATGCACTGATAAAGGGAGCCTTTATCAATGCTAAAAATGCACTGATAAAGGTTTCTTTATCAGCACTAAAAAAGCGCTGATAAAGGGATCATTTATCAATGCCTCTTTAGTTCTGATAAATTCTCTTCCTGCTGTAACATAAAATTCTGTAGCAGCACACCCAAACAAGACCTGCAAAAAATCAGCATATCAACAAGTATACCCATAAAAAATTAACACATAATTCATAAAGTAATTACAGCAAGAATAAACATACAAAAGTATAACCATACAAAAAGTATACCCATACACCATTAACACATAATTTATAATTTAATTAAATACATAAAGAATTCAATTCAGAATTCAGGGGGTTGGGGGATGTTCAGGGGTTTGGGGTGGTTGTCCAAGGTGGGTAGGGGGTGTCCATGGGTGGGGGTGTTCGGGGGGATGGGGGTGTCCAGGGGGGTGGGGGCTGTCTATGGTGGTGTCCAGGGGGTGGTGTGGTGTCCAGGGGGTTGGGGGGGGGGGGATTTCCAGGGTGTGGGGATGTCTAGGGCGTCGGGGTGTCTAGGGGGTGGGGTGGTGTCCAGGGGTGGGGGTGATTTTCCATGGGGGTGGGGGTGTTCAGGTGGTGGGGTGGTGTCTAGGAGGGGTGGGGGCCATCCAGGGGGTGGGGGTGTCTAGGGGGTGGGGATGTACAGGGGGTGGGATGGTGTCTAGGGGGTGGGGGAAGTGTCTAGGGGTAGGGTGGTGTCCAGTGGGGTGGGGGCGGTCCAGGACGTTGGGGGCTTTCCAAGGGAGGTGTGGTGGTGTCCAGGGGGGTGGGGGTGGTTTTCCATGGGGGTGGGTGTGTCCAGGTTGGTTGGGGGTGTCCAGGTGGGGGGGGGGGTGTCTAGGAGGGGTGGGGGTCGAGGGGGTGGGGTCGTTCGGGGGGTTGGGGTGTCCATGGGGGTGGGGGTGTCCATGGGGGTGTCAAGGGGGTGGGGTGGTGTCCAGGGGGTTGGGGGGATTTTCAGGGGGTGGGGGTGTCCAGGGGTGGGGTGTCCAGGGGGTGGGGTGGTGTCTAGGGGAGTGGGGGCCTTCTGGGGGGTTGTGGGGCAGTCCAAGGGGGGCGGGGTGGTGTCCAGGGGGTGGGGGTGGCTGTCCATGGGGGTGGGGGTGTCCAGGGGTAGGGGTGTCCAGGTGGTGGGGTGGTGTCTAGGAGGGGTGGGGGATGTCTAGGGGGTGGGGGCATCCATGGGGGTGGGGGTGTCCAGGGGGTGGGGTGGTGTTCAGGGGGGTGGGGGTGTCTAGGGGGTGGGGTGGTGTCCAGGGGGTGGGGGCTTTAATGGTTTTAATGGAATGAATTTCATGAATATTAAGATCATTGGTATTTTTAAAATGGTATTGAAATAGTGTTTATTTCAATAGTATGTGTTTCTTTATGAAAAAATGAATGGTTTTGGTTTGTATGGTATGAAGGGGGATTTCTGTATGTCAGTTGTTGTTTTCACTTAAAATTCTGTCAATTTTAAACATAAGATAGACACTTTGAGTGATATCGGCCACTCTGCGCCTTAGATTGAGGAGAGGTTGACTCATAAATGCCACAAATGATTCATGGATCATTCTCATAATGTATCAACACAATCCAAATGTGTTTGGTAAGTATTTTTTATGTTAGTTGTTGTTTTCACTTAAAATTTTGTCCATTTTAAACAAAAGAGAGACACTTTGAGTGATACCGGTCACACTGTGCCTAGTAATGAGGCGCGGTTGAATATTAAAATCACAAATGACCCATGTATCATTATCCTAAAGTATCAACACAATCCTAATGCGTTTGGTCAGTTTTCCGTACATCAGTTATTGTTTTCACTTAAAATTCTGTCAATTTTAAACAAAAGAGAGACACTTTGAGTGATAATGGCCACACCATGACTTTGATTGAGGTGGGGTTGACTCATACACATCAAACATTACCCATGGATTTTTATCCGAATTTATGAACACAATATGAATGCATTTGGTTGGTTTTCCGTACGTCAGTTGTTGTTTTCACTTAAAATTATGCCCATTTTAAACAAAAGAGTGACACTTTGATTGATACCGGACACACCGGGCCTCATATTGAGGCATTATTGACACTTAAATGTCAAAAATGACCCATTTATATTTCTACTAATGTATAAACACAATCCTAATGATTTTTTTTCAATTTTCCGTATGTCAGTTGTTGTTTTCACTTAAAATTCTGTCCATTTTAAACAAAAGAGAGACACTTTGAGTGATACTGGCCACACTATGCCTTATATTGTGTAGGGGTTGAATCATAAACGTCACACATGACCCATGGATCGTTATTATAAAGTATCAACACAATATGAATGTTTTTTCTCAGTTTTTCGTATGACAGTTGTTGTTTTCAATTAAAATTTTGTCCATTTTTAACAAAAGAGAGACACTTTGAGTGATACCGACCACATCATGGCTTGTATTTAGAATGTGTTAACTCATACATGTCACACATGACCCTTGTATCATTCTAATAAAGTATGAACACAATATGAATGTGTTTTTTTGGTTTTCTATACATCAGTTGTTGTTTTCACTTTAAATTCTATCCATTTTAAACAAAAGAGTGACACTTTGAGTGATACCGGCCAAAACATGCCTCATATTGAGGTAGGGTTCAATCTTACACGTCAAAAATGACTCAGGGATTGTTCTTCTAAATTATCATCACAATCCGAATGCGTTTGGTCGGTTTTCCGTATGTCAGTTTTTGTTTTTCTTAAAATTCTGTCCATTTTAAACAAAAGAGAGACACTTTGAGTGATAACGGCCACACCGTACATCAGATTGAGGAGAGGATGACTCCTACCCATCACACATGACCCATGTATTGTTCTCCTAAATTACCAACACAATCCGAATGTGTTTGGTTGGTTTTCCGTATGTTAGTTGTTGTTTTCACTTAAAATTCTATCCATTTTAAACAAAAGAGAGACACTTTGAGTGATACCAGCCACACCGTGCCTCAGATTGAGGCAGGTATGACTCTTAAACATTAAAAATGACCCATGTATCTTTCTCCTAAATTATAAACACAATCTTAATGCTTTTGGTTGGTTTTCCGTACGTCAGTTGTTGTTTTCACTTAAAATTCTATCTATTTTTAACAAAAAAGAGACATTTTGAGTGATATCGGCCACACTGTGCCTCAGATTTACGCAGTTTTGACTCATACACATCAACAATTACCCATGTATCTTTATCCTAAATTATAAACACAATCTGAATGGGTTTGGTTAGTTTTACGTACGTTAGTTGCTGTTTTCACTAAAAAATCTGTCCATTTTAAACAAAAGAGAGACACTTTGAGTGATACTGGCCACATCATGCCTCCGATTAAGGCAGGGTTGACTCTAAAATGTTAAAAATTACCCATGGATAGTTATCATAAAGTATCAACGCAATCTGAATGTTTTTGGTTATTTTTCTGTACGTCAGTTGTTGTTTTCACTTAAAATTTTGTCCATTTGAAACAAAAGAGAGACACTTTGAGTGATACCGGCCACACCATGCCTCAAATTTAGGATAGTTTAACTTATACACATCACACATGACCCATGTATTGTTATCATAAAGTATCAACATAATCTTAATGCGTTTGGTCAGTTTTCCATATGTCAGTTGTCGTTTTCACTTAAAATTATGCCCATTTTAAACAAAAGAGAGGAACTTTGAGTGATACAGGCCACATCGTGCCTCTAATTGAGGTAGGGTTAACTCTTACATGTCACAAATGACCCACGTATCATTATACTAAAGTATAAACACAATCAAAATTCATTTGGTCAGTTTTCCATACGTCAGTTGTTGTTTTCACATAATATTTTGTCTATTTAAAAAAAAAAGAGTGACACTTTCAGTGATACCGGCCACACCGTGCCTTGAATTGAGTCAAGGTTGACTAATATGCATAAAAAATGACCCATGTATCATTATAATAAAGTAAAAACACAATATAAATGTGTTTAGTCTGTTTTCCGTATGTCTGTTTTGGTTTTCACTTAAAATTATGTCCATTTTAAACAAAAGAGGGACACTTTGAGTGATATCAGCCACACCATGCCTTGGATTGAGGCAGGGTTTAATCTTACATGTCAAAATTGACCCATGGATCATTTTCCTAAATTATCAACACAATAAAAATTCTTTTGGTTTGACATGAAGGTATTTTGGAGATTTTATTGTTTTTTTATCCAAAGCCCAAAGAAAAGCGGTTCATCATTCTTGCATGTTGTTGGTTCATTTCATCTATTAAAATGTAAAAATGACTGACTGGAGAAAGAATGTTTTATTTAATAAGAATTACTATTTTCCTACTAACATTTACATACAACAATGTTTCGTCTTTTGATCTCTTTAACCCCTCTCAAAAATGGTCACCAATTGTACACGTCCCGAAGTCAGATCTTCATGCTATTTGTGTACAATCTTCCATCAGTTATGTGGCCCACTCATTTCTGAACAAATCTATATTGTCTTGTGAATATGAGGATTTTCGACCGTCATAATAGTACTACGAAATATATAAATTAATAATTAATAAATAATTTAAATGAAATAGTTTTTGTTTTTTAAAATACATCTTTAGGGATGCTAGTTTGTTGATGGAAAACGATCTCTCCCATAAATTTAAAAACATAATAACTTTAATCATTATTGTTTGTTTGTTTTGGACACTATAAAAACATTGATCATTAGGATAATAAGTATCATTTTTTGATATGTGTTTGGATGGTGAAAGTTTATTATATATACCCTGATGCCGGTCCAGATGTAGTATTTTATTTCCTCCTTATGCTTAGCCCCTATCCTCATTCCTTGTTTTAGATGATATTGTTACACCACCCTATAATAATAAAATCCTTATTAAAAGATAATATAAATTATATAACTTTATTTTTATACCTAAAACATGGGATGTAGTGTCCAACAGATTCACAAACTCCATCATGTATGGTCGGTTTGTTGGATATCCTTACATTGAATCCAAAAAATAAATCTTTGGAGTATCCAAGTTCACCACAATTATCAGCCAATGTTTCCTAAAAACACAAAAAAGAATAAGTAATAAAATAAGTGAAAATATAATTGATATTCTTTAATCGTAGAGTTTTACCTTTACATGGTTGCTATTAGAAAGAGTCTGTCATTCGTAATCTTTCTTTCAAATGTTTTTAGTAAGAATTTCACTATTTCACCATTTTTTATGGCTCTAATTTCGTTAGTTGTGTTGATGTGGTATGAGGACTAACGAGTCCAAATTTTGGCTCATGGTAAAATCCATTCAACTATTTTTCATATATACACCTGCCAATAATATAAAATTCATTTAGTTATAATTAGCACATTATATCAGCTTTTAGAAAATCAATTCATTAAAACATACCTCATATATAAATTTACAACTGTGATGCCTAGCCAACTGTATTCAAGGGTCTCATTTACATTTTCAACAGCAATGAAATCTTGGATTTTTTCTCTGTATATATTATTTTCAAAAACAACTATATGACTACTACCATTTTTTAGCTTCGTATCCACTTGAGTCTTCAATACTAGTAAATGTGGATAGAGAACAAGTGGTGTTATTGTGCTTTCAATAGATCTTTAGGACTAGTCGGTCGATCCTTTATATGCTTTTGAGCCCATGTTTCTTGTCAACCCCTTCCCTTTCTTTGTCTATAATAACATTCATGGGTTCATACCTTTTTTCATTAATTGTTAAAGGTTTATATTGAAAAAATGGAAATAAATACATCTTTGTCCATGTTTACTCTTACAAGTTGTGACATCCATGCAATGAAAGTCTCAATTGCCTTTTCAATCATATGAATATCATCATCATCAAGTGGAATAGGTATCTCTGCATTTGGCTCATGAGCTACAGTAATCGTCACTTTTAGATGATCTTTTGGAAGTGGTCTATTGTACAGCTTGTCCTCTGGGATGTTGAACACTGTAGCCCTCACTACAAGGTGATAGGTGGGTGTTGACAGATATAAATTACAATCATTATCACCCTGTAGAAGATCAGTATAGGAAAAGTATCAGTGTTTCTCTGATTCACATTTCATGGGAACAATTGTTAGAATATTGATTACCATGGCTAAGACAACTCTTTGAGGGGAATGGCTCACCTCAAAGCTGGTGGGGGTGGGGTGGGATCTTCATGCACTGTTTGTTCCTGAGTTGTGTCTTCTCCTTGCTTACCACCCATAAAAGTTGCTATAAACTCTCCCTTCCATTGAAATTGTTCTTCAAGAGTTTCTATTCTTTCACTCATTTGTTTCATTTCTTCATCTCTATTGTCCATTTGTTTTTTTTTCTCAAAATATACTCAGGGTGTCACCCCAAAACCTAGACATATAACACAACCATATTGTTCTGGTCGCTTCAAAGTCGTTGATAATAGGTCTACATCTACAACAGGAGTATCTAATTCCTATGACTGTCATATATATGAAAATAAGTAGTTATTATTATGTAATAGAAATTTAAAACAAAACTTTTTATCATGTCATACTTACACATATTTACCACACTTTTTTTGTGTTTTCATCTACTATCTCACCTTCCTTATTCACATGTTCCTCATTTCATAGCCCATGACATGGGATGGAAGTGTCTTTGGCTTTAGACTTATCAATATACATATAAATATAGAAAGATAATTATGATGTTGTTTCTTGGCACCTAACAATATTATTGTAAATTTAAAATACATACCATTTTCTTTTCTAGTGAAGTGTACCCCATCCTTGCTTTAAGATAGGGGTATGTTGGTTTTGATGCACGTTCCTTATTTTCAGTACTGAGTTGTTGTTTCATAAATTAAAGATTGAAAATCAAATTGATGAATACACATATCCTCAAACAATGTATTATTATCCACAATGTACCTGAAACTTCTCATCCCCACGACGGCCAATAAATGCATCCCATTATTCTTGGGATATCTGGTGAGTGTAGATAAGGGGTGGGTGCGGGTTTATTTTACCTTTGGAATATTTCCAGTGATATTTTTTTAGAATAGTGTGAAAACCTAGATGAATCCTTCCTGCAAGCCTTAGTACATAATTCTTGTGTGAATCATCTACTATAAATGTACTCTGCAAGATATTTAGATGAGTAAGACACTATTTCATTATTTTATTTTCTTGTAAATTAAAGAAATAATATCATACTATTACCATAATTTCTTCCCAGATCACAGCCTTCAGCCCAGACACAACATGGTTCCATGAATCTTTATTAATCGGTATACATTGCCGAGTGACAATTACAATGTAACTACTAAACATAACCTTGTTGGGATTCACGTGTTGGCCTCATGCATTCCATCCGACATCAAATTTAATGCCTTTTCTTTTCACCTTAACAACTTTTGATAACACCGTAAAATTAAGATGCACCTATGTTTTCTGCGACGTCGGTCCTTCATCCCCGACCATTTCTTTCAATACCAACATCATCAATATGTTCATTTGAAATGGTAGCAATGGCATGTGCTGATGGTTGTTGAACCTTAACACTAAGAGCAGTAATAGGTTTAGAAACTTCTTGTTGCTCTGCACTGTGAGCAGAAGCTACTGATGCTACTTGAGAGACTTGTTCAGCCTCGAGGTTAGGAGCACCAGAACGCATATAAGTCATTATCTGCAAAACTGGTTAAACAATTAATTTAGATTACATAACCTAGATTTATCCAAAATTACTATGGAATATCATAGGTTTTATTACCCAAATTAACATAATAATTAGAAAATTAAGTTTATTGAACATAAATTCTATCATGAACATCTAAATTATATGAAATAACTCTCCCTCACCTTCCCTAAACTCATACCTAGAACCACACTCGAAGCCTCTATGAGATCATATTTCTTGGAACAGACCCTTTTCATTTCACACTAGTTCACTAAAAACAAGTATTTCTATGACACCTTATCACATAAAAAGTTCCTCAAACACCCAATTAAAAGGACCCCATATAAAACACCTATATAGTGACCACTTTAGGAGTCACTAACTTGCCCAAATGTTTTTGGATCTCCTCTCAAGAACACATCTCGATAGGGGAATTTTTTATCTTCCTTGCAAGTCCAAATTCATACCAAACATTACTAACATGGGGCTCTACCAATACCTACCATATACATATAAAATAATTGAAAAAATTAGTAAAATAGTTTCTTGTACCTATTTCTAATATTACTACAAGAAAATTATAACAAACATAGATCGTACCTCCAAAACCTCCTAGAGCATCATGGTAAAAAGAATCTAGTGACTACAACTATCCAAGATTCTAACCACTAGCTTCCCAATATAGGAGTGGTCTACTTAGGGGTAGTATTAGTAAAATAAAACCAAAGTTCCATCCACCTCATGCTGCTCCCCAATCTCCTCCATCACTTTAGTGTTGTACATACCTCCTTTCTCTAGTTCCTTCCTTTGCCTAGGCTATTTGTCGACTACCTCTCTGACTGTAGCATGAATGTTAAGAAAATGTAATGTGATATGTCTTTACCCATCACAATCATATTAAATTCATTGGAGTAATGGGTTATCCTTGAGGTACCTATGAATGATAGTGCCTCCTGAGATAAGACTTGCATCACTCACCTATTGTGGGTGGGTACTGCTAACCCTACATCCCAGAAGATCACTACCATAAAATATTATGATATGAACTCAAACCATAGGCATAATCATAGAACACTAATATATCCATCTAAAGATTAGTATTACATGTTGAATTCCCCCAAACCACTAGAGGTTGGTCTATGAATTGAACAACATAAATTAATAGATTTAATAAAAAGAGTTGAAACACAATCCAACCAAAAAAATGGAATATAATGTATGATCTACATAGAAGGAGGGGATAGATGTTAATTCACCATTGGTATACACCTAAGCCTGTGTATCCCAAACTAATCTCTACCTTATCCTAGTCCACCAAGAACTCTTTGAAATTTTCCATTGTCTGTATAAGACATGACATGTATGGGAAGATCCCTTGTAGGGATGAGTATCACAATACCCAATAGGACACCCCAAAAACCCCATTCATAAAGAATCAAGAGTATTCATGTCACTAAACATATGTATTCCAAACAAGATATGAGACATAATGATAACCAAGGATATCCCAAATATACTCATAAAATACTCTGAGTCAAAAAAATGTCTCAACCACTTCTAGTTATATATCCACTTAGGGTTTCAAGGTAACACTCATCTGAGAGGAAATGCTACCCAAGATATAATTCCAATGATAACACTCATCCGATCTATCCAAGAATAATCACATAGGAAACTAAGAGTGTTCACTCGAGATATACACTCCATCAGACTAATACCCCATCAGAAATATCAGCTCATGATATAAATATAGGGGGTCAACGCCCAAGGCTTGATGGGTGGATACTAGAGTCTACTACAATAATCCTCCAAGATATGGGATAGAAACTTGTGTAAGTGTTGGTCATTCCAATTCAACAAACCCAACATAGGGAAAAAACATTGGAAATAAGGTTTTCTTAAATCCTTTCGGAGGGATACAAGCTCTAGGTCGCTAATTGACCTGTGGTCCATTGATTAGGAACATATTCCATTATATCCCCCATAAAAGTGAACTGAGACCACTCACTATAGAATACGTAAATTAAAAACTGAGAGGGTTCATCAGAGATACACGCTCCATCAAAATAATACACCATTTGAAATATCAGATCTCTATAAAAAGAGAGGGGGTTAATTCCTAAGGCTTGTTGGGGGAGAATAGACCCTACTTGAAGAATCCTCTAATATAGGGGAAAAATTACCATGTAAGTGTTGGTGATTACAATTCTACAAAACCAATATAGGGACAACATGAATGAAATGGGGATCACTAAGGGTTCCTTGAATTGATACATTTTCCAAGTCGCTGAGGGGTATGAGTTCCAATGAATGAGACCTAATTCAATAATAACTATCATAAAAGTGTACTAAGACAACTCAATCAAGAATAATGGAACTCACCAACACTACCCTGATCATTAAGAAGATATAGAGGGGCCAACATCCTTGGAAGAGGTCATGATGCTGCATCAAGCCCTCATAGGAATGGACCAAGGGAACACAATCCACCAATACTAGTCCATGGAAGCTCAAAAATATCACAAAAAAATGAAATAAAAGGAAATAGAGCTTAAAACTATCTTCAAAGGAGGATATGATGTGTCCCTAGGGGTATACGGTGTGTCTAAAAAAGACTACCACTTCCCATGTCTCATTTTCACATGGAGTGATCCGTTATTCCAATTATGGAATGTACAATGACAATTCACCAATTATTCATTGAATCATTGGCCAAATGAGAATTAAAATGATGAAAAAATGTAGATAAAGGAGATAAATTACCAAAAATAAACTTAAAGTAGAAGTGGGAGACTTACCTAGAGTAGATCTCACCCACGATGGAGGGAGAGAAGAGGCGTCAAGCGGTCAGGGAGCCTTCTACGCTACGTCGGGAGGGGAAGGCATGAAAACCAGAGGAGGAGGTGCACGGGAGGATCCACCAACCATTGATAAATGGAGGAGTATGGTTCGAGGGTAGTAGGGTCTAGTGGGGAGGAGGAGAATTAAGGTTTGCAGGGAGGAGGATCCGCGGAAGGGGTTTGAGGGGGAGGATAAGGAGTAGAGCTAGCGGCGGAGTAGGGCTAGCGGTGGAGGTCTGATAAAGATAAGATCTGGGGGAGGGGAGTTGTCACATGGGTACAGTACCACGAGATCTTGAGGGAACAATAAATAGAGGATAATGTGCACCCGATTTTATAAAATATGGGACTATGGTTTTATCAGCGCTAAAAAAACGCTGATAAAGGCTTCCTTTATCAGTGCTAAAATTTTAGCACTTATAAAGGGTTCCTTTATCAGCGCCATTTTATCACTGATAAAGGGCTTCTTTATCAATGCTAGAAGAGCGCTGATAAAGGGATCCTTTATTAGTGATTTTAATTAGCACTGATAAAGATTTACCTTTATCGGTGATTTTTTCTTAGCGCTGATAAAAGGTGGCCTTCCCTTTCCCATTTTTTAGCAGTGTATATGAATTAAAAATGCACCCTCGAACTGTAGTTAGGATACACATTGATGAATTTAATAAAATATTACTAGACATATCCAACATTGACATTAAACTGGATGATGAAGTCCAAGCTATCATATTATTAACATCATTAGATGATTCATTTAACTCTGTTAAAGACTCTATGATGTATGGAGAAAACACATTGTCTCTTGAAGAAGTGAAATATTCTTTTCTCTCTAAATACCATCAAAGGAAGGGTAGTGTGAAAACTGAGACTGAGGGCTCAAATACTAGAGACAGAGGTGAATCTAGAGGTCGTAGTGAGTCAAGGGGTAGGAGGAAGGAAAAAGGACAATCCAAGAAATATATAAGCAAGTCTAGAAATAAGGTAATCAAATGTTTTCAATGCAATCATCCTGAGCGTATAAAAACAAATTTTCCTAATATGAAGGGTGACTATAAAGATAATAATAATGACCATTCCCTATTATTTGAACAAGACTTTGACATTGCTGATGTGTTAAATGTCACTGACACTGCCATATTAGATGAATGGATCCTAGATTCAAGATGTTCATTCCACATGTTACCTAAGAAGGAATTATTTACTGAGTTAAGGAAATGTAATACTGTTGAGTTATTTCTAGGGAATAATAGGACTTGTCACATCATGGGTATAGGGTCAATTTTATTAGAGCTTCATGATGGGTCTGTTAAGACTCTTGAGGAGGTTATGTGGGTACCTGAATTAAAAAGGAACCTAATATCCCTAAGAGCCCTTGACCAATAAGGGTATAGCTTCAAGTCTGGATCTGGAAGCCTTGGAGTTTCATGAGTATGCCTCATAATAATGAAAGGAACCCTTCACAATGTCTTGTATGTGTTAGATGGTTTATAGAAGTCAGTTGAACACCTATTCAGCTTTAGAAGTTGATTCCACCACCTTATGGAATATGAGACTAGGGAATATTAGTATCAAGGGTCTTAGTGAGCTTAAGAAGTAGGGGATTCTAAGAAATATCACTCCTAGAAGTTTTCTGTATTGTGAAGACTTTGTATATGGCAAGTCTAGGAGAGTCAGTTTCAGTAGGTCCATCTATAAGGCTAAATAACCTCTTGAATGTGTACATTCTGATTTATGGGGTCCCTCTAGGGTAACCTCCCATGGTGGAGGCTTATACTTTTTGACCTTTATTGATGATTTATCTATAAGAGTGTGGATTTATATACTTAAGCACAAGTCTAATACCTTTCATACTTTTAAGAAATGGAAAGCTGCAGTAGAGAGTGAAAGAAATAGGAAGCTCAAGGCCTTAAGAACTGATAATGGTTTAGAGTATATGTCTAATGAATTCATTGAATATTGTGAATCTGAAGGAATTAAAAGATAACAGACTACTGTGGAAACCCCACAATTGAATGGGTTAGTAGAGAGGATGAATAAGACTGTTCTTGAGAGGGTTAGGTGTATGTTATCCCATTCAAAACTACCCAGGAAATTTTGGGCTGAGGCTGCTGCGACAACAGTGTACATCATTAACCATTGTCCATATTCTACTAAATCCTTTAAGACACCTGAAGAACTTTGGAAGGGCACACCACCAAACCTAGACCACCTCAGGATATTTGGATATGTATCCTATGATCATACATGCCATGATAAGATATCTCCAAGGGATACTAAGTGAATATTTGTGGGATACCCAGAGGGTGTTAAGGGATATAGGTTATGGGTTGACAATCAAGGTTATTAGAAATGAATCATTATCCACGATGTGGTCTTCCATGATTCTGGTGTGACAAGTGGGAAAGAACTAGAACCTGTTGTAGCTTCTGATGAAGCTACCGGACCCTCAGAAGTCCTAACACCTTTAGGTGTTGATGTTCCTTTAAGATTAGGAGACCAACCCCAGTCCAGCGTTGGACCTGCTCCTTCAGTTCCCCAAGCCTTGTCTGAATCAAATTCTAGTTCGGAATCAGAACCTGAGAGGGAAGAACCTGATGACTTGAGTAGCTATAAGCTTACTAGAGATATATAATGGAGGGTTATTAAACCTCCATATCATTTCAACCAGGAATACATTGTTTCCTATGACTTTTACATAGATGAAGATTTGTTTAATGATGAGACTCAAACATATAAGCAAGCTATTAAGTCCAAAGAAGCCAGTAACTGGCTGAGAGCAATGAAATAGTAAATGAATTCTGTTCTTAAGAACAACACCTAGGTTGTTGTTCCCAGACCCAATAACCATAAAGTTATAGGTTCGAGATGGATTTATAAGAAGAAAGAAAACAATGTAGGAGAGCCGAAAATTAAATTCAATGCCCGTATGGTTTCTAATGGTTTTTTGCAACATAAAGTCATTGATTATAGTGAAATATTATCTCATGTTGTTAAGCATTCATCCATCTGAATTCTACTTGCATTTGATTCCAAACATGATTTTCATGTTGAGGAACTTGATGTAAAAATTTCTTTTTTACATGGTAATCTTGATGAAACCATTTATATGACTCCTCCTAAAGGATTTTCAAAACTATTCAAGCCTAACCATTTTTTTATTTTATAGAATTATTTGTATGGGCTTAAATAGTCTTCAAGACAATGGTATAAAAGGATTGATTCTTTTATGATTGAGAATAAATTATCAAGAAGCATATTTGATGCATGTGTTTATTTTAAAAATGTCAAGAATGAGTTTTTTTATATTTTATTATATGTTGATAACATGTTATTAATCTATAAAAACATAAAGATCATAAATTCGGTTAAGCACCAGCTTAACAGTGATTTTTAAATGAAAGACTTAGGCCATGAAAATCAAATCCTTGGCATAGACATAATTAGGGATAGGAAGGCCAGAACCCTGTACCTGTCCCAATTCACTTATGTTAGAAAGGTATTAACCAGATACCTGTTTGAGCATGTTAAACGTACTAATATTCCCTTGGGACAACACATTAAACTGTATTTGAATCAATCCCCTAGGAATGAACATGAAACAACCTTTATGAATAATATTCAATATGAAAATGTTGTAGGAAGTCTTATGTATGTCATGATCTAATCTAGACCAGATATAGAATTTGTTGTTTTTGCCCTATGCAAGTTCATGGGGAAACCTGGTAAGGATCATTGGCATGCCTTAAAATGGTTGTTATGGTACGTTTCAATGTCTAATAAGATGTGCATTTTATATGGATTGAATGATAATTTTAATGATGATATAGTTGGATTTTTAGATTCCGATTATGCTGCAAACATTGATTCTTCTAATTCCATCACTGGTTATGTATTTCTTGCATATGGAGGACCCGTCTCTAGGAAATTCAACATGAAATCAGTGGTTTCATTGTCCACTACTGAGGTATATTAAATTTCCCTGACAGAGGAAATTAAGGAATCCATTTGGATAAAAGGTTTTCTTTCAAAATTATCATTATCTATTGATAGTATAATGGAACACTGTGACAACCAGTCTACTTTACATTTATCTAAAAACTATGTATTCCATGTTAGATCTAAGAACATTGACATTAGATTGCATTTTTTTAGAGATATTATTGAATCTGGGAAGGTGAGTGTCACAAAGATACCCACTGTAGATAACTCGGCCGATAGTTTGACTAAGGTCATTTTGTTATCTAAATTCATGCATTGTCTTAAGCTTATGAATTTAGTCCCAATTCTAAAATCTAGGTTGTGAGAACATCATCACTGTATTTTATTGGATTTAAAGGTGGAGATTTTTTCAATATTCCTACATCCTGTTGTAATGAAATTAATTAATTTTGTTTCATTTATTATTTTTTTCTCCTACATGGTTTCATGAAACCTTTTCATGGGTATTTTCCCATTTCCGACATAGCTTTACCATTCCCCATTCGTTTATGGAACTCAGTTTTTTCATTTTCCTTACCTATTAGCGGTTTTGTTTTGAACCGTTGATTATTGCTGATCCAATGGAAATGGGGAGCCCTTGGTGTGTTTCTCCTCCCAGCCTCAATACACTCTTCATGTCGCCTGACCAATCGTGTTGTGCCATCAGTCATGTGCACTGTATTTTCTACGGTTATGTGAACAACCTCTTTGATCCTATCCATCCATGCAGCCTTTATCCCGTGCCTCTAACTGAACCGTCTGATTGCTCTCTGATGCGCATTGATTGCACCCTTTTTTTCTCTTTCTCCATGGATGGGTATGCCTGAGTTGGTTTTTTCTCTTTGGTTCCAAGGCAGCTCCCTGCGAGCGTTGTTTTCTTCCAGTTCCACAAAGTAGAAGAAAGATTGTTCCAGGATCCTTCAGGCACCCGCACTCCCTGTAGTCGCTGTACGTGCCACCTCCTGCAACCATAGTTCTTCTTCGGTAGAGATTCAGTGGGAATTTTCTCAACTCTAGGTATTTTGATTGCTACTCTTCAAGTGGTAACATTATTTACATTATTTTATAATCATGACCAAGTTCTGGTTTGTAGATCTTGGTTCTGTAACGATTTATCTTTTCTTAAAAATGTATGCAGCTGTATCCTAATTGTGTGAATGCGTGAGTCCCTCCATAAGTGGATGGGGCTAACTCTATGTGACAAGATTGATCATTGCCTCCTTTTTTAGCAAGCCCGGCCTCCTTGGATATTTTCTCTGGTCCTTTAATTTCTGCATTCGCATATGTAATTGCTTCTTGTTTCCTTTTCTTTCTTTATTAATAAATTGGTTACCTTGGCGGTGTTCTCTCCATGCACATAGGTCCCCTTGGGGCCGAAGCACATTACATTTGTTGTCCACTTTATATTCTTGCATTGTATGTTTATATTTCTTGATTAATTGCGACAATAACTAATCTATTAATTAAACTTACCGAATTGATCTCCATTAAAATCGAACAATGGATCTTGGTTTATTAAGGGCTTAAATAATTAATCCCAAAAAAACCCAACAAATTCAATTTATTCATCTTCCTTCTAATGATCGGGGGGGCATGAATTTATCTATGATTCCATATACTCCCCAGTCATCATCTTCTCCATGGCCGAATGGTCCTCACTTGGATTAAAAGACAACAAAAAGTTGAATTCTGATTGACCGTCTTTGTGGTTCACAAAGAATCCTTATTATCTCATCGAAGTTCTAACCCCATTATCATCTAATATTGTTCATCTATCTCATCCTCAACACCTTCTATCAGACATTGAATATCATCAACAATGAGTAGAGTCGAGCTCAGGTCTTAGAGAGAATAGCTTGCATCGTTTTCAACTTCAATCAGTCTCATCAACTTCACATGAACTTGGGTGATCATCCTTTCATTTGATGTAGTTGGAGTATGATGATATTGATATCTTCAATCATCTATAGTGAAAATCAGCTTTGATCCTTTGCAACTACCTCTTTGTAATTGGGTGAGATCCCTCTAAATGCACCCCATCTTTGGCCTCAGATACGACTGAAAAATTTCACACAGGCGGAAGTCTTACGATGGCCCTAGGCAAGTCTTATGATGGCTGCCTGGAAGACTTAAAAAGGCTCCTCTTACGATGATGCCTAAAGTGCAGGACTGCTGGCCAAGTCTTATGAAGATTTTTTAAAAGTTATACGATCCTCTTCCAAAAGTCTTACGTGAAATTTGGACATTGTCATTTTTTTTTCATTTTCTCCTACTCAAAGTCTTAATACATCTTGTGAAAATTTGTTGAAGTAAAATGACATGAATTAAAACTTTAATAAATTAAACACAAAATTCATCAATAATTTTTTTAAATTCTTGGAGAATGATTAAAAATTATTATAGTAAAACATGGTTGAGATAAAAATCATGGAACATAGAGAATTAATTCAAACACAAAAAAACTTCAAAAATTAATACTCTTATTAAACTCATCAAAAACAATAAAACATCTGATCCTAAAAATATAAGAAAATAATACTAAGGATTATTTTATCAATTATGTAAAAAAACACATGATTTTATGAATATATTCATTGGATTATAATGTTGATACAAAATCATCAATTAGAAAATATTCTCCTTTAAAATATATTTTTCTGAGATACCTTTAAAATCTCATTTAGTCACAAAATATCATCAAAAGGATGTAGTAAACATGCATCAATTTATGTCCACATCACAAATTCTAGTATGATTTCACCAAATACAACAATAGTTCGAGGGAGGATCACTACCACAGATCGGCACAAGGGTAGCACCGACCATTATTTGTGCTAAGAAAAACACGCCGATAAAAGGGGGGCTTTTATCATCACTAGTTAAAAGCGCTGATTAATCCACCCTTTATCAATGCTAAAACAAGCGCTGATAAAGGTGTACCCTTTATCAGCATTTGTTTTAGCGCTGATAAAGGTTTTTGAAAACAAATATTATTAATTTATATAAAATTATTATATTTATACTAAAAAATAATGTTTATTTATATACATTAAATAAAAAACGCATGTTTATAATTAATATATATTTTTTAATAATTCAAATATATATAATATTTTAAAAAATTATTTATAAGATTATAATTAAATAAATATATATTTAAATAATTATAATATTATAAAAAATTGTATTAAATAATAAATATATTTATTATATTTATAATTATATATTTATAATTATATATAAATACTTTTTAAATATATATATTTATAATTATAATTATAAATAAATATATATATGTTCCAAGGAATTTGGTCAACAAATATATTAATATGTTTGTATAATTGACATGTATATGTTATGTATTCATCATGAATGTTCATCCACACATTACACCCTTATTATTATTCATATTGTCCATATATGTGATGACTCGTTCTTTATGATTTATACTTTACTAGGTATATGATTCATTCATGTCATACCCGTTAATCTATTATGTTTTCATAAATACTTTTAAAATTACAATAAATATTTTAAAATAATAAATATATTTATTATATTTATAATTACAAAATTTTAATTATAAATAAATAATTTTTAAATATATTTATTTATAATTATAATTATAATTATAACTAAATAAATATATATTTGAATAAATATAAAATTATAATAGATACATATATTATAATTTTATAAATATATATATAAATACACACACACACACAAATTTATTTATTTATAATTATATAAAAATATTGGTAAATAAATTTACTTATACTTATAATTATAAACAAATATATATATGTGTGTGTGTGTGTAAATAATTATAAAATTTTAATAAATATATTTATTATACTTATAAAGTTATAAATATATATAATTAAATAATTATATTTATAAATATATACAAATATTTATAAATAAATACAAATATCTATAATTATAATTATAATTATATATAGATATATTTAAATAATTATAAAATTATAATAAATATACTAATTATATATATTTATAAAATTATAAATATAATAAATATATGTGATATAATTTTATAATTATTTAAATAAATGAATAAATATATTTATAATTATAAGTATAAATAAATATATATTTCTTATAATTTTTTAATTACAAATAAATAAATATAAATATATTTATAATTATAATTATAAATAAATATATATTTATTTATATAATTATAAAATTATAAAAAATATATTTATTATACTTATAATGTTATAAGTATATATAATTAAATAAATTTATTTATAAATATATAACAATATTTATAAATAAATAAAAATATTTATAATTATAATTATAAATAAATATAAATACATTTAAATAATTATAAATTATAATAAATATATTAATTATATGTATTAATAAAATTATAAATATAATAAATATATTTTTTTAAAATTTCATAATTATTTAAATAAATATATATATTTATAATTTCAACTATATGTAAATATATATTTATTATAATTTCATAATTATAAATAAATAAATATTTATTTATACTTATAATTATATTTATATATATATATATATAAATAATTATAAAATTATAATAAATATATTTATTATACTTATAATGTTATATATATATATATAATTATAAAATTATAATAAATTTATTTATTATACTTATAATGTTATAAAAATATATAATTAAATAAATATATTTATAAATATATACAAATATTTAAAAATAAATACAAATATATATATAATTATAATTATAAATAAATATAAATATATATATATTTAAATAATTATAAAATTTAATAAATATATTAATTGTATGTATTTATAAAAATATAAGTATAATAAATAAAATTATTATAATTTTATAATAAATATATATTTATTATATATGTAATTATATAAATATATATAATAATATAAATAATTTATTAACATTATATCTTTATCAGTGCTAAAAAATGCTGATAAAAGTTGTCTTTATCAGTGCTATAAATTTCACATTGATAAAGACACCATTTATTAGTGCTAAAAAGGCACTGATAAAGGTAGGTTTTATTAGTGCGTTTTATTTTAGCATTGATAAAACATACCTTTATCAGTGATTTTTAGTAGTGCTGATAAAAGCCTTACCTATTTTTATAAATAAACCCTAACAGTTGACTTCTTCTCTCGCACACCTCAAACTCTCACAGAAGCTGATCCCTACCGCCGCTGACCCCTACCGCTGCCTCTGAACCCCACTTCCTCCACGAACCCTGCCTCCGCTACGAACTCCTCCTCTGTCATCATCTCTCTATGCCTCAGTGCCGTCTCTCCCCGCCTCGTTGCGGTCTCTTCCTACCTCATTTCCTTCTCTCCCAGCCTCACCGCCCTCCTTTTTCTTCTTCATTGTTGCTCCTCAAAAGGTAATCTCCTTTGATGATGGATAATATTTATGTATCATGTAAGTTTTTTCTCTTTACCGCGTTTCAACATATGGTCAGTAGGGTCGAAGTTTCTTATGTATTTCATGTCTTTGATAAATTATTCTATGTGTTTTTCCTTTTATATTTAGCCTTGAAAATTTTCAAGAGTTGGTTCCACCACTTCCTCTGTTTATAAATTATGCATGTGCTCACTAAATTTTCTTTTAAATATGATGAATATGGTTATTTTATTGAATAAATGATGTTATTTTGTGCTTACTTTATGGGGAATCATCAAGTATGAAAATATTTTTTGTCTGATGGGTTGCACCATACTTCTGGTTTATGCATTCGACTTGAAATATTTCAATGCTGGAAAGGAAACACTCCTTGATGACTTTTATCAAGAATCCTACACACAACTCAAAAAAAACGTTATCTATCCAAGAGTTGGTAGGACCCATGCTACTACCTGGACTCCATAAAAGGTGACACATTGATGATTTTAGGGTTTCTCTATCATGAAATGGAAGCTTATTTCATATAAAGAGGTAAAGATCTAATTTAGTGAGGTTCTGAATGTTGAGTGATTTTGATAGGATGGAACCGGGTCTGCTATGATGGTCTTGTACACAAGGAAGAGGGATGGATATATTGGTATGAAAAGAGAGATTCTTGGTCTAACCTGAATTGTGAAAGGTAGAGAACTACAAATTTATGAAGGGATAATTTGTATATGGTAATGCACAGCTTGAAAAAGAAGATATCAGGTAGTTACTAGTTCTTGAATATATATAGGAAGGATCTGGTGATGGTCTCAGTGATGAGGGACATGATTCAAAGCAAGATTTATGTGGTTAGATAGTGAATGATGGATAGAATTAGTTAGCGTTAGTGGATGGGCCTAGTTGACAGGGGTTGATGGAGTAGGAATTTATGTTTCTAGAGCAACGTTGAAAAACCAATTTACAATAATGCATATAAAAGTTGGTTCATTCATTTGATTTAACAATTGGTGGGATAGATTTAATAGTGACTACACCATGCTAAAGCTATAGGCTTGTTATCTGGAAGGTGTTTGGTGTGGAACTTCATGTGTACATTGAATCTACTTCAGGGTTTAGAACAAAACAAGAGCATGGCTCTTGGTAGTTCAAGATTTGGGTGTGTGTATTTGGAAAGTGTAGATTTTAGGTAGGGTTATACTCTTCATGGCAGTATTTTCACAATATCACTTATGGGATACTAAAACATTCTAGTGTAAGGTATTCTCATAGCTAGTTCCATTGATTAGGTAGTTGGGAAGATGAGTGTGACTGGTCCTATGTAATGCATGGAGAGGACTTCTTGGACCTGTAGTGGCTCTTTGTATGTGATCTAATCATCAACTCAGAAAAATATTGATGAAAAGTAGATACCAATTGAGTTTAGTTAGTTTGAATCTAGAATTTTGGACATTACATGAAGCAACCAGAATAGTATGACCATGTCAGAGGTGCGAGTTTAGAGGTGACACCCCAAACATGTTTTTAGAAAAAAAACAATAGGTGGGTCAAGGTGAAGAAATGAAACGAGTGAGAGAAAAAATATCTACCCTTGAAGAAAAATTCCAATGACAGAGAGAGATGCTAGAAACTTTAATGAGGGGAAGCAAAGAGAAGAAACAACTCAAGAACAACCATTTCCTAATGATCCCCCCACCTTCACTAACTTTGAGAAGATCCATTCCCCTCAAAGATCTATCTTGGCTGAGGTAATCAATGTTCTAATAATTTTTTCTGTGAAATGTGATTCAAGAAGACACTGATACCTTTCCTGTACTGATATTCTATAGGGTGATATTGACTGTGATTTATATCTATCAACACCCACCCATCACTTTTTAGTGAGGGTTATGGTGTTCAATATCAACAATGATAGTCTACATAACATACCACATCCAACAGGTCATGTGTAAGTGTCGATTAGCATAGCCCATGAGCCGAGCACCAAGCTACCTATTCCAATTTATGAGGAAGATATTTATATGGTCAAACAAGTTATTGGAACATTAATTTCATGATTGTCACATCTTTTTAAAAAACATGTCGACAAGGAGGTATTCATTTCCAATTTATTTTTCAAGCTAAACCTTTAACAATTAATGAAAAAAGGTCTGAAACAATGAATGTTATTACAGACAGACAAAGGTAAGTGGGTGAAATTAAATACCGGCTCAAAAATATCTAAAGGATTCACCAACTTATCAAAAAGATCTACTTAAATCACCTTTACCCCGCCCATTCTATATCCGCATTTATTATCATTGAAGGTTCATGTGGATACAAAGCTAAAAAATAGTTTTACTCACATAGTTGATTTTGAAGAAAATATGTATGGAGAGGAAGTTCAAGACTTCATTAGTATTGAGAATGTAAGTGAAATAATAAACTATGATTGTCTCGATGTCTTAGTTATAAATTTATACATGTGGTATGTTTTCATGATTTGATTTTTAAAAAGTTGAAACATTATGTTATTTATGACTAAATACATTTCATATTTTTTGTAGGCATGTATATCAAAAAAAATTGAAGGGATTTCCCCATTATTTTTTTTTTGACTTATTAGTACTCACATATACTTTACACAATAACCAAAAATAGATTCCAAAAAAAGAGGATGAAATAGTGGCAGGCCTGGTCAAATCATTTGAAAGAAAAATTGCCGATGAAAAAATCTTATTAATACCAACGATGCAGGGGTAAAACTATACAGTTTAATCATATCAAATATATTTTCATTTATTGCATTACTTATTTCTTATTTTTATGCAACATTGGATACTCATTGTAGTCAATTTGGATACTCCAAAGATTTATTTCTTAGATTCAATGCATGGATATCTTACAAAATGACCACACATGATGGAATTTTTCATTTCATAATACACTGCATACAATGTTTTAGAACTAAACATAAAGTTATATGTCACGAACCAACCCGGGTTGACCCTGAACCGGTCACCCGAGTCGGCCCGCGACATGGCCCGAAGGGCATTCCTGATCCCCACGGGCTGGAAACCAGTGTCAGGAATCAAAATTAAACTATTGGGAATGATTTAGCCCAAGAGAAAAATATAACCAGATAAAACAAACTGAAAATAACCAAAAGAAACTAGCAGCGGAAAGAACATAAACTACACATACCTCCTTGTGACCCCTAGGTCACCACCCAACTCAAAACCACGCTGCTCCAACATTGAGAAACTGAACCGGGAACCTGTATGAGAAACTGAACCTGCAACTGGAAAGATATAAATGGCGTGAGCAACGAGATGCTCAGTAGGGATGCCAAGAATAAACCATTGAATCCTACAATTCTCTTTTCCAAAGTAGTCCACTAACACAAGTTTGAGATACAGATATAAAAGTAGGGTTTTCACATTTTAAAAATATGCAACATGTTGTTCTCATTTAAAAACCCAACATACGCTACACACCATTTCCAAAATCATTTTACATTTTATAAATGAAAACCAAAACAGAAAATATCAAAGCAGGACTATAGTAAAACAAGTAAAAGTGCAACTGAAAATAAACCAGGGAACTGAAAAGTAAACAAGCAATGTAAGTAATCCAGTAACCATGGGTGATCCTAAACATCCCTAGAAGACCCCTGGACGTACTCGGTTTCGGAACCACCTGCCGGCATATAGAGAAGCTCCTAATTCTATAACCAGCCGGTCGCCCTAACTGACCAATCCAGTGGCAAAGCCCACCTGGCCTAATAAACAATCCAGGGGGTACCAACCCGTCTAATCGGGGTTGGTCAGTAACCGTCACTCGATCATCTAAAAGAAACCCAGGAACCCATGGTGGTTATAATAATACTGTGTAAATAGGAAGTCACTCACGCACGTGACTCATCTCACCGCACTTGCCTACCCCAAACACGGACGATTCCTATGCGTTCTCCCATAAAGGGTTACCCTAGATAGGAGCAGCCCATATATTTATATATATAAGAATACATGTCAAACATACAAAGTGACAACTGGGCCGTCACATCATTCGGTTATCAAAACCACTTTATTAAACACTTGGAGTTGTAAATCGGGCCTCTAGTTTTACATAATCAATGCCTTTATGAAGACATTGCAAAAGATCTTCCAAAACAACCCTAATCACCACTTTTGTGTTTAAAGTGCCAAACGGGCCTTTAGGTTTCAAGTTTCAAGGCATTAAAATAAAATTCTTTTAGTGATACCATACTCAATTTGTAAAAACAAACCAAAGTGTTTCCTTACTGCACGCACTCAACAAGTTATTTACACCAAAATCCATACGAGCATATACGCATGGATTTATTTTCAGGCCACTTTAAATAACCACTCAAAGAAACCCGCATCATTTAAAAAAAACCAATTAAAAGAGATGCGAAATAATTTCTTCAAAAGCATTAAGTTCCATGAAATCAACCAACGCAGGACAAAAAAGTTTCATAAAATTTTTATACTAGCAAACACCACTCAAAATGTCCAACAGTACCATTTATAGATAAAGGCAGTTAGTTCCAACCAAGATGGCAAGGTATAAAAATGTGCATAAATAAAGAAGCATCCAAAAATCCATTTTTTTGATCAAACCTTTCAACAGGAAAACACGGTCATAAGTTAACTATAATAAAAAGAAATGTGTGAAACCTAATCTAAAATTTAATTAAGAAAACGCAAGCATTAAATGGTTTAAAATTGGGAGCAAAGTCATGGGAGAACCTAAACATAATCAAGGAACTATTTCAAAGATATTATTAACCCTTTTAACCATCAAAGAAACATTGAAATAAATAAACTATCAGGATTATAAGGGTGCAAATGAAATTTATAAACTAAATGAAACAATGCAAGTGCCTATGGAAAACATCGGAAAAAACCTTTCATCAGGAAAACACGGTCATAAGTTAACTATAATAAAAATAAAGGTGAGAAACCTAATATAAAATCTAATTAAGAAAACGCAAGCATTAAATGGTTTAAAATTGGGAGAAAAGTCATGGGAGCACCTAAACATAATCAACGAACTATTTCAAAGTTGTTATTAACCCTTTTAACCATCAAAGAAACATTGAAATAAATAAACTATCAGGATTATAAGGGTGAAAATGAAATTTATAAACTAAATGAAACAATGCAAGTGCCTAATGAAAACATTTGAAAGAGAGAATGGATGGAAACTCCTACCACGAACGACGGTCACACCAATATTTTTAACTCAAACCACACTCTGCTCACGTGCATGCACTTCGACAAAAGTGCACGCACTTGGAAATGATCTCGACTCCCTGCCACCACTTCTGACACCCAAAATGAGTGTGGCGAACACCCTCGCACATCCAACAAAATACCAGGGACTCAGAGACATAAATGCGACCCAAAAATAAATAAATAAATAAAGTGCGCAACAAGACGAAAGATGAATACCATCACCTCAGACGGTGGTGGAAACCCTGAAAACATGTGACAAGCCGAGATTGCATCCAAAAACAACATTACCCGCACTTCCAACAAAATATAAGGAAATTCAGAACACAATAACGATAATTAAATAAACGAGCACGCGATAACAAAACTCTTACCTAGGATGGTGGCAACGAACCAAAATGTGCGGCGAGACCAAACGCGCCCCGCGAAAAAAAAACGGACAGTCCGAAGCGATTTGAATCGCTTCGCCTTCAGCGGCGAAGGGTGGGATGCGATCCGATATGACACGAAACACCCTTCGTGAACCCGACGAGGGGATTCACGACCACACCGGAGCAATGCGTAGGTGCTGCGCAAAAAGGGATCGGGTTTGTCGAAGTTGGCCACCGGAGAGGGGGTCGGGTTCTTTGAAATCACGCAGGGAGGGAGGCCGGGGTCACTGGAATTGTACCGGGAAGGGGGTCGGGTTTACCGGAGTTGTGCCGGGAAGGGGAGCCGAGTCCAAATAGTGGGGGCTAGGTGAGGGCACATTGAGGTGAGGTTGGTCAGAAGCAGACCGGACAAGGGGGCTCGTGCCGAACGAGGGAGGATGTGCCGGACTGGGAGGGGGCTGCGCCAATGGAGGGGCTGGGTGGCAGAAACAGGAAGGGCAAGGCGGAGCCAGTAGGGGCTTCGATGCGCTCCGACATAAGAAGGGGAGGAGGGGTGCGCGACTTCATTGGACCAGGGAAAGCGGAGGGGGCTTCGGCCAGGTGGTGTCACATGAGAGAGGGAGAGGGGAGGGCTCCGTGCAGGGAGCGGCCGAAGAAGGGGAGGTGGCGCGCCAGAGGCCCTTGGCCGGTGGGTGTCGTGCGTGAGTATGGAGGAAGGTGCGCAGGCGGGTGCGGCGCATAGCAAAAAATAAAGAAAGAGGGCCACAAGATTAGGGTTGAACTAGGGTTTAAAAAAAATAATAACAATAATATAATAATTATAATTATAATAATTGATGTGTTAATAATAATAACCTACTCATAATAATAACAATAATAATAACAACAATAGAATTTTAATAAAATTTCTTTCTTAATGATAATAATATTATTTTTATTAGTTAAAAGATAATAGTATTAGTGATATTAATAACAACAAAATAGTACTAATATAAACTTAAATGATAATTAAAAAGAAGGATTTATCTCATTACATTTTCGAATGATAATAATAATCGGTCAACCGCGCAATCTCCAGGACCGAACGCACGGTCGCCGCTAGCGGTGCAGTGACCGCACACCGGCCCGAGACCCGCCTAAAACATCAAACTTTGAAAATTTCAAACTTGGACCCAACTAAACCTCGTCCAAATGACGCGAGACTGGGTTAATAATAAAAATAAAACAAAATAAATAGGCTTCTGAGGTTGGGGTGTGACAATTATCTCCACCACACACACTTTCTTCCCCCGGAAAGTCACCAGGCTAACGTATGACCCAACTTGAGTCCCTACCCAGAAAAAAACCTGGAGAGCCGAGAACCTCGGGGTGACCAATTCCAACAAACATCACAATCGAACACTTCAAGGAAAAACACTACCTGAGATTGAGGGGAGAACATGAGAGGGTTATCCCCACCACAAGAATTAACTAATACAGAAACCCTTGAAACCCGAACAAACCAACCCAAGGGGGACATAGCGGGAACTCCCAAAAAAACTCATTTAATCTCTCCACATGGACCAAACAACACTCCTAAAACATAGATGAAATCTTGTTATGAAACAACCCTAAAACCTAAGGGAGAGAAATGAACTCAACCCTTCCCCTCAATTTCATGTAACGAACATCCCTCTAATGAACATAGTTGAGACCAACAAAAAATCAGAACGACCCCATTCATTCACGACCCAACCATTCAAAGAGACCGAACAATTTAAAAACCACACTGAGAGCAGATAAGACCACTTAGATTGTGGGAGAATGCATTCACCATGCCCCCACAACAAGAATGAGATTATGACAGTGACAATAATAGAACAAGGAGATTTTGGATATTTCCATCCCAAAGCTGAAAACATTATTCAGACCGAGGTTCCACACACCCTTAGCAACTTCTGACTGTGCGCGAGCTTCACCCCGAGACCTGTGGCTGGGGACCTGATAGCTGAAGCATCTTCTTCCTCACAGTCATGCATTTTCATCTTCTGGTCTCTAACTCCTCCCGTTCGATGATTCAAACAACCACGATGGTCCTAAATTTTAAAAGGGATTCAACATGATGGCTTAGAATGTCTGGACTGGCCATACTGCTAATGCACAAGAGAGTGGTCTGACGAACTAAGAATCGGTACCAACGAAGATGATTTCTTGGAGACAGGTTCCATTGGCCCTCACTCCTTGCCAGGTGGGGAACCTTCACGGAAGTTAACCATCTTTAATCACACCCAAGACTCTAACAGCGATGATACATCCCACCTTTACTCGTCCAGAAATGAACTCACAAATAAACCTGAGATGGTACACACCCTAACAACCCTGGGAGTTCCCAACAACCTGAAGACCCACTCCAGTTCCACAACCACACAACTACCCCTCACAGACCTTGATTTCTTCGATCGATAGGCAACATGCAAAAAGGACTGAAAACTGGTCATGACTCATTAGCAACCTTAGCGACCTTTCTGGGTGGAATACTCATAACAACACGAGAAACATCATTAAAATCGACATTAAGCCAAAACTCAATCAAAACAACAACATAAGCCAAGGTCAGTAGGCCCATAAGCCAAACATATACAAACACAAGCATAAATCACTTTCCAAATCCATTATTTCCTTAAAATTTTAAAACCAACCTATGGCACCTTATGAAGCATCACATGTGCTTTCATTCAATCTCGCTCACATCATCTTCAAACAAGTTCCCCTACGCACTCTCCGTACATACCCACGCACGTGTGACCCTCCATAAGGAGTGCCAAGGTTTAAACACTTATTTCCATACCAAATACAAACACATACCATATTGTTCCAAACCAATACACTTTCTCTTTTAAAAACTCACTTTACTAATTTCATAAACAATTTGGAAGAAACCCTTTTTTTCATTTCGAAATCACTTTCATTTTCAACACACACACACATAGACCGAGTTCAAAACGAAACACAACCAACTATAGACCATCGGAATGAGGGAAAAGTGTCTGTGCTTAACCCGACGACATGGTGGTGAGCCATACCCCAAGTAAGACATAATACTAAGAGGACCTTAAACCGGGAACTTGGAATCCACATGGGTCACCACCCCACGTGAGGCCACAATGTGAACCGATTTTCTCTCATTGTCATCTCTCAATCAAAAATAACCAAAGAAAAAAAGGCTCAAATCCCAGGCTAATCCTGGTAACTCAGGTCTCATTACAAACGATGGTGATCAGGCAGCAACCCGTAACTTACCTCCTAAGCCCTGATGGTCATAATCTCCTTCTACCAGACATCTCAAACAACAAGGCCCCCTCTGATACTATTTTGTCACGAACCAACCCGGGTTGACCCTGAACCGGTCACCAGAGCCGGCCCGTGACATGGCCCGAAGGGCGTTCCCGATCCCCATGGGCTGGAAACTAGTGCGGGATCAAAATTAAACTGTTGGGCATGATTTTCCCTTAGAGAAAAAGATAAAAAGATAAAACAAATTGATGATAACCAAAAGAAACTTGCAACGAAAATAAAATAAACTGCACATACCTCCTTGTGACCCCTAGGTCACCACCCAACTCAAAACCACACTGCTCCAACATTGGGAAACTGAACCGGGAACCTGTACAAGAAACTAAACCTGCAACTGGAAATATATAAAAGGCGTGAGCACCAAGATGCTCAGTAGGGATGCCAAGAAAAAACCACTGAATCCAACAATTCTCTTTTCCAAAGTAGTCCACTAACACAAGTTTGAGATACAGATATAAAAGTATGGTTTTCACATTTTAAAAATATGCAACATGTTGTTCTCATTTAAAAAGCCAACACACGCTACACACCATTTCCAAAATCATTTTCCATTTTATAAATGAAAACCAAAACAAAAAATATCAAAGCAGGACTAGATTAAAACAAGTAAAACTGCAACTGAAAATAAACCAAGGAACAGAAAAGTAAACAAGCAATGTAAGTAATCCAGTAACCATGGGTGATCCTAAAAATCCCTAGAACACCCTTGGACGTACTCGGTTTTGGAACCACCTACCGGAATATGGTGAAGCTCTTGAGTCTATAACCAACTGGTCACCCTAACTAACCAATCCAGTGGCAAATCCCACCTGGCCTAAAAACAAATCCAGGGGGTACCAACCCGTCTAATCGGGGTTGGTCAGCAACCGTCACCCAATCATCTAAAAGATTCCCAGGAACCCATGGTGGTTATAATAATACTGTGTAAGTAGGAAGGCCCTCGCGCGTGTGACTCATCTCACCGCACTTTCCTAACCTAAACACGAACGATTCCTATGCGTTCACCCATAAAGGGTTACCCTAGATATGAGCGCCCCATATATTTATATATATAAGAATACATGTCAAACATACAAAGTGACAACCGGGTCTTCACATCATTCGTTTATCAAACCTACTTTATTAAACACTTGGAGTTGTAAATCGGGCCTCTAGTTTTACATAATCAATGCCTTTATGAAGACATTTCAAAAGATCTTCCAAAACAACCCTAATCAACACTTTTGTGTTTAATGATCCAAATGGGCCTTTAGGTTCCAAGTTTCAAGGCATTGAAATAAAAGTCTTTTAGTGATACCATACTCAATTTTTAAAAACAAACCAAATCGTTTCCTTACTCCATGCACTCAACAGATTATTTACACCAAAAGCCAAATAGTCATATATGCATGGATTTATTTTCAGACCACTTTAAAGAACCACACAAAGAGACCCGCATAATTTAGAAAAATACCAATTCAAAGAGATGTGAAATCATTTCTTCAAAAGAATTAAGTTCCATGAAATCAACCAAAGCATGAAAAACAAGTTTCATAAAATGTTTCTACCAGGAAACGCCACTCAAAACGTCCAACAGTACCATTTGCAGATAAAGGCAGTTAGTTCCAACCAAGATGGCAAGGTATAAAAATGTGCATAAATAAAGAAGCATCCAAAAATCCATTTTTTGATCAAACCTTTCAACATGAAAACAAGGTCATAAGTTAACTATAAGAAAAATAAAGGTGTGAAACCTAATCTAATATTTAATTAAGAAAAAGCAAGCATTAAATGGTTTAAAATTGGGTGCAAAGGCATGGGAGCACCTAAACATAATCAAGGAACTATTTCAAAGCTGTTATTAACCCTTTTAACCATCAAAGAAACATTGAAATTAATAAACTATCAAGATTATAAGGGTGCAAATGAAATTTATAAACTAAATGAAACAATGAAAGTTCCTATGGAAAACATCAGAAAGAGAGAATGGATGGAAATGCCTACCATGAACGATGGTCACACCAATCTTTTTAACTCAAACCACACTCTGCTCACATGCACGCACTTCGACAAATGTGCACGCACTTGGAAATGATCTCGACTCCCTTCCACCACTTCTGACACCCAAAATGAGTGCAGCGAACACCCTCACACATCCAAAAAAATACCAGGGACTCAGAGACATAAATGCGACCCAAAAATAAATAAATAAATAAAGTGCACAACAAGACAACGGATGAAGACCATCACCTTGGATGGTGGTGGAAACCCTGAAAACACGCGGAAAGCCGAGATTGCATAAAAAAAACATTACCCACACTGCCAATAAAATATAAGGAAATTCAGAACACAATAAAGATAATTAAATAAACGAGCACGCGATAACAAAACTCTTACCTAGGATGGTGGCGACGAACCAAAACGTGCGGCGAGACCAAACACACCCCGCTAACAACATCGGATGGTTCGAAGCAATTTGAATTGCTTCGCCTTCGGTGGCGGAGGGTGGGACGCAATACGATATGACCCGAAACACCCTTCGTGAACCCGATGAGGGGATTCACGGCCACACCAGAGCAACATGAAGGCGCTGCGCAAAAAGGGACCGGGTTTGTCGAAGTTGGCCACTAGACAGGGGGTCGGGTTCTCTGAAATCACACTGGGAGGGAGGTTGGGGTCGTCGGAATTGTGCCGAGAAGGGGGTCGGGTTCGCCGAAGTTGTGCCGGGAAGGGGAGTCGGGTCCGAACAGCGGGGGCTAGGCGAGGGCACGGTGAGGTGAGGTCGGTCGGAAGCCGACCAGACAAGGGGGCTTGCACCGGATGGGGGAGGCCGCGCCGGACTATGAGGGGGTGAAAGAGCGCTATCGTGGGCTCCCTCAAATGATTAGTGTGATTTTGGGGTACTTAGGTGCAGTAGAGTGGCTGACCAAGGTCATCTCTCAAAGGAGGAAGTGAATTAAAACAATTTTTAGAGGTATTATAGAAATAAAATAAAAGAGAATAAAAACACTACTTGAAAGGATGGGGGTGGTTTTTTATAGTTTATGAATCTAGAAGAATTTTGCTGGAAGAAGATTGTATTTTTTTTTGTTTTTAGTTTTGAAATGAAGTTTGATTAAAATGACACAACAAAAAGATGTTTGTTTAGAAAATATTTAAAAGACGTAATCGATCTAACTCTACCTATTCAATCATTTATTAATCATTATCATTTAAATTAATATTCACTTAATTATGATCCCTTAATTTGTTAAATCCCGAACCCTACGAGAATTAACTTTACCACGAAGATTGAAGTGAATTTAACCCTAGGCTAACTTCGGAACATGCAATCGCAACGCCCTGCTTTTATTGATGTAGTAAAATTAGCTTATGGTCAGTGGTAAATTAAGGTACATAACCACTCTTGAAATGAGGATTAATTGAGTTTAGGGATTATATTTGAACTCTACAAATTGATCCCGTGTGGTTTTGAATTACCGGTTAAGGTTGCGCTCTCACAGTTCACACAATTCCCGACCTCGCGTGTTTTGTGTTAACTATTCAATTGCTTGATTAGTTTCATTTAAATTAAAAACTCAATTAATAGATCATAATATGTGAATTACAGTAGCTTATTGATTCAAAATAAATGAATGAAGAAGGATAGAGGTCGATCGATTACTAAAAAGAACTACTCTTCCATGGGTGGTGTAGTCATCGTGGAGACGTTTTGCATAAGAAAATAATTGAAAGGGTAGAACCCAATCTTGTCTCCACTCTTAATTCCAACCCAATTAAGAAGATTAAGAGGAGAAGAATAGGTATGAACACAGAAGATTATTTGAAGAAAAATTCAAGAAACAAACATGAAAGAAAAGAAATACAATGAAGAGGTGGGAGAGGAGAGCCTTTTTGGAAGAGAGGTTTGCACAAATGCTTACCTATTCCAAGAGTTGTAAGGGGCTCCCAAGAGACACCCTTTTGGACACACCTTCCCAAAGCCTCGTCCAGCCCTCTCAAAGAGTTAAAACCCCCTTTAAATAGAGTTTGTGAGGGCTAGGGATACATAACTTTTTAAGTGTGAAATGAAAAACTAGGCCAAATATTTTATTCCAAGTTTCACCGCCTAGTTTACCCCCAAAAGTCGTGAATTGACCGGCCTTCCAGAAGGATGATTTGTGCCAACTCCTGTCCCCGAGATTTTCTCAAAATTTGGGCTCAATTCAAGCCTGGATGTAGAAGATATGGCCCAAATACAGAACCCATGTCCATTCTGCCGAGTCCAGCCCACCATTGGATTAATGGACCATTTACTCCATCCAAATGCACTATTTATCTCTATTGTCCTGAATTAAAGATGTATAAAATTAAGTTAGTAACAGTTGTACAGAATTTAAAATTCAAATAATAAATATAAAAATATTTATCTTCGAAATACTACAGTGCACTATTAAGGGTTAAACTGGAATTTTTACCAAATTTTCAAATGAATGATCAAATCCCAAATATTTTATAAATAAACATATTAAACACAATGTGAGGAAATTATATCATTTATTATAAATAAAATATTCAACAAAATAGTGTTTTATCAACTCCCCCACACTTACCCTTTTGCACTCCTGAGCAAAACCTCATATCAAGTAAACATCAATAGCAAATCAAAACCAATTTTAAAACACATATCCTTGAGATAAATCAATTTCACACCAAGAATCAAAAGATATCATGCCTCATAAAAAACTTAATTTCAATTTCTCCATTTATATCATTCAATATATTTTCACTTTATTTATCCTCCCATGCACAAAACACTTACCTCGCTTGAATTTTCTCTTATCACACAAATGTCATTTTTTTTGCAATGTCTTTCTCATACAAACTCATACAAGGATCACCATAGGCTTTATAGATTCCTACATCGCTACCCGATGTGATTAAAGGACATATGTTTATCATGAGGACTTTCCAGGGTTTTTCTGTGGCTTTCGGTTGGTAGGATTTAGATGTGAAAAAAATTCTGAGGTTGAATGAGGAGGGCTTGACTCTTTTTGAAGCAAAATTGCATTAATCTAATTTTAACTTAAATATGGTCTTCTCCTCAATCCCTATAGTATCAATTCAGCTCCATCATCATGAAAAGTCATGAAAAGTTTACACCATTCATCATTTCAGCATCAAAAATTTCAATCTTCTCAAACATGATTTTCTTGAAAGCTCCAGATGGGCACAACTTTCCACCTCAATTAGAAGCTCCAGAAAAGGCACAACTTCACTTGTCATGAAAGCTCCAGAAAAGGAACAACTTTCAATATAATGAATTTCTTCAGTAGAAAACACATCTCTTCAGAATTTAATTTCCCACCCAAAGTATCACAGAATGTGGTGGCATAACACAAGATAGATTCTCCCACACTTAAGCTCAACTAGATTATGCAATTTCACTTCAAGAGTTGGTTGGATAGGGAAAATTGGCTTGTAATGTGGCTGACCTAACAGGTTGTGCATGGCTTCTAAGGGCTACAAAGATTAAATATTCAAGGTAGGCCATTATAAAAAAAGGATTCTTTGAAATAGGGGCTTTAATACCAAACAAATTCCTCAATCATTTAAACATATGTACCTCAAACCCTCAAGTTTTGACAGGAATAGATCAAATTATGGTTAAATCAAGCATGGTTTAGTTCTCTCAAGAAGTGAGGTGAATGTAAATAATATGAAAATAATGGTTCAGAAGATTCACAGGAAAGTGATTTCAAATATAAAGACAGTGAGATGTGGCATGTGATTCAAAATTCAGTGTACTTTTCATGAAATTTCTAAATATTTGAACTTGAAAAAAAGTCATTTCAACATTCATTTAAGCTCAGTTTCATGGGATAAATTGTTTCACTCATTTATATTCATTTCAAAATTGTGATGAGAATCATTTTAGCACAAAAATTTCCAAAACACAAAGAAAATTGTAAAAATAAACACACAAAATTTGAAAAACACACAATTTTTTTTTGGTTTTTTGTTTAAAATAGGAAAATAGGAAAACAATTTAAATTACTAAACTAAAAGGTTCCCTCCCCCACACTTAAAATATTGAATTGTCCTCAATGTGAACCCATGAGATGATATATGCACATGAAATGCAGAATTTTTAAATAAGACAAATAATATAAAATTGAAAGGGTTAGGAACATCCTAATGTGATCAAGCAATGATGGGGACATGCAGTGTGATAAAATCCACTACATCAGTAGGAAGTCCCTCAATGTATCTCTTCAAACGTTTCCCATTGACTGTAAAGCACTTTCCAGTGTCATCATGTGTGATCTCCACTACACCATAAGGAAAAACATTAGTCACAATATAAGGACCTAACCATCTGGAATGCAACTTACTAGACATCAGCTTGAGTCGTGAACTATAGAGAAGGACTTTCTCTCCAACATGAAACTCCCTTTGTTGCATCATTTTGTCATGAGATGATTTTGATCTTTTATTTTAGAGCCTTGAGTTCTCATATGATGATAGTCGAATCTCCTCAAGCTCTTGAATATGCAACTTCCTTTGAATTCCAGCTTGGGCCAAATCCATGTTGCATTTCTTTATAGCCCAATATACTCGAAGCTCGACTTCCACTGGGAGATGACATGCTTTCCCAAAAACAATCCTAAATGGGGACACACCAATGGGTGTCTTGTATGCTGTCCTATAATCCCACAATGCATCATCCAAGAGATTGCTCCAATCCTTCCTATTTGGCTGGACAGTTTTCTCTAATATTTGTTTCAGCTAATTATTTGAAACCTTACCCTGGCCATTTGTTTGGGGGTGGTATGGTGTTGATGTTTTGTTTGTCACCCAATAATTTCTAAGGAGGGAAGAAAAATTCCTATTGCAAAAGTGTGTCCCTTGGTCACTGATGATGGCCTTTGGTACTCCAAACCTACAAAAAAATTGTGCTTTGACAAAGTCCACAACAACATGAGAATCATCAGTCCTGGTGGCCTTGGCCTCCACCCATTTACTCACATAATCAACAGTAACCAAAATATAAAAAAATCCAAATGAACTAGGAAAAGGACCCATAAAATCAATTCCCCATACATCAAAAATCTCACAGAATAGTATGGGTTGTTGGGGCATCTCATGTCTCCTAGAAATATTCCCAGTGTGTTGGCAACGAGAGCATGACTTACAAAACCCATGGGCATCATGGAACAAGCTAGGCCAATATAATCCAGAGTCCAAAACCTTTCTAGCTGTCCGTTGGGGTCCAAAGTATCCACCACAAGCAAGTGTATGACAGAAATGCAAAACAGACTCAAACTCATGATCGGGAACACACATCCTAATGACTTGGTCACTACACATGCGCCAGAGGTAAGGATCATCCCACACATAATACCTAGACTCACTTTTTAATTTTTGGACTTGATGTTTCTTTAAATTTTCATGGATTTGAGAGGCAGCAATTTAGTTAACTAAATCTGCATACCAAGGATGCGTACCAGAGATGGAATAAAGATTCTCATCGGGGAAAGTGTCCCGAAGTGGTACATGGTCCAAGGTGTCTTCCTCTAGTGTGTGAGTAAGCCTACTCATGTGGTCTGCCACCAAATTCTCTGATCCCTTCTTTTCCTTTATCTCGATGTCAAACTCTTGAAGAAGGAGCATCCAATAGATAAGTCGTGGCATTGCATATGGCTTCTTCAAGAGGTACCTCAGAGCTACATGATCAGACAAAACAACTACTTTAGAGCCCAATAAATATGAACGGAATTTATCTAAAGAAAATATGACAGCAAGAAACTCCTTTTCTGTGGTAGTGTAGTTTGATTGGTCTGAATCTAATGTCCTTGATGCATAGGAAATCACATGTGAACGTCCTTCCACCCTCTGAGATAAGACTGCTCCAACCACGAAGTTGGAGGTGTCACACATAAGCTCAAAAGTAATCTCCCACCGTGGGGGTTGTATGATAGGTGGAGTGCTCAGACACTTCTTTATCTCATCAAAGGAAGTCCTACAAGAATCGTGAAACACAAAATCAGAATCTTTTTGAAGTAATCGTGACATAGGAAGAGCGATCTTACTAGAATCTTTGATGAAGAACCGATAAAATCCTGCATGCCCTAGGAAAGATCTAACATCAAGCACACATGAAGGATAGGGTAAGGATGGAATAATGTCTACCTTAGATCTATCAACCTCTATCCTATGTTTTGACACTACATTCCCTAAGACAATTCCATGCTCTACCATGAAATGACACTTTTCAAAGTTCAGGACCAGATTCTTCTCAATACAACGATTCAACACCTTTCCCAAACTAATTATACATTCATCAAATGAAGACCCATACACTATAAAATCATCCATAAATACCTCCATGCAGGTCTCAATAAAATCAGAAATAATACTCACCATGCATCTCTGGAAGGTACCTGGGGCGTTGCAAAGTCGAAATGGCATCCTCCGGTAAGCAAAGGTACTGAATGGGCATGTGAATGTCATCTTCTCCTGGTCCTCCGGAGCTATAGGAACCTGAAAATATCCAGAAAATCCATCCAAGAAACAATAGTGTGTCTTCCCAGCTATTCTCCCAAGCATCTGATCAATAAAAGGGAGGGGGAAATGGTCCTTGCGAGTGGAATGATTTAGTTTCCTATAATCAATACACACACGCCAACTGTTTTTCACCCTCATTGGAACTAACTCATCTTTCTCATTTTTAACAACAGTAACACCACTTTTCTTAGGCACAACCTAAATAGGACTTACCCACTGAGAATCTGAAATGGGAAAGATTATACCTTCCTCAAGCAATTTCTCAACTTCTTTTTTAACAACTTCTAGGAGGGTGGGATTGAGTCTCCTTTGTAGTTGTCTCACCAGTTTAGCCCCATCCTCCAAGAGAATCCTATGCATGCAAATGGAGGGGATAATACCTGATATGTCATCCAAGGTCCACCCAATCTCCCTGATGTTCTCCCTCAAAATATTCAAAATCTTTTCTTCATTTTCAAAAGGGAGATTGTTATCAATGATAACAGGTAATCTCTCACCACTCAACAAGTATGAGTATTTTAGATTTGGTGGCAATGGATTGAGTTCTAATGAAGGAGGGTGTAGTATGGATGGAGACATTGAAGGAACCAAAATATGTTCACAAAGAGCATCGGTATCAGAATATACATCATCAAAATCAGAGAATAAATCATCAAATCCATCAGCATACTCTATAGCCATGTCATAATCAGAGTTCAAATGATCAAAATCAGAATATGATTCCATTTCAAAATCAAATATTAGAGAGTCTTGTTCCTTATAAACGGGTGTGGAAGTACTTTTTGACATCAAAATAGAACCAATACTCATAATCTCCCTAAGCATAGGACAATCCAATTCCTTGGTGTTTTTATTTGGTGGTTCAAAATGGGACATAACAAATGAAGAATGATCCTCTTAGGGGTACTTCATGGAATCCATAACATTAAATATCACAAATTCATCCCCAAATTCCATGGAAAGTGTACCCTCATTGACATTTACGATAGTTTTTGTAGTTTTGAGGAAGGGTCTACCTAAGATAATGGGGGCATGAGAACTTACCTGATCGTCCTCCATGTTAAGCACGTAGAAATCTGCTGGGAAGATCATGTCTCTTACCCGGACAAGTACATCCTTAAGGAATCCCGCTGGATATGCCATAGTTCTATTCGCCAATTGCACCACTACTCTTGTTGGCTTCAACTCACCAACCTGCAAGGAAGAGAATACAGAGTGAGGCATCACATTTATTGAAGCTCCTAAATCACAAAGAGCATCAGAGAAGTGAAACTCCCCTATGGTACATGGGATGGTGAATGTACTAGGATCCTTGCACTTTGTTGGCATTGCTAGAGTTTGTGTAATGAGTGATGAGACATTCCTTCCAAGGTTGATCCTCTCATTTCCCTTGAGCCCTCTTAGATTGGTGCAGAGTTCTTTTAAGAATTTGGCATACCTTGGGATTTGATTAATGGCTTCAAGTAGAGGAATGTTGATCTCCACATGCTTGAATGTGTCCAAAACCTCCTTTTGCATTGCTTATTTATCCATATTCTTGGTTTGAACAACCCTGTTTGGAAAAGGAAGGGGTTAAAAGGAACATCATCAATCTTTTTCTTACCTTTATCTTTCTCCTTGGATTGGTCATCAATTGGTATGGAATGCGGCTTCTTTGGAGTTGAGGTGAATCCCGGTGGAATGGTAGGTATAAATGTATTGTTCATTTGCTTCCCACTTCTCAATGTGATGGAACTAACATTCCCCTTTGGATTTGGAGTGGGTTGGGAAGGTAGATTTTCGGAATTCTTACTTACAAGTTCATGGAGGGCAGTGACAATCTGGCTCATTTGAGTCTTTAACTCCCTCAGCTCCAAACTTTGACTCTTCAGCTTATTCTGTTGACTAAGAACAATTTACTTCAAAATATCATCAGTATTAGAATCTACCTTTGGTGGGGGATTCCCTTGTTGTTGGCTTGTTGATGCTTGGGCTTCAAATCTCCTTTGGGGTTGTTGGAAACCCTAATGGTAAGGCGGAGGCTGGTGGAAGTTTTGTTGAAAGGGTGGCCTTTGTTGTTGTCCAGAGACATACCTCATGTCTGGTTGATCATTACACCCTTGGTTGTATATTGGAGCAAATGAATCAAATTATTTTGGGGATATGGTTGTTGTTACTGCTGAAATGGTCTCCCTGGGAATACTGCTTCGCAATCCTCTGTCTCTTGTAGTTGTGGGAAACAGTCTGTTGGGTGGCTTGTCTCAGTGAAAATACCACAAGGACTTGAAGTAGGGGGTAGAGATGTCTTTTGTGCCAAAGAAAGTTTCCTCACCATAGTTGTCAATTCTTCTAACTTGGTATCAATCAAATGACTCTCAAGAGAAGAAGGACTTACCTGATATACTCCCCTGATGTGTGGTGTACCTCGATCACCAAATTGTTGGGAGTTTTAGGCCATCTTGTCAATCAATGCACGTGCGGCTGATGCTGTTTTGTCCACCAATGCTCCTCCAGCTGCAGCATCCACCATGCTCCTCTCTATGGGTGTGAGTCCTTCATAGAATTACTGAATGAGGAGTTGCTCACTGATTTGGTGATGCGGACAGCTTTCACACAACTTCTTGAATCACTCCCAGTACTCATACATTGACTCCCCTTGTACTTGTTTCATCCACGATATCTCCTTTCGAATGGAAGTGGTCCTTGATACTGGAAAAAATCTCTGAAATAAAAGACGTTTCAAATCGTTCCAACAAGTTACATCTTCGGGTTGTAAATAATACATCCAATCTTTCGTAGCTTCATCAAGTGAGAATGGGAATGCTCTTAATTTGATTTGGTCTTCAGATACATTTATTGGTTTCAAGGTTGATCAAACCACATTAAATTCTTTAAGGTGTTTGTTGGAATCCTCACCAGATAAGCCATAAAACTTTGTAAGAAGGTGAATTAATCCAGATTTCAATTCAAAGTCCGATTCGAGATTTGGGTATGCAATGCAATTTGGTTGATAGTTAATATCTATTGCAGCCAATTATCGAATGGTTCTATTAAGTTCATTTCCATTATTTCCAGCCATTGGTTCCTCTTTTAGGTTTGAATTTGAATTGCTTCCAATTTCAATGTTTCCAGAAGAGATGAATTCACCAACTGGTTGAATATTGAAACTTCCCATAGTCGGAGAATGTCTTATTCGAACCCTAAGTCTATGTTCAATCTCAGGGTCAAGATCTAAGAGATCTTTGGGATTAGTTCGTGTCATCAATCAATGAAAGATGGAAAGAAGGAAATTGGACCATAGTAAAATAAAAATTAGAAGTTGGAGTTGATGGTCCAAAAAGAAGTAGAAGGAAATAAAAGGAGAAAAAAATCAGATTGGGTAAAGACGGAAGAAAGAAGAGAGGATGAGAATGAAATGTAAAACAAAATAAATACCTCTAATTAGTTGAAATAATTACTTTCCTCCCCGGAAATGGCGCCAATTTGAAAGAGCGCTGTCGTGGGCGCCCTCAAATGATTAGTGTGATTTTGGGGTACTTAGGTGTAGCAGAGTGGCTGACCAAGGTCGTCTCTCAAAGGAGGAAGTGAATTAAAACAATTTTTAGAGGTATTCTAGAAATAAAATAAAAGAGAATAAAAACACTACTTGAAAGGATGGGGGTGTTTGTTTATAGTTTATGAATCAAGAAGAAGTTTTCTAGAAGAAGATTGTATTTTGTTTGTTTTTTGTTTTGAAATGAAGTTTGATTAAAATGACACAACAAAAAGATGTTTGTTTAGACAATATTTAAAAGAAGTAATCGATCTAACTCTACCTATTCAATAATTTATTAGTCATTATAATTTAAATTAATATTCACTTAATTATGATCCCTTAATTTGTTAAATCCTGAACCCTACGAGAATTAACTTTACCATGAAGATTGAAGTGAATTTAACCTTAGGCTAACTTCGGAACATGCAATCACAACACCCTGCTTTGATTGATGTTCTAAAATTAACTTATGGTCAGTGGTAAATTAAGGCACATAACCACTCTTTAAATGAGAATTAATTGAGTTTAGGGATTATATTTGAACTCTACAAATTGATCCCGTGTGGTTTTGAATTACCGGTTAAGGTTGTGCTCTCACAGTTCACACAATTCCCGACCTCGCGTGTTTTGTGTTAACTATTCAATTTCTTGCTTAGTTTCATTTAAATTAAAAACTCAATTAATAGATCAAAATATATGAATTAAATTAGCTCATTTATTCAAAATAAATAAATGAAGAAGGATATAGGTCAATCGATTACTAAAAAGAACTACTCTTCCATGGGTGGTGTAGTCATCGTGGAGACGTTTTGCATAAGCAATGGATTGAAAGGTTAGAACCCAATCTTTTATCCACTCTTGATTCAAAACTAATTAAGAATATTAATATAAGAAGAAGAGGGATGAACACAGAAAATTATTTGAAGAAAAATTCAAGAAACAAACATGAAAGAAAAGAAATACAAAGAAGAGGTGGGAGATGAGAGCCTTTTTGGAAGAGAGGTTTTCACAAATTATTACTTCTTCCAAGAGTTGTAAGGGGCTCCCAAGAGACACCCTTTCGGCCACACATTACCAAAGCCTCTACCAGACCTCTCAAATAGTTAAAATCCCCTTTAAATAGAGTTTGTGAGGGCTAGGGATACATAACTTTTTAAGTGTGAAATGAAAAAATCGGCCAAATATTTTACTCCACGTTTCACTGCCTAGTTGACCTCCAAACCACGTGAATTGACCGGCCTTCCAGTATGATTATATGTGCCAAATCATGTCCCCGAGCTTTTCCCAAAATTGGGGCTCAATTCAAGCCCGGACTTAGAAGATATGACCCAAATACAGAACCCATGTCCATTCTGCCGAGTCCAGCCCACCATTGGATTAATGGCCCATTTACTCCATCCAAATGCACTCTTTAGCTCTAGTATCCTGAATGAAAGTTGTAGACAATTAGGCTAGGAACACTGTTACAGAATTTAAAATTCAAATAATAAATATATAAATATTTATCTTTGAAATACTACAGTGCACTATTAAGGGTAAAACTGGAATTTTCACCAAATTTTCAAATGAATGATCAAATCCTAAATATTTTATAAATAAACATATTAAACACAATGTGAGGAAATTATATCATTTATTATCAATAAAATATTCAAAAAAATAGTGTTTTATTAGGGGGCTGCGCCAGACAGATGGGCTGAGCGGCGGAAACCTGCAGGGCGAGGCGGAGCCGGTAGGGGCTTTGATGCACGCCGGCAGAAGAAGGGGAGGAGGGGTGCACAGCTTCGCTGGACCAGGGGAAGATGAGGGGGCTTCGGCCAGGGGGTGTCGCACGAGAGAGGGAGAGGGGAGGTCTCTGCACAAGTAGTGGCCGACAAAGGGGAGGTGGTGCGCCAGAGGCCCTCAGCCGGTGGGTGTCGTGCGTGAGTATGGAGGAAGGTGCGCAGGGGGTGCGGGGCACAACAAAAAGAAAGAAAGAGGGCCATGAGATTAGGGTTGCACTAGGGTTTAAAAAACATAATAAAAATAATAATATAATAATAATAATAATAATAATAATAATTGATGTGTTAATTATAATAATAACCTACTCATAATAATAATAATAATAACAACAATAGAATTTTAAAAAAGGGTATTTCTCAATGATAATAATATTATTTTTATTAGTTAAAGATAATAGTATTAATGATATTAATAACAAAAAAATAGTACTAATATAAACATAACTGATAATTAAAAAGAAGGATTTATCTCATTACATTTTCGAATGATAATAATAATCGGTCAACTGCGCAATCTCCAGGACCGAACGCACGGTCGCTGCTAGAGGTGCGGTGACCACGCACCGGCCCGAGACCCGCCTAAAACATCAAACTTTAAAAATTTCAAACTTGGACCCAACTAAACCTCATCCAAATGACGCGGGACTGGGTAAATAATAAAAATAAAACAAAATAAATAGGCATTTGAGGTCGGGGTGTGACATTATATAATTTATATTATGTTTTAATGAAGATTCTGTTATGATAAGGTGGTGCATCAATATCGTAAAAAATAAGGAATGAAGCTAGGGTCTAAGCATGAGAAACATGAAAAGTACTATGACTGGACAAGTATCAGAGTATATATAATAATATTTCACTATCCAAACACACATCAAAACAAATTACTTATTCCCCTCAATGATTCTACAGTGTCTGAAACAAACAAATGGAAAATATTGCGGTTATTATGTTTATAAATTTATGAGAGAGATCATATTCCATCAACAAAATAGCATCCCTGAAGAGGAATTTTCAAATATAATTACTATTTCATTTAAAATATTAACCAATCCTTTGTGTATTTATATTTTTTCAGTACTACTATGACTATTTAAAATAATAATATTCACAAGATGGTATATATTTGATTAGAAATGAATGTGCATCATACCTGATGGGAGAATTTACACACATAACATAAAGATGTGACTTCTATAGAAGTAGTGGATTGTTTCATATTTATGTTTAATTTAATTCTTTTTATTATTACTCACATAAGAATTGTTTTCTTATATAGGTGGATTCCTTTTTTCGAGTCAGGATGGTTTGTTCGAAGTCACTTATGCTCATGAGAGATAGGACTTCGAGGCTACAACTTCAAATTCAATGAGAAGGTAAAGTTTTTTTAATATACTATGTTATCCTCATGATATAATCTATTATCTACTGCGTTAACATAATCTAATAGATTCTTTTTATTTAAAATTTTCATAATTTTATCTATAATTTGTAAGTTAATTTCCTTATCATTTTTATCTAACACTTATTTAGTTTTTTTATAGATTTTTATGCATTACATTTATTCTCTTTTTTGAACTTCCAAAACACTATAGAGTCAATGTTATTTGTTGTAAAAACATTTCTTGTTGAAATCTATAAGGGTGGAGGAAGCTCATGTACGCATTTTGGTGACTTCTCATGACATAATGAGCTCATGATCTTCCTCCACTCTCCTGTATTTCAACAACAAGAAAGGTTTTTCTTCCAAGAACATTGATTCAATATGTAGTGTTGACATTTTGATAAAGAAAGGAAATATAAATTAGGATAACATTGGAAGTTAAGGGTTTTTTAAGACTTTGGGATGTGTATCATTCAAATGAACCTCAATCTGACACATGATGTGGAAATTATGACTCAAAGTACTTATTGCTATTTAAAATTGACATAAATTTTAGTAAAAAAGACAACTGATGTACTCAAAACCAAGAAAAAATATTCATATTATTTTGATACTTTAAGAAAATGGTTCATAAGTCATTTGTGACATGTAGGAATCAGCCTCACCTCAATCTGATTAACAATGTGCCCATTATGACTCAAAGCGTCTCTTTTTATTTAAATTTGACATTAATTTTAGTAAAAATAACAACTGGCATACTAAAAACTGAGAAAATGAATTAGGATTGCTTTTATACTTTAGGGAAATTATATATAATTCATTTATTATGTGTATGAATCAACATCACCTCAATATGATGCATGGCATGATTGGTATAACTAAAATTGTCTCTTTTTATTTAAAATTGACATTAATTTTATTAAAAAAAACAATTGACTTACTGAAAACTGATAAAATGAATTCTTATTGTTTTGATAATTTAGTAAAACAATCCATGAATAATTTTTGACATGTAGGAATCAACCACACCATAATATGCCCCACAGTGTGAACGACATGACTAAAAGTTTCTGTTATTATTTTAAAATTAACAATTTAGGTCAAAATGTGTCACTCACTGAAAACCAAGAAAAAACACTTTGATTGTATTGATAATTTAAGACACAGATTCATAAGTCCTTTATCATGTGTATGAACCAGTCTCATATCAAACTGACATATGATGTGACTGGTATGACTCAAAATGTGTGTTTCCAGTTTGAAATGACATTTTAGTAACAAGACACATCTGACATATTGAAAACAGGGAAAACACATTCAGATTGTTTTTATTCTTTAGGAAACTGATCCATGCGTCATTTCTGGCATTTAAGAGTCAACCACACCTCAATACTATGCATGTTGTGACTGGTATGACTCCAAGTGTGTCATTTTTTTAAAATTGATATTAATTTTAGTAAAAAGAACAAGTGACATACTGAAAATTGAGAAAACACATTTGTATTGTTTTAACACTTTATTAAAATGATACATGAGTAATTTTTTAAGTGTAATAATCAACCACACCTCAAACTGAAGCATGGTGTGACCGGTACAACTAAAAGTGTTTGTTATCAGTTTAAAATTGACATTTTATTTCAAAACATGTCACTCACTAAAAACCAAGAAAACTTTCTATGATTGTATTTATAACTTAAGACATTGATTAATAAGTCATTTTGTTGTGTATGAAGTGGTATCATGTAAAACTGAAGCACGATGTGACTGGTATGACTCAAAATTATTGTTTCCATTTTGAAATGACATTTTAGTAAAAAAACACAACTAGCATACTGAAAGCTGACCAAACACATTCAGATTGTTTTGATAATTTATTAAAATGATCCATGAGTCATTTGTGACATGTAGGAGTCAACCACACCTCAATAAAACACACATTGTGATCAATATGACTCAAATTGTGTCTTTTTATTTAAAATTGACATTAATTTTAGTAAAAAGAACAAATGACATAGTGAAAATAAAGAAAACACATTTGGATTGTTTTGATACCTTAGTAAAACAATCCATGAGTTATTTTTTATGTGTATGAATAAACCCCACCTTAATATGATACACAGTGTGACCGGTATGACTAAAATTGTCCGTTATCATTTTAAAATTGATATTTTAGTTCAAAACATGTCACTCATTGAAAACCAAGAAAACAAACTCTGGTTGTATTGATAATTTATGAAATTGATTCATAAGTCCTTTTTGACATGTATAAAGTATTCTTACATCAAAATGATGCACGATGCAACTGGAATGACTCAAGTTTCATGTTTCCAATTTGAAATGACATTTTAGTAAAAAAACATCTGCCATACTAAAAATTGACCAAACTCATTAGGATTGTTTTGATACTTATTTAAAATGATATATGATTCATTTTTTATATGTATGAGTCAAAAAAACCTAAATAAGACACATGGTGTAATAGTTATGACTCAAAGTGCGTCTTTTTATTTTAAATTGAGATTAATTTACGTAAAAAGAACATGTGACATATTGAAAACCGAGAAAACTTTTTCAAATTCTTTTTATACTTTAGGAAAATAGACCGTGAGTCATTTGTGAGGTATAAGAATCATCCAAATCTCAATTCGACACATGGTGTGACCAGTATGACTAAAAGTGTCCGTTATCAATTTAAAATTAAAATTTTAGTTCAAAACATGTCACTCACTAAAAACCAAGAAAACATACTCTGATTGTCTTGATAATTTATGAAATTGATTCATAATTCCTTTGTGACATGCATAAAGAAGTCTCAGATCAAACTGATACACGATGTGACCAGTGTGACTCAAAATGCATGTTTTCAATTTGAAATCACATTTTAGTAAAAAACACAACTAGCATACTAAAAACCAATCAAATGAATTTGAATCATTTTGATACTACATGAAAATTATCTATGAGTCATTTATGATGTGTATGAGTTAAACCCACTTCAATTTGATGCACTATGTGATCAGTATAAATTAAAATGTGTCTTTTTTTATTAAATATTGACATTTTATTAATGTATCCTTTCATATTAATGTTTGATTTATTTCATTATAGTATTACTAACATAATATTTGATTTTTTTATGTAGGTGGAATGTTTTTCTTGGGTTGAGATGATTTATTCATCAACTGATACCATGGGAGGACATTTTTGAGAGGGGATCACAAGTGTCAAAATATGATACATTACTGTTTTTAAATGTTTTTTGGATAATTTTAAATAAAATTATATAAAACATTGTTTGAAATTGATAAAGAAATGTTTTTTGTATATACCATGGGAATACATTTTTATATTTATGCTGTTATATTAAATTTATATAGAATTATTAGAAATTATAAGTTTTTACTGGGGGTTCTATTATATTAATAACACATTACAGCCAGCTAGGCCTTTATCAGTGCTATTTCAAGCACTAATAAAGGGAGGCCTTTATCTGTGCTAAAATAGCACTGTTAAAATCCATTTTGTGCGTTATTACAGATCACAAGCATAGTAGTGAGGGTATAAAGAAACTAAAAAAATCTACCGCACCTACAAGTACTTAGGGAGACTTGAATCTAAGGCCTCCCACGAGACCCCTCAAAGTCATAACCACTTGGCTACACCCCTAGGGGAAATGATTTCACCAAATAGTTTGTACAATTCCTTTCAAATGACATTTCCTTTATGCTAGTTTAAACTATATTTAGAAAATAAGGTTTTCACATGTAAATATAACAAAACAAGTAACATATCATGTTCCATTTCATAAAACCTACAACCGTTTTTAGAAAACAACAGTGGAACCATCCATTTTACAAAACTAATCATTTATCACATATCAAACTCCTTTTCAAAACCCACACATGAAATTGATCCTCTTATTTCTTTTAAAACCACCCTTTTTAAAATAAAACCAGTTTTGGAATCACTTTAGAAAAATTATTCAATCATAATAATAAAACATGTATCAAGAGGTTACCATGTGATAAATGAGTCAAAATTAAGAAAACAACCATAACCACACAATGGTTCCATATAAACTAATCAAATTAGGGGATACAATAAAATAAGGTTTGAAATCCATTATAATACCATTGATAATCACTAGGTATTAAAGAAAACTCACTAGATCCTAAGGTGAGATGTTTATATAGAATATAGAATATGAGACCAACTACGAGCCTACCTTGCATCCAAAACTAACACAAGCCACCTAACATGCCCACATAGTCCTCATAGAGGGCACTCCCTTAGCCATAGTAGAGAACACAACAAGGGGACACTATATAGTTTGTTATCTAACTAGTGTAACACAAATCTAAACCTATTTCTTAGGGCCTAGAGTTACCAAGAAATTAATCAACTAGATGTGATAAAACAATACATCACATAATCAATATATAAATTAGCAATAACCACATAAAAATAAATCTAATATCACCTCTAATGCCTTCACAAGAAAAAACCACTTTTACAGCATCCAAGTTACAAATTATATATATATATATATAATCCCCCTTAGGGCCACGCTCCATAATATGGATAACACATAAATAGGAGCTAAATTGAGGGTTTAACATTTTTCATTAAAACCATTTTATAAAGTTCCAAATGAGCCTTTATAAAAAGTCACTGGAATTCTAGTCATTTTCCACCATTCGAAGACCCACAATAAGAAATTATTTAGAATCACACCATGTAAAACTACACATGAAACAATTTACTACACAAATGTACTTGATTTGAAAGAATTTGAAAAACCAAATCACTCATTTATTTTCAAATAATTTCCTAAATACCACCCCATTCCCCTTTCCATAACCAAAACAATTTCAAATTCCATTAATCACCAAAATCACTTGAAACAATCCCTTTAGATATTTTAACAAACACTTGGAACTCAAAACATTACTTTAGAAATTTAAAAACCATTAAACATCCTTTATTGTAAGTGTGTAAAACACTGAAAATATTTTGAAAATCTATATTATTTATCACATATAGGTATAATTTAGAAAACAAGAGCTTTAGAAAACATTAAAAACTCATTAACTTGTCAATTAAAGGAAATACACAAAAATATCTACCGCATTCAATAAGATCTAGGTCGCAACGTATCACTTCTCACATAGAACACCCAATCAAGTAAGGCAACACCCTCTATGATCCCTAAACAACCAAATCACTAATATTATGTCGCCCAAAACCCTAAATATGACCAGAAAAGTGATTAGGGTTCATAGAGGAATATAAAACCATATGGAAATTGAAGAAGGGAGTGGAAGGAGATGATACGAATTAAAAAAGGGGTTTACCTTGATATTCTGCTTGAAATATGAGTTTTGGAGGCTTGAAATCAAGAAGAGATGGAGGGAGAGCTCCCCATGAACATACCCACAATTATCCAAATTTAATGAGAGGATAGGGAAGAGAAAACCCTTTATTATAAGAAGGAAAAATCCATAATTTCACATTTTTAAGAAATTGGACAGACTACATGATTGTATCGAACAGTTAGGAAAATCATGCACCAATCGTTCAGGAGTGACTAGATAGAACCCCACACATAATTCATAGTTTTGTCTCATTCTTTCCTCTAAAAATACACCAAGCATGTAGGTCACCCACACACACAAAATTGAGTTACATGATTTCTTGAAGACCCCACACAATTTGATGGGATATTAAACAACCGTGCAACATGGGTAAACCAAAAAAAAATCTAAATTCAAATAAAAAATATCAAAAACCTAAAATAATCCAAAATAACATAAAATATAACACAATCATGACATAGGGGTGTTACTCGACCCAACCTTTCACTAGGTATGAAGGAAGTTCCTGATCCCCACTGGCTAGAAACTAGTACTTGGGTATCAAGTACACATGCTTGGAAATGATTTCACCCTCATATAATAATATAAATAAGAAATAGAAACTATCAAGAATAGGACATGATCTATCCAAATTTTGGATATCCATTCATATAAAATAATAAGTTACAAACAAATAAAAAACCAAACAAGGAATGATAAAATAAAAATTTATATATTAATCTCTAACTATCTCACCAAGTAAAATACAGTTGAAGAAGATACAATGAGTACATAAAATAAAACACAATAATAAAAAATAGAAAAAAATGGAACCCAAACAGTTTCAAGAAAACCTCCACATGACCCACAATCACCCACAATACTCACAAAAATCATCAATAGAAGAAAATGTACCACTTCATATAAGATCAATACCTGGGTACCTGAGATAAAGCATAAGAGATGCATACATCCAGAGGTGTATGTAGGGTGTGAGTGAAACTAATCCCACATATATTTCACCAAATATTTTGTGTAATTAATTTAAAATCATATTTCATTTATCCTAGTTTGAACTATATTTAGAAAATAAGTTGTTTCACATGTTAGTATAACAATACAAGTAACATGAACTATTTTATTTCATAAAACCTGCACCCATTTTTATAAAACAATGGTGAACTATCCGTTTAAAGGTGGCCACTTTAAAACTTGAGAATGGATAATTTATGATTTTAAAAAACAAAACCAATCATTAATCACATATCAAAATCTTTTTTAAAACCCATACTTGAAACACATACTCTTATTTTTTTTAAAACCACCATTTTTAAAATAAAACCACTCTTTGGAATCAATTTAGAAAAACAATCCAATCACAATAATAAAACATGTCTCAAGAATTCACCATGTAAAAAATGAGACAAAAGTAAACAAACAAACATAACTACACAATGGAACCATATAATCCAATATAATTAGGGGATACAATAAAACAATGATGGGAATCCCCTATAATATCATAAAAAATCACTCAGTATCAGGGGAAACATGATACAGTGCTAGGAAATACAAAATAGGGCACCAACTATTGGCCTACATTAAACCAAAACTAACAAAATTCACCTGACTTTCCAACATAGTCCTCCTTGGGGGGTGATCCTCTAACCATGACAGAGCATACAACTTTGGGACATTATAGAGTGTGTGATCTTAATTAGTGTAGAAATAATTTATACTTTTATCTTACTACCTAGGTTTCCTTGAAGGTTATCAAGAGGTGTTAAGAAAATAATACATCACATAATTAATATATAAATCAACAATAATCACATAAACATAAATCTCATCTCATCTCTAATTCCCTCACATGAAAGAACCCATTTCACATCATCAAAGTCATTTTTTTAAAAGGTCGGGGTTGAAGCCTCATTTTATTATTAAAGCAAAGTAAATACCTATTTTAACTGGGTATATTCCCCTTTGGTATATACTCTAAAATAATCATTACATATAAAGAGGGGATAAATTGAGGCTTTCACATTTAACATGAAAACTATTTTATAAAGTAAAAAATATGCCATTTCAAAAAGTGACTTGGGATATCAAGTCATTTTACACCATTTGGAAAACCACAATAATACATTATATGAAACCATTCCATGTAAAACCACACATGAAACAATTTAACATACAAAAATTCTTCATTTGAAACTATTTGAAAAGCCAAATCACTTATTTTCAAATAATTTCATAAAGACACCCCATTACCCTTTCCATAACCCAAATGGGGTAAAATTTCTTTTATCATAAAATTCACTTGAAATAAGCCATTTATTCATTTTTAAAAACACTTGGCACTCTAAAAATGTATTTAGAAATTATAAAATCATTAAATATCCTTTATTATAAGTGTTTAAACAGTTAAAATATTTTTTAAATGTATCATAGTTATCACATACAAGTGTAATTTGGAAAACAATATCTTTAGAAAACATAATAAACTCATTGAAATTTCAATTAAAGTAAATTAAAAAAATGCATACCCTATTCTAGTGGAACTAATTCGTAATGTGTTTCCTTCCATGTTTAATTCCTAATCAAGCAAGTAAATACCCTCTACATACCCTAAATAATCAAAACCCTAAGGTTAAATCAACCTAAACCCTATATCCAACCAACACAATTATTAGGGTTTATAGAGGAATAGAATATCAAAGGGAAATGTAAGAAGGGAGTGAAGGGAGAGGGGGAAAAAGAAAGAGGGGTTTTCCTTGAGAATCCCCTTGAAATATGAGGTTTGGAGGCTCAAAATCAAGAAGATAGGGGGATCTACCCATGCACCGAACCTTTCCTGACCATACAATATGGGAGTAGATGGGAGGAAAAACCCTCAAATTTGAAGATGGAAAAAATGGAATTTCTTATTTTTAAGAAACTAGGTAGACCACCTAGTTAGGAAAATAATGTGCCAATCATGTGGGATCCATTGGATGAAACCCACCACACCACGCATACTTTTTTCACACACTTTCATCTAACCATGCACCAACTGTGCGGGTCACACCCCCCCCCCCCCACACACACAAAATTGAGCAGTAGGTTTACCTAAAGATCCCTATCAGTTTGATGAGTCATTTGATAACTGAATGATAGTGTTAAACACACAAAAACATAAAATTTAAAAGGAAAAACTTTAAAAAACTTAAAATATTATAAAATAACATAAAATATACCACAATAGTGACACAAGAGTGTAATAATTCTCCCCGCTATACCACTTTCTGCCCCAAGAAAGTATTTGGTATAAGTAAAAGACAACAGAAAGATAAACCTCAACATAAAATTATAAAGGGTAGGAAGGTAGAGCTAACTAGAATGGATCTCAATAAGGAAAAAACCACCAGACCAAAAACAAATCATAAAAATAATTGGATGAATCCCCAAAAAATATCAAAAAACCTCAATTGAGATCCAAACCACAACTATTTAACAAGAATCTCTAAGAATATGAAGACCTAGTATAAGTATCCACACCATTTATAATTCATCTAAAATTGTGAAAGCAACATATAACATCTTATATAAAGATATCATCACTAAAATAACCATGATTCCACAAATCATTGAAGGGAAACAAAAAATTCCACCAACTGTAAGTAACTAATAAGGAACTTGATCAAATTCCATAAAGGAAGCACAATTCCAAGGAACATTCAAGATCACAAGACCAGGTCAATAAATCCATCACCCATCCCATCATCACATTATAATTATAATAAAAGGTATAAATAACCCATAAACACACTTAATAAAAGAACAATATGGTTCTAACCACAGGTTACATCACCGTATCAGAGGGTAAATGAGGGTTAAACTTGAAAAACACCAGATCATGATTATCCTGACTAAAATTCCAAACCCAGTAGCTCCCATAGTATAACTAGTAACAACTAAACACCCATGTTACACATGAACACACCCAAGGATCCCCTTGTTCAAACCATCCCATCAAGAATCAACTCATGGATTTCACCATGCATAATGTAAATGAGCACAATCACTAAGTGATGCGTGCACATCCCTAAAATCCAAGAAAAACCCCCAAGGTAAATCATACAGTGTAAATGAGGATCAAAATACCAACATCTTAAACCTCAATCCAACAAGAATGGTCAAAATGAAATCCAAATCCAAACTACCCATGGTTACTCAAGGTTCTGGGTGAGAAAGAGATTTCCAGACTCTCCTTGCACCTACCTATTAAGTTCTGAAATTCCTATCTCTGTACTACTAGACTTCCCAAATAACAAGAGAGTTATTCAAGAACATAGGCCCTCTTTAGAACCTAGGCTCTATTACCATTTTTTGTGAACCGACTTGAGATGAATCGACACATTGCCCGACCCAAACTACCACTAGGCCTAATGCAAATTCGCAATTCCCATGGGCTAGAAACTAGTTCCTGGGTATAAAAAAACCCACATCTAGGAATGAATTCACCCATGTATAATAATATTAACAATTATATGAAACTACTGAGAATCTAGCATGACCTATCCTGATGTTGGACATCCATGCATATCAAATAAGTAGTTCTAAACAAATAAAAGAACCAAACAATACATAATAAAATAAAAAACCACCCATTAATCTCTAATTGGATTTACAAGTAAAATAAAATGAAATTAGATGCAATGAGTACTATAAGTGAAGAACATTAGGCAGAAATTGTTAATACAACACCCTAAAAAAATGAAACCTGAAAAACTCTAATAAAATCTCTACACGACCCATGACCACTCACCATACCCTTAACCTCTATCAATAGAACTAAACAAACCAATTTGTAAGGGTTCAATAAATGGTAATATGATATACAACATAATAATTTCATACACCTAGAGGTGTATGTAGTGTGTGAGCGAAACCAAGCCCAGTATGATTCCACCAAATAGTTTGTGTAATTAATTTCAAATGAAATTTCATTTATGGAATTTTGAACTATATTTAAAAAATATTTGTTTCATGTGTAATTATTAAAAAAGTAACATGCCATGTTCCATTTCATAAAACCTCCACCCCATTTTGGAGAATAATGATGGAACCATCAATTTAAATCTAACCACTTTAAAATTTTTGAAGGGATCTTATATGTTTTTTTTAAACAAAAATAATCATATCAAATTATGTTTCAAAAACCGTACATGAAACCAATCCTCTTATTTCCTATAAAACCACCCTTTTTAAAATAAAACCACTCTTTGTAATCACTGTAGAAAAAAAATTCACTCACAAGAATAAATCATTTATCAATAATACACCATGTGATAAATGAGGCAAAAGTAAGAAAAAAATAACCACACAATGGTTCCACATAAGCCTATTGAATTAGATTATACAGTAAAAAAAGGATGGTAATACACTATAATATCATTAAAAATCACTAGGTATCATGGGAAACTCACTAGATCCTGAGATGAGATTATTCTAGATAATATATAATACACGGACAACTACTGGCCTATGTTGCATCTAAAACTAACATATGCCACCTGACTTGCTCAAATAGGCCTCCTTGAGGGCACTCCCAAAGCTATGGTGGATAATACAACTAGGGGACACTAGACAGAGCGTGAGCTAATTAGTGTATCAAAAATATTGACCTCTCTCTTAGTGATTAGGGTTCCCAAGAAAGTAATCAATTGTAGGTGAGAAGAAAATACATCGCATGATAAATATATGAATTAGAAATATTCACATAAACATAAATATCATCTCACCTACAACACCCTCACAAGAAGCAACCCCTTTCACATCATCCATGTCACAAATTATATATATATATATAATATTCCCCTTGGGTCCAAACTTCATAATAATCATAAAACATAAAAATGGGCTAAATATAGGCTTACACATTTAGCATGAAAACTATTTTATAAAGTTACAAATAAACCTTTCCAAAAAGTGTCATGGGATACTAAGTCATTTTTACCTTTAAAAAACCCACAATATGATATTATTTAAAACCATGACAAGTAAAACCACACATGAAACAATTTAACATGAATACTTCCTTCATTTTAAACCTTCTTAAAAATTTAATCACTCCTTTTAAATAATTTCATAAAATACACACCTTTACCCATTCCATAAATCAAATAGGTTAAAATTATTTTAATCACCAATTCCCTTGAAGCAACCCCTTTAGGCATTTTTATAACACTAGGCACTCAAACAAACACTTTCGAAATTAGAAAAACATTAAACATCCTTTATTCCAAGTGATAAAACATAAAATATTTTTAAAATCCATCACGATTATCATATATAGGTATAATTTAGGAAAAAATTTTTTTAGAAAACATTAAACACTCATTGAAATTTCAATTAATGTAAATGTACAAAAACACTTACCTAATCCAAGAATAATTAAGATCAAACATGTCACTCTACATTATGGACATCCAATCAAGCAAGGAAACACCCTATATAAATTATAAAAATCAATATTTTATGTTTAGGTCACCTTAAAACTAAAATTTGACCAACAAAATGATTAGGGTTCATATAGGAATGGAAAATCGAAGCGAAATAGAGGATGGGAGTGAAAGGAAAGGAAGACAAGAAGTAAAGGGGGTTTCCTTGTGAATTTTCTTGAAATATAAGGTTTGTAGGATCAATATCAGGAAGAGAGGTAGGGAGAGTTCCCCATGCCTACACCCTTGGTTAGATGAATTAAATGGGCAGAGAGGGGAGGGAAAAAATTTGAAATTAGATGTGTTAAAATACCAAGATTTAAAATTTTCATGAAACTGGGTAGGCTATATAGTTAGAAAAATCATGTTTCAACTATATTAGAGCCACTAGATGAAACCTCCATAATATATATGGATTGGCTATAATATTTCCTCTAACTATTCACCAAATGTGTGTTTACCTGCACATAAAAATGTGAGTTTCATGGTTACCTGAAGATCCTGTACAGTTTGAAAAACTATTCGATAATGATGTGATAGTGTTAAAACAACTAAAACATCTAATTTCAAAGAAAAAACTATCAAAAAATTAAAATAATCAAAATTAACATAAAATATTCCACAACAGTGACACTGGGGTGTCACACATCCCAATCCCTTCTTTGATGCATCAATATATATGATAGGATCATGTAGTTATTGAATAATGAAAAAATATATTTTTATTTTATACTTTGTATGATGTTTATAGTATAATAACTGATCAAGCTAGAGGAAATAGAAAAATAAGAAGAAAATGGAGGAATAGTAAAATAAGAAGAAGGCGCCTTGAGGTCTCTCCCTTAATCCAATGCCATGGTCTCTCAAACATACTCAAGTGTAATATAATGAATCTAAGACACCCCCATGAACTTATCAGTTCAATCCTTATTTGTTATTCCTAGATACTCTCAATATCTCTAATAACTATATATAAGTAATTAAAACTCTATACCTAGAAATTACTAACCCATCCCTCACATGGAAAACCCCTCCCCCATATTCCAATCATTTATGCCTCCTTTAATTCTATATTGTACTTAATGTGAAAATATAAATATGTTATTAGTGATGGAATGTCTACTTCCAATGGTTCCAGTGTAAGAACAGATATTATACACAAATATTAGAGACTGAGGGATATGAGAAAGGTCTTCTGTTATTTGGTGACATATAAAGTTGGTTGGGGTTAAATAAATATACTATAAATAAGAAGTTTTTGTTATGAGAGGGGATGTTGAGAAAAAAATGGAAGTGGTCATGCTGGAATCATAATTCTAGAGAGGTAGTATCTCTCTGGTTCTAAGAGCTCACAATAGGTTAGTGGCTCCTAGAGGTGGTCTCTCCTTGGCACCAACTACTATAACATAATTATCTTCCTTATTAACTATTTTATGGTATAATAAGGAACTATTAGATTTATGTTATCACATTTACTACACTCATTATTATTTCTATTGAAAACTAATTATTAATATTATCTATCAATTTTTTACTTTAATTGAGAGGAAAACACATAGGTAGTTTAGATCACAACTGTTTGATGATTTATGTTAGGTAATAAATGAATTTAGTTGATTGATTTTTAAATCGAGTATGGAACACGTTTGAAAAATAGGTTTGGAAATAAAGAGTTGGATGAGTGAAGTGTTTTAATTGTGTGTATGCATGAAATAATGGAGATTAGAGTGAATTCTTTAGAATTTAAAATAGATAATATTTAGCATACATTGTAAAAAATGTAGGAAATATTTGATAGTATAACTCATAGAAAATATTTGATTCAACATATAGTGCATCAGGTATAGGAGAAACTATGTCTTCATATGCATGAAATAGAAGAAAAAACATTAGATAGAATCACGGGGATAGAGATACATTTAGATCCATGATCATAAATAGTAAAATAGAGTAATAATGGTCCAAAAATGCCTTGATTTAGTATTCATGAGGTTGTCCATGGTTTAGGGAGAAATATGATGGCAAGTTGTTCTCATTGGAAGAACATAGAGTATAGAATAGAGAGTAGAATTTCCTATATTTACTCGTGAAGATATTTTCAGCTGGATTACAAAAGAGGATAAAATTTTTAATTAATCAAAATCTAGAGGTCATGAATCTACATTTAACACAACTTAGCATGGAGAATATGACTATGTATTGGTTTTTATCATTGAATATTTCTTTATTGAGTTTGATCTGGGAGAAATTTAAGCCTATACTTATAGATAGGTATTGGAAATAGACTAAGGGAGATCCACTAAGTTACTTAAAAATGATCTAAAAAATTGGTACCATGGAAGAGTATACATAAGAGTTTGATCGGGTAGGTTTTCTAGGTTATGGATTTTCCAAATATGTGGTATATGAGTCTATTAATCGGTGGGTCATGTCTAAAGATAAAAAAGTATTTGTCAATACATAAATCAGTCAACAAGTATAAGATTAAAACCTTGTCTAGGAAAGTTGAAAGAGATCATTAGATAAGGAACTCTTAAGTATATGTGTGGGACCCCTATTGATCCTCCACCTATATCTCCTCAAGGAATGATTATAGTGGTTCCTAGATTCCCTTCCAGTAGGCCTATGTTAGGTAGTAGTATAAGATATTAGGATATTAATAAATTCATGGGAGAGGAATATTTTCATGGTATGAAACCAATTATCTGATTGGAGAGGGAAGAGAAAAAACTAAAGAGACAATATTTTTATTATGGCCAACCTTATACTCCCATGCATAGGTGTATTGAAAAACACCTCATACCGTTAGTATGGTAAATAGTGGAACCAACATTGGTTTAGGGGGGAGTGTAAATTTGATAGAGTATAGGGTGATATTATTCGAAGGTGAATGCATAGGAAAAACAATATCTAAAAGATATATGAGAATTGGTGGAATTTAGAATCATAGGAGAGATTGAAACTGATTCACTTATATTTGTATGAAACATATTAAAGAGAGTCAATAATGATCCTTGTTTACATTGGAGTGATCCAAAATTTTATTTCTAAGGCTATTTTAAAAATGTAAAATGTAGTGGTTAGTTCTACGAGTCCATTTGGAGTTAGTTTAGGGGATATATATAAAGTTATTTATTGTGGAGTATGTTAGGAATTTTTGATTAATTTGGAAAATTTTATTATTTCAATTGAGTATTACGTGTTTGATATGGATGGATAAAAATAGGTATTATAAATTAAATGGTTTAAAATTTTGGGATTCATTCTTATAAATTAGAATAAAAAACCATGGAGTGATTTTTTTGAGGGAAAAGAAATTAAACTATAAGGGATTATCAAATTTCCAAAAAATACTAAGAGTTGGTGGAAATATTTTTAATTATAAGCCTTTCTCATGGAGGGGTGGAACTGGAATATCCATATGAAATTACTATTGATAAAAATATCATGTGTCTAAGAGAAACAAAAACAACAGTTAGAGTTGATTCTAAAGGGAAATCAAGTTATTTTTGAGTAACCAAATAGATTAACATTGATTTGGACAACATATCATAAGATTACTTTGTTGTAAGGGGTAATTATTATAAAAAAGGACATATATGTGGTCATATTATCTTAAGGATAAAGCGGTAGAATTAGGTTATAGTGATGTTGGAAACCAAAATAATTTGGTACAAGAATATACCAAATATGAGCCCAATAATTTTAGTTAATAAAAAATATGGGGGTTATCATATGTGTGTAGATTATCATGATTTGAAAAAACATATTATAAAAGATATATTTCCAATACCATTCATTAAGGAGTTTCGTGATGAGTTTCATAGAGCGAATATTTTCATGAAACTTGATTTGAAGTCATATTTCTACCAAGTCAGGATGAAGGATGGAGATGTTTATAAGAAAGTCTTTAAAACTAATAATAGGGACTATGAATTTTTTTATTCCATTTGGGATTATGAATTACCTGAAAATATTCCAAATGACCATGAATAGAATGGATACATTCTGATTCCAACAAGACCAATTCTATTTGTTTTTACATGATATCCCTATGTGTATAGATTAATATGATTTAAAAAATAAAACTATACTAGATATATTTCCAATACCACTTATTGAGGAGTTTTATTATGAGTTTCATGGAGTGAAGTTTTTCATAAAACTTGATTTGAAGTTAAATTCCCACCAATTCTAGATGAAGGCTGAATATATTTACAAGACAACCTTTAAAAATCATGAGGGACACTATGATTTTTTTAGTGATGTCATTATGGATTATTAATTCCATAACTACATTCCATTAAACCATGAATATAATTTTCTCTAGACTTATTAGGAAGAATATTTTATTATTTTTTGATGATATCCTTGTTTATATCAAGGCATGGTTATAGAATCTTGAGAAATTAGGCATGATATTCTAGATGATTGTAGAAAAACAACTAAGGGATAATAAGAAAAATAATTTTTTTTCTTAGTCTACTATTAAATATCTAGGCCACTTAATTTCTAGGTATTGTTTATCTCTAGGTCAAAAAAAATGACTATATATTTTGTTGGTATAAGATGTATAATTTGAAAGGAGTGTGGGTTTTTTGACTCATAGTTTACTAAAAAAAATTCCAAGGCCTATGTAAAGGTTGGTAATCCATTAACCAACTTTAAAGGGGGCTCTTATGGGACCAGTGGAATGGGAAATCATTTATTGAACTGAATAATTTCATGACTTTATCTTCTTTGTTAGCCCTACCTGATATTTGTAAACTCTTTTCTATTGAATTTGATGTGTAAAAAAAAGGGGTAGGGGCTATGTTAATGTAGAGGGGTCATCCCATAACATGTTTTACTAAGGAACTAGGTGAATAAAATCTTTTCAGTAAACTTATGAGAAGGAAATAATGTATTTAGTTTTGGTGGTTAATCATTTGAGGTGGTAACTATTAGGAAACAAATTTATGGTTTATGATGATCTCATATCTCTTAAGAATCTTCTTAACAAATGAATTATTACTTCCAATAAATAGTGTTAGAAATAAACTGAGATTATATTTTGAAGTTATATATAATCCAGGGAGAGTAAATCAAGTAGTATATTCCCTGAAAATATTTTTTGAGGGGGAGGATTCAGTTTCCACTGAAGAAACTCTACTTTGTTTAGTGGTTTTTGAACCTCTTTATATATATTTATACATAGTTTGATAAGAATTATAATAGAATATATAATAAAACAGCCTTATTTCTTCCCTTCATTAGTAATATGATTATTTTCTAGGCTATTATTTCAAGGAGGGCCTCTTGTACTTTAAAGGGAGACTAGTGTTTTCTAATAATTCAATACCAATTCAAAAAAAATAGAACATAATCATTAATATAATTTTAGTATTATTGTGGGATATCACAAAACATATAATTTATTAGCTTTTGGGCTATATTGGAAGGGTATTACATAGAGTACATTTTGTTTTGTAAGAGTGTGTTGAGTAGGACATTGGAAAAAGTACCAGGATTTGTCTCCTATAGGATTACTCCAGCCTTTACCCATTCCAAAATTACTTTGGGATGATCTACCTATGGATTTTATTTTTGGTTTACCAAAATCCCAAGGGTATTATGTTATTATGGTGTTTTTTGAGAGGCTATCTAAGTATACACATTTTTTATTACTAGGACACTCATATATGAATATAGGGGCGGTTGAGATTTTTTTCAACGAAATTTTGAGGCTATAAGACATTCCTAGTTTGATACCCAATGATAGAGACTCCTTATTTAGTGGTAACTTTTGTAGGGAAATCTTTCCATTGGAGGACACAATATTCAAATTGAGATCTTCTTACCATCCCCAAAAAATGGAAAAAATGAAATTGTTAACAAAATTTTGGAGACTTATTTGAGGTTCTTGACTTCCGAACGACCTCATACCCGGGCCAGATGGATACCATGGGGTGAATACTATTACAAAACTACTACCCATACTTCTACTAAATTGAAACCATTTAAGGTTTTCTATATTTATAAACCACATTCAGTATTATGACCACCTATGGTCATTTATTTGGGCTCAAATTTAATATTTATAACCTAATTATGACTAGTAATGTGGTAAGAAGGGTCCAACCACATAGAAGGATTTTTTTTGTAACCAAATAATTTAAAGAACACAAGAAACATACAAATACTACAGAGAAGAAGATGAAGTAATGGTGTGAGTGAAAAATAGAGTAATAGAGGTGAATCTACAGGATTATAGGGCCAATAGATAATTTAGTTAGGGTAGTTGGACTTGATAGAATTTAAATAAGATGTTTCTACTCTTGTATGATGTAAAACTGACAAGGTGTTGAATTCTTATGCATAGGAATAAAATTCCCAATTTTCATCAAATAAATCACCCTCACCAGAGAACCCTCTTGATAGATTTTATTTCTAACAAAACTTTAGTGAATAATGCTTCCTCCTAGAGAAGATCTTACCAAAATCTTTTCTATAATGTACTTAGGGTGAATTATATAAGAAAAAATGCACCTTAACCTTTTACTTTAAGGGATTGGGTATAGTAAATAGCTACTCAAAATAAAGAGAAAATGATCACTCAAGATGATAGATGACAAAAATCATTGATTTAACCTATGAAAGAATGGGTATAGTTAAGTGTAGTCAATCCATCTGACCCAACCACCCTAAACTAATTATAAACTATTCCTAGAAGAAAGAACAATTATATTCATTAAAAACGTCTCAATACCGATGATAATAAATATTAGAGTAGAATAATATTATCTATTTTGTTCTACCATATTCTTGATCTCCATCTCTACTAATCCACAACACTGTGTGTGCTCTTGTCGTTGAACCTGTCCTAGCTCCGATCATGCTCGATGGTCCATATTGGTTCCCTCTTCAAGAATCCCCCCGCCTCTTTCTTTCCCCCTCATCCTTATGAATTCCCATGTCCTCCACTTCAATTTGGTCATTTAATCAACCTCACAACCATCGTCACTCCCTTAAAAGAATGCATTTACCCTTTATTTTTTTATCCAAGAAGTTCCCATGATCCTTTTCATGGATAACATCTATGTGGTAGGCTAAGGGGTAGAGATTGATGAGCAGAAAAATCCTGGTTTGATCTTCTCGATTCAGCTAGGCCAAGGGAATTAAAGGTGAATTTACTTCAGTCTAATGGCTCCTCATTAAGAATTTATTTGATTTTTTAGGAAGCCTCACCCAAACCTAGTGATTCTAAAAAATGATATTAAAATAGAAAATCCCAATTAAAATTGACTCTAGTAGAAAGTATTTAAAATAAAAATTATTGAAAAAATGAAATAATTAATACTATAAGCTCAAAATTTGTTCCCCTAAGGATAAAATAATTCAGAAAAGAAAATATTATCATTTTACTTGAAAAAAAAACATTTTCAAAAATTATATTTAATGAATAAAAATTTGAAAACCATATTACCCAATAAACAAAAGTTCTCTATTAACAGCTCATTTGGGTATTCAAAACTTCAATTATCCTTGGAAAAGATGTGAAAAAATGTAATAAGACTAGGTTACACAAAACTCCCCCACACTTATATTATTTCCCTCTTGGGAAATATGTTTCATTTTTTTATTTATAGGACTCGTAAAAATGAGTGGTTATCCTGACCATGTTCAAATTTACACTAGAATCAAAGGAAATAACAAATATCTCCATTGATTTAAAATTATCATGCATCCTATGCTAATGCCACTCACTGCCCCATTTCAACTCAAATTTAAGTTCCAATTATAAGAGTGCAAACATGTGTGGTTCAAGTGGAATTAATACCCTAACAAGAGGAACCTTCAATTATCACTCCCCCATTGATTCCTAAAATAATATATATATATATTTTTACTTTATTAATACAAATAAAATTATTATCTTATAATTCAATTTCCCCTTCTTCATTTGGGTTCAATATTCCCCTCACCTTAATGAACTCATTTTTAATAATTAAACACTTTATTGATTGTTTTAAAGCTGTGAACGTGAAAAAAGAGATTATTGAATATACAAGTGTTTTTTAGTGCCTAATGTCTCAGATATTCACCATGGGATCTCAATTTCCCATTTTACTCCAAATATAAAAAACTTATATGATCATCTTTTGAGATGGCCTCCAGATATTTTTTGTTCAAAAAGGAGAGTCCACTATGTTTAAGATCAAAATTACAGTTTCCTCAAATTATAATTAGAATTACATAGAGATCAATCATATCATACCACCTTTCCTAGTTCCTAAACAAAATTATCATAAAAATAGTGGATGAAATCACTCAAAAATCATGAAAATTAAAAATTTTCAAAACCAGTAAAATCCCTCACACTAGCTTGCTAATATCACCCAGGAAGGAGACATTGAATTCTTATTTTCCTAACCTAAAAACTCACTAAAAATTGAAAATATATTTTTGAATCTATGGGGTTTTTAATGTGGGTGAAATTGAATCAAAGCTCATAAAATTTAAAATTCCATCTCCCCACACTTAAAACCCAAAATTTCCCTCAATGTAAAATCCAAAGGTGAGAGAAAAAATATATAAAAATTGTTTCAAACATACTTTTAGTGAATTATTTTGAGTTGAAATTGAAGGGTCACAAGAAGTTTATAAATAGTTTTTCCACACAATTTAGAAAAGTAGACAAGCATAATATTCCTATAGGACACTACTTTTACTATTACATGCATAATATAATTTTAGAGAAAATGCATGATTGAATTCAAGGTTCACCATGAGTTATGATTAATTACAACAATGATCTTGCAACTAGATGGTCTCATTAATCATGAAATCAAGGAAATAGTAGTGACCAGAATAATTAATAGGATTATAACAAGTATAACAACACATTATCAACCTTCAATATTAGAAAAATAATTTGAAACAATATGGTAGTATTAAATGTATAGAAATTAAAAAAACTCCCCTATAAAAAATCTTTATGTATTTCGTACAACCAAATACATCATCCCTTGTTGTCATTGATAAATTACAATGGTTTCTACAAAAAATTCCCTACATATTAAAAAGATATCAATATTTGTATTTAAATAGAGTGATATGAATATAAATTCAACCAAAGGAAAAAAGGTAAGGGGAGGGGGTTTGATCTATAATCTTTAAGTTGAAACTCATTTTTTTCAAGAGAATAAATTAAGAAATTATGATGCAAACTGGAAGGAAAAATAGGTTTATTTTTTATATATTTTCACATCAATGAACATAACCAAACACAATAAATTGTTTTTTCCCCTTGAATTAGCTTATGTAGATACATAATCAGTTGAGATCATGATCACTTCAGTTCATCACGCCATAACTTTTCTTGTTCATAAAGTTAGTTAAAAACATAGTTTTTCTTACAATCACCCCAAAATTTGTTCTTGTGGTCAATTCACACATGGTCACTTAGTCCCTTTACCAAATTTTTCAAAAAACATTTTCCCCATCTGGTCAGTTTACTTTCCACACAATCATTCCTTTACATGGTCATTTCTTTTCTTCTTACAATTACTTCACTCACAATCAATTCACCTTCTTGCAGCTAGTTCAACACTTGGTCAATTTTTTATTGGGATCTAAAGACTCCTATCACGGTTGATATATCTCTTCATTCAGTTACCTGGTGTTAGGCATGATAGGTTGATTTCTTCATGAAGTCACTTTGAAACTTTTCCAATTTTTTTCACATGTGGTCATTTGTTTACAGATAGTTGAATTCCCTTCATGTAGTTAGTTTCATCCCTTCATACAGTGGGTTTAGTCCCTTCTTGTAGTCACTTTGACCCTTTGTCAATTTTCACACATGGTTGGTTTAGCTACAGGCATGGTAGATTAATATGATCTTTAGGTCAATTGGGAACTAGTCATAGATGAGAGTGATGGGAATTTTTTTTCAAAGGAAATAAAAAATAAAAAAATGAACTTATGAGTTTCCTTCCTTAAAACACTGGCTTTTAAGTCTTCAACTAGACTTTCTCCTCAAAATCTATAATAATGATCATTTGGTGCATATGATGTATTGATGTCTGTGAGTTCCTTATTTCAAGTGAAGGAGTTATCATACTCTCTCTATATTTTAACACACCATATTGTTATAGGATTCTTCTTATGTTTTTTAAGACTATTGTATTGAGGTTACTGGGAACTAGGTTTTTTATGCCAAAAATATCACAAATAGGGATATGAATTGAAGATAGTAATTGAGAGGACTCACTACACTGAACAACATTACTCCCCATGATCTTCCCCACTCTTGAGGTAATTAGTGACTCATAAATTGGTACTTTAGTCACTGAAACCTGATCAATTTCCATCACCAGATCACTCTTAGAGTCTACCTTATATATTAAAATATGGGGAGCTTCTTCAAGCTTTACTAATAATTACTTAATCTCAAGGATTGAAAATTCATCATCCAAAGAGTTAATTTTAGTATAGAAAAACTTGTTGTGCACTGTGAGAATGTTTTGAAAATTCCCATCCTTGACTCTGAAGCAACTTGAGAACACACAATTTCTATAACTTCATGAGGGAAAGAAAAATATTCTAATCTAACTGCTAGTTAAAACATACATATTAATAATTTTTTTGTGTTTTCTATATTCATATTGGATGAAAAATGGGGGTTATCTTATAAGTGTAAGGATTTGATTGGTTATCTATATCCTGAGAAACATTTTCAACAAAAACACTTGGTTTAGGATGGACCTTTTCATAATTCTTTGGAGTGAGTCTCCTAATCTAGCTTTCAAGATTCCCCACTCTTTTAAGTTCATGTGTAGACTCATACTCAACATTAAGGGTTCTAATGTTTTCATAAAAAGGAATATTAAAATATCTGATATCTTTAACTCTAAATACTTCTTCAATAAAGTCAATTGGGTTGCAACCAATCTCATGTTTGGATCACCCAAACATATAAAATTATTCTACATCATCAACAGTTTGGAGGATTATTTTACCATTAAAAACATCAATTATAGAACCTCTAAATGCTATGACCAATATGATTGGTACCATATCATCAAAATTTATATCAATAATAAGAAAATATATAGGCAATGTATACTTCCCAACCTTGACTAAAAAATTATTCACACTTCTGATCCAGTGACCTATCATAAAGTTTAAGAGACACAAAATTTGGTTTCTATAACACCCTCATATTTTTAAAGAATAGATTTATGTTTGATAGTGTATGCGATGCTCAACACCAAGCTTAAACAAACCATGGAATATTATTATTTAAATATGAATGTTATAACCTAGCATTTGAGTTGTAGGGTATGAATAAAATTAACTAAATTATGCAATATATTTATAAATTTCCCATTCAATGAAAATATATTTATTAATTCTTATTAAATAATAATTCATCTTTTAACAAAGCCATTTTATGTTTCAAAAAATATGTTTCCTTTAAAAATCATTTGTATTTCTTTTTGTGAGAAAATATTATATTTAATTTCTTCCAAATTTATAAAATTTATTTGATAAAATTAAATTAATTTTTAAAATAATCAGGTAAAAATTATCTTAGAGTAAATTTTTGAGATTTTTCTGAAAAGATTGTTTTTCTAGTGAATAATAAAAAATACCGATTGTTATTGAAAACTATATTTTTTATTCAAGAATTTATAATTTTCCCTTTTTTAAATGATTTAAATTTAAAATTAGTGATATTATATTATTAATAATCCAATTAATTTCATTGTAATTAATTTTATGGTTGAATTTTTCATAAAAATATTTTTATACATAAAAATTCATTTTTCAAAAAAAACTATTTTTTGTTGCGTTTTGCATTTTAATCTTCAATAAATTCCCACCACTTATAAAAATTAAATATTTAAAAATGGATTCTATATTTGTAATCTATTGGTACAAATTTTTTAAATATATTCCTTTTATTATTGGTGATTAGAATAATAAACATAGTAAATTTTTTGTCATTATGATAAGGGTAAATCGAGTAATTAAGGTTCAAAATAATTTTATAAGGACTAAACAATGACCATAACACTTGAATTTATACTATTGTATGACTAGAGATTATAAAATTCCATCCAATTTTTAGAAACATGGAAACTTGGTGCCATATTTATTTTATGTTTATATATATATTATTTTATATAAAGAAAAGTAAAAAATGTCCCTCTCTTTGTTTTATTATCTCTAAAATTTTTACATAGGGATCAATAGTGGATATGTTTGGTTATAAAAGGTTTATTTTAAAGATAAATTATTTTTTATCATGTGACTTTATTTTTTATTTTTTAGGGATGAAATAATTACCTTAAATTCTTATACAACACTGAAAATTTGTTTTTTCAATTAATAGAAAAATAAAATAAATGACTTGAAAATGTTAAAAGTAATATAATTTGAAAGAATTATTTTTTCCATTAATTTTTATAACAAAATTAAATATTATATAGATGTAAATATATTTTATTCAAAATCCATTATTATGTTGTTTTCAAAGTCAAATTAACTAAATAGTTCTAAAAATGACATTAAAGTTATTTTATAATAAATAATATTTTATTAAATGAATTAAAATTCATAAAAAACTTCTCTTGGGAATATTTATGGGTATATATTTTAAAATATCATCTATGATCCATTTATGGGCCAATTTTCCTTTTATTTTAAATATATTTATCCCAAAACAGTAAAAACTGTGTTATCATAGTAATTGTCAAAAAGATTTAATGTGGGTTAAAACAAATATATAAGGGTAAAAAACTAATATAAACATATAAAAATTTTATTGGATGATATTAATTAGACCAATACTAATACTATATTTTAATTATAAAAGTTTTTATCCTTTTTTCATGAAATGTAATTTATATTAATTTAATATTTTATGTAATTCCAAGAGTGCTCCTCCCATCACTTATAAAATAAATCCTCATATCCTTTTTTATTCACACTTTTAAATACTTTTAGTTTGAAAAAACCCTAAAAAAAACCCTTAATAAAATCCCTCCCCTTGTTCTATAGGTTATATTTTGAGGAAAATTCCAACCATAGAGGGATTAAGGTGTCAAGCAAAGGAGTTTGTCCGAAGAAGAGGTATAACTTTTTACCAAATGTTTTAGTCTCGTTTCTTCATCTAATTCCTTAAAATATTACTCAAAAATGATTAAATAATAAAAATATTATCTTCAATATACTGATTTTTTATTATGTTAATGTAATAACCTATATCTATATTCTCTTATATTAAGTGGGGGACAAAATAATCGTTTGTGTGTAAGGTGTGGACTACCACCTTGCGAACTGATACAATCTATTTTTCATCAATTCCTCTCAAGGATGGTCATAATTATATATTTAATTTTTATATTCATGAAATAATTATCATTATTAAAATATAACATATCATCTTTTTTCTTACCTTTCCATCCATTGAAAAATGATAACGTTGTTCGTTCGTGCGTATGTGGGGATTACCACCTCCATGAAGCGATGTGACTAATTTTTCATCATTGTATCACATGGATGGTATATATAAGTATATTTATTGAAGTAATATAATATATATTAAATAATTTTATTATATAAATATAAAAAAATTCTTACATTTTTTCCATTATGATCATTGGAAAAAAGGAAATGTTACCCATGCATACATATGACCTACCATTTCCATGATTGTAACATAGTTCATTTTTCATAACCATATTTAATAGTTGTTTTAAAATTTATAATTGATGTATAAAAATGATAATTATTTCATGATTATTATTATTTATATTATATAATAATTAACTCTTTGACTGTAGTCAACCTACCAAATCCATTTTGGACATACGAGCCGAATATCATCAAAACTTTTGATAAGAACTTAATTGATTAGTTAATTGTGTATAACAAGGTAAAAAATAAAATAAAAGGAATAATAAACTTAAAAAACTTTATTAGAAAGTAAATAATCAATATAAATTTATTATTTATGAAGATAATTTATTCACGCTCAAATTTACCCAAGAGATGAAGGTAGAATGGTCCTTGTAGTTTAGCTTGGGTTATCAAATCCTCAGAGACCTAAGAAGTAACCTACAGACACGTACATTCTATGGATTATTTTTGGATATGAAGTGAAAAAATTGGGTTTATTTTAGATGGGTTTAAAGGATAACTAATAGATTTAATTGAATTCAATTTAAAATAATGATTTGATCCTAGGTTGTCACTCGGGGTGGATTGGATTAAATTCTTTTTCAACTATTTTAATTTCTTATATTTGAGATGGGTTCATTTAATAAGATCAAAAAAACATCCTCACTTACTAGTTTAATACCTACACACTTTAATACTAATCACCTATACACTTTAAGGATCAAAGTTTTATCACTTCAAGGTAAAGGTTCGTATTAGCACTTGAAGTGTGTGGCCTTAAATTCAACAAGGACGATGGAGTTTAAAAATCATCAAATAAAAATCTCAATTAAAAGAACTGATTAGACATTAATGGGGGGATAAATAACATCCAATCCAGCATCTGTCTACTCCCTTATATCAACCCATAAGTGGGTTATCCCTCTATTGATTCTATGGTTTCAATGGAAGCGGAAAGTTGACTCATGAGGGAGGAAATGGAGAAGTAAAAAAATAATGAAATAACAATCACTCCACCGTTGTGTTGTAATTTCACAAGGTTTGGTGTGAATAAATTCACACCTTCAAACAATGGTATCGAAGTGATATGAATAACAACATAACAAGAGGAGAATAAGAAATTTTATTAAGAAACTAAAGTGAATTGAACAACTTGCATGTGAAAGACAAACTTGAGACAACAAAATCGCAATATAACATTACAATTGAACAAAGCACCAAAGATGATAAACTCCTCCACCAACACTGCCTTAAATAGGCATTTGGGGAGCCTTGGGTCGATCCTTCAATAGTAAAAATCATCCCACTTGATTATGGTAGGCCTAGGGTGGTGGAAATATTGTGGAACTTGGACTTTTCCACTCTTGACCCGAGGTGGCAGCCAGCTTGAAACAACCAAACAGACACGCCTAGAAGACCTTATAGATGGCCTAATTAGAGTGATACATATCAAAATAAAATGGATCCTAAGATTTATCCTAACCGCCGGTAAAATATGGGCCCATTTGGAGTTTTGGATGCCAAGATATGATTAAATTGGTAGGCTGTTTTCTGGGCCGCAGAATCTGTCCTAGAATTTTATCTCCAAATTGGGCCATCTTAATAACCACCATGGAGTCTGAATTATCATTGGTTCCTAGATAATGATTTGTTACTATATATTTATTCTATCATCCCATGAAATTTGTGATTGATTGAGATTTTATGTGGGGCCCCACATTCTCATCACTGGGATGATGTCCAAACTACCTTCTCCAGAATTGATTGTATGAAATACCATTTTAGTTGTCTTACAATGTGAATCTTCCAACACTCCACAAGTGTGAATTGTTCCCAATATAATTATAAACCTGAAAATTAAATATGAAAATAAAATCAAGATCATTGGGTACTTTAAATTATGTTAAAAAATGTACCACATAATAGTGCATTTTAAGAAGGATTTACAATCATAATGTGAAATGATGTTTAAACTGTAAAATGCACTAAAATGGTGTTTATGAATAATAAATCACATGAATATTATATATATTAACAATGAATATTATCCTCATTTAGTGGCTAATCACACCCCCTGACTTGAGTTTTTCTAGTCCTGAGAAAAATATATCTCAACAATATGAAATTTGAATTCCCTTTTCCAAAAACATTTTAAAACACAATGATCACAAAAAACCATTATACCAAACAATCATAAAACCTGTTAAAATATTTTAATACAAGATAGTTTTATAAGCAGATCCCAATCCCAAGCCCATTCCTTTGTTCAAATTCATTGCCATATTTCATACAATATCAATTAAGTATGAGGATGTGTTGTGTATCACAATAGACATGGGGGTTCATCTTTATTCAAGGGGGAAATTATGGAAGCGCTAGGTGGAATCACATTTCAATATTAAGATGAGTATTCTAATTTTTTTTATTGTATTATTTTTTTTGTTTTTTTTTTAATTTTTCCATGGTAATTAAAATTTCACTCAAAAGAGTCAACCCCTGTAGCGAGACTTTTCCGATGACTCCCAAGCTTAAAGAAATTAGGGAACCAAGTGAAGCCCACATACTCGGGCATCATCTTTTGTTAACTCAGTAAAAAACAAATTCAAATTACAAAAAATAGTGATAAAATTACTAACTCTGGGCAAAACAACTATGGAGTCACAATCCCCAAGTGCCGAAAGCCACGCATTAGGTCATTTCATTGCTCTACACGCAAATTTATTGTTTTTTTTAATTTTTTAATTGAATACTGATATTAAAACTAAAATGATCACCAAACCTATGCTATTTATTTGGGGGACCCCATGAACTCAAACTAATACCCCGTTATCCAAAGGACATGCATTGTGATATTTTTTTTATTTGGATGAAAATATAAATGATCAAACATCACATTGGACAACCACACTTTACAAAATCTATGCTCATGAAGTTATACAAGGATTAAAATTAGAATCGGGGCATGATAAATTATTTGATATTCTGTTTCAAGGTGTGAAATGTGTATTACCATGTTAAAAGTTAAAGGAATTTTTTCCTTCCATTTACACACTTTTTTTTCAAATCATTCATTTTTTTGATACAAAATCATTTTTTTATTTTATCTCCACCCCCAACATAAAATAAAATTGACCCTAGTGTTTAAAGAAAAAAATTAGAAGGGGGTGGAGGCAGAGAATGGGAGTTCAAAAAAGAAATTGAAAATGAGGATCATGGAATGATGTCACCTTTTTGTTTAAGTTGAAATTCTTGTTTCTCCCTTTTAATCCCTTGATCTCGATCTCACTCTGAGAATTTCCTAGTAGAAAAAGAAAAGGAAAAAAAACAAAAACAAACAAAAAAACTATATATATATATATTTATATAATAAAGCAAGTAAAATATAAGTATATATATATATATAAATTATAGAATAAGGAAGCACAATAAGCCATAGGTCAGTGGTAAGCACGCGCCCCTGTCTCCCTTTGGTCCTGGGTTTGAGTCCCCGCGGCTTCACCGATTGTGACGGGTTTTGCCCCAAGACCTACGATGTGGCCTTTTAATTTTATTATTATTATTATTATTTATTATTTTAACCGACAAACACATAATAATAAAATGAACTGATGATACACTGTCTTATTTTTTAAATTTTTGGGTAAGGTATTACTCAAGGATCACACCACGTGACACAGATGAATATAGCGCTCCTCTTTCATACCCATCCATAATCATAATATAAGAACAGGTCAACAGTCTATTTTTTTAATATTTTTAAATATCAAAATTATTCATTAATCCTATTTAAAATATAAAGTTTATTAAAACAAAAAAATGATTGGAAGCTTGAAAACCATGGGTTGGCTCCCATGTAGTTCTTTGTTTAATATCGTTAGCCCGACATGAACCCCCCCAACTTACCCAATACCAACATTCAACATTTTAAGGACCATGTTTTTCACCAATTAAACTAGTTTGATATTTATTCTATGTTTATAATTTGTTTCATTAACAAACCTATGTTCTAAAATGAGTGGGTAAATCCAAGGAATATCAGTAATGGTGGATCTAGTTGCTTCTCTAGTTTTTCCTAAGACATCAATAATCATTCCTACATTTTCTTTATAAATAGATGAATTAATTCAAACTGAAAGGTTATGTATATACCCTATGAAGGGATACTTGAGTGGTTAAGGAAGGATAATAATTTTGAGCTCGGTTTGGATAGGAAATTCAAACACAGGTTGAGATTTTTAATCCAACTCAGTTTATTTTTCCAAATTTATCAAAAAAATTGGTTCCTTTTGAATAAAAGATTCAACCACCAAATTGGAAAGATTAGTATCATAGATGGTCATGGACTCAATGTTTATGATTCCTCCTGATTTTTCAATGATTTTTGTTTCTGAAAAAATCATCAATGGAGCTACAATAGGGGTACTCAATCCACGATGTCAAATTTTCCTCTTTTGAATCCAAAAAATAAATTTCCTCTTGATTTAAAGACCCTTAAATAATTCCTTTATCAACTTCATCTATCCCAAATCCATAGGTTGGTTCTTCATTAAATACATGAGGGTTTTGTGGGAGAAAAGAGTCTTCTATCAATGACGAGGCAGGGATAACATGAGTGGGAATGGGTTCTATAACTGTCTCAAACATTTCTAGTTCTAATCTCAATGAAGGAACCTAAAAATTAATTATCTCCATTTTTTTAAATAGTTTTTCAAGTAATGGATTTTTATTAGTATGGATAAGGGTTTGATCCAAATGGTCAATTCCATGTGGACAATTATGTTTTTGTAATTGCACGGGAGGGTGTTCAGATTGGCCTTGTTGGGATTAGAACTCATTATAGGAAGGAATGTTTTGTGGAGAATAGGAGTTAAAACATTGTGGCTCAATAGTTTGTTTATTATCCCACAAATATAAACTAGGATGGTCATTTTACAACAAAATTGGTGCGGGGTATTCAAAGTAGGGAGAAGTTCCCCATATTTTCATTTTTTCAAAATGGATTTCTATAGGAGTGAAATTAGGGATGAGAAAAGATATGTGGGGTGAGAAAAGGAAGGAAGTGTCTAAGATAACTTACTTAGGTCCCCGTAAACGGCACCAAAATTTGATTCATGCTCAAATTAACCCAAGATATGAAGGTAGAACGGTCCTTGTAGTTTAGCTTGGGTTATCGAATCCTCATAGACCTAAGAAGTAACCTACAAACATGTACATTATGCGGATTGTTTTTTTCTATGAAGTGGACAAATTGGGTTGATTTTAGATGGGTTTAAAGGATAAATAACAGATTTAAGTGAATTCAATTTAAAAGAATGAGTTTATCCTAGGTTATCACTCGGGGTGGATTGGATGAAATTCTTTTTCAACTATTTCAATTTCTTATATTTGAGATGGGTTCATTTAATAAGATCAAAAAAACATCCTCACATACTAGTTTAATACCTACACACTTTAATACTAATCACCTATACACTTGAAGGATCAAATTTTGAGCACTTCAAGGTAAAGGTTCGTATTTTCACTTAAAGTGTGTGGCCTTAAATTCAACAAGGAAGATGAAGTTTAAAAATCATCAATAAACTCAATTAAAAGAAATTATTAGACATTAATGGAGTTATAAATAAAATCCAATCCATCCCATTTATACTCCCTTGGATCAACCCATAAGTGGGTTAACTCTCCATTGATTCTATGGTTTCAATGGAAGTGGAAAGTAGACTCATGAAGGAGGAAATAGAGAAGTAAAAAAACAATGAAATAACGATCACTCCACTGTTGTGTGGTAATTTCACAAGGTTTGGTGTGAATAAATTCACAACTTGAGCCAAATATATCAAATCGATATGAATAATAACATAATAATAGGATAAGAATAACTTTTATTAAGAAACTAAAGTGAATTGAACAACTTACATGTGGAAGACAAACTTGAGACAACAAAATCACAGCATGACATTACAATTGAACAAAGCACCAAAGATGATGCAATCCTCCACCACCACTACCTTAAATAGGAATTTTTGGAGCCTTGGGTATAGCCTAAAACAGTAAAAATCATCCCACTTGATTATGGTAGGCCTAGGGTGGTGGAAAGCTTGTGGAACTTGGACTTTTCCACTCTTGACCCGAGGTGGCATCCTGATTGCAACCAATGAACAGACGTGCCTGAATGTCCTTCTAGATGGACAAATTAGAGTGGTCCATAGACTAAGAAAATGGATATCCAGATTTTGTATAACCTCCTGTAAAATATGGGCCCATTTGGAGTTTTGGATGCCGAGATATGATTAAATTGGTAGGATGTTTTCTGGGTCGCAGAATCTGTCCCAGAATTTATTTCCAAATTGGGCCGGCTTAATAACCACCATGGAGGATTAATTAGCACTAGTTACTCAAGAATTATTTGTTCCTATATATGTCTTATATCATCCCACGAAATTTGGGATTCATTGGGATTTTATTTTTGGCCCCACATTCTCATCAGTGCTATGATGTCCAAACTGCCTTCTCCATAATTGTTTGCATGAAATCACATTTTGGTTGTCTTCCAATGTGAATCTTCCAACACACCACAAGTATGAATTGTTCCCAATATAATTAGAAACCTGAAAATTAAATATTAAAATAAAATCAAGATAATTGGGTACTTTAAATGATGTTAAAAAATGTACCACATAATAGTGCATTTTAAGAAGGAATTACAATCATAATGTGAAATGATGTTTAAAATGTAAAATGAAATAAAATGGTGTTTATGAATAATAAAGAACACGAATATTATATATATTAACAATAAATATTATCCTCATTTAGAGGATAATCAACCCCCCCCCCCCAATTTTATTTTTTCTAGTCCCGAGAAAAATATATCTGAACAATATGAAATTCAATTCCCTTTTCAAAAAACATTTTAATACACAATGATCACCAAAAACTCTTATACCAAACAATAATGAAACCTGTCAAAATATTTTAATAAAATATTGTTTTATAATAATATCACAATCCCAAACCCATTCTTTTGTTCAAATTCATTACCATATTTCATCAAATATCAATTAAGTATGAGGATTTGTTGTGTATCACAATAGACATGGGGGTTCATCTTTATTCAAGGGGGAAATGAAGGAAGCACTATGTGGAATAAAATTTCAATATTAAGATGAGTATTAAAAAAATTATTGTATTATTTTTTTTATGTTTTTTTTTGTAATTTTTCCATGGTAATTAAAATATCACTCAAAAGAGTCAAACCCTGTAGCGAGATTTTGCTGATGACTCCCAGGCTCAAAGACCATAGGGCACCAAGTGAAGCCCACATACTCGGGCATCATCTCGAGTTAACTCAGTCAAAAACAAATTCAAATTACCAAAAATAGAGATAAAATTACTAACTCTAGGTCAGAAAACTATAGATTCACAATCCCCAAGTGCCGAAAGCCATGCATTAGGTCATTTTATTTCTCTACGCGCAAATTTATTGTTTTTTAAATTTTTTTATTGAATACTCATATTAAAACTAAAATGATCGCCAAACCCATGATATTTATTTGGGGTACCCCATGAACTCAACTAATACGCCACTATCCAAATGACATGCATTGTGATCTTTTTCTTATTTGGATGAAAATATAAACTATGAAATATCACATTGGACAACCACACTTTCCAAAATCTATGCTCATGAAATTATACAAGGATTAAAATCAGAATCGGGGCATGCTAAATTATTTGATATTTAGTTTAAAGGTGTGCAATGTGTATTACCATGTTCAAAGTTAAAGGAATGTTTCCTTCCATTTACTCACTTTTTTTCAAATCATTCATTTTTTTTGACACAAAAGAATTTTTTATTTTATCTCCCCCCAACTTAAAATAACATTGTCCCCAGTGTTTAAAGAAAAAAAAATTTATAAGGGGGTAGTGGCAAATAATGGGAGTTCAAAAAGGAAATTGAAAATGAGGATCATGGAATGAAGTCACCTGGTTGTTGAAGTTGAAATTCTTGTTACTCCCTTTTAATCCCTTAATCTTGATGTCACTCTGAGAATTCCCTAGTGGAAAAAGAAAAGGAAAAACAAACAAAAAACAAAACAAAACTATAAATATAATAAAGAAATTAAAATATAAGTATATATATATAAATTATAGAATAAGGAAGCACAATAAGCCATAGGTCAGTGGTAAGCACGCGCCCCTGTCTCCCTTCGGTCCTGGGTTCGAGTCCTCACGGCTTCGCCAGTTGTGATGGGTTTTTCCCCATAACCTACGATGTGGCCTTTTAATTTTATTATTTATGTTATATTTTTTTCATTTTAACCTAAAAAAACATAAAAATACAATGAACTTACGATACATTGTCTTCTATTTTAAATTTCTAGGTAAGGTATTACTCAAGGATCACACCACGTGAAAAGAATGAATATGGCGCTCCTCTTTCATACCCATCCATACTCATAAGATAAGAATAGTTCAACAGTCTATTTTTTTATTTTTAAATATAAAAATGATTCATTAATCATATTTAAAATATAAAGTTTATTAAAATAAAAAAAATGATTGGAAACGTAAAAACCATGGGTTTCATTCCATGCAGCACTTTGTTTAACATCATTAGCCCGACATGAACCCCCCAACTTACCCAATACCAACTTTCAACATTTTAAGGACCACATGTTTCACCAATTCGAAAAGTTTGAGATTGATTCTATGTTTATAATTTGTTTCATTTACAAACCTATGTTCTAAAATGAGTGGGTAAATCCAAGGAATATAAAAAATGGTGGATCTCATTGCTTCTCTAGTTTTTCCTCAGACATAAATAATCATTCATACCTTTATTTTTCAATAGAAGAATGAATTCCAACTAAAAGGTCATGGTTATACCCTATGAAGGGATATTTGAGTGAAGGAAGGATAATAATTTTGAGCTCGGTTTGGATAGTACTTTCAAACACAGGTTGAGATTTTAAATACAACTCAGTTTCTTTTTCCAAATTTATGAAAAAAATTGGTTCCTTTTGAATAGAATATTAAACCACAAAATTGGAAATATTAGTGTCATATATGGGTATGGACTCAATGTTTGTGATTCCTCCTGATGTTTCAATGATTGTTGTTTCTGAAAAATCATCAATGGAGCTATAATAGGGGCACTCAATCCACAATGTCAAATTTTCCTCTTTTGAATCCAAAAAATCAATTTCATATTGATTTAAAGACCTTTAAATAATTCCTTTACCAACTTAATCTATCCCAAATCCAAATTTTGGTTCTTCAATAAATACATGAGAGTTTTGTGGGAGAAAATAGTATTCTATCAATGATGGGGAAGGGATAACATGAGTGGGAATGGGTTCCATAACCGTCTCAAAGTTTTGTAGTTCTAATCTCAATGATGAAACCTCAAAATTAATTATATCCATTTGTTGACATAGTTTTTCAAGTAATGTATTTGGATTAGGATGTATAAGGGGTTGATCCAAATTGTCAATTCCATGTGGATAATTATGTTTTTGGAATTGCACAGGAGGGTGTTTAGATTGGCCTTGTTGGGATTGGGACTAATTATAGGAAGGAATGTTTTGTGGAGAATAGGAGTTAAAACATTGTGTCTCAATAGGTTGTTGATTATCCCACAAATATAAACTAGGATGGTCATTTTACAACACACTTGGTGCGGGGTATTCAAAGTAGGGAGAGGTTCCCCATATTTTAATTTTTTCCAAAGGGATTTCCATAGGAGTGAAATTAGGGATGATAAAAGATATGTGGGGTGAGAAAAGGAAGGTAGTGTATAATATAACTTAATTATATCCCCATAAATGGCACCAAAATTTGATTCACACTCAAATTTACCCAAGAGATGGAGGTAGAACGGTCCTTGTAGTTTAGCTTGGGTTATCGAATCCTCATAGACCTAAGAAGTAACCTACAGACACGTATATTTTATGGATTGTTTTTGGTTATGAAGTGGAAAAAATGGGTTGATTTTAGATGGGTTTAAAGGATAATGAACAGATTTAAGTGAATTCAATTTAAAAGAATGAGTTGATCCTAGGTTATCACTCGGGGTGGATTGGATGAAATTATTTTTCAACTATTTCAATTTCTTATATTTGAGATGGGTTCATTTAATAAGATCAAAAAAACATCCTCACTTACTAGATTAATACCTACACACTTTAATAATAATTACATATACACTTTAAGGATCAAATTTTGAGCATTTCAAGGTAAAGGTTCGTATTAGCACTTGAAGTGTGTGGCCTTAAATTCAACAAGGACGATGGAGTTTAAAAATCATCAAATAAAAATATCAATTAAAAGAACTGATTAGAAATTAATGGGGTGATAAATAACATCCAATCCAGACCCTTTTTAATCCCTTGGATCAACCCATAAGTGGGTTATCCCTCCATTGATTCTATGGTTTCAATGGAAGTGGAAAGTTGATTCATGAGGGAGGAAATGGAGAAGTAAAAAAAGAATGAAATAATGATCACTCCACCATTGTGTGGTAATTTCACAAGGTTTGGTGTGATTAAATTCACACCTTGAACCAAAGGTATCAAATTGATATGAATAAAAACATAATAATAGGATAAGAAGAACTTTTATTAAGAAACTAAAGTAAATTGAACAACTTACATGTGAAAGACAAACTTGAGACAACAAAATCGCAGCATAACATTACAATTGAACAAAGAACCAAATATGATAAACTCCTCCACCTACACTGCCTTAAATATTCATTTTGGGAGCCTTGGGTCAAGCCTCCAACAGTAAAAATCATCCCACTTGCTTATGGTAGGCCTAGGGTGGTGGAAGGCTTGTGGAACTTGGACTTTTCCACTCTTGACCTGAGGTGGCAGCCAGCTTGCAACCACAGAACAGAGGAACATATAAGACTATCTAGATTGAATAATTAGAGTGGGACATAGAAGAAGAAAATGTATCCCTGGATGTCTCCTAACCTTCTGTAAAATTTGGTCCCATTTGGAATTTTTTATTTCGAGGTATGATTAAATTGGTAGTCTTTTTTCTGGGCCGCAGAATCTGTCCCCAAATTTTATCTCCAAATTGGGCCGCCTTAATAACCATGATAGAGGCCGAATTAGCACTAGTTCCAGAAGAATGATTTGTTTCTATATATTTCTTATATAATCCCACAAATGTTGGGATTAATTGTGCTTTTATGTTGGGCCCCACATTCTCATCAGTGGGATGATGTCCAAACTGCCTTCTCCAGAATTGTTTCCATGAAATCCCATTTTGGTTGTCTTCCAATATGAATCTTCCAACACTCCACAAGTATGAAGTGTTCCCAATATAATTAGAAACCTAAAAATTAAATATGAAATAAAATCAAGATCATTAGGTACTTTAAATGATTTTAAAAAATGTACCACATAATAGTGCATTTTAAGAAGGAATTACAATCATAATGTGAAATGATGTTCAAAGTGTAAAATGCACTAAAATTGTGTTTATGAATAATAGAGCACATGTATATTATTTATATTAACAATGAATATTAGCCTCATTTAGTGGATAATCAATAATTAACATACTTTATGAGTCAGACTCATGGCAAGGGGGACGTTACTTTAAAAACCTTGTTTTAAATGTTTTAAAGATTAATTTTCTAAATATTTTTCATCTATGTACAAATTATTAATTTAATTTTATGGATGTATTTATATTGATATAAAAATTAAATTTTATGACTCCTTTTAATTTCTTTATATAGTTTTTAAAAGTAATATTTTTATATATTTTATACATAAAGTTTTGAATTTCTTTACAAAATACAAAAGGAATGTTCCATTTAAACATATATAGAATCAATAGATTTCCCCATATAAATAAATTTAAATTTATGTTTTGGATTTTGTTATAATATTTAATGTTTTATTAAAATAAAAACGTTCTTTCCATTTGTTTTGGATATTTTAAAAAAGGGTTTTAAATGGAATTGATATTTCAATATCTGGAAAAGTTTTTCTTATGGGTGCAAAGAATATTTTTATAAGTATACAAGCTTTCATGTGTTATGATTATATTATGGTTCTTAGGGATTGTATATGATGATGGTTGGTTCCATTATAGACAATGTATTTTTGGTTCTATTATAAACTAAGGTTGGGCAGTTCTGTTATAAACTAACACTACTACATATATGCCTTTTATCAGCGCTACAAATGTTCTTTAACAGTACTAGAAAATGCTATTAAAGCGGGTGAAGATAAAGGGGGGTTCCCCTTTATCAGGGCTCCAAAAATCACTGATAAAGACCCCTTTTATCAGCGCTAAAAAAAGCGCTGATAAAAGGGGTCTTTTATCAATGCTAAAAAAAGCGCTGATAAAAGGGTCCTTTATCAGATCATTCTTTTTAGCACTGATAAAAGACCTTTTTTATCAGCACTTTTTTTAGTGATGATAAAAGTAAAAAAATTAAAAAAATTAAAAAATTTTGAAAAAAAAATTAAAAAAATCCTGCCAATCGAGGGCTTTTATAGCGCTTGAGCCCCTCTTTTAACAGCGTTTTACAACCCCTCAAGCGCCCGCATGCACCCCCCCCCCCCTCCACCCTATATTAGCGCTACACCCACTGGCTTTATCAACACTAGCCCCCAAATCCACCCCCATGTGCGTGCCCTTGCCTCCACCAAGATTTGATCTCGAGACCTCCCCCTTGCGTGCCTAAAGTCTTTTCCACTCTGCCATATTGATTTTTTCTCCAGTTAATGACATATCTATTTATTTATATATATATTTAGTTATATGTATTCATATATTAATATATAGTTATATTAATATATATATATATTTATATTAATATATATATTTATAGTGATATTAATATATATTTTTATAGTTATATCAATATATATGTAGTTATATTAATATATATATATAGTTAGATTAATATATAGGTATATAAATATTTATATATTGGTATTTTAAATAAAATGGATATTAGTTATTATTTAGATAAAGCTAATATATTTTATATGTAAATGGTATATAAATATTTATATATTGGAAACTCAATGTGACCGTTTGAATGAGACTTTTGGACCACTGTAGGTCAAGATATATTTTCATTATTCATAAAGGCTTATCATGGATGATAAGTTCTAAGGGGGGAGGTTGTAATGACCCATGTTTTCAATAGAAGGTATAATTCTCTTTGAAATTGAAATTTTGGAATTTAGTGGATTGTCCATTCTTTTAACTGAGGTTCAAAACACAATATGTAGTTATATTAATATATATATAGTTATATTAATATAGTTATATTATATATATATAGTTATATTAATATATATATATATATATTTATATCAATATATATTTATAGTGATATTAATATATATATTTATAGTTATATCAATATATACATGTAGTTATATTAATATATATATATAGTTAGATTAATATATAGGTATATAAATATTTATATATTAGTATTTTAAATAAAATTGATATTAGTTATTATTTAGATAAAGATAATATATTTTATATGTAAATATATTTTATTATTTATATTTATAATTAAATTTTTATGTGTGAATATATAAAGAATATGTATATATTGTTATATATTTGATTATAAATAGCAGTGTATTATAAAAAATGATAAAATTTTAAAGACATAATATCAATATTAATGTAATACCTTGGAATAAATTCAGTCCCCACCAAAAAAGCCAATAATACCCCCTTAAACGAGGTTGAAAATCCAAAAAATGGTAAAAAATCGGGGTACCCCGACTAAAAACTCAGTTTTATAGGCCTTCTGGGCCTATTTTGGCCTTGAAAAAACATTTACCAAGGTTCCCCCAAGTCATATGGGTGTAGATCTCATCACAGGATTCAATTTGATATGCGGTAGAGCTCAAACAGACACCTGAATCAAAAGTTATGGCCGTTTGAAGTTCGAGTTGTGTTTTCAACATATTTTGGATCTTTTTTAAATTTTTTTATTTTTTTAGTCTTCAAATTGTTATTAAATTACTATTAATCCATAATAATTAGTAAATTTTTAATTAAAAATATTTTTTAAATTTTTTATAAGCCATTTTCACTAAATATCTTATATATTAAGTGTAACTGTATATTTATACTTATCTAAAATATATTTAAAATTATATTTAAAATATATATATTATATTTATATCAATATTTTAATGATTTTTTTTGAAGTAGACCCTTTATTAGCGCTACTAAAAAAAGCGTTGATAAAGGGGTACTTTTATCAGCGCTTTTTTTAGTACTGATAAACGTACCCTTTATCAGCGCTTTTCGTTAGCGCTGATAAAGGGTGGCGCTGGACTTACCCCGTTTTGTGGTAGTGTAAGGATGAGTGGTTCTGTAATAAACCAAGGACAGGTGGTTACATTATAAACCAAGGATGGGTGGGTATGTTATTTCCCTCCAATTCATTGGGTAATGATCATTGTGGAATTTTATCATATTTTTTATTCCATTTATAAGAGTGATATGAAAATTATGTCATATTTTACCTATATTATTTATATATTCTTTTTATGGGTAATTGAAAAAATATTATGATTTCATAAGGAAAGATAATGAGATTATGTTTAAAGGATATTCTAATTTATAAGGGTCGAATTTATAACCTTTTTGAAAAGTTTTTCATAAATTTTCATGATTTTAAAGGATCCTTTTTTAGTTTTATTTTGTCACGAACCAGCCTGGGTCGACCCTAAACCGGTCACCCGAGCTGATCTGCGGTAAGTCCCGAGGGGTGTTCCCGATCCCCCCAGGATGGTAACTAGTGCCAGGCATCAAGTTTTAATCATTGGGAATGATTTATCCCAAACAAACCAGGATCTGTAAAAGAAAAACAAACAAACAAAATAGACAACACTAATAAGAGAAATAAAACTACACAACAACCATACCTCCACGTGACCTCGCGGTCACCACCCAACTAAACACCAGCGTCACTCCATCACTAAGAGAATAAAACCAGGAAAACCTGAACACAAGGAACCTTCAACTAAAATGGTAAAATATGGGCGTGAGCACAAAAAGTACTCATTAGGTGATCCCAACAAAAAAACCCAAAGCACTGCTAATAAATAAAGAATCTACAAATTCCAGGTTTGAAATACAATGTATAGAAGTAAGCTTTCATAATGTTTCACTTGAAAATCCAAACACGAGACATTACCCTTATTCTTTTTCAAAAGTTTAATTCCTTTCATTGGTGCCAAATTCATTCTAAAAGAGAAAGAAGTGTTACATTTTTAAATTTTACATAAATAGAATAACACACTTTCATTAGAAAACCATTTTCACAAAGTATGACAGTATAAGTTGTAAGGATCAACTGAAAGTAAACAAGCAAGGAAAATCAAGTAACCATGGGTGATTCTAAACATCCCTAGAAAACCCCTAGACGTACTCAGGTTCAGACTACCTGCCGGCATGGTACTCCACCGTCAATAACCAACTGGCCTCCCTAACAGCCAACCAGTGGAACGCCCCACAAGGCCTACCTACCAAGGGGGGACTAACCGGTCTAATCAGGGTTAGCCAGCAACTGTTACTTGATTCTCTAAAATATTCCCAGGAAACCATGGTGGTTTTAATAATACTGTGTAAGTGGGAGGCCCTCGCACACGTGACTCACCTCACCGTACTTGCCAACCCCTTACACGGACACCGCTACATGACAATCCTCAAAGGGAATTCCCCCTGTAGAGATGCCCCATAATTAAATATATATATATGTAGTCAGTTCACAATCAATAAAGTTCCAACCGGACCGCCACATCATTTACATTTAAACCGTTCAATATCAAAGCGTTTCCCAAAGATATGACACACACCATCATGTTGAAAACCAGAAAAAAAAATACTTTGAAACCCACTTATGGAAAACCAAACCACCACTGAAAAATTCCAAAATCTAGTTTAAAGTCCAAACAACATTTCCTCTATCCAAGTTTTCAGGAAAACACCATTTTTCATAAACGATACACCCGTCATTTTACACACACCAAAAAACATCTCAAAACATAGTTCAGTATGACTTGCACATTTCATAAAGTACCCGTATGACAATATCATAAGAAAACCACACAAATTTATCCAAGGAAGATATTTTCAATGCGATGCAAGAAGTAACCAGTTTTCAAATTCAGCAAGTCTCCATTCTAGTAATAATTTTCTAATACTACTTTAAATTTACTGAAAAAAAGATGAAATGATAAGGAATAAATAAATTTCTAAATCTAAGGGCGAGTGAAGTGGGAGACCTACCTCGATTTGCAAACCGAACCTGACAACGCAACACTCCTCACGCAGGCGTGTACGCACGCACAAGACAAAGACCTCTGCGTTGTGGAATTATTCTGCCAACGCGCTGTAACAAACACAAAAATAGAAAAACAGCAAACCATTGGTATTAAATAAACTCAAACAGATTAACATTATCGAAATTACCTCAGCACAAAAATGTGCTCGACCCACAGGGTCACGCGCCAGTCAGAAGGGGCGGTGCGCACTGGCAGGGAGACCATCGGGGGTCGCGCACTGATTACCGGGTGCGTCGCTGGCCGGCGCAAGGTGGCGGCGGCTGGCCGAATCACAGAAAGCCAGTACGCGGCCAGCTGAAGGTGCGGCGGAGCCGACCGGAGTTCCGGAGAGGGTCGGGGGACCCCGACAGGGCGGTACCGGAGCAGAGCGGGGCGCCGGCAGGGCTGGGGAACACCGAAGGGGTGGCCGGAGGCCGCTGGCCGGAGCGGGGGCTCACCGGAGAATGCGGCCAGCGGGTAGTGGGGTCACTGGACGTGCGGCCAGTGGGCAGCGGGGTCACCAGAGGTGTAACACCCAGAGATTTTATGAAAAATATTTTTTTAATTTCATTGATGTCTTCTATTATACAGCACACCAAGTTTAGCTTGTACTATACGCAACACCGTATTAGCTTTCAGTATACGTAACGCTATTCTTGGATCGTGTTACACACAATTTCATGTTCGTTTTATAATAGTCATTCTACGCAACATTGAGTGTGTTTATATATATATATATTCAATGTATAAATGAAATATGGTTGGATTCTGTTATACGAAACAACGAAGTATTCTTGCACAACACGCAACCCTGACTTGGCTTGCGTTACACGCAATCACGACCTTCCTCGATAGCCTGTGTTGTACGCAATACCGGGTTTTACTAAACAATGATATATTATTATAATATTATTATGAACTAGCCGTTATGAATAGTATTAACTAAATTTTGAATTTTATAACATTATTATTCATCTTACACATTTTCTAGAACATGGTATGAGAACAAAATAAATTTTTCGGGTAAAATAAGTATTTTTCAAAAAATGCAGTTTTGCCGCCTTTTGATAGAACACCCACATTAAATCTAGTTTTTTATATGTTTATAAGTTCAATTTGACGAAATAAAATTCTTCTTTGGAATCATGATATAAAAATTTACTTTGGATAAAATTTTCATATTATTCTGATAACTTTCATATTTTAATGAATAGTAAAAGCACGCTATATTTTAATTAAAAACAACTTTTTTCATCGTAATAATTTATATGGTTAAATTATAATATTTAATGGTTCTAAAATATAAATAGAATATATTTTTACCATTTAATTTAATTTATGTCATTAGCATTGATTTTACATTGAATTCATAGGTTAAATCAATTCAATCTTTGGCAATGTTTTAACTTTTAAAACCTGTTTTCTTTCGACAACGGGATTAATTTTAATTTAATTTCTGCAAATTTTTTGTATTTAATTTGTAAAAATGGATTCCATATTTGGAATTAGTGGGTCCAAATTATGTTAATAAGCTACTTTTTTTTGGCATTATGAATAGTAACTACGGTAATTTTTATATACTATGGTTAAAGGTAAATAGGGTAATTCAAGGTTAAAAGAATATTATAATAATTCAAAATTACCTTGAAACTTGTCCTAACCTTATTGGATGAGTATTGTCCGACCATGGTCATACTTGGGCCGATTTTGGGACACCAATGAGCCACTTGGTAGTGAAAATGACAATTTGGATTAATTAATTTAACGTAAAGACAAAATTGACTTTAACAAAAATATTTTAGTAATTAATTTTTAAAAGGGGATATAAAAGTTATATTTTTGACTATAAATATTATTTTGAAAGATAAAAATATTCCCTACATCATGGTATTTGTTTCATAATTTTTAGACATCAAATGAATTAAATTATTTATGACAAAATAATGATGTAGTGTTTACCTCATTAATAAATGATTTAAATAAATAAGATTCTAATGATTAAAATATCATGCAAAACCTGTCCAATTCCAATTTGATGATTTTATTTTGAATATGTGTCATATTAGTTTCGACATTAATTTGTTTTGGACGTCTTGAAACCGAAGATAAGTTTATAATAAAATAATGTTTTCACACTTTCCTAAAGAGCCCCTCCTCTCCCTTATAAAAGGAGACCACTTCTATGCAATTCCTCACACCTCTCAAGCCTTTTGGATCTTCCAAACTCTGCCCAACTAATCTCCCTACATCCCTTTCCTCCCCCTTGAATCCTTATATTAGGCAGAAGACTCTCCAAGAAGTCCTTTTGGTTCAAACCAAAGGACATTACAAAAATTAAAGGTAACAATTTCTCTTAAGTTGTTTTCTTTTATTATACTTCTCAAACCCCTAAACTCTTTTTAATACATTATTTTGTAACAAAACCAATATCCTAAATATACTAGGATGTTTTTATGAGAAGGATTAGAACTACACTTACACACACCTCCATCTAATGGATGAAGAACATAATTTTTCTGTGATGGAAAACTAACGCCTCACGAAACGATGATTGTTCGATTTTCTCCTACCGCCTCTCATGGTGGCCATTATGATGGCACATTATTTATATATAATATATATTAGGTTTATGATTTCCTTATTCTTCTTTACTTCCCAATTATATCAAGCCTTTATGGTTTCCATAGTCGGTAAATACGATAATCTCATTTGAGGAAGTGCGGACTACCACCCCCTCAAAGTGATGTGATTCGTTAATAACTTATGTGGGATGTATAAAGGATGTGGTTAATTATATTATATATGATATTATACTCGAATTATAATATACCTATTTATCATTATGTTTTAATTCCATTAAAATAAGAAATAGAAATGAAAGTAGCGTTCATGCGTACGTACGGCTTACCATCTCCATGAACGGTGCGTTTCATTTCTTACCTCCATATGTTATGTACTATTATAAATGCTTGTATATGCTGGATATATAATGAATTTATATGATATATAAATCATGATTTAAATTTTTTAAGTAATTAAATCATGATATAAGTAATAATAACATCAAGAACAACAAGTCCAAACACGTACGATAAATAATATGATTTTACCCAAAACGCTACTTTAACATTAATTTACAAAATAATGGGTAATATAAAGTCATAAGTGAACCATATATGATATCATAACAATGAATATGATTATTTTTTAAGTAGATGACATTATTTAAATCTTTATACAGGAGGTTTGGATACGTATAAAGCATATTGGACATAAGGTAAGGGATAATTTTGCAAATCTCATTTTTATCTGAGATTGCTTATTCGTAAGTATTTATTGGGGTTATTTCTATCATCCATGTCCATGTTTTATAAAAGTGTATTCATGTATGTTTAAATTACTTTTTACCCATTCTGACTTTTACCCCATGGTATGGAAGAAATCTTTCTTTTATTTACCCAACAAGGTACTTTTTTGACTTTTTCGACAAAAATATGAGAAGAATGTTTTTTTAACGTATACGGCATGAAAGGATTTTTACAGTTTTATAAATCCTTATTTTCATGAAGATTACTCCAAAATATTTCATGACTATTTTCAAAAAAATCTCTTTCTTTTAAAATTTCATGACGTTTTGTGAAAAGAAATTGATTTTGAAGAAGAAAGGATATTTTCGTCAGGAATTCATTTCAAGTGTTTTATCAAAACCATTTTTCCATCTAAGATGACATTATTTTATATGTGTATGTTTCAAGTATAATTTCCCTATGATTTATATGGTTTCACTTTTCTTATGTTGATATATCCATTAATTTTATATGGATTATGTGATGATGGGATGATGTTTATGAAACCCATTTTATTCTTTGGGTTATGATGAATGTTTCAAGTTTATTTTGTGGCACAAGTAAGAATGATTTCATTATGAGATGGGTGGGACCTATATATCCCTAGAATTCATTGGTTAAAGATTTATATCTCATGAGATAGACATGGCTGGAATGACAAGTTAAACCAGTTCAGTAATACAGGACTGGAACGAGGAGTGAACTCGATTCAGAAAGGGACTTTGTCCACTAAGATGGTCTTGGAAGAAATGCCTTGGCTAATATTGAAATCATATAATGTGATTAATGGTTTCCACAATTACATTTTTTATTCCCCATGCTATTTTATCATTCTTAATGTTTCTTTATGATCTATGCCTTACGTACTTCCATGTTTTATGTCATTGCTCAAGCTTTTGATGTTTAAACATTATGTTCATGTTTTTAAGTTAAAATGTATACGGTATGTTTTATTTTATCCATACTTACCCTTATTGAGCATTTGAGCTCACCCTTTTTATGTTTTCTTTTCCCAAGGGTATAAAGAAAGGTTTTAGGTAAGAAAAAAAACAGGGAAGATCTTTATGGGAGATGTTGAAGATCTTTCACCACAATTAGAAGATTACGTTCCATGTTTCCAAAGACACTAAACTATTACGATCCTTGTGTGTATATTTTTGTTATGTGTTAAGTATTCCTAAAAATTAATATAATTTCCATGTACATCAAGCTTTGGGTCTCTATAGTTGGTATCAGAGGAAAGGTTTAGTCAACCTTTGGAAACTAGGATGCGAAAACGTTAGTGAGATCCCTAGAGATATTTCTTAGCTATGTCTAGGGATGTCCCTAAGGATAAGTATACGTATAGGATATAGTCCTAGAACTATAGTAACTATCTTAGAATTTAACCTAAGATGTTTGATATTGAAGATACTCCCCCTTTATTATGTTGTTTTCCTAGCATGTTATTTGCCTCTCACACTATTATTTTTGGGTTTTAGACGATGGCTGGAACCCGAAGGAACCGTGCTGATCAATATAATGGAAAATTCAATGATTGTCCTCCTTGCCAAACCAATATCATGGGATATTGAGTGCCTAATATTATTTCTATACTTACACAAGCTATGAATCATTTTGGATTTCAAAATGAGCTGAGAAAGGAGCAACATTCTGCTGAATCCTTCATGAGGCAGCGTCCAACTTCATTCAACGGGTCTTCTAATCCCTTAGTGGTTGAACAATGGATCAGTACTACTAGAAAGATATTTTCAGTTCTACAATGTTCTGAGCATGATAAAGTCATTTTAGCAGTATATCATTTGGAAGGTGATGCTGATCAATGGTGGAATCTTATCAAGAATACGAGGAAAAGAGATGAAATTGAGTCCATGGAATGGGACGAGTTCAAGAAATTGTTTTTCAGTAAGTACTTCCCTCGTATTCTTCAAAAAAATATGGAAAAGGAGTTTCTTGAGCTTAAGCAGAAGGATGATGAATCTGTTGGTATATACGAAGTGAATTTTACAAGACTTGCAAGGTATGCATCTGGCTTTATCATCCAACCTGAAAGTAAAGTTGATCGATTTTTCAGTGGCTTAAAACCAAGTCTTCGAAGGGAATTAGCTATAAGAGACTTCAGTAGCTATGAAGAAATTGTGCGTTGTGCTATCAAGGTAGAACTGGAAGTTGGTGTAACATATCTATCTCATGGTTTTGAGAAGAAACGAAAGATGGAGTTCAAGGAGAAATCCCAGAACAATGGTGAAAATAATATGAATGTTTCCTTATCCTCAAAGTGTGGAAATAAGCATGGTGGATATTGTCTTAAAGGGGCTATAAAATTTTTTATGTGTGTAAAAGAAGGTCATCGAGCAGCTGAGTTTCGAAGTAATGGAAAAAGGGTTTCTAATGATGCGAATAAAGAAAACACTACAGAGAACGCACCACCAACACTTCAATGCTTTAAGTGCAAGGAAATGGGGAATTATGCTAATAAATTCCCTAATCCAAGGGTTAGTGATGATCGACATGAGCAACCACTTAAGGAAAAGGACAAAGGGAAGTCACATGCGATCACTATTGGAAATTTAGAATATGACAACGATGTGGTGGAATGATTAAGTGTTTATGTAATGGGATTCTAAAATAATGTTGTATATAGTATCGTGGAATATTGGAATATTTATGTATTGGTATATTGTGGTTTTAAATAATTTTATGGTACCAGTAACCATGGAAAGTGATTGATATATTTTTGGAAAAAAGATGATATGCGCATAATGAAGGGATAAGGAGAAAATGAAATGTTTGACAGTCTTCATGAGCTCATGACTGATATAAGGAAATAGTTATATAATGGTTTGAGTATATAGAATTTTGGGGTTTTGGTATGTGGAAAGAGTTAACTTTTTAAAGCACTCATGTTTTCACTAAGATTCAATGGGTATTCATTTTTCAAGAGAATACATGATTAAGGCCTTCGAATGTTTGGAATGTGACCAAAAAGACATATCTAATGATATATGGGGATCAACGATGGTATTAACATGCTTGTTATATGAAATATCTGGTAATCTTTTTCACTATAATATGAGAGTGGACTATAGTATTATGGATAAGCCTAAATATTGGAATGAATTATGTTGTACATACGTTAGTATTGTTTAAGGATAGAATTTTTTTTGGTATTATTGATGAGATGTTATAGTAATGTAGTTTTAGAAAAAGGACAACCTACAGGACGGGCGACAGCCCATCGCGTCGGATAAGGCTGTGGGAATCGAACCCACAACTGAAGTGCGACTGGACTTTATCGCATACCAATGGCCTACAGGAAGTCCCTGGTTAGTGGAAAGTAGTTTTATTTTCTTAAGCGGTATGATAAATAAAGTATAAGTCCATTTTTAGAACCATATACGATTAATCTCATCATAAGATGGACTTATAACTTTTTCTAAACTTTTGTTTGAAATAGATAGAATGACCCATCATTCTATCACATGATCTGCTAACCCTTCACGAATAACAAACTCAACTTCATTTCTTTAAGAGATGAAGTGGAAATTGTTCAATTTACGAACAATAGTGAGATTGTACGAAAATCATGTAAGTATTTCTTTTAATTCATCAACTTTAGGGAAATGATATTGAAAAACAAAAATGTTGTCCTAGTACTCTTATATTCGATGAATTAGATGGTACCTTAGATCATCAAAAATTTATGGCTTTGTGATTGTTGGCTTTTTATAGCCATGTTCTCTACCACTCTCCATCAGAACTTGACGGTTAGATCTTTCTTCCATATCCATATTTTAACCTATGTTCTCCTATATGGAAACCCAGTGATGAGTTACTTTGGTTAATCATTACATTTCATACTTTAGTTTTTAAAATTAAGTTTTAGTATTCTTTTTTAGGATGTGGGTTTCTATGAATAGTGAATTATTTATAACCCCGAAGAATTTCGAGGGAGAAATTAATTTTAAGGGGGTAGAATGTAACACCCTGAGATTTTATGAAAAATATTCTTTTAATTTCATTGATGTCTTCTATTATATAGCACACCAAGTTTAGCTTGTACTATACAGAACACCGTATTAGCTTGCAGTATACACAATGCAAATCTTGGATCGTGTTACACACAATTTCATGTTTGTTTTATAATAGCCATTCTACGCAACATTGAGTGTGTTTATTTATATATATATATATTCAATGTATAAATGAAATATGGTTGGATTCTGTTATATGAAACAATGAAGGATTCTTGCACAACACGCAACCCTGACTTGGCTTGCATTACACGCAATCGCGACCTTCCTCGATAGCGTGTGTTGTACGCAATACCGGGTTTTACTAAACAATTATATATTATTATAATATTATTATGAACTAGCCGTTATGAATAGTATTAAATAAATTTTTAATTTTATAATATTATTATTCATCTTACACATTTTCTAGAACATGGTATGAGAACAAAATAATTTTTTCGGGTAAAATAAGTATTTTTAAAAAAATGCAGTTTTGCCGCCTTTTGATGGCACACCCACATTAAATCTAGTTTTTGAAATGTTTATAAGTTCAATTTGACAAAATAAAATTCTTATTTGGAATCAGGATATAAAAATTTACTTTGGATAAAATTTTCATATTATTCTGATAACTTTCATATTTTAATGAATAGTAAAAACATGCTATATTTTAATTTAAAACAAATTTTTTCATCGTAATAATTTATATGGTTAAATTATAATATTTAATGGTTTTAAAATATAAATATAATATATTTTTACCATTTCATATAATTTATGTCATTAGAATTGATTTTACATTGAATTCATAGGTTAAATCAATTCAATCTTTGGCAATGTTTTAACTTTTAAAACCCATTTTCTTTCGACAACAGGATTAATTTTAATTTAATTTCTAAAACTTTTGTGTATTGAATTTGGAAAAATGGATTCCATATTTGGAATCAGTGGGTTAAAATTATGTTAATAAGCTGCTTTTTATTTTTGGGCATTATGAATAGTAACTACGGTAATTTTTATTTACTGCGGTTAAAGGTAAATAGGGTAATTCAAGGTTAAAAGAATATTATAATAATTCAAAATTACCTTTACACTTGTCCTAACATTATTGGATGAGTATTGGCTGACCATGGGCATACTTGGGCCGATTTTGGGACCCCAATGAGCCACTTGGTAGTGAAAATGACAATTTGGATTAATTAATTTAACGTAAAGACAAAATTGACTTTAACAAAAATCTTTTAGTAATTAATTATTATAAGGGGTTATATAAGTGATATTTTCGACTATAAATATTATTTGGAAATATAAAAAGATTCCCTACATCATGGTATTTTTTTCATAATTTTTAGACATCAAATGAATTAAATTATTTATGACACAATAATGATGTAGTGTTTACCTCATTAATAAATGATTTAAATAAATAAGATTATAATGATTAAAATATCATCCAAAACCTGTACAATTCCAATTGGATTATTTTATTTCGAATATGAGTCATCTTATCTTTGACATTAATGTGTTTTGGACCTCTTGAAACCGAAGATAAGTTTATAATAAAATAATGTTTTTACACTTTCCTAAAGAGCCCCTCCTCTCCCTTATAAAAGGAGACCACTTCTATGCAATTCCTCACACCTCTCAAGCCTTTTGGCTCGTCAAAACTCTTCCCAACTAATCTACCTACATCCCTCTACTCTCCTGTGAAGCCTTACATTAGGTAGAAGACTCTCCAAGAAGTCCTTTTGGTTCAAACCAAAGGAAGTTACCAAAATTAAAGGTAACGGTTTCTCTTAAGTTGTTTTCTTTTATTCTACTTCTCCAACCCCTAAACTCTTTTTAATCATTTATTTTGTAACAAAAACAATATCCTAAATATACTAGGATGTTTTTATGAGAAGTATTAGAACTAAACTTACACACACCTCCATCTAATGGATGAAGAACATAATGTTTCTGTGATGACAAACTAATGCCTCACGAAACGATGATTGTTCGATTTTCTCCTACCGCCTCTCATGGTGGCCATTATGATGACACAATATTTATATATAATATATATTATGTTTATTATTTCCTTATGCTTCTTTACTTCCCAATTATATCAAGCCTTTACGGTTTCCATAGTCGGTAAATACGATAATCTCATTTGAGGAAGTGCGGACTACCGCCCCCTCAAAGTGATGTGATTCGTTAATACCTTATGTGGGATGTATAAAGGATTTGGTTAATGATATTATATATGATATTATACTGGAATTATAATATAACTATGTATAATTATGTTTTAATTCCATTAAAATAAGAAATAGAAATGAAAGTAGCGTTCATGTGTACGTACGACTTACCGTCTCCATGAACGGTGTGTTTCATTTCTTACCTCCATATGTTATGTACTATTATAAATGCTTGTATATTCTGGATATATAATGAATGTATATGATATATAAATCATGATTTACATTTTTTAAGTAAGTAAATCATGATATAAGTAATAATAACATCAAGAACAACAAGTCCAAACACGTACGATAAATAAGATGATTTTACCCAAAATGCTACTTTAACATTAATTTACAAAAGAATGGGTAATATAAAGTCATAAGTGAACCATATATGATATCATAACAATAAATAGGATTCTTTAATAAGTCAATGAAATTATTTAAATCATTATATAGGAGGTTTGGATACGTACAAAGCATATCGGACCTAAGGTAAGGGATAATTTTACAAATCTCATTTTTATCTGAGATTTCTTATTCGTAAGTATTTACTGGGTTTATTGATATCGTCCATGTACATGTGTTATAAAAGTGTATTAATTTATGTTTAAATTCATTTTTACCCATTATGACTTTTACCCCATGGTATGGAAGGAATCTTTCTTTTATTTACCCTACAAGGTAATTTTTTGACTTTTCCGATAAAAGTACGCGAAGAATGTTTTTTAACGTATATGACATGAAAGGATTTTTATGGTTTTATAAATGCTTATTTTCATGAAGCTTCATCCAAAATATTTCATGACTATTTTCAAAAAAAAATCTCTTTCTTTTAAAATTGCATGACGTTTTGTGAAAAGAAATTGATTTTGAAGAAGAAAGGATATTTTCCTCAAGAATTCATTTCAAGTGTTTTAACAAAACCATTTTTCCATCTAAGATGAAATTATTTTATATGTGTATGTTTCAAGTATAATGTCCCTGTGATTTACATGGTTTCACTTTTCTTATGTTGATATATCCATTTGTTTTATATGGATTATGTGATGATGGGATGATGTTTATGAAACCCATTTTATTCTTTGGGTTGTGGCACAAGTAAGAATGATTTCATTATGAGATGGGTGGGACCTATATCTCCCTCCAATTCATTGGGTAAAGAATTATATCTCATGAGATAGACATGGCTGGAATGGAAAGTTAAACCGGTTCAGTAATACAGAACTGGAACGAGGAGTGAACTCGATTCAGAAAGGGGCTTTGTCCACTAAGATGGTCTTGGAAGCAATGCCTTGTCTAATATGGAAATCATATCATGTGCTTAATGGTTTCCATAATTACATGTTTTATTCCCATGCTATTTTATCATTCTTAATGTTTCTTTATGATCTATGCCTCACGTACTTCCATGTTTTATGTCATTGCTCAAGCTTTTGATGTTTAAACATTATGTTCATGTTTTTAAGTTCAAATGTATATGGTATGTTTTATTTTATCCATTCTTACCCTTATTGAGCATTTGAGCTCACCCTTTTTATGTTTTCTTTTCCCCAGGATATAAAGAAAGGTTTTAGGTAAGAAAAAAAAGGGGAAGATCTTTATGGGAGATGTTGAAGATCTTTCACCACAATTAGAAGATTATGTTCCATGTTTCCAAAGACACTAAACTATTATGGTCCTTATGTGTATATTTTTGTTATGTATTAAGTATTCCACAAAATTAATGTAATGTCCATGTACGTCAAGCTTCGGGTCTCTACAAGAGGTGCGGCTGGCGGCAGCGGTGTTGCTGGAGGTGCGGCCGGCCGACAGCGGGGTTGCCGGAGGTCGGGAGGCCGGAGCAGGGCTGAAGGGAGCCGGGTGCGGGCCGCGGGCACTGGAGGTCGAGAGCGACGGTGGCTGGGAGTCACGCTGAGGCCGGTGGTTGAGTGGCGGCGTGCTTGGGCGGAGCGGGAGCCGAGCGCCAGAAGGAGGTCGGGTGCGACGGCGGAGCGGGGCGAAGGCCGGGACGTCACAGCGGGGTCTAGGAGGGGAAGGGGAGAACCACGCGGAGCAGGGGGGAAAGGGGAGGAGGCGGCTCACACAATGGGGGGGAGGATTAGGTTTAGGGTTCGATAAAATATATATATATATACACATGTGATAATAATAATAATAAAAATTATAATAGTAATAATAATAATAATAATAACAACCAAAATATTATAATAATAATAATAATAAAACAAAGAATAATGATTATAAAAATAATAATAATAACTATATTAATAATAATGATAATACTATAAAAATAAAAATAATAAAACATGGAAATGGCAATTGCCCGACACCTGGGATGACTGTGCGGTGTCCGCCAACTGCGCGGTGCCCGCGCACAGGTCTGAAACCCAGTAAGGTATTAAATGAGGGGAAAAAATTAATCCAGGGCTCAGCCCGGACCTCAAAACTAAGGAAAATAAAATAAAAATGAAAGAAAATTTAAATAAAAAGGCGGATGTGAAAATTCTCCCCACCACAAGAACTTTCTGCCCCCAGAAAGTCACCCAAAAGAACGAAATACAAAACTTGAATAAATACTCGATTGAAAGAAAAAGGAACCACAACACGAGAGGACGGGAGAACACGGGAGGGTTCTCCCCACCACAAGAACTCAAGTAGTGAGGAATTTTAACACTCAAACATACCACCCCGAGAGGGGGTTGACGCGGGAACTCCCAACTGAACTAAGGTAACCTCTATAACACGAGCGAAACAGCTCTGCTAAAACATGGAACTCTCAACCTAGACCAAAACCCCGAACACTAGGGAAAAAGAAAACTCTATGAAGACTTAACCCATGAAGTAAACCCAAGAATTCCCATAACCTCATTTATCCCAAAGAAAATTACATCTCCAAACGAACACAGTCAAACCGAGGTCAACTCACGCAAGATCCAAACACACCTCTAAGAAAAATGCACGATTCAGAGAATCACAATTTAGAAAAACAAAAATGTTTGGATTACAATCGAACATGTTCACCCGAACTTCATGACGACATAATGAACCTATGACAACACCAAAATTTTAATAGTGGAAGAATGAGAGAGAAATAACTTCTAATGCTTTGTTTCCAACACCGAACACAAAACCTGACCTAAGGCTTCACACCCCTGGGAACTCCTGACTGTACGTGAGCTTCACCCCGAGACTTGTGGCTGGGGATCTGATGGCTGAATCATCTCCTGCCTCACAGTCAGGCACTAACATTTTTCCGATCATAGCGTCCTCTTCAAGAGACTCTCCCTATAAAACATATCCAGATGATCCAGACACCTGTAATGATGACACGTCATTGAAGGGGTGTGACATGATGACCTTGTATACCCTAAACATCCATATTGATGGTACACCATTAGACGGTCTGAAGAACTGAAAAACGGAGCCACTGTAGAGGACTCTTTGGAAACAGATCCATCTCACACACTCTGCTTCTCAGATTGGAGACCTACATGAGCAACTGGATACGGTGGATTGCCAACTGTTTGCGCTCTGGAGACTAACTCAGCTAAAAACACCTTATGCACCAACTTCTCAAAAGTGATGCCCAAAAAAGGGAGGAATCGCTCCTTGATCTCTAGATGAAGACACCCATTAAAGGGAGGAGTTTTCATCAGATCCTACGACGCTATCTCTGAAAAAGAGATACAAGATCCTTGAAATTGTCAACATAGCCTTTCACATCTGTTGGCCATGTCGAACACACATGAGCTATTCCACCTTCTTCATCTTCCTCTCTTAAAGTATAAACCTTCGGACAAAAACGACTTTAATTAAATCCCACATCATCCAAGATTTCATTGATGGCGGGGTGAAAAACCCTCACTCGTCTAAAGATGGACCCTCGGACAAAAAAAACAGCATGCACTCAAATAGCGTCGAGAGTTCCCAATACTCAGAAGATGCACTCGACCTCTTCAAACCACCCCACTATCTCTAATGGACCACAATCACCGTGAAGTACAAACAACGTTCGAGCAGGACCAAAAACTTGGCATGACTCATCAGAAACTTTGGGGACCTTTCTGGGTGGCATTTCCTGAGCAACATATGAAACACAAAGCCAAACCAACATCAAACCGAAGAAACATCAATAAAAGCTTCTTCATCAAAAACAGTCAGCACAAAGACCAAACAAATAAAAACACAATACAAAATAAAATGCCCTTTTTAAAATACCCTTTTCATTTTAAATTTTAAAACCTCCTTTTTCAAGACCACTTTCCAAATACCAATCCACTTTCAAACCAAAATCACTTTCCAAAACCATTTCCCCTACTTAAAGACAAATTTAGAAAACAAGACCAAGCCTTTAATTTCAAATAAACACCCATGTAATCCCATGACTCATTGCACATGTCATTATCCACATTCCATTCATAAATTCACCAACATGCACTTTCCATGCATTCTCACACATGTGCAAACGTTCATAAAGAGGACCCAAGATTTCACCCCAAACAATTCTCAACCAATTCCAAGCAAACAATGGATTTCCAAATTAAGAGCTTTCAGTTTTAAAACACATTTCATACATTTAAATTATTTTAAAAGAACCCAATCCCATTTTTAAAAACCCTTTTTCATTTCCAATAATTCCCTTACACCAACCAGAATGAAAACAACACTCAAATCGCATCAAACACCAGAGTGAGGGACTAGTAGTCATGCTTTACCTGACGACATGGTAGGGGGCCATGTACCAAGTAAGCGCCAACCACTAGGAGGAATTCAACCCGTGTACCCGTACACCACATGGGTCACTACACCATGTGAAATCATGATGTAAAATTGGCTTGCCTCCGTTGTCATCCCTCAATTCAAAACAAACTAGGACGAGACAAAGACCCAATTCCCAGACTACCCCTAGCGACTCAAGGTGCGGAACGGGCGAGGGTTCATGACGTCCTTCCTGTGCCTACCTATCGAGTCCCGAAAGACTAAATCTTCACCTACCAGAAAAACCTAATAACAAGGGCCTGGTCTGATACCATTTTGTCACGAACCAGCCTGGGTAGACCCGGAACCGGTCACCCGAGCCGTTCCGCGACAAGTCCCAAGGGGCGTTCCCGATCCCCCCAGGATGGAAACTAGTCCTAGGCATCAAGTTTTAATCGTTGGGAATGATTTAGCCCAAACAAACCAGGATCTGTAAAAGAAAAACAAACAAACAAAATAGACAACACTAACAACAGAAATGAAACTACAAAACAACCATACCTCCACGTGACCTCGAGGTCACCACCCAACTAAACACCATCATCGCTCCATCACTGAGCGACTCAAACTAGGAAAACCTGAACAAAAGGAACCTATAACTGAAATGGTAAAATATAGGTGTGAGCACAAAAAGTACTCAGTAGGTGATCCCAACAACAAAACCCAAAGCACTGCCAGTAAATAATGAATCTACAAATTCCATGTTTGAACTACAATGTCTAAAAGTAATCTTTCATAATGTTTCACTTGAAAATCAAAACAAGAGACATTACCCTTATTCTTTTTCAAAATTTTAATTCGTTTCATTGGTGCCAAATTCATTCTAAAAGAAAAATAAGTGTTACATTTTCAAATTTTACATAAAGAGAATAACACATTTTCATTTGAAAACCATTTTCACAAAGTATAACAGTATAATCTATAAGGATCAACTGAAAGTAAACAAGCAAGGAAAATCAAGTAACCATGGGTGATCCTAAACATCCCTAGAAAACCCCTGGACGTACTCAGGTTCAGACTACCTACCGGCATGGTACTCCACAGTCAATGACCAACTGGCCGCCCTAACAGCCAACCAGTGGCATGCCCCACAAGGCCTACCTACCAAGGGGGGACTAACCCGTCTAATCGGTGTTAGCCAGTAACCATCACTCAATTCTCTAAAATAATCTCAGGAACCCACGGTGGTTTTAATAATACTATGTAAGTGGGACGCCCTCACACGCGTGACTCACCTCACCGCACTTTCCAACCCCTTACACGAACACCGCTACACGAAAATCCTCGAAGGGAAGTCCCCCTGTAGAGACGCCCCATAAGTACGTATATATATATGTAGTCAATTCACAATCAATAAATTGCAAACCGGGCCACCACATCATTTACATTTAAACCATTCAATATCAAAGCGTTTCCAAAATATATGACACACACCATCATGATGAAAACTGAAAAAAAACATACATAGAAGCCCACTTATGGAAAACAAAACCACCACTGAAAAATTCCAAAATCTAGTTTAAAGGCCAAAAAACATTTCCTCTATCCATGTTTTCAAGAAAACAACATTTTTCATAAACGATACACCCGTCATTTTACACACACCAAAAACCATCTCAAAACACAGTTCAGTATGACTTGCACATTTCATAAAGTACCTGTATGACAATATAATAAGAAAATGACACAAATTTATCCAAGAAAGATATTTTTAATGCGATGAAAGAAGTAACCAGTTTTCAAATTCAGCAAGTCTCCATTCTAGTAATAATTTTCTAATACTACTTTAAATTTACTGAAAAAAGATAAAATGACAAGGAATAAATAAATTTCTAAATCTAAGGGCGAGTGTAGTGGGAGACCTACCTTGATTAGAAAACCAAACCCGACAACGCAACACTCCTCACGCAGGCGCGTACGCACACGGAAGCTGAAGACCTCTGCGTTGCAGAATTATTCCAGCAACGTGTTGTAACAAACACCAAAACAGGAAAAAAGAAAACCATTGGTATTAAATAAACTTAAATAGATTCACATCCCCGAAATTATCTTAGAGCAGAAATGTGCTCGATCCACAGGGTCACGTGCCAGTCAGAAGGGGCGGCTCACATTGGCAGGGAGACCGTCAGGGGTCACGCACTGATTACCGGGTGCGCCGCTGGCCGGCGCAAGGCGGAGGCAGCTGGACGGACCCCAGAAAACTGGTACGCGGCCGACCGAAGGTGTGGCAGAGCTGACCAGAGTTCCAGAAAGGGTCGTAGGACGCCGTCAGGGCGATACCGGAGCAGAGCGGGGTGCCGACAGGGTTGGGGAACACCGACGGGGCGGCCAGAGGCTGCTGGCAGGAACGGGGGCTCACCGGAGAATGCGGCCAGCAGGGAGCGGGGTCACTGGAGGTGTTGTCAGTGGCAGTGGGGTTGCCTGAGGTCGGGAGGCCGGAGCAAGGACAGAGGGATCCGGTTGTGGGCCGCGGGCATTGGAGGTCGAGAGCGATGGCGGTCGGGAGTCACGCGGAGGCCGGTGGTCGAGCGGCGGCGTGCTTGGGCGGAGCGAGAGCCGAGCACCGGAAGGAGGTCGGGCAGAGGCCAGGTGTGATGGTGGAGCGGGGCAAAGGCTGGTGGAGGCCGGGACGACGCAGCAGGGTCCAGGAGGGGAAGGGGAGAACCGCACGGAGCAAGGGGAAAGGGGAGGAGGCATCTCGCACAAAGGGGTGGGGAAGGGATTAGGTTTAGGGTTCGATATAAAATATATATACACACATGTGATAATAATAATAATAATAATAATAAAATTAATATTAATAATAATAATAATAACAACAACGAAAATATTATAATAATAATAATGAAACAAATAATAATGATTATAAGAACAATAATTATAACTATATTAATAATATTGATAATACTATAAAAATAAAAATAATAAAACATAGAAAGGAAAATTTCTCGACACCTGGGCTGACTGCGTGGTGTCCACCAACTGCGCGGTGCCTGCGCATAGGTCTGAAACCTAGTAAGGTATTAAATGAGGAAAAAAAATTAATCTGGGGCTCAGCCCGGACCTCGAAACTAAGGAAAAAAAAAATAAAAATGAAAAAAAATTTAAATAAAAAGGCAGATGTGACATATTTGGCCTTTAAGATTCCTTATGAAAAGTTTTATGAAAATATATGGGCATAAAATCTGATTTCTTGGTTAAGAAAATGTATATTTTGAGCCCAAATTTTATTTTTGAAAAAATAATTTTTTATAAATATTTAAGAACTAACATGTTTCTTTTTTTTATGTCACATACTATGATTTTTACTCGTCCCACATTTTTAAATGTTTTTCATAGTATTTTAAGGATGAGTAGTGATAAAGATGAGGTCAAGACAAAAATTATAAAGATGTTTTATGTAAATAAAACATGATATATCTTAAAACAATTATGGGAAAAAAGAAGTGTCCACTTTGTAATTTTTGGGTTTGTTATGTAAGATTTATGACCTAATTATATAAAACATTACAACCTGAAAAATTATTAAAATGGAAGAAATTAAATGCTTTCTAATGATTAAATTTTTGAATTGTTTAAGGCCAGGTATAGTTTTTATAAGAGGAAATGTTTAGATAAATTTGTAGATTATGATGTTTTCATTTGATTTTAATTTAAGAGTTTTGGATACCATTATGGGTTTATAAGTTTAAGTTTTATCATAAGTTCAATGAAATAAAAACTACTTTTGATTTTTTAAGTGATGAATTTTAAGGAGACATATGATATTTAGGGATATGTTTTACTAGGTTGAGGTATATGTAACCTTTAGGTTTAACATGAATGATTATTTCAGAATAATACTAAAACATTTTTAGGGATTAAAGCGAAAAGGTATATGGTATTCGTTAATGTTTAATATATTAAGATTATTTTTAAAGGTGAATTTTACAACATTCGTGGGATGGCTCCATTCTCGCCTGGAGAGCTCTGCCTCTCGGCCTCTCTGTTCTCACCTAGGGTTTCTTCCTCTTGCGATGGAGCACTGCCTCTCGGCCTCTACTTCTTTCTTCTCTCGCACCTTTGATTTTTCTTCCTTTCCGTCATCGGGTCCTCCTCGGGCTCTTCCTCTCTGGCGGTACTTTCACTTTCGATGTCCTTGGCTTCGGGTACGCTTCTTCGACAGTGAGTGGACCGTATATTTGCCATTATTTCCTTTTATGGGCTTGTGTCTCAGGTTTTTGGAACTTTGGATATGAATCTTGGCTTCTCTGCTGACTGGATCTGTCGTGTTGGAATCTATTTCTGGTCTTGTTCGACATTCATCACAGTGGTTTGGGATGTTCTAGGGTTCGTGGTTGAGTTTCGCTGCTGAGGCCTTGCCCGACTCTTCCCCTCTTTTGCTTGTTTTGGGTTTTTCCCTGGTTGCTGTTTTTTATTCCTCGATGTTAAAGTCTTCAGCTCTTCCCCTCTTCATGGTGGATTTATACTGTTTTTGCGCATTCGAAATGGTTTTTTTCTCTTTATGGCTCTATTCATCTTGGATTTGATTTCCCAATGGTTTTATTTTACACTTTCGTTTCAAGTTTTGGATTTTTTGGTTGGATAGATTTGCTTGGTGTGACGACAATGGTGTTTCCAAAGTATGTGGTTTGTGGTCTATTCGAAGATCGCTCCTCCCTGACTGGGCCTTCCCATTTCAAACTCTACTATGGCCTCTGGCTACTTCTCGCCAAGCCAGGTTAGTCTAGTGCGTTGGATCCTAGTGAGGTTTTGGGAGGGTGTGGTTTGAGTTGCGGTTGAAGTATCAGGAGGTTTGACCTGGAAGATAGTGGATGCTATAATGGTGGTTTGTTGGTCCACAATGGTGATGCTTCAAGCTATGTGTTTTTGAAAATTATGATGGTGCTTATCATCGATTATGATGGATCCTAGTGGCTTCCTCACCAGTGATTGGTGATGGGTGGTGACAACAATGGTGGATTACCAATGCTGCTGATGGTTAATGGAAAATGAAGAGACTCCAGCAGACAATAGAAACTCTTGAATTAGAGACTCCTGAATCGAGGCAGGCATCAGGTTTTGCGTTGCGTTTTAAATTCAAATTTGGCAACTGGTTATGTTATATAGTTTGAAACTTTGATTCCCGCCTGGTGATGTTTTGGGTCTGTAACTTTGCTCTCCTCTTATCCTTAAACTGGATATTTTGAAATAATAAATGAATTTTCATATCATATCATTAATATTATTTTTAAAGATGTTTATCATATTTTTGGGAACAATATAAAAATTATATTAATAATATTTTAGTAAAAGTACAACCCACTGTTTGGGCGACAATCCATAATATTTGGTAAGACTGTGGGGCTTGAACCCATGATATAAGGGTGATAGGGTGTAGTGCCTACCACTGGACTATGTGATGTCTTGGTTAGTATGAAATTTATTTTTTTACTTAAAATATTTTATAGATGAAAATTAAGTTTATTTTAGGAAAATATGTTTTATCTTTTCAATAACCATGATATTGAAAAGTGATTTTGTGATTAATGTTATTTTAGAATCAAATCACTATAATTTTGGGGAACATTATATGATTAAAGAAAACATAATATTAAAATATTTTATTTGAGAAAAAAGGTTGAATTATATTTTGGAATGATATATGATTTTACTATGAATTTATGGTGATTTAGGTTATTTATGAAAAAATTAACATATCTTAGAGATTATATGATTAGGGCATACATTTTTTTTGTATGAGACTTTAAAAGTGATTTATGTTATTTGGAGATAAATTTTAAAATAATATCAGAAGAATATGTGATAAAATCCTTCGGATTTTTGGGTTTTAATCTTACTCTGAAGCATTTTGTAGAATTTTAATGTTAGTCATTTATCCAATGATCTATGAAGAACTTTGGGTATTATTATTGAGGCTTTGGTGATTAATGTTGAATTTATTCATATGATCATTTTTTCATTTTGGGAATTATCTTATGCTAATAATTTTGGTTTTGGTTAATGTCTAAATACTGGAAAAATACCTTGTTATACTTTTTTGGATTATGTGATCCATTATAAGTTTATTTTAGTATTTTTGGAATAAAAAAAATCATATTGAATTCTCATGGTTTGGAGAAAAATATGATATTATGGTGTCAATTGATAAAATTATAAAATTATAATTATCAAGTATCTTTACTTATGTTCTTAGTCTAGATTGTAAAATAATTCCCTAACTCTTGGAAAAGGATCTTTAAACAAAAATGATATCTTATTACCATCATTTCCAATGAATCAAAAGTCTTTTTCATGCCTCTTTGGTTTATTGTTTTGTGGTTATTAAATTTATCATGATTATCTCTAACACTCTCCATAATTATTTGGACTTTTTTTTCATGACCATATTTTCACATCCCACTAATTTTACCCTATTTAGAAACCAAGCATGTGTTATTCTAGATGACATTTATACTTCTCTTTTATCTCTTTTCTAAAAGAAATTTTATCAACCTTCTTAAGATGTGGGATTTCAACAACTTTTTTTTTCAAATGTCAAACCTTTGAAAAAATAAATAAAAAATTAATTAATTAAAACCCAAACAATGAAAAAATAAATAGGGAATCGTTAATTCCATACGGTACAATGAAAAAATAAATTTATAAAACCCAAACTATGCTACTCAACTAATTAAAATGTAGTATAAGTAATGTTCAGGATCGAACCCATAGAGACAATGCGTATGTTCTAAATTAATTAGGGAATTCAAAAGTGAAACTTTTTGACTATTCAGAAGGAATGAGAAAGACAAAAACAATGATTGGGTTTGAATATCAAGATAGAGGCATTCCAGGTTCACTGATTTTAGGTTCATATGATTGGGATTTAATTGAAAGTGTGTTTATTCAAATTTGGTGTCAGAGTTGGTTCAACAGGGATCCTTGGTCTGGGTATCCCTCAAAAGTCCTATGATTATATTGTTGGAATGGTCATCTACTAGATTCAATCACAGTGATAGGTGAACCAAAACCTTATTTAAACATAACCAACCAATATTTCATAATGGTCATACACAACGGAGGTGATTAATTGATACAAAAAAATAGAACTCCTTAATTCACAAGCAATGGTCACACGATTGAAAAAGAAAGATATTTGAAATTAAATAAATAGAGTTTTAGTAATCCAAAAAATGAATCATAAATAGAAATATTATCCTATAGAAAACACCCCACTACAATCACGTCACCCAGTACTAAGAAAACTATTCGCTCATGATGAGAGCGAGCAACATGGGTACCTGAGGAAGAATAGAGGAAAAAGGGGGCTCTGGATTGTCACTCTGTCATCCGTTGGTGTCGCACTTGCTCCTGTTGGCCCTAGAGTGCCATGTAAGGTTGGAAAAAGGCCTCTTTTTATAGCCAAATTTGTCAGCATGGATGATAGTGTTGGTTTAATTTTTCCAATGTCGTCGTCATCATGACGTGTACTTGGGTTACACTTCATGTTATTCCTCGTGTTTTCCTCCTCTTCCTTTGAATCCATGAAAATATCATTTTCCCACTTTGACTCAGGTAACAACGTGAAATCTCAACTCACAATGTGTAATTGCAGTTCATAACACGTACCATCGTCACGACTTGTATAGCATGGATCTACCTCACTTGATGATGTCATTATGTGTAATTCCATTACTCATTGTGTACCCATTTTTCTATATTTCCAGCTCTTCTTATCCTTAAAAAATCTGGTGTTTTGGCTCATATTTTCTCCTCTTTTCATTCCTTTTTCAAATATTCAATATTTCCTACCAAAAATCATAAAACAAATCAATTTGATAAAAACTTGGTAAGATTAAACAATTAAATATAATAATTAATACATAAAACACTCTAAAATATATGCATAAAATACACTTGTCAAACCCCCCACGCTTGAATTCAACCTTGTCCTCATGGATGGAATATCAACATACTACCAAGAATGTTCAAATTGTAGTTGGGGTTTGGCTTAGTGGTAAGCACCCTGTAATCCTACATGAAAAATGGGAGTTCAAAACCCATTGGGCGCAGTGCTGTAGCAGCACTGTAGCAGTGGCGGCACTATTGCAACGACGAGCACTATAGTGGCGGCGGGTACTGTGTGGTACTGTAGCAGATGGGTACTGTAGTAGTACTATTCATAGAATGGGTCTTGGGCCAAAATATTGGGCCTACAGGCCTTGTAATGGGATAAATTCCCACTGGGCCTTCGGGTTATGTAATGGGTCTCCCTCTACCAAATTAAATAGGTCTTTTCTTTGATTTAATAATAAATGAGGCTTCAGCCCCAACCTTAAAAAACAAGAATGTTCAATTTACCATGACTGAAATTCAATTTCAATAAAATCAATTGATCAAATGGAAAATTAAATATTCAATCATGACACAAGAGAATTCATCAACATCTCATTTTTCAAAGAATACAAATCAACCATGTATTTTAATTTTATCTTTTTAAATATCAAAGACTTTTCATTCATCCATTCACATTTTTAATCCATTATCAATATGCATGACATTTTCAATTTACCTCACATGAATTTTTCTATTCATCATCAGGGTAACAATGTAAATATAATTCAGCACATACCTCAAAAAACATGTAACTTATCATAGGTTTTCAAGACATCTAATATCTCCACCTTGTAAATATAGAGATCACAATTAATCATGAGTGATTCACCGTTAAGGATCAAATGATTCTGAGGCTTCAGGGTAGGTAGGTAAATGATGTAAAAAGTAATGCTTAAAAAGGAGGTTCAAATCAAAATAGTTTTACATGATAATAAAAAATAACACGATGAATGTCCCCCCTTTACAAATTCCATCTCTCTCTTCCCCCGATAAGCTCAAAGTGGGCTCATGATACATGTAAGCACAATGAATGAATCAACCTCTCTTATTATTTTTTTTCTCTTTTTTTCTTTTTCGAAAGTTATGCTTAGGAAAATCTCACATCCATCACCTAACCATATACAATCAAAAATTGTCGGTCTATAAAATAGTAATTTTTTATCCTCCCAAGACACAACTCAATTTTTTTCATATTTTTCAAAAAAATTTTATCAAGAGAGGTGAATAATAGAATACAATGAAATACACATGGCCTCTCTCCATGTTATAATGAAAAATTTCCTCAAAAAAATATCCACAGTAAAATATATCCTGATACACCCAATAAAGTTCCTCTCCCACAATTATTATTTTAAATATCATGCTAAACATTTAGATGAAGGTAGGAATGGATAAGATAGGCTTATAATATGGATCATTTCCTAACAAGGATGTTCATGGATTCTATGGGTTTAAAAAGGATTAGTGTAAGTTGGGTCTTAGGATAAGGGATAACAAAAATAATGCCTCAATCATATTAAAATTGATTTTGTTCTGTTATATCTTCAATAAGATGCAAAGAGAGTTCTAGAAGAAAACATTCTTGAGTTTCTTAATAAATATACTATAGAAAGAATGGAAAATGTTGGCTTAGTGTATGTTTGAATAATGAGACGAATGGTTGGGACAATAACTCATGAAAATTCATATGAATAATTAAATCAATTATTACTAATATAAAAAATTAAAAACATGGCCAAATATCAGAATAATATCATCTATAATGGTTAACATTCTCCCCTAAATCATGATTTTTCAAATCCTAATCCACATGTTTATCTCTAATATTTTTTATCCCATTTTACTCATTAAAATTTAATGAAAAATAAATTTAAATACATGGAATGATAATTATCTTAGGTATTTTATGTCTCCTAGTTTAGTTGATTAAAGAATGAATCAAATACGGGCATGCAATTTGCAGTTAAAGCTCTAAAATATTAAATTATGGGGATAAAATTGAAAAATACAGAATTTAAACTCATACTCCCCTTGCATTGAAGATTAAAAAATAGGTTGTATAGGTTTTTCTTAAACCATTTCATGATGTGTAAGTGCCCTTCATGGTTTGTAATTTTTCTGCAGCTTTTTCTCCTACTTCTTGCCTCAATCTTATGCCTGCCTTGATGGTAATAAAAAAATAAAATTAAACAAGTGAAATAACAAGCCATATTAATGAATTTTAAAAATATTTGGGGATTACTGAGTTCTCCTAAAAACCTAAAATAAATAAATAAAAATACTAAAAAATCAGTTTGCCTCCCCAAAGCACTTTTTTTTACCATTGTTTGCTTGAACATACCTTATTAAGCTTAGGTGATCGATAGTAGGAAAGAGGTTACCTAATCTATATCTACAAAATGTCAAAGCCTTGATTCCTTTATGTAGATTGGTCATCTCCCTTTATCTGAAACTAACTTCACTCTCCCATTATTGAATTTGTTTTATATCTCCATGGTCCCAATCCGATGGTTCATGGACTTTCCCAAATAATCAAATAGAACTTCACTGAATTCCAAAAAAAATCTATTTCTTTGAATTCCTTTTGAAGGATTGTTCCTCCACTATCTTTATCTTTTTCTAACAATTTATTATCTTTATTAATATTTTCTTACTCACTTTTTCACTTTCTACAGTAGATACTTCAGTTCTCTTTCCTTGGACAAGAGTTCCTCTTTTTTCATTAAATTCCCATATGAAAATTCTTTAACTAGTTCATCTAACTTCTGCATCACTTGGTGCAAATTGAATTTTACTTCTGATCCTCCAAGTCGCAAACTCAGCTCTCATTATGAGAATCAATCATTATTCTTACTGTAGCTAGAAATAGTCTTCCCAATATTATTGGGTGATTCTCTTCATCCATGTCCATCACCAAAAAATCCAACATAAAATAGAACTCATATACTTTAACAATGAAATATTCAAGCAATCCTCAAGGATGTCTCACATTTGAATCATATATTTGAAGCATAACTCGAGTTGGTTTCATATCCTTCAATACAAAGATTTTTAATGTTTCATATGACATTATATTTACATTGGAACCTAAATCACATAAATCTATACCAAAATCATTACTACCAATGGTAATGGGAATGGAAAAAAACTTGGATCACATTGTTTCTTTGGTAGAATACTTAACACAACTTCTGAACTTTCCCCCACTAGTGGAATGGTGGTTAATTCCTCTAGTTTCTTCCTATTTTTAACCAAATACTTCATGAATTCTGTGTACACAGGTATATTTTCAATTTCCATAGTGAATGGAATGATTATGTGTATATTATTTAACATATCTAAAAACTTTTTCTTCTTCTCATCAATCTTAACTTTCATTTCCCGATATAGAAATGGTAGTGGCGGTTAGTACGGTGGTGGTGCTTCTTCTCCATCCTCCTCCTTAGCTTATTTGTTCTTTTCTAGAATTTCTTCGACTGGTTTTTGTTCTTTTTTTCCCTCCAAATTCTATGCCACTTCCTCAAGTCTTATTTCCACTTTTGAGTAATATGACTTTCACATCTGCACAAGGATGTTGTTCTGGGAATCCTAGAACCTCTCTTATTTTTCTTTCTCTAATTGTCTCAGAAATTTGACCGATAGGAAATTATAAGTTCTCATTTTTAGTTGTTTTTAGTTCCATTATTGCATTTTCATGATCTCTTGAGTATGTTTCAGTTACTTTATTGCATCTTCTATTGAGGTCATAAAAGTTGGAAGGGTATCCTCTAGTGAATGGAATTGACTGGTCAGTGTTGGCCCTTGTAGTTTAGGTTGGAAACCCTATTGTCTCGACTGAAATACTTGAACTTAATTTTGATTTTGTAGAGGTGGTTGTTATGGCCTCCATCCCTGTTAATAATCTTAACGATTATAATCAGGATAATTTTCATCTTCATAATACATTCCATGGGGACTTTGGTAGTCCATCATCACATCCAACTTCTTTGACATGATGTTTATTTTTTTTTGAAACCCAGCTGGTGTCCACAATGTGTTCTCCTTGTACTAGTCCTTCTTCTAATTTGCATTGAAAACTGTTTCTTGACATCTCATCCAACAGTTCATAGATCTCTTTTGATGACTTTATCATTAGCGAACCTCCTGCAACATCATCTACTATGGAACAATTTCCTTACGATAACCCTTTCTAGATTGTTTTCATTAATAACCACATCTCGATGCCATGATTTGTACATTGTCTTATCATACCGTTAAACCTTTCCCATGAACTATATAATTATTCTTCATTTAATTTCTCACAATTGAGAATACTTACCCTCCGATCCATATACTATTATAGAATAAAAAACCTTGTGAAAAACTTTCTTACCAGATCTTCCCAGGTGGTGATTGAATGTGGGGGTAGACTTTGAATATACTCTCATGCTTTATATTTTAGTGAGAATCTAAACAAGCACAACCTTACAACATAAATTTTTACACTATAGAATTGGAATGTGTCATAAATCTCTAGAAAACTTCTGATGTGTGAGTTTGGGTCTTTATGAGGTATCCCATCGAATTGCAGTGAATGGGTGATCATTTGAATGACTGTTGTATTTATTTTAAAATGTTGAGTAGCCACAGGGGGTATCAAAATACTTGGAATGACTCCCATGTTTGAGGGTATTCTATAATTTATTACTTCTTTTCCCCCTAGATTCATTCTTTGGAATTATGGCCCTACTAGTTGGCCTAACCCATGATTGGATCCTTGAAATTTCTCTCCCATGTTTTATCTTTTAGTGAGAATCTAGACAGGCACAACCTTACAACATCATTTTTTACATTCTAGAATTGGAATGTGTCACAAATCTCTAGAAAACTTGCGACGTGTGAGTTTGGGTCTTTATGAGGTATCCCATCGAATTACAGTGAATGGGTGATCATTTGAATGACGGTTGGATTTATTTTAAAATGATGAGTCGCCACAAGGGGGTATCAAAATACTTGGAATGACTCCCATGTTTGAGGGTATTCTATAATTTATTAGTGTTTGTCCCCCTAGATTCATTCCTTGGAATTATGGCTCTACTAGTTGTCCTAACCCATGATTGGCTCCTTGAAATTTCTCTATGTCAGTCATGTTATTATTTTCTTACTTATCTTCCTCCTTTTTTTTTATTTTGGTGGTGTAAGTTCTTCTCCAGCTCTAGGTCATAGTCAAGATCTTCAATTTTATCTTTCCCTCTAGTAGAGTACTCGTGCAATGGGTTGTTACCTAAAACAATGGCACAACTAGACAAAGTCTAAAATAAAGAATTAATATAAAAACAATTATCTAAATTCCTAATTAATTTAAGTATAATTTCAATCATACCTAGAAACAATACCAATTTGACAACCCCACACGATGTCGTTAATTCCCTAAGGAACTATGGAAAAATAAATTTATAAAACCTAAACTATGCTACTCAACTAATTAAAATGTAGTATAAGGAATGTGTGGGATTGAACCCATAGAGACAGCGAGTATGTTCTAAATTAATTAAAAAAATTAAAAAGTGATTTTTTTGACTATTTGGAAGGAATGGGAAAGAAAGCAGCGATGATTGGGTTCGAATATCAAGATAGAGGCATTCTAGGTTTAGTGATTTTGGGTTCGTGTGCCAAGGATTTAATTGAAAGTGTGTTTATTCAGATTTGATGTCACAGTTCGATCAACAGGGATCCTTAGTTTGGGTATCCCTCACAAATCCTATGATTGGAACATTATAAAGGTCATTTAATAGATTCAGTCACATAGATAGGCGACCCAAAACCTTATTTAAACATAACCGGCCTAGATTTCATAATGGTCATACACAAAGACGGTGATTAATTGATAAAATGAAAATAGAACTCCTTAATTCAAAAGAAATAGTCATGAGATTACAAAAGAAATTTATTTGTAATAAAATAAATAGAGTTTTAGAAATCCAAAACATGAATAATAAATAGAAATATTATCCCATAGCACACATCCCCCTGCAATAATGTCACCAAACACTAAGAAACCTACTCTCTCATTATGAGAGTAAGAAATATGGGTACTTTAGGAAGAATGGCGGTGAAGAGAGGATCCAGATCGTCACTCTATCGTCTTTTGGTGTCTCACTTGTTCTTATTGGTCCCAGAGTTCCTTGAATGGTTGGATGAAGGCCTCTTTTTAAAGCCAAAATTTTCATCATGGATTGTAGTGTTGGTTTAATTTTTCATGTGTCGTCATCATCCTGACATGTACTTGGGTTACATGTTGTGTAATACCTCATGTTTTCCTTTGTGTCTTTGGAATCTGCGCAAATATCGTTTTCTGACTTTAACTTAGGTCATGTAGTTAAAGGTCAACTCACAATGTGTAATTGCAGTTCATAGCATGTACTATCATAACAACTTATCTATCACAGATCTACCTCACTTGATGAAGTCACGACATGTAATGCCATTACACATCATGTACCCATTTTTCTAAATTTTTCATCTCTTATTTTCCTAAAAAAAATATGGTTTTTGGCTCATATTTTCTCCTCTTTTCATTACTTTTTCAAATATTTAACATTTCCTGCCACAAATCATAAAACAAATCAATTTGATCCAAAATTGGAATGATTAAACAAATAAATACAAGAATTAATACATAAAACACTCTAAAATATATGCATTAAATATAATTATTAGGATATAACACCCCAATATTCAAAAAGAATAACATTATGTTCAATAGCATTATAACACCCAACCCTGAGATTAAAGAAAACAAAAATTATTATTATTTAAATATGATTCTTATAACATTGTTGTTGAATTGGATGGTATGAATAGGATCAATTTCATTATGATATATATATATATAGGTCCTAATCGATGAAAATTTATTTATTAATTCTTAATAAATAAGCATTCAATTTTTAGTGAAGTCATTTTATGTTTCAAAAAATTTGTTTCCTTCAAAAAAAAATTATTTATTTTTGTGAGAAAATATTATATTTATTTTATTACACTTTTAAAAAATTTATTTCATAAAATGAAGTTAATTTATAAAATCAACATGTAAAAATTATGTTAAAGTTAATTCTTTAAAAAAAATTCTGAAAATATTGATTTTCCAGCGAATAGCGAAAAATACCGATTGTTATTAAAAACTGTATTTTTGATTCAATCATTTAAGAAATTAAATTTTTTTAAATGTTTTGAAACTAAAATTAGTTATATTATATTATAAATAATATAATTATGTTTATTGTAATCAATTTTATGGATGAATTTAGTATAAAAACAATTTTATATTTAAAAATACATTTTTCTCAAAAACTATTTTTCTTTGCCTTTTTTGTTTTAATCGTAAATTAATTTCATCTAATTGTATAAATTTAATCTTGAATTTTTTTTCCATATTTTTAATTAGGATTTCCAAATTTTTTAAATAGTTCCCTTTTATTTTTTTTCTTTATAAATAGTAACCTTAGTAATTTATTGTCACCATGATGAGGGTAAATCAGGTAATTAAGGTTAAAAATAATTATATAAGAACTAAAAAATGACCATAACACTTGACTTTATCATATTGGATGATTTTAGTTCAGAAATTTCCATCCAAGTTTAAAAAATATGACAACTTGGTTCCATATTTCTTTGATTTTTACCTTTATATTTTTTATGTAAAGAAGAGTAAAAAATGTCATTCTATTTGTTTTATTATCTCTAAATTTTTTACATAGGGATAAACAGAGGCTATGTTCAGTTCTAAAAGGTTTATTTAAAAGATAAATGATTTGTTTAACATGTTATTTTTTTAATTTCTGGGGATTAAATAATCATATTAACTGCTTACGTGACTCCAATGCTGTATTTATTCAATTAATATAAAAATAAAATAAATGATTTTTAAAATGTTAAAAGTAATATAATTTGAATGAATTATTGTGTTCCATTAATTTTATTAAATGATTTAAAATTACTAAAAGTACTATTTTCATCCAATTTATTTTTATGTGTTTTAAAATATCAATTATAGTCTATTTATGGGCCAATTTTTCTTTTATAGTAACTATATTGACCCCTAAAGGGTAAAAAATTCGTTATCATGATAATTTCCAAAAAAGATTAAGGCGGGTTAAAAAACAGATATAGGGGAACTTGTCCAAATTTTATTGGATGATATGATATCAACCCATCCACATATTATCTTTTAATTATATCATTTTTTTATCCTTTTTTCCATGAAATGTAATTTATATTAATTTAATATTTTAAGTATTTCCAAAGAATTCCCCTCCCCTCACTTATAAAAGGGGACCTCCTTTCTTATTTTATTCACACTTAAAAATCCTTTTAGTTTATAAAATAACTACCAAAATCCATTCATAACACCCCTACCTACATTTGAGAGGTCTATTTTGGGCTTAATTCAATCCTTTGAGGGCATAAGGTGTCAATCAAAGGAAGTTGTCTGAAGAAGAGGTATAGATTTTTACCAAATGTTTTACTCTTAATTATTTTTAAAATTCCTTAAAATATTCTTCAAACATGATTAAATAATATCACCAATATATTAAATATAATTAAATGTTATTATGTTAATGGAATAATCTACATTCATCTCTTCTCCCATCAAATGGGAAATGAAACTATCATTCGTGTGTATGGTGGACTACTAGCTCACAAACCAACATAATTCATTTTCCATAAATGTTTCTCATGGATGGTTATAATAATGAATTTAATGTTTATTTATGATATTAATTACATAATTATAATTATAAAAATATAATTTATCATCTTTTTTACTTACCTTTCCATCTATTGAGAAATGATAATGTGATTCATGCATATGTGTGTATCACCACATCCATAAAGCAATGTGATTCATTTTTCATCACCGCATCACATGGATAGTATATATAAGTATATTTAAAGAATTAATATAGTATTTATGAAATAATTATCATTATTTAAATTATTTACATCATGATCATTGAAAAAATGGAAATGCTACTCATGCATACGTATGACTTACTGTATCCATGATTGTAATGTAGTTCATTTTTCATAACAATATTTCATGGTTGGTTTAAAAAGTATAATTTATGTATAAAAATGATAATTATTTTAGGATTATTATTCTATAGATGATGTAATAATGACCTATTTGACCATAGTCAACCTATTGAATCCATTTTTGACATATGAGCTGAATATCATAAAAAAATTCAATGAGAACTTAATTGACTAGGTAATTGTGTATAACATGGTAGAAAATGAAATAAAAGGAATAATAAACTTTAAAATAGATCTTAATAAAGTAAATAATTAACATAAGTTTTTTATTCAAGAATATAAATATTGTACTTGATGAGTCATACTCAATGTTAGGGACACTTTTTATTAAAAACCTCATTTTGAATTTTTTAAAGATTTATTTTCTAAATATTTTTATTCCATTTACATACTCTTAAATTTATATTTTTGATGTATTTATATGGACATAAAATGGACATTTATTTATATTTATATTTTGTTTCAAAGTGTTTCAAATGGAATTTTTTTTCTTATTTTATACAGAATGTTTTGACTTTATTTACTAAAGACAAAAGGAATGTTCTATTTTAATGTATATGAAATCAAGGTATTTTACCATTTCTGTAACCATTATTTTATATTTTGGATTCATTTATAATATTTTATGTTTTATTAAAATAAAAATCTTTTTCTATTCATTTTAGGTGTTTTCAAAAAGGGTTTTAAATGGAATGAATATCTCAATATCTGGAAAGGTATTTCTAAAGGGTGAAAGGAATATTTTTAAAAGTATGAAAGAGTTCATGTGTTATGATTAATTTACGGTTCATGATAATTGTATATGATGATGGGAGGATCCTTTTTAAATCATGGAAGGGTGATTCCATTATAAAAATTTTTGGTAAGTTCTGTTATAAATAAATAATGTGTGTTTCCATAATAAACCAAGGGTGAGGGATTACATTATAAACCAAGGATGGGTGGGTCCTTTATAGACCTCAAATTCATTGGGTAATGATAATTATATAAGTGCAAAATATTGGATATTCCATTTGTAAGGTTGATATTAAAATGATTTTCTAAGTTACCTATATAATTTATCTAAGATTTCTATGGTTTTTTTCTAAAAAACTTATAATTTCATAAGGTAATCAAATGAGATTATGTCTAAAGAAAAGTCGATGATACTTCATAAGGGTGAAATGTATAACCTTTTTGAAAAAAAAAATTATAAGTTTTTTATAATTGCAAAGGATCCTTTATGAGTTTCATTTTTCCTTTAATATTTCTTGTGAAATGTTTCATGAAATTCCTTGGGAAAAATTTTTGATTTCTTGGGCAAGAAAATATTTATTTTTATCCCAACATTTATTTTTGAAAAAATATTTTTTTTGCAAGAATCCATGAACTAACATGATTATTTTGTTTGTATCCATTAATTATATAATTTTTCTCATACCATGTTTTGAAATGATTTTCATGGGGTTTTAAAGATGATTAGGGACAAAGATTAGGTTAAAAAAAATTATAAAAATGTGTCATGGAAAGAAAACTTGTTATATCTTAAAAGTTTCATTTGGCAGAAAAATTAATGCTATGTGGAAGTTTCCACTTTATAATATTTGGGTTTGTTATGTAAGAGTTACGACCTAATTATCTAAAACTATAAACTTTGAAAGATCCTAAAAATGAGAGAAAGTGAATTATTTATAAATATTCAATTTTTAAATTGTTTAAGGTGAGGTCATTATAGTTTTAAATCCCTAAGACCTAGTTTTTTGATTAAATAGAAGGGAATCAGGTTGATAGTAAAACCCAAATCAAAAAAATAGTTCAAATTATCACTTTATCTAAGATTTTATAGAATAAAAAACCCACGAGGGTATTTTTTTGGGAGGATATTGATTCAATAGGACAACACTAAATCCTTTAGGTAGATTTATGGTACCATATTCTTCCCAACCCATTTTTTATACCAAGAACCTTTGGATAAATTTAGTATATTATGGGATATTTTTTAGGATATAAAAAATGGTATGTTGATGCTTAAGGTTTTTAACATCTAAATAATTTTAAGAAACCATGTTCATTATTCTTTTTGAATCTTTAAAGAAATTTAATTCTAGAGGTAATTCTTAAAAATAAGTTATTCTATAAATTTCTCCTCAAATAACACCATATGCTTTAATTAATTCATAAAATTCCACTTTATTTTTATTATTAATTTATGTTTTTTAGGTGTGGTTTCATTAATTTTCTCTGGTTGGACCTTTCTATATATATTTTAAGATTTTTTATTTTTTATATTTTTACCTTCAGGTGGAGTTAAATCATTAATATCTTCTTCAAAAGGCTACATCATAATTCGATATTTAGTTTTTAATCCCAACCTAGTAGTAAACACCATGAATTCTACCTTATATTGGTTTTGTTGGTGTTGGGAATCATTCCCTTACCTTTTCCTCCTATACCTATTTCCAATTGACTAACTTGAGTTTTTTAATTATTCATATCAGTTATAAAAGAATTTCTTTGTGAATCCATGTCATCTTTGTGCCTGGTATCTTGGGTATCCATACTACGCAATTTTGTTTTGTAAAATAAATTATTATGTGGATTGATAATTGGATTATTCACCTCTATTTTGGTTTTGGAAGTGCTTTTTGGGATGAGGTTAGAGACTATGGGAAGCATCTTGTCTAAAACTCCCTATTTTTTCTAATAAAGATTAGGATGGTTTCTATAGCCTTGGTTATAAGTATTTGAGAAGGAAGCATCATTAGGTTCTATTATAGGTCCATGAACTGAAATATTAGTTTTGAGACCAAGTGGTGTTGAGATGATTTTTTGATAAGTTGGTGAAAGAGTTTGGAGTGGATACGATACTCTATGTTGGATTTTATTTTCAATGCATAAATCATAATCAAACTCACATTTATTATGAGGTGAATATGATTGATGACTAATTTAGATAATTCATAATCTAGTAAAATGTGATTATATATAATGGAAGGATCTTATGATTCAATCAAATTGAAAAGAGAATAATAAGGGGTTCCATGACAAAAATCATGGTATTGCACCCTAGAAGTTGTTTAGTGAATAAGGAATGCACTATAATTGATGAACATTCTTGTGAAACCCACTATATCAAAGGTAAATATAATTTTGATTCTTATTTATATTTGAGTTAATTCTTGGATTTACCAAATGTCAGAGGTCAAAACTAGGAGTTTTTAGGGAGATACAAATGGGAACACAGTTAGTACAATTCTTGTCTAAAATGTGTGGTAACCACATGAGGGGTGCTTCATTTTTTTAAAGTGTAGTTTTTCATGATTTAATCATAGTTTTTCAAATTGTAATATACCCCTAGAGAAAACCATGCTTTTTATTTTGGGTTGATAGTGTCACCCACATAGTTAGCATATGTCTTTCCAAATCATGCATCCAAACCATTCCACCCTTTCCAAATCATTAAAAAGTGACTTTTTACCTTTTTACCCTATTGAATTTTAAGGCTTTTGACCCTTATTTATCATCTTCCATTATTAAAATCCCTCCACCACTAGCTTGGAGAATCTCCCCTCTCTTTTTTGGTGTATTTCTCAAAGATATATTAGGGTATTTGCTTGATGTCAGTCAATTTATTCTCCTTTTCCCCTCCTCAAGCCTTTTTATTCCATTCTTGTGGTAGTGTGAAATCTTAGGGGTGGTTTTGGATGAATATAGGGTATTTAATGGGATTTTCGGTTTGATTTATTATGAATTAGGTGTGTGATTATTTGTTCTACCTCATCCAAGTGGGTTTGATTAGAGGTGATGAGCTTTGGATGAATATGAGGTAGGTGTATCTATTTAAGGGTGTTTTCCATGGAATGCCTTTAAATTTATAATCACCTTTGGTTTTTATTGTTTAATTGTCATTATAATGATTTATACTTGGTTTGTATTCCATGTTTAATGTGTTTCATTGATTGTATTGGAAATTTTGGTGTTTAGATTGAGATTTTCTAGATGGGTGTGGTCTGTATTCCCACCAAGTGATTGATAAAATAGCTCAAAGAGGTTTTTTAATTTTAAATGGATTTATAAAGTGGGTTTAGAAATTTTTTTTACCTTGGAAAGGGCATTTTTTTAAATTGGGAATGATTTCTTATAAAATTCCATGTGTTATGGCTTGATTGATATGATCAATTACTTGTGATGTGTTGGCATAGAGTAGCACATGGGTTAACTAGGTGTGGGTGAGCGGTTTGTTCTAGGGACCATGTGAGCCTTTAGTATAAGGCCCCAGCCTTAAACCTTACTTAATCTTGAGTTATTACAAGATTACACATTGATGATCTTTTCAGGTTTAAAGTTTTAGAGAATTAGATCATAAAACTTGCATTACATTCCACATATAAACAAAGTGGTTACATAAAGATAGTATTCTCATTTCCCATCAATGGAAACTTATTTAAAATAAAACATGGATTCTTTCTTGACACTTCCTTGACACTATCATCATATCATGTACCTTTCCCTTGACCTTTGAAAAACATTTCAAAAAAACTTGGGATGAGCATAAAAAGCTCAGTAAGGGAAATAAAAATATGGAAAGGAAACATGGGTACATATATACATAAGAATGAAATCATACTTTACCCATAAAACATAAGCACTTTAACATAACTCATCAAATCATGAATAAATCATAGAAATCATAATACATAACGGTAACTTGAGGCATTCATAACATTCTTACGTAGGGAGTAACCCTCTTGGTTACGTTTGGAATACCCATCACAGTATATTCCCTAAATCTCTTTGGAGAAACCATAACGTTACACTCCTTCGCGTTACCCAATGCATTGGAGAGCTATATCGGGCTCACCCGCCCTTAGATTATCACAGAACCACCCGTCTTCATAATAATGCTCAAGAACCTCAACATAATCGTATCACATAAAACATGCATAAAGGAAACATAACATTTCCACCTTTAAATCACAAGATATCAATACAACACATTGATATAAAAACATTATGAAAACCATTTTCAATACCAAAATAAAAGAAAAGTAAAACATGGTATTTATTTTTCTTTTAAAAAAAAGTTATGGCTTGTAGAGGAAGCCGAAACTCAAATAAAGGTCACAGCGGTGGAGAAGTCGTTGTCGCCGCATACGTACGACAAAACATTCCCTTTTGTCGTTTAGTAAAATTCTTCGTATAAAAAAGATTCCTTTTGGATAAACGTAAAATTCAAAGGGGTTTATACACCGTGTAAAGGAAGGTTGTGTATAAAACAAAATATGCCTCAATGAAAGGAGATTGAGACGAAGTCCCATACCTCGGGTCCGACTTGACTCGATCGTTCTTTAATGTCCTGAATAATAAACATGAGTTAATTTCTACTTTATTAAGAACCTTTTTCAAGTTCATTATTCCTTTTATATCACTTATTACCATGTCATGAACACTATGTAATTATTTAAGTTAATAACGGTCATTTTAACGATCATTTGTACTTGAGTAAAAAATAAACCCTTTATAATTACAAGTTGTTCATGTATACATTATATCCAGAATGGTATTCATGATGTAGATATCATATATATCCAGTACATTCATGCATTTATAATATTACATAATCATTTAGAGGTAAGAAATGAAATGAACTGTTCATGGAGACGGTAAGCCGTACGTACGCATGAACGCTACTTTCATTTCTATTTTGTATTTTATAGAATGGAATCATAATGATATAAAGTTATATTATAATTCCAGTATAATATAATTTATAATATCATAGTTTCATCCTTTATACGTCCCACATATGGTATTTAACGAATCAACTCACTTTGAGGGGGTGGTAGTCCGCACTTCCTTAAATGAAGATATCGCGTTTACCCATAATGGAAACCATAAAGGTATACCCAAAATGAAAAATACATAACCTTAAGGAAAACATAAACATATTATATATCATATATAAATATATTGACATCTTAATGGACACCTTTGATGGTGTTAAAAGAATGTTGAACAATCATCATTTCGGGAGGCATAAATTCGCCATCCACGGAAACAGTATGTTCATTAACAATTAGATGTAGGTGTGTGTAAGTGTAGCTCAAATCCTTATTATAAAAACATCCTAGTATATTTAGGATACTGGAGTTGTTATAAAAGAAAATAATAAAAAGAGTTTAGGGGGTTGGAGAAGCAAAATAAAACAAAAGGACTCAAAAGAAGACATTACCTTAAAATCGGGTAACTCCCTTTGGTTTGAGCTCAAAGGCTTCCTTGGGAAGACTTCTGCCCAAAGTGAGACTTCAAGGAGTAATAGAGGGAAGTGTAGAGACAAAATGGGCAGGGTTTGGCCGATCCAAAGGCTTCGGGAGTGTGGGTAAGGAGGTAGAGGTGGGGCCTTTTATAAGAGGAGAGGAGGGGCACTCTTGGAAGGTAAAGAAAAGTCACTTTATTTTAAAATGGTATTCGGATTTAAGAGGTCCCACATTGATTTGTTTCGAGGATAAGGTGATAAGGGTTCTAAATCCACTCATCCAATTGGTTTTGGCCATGTTTAGGTCTTAGATTTTACATTATCTTTCCATTTTATTTAAATCGTTAAATAATGAGGTCATCGCTGCATCATCATGATGTCATAAATAATTTAATTTATTTAATGTATAAAAATTATAAAAAAAATACTATGATGTAGGAAATCTTTTTATCTTTCTAATAAATATTTATAGTCAAAAATATTACTTGTATAACCCCATGTAAAAATTGTTTTAGTAAAATAACTCATGTTTGTGTCATTTTTACTTTAACATTAAATAAAAAGTTATTTATGTCATTTCCCAATCAAAGTGGATCCATGGGGTCCCCAAGTTGACCCATGGCTTGTCTTGGTCTGCCATGACACATCCAATGAGGGTAGGACATGTGTCAATCTCATCTCATATTATTAAAACATTATTTTTACCGTAAACTACACTAATTACCACTAATCGCAATTAAGAACTTAAAAGTTACTATTCACCAAAAAAATATTTTAATCTAATTGAACCAAATTTTACTTCTTAATGACAACCATGTATGTAGGATTTTTGAAAATCAAATCACAGAAGTGGCAAAGTTTCATTTAAACGAAAAATCAGTCTCTTTAACTACCACTTAGTGGTTTCACTATTAATCAAAAATTGATGTTTTTCAGAAAAATACCAAAACTTCACCCTAAGCTATATTTGATATTATGAATTAAAATATGATGTATATTTTACAAAATTCAAATCATATAAGTTACATTAATTAATTTAATAAATAATTCCCGCTATCATGACAAATAGCGTGTTTTTATGGAACAATAAGTATCAAAAGATTGACACTAGTTTACGTCCAATTTGAAAGTGAAATTGATTCCAACGACCACCATTGGATTAAATGGTAAACATATATTCTAATTTAACTTTAAATACAATTCAAAATATAATCTAATCATATAAATAAATTAGATTAAAAAGCAGTTTTGATGTAAAATACAGTATTTTTCACTATTCATTAAAAAATGAACATTGTCAGAAAAATACCAAAAATTCACACAAAGTAAATTTTGATGTCCCAATCATAAAGAATAAGTTTATTTTGACAAATATAGATTATAAAATTGTCAAAAGATAGATTTAAAAATGGTTTTCCATCAAAAGGCAGTAAAACAATCTTTTAAAAAAATATTAGTGTATTACATGCTTAAGATTGTATTTATTTTCATTTTAAGCCTCTAAAACACTATCTAATTAATTAATAGACATAGATAAAAATATCTATTATTCATTACTTTCTTGGGATGTTACATTTAGAGGGAGGACCATACAAGCCTCTATTTGTTTCCAAGGGAGTGAATTAGCCTTTGGGTAGGAAGACCATATGAGATTCTATGGTGATTGTTGATAGACTGTGGGAGCTATTATAGTTAGTCCCATTGCTTATATCCCTACACTACAACATAAATCTCATTTAGCGGTGTTCTTTTAGTCAAGGTTTACAAAACTGCAACTAGAACTTTTCTTAAGATGGTTTAGCAGCGGTTTATTAAAAACCTCCATGAAACCCATTTATTTTTTTACAGTGGCGACACTCCCTCCCCCCCTCCACCCAAGCTGAACCTCTTGTATCCTTGAAACCCATGACACTTCCCCCCCCAATGAACCCCAACCCTAGCTCCCCTCCCCTCCCGTGTCACCGGTGACCTCACCTCCCATCACTGCTGACCCCCCTTCTCTCCCCGACACCCGCGATGCCACCTTCTCCCCTGACCCCGTTGAGTTCCTACCCATGGCCAGCTCCCCTCCCCTACCGCCGGTGGTTTTCATAATCATAGGTATTGTTTTTCATATTTCTTTGAATCCTTTAGTTCATAGGGTTATAGACATATGCAACCCTTTGTGAGTGTATCACAACTAAGTGGTATGGTTTTGATAATTTTAGAATATGAAAGGAATTAGATTCACTAGGATATACATTTTCATGTCTAGTGTTTCTTAGGGGTTTTAGTAATGTATTCCTATATGCTAGATCCCATTCATACTTTGTGTTTGGTTTCATTTGTAATGGTAGTGTTTCATGTTTTAATTATCACATGTTTATCTTATGGATGCTTTTTTTTATTTTAATTTATTTAAATTTCATTAACTTTTTTTCATATTATGAATTTATTGGAATATGGAATGTTTTAAATCAAAACAATGGATGTTTAATTGTATTTTTTTTCAAAATAAATTACTTAATCAAATTTGTTTCATTTTTAAGATAGAACAAAATTGTCCATGGTCATAAACGTTGTATAGGTTCATGGTCGTATATTACTATGAATTTTTTTCAAACCTTCTATATTTTATTGGGTGTATGGAGGTATGGTCTTTTAGTATGTAGATAAATAGAATAGTGTCATGTATCTTGAATTCATCTCTGGGTTGTTGTCACTTTAATGGTGGGTTTGGATAGTGGTAACAAATATTCACATGGAGACTTTCTTTTAGTTTCTTTTCATGTTTATCTTTCTGGATTGGTTTATTTATATCTCATGGTCATGTAATTTTTCATCCATGATGTAATATGATTGATTAAATTTATCTTTTTATATATGAGAGATATTTTCTTGTTATTTTAGTGAGAAATCACTACCATGGTTATGTGTGTTGATACCCAGGTGCTTGTCGCTTTCCCATGGTGACTAGTAATACTCTTTGGGACCCATGTTGGTTCATTAAAAAATAGTATTATAGGAGGTTTTATTTCTATACGTGGTTGGTAATATGGAATTATTTTATAACAATATCTAGGAGTGTGTCCATCCATGTTTCACCACACACATTGAACTAAGTTATCTTTATGTGGAATCGATTCTTTTAATTTTTTACTATACTTTTCTTATGCTTATTTTAATTTCTAGATTTTCATTGTAACTTCCATCTATATAACTAACATGTCAGTTTTTTCATTGGTAGAATGTTTGAACTTTCAACATGGATACTGCTAACTTCCCTCCTTTTTATTAGTTCTTTTATATTATGAACCTTTCATAAACTTCTCAAATTTAGATTCCAAGGCCTCTTACCTTCCCTAGGTGAAATATTCTTAGGAGGTGTTTTCTTACAATATTGTTTCAATTTTTCCTAAGGATGATTTTTATTTATTCACTAACTTATGTGGCCTTATTTTCTTATTCGACTAATATATAGTTTGATATGAACATGGACCAATCCTATGAATACTACTTTTTCATACATTCCACACATTTTCAAAATTTACAATTATTTTTTATGTATACTTATTTCTCTTAACCTATGGATATTTCTTCTTCATATCTAGATTTATAACCCTTAAAATTAGATTCCTTTGTAATTTTTCATTTAACGGTCTATACTAATAATCTAATTCACAATAAATGAATTTTTCGCAACACCAACATTGATCCACAACCCATGATCATCTTATTTGATTTGAATAATGACATTAGGTCTTGTTTATAACTTATTTAGATATTTAAGGTTAACCAAATTCCCTAATTTCCTAATCCACCTTAGCTAAGGTGGAATATTCCATCAAACATTTTAAAATCCATAATTGTACATAATTTTTTTCCTACCCACTCCCTTCATAAAAAGATATTTACAAACATTATTACGAGATGGTATGGATGGTACCTCTTCCTTATTAGTGTTCTAATTCTACTAAATTCAATGCTTGATATCACTTTTTATAAATCAGATTCAATATGACATCATTGATTCTCTTAGTTAAGGCTTGGAATCCTCTTTTTTATTCTAGAATAATCCATTTTTTATGTAATTCTAGATTAAACAAGTTACTTTACTTCAGCATGAAACTTATAGATCAAGTTTTGAAGAAAAAAATTTGTTTCTTAACACCACTTTCTGAGTCATGATCATCCATGACACGTTTTTATCATATTATATATCAAATGAGACTTGAAATAATTATTACATCACTTATTTCATACATTTTTTGGATTTAATCAGATCTTCCTTTAGCTGAATATCATGTACTTTATTAGCACATCCACCCCATAGATCATATCTCCCCCTAAATATTGGGCCACTTCAAACAATGGTTAGAATTATTTAATTTAATGGGAGAGGGGCACCTCCAACTTTCTTAAGATGATTAATGTGGTTGGACTTTGTTCACTCACCCTAATCTCCCAATTTAATTCTAATCCTTTGTAGTGGTACTACTTTAGACGAAACTACTAGTGGGTGATTTACCATATGTATTGATATAGGCAAACCTTATGTAACATATTTATATATTTTTTTAACTAGTATATATGAATCTATTTCCCTATTTAGTAATAGTTAGGTGTTTTAATTTTTTTAATATCTTGTAGACACGTTGTGATATGCATGGATAAAAGCTGGATCACATTACCGAGGATCTCACCTCAGTATATTAAGGGTTTGAATGAGTTTTTATATTTTTCAATTTATAATTGATCCGTTGAAGGGAGAATAATATTTCCATGTCCTAAATGTAAATTTAGAAGATGGTTGAAGAGAGATGAAGTTTATAAACATTTAATATTGAAGCAATTACCTGGTCAATATTTGCATTGGATTTGGCATGGAGAATCAAACATTACAGAAAGGTTGAGCACTGATGTCAATCCAAAGAATGACCTCCCAACTTCGTCGACAATGGAAAATGAAATGAAAAAAAAATATAAATTATGTATTCGACACTGCAAGAGACCACCATCAACATCAAAACATATCAAAACAACCAGATGAGGGTGCTACAAATAGCAACGAGACAAGTTATGTTTTTGAGACTATAGGACAACCATATCAAGATTGTAACATATCAGTGGATCATCCTCTTGATTCTGTGGAGACTAATGTAAGAGAAAACATCACTGAGGAAAATATGTTCCATGATTTAGTTGACGATGGAAATCAATAGTTGTATAGTGTATTTTTGAAATATGCAAAACTTTATTTTATGCTGAAGTTGGACCATATCAAATGTCTACGTGGAATTACAAATAAGTAAATGTCTACGATATTGGAATTGTTGCGTGATGAATTTTCTAAAGAAAACATCTTTGAGTATTTTTATGATATGAAAAAAGCTATTAACAGGCTTGGTCTGAATTATAAAAAAATACATGTGTGTCCCAATGATTGTATTCTTTATTGGCGAGAGGATTTAAGTATACAAGATTGTAAAAATGTTCTTCTTATAGATGGTAGTAAATGGGTGATGTTGGAAGTTTGAATCAATATACTTTCATGAAGAAGAAGAAAAGGAACACACCTATAAAGGTTTTGTGTTACTTTCCTTTAAATCCTAGATTGAAATGATTATTCATGTCATCGAAAACCACCGAACACATGAAGTGGAATTCTATAGATAATATCAATGATGGGTTAATGAGACATCCACAAGATTCAAAATTGTTGAAGAAATTTGATTCATTACATCTAGATTTCTCAGCTGATCTTAGGGATGTTCGATTGAGATTAGATACTGATGGATTCAAACCATTTGGGACTTTGATTACCAGTTATAGAATTTGGATAGTTGTTTTGATCCCTTACAATCTGACTCTGTGGATGTGTATGCAACAAATATATTTTATCATTTATATGATTATTCCTGAAAAACAATTCCTGAAAATAATATTGATGTATAATTGCAGCCTTTAATTGAAGAATTACAGGAGTTGTGGAGAAAAGGTTTTGAAACATTTGATGCTTCTTCTAAGACAATGTTCAAAATGCATGCTACTTTAATGTAGAAAATTAGTGACTTCCTTGGGCTTGGGAATTTATCTGGTTGGAACACTTATGTGGGTTTATCTTTTCCTATTTGTAATTTTTATTTTGAGCACAAACAGCTACCTCATAGTAGAAAATGGTTCTTCTTGTTCCATCGAAGATTTCTCAATGCATCTCATAGATTTCGGATGAATAGATCAAAATTTAACAGTTTCATTGACTTTAGATCACCTACAAAGTTGTTAACTGGTTCTGAAATATTGACACAACTTGGAAATGCTGAAACAAAATTTGGGAAGTTTCATAATTTTAATGATAGCGGGAAATGGGTTCGAAGTGCATCATCAAGCAAAATCAGAACGCAACAATGGAAGAAAAAAAGTATATTATCCAAAAATCCGTATTGGGAATTTAATTAGTTGTGGAATAATCTTGATTTGATGCATATTGAGAATAATTTCTTTGAAATTTTTATTTTCACATTTTTTAATGAGCATGGAAAGTCGAAGGATCATCTCAATGCTCACAAAAACTTACAAAAAATGAACATAAAACATGATCTCTGGATAGATGACAATGAAATGTATCCTCAAACAATTTTTGCAATGAAAAATAAAGATAAAGATATAATCCTTATAATTTTAAAGAATGTTAAGGTATCTGATGGGTATTCAAGTAACATCTCGAGGTGTGTTGACTTGGCGAATCGTAAGTTACATGGATTGAAAAGTCATGATTCACATATTTTGTTACAATAGTTACTACCATTGGCATTGTGTACATTATTACTTGAAAAAATTACTGCTGTTGTACTCCAATTCTACACATTTTTCTGACAACTATGTGAGAAATATCTACATCCATTTCAGCTTGACAACCTCCAGGAGAGGTTTGTATTGACCCTTTGTGCAATGGAGATGATCTTTCCTCCATCATTTTTAACTGTAATGATGCATTTAACTGTGCATTTGGTTGAGGAAGCTAAATTAGGATGCCCCGTTCATTATTTATGGATGTATCCAATTCATAGGTACTTTATTTATATCCTTTTCATTTAAGTAAAAAAAAATTGACACTTAATTAAATGCATAATTATGTTTATTTTATTTCACAGATATCTTGGGCATTTGAAATCATATGTGAGAAATAAAGCTCAACCAGAAGGATCTATTGCTAATGGTTATTTGGTTGAGGAGTGTATTACCTTTTGTTCTAGATACTTGGATGATATTGAGACAATATTTAATTGAGTTGGACATGTTGACGACACATTGACTCAATCTCAAATACATCAGAAATAAAAAATATTTCCTGCTATTGGATGATTAGTTTGGAGGACCTCAAATATGACACTGAAAGAATTGGAATTATTACAGGCACATAGATATCCACTACTGAATAGTGAAATTGAAGATCCATTTATTGAAGTGTTGAGGATACAAAAAAAGAGACTAATGAGAGGCTGAACACAAAATGAGAAAGATATAATGAATTCTGTTAATAAAGAACTTGTAGAATGTTTTTCATGATGTGTAGGTTCATAAACATTTCAATAAATATGAATATTAGTTTGACACATATATTTTGTAAATATGATAAAGAATATTTCATTTTTTAGATCATGGATATTGATACTCGAGTATAGGTGTTAGAATATTTGAATTTTCTTGATCGAGGTCCTCTAAAAAAAGTTAGAAAGTTCGACGCTTACAACATGAATGGATTTAGATTTCATACAGTCGATCGAGAAGAGGGTTTGAAAACATAGAATAGTGGTATATTTACATTTTCTGAAGTGGAATACCATGGAAAGATGACTGATATTATTGAATTAAACTACCATAGACACTTTTCAGTTGTTTTATTCAAATGAAATTGGGTCAATATTATCAGAGGTGGTAAAATATATTCCTTGCAATTTACTTCTGTGAACTTCTCTCAATTGATGTATGTTGGTGATCATGAACTTCATGATCTATATAACTTATCATCGCAAGAAAAAATGGTATATTATGTGAATGATATTGTGGATGAAGGGTGGAGTGTAGTTTCTCACGCAATATAAAGATATTTGTATGATATGGGTGATGAATTAGAAGATTTGACCTCTAAAATTGAATCTCATCAACAACAAGAAGCAGAATTATTTGTTCATAATGATATTTAAAATATTAGTCTAGCAAAGATGAATGGAGTGGATGAAGTAATGGAGTAGGAAACAGACATGATTGAAGGGGAAAATTATTGTATGTACAGTTATTTATTCAAACATCAACCACTTATTTCATTTATGTAGTCATTCATTGTCATTGTTATGTATATTTTTTTTGTTATTATTGAGCGTCTATTATCATTTTTATTTTATTTTTCTACATAATTTTTTTGAAATATATGTTCTGAACTTAATTTTATTTGATTAAATGATGATAATGCCAAGGAGGAAGCAATACACTGTTTCATCCACTACTGCGACAAATGACGATCAATCTGTCTCCCTCCCTTCGACATCTGACCCACTAGATGCCTACCCCCTGCACTATCTCCCCCTATACCATCTCTCACACTCTCTGTGAGAGTCCCTTTATAAGAAAAGTCATCGACTCCCCCTTTCAGCAGCGTCATCAGTTGGGCGGCGGCGTGCCACTTCTAGTTCATCACGGACATACTGGAGGGTCACTGTTATAGGTATAAATTTTAATATAAATAAACTATTTTAACTTTTTTTATACTAACTGTTTGTTAATTAAAGATGAAAAAATGCAACTATGGAGAAAAATATAAAAAGTTCAGATCTGTAGAATATTAATGGAGAGAAGATAGTTGTCCCATTCGAGTCATATGAGGTCTCTACGGATGATGCCATGAGATTACTTGGCCAAATTCTAGGCCAGCTAGTAGTGGAGCCCATTTCCCTTCCTATTTCTTATGATTATTGGAGAAATATGCCTCCAAGTTGGAAAAATGAAGTTTTTTATTCCCAAATAAAGGTAATTTTAATACATTATGGTGTAATTGAATGTCATGTTATTAATATGTTCAAAATGAATTTCTTTATACAGATGTTTTTCCACTTTACAATTGCTGATGTGATAGCATGAAAGTGGATGTTGAAAAATATTGGTAAGAAATGGAAAGAATTCAAATAGATATTGTGGGGAAATGTCAATGCTACTTTATTGCCCGTCCAAAAAATGTATGAGAATCTACCCAACGGGGGACCCAAAGAACAGTGGAAAGTTTTTGTTGACATACATCATGATGAGAAGAAGATTGTATTTAAATATATATTATTATATTAACCTAATTTTACATTTATAAATTTATATGAAGAGGAGATGACATTGAATACATTACTATTAAATTTCATTTTATTTATTTCAGGATCTCTCAAGAAAGAATGCATCAAGCTGGACAAAGCAAGTCATCCCTCACCCTGTGGGGTCAAAAATATTTTCTAGAAGCCGACCGACTCTGGTAATCTTTTTATTAGTTTAAATATTTATAAGAAAATATTATCTATTTAATATGTTAAATTTTTTATTTATCTTTGTTTATTGCATTCACAGAGTTTAGGGCATGAAGCATCCCTAACTGAAGTGTGGTTGGATGTTCACAAAAAATATGATGGATGTTTTGTTAATGAGCCTGTCAAAGAAGTTGGGGTATGAACTCATTTTTTCCTAATAATAACTTATTATTAGTTTTTACTATGTTAATATATATTGATATTTGATTTATAGGTAAAAATTAAAGAACTATGGGATGCCAATCCTGAGTAGTCCTACTCAGTCTCCCAGGATAACCTGGTTGCTAAATTCCTTAGGAAGGAGCATCCTGGTAGAGTGCACGAGATGGGTTTGGGACCCATACCATCTGAGGTTTTTAGCAGGCCATCAGGGATGGAAGCTGCATCTACTCCTAGTTGTAGTCAGCCCATACCTGGAGATGCTAATAAAGAGATTGTTTCTCTACGAAACATAGTTCACGAGCATGGGGATTAGATATCTTCTTTGCAGAAAGAGTTGACTGAAATATGTCAGCAGATGAGCAGATATGCCCCTGGTGGTACTGTATCGACTGGTGGTGAGCAGGTAAATCAAAACAATTCAAAATAATTTAGTTTTTCATCTTTTATTGGTTTTAATTTTAAATATAAATATGCAACACTATTTAATTTTCAATATAATGTTCTTATAGGTGGTAGCCGGAAGTAGAGATGGAGGTGGAGAGGATGATGATATGTGTTCATCATCAAACAATGATTAGTTGTATTACTGATATGTTGTATGTGGAGAATGTGATGATATGTGTTCATCATTGGTTTGTATATGTATCATGTGTGGCACATAGTTTTCACCAAACATTTTCATGACCTAACATTTTATTGATTTTTCATGTTTCCATTTATGTATTTTATTTATTTCTGATGCTTCCTTTTATGTCTTGACTTCTTGAGTGTGGTATGCATATTTAGGACACAACACCCTACATCAGTCCCCTACCAAAGCATTAACAAAACCATCCATTCTCTTTCTAAGAACATTACCATAGTGAATAATAGGGAAAAATTAGGAATGAAAGGGTTGAGGAATGTCATGGTATGCATATTATATAGTGTTTTCTCATATATCTTAATTATGTTATTATACATAACAAAAAAGTGTGTTTATGTGGGTAACTATGAAAGGGTTGAGGAATGTCATGGTAATTCAGTGTTCATGGGATGAGAAACACTCTGAGTGGTTTTGGTATTTAGTTCAAGGGAGAGGGTAGGGTCAATTGGATAACAATCCATATAGATTGAGATCTTAGGTTTTCAAGATAATGTTGATAATAGAATAGGTATATGATCTCCATTTTGAGAATGACTCATATGTGGTGGGTGATCATGTGGTTAGCCATTGGATGACTAAGATGCTTTGGGATATTCAATTTACTGACATATAGTGGTTCATGGTAAGTGGGTTGGGAACATGAACTAGATATGAACAGACATGATTCATTGGATCATGATTATAGATTTATGATCATGAAGTATGGGAGTGTGTACCCATTAGGTTTGGGAAATATTAAGTAGGATTACGGGAAAGAACTAGTGAGACAGTTCCCAGAGGATTACTCTATAGTAGGTAGAATAGAGTGTGTGTTGGTTTTTCATTCCAAAAATATACATGCTATGTGAGGGTAGTACACACTATATATGTGTGGTTCTCAGTGAGTATTGACTCATTTATTATACCAGATGAGTGTGATATGAATATTTTGGTATTCTTGGAATTGTTTTTTTTTTCAGGGTACTAGTACAGAAGCTGCAGAAGCTACTATTTTTTTTCTAAATCTATTTTTAGTGGCAGTTTAAACCTCTGCTACATGTCAGCATTTATCTATTAGCGGCGGTTTTAACCGCCACTAAATGTCAGAATTGTTCTATTAGCGGCGGTTATAACCACCGCTACGGTATTAAATTTAGCAGTGTTTTTAACCATCTCTATAGTGTCCCATCTTCCGCGTGAAGTTCGCGGCGGTTATGATATTTTTAGAAGCAGTTTTCCTGGCCAGGGACTTACATTTTTTTAGCGGCGGTTAAAAACACCGCTAAAAACATCATAACCACCGCAAAATGCGCAAACTATGATGGTTCCAATAAAATACCACTAAACATCTATAACTGCTGATAATAGTGTCCCAACAAACAATGTAGCGGCAGTTTTCAGAAACAACTACAGAAGCTTATAGTGGTGGTTTAAACCGACACCTTACCCAAAAAAAACCGCCATGAGCTGCGACTTTTCTTGTAGTGATAGGTTAACATTACTCATGCTGGATTGGTTTACATTCTTTATGATTTTTTTGTGACATTTTTATGTGATGATATGTATTATGCCCATTTTTTAATTTTCTATATATATTTTTATCTGATTTTTATGTTACTCACACATATACTATGCCTTCTAGTTATGTTGATCATATTGTGCCTTGTGGAATTGTTTATTTATTTGATCAATGTTTGGAAATTGTTTTTCAAAACCATGTTTTTTAAAAGTAAAACTATATGGGTTTTAATGGTTTACTTGAAATTGGTTTTCTTTCAAGTGGTTTAGTTTTGAAAATGTTTTCAAACTAGTTTATTGGTTTGGGTAGGTAAAAGTATTAAATATATTTATAGTGCTATCCTAGTGGGATTCTTACCTCACACCCTTCTTGGGAGCTTTTGGGAATTTGTATATTTTTTGAAGGATATAGGTTATGAAAAGGGTGCCATGTTCTAGGGTGTATCTTCTTGATTAACATCATCTGATGTTTTATGAAGGATAAATGGTCTTGCAGGGTTAGAATGATGTGGAGTCGTTGTTGGTATTTTTCATTTATTAGGTTATACTTTGACCTTGTTTGTCATTATACCCTCTTTTTGAGTTTGGTTTATTTTTAGATACCATGTATGTGTATATATTCGGTTATGGCATGATTTTTATTTGATGAATGTCATTGTTTATGGTATCTTCTTATCTTGTGTTGTTCACTTTGATGTTATTGGTATGGTTGTCCTGTTTTCATGTATGGGTCAGGCCCATTCACCAATGGAGAAACCATTCCCAATTGCAAGTTGGTTATGCCTGATGTTTGTTACTAGCCCACATTAATTTGGGACGTGCTTCAGGTCATGTAGCAGGTCGGATTGGGTGACGAGTTGGGTCAAACTGGGTCGGTTCATTAAATAAAATTAGAAATTTGATGGAAAGTTGAGCTACACCACAAAAGTGGTTTATACACCATGGAGATACTAAAATTGTTGGTGGGAGGGAAAATGGTATACAAGACCTCACACTGCAGTGTGAGTGTCTAAACCATAGAGGATACTTGACTAGAGTTCTCCATTCCATAGTAAATAACCACACTACAATGGGTGTATTGGATAGTTTCTTAGGTCATTAAAGAAGAACCATGATGTAAAGAAGTTTAAGCAAGTTTTTGGTCATTTTGGATAATTTTGGACTTCTATATTGTAGATCATTTTTCCACACTATAGTTGGGATAAAATATAGAGGACTATTACACAGTGTATAGACCATACCATAGAGGAGTTTAGGCTAGTTTCGGTGGATCTATAAAATTTATGACCTCTGCACCACAACTCTTATTTCATGCCACAACCTTTTGTGGAAGTTGAGTGAAAAATACTAAATAACAACTAGCTACACTGTAATTCCTTTGACCATTCCATAAACGTTGTTTTTAGGGTTAATTTGGATAGTTTTATCTAGCATGATAACTTGTATTCCTATTTGAAATTTATTCATCATTCCAACCTATTTTTACTACCATTTAAAATTTAATGGTAAAGATTTAGATGAGATATGAACCAAGGGTTGTGATTTAAGAAGGGGATCTAAATTTGAAGTTCAAATTAAGATATTAATTTCTTAAATAAGGGAATGTTGTACAGATATGAATAATGTATATTATTGAGAATAAATTAGAGTTTAGAGAGAAAGAAGATGAATAATTTATGGATATTATCTATACGGTGAAGAATCTATGATTATCCAAAGTAGAAGAGATGAATAAGAATAATAATAAGATTTAATTGGTTTCATGCATGTAATATGCATACAAAGTGAAGCAACATGTTCTTGTGAATGTTTGAAGAATAATTTCTACTTGCTTTACACAATGTAAGTATAATGGATGTAGAATATTTTAGAATACTAAAAAACATATAGGATGTATATTTTTAATTAATAATTTTCAACTGTTACCCAAAAAAATTTCATTATAAATTTTGGGATGCACTTGTGTGTGGGATGCACCAAAGCATTATTGAGAGACACACAAACATGAGTTTCAAGGTAATACCCTACTCATTAGTACTCACATGATGATTCTAGTGGGTAGTGTGATCCTAAAGGAATCCATATCACACCAAGGACTATAATTTTCACATTGAGAGGTGAAAATTGTAAATATACTATGTTCCTTTATGTTGGTGCATGTTTGGGTGTGTTACAACAATAATCACTACATCCTAAAAGTCAGAAAATGTTATTTCAAAAGAAATATAAAAATACTACTAATCACTAGTTAACCCACCTCTTGGTGATCTCTCTTTTATCCTAAATTGGTTATACATATGGTATTATAGTAAATATTCCCTTAAATTGTAATTGTATATTTTATGTTTTTGGATCTTGAAGTTTCTCTCTCTATTTGAAGAATAAGCCACCAACTTTTATTATCTACAGTGGATAATTTAAATTTAGTGAATGGAAAGGAGATTAATTTATTTTATGGGAAAATTTATCACATATGGAAATACATGATGATTCCAAATCTGTTGTCTACCTATTATGATGTTCTGGATGTCACAACTAATGAGTTTTCTCCTTGGGATAATGGTGTTCCTATGAAAACAATAAATAAGAGGAATTTAGAAAATAATGGTCATACAAATAATGCTTTTCTACCATCACTCTTGGAAAGTGAGTTTTTAAAATCCAAAGGACTCAATACTAATAACTTTATCTAGGATAAATTTTATAATATCTATGAAGGAAAAGATCAAGGTGAAGTAAGCTAAATTGTAGTTTTAGAGACTTAATGTTGAAGATATTCAGATACATGATGATAAAAATATTGATAGTTTCTTCATAAAGGTTAATGAAGTTCTATTCACTATCAATGGATATAGTGAAAACTTATAATATTTTTATATTTTTGAATAAATTTTTCATAACTTACTAAATAAGTTCAATTATAGAGTCTTTAATTTGGAATAAGAATATTCAAGCGACATTTCTCTTAATGAGTTGTATAATTTTTTAATTTCTAATGAAATGATAAAAGATAGTTATATAAAAATGAATATTATGGATGAAAAAGAAATATATTTTAAATCCACAAAGAAAGATATGTTTAAGAGGAATGTTTTTGTTGAAGAAGAATCTTAATTTTTAGACTCAAATAAATATTTGGAAGAAAATTTTGATGAATTCATGTCTATTATCTCAATAAAAATGTGAAGATGGGAAGAAAAGTATAAGGGAAATATTATCATAAAAAGTTTTAGGTGTGGATATATTGGAAATCATGATAAATTTTATTCAAAATCTAAAATAAATGAAGATAGTGAAGAGAATGATGATATGCCTAGAAGCTTCTCAATGAAGATACATAACAAGTGATAAAGCCCAAGAAAACAAGTGTAAAAGGGTCATGACTGGGGATTTTTGTTAGGTTTTTATGGGAGTGGGTAATCTAGTAAAATATGGGAATCAAGAATTGGTTATGCTATTATAGGGGAGGAAGGTTTCAACTATAAGATAAGAGAAAGGGTGAGAATAAAAGGAAAGGAATAATCTAGGAATTTATCCTCTATCTTAGGATTCAACTGTAGCTTCGGTGGGTATAGTGAAACTCACTCATGGAGTGTATTATCCTTCACCCACTTTGGTCTTCTTATTCCCCTTTCTATATTTATCTAGTGCATTTTATATAAACATACAAGTATTACTATATTTCCTATCAATTGGTTTGACCTTACCTTGATACACTTTACTAGTTTTTCTTAGAGAAAGAATGCATTGTTGGATCCAAACCATAGGTGACATGAATTCATGGGATAATAAATATTGGTTTTATTTATTATTATACATATCACACACCACTAAAACTTTTATTAGTAGTGAAACCCATGCCTAGATCACATACAGAGGCAGCGTGTTCATTAAAAATATATACAAAATCAACTTCCACTCTTGTATAATACAACCACTATAGTGGGAGAAAATAATATGATTTCATTAAAATGAGCTGCACATGATGCTTTTTCCTCTCAACCAGTTGCTTGGAAAAATTTTCTTTACAAGGAGGTGAATGCATCATTAACTTATATTTAGAGGAGGTTCGCTTTCAGAAAAATTCTTCCCTAACTATTTCACCTTACCATTTTCCTCTTACAAACTCATAGAGACTCTCCACCAATCCCACCTCAATACCCTAGAGTATCACATTATAAAACTAGAATACTTCATTTACAATCTTACCACAACCATCGAAAATTTTCACAAAATGTGGGATAAGGAATGGATCAAGAAATCCATGTTATGCAACCTCCTGCTCAGCCACTTAAAGACATCGCTGCAATAGGAGACCAATGACCCTTATTTAACAACAGACCTACTAGTATCCCATCCCACTATATCTGGTTACTTCTAGTCATAGGGTTTCAACATTGTTTTGGACACACCTCATCTTGGTATCACCTATGACCATCCTATTATTTTTTCATACATTGAGCTTCCCATCTTCCCTAGCACCAATCTGCGTGGTTGGATCGCACATTCTGAGCTTTACTTCCACATAAACCAAACTACAGAAGATAAAAATTTAATTTTACCATTGGTTAGTATTAAACAAATTTCTATTCACTAGCTTACAATTCTCAATGAGGTGCACCTACATCTTACATGGGTAATGCTCAAAGAGAATCTAATGGCACAATTTAGTGAACTGTATTTTCAAAATACATACAATAAACTCAAAAAAATTTATAATCTAGCCACAATTCAAGATTATATCAAACAATCTGAGTATTTGGCATCTCTTCTAACCTTCCAACTAGAGCAGCAATACATTGGCTATTTCCTACATGGCCTACATAAAGACCTTTGAAGTTGGGTTTGAATTCAAAACTTAATTACCTCACTACAATCCATGCACTTAGATATCCATGTGGATATATTATTCACTAGAGGTAAAGTAAACTAGTTCATAATATGTGGAACATGACATTTTTTGTGTATGTGAAGTAGAACCATGGTATCCACCTAACTATTCGGAGACACACATGATGACTAGGACCACTCTCCCATGGATCTGATGAGGGGAGTTTACTAGGATATGATCTCAATGTGAAGTTATAAAACCACCACTTCCTAATGGGAGAGGGTTTAGATATCTGATAACCTAAGAATTGGATGAACCTTAGCGAAAGGGCTTGTGTTTTAAGTGTGGGAAACCCTATACCCCCTACACTCGTGTGCCAATCCCAAACTACAAGTGTTGTTGTTGGTCAAAGATGAATATGACACTGACTATAATGGAGTTGAGTGGACCAAGGAAGTAGTACAAGCACAATAGAGACCAATCCCCTTTAATCAATCTTGTGTAAAATACTATTTTCAAGGGGTGATGAGTGAAAAAACCCATGATATTAAGGACAAAAGGGTCTTTACTGTGGATTCTGTTAGGTTGTTAGGGGAGTGTGGAATCTAGGAACATGTAGGAATTAATAATTAGTTAAACTTTTATAGGGTATTTTGGGTTCAACTATAATATAGGAGTTAAGGGTGAGAATGAAAATAAGGGAATATTTTAGTACTTCAGCCTTTGGCTTGGGATTTGACTGTGACATGGTTTTGTTGAGTGAAACTCTCTCCCGAAGTGTCTTCTCTTTATCCCCCTTTGGACTTACTTTTCCTCACACATGGAATTTATTTGGTTAATTTTATATAAAAATACAAATAGAACTCTATTTCCTATCAATAATCCAACAGTTTCTTACAATGTGAAGGGTAAGAAGTTCTCTAAATTTCATAGGGGAAACTTATTATCTAAAGAAGTTATAGACAATGAGAATGAAGATGAAGATGAATTTTCTTCTAGTGGTTAATATAATGAAAAACTACTCATTTAAAAAGTAAATTATGAAAATAGTTTAATTGATTAAAAGTGTATAATAGGAAGATACTAATATGGAATTCATGCTAAAGAGTGAATTAAAAAGGATTCCTCTCAAAGATCTCCAAACAGTAGAAATGGATCAATAAATTGAAGATAGATGATAAATATTTTAAAAATAATAAATCAATATTTACAAAGGAAAAGTATAAATTTCTTTAAAAAATTAAAGGGTTGAAGAAGTTTTTTATGATTATAAGACTCTTAATATCAAGTTGGAAGAATTATTGAAGGATAAAGAAAAGAAGTCTTATCTTTTACAAAAAAAACTTGATTAGAATAGAATAATATTAAAATAAGTGTTGGTATTGTTTTTAGAATTATATTTCCAAAAAAAATAATTCCAAAAATTTGATAAGAATTCTGAAAATGTTGGGGAAAATTTAGTGAAAAAGAAAAAATTCAGGAAGAGTGACGAGCATTATCATACAAAATCTAAAAATATTTATGAATTTTTACTAAGTATAGTATAGTGGATAACCTAGGTCATCTAAATTAAGATATAAATGAATTATAAACCCATAATGGTAAAAATAAACAAATTAATGAGATGAAAAATTGGTAAAAAATAGGGGGATTTTGGTCGTGTGCTTTTGGAACAAAATGAAACAAACAATAAAACACTTACTTTGAAAATACTAATATGAGTTATTATGGTAAATATAACCTAACCCTTCATTTTTAATTAATAATTACCCCATAATATGAGATTAATTCAATTATGGTTCCCTAATTTTTTAACCTTGAACCCTATAGAAGAAAACACGACCACAAACCCAATGCCATCTTCAAGACTTCCAATCACGACACCTTATTGTACTCATGGTCCAAAAGATAAATTATGGTTAGTGTAAAATTATTAAATGTCCTAAAATCTGTAAAAGATAATTTATTGAGTTTAAGGATTATACATGAACCATATTAATCAATCCCAAGTTGATTATATTTGATAATTAAAGTGTCTCTCTAGCGATTCACACAATCTCAGCCCTACGGTCAGTGTGTCAATAATTTGAGTGATATTAAATTTTAAAAAATCATTTCATTAATTATAATTTGATTAATTATAGGGATTAAATAGATTCAAAAAAAATAATTAAGTAAGTAATAATAAGACCGACCACAAAAAGAATTACTCTCCCATGGGTGGTATTGTCAGCGTGGAGACTATTTAAATAAGCAATGGTTAAAAAGGGTATAACCCAATATCATTACAATAATATATTCTAGAACAAAGAACCAATATATAATTATTAAAATATAATAGAAAATAAATTTTATAAAATATTAAAATATATTACAAGCATAAAATAAAAGTAACACCATGTGGAGGTGGGAGAGAAGCACCTTCTTGGAAGTGATCTGTTCAAGAAGGATTCCTTCTTCAAAATGGATAGAGAGTAAAATGGAACCTTAAATTTCATAAAAAAATTCCTAAAGCCTATAAAAACCCTCCCAAAGAGTTAAAATCTCATTTAAATAAATTTTCTGAGGGTTAGGGTTTCAAATTCTAAAAAGTGCACATGTGTCATTCTGACTTGAAAAGTTACTCCATATTGAGACACATTTTAGGAAACAATATATTGTGAACAAGGTGTCAGTAGCATTGAATGAAATTATATAAATAAAGTAGTTTAATACCTCTCAAAATTTTATCCAAATATAATAATTAATGAATAATTTATGACCGAATTAGTGATGTGGGGTCAATTATTCTGAATTCAGTCCACCCCTACATTAATGTCCATTTATCCCCTCCAAATTTGAGAAAAAAAATTTAATGTTCTAGATTAAAAATAGAGAAAAGTTAGTTTATCATTTTACTATAAAATTTCAAATCAAAATTCAGAATAAATATAATTTTATTACAAAAATTACTAAGGTGATGTTAAAACCTTAAAAATATAAATTCCTTGAAATTAATAATTTCAAGAACAAAACACATATTTCCATTAAATCTTAAAATAAATATTAATGTGACGAAGTTATATCAAATATTATCAACAAAATAATCAACACAAACATGTATTATAAACTCCCCCACACTTAAACTTTTTAATTCTTGAGAAAAACCTCATGTCATGTAATCCAAAAATTGATGCACGTTGAAACTTCTTAACCAATGATAGAAATATGAGCATAATAAGAATAAAAATAAAAATAAAATCTCAACAAATCAGGAATTCAATGTCTCATAAATTTTATATAAACAAAATCTAGTGATATCAATGACACCAATCAAGTGGAAAGATGTTATGAGTCAACTATTCCATATATTACCCATGTGTGTGTGCTAACAATTTCAAGCTTGTCTCTCCACACCAAATCTAGTATATTCAGTTGAAGTAAAAAAAATCCACTTACCTAGTTCCATTAAATCAAACCTGTTTAACATACTTAGTAATAAAATTCCAAAACACACTATAAATACCTATAAAATTCCATGTATTTTTTTTTATAAATTATTTGGGATTATTAAGAGTCTTTAAAAATTGACGGCGCTTGATTCCAAGGCCCGGTCTTCCCAAAATGAATTTTTGAAATTTTTAAAGGTACGCTCAATAAATGTGCAAGAGGCATTTTCTATCTTTTGAACCGGTTCTCAGATTAAAAAAATGAGGGCACTGTTAAACCCACAACACCGGGATTCACATAGGGGAAGCTTCACTTCAACAGCATTAGGGTGGGAGAAAACTTAAATTTTGGACTTTACAGAAAAATAATAAAATAACTTAATAAGTTATTTTATTTCTTTTTCTCCAGTGGATGAGCAGTGGTCGTGGGGACCAATGACTTGTCAAGACAATTAATGCCTTGAATATCCTTTATTTTTAACCACACCATTGGGGAATTAATAGGTTCATTCATTAAATGAACCTCATTAATTCCTTAGTGTGTTACTCACCTTTTCCCCCTCTATTTAAGTGAGGTTTGGGGTGAAGTTTTGACACGGCTTCACCAAGAAAGAAACCTCTGGCGAAGTGACGCAACACCTTCCAACGATGGAGATGGAAGCTCGAGCGGCTTCGAACCAGGAATGATGAATTCCAGAGGCTTCATCAAAGCACAGATTCTTCTTCCACCACCGTGATGACTCCAATAATTCTCGAGGTAGGGGTTGTCTTCTAATTCAATAAATTCCCATAGATCTTCTCCTCATTCTTGATTTTTTTAGGTGGTCTTTGTGGGGGATTTTGAATGATGTTTAATGTTATTTTAATATGATGTATAAATTACTCCCTTTTTGTAATGCTAATGCAGAGAGCGTGGGTCAAACGAACAAGGCCTGAACCTTCCCCTGCTTTATTTTTCATTGAGTTCTTCAGAGGCGGGCTCTTCCAACTTGATGGAACCTTAAAACCAAGAGGTGTGCAACTATGGTGACATCCCGAGAGGACCATAAGCACATTCGGAAGGAAGAATAAACCACTGGAGCTCACCCAATGGTCCGTAGAAGAAGAGCTGGTACGGAGGTGCCGGCGACCGGTGTCGACAGACAAGGGAGGCGGTTGACAACTGTTGTTCGCGGTGGAAGAGCAGTGTCGCACTGAAGGGAGCCGTGACTCAACGTTGCAGCGATACAAGAGAACCAATTCCTATGGGTCTCATGGGTGATGAGGTGGAGCCCCCTAGCGCCGCCAATAATGGATCAGGATGCCTCCTTTGATCCATTCGGAAGTAGATGATCGTGCGACCACATGCGGGTCGCGCCAGCCTGCGAGCCGGACCGCCCGGTGGGCCATGCCTAGCCAGCAGTTTGGGCTGGTCTGTGGAGCAGAAGGCTGAGCCCAACTGAGCCGGGCCGGGTCAGGCCCAAAATGGGTCAGGCTGGGCCAGGTCAAATCGGGTCGGACTGAACCGAGACCCATTCGGGCCCAGTAACGCTTAAGTGACTGTATCTTGCGAACTGGATGCCTATTTGATGAACCGTCTGTGGCACTGGGATCCTTGGAGTGATATAGTCCTTTTGAGATAATTCACAAGAGTTTTAGAGAATTTTGGATTATGGATGGGTTGGATCGACCCTAAAACCAATCAGGCCCTTGGCATTAAAATGCCTATAACTTATAGACCGGACGTCCGGTTGAGGCTCCTTCTGTTGCATTGGAACCCTTATGACGTGTCAAATCACCAAGTTACTTATTCATGGGAATTAATTCTGGTTGAATTATGACTGGTGGATTGGGGAGCGGTTCTCCCAGAATTAAGCTTACTATGAGTGGGAATCCAGTGGCTGGTAGTGAGGCGGAGGTTGGTGACAGATCATACAGAGGTTAGTACTGAGAGATCCTATGTGGGTCATCACCTATCCATCCTATGTGGTTCAATACTGAGCAATACTATGTGGGTCAGCGTATACCGATCTTGTGTGGTTTAGATCCTGTGTGGGTCAGCGCTCAGCAATCCTGTGTGGGTCAATGCATATCGATCCTGTGTGGGTCAGATCCTTTGTGGGTCAGTGGGGGTTATTACCTATCGATCCTTCGCAGGTCAGATCTCGTGTGGGTCAATAGGGGTTATTACCTATCGATCTTGTGTGGTTCAGACTTCGTATGGTCCGTAGTAGTGCCTCTCAACATAATAAGATCATCTAGCTTCTCAACTAATCATCTGCACTCATGTGATTTACTTTACCTGGTTTGAGTTGTGTCTTTTTCTTCGTGCTTTGTGATTGAGATCATGCTTTGTGGATTTTCTTTTGTGTAATTCTAAGAGACCTTTAGGGGTCTCAAGGTCCCTACTGGGTATTGATAAACTCACCCCTACACAGGATTCACCCGCACCTTGTTGTGTCTTGTGCAGATGATGAGCAGCTTGGCTGAGACTTGAGGGAGCCAGGACCAAGTAGTACATAGGGAAGATTGGATGATGTGGAGATCAGTGGATATGAGCTATACCTACCCTTTAGGTAGGATTATCGGTGGACGATTCCAGGAGTTGTTTTCTATTTTTCAGTTGTAGTTATAACTTTCAGTTGGACTTGTATTCCAAACCCTTTACTTTCAGTACACACCTTTACTAGTTTAGTTTTACGTTGTGATTGCATATTTTTGTGTTCTTGGTTTGTGTGTTTATACATTTTTAAAGGAAATGCCTTCCCATTTTGGGGATATGCCTTTCCGGTGATAGTTTCCAAACCCTGTCCTATAGAAGGCGGGCATGGGGTAGTCACGGCACGGGCCCTGGGGGACGGGTCGTGACAAAGTGGTATCAGAGGAGAAGGTTTGAATGAAGAACTATGACTCTGATCTTTCTAATGTAGCAATAGTGTTAAGTGTTTTGAGTAAGTATTTCAGTTTGGGGACTCCAGTGTTGGTGTGATGGCCGACATATCCATACACCAGGACCCTAAATTCTGATTTCTGAATCGGTGCAAGAAAACACTGATTGCATGTGTTTTGAAATGTTTTTACTTTGATCTCTTTTGATTCATCTAATTAGGTATAACTTATTGACCATGGTGAACCTTTTTCTTTTCAGGATGCCATCACGTAGACATCTAGTCAAGATTCTCGAGAGAGTACATGACGATGGCCCAGCAAGAAATGAGGATTTGTTGCAGGGATCTCTTACTGTGTTGGCACCTTCAGGTGGTGTACCAACTGCACCACCGCCCGTTGGGAAACAGATGCCACCAGCCCCACCAGCAGACCGTGCATGCTGACTGAGCACATTGCATGAGTTCCAAAGATAGAGGCCTCTAAGGTTTCGAGATGAGACAAATTCCCAGGCTGCTGAGGATTGGCTGGAGGCTGTGAATAGAGTTTTTCTCTTGATTGAGACACCACCAAAGAAGATGTTTATCCTAGATACTAACCTTTTCCAGGGAACAATAGGGAGACGGTGGATCCTAATTTTCCAGAAACATGATGAGGTAACCCTCACTTGGATGGAATTTTAGAGCCTCTTCAGGGTGGAGTTGGTTCCAGTGACACTATGATCTGTGCGTATTTAAGAGATCCTGCACTTACAATAGGGAAGCTTGACAATAGCCCAGTACTCAACGAGATTTACTAAACTATCACGATACTCCACCGACACGGTACAAGAAACATTATTCAGGGTTCAAACCTTTGATAAGGGTCTGTTGTGGGAGATCAGAGCATCTATGGTATCATTGAATATCCCGACACAGGCTGGAGTGCTCGAGAGAGCATTGTTAGTGGAAATATTCATGGCTGTGAAAGAAGCGACGGTGATAGCCACCACTGGATGAAAGGTAGCCGAGTCATCTGCAGGAGGCAGTACACAGATGACACAGATGTCCAAGCGGGCCAGACCCACCAGTGGACGACCCTGGGATGCAGGTTTAGAGGTGTGGAGCTCATGAGGTAAAGAAGGTCAGCTGGGAGGCTGACTGTGCTTCACGTGCAGCAGGCAGTGGCACAGGTCTTGAAACTGCCCGACCTGCCGCACCAATGATCAACAATTGATCGAGATACCTCCAAGGAAAAGGCAGATATTCAATAGAGGAGGTCAGTAGGGTGGTGAACAAGGGAGAGGAGTAAGCCGTGCAGTAGGCGGTGGGTGGAGACTTGTGGTTCTACAACCACCACCACTAGGAGGTCCACCCCGACTACAGGGAGCAGGTGGACAGGGGCGAGAAAAACTTCAGGAAGCTAAGGCCTATGACCATGGTGCTCTAGATATGATTAGGGGTACGATCTATGTCTATTCCAACCTATCTATAGTACTTATAGACATAGGTTCCAGTCACTCTGTTATTGCCATGACACACATTCAGAGATCCGAGATTCCGATGGAGCCGTTGGCTCGATCCTTACGATTAGAGACTCCAACGAGAGAGGATTCGATGATAACACACTAGTGCTGATAGAGTGATATTACTCTAGGAGGTGATATATTTAGCTAGGATCTCTTAGTAGCATTGTCAAGGCTTTATGACGTCATCTTGGGTATGGATTTCCTATCTGTAGTCCATGCTCAGATCAACTATTGTAGGCGCAAAGTGTGGTGTATCCATGAGGATGGGATCAGGTTTACCTTCATCGGTGAGGTGTAAAACTTTTTAGCACAGGATGGACTATCTTGGAGGAGGGTGCAGACAATTACTCATCAGTTGGATAGCCTCATCCTCAGATCAGTTGAAGAGAGGAGTCTGAGTTATCCTGTAGTGGTGGACTAGTATGATAATGTCTTTCCTAACGATGTTCTGGGACTACCTCCATGCATAGAGGTATACTTTCACATCTACCTGTACCCTAGGATGACACTAATATCTACACCAACATATCAGATGGATCCCATGGAGATTCGTGGGATGAGGGTACAACTGGAGAACTTGTAGGGAAAGGAGTTCATAAGGCCCAATGTTTCTCCATGGGCATCCCCGATCTTGATCGCCAAGAAGGTGGATGGGAGCTTGAGGCATTATGTGGACTATTGAAACCTGAACCAGGTGACCATGAAGAACAAGTATCCACTCCCAATAATTGATGATCTCTTCAACCAGCTGAAGGGAGCAAGATGGTTTCTGAAGATAAACCTCAGATCAGGCTATCACCAGCTCAGGGTGCGGGATGAGGACATACCGAAGACATCCTTTAGATGTCAGTATGTCCATTATGAGTTCTTGGTGAATCCTTTTAGCATGACCAATGCTCTAGTAGTGTTCATGCGGATCATAAACAGGATCTTCCAGCCATACCTCAATCACTTCATGGTGGTCTTCATTGATGACATCTTGATATACTCGACGTTTGAGGAGGATCATGCCATGAACCTACAGATAGTCCTGGATACACTCCGAGAGCACTAGATTTATGGAAAGCTCTCTAAGTTCCAGTTTTGGATACATGAATTCCACTTCCTTGGGAACATTATCTCGGAGGATGGAGTTGTTGTGTATCCATTGAAGATATAGGTTGTGCTTGCTTGGGATACACCTAGGAGTGTGACTGAGGGATAGAGTTTTTTGGGATTGGCTGGGTACTACCGGAGATTTGTACCAGGATTCTCCGGGGTATTGACACCCTTTTCATCCTTGATGAAGAAGGGGAAGACTTTATTGTAGACAGAGAAGTTACAACATAGTTTTCTGGATCTGAGGCAGATATTGATGAGTTCCCCCATCTTGAGGCTACCAGAAGAGGGTGTTGGGTATGTAGTCTACTGCGACGAATCAGGGACCGGAATAGGTTGTGTACTGATGCAGGAGTGAGAAATGATCACCTAAAGCTCACAAGAGTTGAGACAGCATGAGCATAACTATGCTACCCATTAATTGGAGTTAGCAGTAGTGGTCTTTGCACTGAAGATGTGGTGAAACTACTTGATGGGTGAATGGTTTACTGTTTACTCTAATCACAAGAGTCTCAGGTATATCTTCTCACAGAAGGACCTGAACCTAAGACAATGAAAATGGCTATAGTTCCTTCAGGACTATGAATTTGAGATATTCTATACTCCAAGAAAGGGGAACGTAGTAGCAGACACACTCAACAAGAGGTCTGGTCTACAACTACTGAGTGAGGCGACATAGCAGTTATCCGCATTGCAGATATCCTTCATGGATAGAGAGGGAGCAGCTTAACTCCAGTCTATGACTTTCACTCCCCCAATTCTTCATGGAGTTCAGGAGGTACAGCTTGGGGACATTGACTGCGAGGCCTAATGTGCCAAGATATCTGTAGGACATGCTCCTAAGGGATTTTTTGAAGGTGGGGAGAACATTGTTCTCTTCAGAGGATGCACTAAGGTACTAGTGACTCTTCGAGAGTATGTGTTGAGGGAGTTCCACACATCCCATTTAGTGGTACATCCTAGAGTGGAGAAGATATACCAGGACCTCCAGCGTTAGTACTGGTGTCCAGGGATAAAGAAAATAGTGGCTAAGTTTGTATCATGATGTCTCACTTGTCAGCAAGTGTAGGCTAAGCATCAGGTACTAGCAGGCTTAGCTCAACCACTTGAGGTACCATAGTGGAATTGGGATGGTCTATCCATGAAATTTGTGGAGGGGCTACCACATATGTCCAGGGGAAATGATTCCATCTGGATGATCATTAACTGACTCACCAAGTTGGCCCACTTCCTACCCATCCAAGAGCAGGGATCAGTAGGGATCTTAGGACGTCTCTACATATACGAGATTGTGCGACTACACTGGGTGACATCAATGATCATCTCAGATCGAGATGCTAGTTTTACATCTCACTTGTGGAAGGGATTATAGGAGATGTTCAGGAATCATCTATGCTTGAGCATGGTCTTTCATCATTAGAAAGATGGTTTGATAGAGTGGACCATACAAACACTCGATGACATGCTTCGTGCTTATGTACTCAATTTTGGCCACAGTTGGGAGGACCAACTGACCCTAGTGGAGTTTTATTACAAATATAGTTTCCACTCCACTATCGGCATGGCTCCATTTTAGGCTTTTTATGGGTGACCATGCAGATCATATAGGAGCGGATGAAGACTACACAGAGCCGGCAGAAGTATTATGCCGATAAGAGACATAAACCCTTGGAGTTTGAGGAGGGATACCATGTATTCCTACGAATCTCACACCGAGGAGGATTACAGAGGTTTGGATGGGGTGGAAAGATATCTCTGAGGTTTTTCAGACCTTTCCAGATCCTCAGTAGAGTGGGAGAGGTGGTGTACAATCTAGCTCTTCCCCCACAGATACACCGGGTGCATAATATTTTCCTCGTGTCATAGCTAAGGAGATATGTTCATGATCAACCGCATGTTATCGACTTGGGATAGATGGACATCAATGATGGGGTGATTTTTGTAGAGTTTCTAGTGGATATAGAGGATCAATAATATCGGGTCCTTCGTGGGCAGTCGATTCCTCTGCTATAAGTCCGTTGGTAGCACGAGGACCTCCAGGAGAGAACATGGGAGCGGGAGGCTCATATGCATGCTCAGTACCCCCATTTTCCCCCTAGTTTTGTTGTAGATTTTGGGGAAGAAAATATCTAAGGTGGGGAGAATTTAAAGACCTGTAAAAGTACATGTAATTTTTTTAAAATTATTTGGGATTATTACGGTTATGAAAAAATTGACGGCCTGTGATTCAGAGGCCCAGTGTGACTGGAATGATTTTTGTACATTTTAAATATATGTTATTAAATGAAAGGGTGGTGTTTAATATCTTTTTAACTGGTGCTCTGATTAAAAATATAAGGGCACTATTGAATTCGTAGTGTCAGGATTCGCTTAGGGGAAGATTCATTTCAACTACAGTAGGCCAGGAGAAAAAGTTAAATTTTGGACTTTATAGAAAAATAATAAAACAACTTAAGAAGTTATTTTATTTATTTTTCTCTAGTGGATGAGAAGTGGTGGTGGGGACTAGTGACTTTTCAAACCAATTAATGGCTTGACTCTCCTTTATTTTTAACTGCATTGTTAGGGAATTAAGAAATTCATTCATTAAATGAACCACATTAATTCCTCAGTGTGTTACTTAACTTTCCCCCCTCTATTTAAGGGAGGCTTGGGGTGGAGTTTTGACATGGCTTCACCAAGAAAGAAACCTCTGGATAAGTGATTCTACACCTTCCACCGATGGAGATAGAAGCTCAGACGGCATCGAACCGGGAGTGACGAACGCATATGGCTTCATCAAAGTGCGGATTCTCCTTCCACCACTACGACGACTCCAATAATTCTCGAGGTAGGGTTTGCCCTCTAGTTCAATAAATTTCCATGATACTTCCCCCCATTATTGATTTTGTGGGTGGTCATTGCAGGGGATTTTGAACAGGGTTTATCATTATTTTAATATGATGTATAAATTACTCCCTTGTTTTAATTCTAACGCAAAGGGCGCAGGCCAAACAAACAAGGCTCAAACCCTCCGATGATTGATTTTTCATTGTGTTATTTGGAGGTGTGTTGTTCCAACTTAACAGAACTTTGAAACCGAGATTCACACAACAACAGTGACATCCCTATAGGACTATAGGCGCATCCGAAAGGAAGAACGGACCAACGGAACTCACCTGGTGGCTCGTGGAAGAAGTGTCAGTGCGGTGGAACTGGAGACTGGCACCAGCAGATAAGGGCGGTGGCCGGAAAACACCATCCATAGTGGAAGAGTGGCTCCAAACTAAAGGGAGTTGCGGCTCGAAGCCACAACAATGAAAGGGACCTGCTCTCTACGTGTCTCGTGGGTGATGAGGCGTCACCACCTGGTGCCACCGATAAAGGAGCTGAACTGCTCCTTTGATCCATTCAAGAGCAGCGGATCGTGCGACCCCGCATGGGTCAAACTAGCCAGGGGGATTAACCGCCCGACAGGCCCCGCCCAGCCAGTGGGTCGAGCCAGTCTGCGGTCCAACAGGCCGAGCCTGCCGCGGCCCAGCCCAACCGAGATGGCCCAGGCCAGTTCGGGTTGGGACAATTCGGAACCGAGCTAGGTCGGACTGGGTCAGTCTAACCGGGTCAGATCGGACCTGGACCCATTCAGTCCTAGTTACGCTTAAGTGACCATATCTTGAAAACCGGACATCTATTTGATGAACCGTCTATGGAGATGGGATCCTTGGAGCGAGACAATACTTTTCAAATACTCCACAATAGTTTTAGAGAATATTTGAGTATGTATGGGTTGGATCGACCCCAAAACCAACGAGTCCCTCAACACTAAAATGCCTATAACTTATAGACTGGGAATCCAGTTGAAGTTTCATCTATTGTGTTGGAACTCTTATGACGTGATAGGTCATAGGGTTACTTATTCATGGGACTCTGTACTGGTTTAATTACAACTAGTTACTTGAGGAGTGGTTCTCCCAGAATCATGCGTACTATGAGCGGGAATCCAGTGGCTGGCAGTGAGGCGGAGGTTGGAGACAAATCATATGGAGGTTAGTATTGAGCGATCTTGTGTGGGTTATATCATGTGTGGGTTAGAACCCAGCAATCCAATGTGGGTCTGCATATAACGATCCTATATGGGTCAGATCCTGTGTGGGTCAGTGCTCAGTGGTCCTGTGTAGGTCAGCACACACCAATCCTGTGTGGGTCAGTGGGGGTTATTACCTATTGATCCTAGGTGGGTCGGATCCTGTGTGGGTCAGTGGGGGTTATTACCTATTGATCTTGTGTGGGTCATACTCTGTATAGTCAGCAGTAGTGCCTCTTGACAGAATAAAATGATCTAGCTTCTCGACTAATCATATGTACTTCTTTTCTTTACTTATACCTTGTTTGAGTTATGTCTTTTTCTTCATGCTTTGTGATTGAGATCATGATTTTTGGTTTTCCTTTGTAGAGTTCTGAGAGAACTTCTTGGATCTCAGGGTTCCTACTGGGTATTTTTATACTCACCCATGGACGAGATTTGCCCGCACCTTATTGTGTCTTGTATAGACGACGAGCAACTTGGATGAGACTTGAGGGAGCTAGTACTAGGAAGTACACATAGGATGTTGGCTGATATGGAGATCAGTGGAGATGAGATTTACCGACCCTTCAGGTATGATTCTCTATGGAATATTCTAGGAGTTGTTTTCTGTTTTTCAATTTTAGTTGTACCTTTCAGTTAGGCTTGCATTCTGACCCCTTTACTTTTAGTACACACCTTTACTAATACTGTTTTACTTCTTGATTTTATCTTATTGTGTTCTTGGATTGTGTGTTTGTTCAGGTTTAAATGAAATGCCTTCCCGTTTTTGGGATACATATTTCCGGTGCTAGTCACCAACCTATGGCCTATGGAAGGTGGGTTTGGGGTAGTCACGGTATGGGTCCCGGGGGATAGGTCGTGACACACTCATTTAAGAATTCATTGAATTCAAAACTTAAGCCTCTATCTTATATATCCCCACTTATTATACATTTCATCAATCCCCTTCTTATTGTTTTATTTTTGATTTTATTTTTATTTTTATTTTTATTTTTTTAAAGGAGTAAAATAGTTAGATATCATATGCACACACACAGGTCAATCCAATATAGAATTAAATTTTATTGAAAGAGAAACAAACATATGGAAATACCATGTTATAAGCTGAAAAATATTACTTAACTTGGATATACATTTAATTGTGTAAGATAAAATCCCAATTCATGATTGTTTGTGAAGTGTGTGGAGAGATTAAATGACACAATTTTACCACAATATTTGCACAATAAATGATGTCAAAATATCAAAGTATTATAAAGACACAATCAAACATATCATTGACCAACTTCCATTTTCACCAAAATTAATCACTAATAATGAAAACTTTATCAAGATTAACATGATTCCCATGAGGTTATAAAAATCAAACATGAATTCTTACTAGGTTCCATATATGTTATGGGCATGTGGCATGATTAAATTTTAATTTTTTAATTTTTTTAATTTTTTTGATCTTTTTATTTTTTTCCATTTTTTATTTTATAAAACAACAAAAATATAAAGAAGAAACACAAAAAAAGAAAAATCTTAAAGATTTTACCCAAAATTTCACCCAAAATACTTAAATGAAACTACCATATGAATCAAGGCATAAAAAACACGTGTAGGGAGTGAATCAAATAATTATTGAGTCAATTAATTTTCCTTATGACTTTTCCATTTCTTTATGTTTCTAAAATCAAAAACACACTATCTCAAGGAAAATTTTATTTCCTCTAAGATTTATCTTATTAAGGAAAATTTTCCTTCCCCAAGGAAATTTTCTCCTTACTTTATTTTCATTGTTCATTTTATAGTTTCTCTTATCCTAACTCCTTTTATTTCTAAAGTCTAAAAATCGATTTCACATATAAAACCTAGAAATACTAAAAATCCTTTGTTTTAGAGTATTCTGTTTTCATATTCTAATTTTAGGTTCCGAATTCAGATTCTGAATTCTATGAAGTTCAGATTCTGAATTCTATGAAATTATTACTCTGAATTCCTCAGAATTCCAACTCAAAATTACTCCGAATTCTGACTCTGAACTCCTTAGAATTCGCACTCCGAATTCCTTAGAATTCACACTCTCAATTTCTTAGAATTTAGACTCTAAATTCCTGATAATTCGGAATCTGAATTCCTGATAATTCGGAATCTGAATTCCTGAGAATTCGGACTCCGAATTCTTCAGAATTCAGACTCTCAATTCCTAATAATTCAGACTCCGAATTCCTCAGAATTCAGACTCTGAATTTCTCAGAATTCAGACTCTGAATTCAATAGAATTCAGATTCTGAAATCTATTGAATTCAGGTTCCAAATTCCTTGAAGAACATAATCCAGAAATATTTATGATTTATAGTCTCCAAGTGTTTATTTACATAGACTCTGAACTTTATTTTTCCTTAGTCTCTGAATAATTATATTAGGTTAAGAAACCCTATTTTGCTTACACTTGTTATAATTATGAAACAATGTTGCACAGGTCCCTCTGAGATTTGAGAAAAAATATGACCCTTGGAGGAGGGAGCCGACCGTTGGAGAAATGCCTATAAATAGAAGCTAATTTAAAAGAGCTCAAAAACAACTGAGATAATGTTGATCACTAGATATTATATGCTGCTGAAGTAATTTATAGAGATAGAGACTCTCATGCCTTGTGCGTACTGATCATCTTGTTCAACTTGCTTCGCATGACTCCAATTATTGCTGGGTACAATTGAGGACTACTGGGGATTGGAAGACAGAGGTGCTGACTACCTTAATGTTCAAGGACTTACATGGATAGGAAAACAGATGTTTCTACTACTTTAAAGTTCGAGGGCTTGTGGGGATAGCAAGATAGATTCTGATATTCCTATAGGGGGCTTACCCTAGTGTGGGTAAGATAAACATTCATGAAAATATAAATCAAGGGACCTTTATCCAAGTTTGTTAGATACCATACTTTTGGGTTAAAAGATTTCAAAGTTGTTACTTATTTTTTTCATGTTTATATTCCAAAGTGGTATCAGAGGAGTAGGTTTGAACGAAGATCTATGACTCTGATCTTTCTAATGTAGCAATAGTGTTAAGTGTTTTGAGTAAGTTTTTCAGTTTGGGGAGTCCAGTGTTGGTGTGATGGCCGACATATCCATACACCAGGACCCTAAATTCTGATTTCCGACTCGGTGCAAGAACAAACTAATTGCATGTGTTTTGAAATGTTTTTACTTTGATCTCTTTTGAGTCAGCTCATTAGGTATAACTTATTGGCCATGGTGAACCCTTTTATTTTCAGGATGCCACTGCGTAGACATCTAGTCAATATTCTCGAGAGAGTACATGACGATGGCCCACCAAGAAATGAGGATTTGTTGCAGGGCTCTCTTACTGTGTTGGCACCTTCAGGTGGTGTACCAACAACACCACCGTCCGTTGGGAAACAGATGCCACTAGCTCCACCAGCAAATCATGCATGTTGACTGAGCATATTGCATGAGTTCCAAAGATAGAGGCCTCTGAGGTTTAGAGGTGAGACAAATCCCCAGGCAGCTGAGGATTGGATTGAGGCTGTGAATAGAGTTTTTCTCTTGATTGAGACACCACCAAAGAAGATGGTTATCCTAGCCACTAACCTTTTCCAGGGAACAATAGGGAGACGGTGGATCCTGATTTTCTAGACACATGATGAGGTAACCCTCACTTGGATGGAATTTTAGAGCCTCTTCAGGGTGGAGTTGGTTCTAGTGACACTATGATCTGTGCGTATTTAGGATATCTTGCACTTACAATAGGGAAGCTTGAAAATAGCCCAATACTCAATGAGATTCACTAACCTCTCACGCTACTCCACTGACACGGTACAAGACACATTATTCAGGGTTCAAACCTTTGAGAAGGGTCTGTTGTGGGAGATCATAGCATCTATGGTATTGTTGAATATCCCGACGCAGGATGGAGTGCTTGAGCGAGCATTGTTAGTGGAGAGATTCATAGCTAAGAAAGTAGCGACAGTGATAGCCACCACCAGATGAAAGGTAGCCGAGTCATCTGCAAGAGGAAGTACACAGATGACACAGATGTCCAAGAGGGCTAGACCCACCATTGGACGACCCTGGGATGCAGGTTTAGAGGTGTGGAGCTCATGAGGTAAAGAAGGTCAGCTGGGAGGCTGACTGTGCTTCACATGCAGTAGGCAGTGGCACAGGGCTTGCAACTGCCTGACCCGCTGCACCAATGATCAACATTTGATCGAGATACCTCCAAGGAAAAGGAAGATATTCAATAGAGGAGGTTCGTATGGTGGTGAACGAGGCAGAGGAGTAAGCCGTGCAGTAGGCGGTGGGTGGAGACTTGTGGTTCTATAGCCACCACCACCAAGAGGTCCACCGCGACTATAGGGAGCATGTGGATAGGGGCGAGCACAACTTCAGGAAGCTAAGGCCTATAACCACGGTGCTCTAGATATGATTAGAGGTACGATCTGTGTCTATTCCACCCTATCTATAGTACTTATAGACATAGGTTCCAGTCACTCTTTTATTTCCATGACACTCATTCAGAGCTCCAAGATTCCGATGGAGCCGTTGGCTCGATCCTTATGATTAGAGACTCCAACGAGAGAGGATTCGATGATAACACACTAGTGCTGAGAGTGTGATATTACTCTAGGAGGTAAGATATTTATCTAGGATCTCTTAGTAGAATTATCAAGGCTTTATGAAGTCATCTTGGGTATGGATTTCCTATCTGTAGTCCATGCTCAGTTCAACTATTTTAGGCGCAAAGTGTGGTGTATCCGTGAGGATGGGATCAGGTTTACCTTCATCGGTGAGGCCTAAAACTTTTCAGCACAGGATGGACTATCTTGGAGGAGGGTGTAGAAAATTACTCATCAGTTGGCTTGCCTCAACCTCAGATCAGTTGAAGAGAGGAGTCTGAGTTATCCTGTAGTGGTGGACTAGTATGATAATGTCTTTCCTAACGATGTTCTAGGACTACCTCCATGCAGAGAGGTATACTTTCACATCTACCTATACCCTGGGATGACACTAATATCTACACCAACATATCAGATGGATCCTATGGAGATTAGTGAGATGAGGGTACAACAGGAGAACTTGTAGGGAAAGGAGTTCATAAGGCCCAATGTTTCTCCATGGGAATCCCCGATCTTGATCGCCAAGAAGGTGGATGGGAGCTTGAGACTTTGTTTGGACTATTGAAAACTGAACCAGGTGACCATTAAGAACATGTATCCACTCCCGATGATTGATGATCTCTTCAACCAGCTGAAGGGAGCAAGATGGTTTCTGAAGATAAACTTCATATCAGGCTATCACCAGCTCAGGTTACGGGATGAGGACGTACCGAAAACAGCCTTCAGATGTCAGTATGTCCATTATGAGTTCTTGGTGATTCCTTTTAGCATGACCAATTCTCTAGTAGTGTTCATGGGGAACATAAATAGGATCTTCCAGCCATACCTCAATCACTTCATGGTGGTCTTCATTTATGACATCTTGATATACTCGACGTTGGAGGAGGATCACGCCAAGAACCTACAGATAGTCCTTGATACACTCTGAGAGCACCAGATTTATGGAAATCTCTCTAAGTTCCATTTTTGGATACACGAATTCCACTTCCTTGGGATCATTATCTCGGAGGCTGGACTTGTTGTGGATCCATCGAAGATATAGGTTGTTCTGTCTTGGGAGCCACCTAGGAGTGTGACCAAGGTACAATGTTTTTTGGGATTGGCTAGGTACTACCGGAGATTTGTACCAGAATTCTCCAGGGTATTGACACCCTTTTCATCCTTGATGAAGAAGGGGAAGACTTTCTTGTAGACAAGGAAGTTCCAACATAGTTTTCAGGATCTGAGGCAGATATTGATGAGTGACCCCATCTTGAGGCTACCAGAAGAGGTTTTTGGGTATGTAGTCTACTGCGACACATGAGGGACCAGAATAGGTTGTGTCCTGATGTAGGAGTGAGCAATGATCACCTACAGCTCACAATAGTTGAGACAGCATGAGCATAACTATGCTATCCATTAATTGGAGTTAGGAGTAGTGGTCTTTTCACTAAAGATGTGGCGACACTACTTGATGGGTGAATGGTTTACTATTTACTCTAATCACAAGAGTCTCAGGTATATCTTCTCACAGAAGGACCTGAACCTGAGACAATGAAAATGGCTATAGTTCCTTCAGGACTATGAATTTGAGATATTCTATACTCCAAGAAAGGGGAACGTAGTAGCAGACACACTCAGTAGGAGGTCTGGTCTACAACTACTGAGTGAGGTGACAGAGCAGTTAGCCGCATTGCAGATATCCTTCATGGATAGAGAGGGAGTAGCTTAACTCCAGTATATGACTGTCACTCCCCCAATTCTTCATGGAGTTTGGGAGGTACAGCTTGAGGACGTTGAATGTGAGGCCTAACATGCCCAGATATCTATAGGACATGCTCCTAAGGGATTTTTTGAAGGTGGGGAGCACATTGTTCTCTTTAGAGGATGCACTAAGGTACTAGTGACTCTTCGAGAGGATGTGTTGAGGGAGTTCCACACATCCCATTTAGTGGTACATCCTAGAGTGGAGAAGATATACCAGGACCTCCTGCGTTAGTACTGGTGGCCAGGGATGAAGAAAGTAGTGGCTGAGTTTGTATCATGATGTCTCACTTTTTAGCAAGTGAAGGCTGAGCATCAGGTACCAGCAGGCTTAGCTCAACCACTTGAGGTTCCAGAGTGGAATTGGGATGGTATATCCATGAAATTTGTGGCGGGGATACCACATATGTCTAGGGGAAATGATTCCATCTGGATAATCATTAACTGACTCACCAAGTTGGGCCACTTACTACCCATCCAAGAGCAGGGATCAGTATAGATCTTGGGACGTCTCTACATATACGAGATTGTGCGACTACAATGGGTGACATCAATCATAATCTCAGATCGAGATGCTAGTTTTAAATCTCACTTGTGGAAGGGATTATAGGAGATGTTCAGGACTCATCTATGCTTGAGCATGGTCTTTCATCATTAGACAGATGGTCCGATAGAGTGGACTATACAAACACTCGAGGACATGCTTCCTGCTTGTGTCCTCAATTTTGGCCACAGTTGGGAGGACCAACTGACCCTAGTGGAGTTTTATTACAAATATAGTTACCACTCCACTATCGGCATGGCTCCATTTTGGGCTTTGTATGGGTGACCATGCAGATCATACAGGAGCAGATGAAGGCTACACAGAGCCGGCAGAAGTCTTATGCCGATAAGAGACATAAACCCTTGGAGTTTGAGGAGGGATACCATATCTTCCAACGAATCTCACACCGATGAGGATTACAGAGGTTTGGATGGGGCTAAAAGATATCTCTGAGGTTTGTCAGACCTTTCCAGATCCTCAGTAGAGTGGGAGAGGTGGTGTACTATCTAGATCTTCCCCTACATATACACCGGGTGCATAATATTTTCCACATGTCATAGTTAAGGAGATATGTTCATGATCAATCACATGTTATCGACTAGGGATAGATGGACATCGATGATGGGGTGATGTTTGCAGAGTTTCTAGTGGATATAGATGATTGATAAGATCGGGTCCTTCGTGGGCAGTCGATTCCTCTGGTGTAAGTTCGTTGGCACCACGGGGACATCCAGGAGAGCACATGGGAGCAGGAGGCTCATATGCGTGCTCAGTACCCCCATTTTTCCCCTAGTTTTGTTGTAGATTTCGGGGAAGAAAATATCTATGGTGGGGAGAATGTAAAGACCTGGAGAATTCCATGTAATTTGTTTAAAATTATTTGGGATTATTACGGTTATGAAAAAATTGACGGCCAGTGATTCAGAGGCCCAGTGTGACTGGAATAATTTTTGTACATTTTAAATGTATGTTATTAAATGAAAGGGTGGTGTTTTATATGTTTTTACCTGGTGATATGATTAAAAATATAAGGGAACTATTGAATTCGCATTGTCAGGATTCTCTTAGGGGAAGATTCATTTCAACTGCAGTAGGCCAGAAGAAAAAGTTAAATTTTGGACTTTATAGAAAAATAATAAAACAACTTAAAAAGTTATTTTATTTATTTTTCTCCAATGGATGAGAATCAGTGGTGGGGACTAGTGACTTGTCAAACCAATTAATTTCTTGACTCTCCTTTATTTTTAACTGCACCGTTGGGGAATTAAGAAATTCATTCATTAAATGAACCACATTAATTCCTTGGTGTGTTACTTACCTTTCCCCCCTCTATTTAAGGGAGGCTTGGGGTGGAGTTTTGACATGGATTCACCAAGAAAGAAACCTCTGGATAAGTGATTCTACACCTTCCACTGATGGATATAGAAGCTCAGGCGGCATCGAACCGGGAGAAATGAATGCCGATGGCTTCATCAAAGTGCGGATTCTCCTTCCATCACTATGACGACTCCAATAATTCTCGAGGCAGGGTTTTCCCTCTAGTTCAATAAATTTCCATGATTCTTCCCCCCATTATTGATTTTGCAGGTGGTTATTGCAGTGGATTTTGAACAGGGTTTATCATTATTTTAATATGATGTATAAATTACTCCCTTGTTTTAATGCTAACGCGAAGGGCGCAGGCCAAACAAACAAGGCTTAGACCCTCCGATGCTTGATTTTTCATTGTGTTATTTGGAGGTGAGTTGTTCCAACTTAACATAACTTTAAAACTGAGAGTCACGCAACAATGGTGACATCCCTAGAGGACTATTGGCGCCTTCGGAAGGAATAACGGACCAACAGAACTCACCCGGTGGCTTGTGGAAGAAGCGTCAGTGCGGTGGAACTGGAGACCAGTGCCAGCAGATGAGGGCGGTGGCCGGAAACCACCATCCATAGTGGAAGAGCAGCGCCGCACTGAAGGGAGAAGTGTCTTGAAGCCACAACAATGCAAGGGACCTGCTCTCTACGTTTCCCATGGGTGATGAGGCGTCACCACCTGGTGCCATCGATAAAGGAGCTGAACTGCTCCTTTGATCCATTCAGGAGCAGCGAATCGTGCGACCCCGCATGGGTCAAACTAGCCAGGGGACTTAACTGCCCGACAGGCCCAACCCAGCCAGTGGTTCGGGCCAGTCTGCGGCCCAACATGCCGAGCCTGCCACGGACCGGCCTAATCGAGATGGCCCAGGCCAGTTCGGGCTGGGACGATTCGGAACCGAGCTGGGTCGGACTGGGTCCGTCTAACCGGGTCAGATCGGACCTGGACCCATTCAGGCCCAGTTACGCTTAAGTGACCATATCTTGTGAACCAGACATCTTTTTGATGAACCTTCTATGGATATGGGATCCTTGGAGCGAGACAGTACTTTTCAAATACTTCACAAGAGTTTTAGAGAATATTTGAGTATGTATGGGTTGGATCGACCCCAAAACCAACGAGTACCTCGACACTAAAATTCCTATAACTTATAGACTAGGAATCCAGTTGAAGTTTCATCTATTTTGTTGGAACTCTTATGAAGTGAGGGGTCATAGGGTTACTTATTCATGAGACTCTGTACCGGTTTAATTACAACTGATTACTTGAGGAGTGGTTCTCCCAGAATCAAGCGTACTATGAGCAGGAATCCAATGGCTGGCAGTGAGGCAGATGTTGGAGACAGATCATACGGAGGTTAGTATTGAGCGATCATGTGTGGGTTATATCATGTGTGGGTTAGCACCCAGCGATCCTATGTGGGTTTGCGCATATCGATCCTATATGGGTCAGATCCTGTGTGGGTCAGTGCTCAGTTGTCCTGTGTAGGTCAGTGCATACCAATCCTGTGTGGGTCAGTGGGGGTTATTACCTATTGATCCTAGGTGGGACGGATCCTGTGTGGGTCAGTGGGGGTTATTACCTATTGATCTTGTGTGGTTCATACTCTGTATGGTCAGCAGCAGTGCCTCTCGACAGAATAAAATGATCTAGCTTCTCGACTAATCATATGTACTTCTTTTCTTTACTTATACCTTGTTTGAGTTATGTCTTTTTCTTCGTGCTTTGTGATTGAGATCATGATTTTTTGTTTTCCTTTGTAGAGTTCTGAGAGAACTTCTTGGATCTCAGGGTTCCTACTGGGTATTTTTATACTCACCCATGGACGGGATTTTCCCGCACCTTATTGTGTCTTGTGTAAACGACGAGCAACTTGGATGAGACTTGAGGGAACTAGGACTAGGCAGTACACAGAGGATATTGGATGATATGGAGATCAGTGGAGATGAGATTTACCGACCCTTCAGGTATGATTCTCTGTGGACGTTTCTAGGAGTTGTTTTCTGTTTTTCAGTTTTAATTGTACCTTTCAGTTAGGCTTGTATTCTGACCCCTTTACTTTCAGTACACACCTTTACTAATACTGTTTTACATCTTGATTTTATCTTGTTGGGTTCTTGGATTGTGTGTTTGTTCAGGTTTAAAGGAAATGCCTTCCCGTTTTAGGGATACAATTTCCAGTGCTAGTCACCAACCTCTGGCCTATGGAAGGCGGGTTTGGGATAGTCATGGTACGGGTCCTGGGGGATAGGTCGTGACACACTCATTTAAGAATTCATTGAATTCAAAACTTAAGCCTCTAACTTAGATATCCCCACTTATTATACATTTCATCAATCCCCTTCTTATTATTTTATTTTTGATTTTATTTTTGATTTTTATTTTTATTTTTTTAAAGGAGTAAAATAGTCAGATATCATATGTACACACACAGTTCAATCCAATATATTATTAAATTTTATTGAAAGAGAAACAAAAATATGTAAATACCATGTTATAAGCTGAAAAATATTACTTAACTTGGATATACATTTAATTGTGTAAGATAAAATCCCAATTCATCATTGTTTGTGAAATGTGTGGAGAGAATAAATGAAACACTTTTCCCACAAAATTTTCACAATAAATGATGTCAAAATCTCAAAGTCTTATAAAGACACAATCAAACATATCATTGACCAACTTCCATTTTCACCAAAATTAACCACTAATAATGAAAACTTTATCAAGATTAACATGATTCCCATGCGGTTATAAAAATCAAACATGAATTCTTACTAGGTTACATATATTCTATGGGCATGTGGCATGATTGAATTTTAATTTTTAAAATTTTTAAATTTTTTTGATCTTTTTATTTTTTTCCATTTTTTATTTTATAAAACAAAAAAAATTAAAGAAGAAACACAAAAAAAGAAAAATCTTAAAGAGTTTACCCAAAATTTAACCCACAACACTTAAATGAAACTACCATATGAATTAAGGCATAAAAAACATGTGTAGGGAATGAATCAAATAATTATTGAGTCAATTAATTTTCCTTATGACTTTTCCATTCCTTTATGTTTTTAAAATCACAAACACTCTATCTCAAGGAAAATTTTATTTCCTCTAAGATTTATCTTATTAAGGAAAATTTTCCTTCCCCAAGGAAATTTTCTACTTACTTTATTTTCATTGTTCATTTTATAGTTTCTCTAATCCTAACTCCTTTTATTTCTAAAGTCTAAAAATCAATTTCACATCTAAAACCTGAAAATCCTATAAATCCTTTGTTTTAGAGTATTCTGTTTTCATATTCTGATTTTAGGTTCCGAATTCAGATTCTGAATTCTATGAAGTTCAAATTCTGAATTCTCTGAAATTCTTACTCTGAATTCCCCAGAATTTCGACTCAAAATTACTCATAATTATGACTCCAAACTCATTATAATTCTCACTCCGAATTCCTCAGAATTCACACTCTCAACTCCTTAGAATTTAGACTCTAAATTTCTCAGAATTCAGACTCTGAATTCCTGATAATTCGGACTCTGAATTCCTGAGAATTCGGACTCTCAATTCCTCAGAATTCAGACTCTCAATTCCTGAGAATTCAGACTCCGAATTCCTCAGAATTCAGACTCTAAATTTCTCATAATTCAGACTCCAAATTCATTAGAATTCAGATTCTGAAATCTATAGAATTCAGGTTCCAAATTCCTTGAAGAACAGAATCTAGATATTTTTGATTTATAGTCTCCAAGTGTTTATTTACTTAGACTCTAAACTTTATTTTTCCTTAGTCTCTGAAACATTATATTAGGTTAAGAAACCCTATTTTTCTTACACTTGTTATAATTATGAAACAATGTTGCATAGGTCCCTCTGAGATTTGAGGAAAAATATGACCATTGGAGGAGGGAGCCGACCGTTGGAGAAATGCCTATACATAGAAGCTAATTTAAAAGAGCTAAAAAAACTGATATAATGTTGTTCACTATATATTATATGCTGCTGAAGTAATTTATAGAGAGAGAGACCCTCATGCCTTGTGCGTACTGATCATCTTGTTCAACTTTCTTCGTGTGACTCCAATTATTGCTGGGTACAATCGAGGACTTCTGGGGATTGGAAGACAGAGGTGTCGACTACATTAATGTTCAAGGACTTACATGGATAGAAAAACATAGGTTTCTACTACTTTAAAGTTCGAGGGCTTGTGGGGATAGCAAGATAGATTCTGATATTCCTATCGGGGGCTTACCCTAGTGTGGGTAAGATAAACATTCTTGAAAATATAAATCAAGGGACCTTTATCCAAGGTTATTAGATACCATACTTTTGGGTTAAAAGATTTCATACTTGTTACTTATTTTGTTTCAAGTTTATATTCCAATGTATTTTTATAAAGGAAGAAAGTATAAACTTCTTATAATTTCTTGTTCTTTTGTATACTCTAATAAGTAAGATTATATATATTTTAAGATATAATCTTCTCCATGTAAACTTTTATTAATTTTCATTTCCAGAATCATATTTCTAGAATACAGAAAATTTGTAGAAATAGGAGGTCTTGTGAATTTACATTACTTAACTTTGTTAATCATATTTTCCCTTAAAGTTAAAAATGAATTTTTTTAAACTTACAATTCACCCCCCTCATATAATTGAGCATCTACATTAATATTTTTATCCTACAATAATAAGGATAGAAACAACCAAGTTTAATTTTTATTTGGTGAATTTGAGTTATGATCCTTATTACCACTATATATAACCTACAAAATAAAAGAATAGAATCATTTAAAATTAAATAAATAAGTAAATATGAAAAATTAAAGATAACATTGGGTTATCCCCCAAGAGGTGTTGTGTTTGTATGTCATACATCCATGAAATTATAATTAGTAACACACAATCCAAAGGTGGATTATGTTTTTTTGGAAGGAACCATGACATGTCATTTCTCCTGATATCCATAAGTACCAAGAGTGGAGACCCAAAAAAGAGAAAAATTATCCCACTAATAGAATAAGAAAATGAAATAAGTAACCATTGGGAGGATAGGAAAGAAATAAGGGGTACTCCATGTACATGTTTATAGTGTCCTTCTCAAGTAGATGTGAATTTGTATATAGAGGATGAAATCGTATCACCATGGGATTCTTGAGCTCCCATTCTTCTTCAATCACCACCACTTGTGTGGTTTACTTGAAAAAATCTATGTTTAGTTTCAAAAGTTTGGATTTTGTATAAAAATCATGAGAAAAATTATTTAACAATTCCACTTAATAAATATTAAAATAATAATAATTAGAATCTTCATGATCCCTATCATTGTTATTAGCTTTCAATTCAAATTTCACAGCCCTTATAAATTATTCATCATTTAATTCTAATACCATCCTCTCCTTGAGGGTGGTCACTCCACCCTCATCATCATCACATAACAAGTAAATAATAAGTTTTGATTATTAAAAAAAATTATGTGTAGTGAATTAGATTTGATAACGATTTAAAATAAAATACAAGTGAATCAAAAAGTTAAGTATAAATCCCTTTAGTTGATCTATATCATGTGCATGTTCTTCTTGGAGGGCCATTGGGAGGATGTTTGAGATTTTTGGGATAGAAGGATTTTTTAATGTAATTTCCACCTCCCTAATGTTTTCATCAAAGTTAGGTAGATATTTTTGATACTCGGCCTTATGTTGACGAAAATAAGGAAAATGTTGTGAGACATTAGTGAGTTCATTGTACAAGGCTTCAAGATATTGGTACTCAATAACTTATTTAAGGTCTCTACTGAAATATTTAAACACATCATCCCTAGAGGTAGACTTATAAATCCCTCAAACTTGTTTTGATAAAATTTTAATTTTTTCACTAAAGGAAGGTTCATAAAAAATCAATTCCCTTTTTAATATATTTTCCATTATAATTATAGTTAAATCATATCCTAAAAGGGGTTGAATAAAATACTTACCTCCATATAAGTAGTGCTAATTTGATGAGTGTTGTATCATGAAATCTTGAAATATTTGTGATTTTTTTAATAAGTGAAGCATAGTGGATGAATTAGTTCATATATATTGATGAGTAAGCTAATTAAACGTCACCTAAAAGGTAAAAGTAAATAAAAAAGTGATAAAAAATTGGTAAAAGATGGGGGTTGGTTGGTTGAGTGATTTATGAACAAAATGAAACAAATGAGAAAACACTTACTTTGAAAATATTAATATGAATGATTATGTTCGATCTAACATACCCATTAATTTTTAATTAATCACTATCCCATAAGATGAAATTCATTCATTTATATTTCCCTATTTTTTTTAACCTTGAACCCTATTAAAGAAAAAAATACCATAAACCCTAAGCTAACTTCGAGACAAACAATCGTGACACCCAACATTGATTGTGGAAACAATATAAATTATGTTTAGTGGAAAATTAGGAAAACATCTCCACTATGAAAATTATAATGTATTGAGCTTTTGGATTAGATCTGAACCATGTTAATTCATCCAAAGTTGATTATATTTTACAATTAAAGTGTCGCACTTGTGATTCATACAATACTAATCTCATAGTCAATGAGTTAATAATTTTAGTGATATTAACTTTAAAGAATAATTTAATTAAACATAATTTTATGAATTATAGTTATCACATGGATTCAAAAAAACTAATTAAGGGGGTATGAATAATATCGACCACAAAAATAACTACTCTCCCATGGATGGAATTGTTATCATGGAGTGGATTTTCATAAGAAATGGTTGAAATGGATATTACCCAATATAATCTCCACTCATAGATTGTATAACCAAGAAACAATATAAAAATATTAAAATTGAATAATAAATAAGTTTTATTAAAGATTCAAAGAGATTACAGGCATAAAATAAAAGTAACATAGTGTGGAGGTGGGGGGAGGAGCATCTTCTTAGAAGAGATATTTGCACAAATTGTTTCTTATTAAAAAGAGTTATAGAGTGAAATGAAACAATTTTTTTTAAAAAAATTCCCAAATCCTCAAAAAATACTCCTAAAGAGTGAAAATATCATTTAAATAAAGTTTGAGAGGGTTCGTGCTTCAAATTCCAAAAATTGTACATGTGTCATTCTTCCTCAAAAAGTTACTACATATTTAGATGCATTTTATACCACCATATCTTGTGAAATAGGTGTAAATATAGTTTAATGAAATTATCTAAATCTATCCCTTTAGGTAATCTAAAAATATCAGAAAAATCAAATAATTAATAAAGAAGTTATGGTCAAATTAGTGAGGTGGATTCCATTATACCAAATTCAGTCCACCCTTGAATTAATGTCCATTATAAGGCTTTAAAATTTTTGATCCAACATTCATGTTATTAGTGAACAATGTAGAAAAATTATTTTTTCACATGACTATAAAATTTAAAATTAAAATTTTCTACACAGGAAATGTTATGACAATATTACTAAGGTTATGTTAAAATGGTAAAAATAGAATTTTCATAGAATTTTTAATTTCATAATGAAAAAAAATATTTCCATTAAATACTAAAATAAATCTCAATATGATTAATTTATATCAAATATGATCGACAAAATATGCAATAAAAATATGTCTTATCAAAGATAAAGGTTGTGGCTAAATCTAGTGATTTTCCAAAATCTAAAAATTTGGGGACTACTAACTTGAGTGAAAAGTATGCTAAAACTGGAGTACTTGAATTTTTTTAAAAAGGATTAATATGAATATCAAGGAGTTAAGATTTCACAAAAATTATATTTCACATAAAGGAGTTAATATTTGAGACTCTAAGAAGGATTAAATATAGTAGATAAAATCTATACAATATTTTAGTTTCAAAGGTAAATATAATCTATGTAGTTATTATTGGAATTGTGGAGGATTTTATCATATGGAAAAGATATAATGGTTCAATAAAAATAATTATAATAAAAATAGAAGGCATTTTAGGCAAGGATTAAGGGTAAGTCGTCCCTCTCAATAGAATAAAGTTCAAAAACTAGTTAATAACTCTTGAAAGAAATCATGGAACAAGTTTGATATACATGAAGAAGTCTATGTATGGTGTGATTGGTTTTTTCAGTATTCTAATGATCAAATTATCATTTTACCAACCCAACAAATATGAGTTTTAGTACTCAAAATCCTGATAAGAATAATAAAAGAAGAAATGATAATCCCTTAATTGTGGAAGTAGTAATTAAATCATCTAAATGGAAATTCCATAGATCTTGGACAGTGGATGTACATCTCACATGATAGGAGATTTAAAACTATTGAAATATGTGAAAAACTATAAATATATCTCAACAAACTTTGGTAATGATGGATATCTCAATATTAAAGGGGTTGGATAAATAGTTATTGGAAAATAAAAGATAAAATCCAAAAAAAATCTTTTTATTGATGGATTGAAACACAATATTTTTAACTGTTTCACAAATATATGATGATGGAAATGAAGTGGTATTCACAATAAATGGATTATTTATTAATAATCTTAAATAAGGAAAAATTATAAAAAAAGGAAAGTGGACTAAAGAAAAATTGTTTCAATTGGACAATGTTGGAAACTCATGTAATCTATGTATGAAAGAAGAAAATGAATTATGATATTAAAGGCTTGGACATCTTGGCCAAAAGAAGATAAATTTAATCAATCAAAGAGACAATATTCTTGATATTCCTTTTCTATAATAGAAATATATTTGATGTTATTTATATTTCAAAATGGGAAGATCATTAACTATTTATATAAGAAGGTGGAGATTCAATCTACTCAACCAATGCAGCTTAATCATTTAGATGTCTGTGTGCCCATGAGTAAGGAGTCAACCAATGGAGATAAGTATTTTATTACTTCCATTGGTGGATTATCTTTAATTACTTGTGTTATGTTTATAAAACATAAATTAAAGTCCTTACAAAATTCTAAATGTTTTTAAATAAGTATAGAGAAAGAGTTTGGTTTTTCTCTCAAGAAGATTCATATAGATAGTGGAACTGAGTATACAAATAGAAATTTTTAAGCTTATATTGAGAACGCTAGCATCATAAATGAACTCAGTTCACTATAAACACTATATAAAAATGGTGTGGATGAATAGAAGAATATTGTTTTGGGGGATATGTCTTAGATAATGCTAGTCGAGCATGATACTTATTTTTATTTTCAGAGAAAAAATATTTTTTTAGTAGTTCATATCCAAAACTAGTGTTTTAATAGACCAAAATCACATATGATCATGTATAAAATTTATTATAAAAACTCTATAATTTTAAATTATATTTAGGTGTTTAACAACCCTTGTTTTATCAAGTTAAAAGGTTATAATCTTTTAAATTTTGATAATCGAGGAGTTAATGAGATGTTTCTTGGATATCCTTCAAATGGAAGTGGTTATCAGTATTTAAACAAAGAAAGTAAAAATATATTTAATGATACTAATTTTAAAGTGATAGGATAATCAAAGAAAGAAATTTATTATGATAAATGAAGTTCCAGAAGTGATGTTGATGTTGGTTCTTCTGAATAGCTTGAAGATATACTAGGCACAAATGAAAGTGTTAAATATTTTCATGTTGGAGAAGTATATTAATCCATTTTAAGTTATTAGGATCAAATTTATTCAAATTTTACAAGGATAAGTAGACAAGTTTCGGTTCAAAACATCACTAGGGATCATGGTAAACAAGTCCAAACTAGTATTAATATGATACAAATCACTCATATATCTTTGTATTCAAAAGTTAAACCAAGATATATTGAAGTATATAAGAAGAATTAAGAATTGATTAATGTTGTGAAAAAATAAATTGACTAGATAGATAATAATGATACTTGTGAGTTGGTGCTCAAGGATATATAAAATAATATAATTATGGAAAAGTGATTGTTCTCCAAAAAATTGAATGATAAAGTCAAAGTGGTAATAATTAAAGAAATATTAGTTTGGAAAGGTTATTCATAGGTTGGAGGAGTGGATTTTGATGAGAGTTTTTAACTAGTTTGACGTCTTGAAACTATAATAATCTTTCTTAATATTGCATCAAAAATGAAATACAAGTTTTTTTAATGGATTTCATGTTAGCCTTCATCAATGGTTAATTGGAAGGGGAGGTGTTTATTGAGAAATAATATGGTTTATTTCTTAGAGAAGATAAGAATCAATTTTTCATGTTGAAAAGGATTTACATGTGTTAAAACAAGCCCCAAGGGCATGTAATTATAAGCTGGACAACTTCTTGAAGATTTTTAATTTCAGAAAAGGAAGAGTGAATGATAATATCTACATAAAAAATGAAAAATAAGTATCTATTCTAGTTATTATTTATTTATATGACATTATATTTACTGAGAATGATGAAAAAATGTGTGAGAAGTTTTATATGGAGAGAAATGAGTTTGAAGTCGAATTTTTTCCTAAAAATGAACAAATTGATGATGTGTTCACCAAGAAATTTCTAAAAAAAGAATTTTAGAATCTAAGGTTGATGCTGGTAATTCAATATCATCCTTTTTAAGTCTAAGGTATGGTTGGTAAGTCCCATATCTCATATTTTATTTGGATATTGTTTTCAAAGGGGTAAAAAAATGATAGCATAAATATTTCTTTATATTTCTCGCCATTATTTTTTTTAAATGGGGGGATATTTATATGGGTTGTATCCATTTTTACATGTTTTCTTTTAAGAGAAAGAATATATATTGAGGGGGTTATTAAAAGGGGAAATATTTTATTTCATCATTTTTACATGTGTGTGATATTTTCTAATATTTTATTTAAGTTTATGTAGATGGTATTGTTTCACCATCAATTGAATTGATCTGGTTTGAATGAAGTCGATTCTTAATCACTGTTATATTAAGGACATCATGGTATTATTTATTCAATGTTCTTGTTTCCTACACTATGTTTATTCGTATAGGATTATAATTATTTAATAGTGATACATTTCTAGGTTTATAGAGGTTTGAAGTGATTAATGTTTATTGGTTGTTAAAAAAATACAAAGGGGGAGATTATTATGACCAAGATGTGTTGAGGTTATTTTGTGAGAAGTTGGTGAAAACTATTGGAGTGGATATGATGCCCTGTGTTAGGTTTTTTTTTAAATGAATATATCATATTGAAACTCAAATTTATTATGATTTGAAGATACTTGAAGACTAATTTAGAAAATTATTAAGATAATTCAATGTGATTATATATCATGAATGGAGTTCATGATGAAAGAAGATAAAAAGGAGGAGAAGAAGGGATTCCATGTTGAAAATCATGATATTGTGACATCAAAGTTATTTAAGGAAAACGTTTTGTACTTTAATTTATATTTGCGCTATATAAAGCTGATGTCAAGCTAGACTATGATGCAGTAGGGCTATCCATTCCATGGAGATTATACAATTAGTAGTTGGAAGAAAAGCTAATCTACAAGACCTCACACCATAGTTTGAGTGTCCACACTACAAAGGATACTCGATCAGATTTCTTTCTAAAATAGTGAATAACCCCATAACAATGGGTTGGTTTGCTATTTGATCATTCCTGAGAAGAAAAACCAAATATTAGAGGATTTTTGGATGATTTTTGGTGGTTCTGTAGAATTTTGGACCTCTCTGACACCACTCATTTTTACATGCCACTATTAGAAGAAAATATGGAGGAATATGTCATAGTGAATAGACCATGATGTAGAGGATATTGGATAGTTTTTGGTAGATCTAGAAAATTTGGGACCTACACATCATAGCTATTATCCCACATTACATCATTGTGAGCAATTTTAGTGAAAACCACTGAAAATTAACAAGATATAACATAACACCCTTGAAAACACCATAGAAGTTATTTTTCAAAGATAATATAGGAAGTTTTTGTTTCAATGATAAATTTGATTCATATTCAAAATTTTATGCTTATTCCAAACTATTTTAACTACCAATTCAAATTTGACGGTCAATATTCATATGGTGGATGATATAAGGGTTGTGATTCAAGAAGAGGATTTTAATTTTAAATACAAATTCAAATTTTAATTTATGAAATAAGTGAATACTAAAAATATTTTAATAAAGTGGATAATTGAGAATAAATTAGAGTGTAGATATAAATAATAAGAATAAGTTATGGATATATTCTATATAGTGAAGATTTTTTGATTATCCAAAGAAGAAGAAGATTAAGAATATTGAAGTGGTTGTGTACATCTCTTGTGCATAAAAAGTAAAGAGTCAACTTGTTCTTGTGAAAGTTTAAAGAAGAATTTATACTTGATTCATGTAGTTAAATTAAATTTTAATTGGAAGATATCAAAAAACTCAACAACTTATAGGAAGTATATTTTGGATTAATACTTTTATGTTGTTACCAAAACATTTACACTGTAAAGCGTTGAATGCACTTGTGTCTAGGATGCACTATATCATAGTTTTGAGACATGAAAACATGATTTTCAAGGTTATAACCTACTCATTTTACTCACAAAATGAATCTAGTGGGTAGTGTGATCCTGGAGGAATTCATATCACATTGAGGAATAACCTTCTCACAGTGAGATGTAAACCTTTTAAATCATCTATGTTCCCTTATTTTGGTGTGTGTGGAAACAATCATCACTGCATTCTATCATCTAGTGAATTTTATTTCAAAAGAAATAAAAAAATAGTATTGATAATTGATTCACCCCTATCAATGGTTACTCTTTATCCTTAAAGGGTTTTTATAGTTAGTATCCTAAAAAGGTTGGGAAAGAATATCAAAATTAGTACAACAAGTGTTTTCATGGCCAAACATACCACAATGGTGGAATTTATACCTAAGTGAGTTTGCATTAGAAATTATTTCAACTTGTGGGTGATTTTATTGAACAATTTGTTTTTCTATCCAATGGATGCTTATCCTTTTAGAAACACTTGTGTTGTAATTTTTTTGAAAATGTACTGAAAATTTTCTTGAGTTCCTTAATTGTATTATCATAAAAATCTCCCCTAAAAATTTGATCAATTTTTTGTCGTTGTAAGGTGTGAGTCCATTATAGAAAGTTTCTATGAGAAAATTTTGGGGAAAATGATTATTAAGATATTGTCTAAGAATACCCCAGAATTGATCCTAAGTTTCATGGAATAACCCACACTCGTATTTCACAAATCTAGTTATTTTGTGTCTAATTTAAGATGTTATTTTCCTAATATAAAATTTTGTCACCAAGGCATTAAAGACATGATCCCAATTATAAAATATATCTTCATCTAGATATAAAAACATGGTTCTAGAACTTTTCTTTGAGAGAGACTATGAAAATCCAAAGGTTCAAGTCTTCTTCACTAAGTCCTCTCAAGGGAAACTATTGTACCACATTGTAAAAGTACCAAATGAATCCCAAAGAATATTAATTGTGAAATCCATTGAAGTATGAAAACATGAAAAATATAATTAACTTGATCTCATAGTTCCTATATTGAGATGTGCGCCTAATGAAAGAAGGATTAACTGAGAATATGGGAAATTGGAATTATCTAAGACTCACTCTATCAATCATCCCATTTAATAGTTGTTAAAGTTCAATATTTTTATTTTTGTATATAGCTTATTTTTTATAAAAAATTTCCATTTTAAATTTTCCTTTTTAAGAGTTTGTAAGTATTTTTGAATTTCATGTACTAAAGTCTCTAGATCCTTGTATTTGGATCTTGTTTTCATTAAAGTTCAATTAATCCTATATGAGGTACACAATAACAAAAAACAAAACAAATATTTTTTTTGTTTGGTCACACATACCTTCCTTGAAAATGATTCTAAAATTTGATTAACCATAGTCATGGATGCTTTCTAAAATTTAAAATTTATAACCTATTTATTACTATTACTAGGGAAATATGGGTCAAAACCACCGAGAAGGTAAATTTTTTGTGATAAAATAAAGTAAAAACAAACAAAATAAAAATAAAAAACTATAGTGAAGAAGATGAATTGATGGTGTGAATAGAAAATAGAGGAATAGTGGTGAAATAATAGGATTGAAGGGCCAACAGATGATTTAGTTAGGATAGTTGAACTAGATATAATTGAAATAAGATGTTCATTCTCTCATATGATGTCAAACCAACAAGGTGTAAAAGATCTATTCATAGTAATGAATTCCAAATTTTCATTAGTCGATCACTCTTACTAGAGAACCCTCTTGATAAATATTATATCTAATAGAACTCAAGATAACAATGCTTCCTCAAAGAGAATATCTTACCACACCATTTTCAAGAAAATACTTTAGATGTAGTCACTAAGAAAAACAATTATCTACCCTTATCTTATTAGAGATTAGGTAGAGTGAAGATATGCTCACAAGGAAGATAAAATTATTACTTTTGATGATATACCACATAATATATTGATTTAACCAAATAAATAACATATAAAATTATGTTCAGTCAATCCATGTGATGTAACCATCCTAAACTAATTAGGTACTCATGCGTTCAGAAAGAATAATTATCTTCATTAAAAAAATATTGATATGGAGGATAGTAAATAAGAGTTTAGAAGAATATTCTATGTTGAGGTTCACATCATTCTACAGTTACAACACCAATGATCCCTAACACTGAGTGTGCTCCTGCCTCTGAACTAGTCCCATCTCCAATCATGCTCGACGGTCCATCCTGGTGTTCTCTTCAAGAATCCCCCACTTCTCACTTTGGTTCTCTCATCCTTATAAACACCAATATCCTCCTCATAAATTCAGTATTTATCCTAGAATCACAACCATACTAATTCAACTTTATCTTGATCCTTTCTCCATAGCCTCAATGTGACACACCTTTTTTTGTGTATCTTCTTCCTCACAGATGACTCAAGCAACAATCCTCTAATGGAATGAATTTCCAATTGATTTTCTGAGCCAAGAAGTTCCAATGATTCCCATAATAGATGGTATCCACATGGTGGGATCAAGGGTGGAGATTGATGAGTGGGAAAATCATGGGTTGATCTTCCTGATTTGGCCAGATGAAGAGAATGAAAGACATATTGACATTGGTCTGACACCTCCTCATTGGGAATTTCTTTTATTTCTCTGGGTAGCATCACACAACCCAATGATTCCCTAAATTGATATTCTAATATAAAATCTCAATTAAAATTGATTCTAGTGGATTGTAGTTAAAATAGAAATTATGGAAAAAATGAAATAATTAATACCATAAGATAAAAAATTATGTTCCTAAGGATAAAATAATTGATATATGAACATTTTATCATTTTAGTTCAAAAAAACAACCATGTACAAAATGATATTCAATGAATAAAAATTTAAATATAAAATTACCCAATAAAAAAAACTCCATTACCATCTCATTTGGGTATTCAAAATCTCAATTATCCTTTGAAAATGTGAGGCAAAAAGTAATAAAATGATTCCACATCATTTTATAGTTTGTATAGTGGATAATCAGGTTGATTTAGTAGAAAAAATGATTTAATGATTATTCAGATCTAGAAGAACCTACTTCAAACTCATAATTTGATGTCACAGTTCTCCAATAAGCACAAGTGAGATAAAATTTTGAGGTTTGGAAATTTATCTTTGCTAAGATCCTTCCCAATGTACAGACTTCCAAGTTAGATAAATTGTTTCCAAAGTTAGATCCCTATTATTATGTGTCATTTAAAGTTGTCTATTGATTATAGAATACTGTATATAATATATTATTACCACAATATTATCATTTTCATCATTTATTTCCTATTTACCAATTAAAGTGTGCAGTTAGAGACTTCCCTGTAAAACCCCATGTCTAGATGGGTTGTGAAATCCAAGAGGAATTTAAACTTTTGATATGGTGGATTGTTTGTTTTGAGAACTAAGAATTATTATGAGGTTATAAGAATATATATGCAATGAATATATTTTTTTGGGAAGGATTCAAGGATCGGGTAGTGAATCATGAGTTTGGGAGAGCGTTAGAGGAAGGAAGAGAGGTTAGGCTGATGAAATTCAACAGTTGTAGGTCATTCATACCACGAAGCAAGGCTTTATGGAATGACATATCAGGAATATGGAAAACCACCTAATAAATTGTTTCCTAGAATGAACCTATGTTTCATTCCATAAAAGGGGGTTTTCTATTTTTATTTTAAATTTCAAAGAGTGATTAACCCCTGTTTTTTGATGAAAATTCATGTGGTAGGGGCCAATGGATGAACCTACCCACTCACTTGTTATCCTTTTTCTGGGGTGTTTATTAGTGGATTTTGTTATTGAAGCTAGGTAATTCTTATCCTCCATTCTTGGTTTCCTTTGAAGCTGCTGATTTCATGCGATTTTGTCTAGGTATTGGGCACTGATTCCACTGAAGCATGGTGAAATCAACTTTTTTTATGGGTATTTTCTTGGATTTCATATAGGAAGACCCAATATGGTGTCTTTATATTATCTCACATAATTTCAGTAAAGGTTCATTACTATATTAATATTCCTAGGGTTATGGTGATTTCAGGTAAAACTGGCCATTGGAAAAAATGATATAAATTGGGGATTTTATATTACTTAGGACCGAGGGTGCATTGGGGGTTGACCACACCCATTCGCTTTTGGTTTTAGTGCAACGAGGTGAACCAATGGGTTTTAGAAATTTTTTCCTATTTAAAATTATTTTATTTTGATTTATTATAATTGTTATAATAGTTTTTCTAGATTTTATAGTAGAGTATGGGCCTCACATGGATGAGTGATGACCGAATAGACCGGGACGATCTTGAGTGGAGTTTTAAGGTTTAAATTAAAAAGGTAATGAATTCTAATTCTAATTGAGTTAGGTGGTCCCGTGTATATAACCCCATAGTATTTTCTTTTTTTTTATTTATGTATGGAATGTGATATATGGCCTCACCACAAAGGGTGACAAATCATTTTTAATTTAAATGAATTGTTTTAATTAAAATAAAATTCCTAGAACTAGACAAAGTGACAAGGGCCACGATGGACCCTTATGGACTAACTAGCTTGACTTGACTTTTGAGGGTCAAGGAATTGATTATTAATATATATCCCATGAAACTTGGACCTTGAAGGGTGTAAATTAATTTAAAATGAAAATAGATGAGATATGGTATCTCTAGTGGTAGGTTCCCTTAAATACCTTTAGTTAGTGGTAATGATGGATTGAGTGATAGAATCTAGTACACCTTTAAGAAATCTTGAGATTCCTTAGAGAATTCAACCTAGTGTGATGAATATTAGGCTAGTGTTTCTCCCCCACTAAGATATGATTAACCAGGTGGGTAGACCCAAGAAGTATGATGGATAGGTAGGGTGTTCACACCAACCTAGAGTGACTTGTAAAGGGGGTGGTATTAAGTCTATCTCCCCTATGAGACTTTCCTAGAAGGCCAGTGATTCCTCGATGAGACTTGATGATTTCAAGGGACATTATTCCATCCAAGTAATGGGTGTTAACCTAAGAGGAATATTGAGATAAGAAAACCCATGAAGGGTGTCCTGGTTATGTTTAAATCAAGGGTACCCTAGTGAGTTCCCTAATGACATGTTTACCCTAGTGAGAGGTTGTGTATGAAAAATGGCTAGTGATAATTACAAGTGTCACCTTAGAATTCAAAAAAACGATTTGTGCCTATTATGGATATGACTATTATATGTCATGTACATGAGAGGATAACCTTATATATAGAGGATGGGCTTTGGAATATGACTAGCCAGAATGATATGTTTATATGAGATATTACAGGAAGAATGTTATACCCTCCAAGATGTGTTTACGTACATGGGATGCCTTAGACATTCTACTTGGATCTTACCTTCATTCCTGATACTATGGAATTTCCATGATATCACATGGGGTTTATAGATGACACATGATGACTATATAACACTTAATATTACCTCTTGGGGTTCGAAGATGAGACCATATGACTTTAGAACACTCAAGATTATCTTTTGGGGTTTGGTGATGACTCTTGATGATTATTAATCACCTAGGATTACCTCCTAGGGATCTCCTTGGATCCTGATGACTATGGAATTCTCAAGATTACATCACAGGGTTGAATGATGATTCTTGATGACTATGGATTTATTTTGATTATCTCATAGGGATCGTCTTGCTTCTTACTACTATGGGATACCTTGGACATGCTCCTTGGATCAAGAAGTTATACCAGACTCTATGTGGATGCCTTGGGATACAACCTAGGACATGATGTTTATGCCTAATAATATATTTCCTTTGGGATTGGTTTTATTTGGTATGATTATATTACATTCTCAAAGACACTTCTACACTAGCCAAAATAGGTTTGGGTCAAACCTAGGTCTCATGTTAGAACCTGAGGAAAGAAAAATGGTTATCTTATTTATGATTAAAAACCATTTATTTATATTTTTATCATATCATATGAGTACATATTCACTTACTATTTATATATAGGACTGTGTTGGTGGAACCCCATTGAGTTTTACTCACACCCTGGTCAGGAAGACTTGACACTTGGGTACCCTATTAGACCTATTTTATCATAGGTTTGACCTAGGAACAATCCTGAGTAATGTGATCAAGTTGGGTAACTTATATGATATTAGAGATCAATATTATATTAGGCTTAGGGATATTGTTGAGCCTCCTATATTTTGTTATTTTGATTATTTTTATATATAATTGGCTCGGTGGGAGATAAGTCTTGTATGATATAAATGATCATGAGTCTGTATGACTGTATATTTATGCATTCATGTATTATTGATTATTATGTTTACTGTTACTACATACACTGATTATTATTGTGCATTGTTGATGTTTGGTGTACTTTTATTGGAATTTCACACTTTGATATAGGGGGTATAGTCTCCCCACAATACTACCCTAGACCCTCACTGTTAGTTGGTAGCCTTTGGTATAAGGGGTGGCACACCTAAGGACCTATAGTTACCCAGTCTGGTTACTGTGCATAGTGAACTAGGATGGGGAAATTACAATGTTGTATTGGATCCTTATGAATTATATATAACATGTTTTCTTATAATTTTATTTCATATTACTATTTGGGGGGATGGTATAAATGTTCCATAAGGATGTATTAGAGCTTTTGATAGATATCTTATTGGTGCATCAAGAATAATTTTTTTTGTAGGAAGTCTAGGTTATGAAGGATATGGGTTTTCTATTCTTTGTTTTCACTTTTATCATTGGATTATTTTCACCTATTGTGAAAGACATGTGATTTTTATTTATGATATTTATGATTTATGAAGTTTTTGGATCTTGGCCTGATGATAAGAGGTTGTGTACATGCATCATATTCGGCATGTAGGATTTTTATGAAATTCACATGCCTATGTGTGATCGATATCACTAAATACAGACTTTAGTTGTTTAAAGTGTCAGTAACAACTTAAATGGTGTTTTCCCATATAGCTTTTTGATGGAATTATGATCATCTGACCAACAATATATTTTTATTCTGATGATATATTATGTGGATATATGGTGTGATTCTTGATTATAGTATATATTCAGTCTCTTGGTGTAAGTTATTTTTAGTGAACCTAGTATGTTGGTCAGACATTTTATGCCTTGATGATTATCCCCTTAGGTCTGATCTTGATATTGATTCTAGAAAAGAAAATAGGTCTAGTTTTTCAAAGTGCTAGTAACAACCTATATGGTGTTTTAATGTATAACTTGGTGATGGAATAATACTTAACTAAAGCCCATCTATAAAATTTTTCTTGACATAGATAATGGTAGGGTGATTCCATTATATTTATATCTCGACAGATGAGATATGATTTTTGAGGGAGAGCCACCCATATGCAGAGGCCAGATGAGGATTAGTCAAATATTATAGATTATTGTGGGGGTAGTCCCATTCAGAGATTCCCAGTGAAAATAAATTCCTTAGTAGATGGGTTTTTTTCATGTGATTACTTATATAAATACATGATACCCTATAATAGGTAGTTTTGCATGCAATTATCTATGTGAATTTTGAGATAAGAACCTAGAGGTGTTGCCCTTGAGTTATGTTTTGTAAGAGATATGACCTATGGGTTGGGTAGGAGAGCCTAGTTTTTTTAGATATGGACTAAATTTATTGATTAGGGTGATATGATTGATTTGAGTTGATATATATAGAGGGTAACCCATGAATGAGGGTACTTTGAGTTTTTGAGTGACTAAGATATGAGAAGTATGGATTGATGCTTCAGGTTGTGGTTAATACTATTGAATGTGGGTTCCCTAGACCCAAATTAAGATGTAATTTTATTACCAATACATTTATAAAAAAATTATATATAAATGTGCTTATATTACCATAATAATGTTGATACTTTTGTGTACACTATTTTATGGTAATTTTCTTAATTTACATGTCATGTCAAAGGGTTATAGAAGATCCTAGGCTATAATGAGAACCTAGGGATACTATGATAGTAATCTTAAAGTAATTTAATATGGTCCAGATACATCATACTGATAGGAGACAGATGATGTGTGGCTATAAGGTGCTGGGAGATCATAATCATTGAGGCATATTCTCATGAAGTTCACACTTGGTGATCTCTAGTAGTGAGATCATGAGGACATACCCCTCAACAAAAACACCACATGTTTCAGGTGTCATTAGTTGTTCTTATCTATAGACATGTGTATTGGTCTCTTGACTTTAGATTATTATCATTGTGTTCCATTTTATCATGTACTTTGATGTAAGGAGAAAACCATGTCAATGAAGTTGTGGTGAGGTTGTTTGTGTTGGGTGCATCATTGGTGACATGACATTGTATTAATGATTAAGATAGAATTTGTTGCTTCCAAGTTAAGGAAGAGATATCTCAGGCTTGGTTGATTAGGATGGTAGTACCTTTATGAATCCATGACCATGGCAGTCGATGGTAAATCTTTCTAATTTGATTAAAAAACAATAAATCAAGAAAATAATGATGACACATGTGGTCATCCTGCTTTATGAGATATTAAATGACAAAGAGATTATATTATATGGTGCATGTTCTTAGGTTGGTTGTCATTTTTATGACTTTTCTTTATCTCTTTATAAGATTTAATGAATTATTAGACTTCTCTCTTAGACTGCGAATATTATCCACTGCTATTGAGATAAGGACCTATAGGGTCACACATAATAACACTTTCGAGAATCTTCCCTATTCAGTTGAATAGGAATATAGGAAATTGTGGGAATTACCATGGGGTATGAGTGTTGTCAATGTTTTATAAGTCACCAATAAATAATTAAATTTTTTATTATTCGAGTAAAGAATAGTGGGTTGAATTTATTTATTACATGTACTTACAAGTGATTAAGTAAATACAAAGGATTAATATTATATGAATGAATATTATTTTCATATTCCAGATTTGTTTAATATTATTAGGAGTTATGATTCGAGTTAATGGCCTGAGTTTATCATGTAATATATATAATTTATAGTACAAGAATGTGAACAAAATATAAATAATATTATGGTTCATTTTTTCATTATAATTAATTATTTATATCACTTATTTATTGGACATTAAATACATGGGGGTCGGGGATCCCTAACCAGGTTTTATGAATATCCACTATATAAGTGGTGAGAGGCTCATCCCAAGATTAATTTACTTTTTTGGAATTTATATCCTCCAATCCTGATTCCTAGAGAGAGAATCATTCGATCCAAGCTCGTCTTCACACATCGAAGACTGAGGGTCGTGGTGATCATCACTGCATCAAAGTGATTGTTTGAGCTCTGCACTAGCACCCGAAATCCAAAAAATGGTATATGTGTAGATTTAATAAGTATGTGTGGAAAATATAGAGGGGTTCGATGTTAGATCTATCAAACAACGAACACTGAAAAATTATGATGGGTGAGCACGCATCAAATCAGAATGAGGTATTCATTTGTTTTGTTTATTTTTATTTGATTAAACCACATGAGATCCTCGGATCATACTGAGGATGGATTGCTAGAGAATAAAAAGTTACATCTCTCTGATGATAAGAAACTTTTAAATTCTCAGCCCACCGGCTTCTACTGAGTGTCCTGGTACCTTCAATTGGTAATAGAGGGATCATGTGTTTTTTTGAGCCAAGTAAATCATTTTTATTTAAATTATAAGTATATGGTATTAAAACCATTCCAACCAATATGACCGTGCATCAATCCATCTTCAGATGATCAAGATATGGTCATCTAAAAAATTATATTTAAATAGTGTTTTTCGAATTCAAAATTTTCAAATAATTTTATGTTTTTAAATAACAAGTTTAATAAGTTTGAATGTGTTCTAATTTTGTTTTTCCATTGTTTTTTGTGGTTATTATAAAATATTAATAATTATTATTATTTTATTATAATAATAATTTTTATTATTATATTTAGAATATATTTAAAGAATCTGTTGATCTTTAATCAGTGTGTTGAAAAATTTGACTTGTAACTTAAGTTTCTAAACCATAAAATTTAAGGAAAATATCCCTACGGAGATTTTGTTCCCTAGAAGAGATTGACCTTTGGAAAATAAAACAATGTCTTTTTCTACCCCTTTCACCCTCATGCATGGTCTGAGCATGACCTAATTGAGACCCACGATCGACCAACTTTTCTTCTACCCGAGTTGGGCGCCCTCTCCTCTTCTCATGTACGAGTGCAGCAAACCCCATCCTCAGATCAGTGACCTCCCTCTCTATTTTTCTTGGTCAAAGCCTATAGGATGCCCGCCCGTTGTCACCACCTTATCTCCATCCCACCTCTTTGGACTCGCCACAACCCAAGTCCCACTGACCATCGCCTCTCACTCAGCCGAGCGCTGCCACACCCACTCGGGTGCCTCGCTGCTGCGTGATGCTGTTCCCGCCTAGATCTGGTCATGCTCCGCCACAACAGGCCATTTCTGTAACACCGTAAGGTTTTAAAAATAATTTTAAATGCATGAAATATTTTTTTATGTAGATATTTATAACTAGCCTTTAAAAATAATTTTTTCAACTTCTATGTTTTGAATTTTGAAAACGGTCATCTACAATTGTGCTTAGTAAGTTATTTGGAGTATGATAGAACTAACATTATTTTTGGTAAATAGTAACATAGCCTTATGAATAGTATTATAAACCTAATTAATAGTAAATTTTACTATTATTTTATTTTCTTAAGGCTTTAAGATGATGACATTTTGGTTAATTTTTCAGTGTCATATAAAAGCAGTTATAGTTTTAGAATTATTATTTTTGAATAAATTTTAATTTTATTTAAAAATTAAATTAATAATATTTAGAAAATTAATTTTATTAAATTGAGTTCATTTTTTAATTCTACACCTCAAAAAATGGTAAGGGTTAATTTTTAGGATATTTCTGAAATTCTTGAATTCTTGATGAATAGTGAAATATGGTAAAATACCATATATTCATATTATCAGTTAAATACACTATTTATTACATAATAAGTTATGTAATACCAATTGGTTAGAACTCAAATGCCATTATTACTATTTTGGGTCACATGAATTAATATTATTCATAGTCTTGAGGAAAAATATTATAATAATGATTAAAATAATGTAAAATACCTCCTCTCCGCTATAATTACCACCCTTATTTTCCTCTTCCTCCCACACCTCTCAAACCTTGAGTCTTACCTAAGTTATGTCCAATAATCCTACTAATAATCTTATCCACATGCTAGAGTTTTTGGTCTCACCAAAAGGCCAAAACCAATGGCCTTAAGAAGGATCTCAAGGAGAAGAGATCAAGAGGTAAACATCCTCTTTTGTTTTCTTTATTCTCTTTCATTTTATGTTATTATTTTTAAATTCCTTTGGATTATGTTGGGATATGTCATTTAATATCCCCCTTACTATCCATATTATTTAATAATGATGAGACACCCCTTTTCTCTGATCAAAATATTTTATGAAATTTTAAGTGACGTCGTTACGCTGCCGAAATTTCATAAGGGATTTTTCAACTCTTCTTTTTTTGAGTTCCTTTATTTTCTTTTTCTTTTCTCACATACTCTTATCCAAGAGGAATTGAAGCTCAAAAATCTTTTATATTTTTTATTTTCTCATGTTCATGGAAAATTCCTCATCAATCTTCTTCTCCTCTCCCACTTATTCAAGGAATTAAAACACTATCTGTGATGTGTCGATTTACTGACATCATGGATGATGTGATTTCAAATTATTTTAATTCCTTGAATACTGGTCATGGAAAAATTTTTATGGTTGAAACATATTAGAATTTATTTATTTTAACTTATATAAGGTTCTGGAATCATTTTTCACACATGTTATTAATTTATGAAACAAAATAAGATATTTACGATCGAAGAATCGCCAAAATAAGCTAAAAAAATATCAATAATGTTTTAACTCAGGAATAATCCTCATGTAAGAATTAAAAATGATAAATGATATAATTTATGATACTATAAATATTTAAATACTACTCAATTATAATTCTGGAGTTTCACTTCCAATCGACAAGAACATCCATCATGAACTGATCATGGAAAACATGTAAAGAACTCACCCAAAACAATGAAAGGAACAAAATACTAACAATTAAAGGGTGAAATGATTTAATTAAAATGATATTATAAGGTATTATAAATACTTATATGTTTCTATAAGATATTAATAACACTATTTTAACCATTATACAAGAGTTTTAAATGATTTTGATGTAAGACAAACCTGAGGTAAGGGAATTATTAACCTGATTTCCATTCTTTGGGTTAACATTCTACTTTTTTATTTATGTGGTATTAAAATTGTTTGTGTGATGGGTTTTGTTTATATTATGATTAATTATGTTTATTTACAGTGTATATACATATTCCATCCACTCTATTAAGTCTCTCTTCAATTATATGATTTATGCAAGGGGGTTTTTCTTTTAAAATCCAATTTTAAACTTTTGTTTTACAAAATTCAAAAGAAATGTTTTTATGATATTATTCATGTTGTATGATTATGTTCTGGTTCTTTGGAATTTTTTATGATGAATTTTGGAACCTATATCTCCCTCTAATGAATTGGTTATGTGTATTTTGTAGGTCGTCCATATAGTTACTCCAAGTGTAACTATGATGGTTACATAAATTGTAATGTATCCGTGAGGGTTACAAATTATAAGATAGCTGAGAGGGTTACAAGATTATGTAAGTAATTCCCCAAGATACCTTAATTGTTATATTTATGATTCTTAGGTAATGTGGTAATATTTTTTAAATATCATGTTTCACAAAGTAAGTATATATGTGTGACAAGTGTATCTTTTTAAAATGATTTCATACGTTACAAGTATTTATGGACTAATGTGCTCCTTCCTTATTTTTATATCCCTTAATATGATTTTTGTGATCATCTCAATTTTTTAAATTATTTTCACAGTTTATAAATATGTGTAATATAATGAAGGAATCTAAGTTAAATGTTTGAATATTTTTCCAAGAAATCATGTTTTATTTGAAAGTTTTATAGTTTTCAAGAAATGAATACTGTTTTTTATGGTATCCAATATATAATAATGTATAATTTTATGAATGTATTAAGTCCCAATTATCTAAAGATATAAACTTGAAAAGATACAAAATGTGAAAGGAAGTGATTTCTTGACTAAATTCAATATTATGTAATGTAATAAGGTCGGGTCCTTATAGTTGGTATCATAGGGCAGTTTAGATAACTTTAGGGGTTAGGATGATGTTAATATAATACCATAAATGTTTTTACTCTGTTATTAATTTGAAATGTTATAGAATATAAATATTTCCATGTTTCTTTGACTAAGAGATGTTTGTTCAGAATGGTTATCCGTAGAAGAAACATGGAAGCTGAAGAGGAGAGGCACCGACAGAACTATATCCTTCCAAATCTATAGCCTGAAATGGTAGGGATTAGAACCGAGTAGTTTGTAACAGTAATGGATCAGCTAAATCAAGCAATAAATGGTGGTGGAATCCATTCAAGATAATTACCAAAGGTACCACAATGGAACATGATAATAGTGGAACATTTTATGAGACAATGCCTTCCTTATTTCAATGGATCTTCTGACCCAGTAGAAGCTGAAGGATGGATTAAATCCCCTGAAAAGATATTCAATGTTATGGGTTGTATATATAATCAGAAGGAAATTATTTCCATAGAATGTTTTGAAGTTGAAGCTGATCATTGGTGGTCAATGTTAAGGAATATTAGGGATTGAGAGGATATTGTTTACTTAGAGTGGGATTAATTTAAAGGTATTTTCCTTGAAAAATATTTTTCTAAGGTGGTGTGACTTAGGATGGAGAAGCAATTCCTTGAATTGAGTCAGAATGAGGAACATTCAGTGGCTATGTATGAAGATAAATTCACTCGAATGGAAAGGTATGCTCCAAATCTTATCTAGAATCTTGATAGAAAAATAAATCTCTTTTACTCTGTATTGAAGACAATGTTTCGAAGGGCGTTGGCCTCCCGTGAATTCAAAAGTTATGAGAAAATTGTATGATTTACTAAGAGGGTAGAGATAGAGTTTTCTAATGATTACATGCACTTTGACGACAAGGATAAGAAGAGGTCTGGATGGAAAGTGATGGGTAAGAATCAACAAAAGAAATCTGATGGTAAGAAAATAGAGTTTCTATTTAGTGAAAAGTGTGGCAAGAAGCACCTCAGGGAATGCCTTACAAAAACTGGTAAATTTTTTCAATGTGGTAAGTTTGTAAATATGGCATGAGATTGTAATGAAAATGATCCTAAGACTAATCCTAATAAGAAAACTCTAAAGTGTTTTAAATGTGGTGAGATGGGTCACTATGAAAATACCTGCCCAAAGAGAGATCTAAATGATCTAAAGAATCCAGAATATAAGATGAAAGGTGTAATGAGATCTTTTGCAACTATTTCAGTAGATTCCAATCCATCAAATGAAGTTATATTAGGTACTTTGTTTGTTTACTCAGATTTTTCTAAAGTTTTGTTTGATATGGGGTCTACACATTCCTTCATCTCTGAGAAATTTTATGGTAAATTGGAAATATCACCTCAAAAAATAAGAACAGAACTTTTTGTTAAAACACTAGGGGTAAATATTATATTAAAGAGGAATTATAAGAATCTTTCTATTGTGTTCTGTGGAAATAATTTACCTCCAAACCTTGTTTTTTTACCCTTTGTCGAGTATGATGTTATTATGGGAATGGATTGGCTTTTGGTTTATCATGCTAAGATTAACTGTAGAGCTAAAGAAGTTGTTTTTCAAAAAGAGTTTTAGTCTGTATACAAGAATGAACCTATACAATTGGTAACATATCAGGAAGCTAAGAAACTATTGAAAGATGGAAATGAAATTTATCTTGTTCATATTGTTGAAAACAAGGGAACTATTCAAATTAATGATGTTCCGGTGGTAAATAAATACCTTGATGTTTTTCCTGATGATTTACCTAGTGTCATACCTGATCGGGAAGTCAAATTCACAATTGACTTAGTTCCTGATGTTAAGCCAATTTAAAAACCCCCCATATTGTATGGCTCAAATAGAACTTCTTGAATTGAAAAATCAGTTGCAGGATTTTCTTGATAAAAGCTTCATTCCTCCTAGCACTTCACCATGGGGAGATCCTGTTTTGTTCATTAAAAAGAAATATGGTTCCATGAGACTTCGCATTGATTATATAGATTTTAATAATATCACTATTAAGAACAAGTATAATTTTCCTCATATATATGAATTGTTTGATCAGATCCAGGGAGCTCATTACTTTTCTAAGATTGACTTGAGATCCGAATACTATTAGATGAAGGTGAAGAAGGATGACATCCCAAAAATAGATTTTAGTACTATATATGGGCATTATGAATTTGTTGTTATTCCATTTGGGTTAACTAATGCACCTGTTATATTCATGAATCTTATGAATATAATATTTAATGAATTCTTGGATAGGTTTGTGGTTGTGTTTATTGATGACATTATAGTATTTTCTAAAAGTAAAGAAGATCATGAAAAACATCCAATGGTTGTTTTAAAAACCTTAATGGAAAAAACTGTATGGAAAATTCAGCAAGTGTGATTTTTGTTTGCAACAAATTTCTTTTATTGGTAACATTGTAAATAAGGATAGAGTAATAGTTGATCCTTCCAAAAAAAGGTGGTTGATGAATGTACAATACCCAAAAATGTTATAGAGATTCGTAGTTTTATTGGATTAGTAGGTTATTACCGACGGTTTGTTAAAACCTTTGCACTGTTATCAAGCCCACTAACCAAGTTAACACAAAAAGGGTTTAAATTTATTTGGACTGAAGAATGTGATATTTATTTTTAGGAACTAAAGAATAGATTGGCGAATGCTCTAGTTTTGGCCTTGCCTTCCCGAAATGGTGAGTTTTTCATCTATAGTGATGCTTCTTTGAAGGAACTTGGTTGTGTTTCTGTAACAGCCCAAGATTTTATAAAAAATATTCTTTTTAATTTTATTAATGTCTTGTGTTGTACGCTACACCAAAAGGAGCTTGCACAACACGCATCCTTGACTTTCCTTGCATTACATGCAATCGCGACCTTCCTCGATAGCGTGTGTAGTACGCAATAACGAGTTTCACTAAACAGCGATATGCTATTAAAATGTTATTAAAACTAGCCGTTATGAATAGTAATAACCACTTTTTGAAATTTTGTAAATTTTATTTTTCAAAATAGATTTCATTTTTGGATTCGGAGTATCGAATTTAGCCTAAGGTGAAATTTTGGTACATTTCGGATAACTTTCATATTCTGATGAATAGTGAAAATTACTAAATTTTAATTAAAAACAACTTTTTTAATCGAAATTATTAATAGTGATAAATTATTAATTTGAGTGGTTTTAAAGTATATTTAGAATATATTTTTACAATTTAATACAATGTTGGTCATTGGTTGTAATTTCACATTTAAACCAGACATAATCAAGTGTCAATCTTTTGATAGATATTGTTTCTTAAAAACACGCTATTTGTTTTAACAGCGGGATTTAATTATAAAATTAATTAATGCAACTTTTGTGTTATGAATTTGGTAAAATAGACTTCATTTTTGAATTCGGAATATGAAATATAGCTTAGGATGAAATTTTGGCATTGTTCTGAAAAACATCAATTTTTGATGAATAGTGAAACTACTAAGTGGTAGTTAAAAAACTGAATTTTTCATAAAACTTAATTTTACCGCTTCTGTGAATGGAATTTCAAAAATCCGAGAGAAACGGTTGATTTCAGTAAGTAAAATGTGGTTCAATGAGATGAAAATAATTTTTGGTGAATAGTAACTTTTTACTTTTTTTTTACCGCGGTTAATAGTAAATAGGGTAACTAAGGGTAAATATGATATTAATGTTACTCTAACACATGTCCTAATTCTATTGTACAAGTGTAATTCGACCGAAAACAAACTTAGGAATAAAATATGACCATTTAGGCCCACTTGGATTAGATTAGGACATTTATTATTAATTTATTTAAAGAAGGGTTAAAGTAGTTAAAATCAAAGTTTAATAAGTAAATCATTTTTGATATGGGGTTATACATAAGATAAATTCGATTGTAAATATTCATTAGAAATCTAAAAAGATTTACTACATGATGGTATTTTATTTGTAATTTTTAGACATCAAATAATTTAATTTATTTATGACACAATGATGATGCAGTAATTATCTTATTAATGAAATATTGACATAATTGATGTTATAAACACCAAAATAAATATAATTTGAGACTTTTTATGAATTCCACTAATTTTATAGGTTACTATGATATATTATTGTTGATCTAATCAACTTGGTTCGAACATATAATTCTGTTATGACTTTCAAAAAAATCATATATCAAATAGTGTCAAAATTGACACAAAATAGTTTTTAAATCAAATATTATATTATTAATTGTTATTTTATTCCTAAAAATCTAAGGTTCGGCCGAATGACTTAGATAAGGATATATATATTAATAATAAACAATTTGGGGTTCGTTTGGCATGTTATAGTAAGTGTATTAACCATATAGTGAAAGAAAACAAAAAGACACGGTAAAAGTTAAAATTATTTAACTTAGAGTTAAATCTAATTGATAAGGTTAAAATAATAACCTAAACTTGTCTAAATCTTATTGGTTGATAGTATTTGGACCCATCCCCACTTTAGCTTCGAAATAAGACCCTTTGGAACCATTATAAACCGATTTTTACTTTAATATAAAATAATATTTTGAGATATTCTAAGGTGCCCCTCTCCTCCCTTATAAAAGAGCACCTCCTCCCCCTCCTCCTCACACCAATTTGAGCACTCAAGCTCGGCCAACCCCTGCCATTTTCTCCTCTCCACTTCCCTAGAATAATCCTAGAGGTCCTGGTCTTCTCCAAAGACCAATCTTAGTTCCTTAAGTGGAGGATTCAAAGAGGCGTTCCAAAGAAGAGGAGCTTCGGACACGAACAAAGCAAATCGGACCTAAGGTAAGGGAAAATCTCGCAATCTCAATTTTTATCCGAGATTGTTTTTACTTTGGTAATTACTAGGGTGTTTTTATCATCCACATCCATGTTCCCTCAATATTTAATATTATTTTCATCCACCTACAATTGTTTAAATCCAATTTTACCCTTCGATGAGTTTTTAGTAAAGGATATGAAAGGAATTTTTTTTTCGTGTTTCGTACGAGGTAATTTTTGACTTTTCCGACAAAAGTACGAAGAATGTTTTTTTTAACTTAAACGGCACGAACGGATTTTTACGGTTTTATAAAGCCTTATTTTCATGAAGCTTCCTCCAAAATATTTAATGACTATTTTTAATAAAATCTCTTTCTTTTAAAATTGCATGATGTTTTGTGAAAAGAAATTGATTTTGAAGAAGAAAGGATATTTTCCTCAATAATTCATTTCATGTGTTTTATCAAAACTATTTTCCATCTAAGATAATAAAGGGTTCCGTTTCTATCCATATTTTTACATTGATTTTACTATGTTGTGATGGAATTATGTTTATGAATTCCTTTATCTTATATGAATGGTTTTATGATGTCATGTTGTTTAAGAATCCCATTTTTATTACATGGGTTATGAAATGATGTATGATTTATTATTTTGTGGCACACATAATAATGGTATCATTATGAGATGGGTGGGACCTATATCTCCCTCCAATGCATTGGGTAAAGATTTTATATCTCATGAGATAGACATGGCTGAAATGGTAGGTTATACCGGTTCAGTAAAACAGGACTGAAACGAGGGTTACTCGATTCAGAAAGGGACTTTGTCCACTAGGATAGTCTTGTCAATGAGTCATGACTAAAAAGAAATGATTTTCTATGATTATGTGTGCATGCCACAAAGTTTCAAGTTTCATGTTATGATTATGGGGATCTCATTTTCACTTCTATGATTTATCCCATGTTATGATATTATGAGCTCTTTTGCAGGTTAAGATTTCCAAAAAGCTATGTTCTTATGTATATGATGTGATTGATATTTCTTTTTTTTACCCTTAATGAGCATTTGAGCTCACCCTTTTATGTTTTCTTTTCCCCAGGATATAAAGAAAGGTTTATAGGTAAAAAAAAGGGAAGATCTTTATGGGAGATATTGAAGATCTTTCACCACGATTAGAAGATTACATTCCGAATTTCCAAAGACACTAAACTATTACGATCCTTGTGTGTGTGTTTTTGTTATGTACTAAGTATTCCGCAAAAGTAATGTAATGTCCATGTACGATAAGCTTCGGGTCTCTACAGATGGTATCAGAGGGAGGTTTAGTCAACCTTTGGAAACTAGGATGCGAAAACGTTAGTGAGATCCCTAGAGATATTTCTAAGGTATGTCTAGGGATGTCCCTAGGGATAAGTATACGTATAGGTTATAGTAATAGAATTACGCTAACGATCATAGAATTAAACCTAAGATGTTGGATATTGAAGGTACTCCCCCTTTATTATGTTGTTTTCCCTAGCATGATTTTTGCCTCTCACACTATTCTTTTTGGGTTTTAGACGATGGCTGGAACCCGAAGGAACCGTGTTGATCAATGCAATGGAAAATGCAATGATTGCCCTCCTGAACAAACAAATGTTATGGGAGATGGAGTGCAAAATCTTATTGCTATACTTACACAAGCTATGAATCATTCTGGACTTCCAAATGAGCAGAGAAGGGAACAATATTCTATTGAGTCCTTCATGAGGCAACGTCCACCTTCTTTCAGTGGGTCTACTGATCCATTAGTTGCTGAACAATGGATTAGTACTACTGAAAAGATATTTTCAGTTCTTCAATGTTCTGAACATGATAAAGTCATCTTAGCAGTATATCGTTTGGAAGGTGAAGCTGATCAATGGTGGAATCTTATCAAGAATACGAGGCAAAGAGATGAAATTGATTCCATGGAATGGGACGAGTTCAAGAACTTGTTTTTCAGTAAGTACTTCCCTCGTATTCTTCGAACGAAGATGGAGAAGGAGTTTCTTGAACTAAAGAAAAAGGATGATGAATCTGTTGGTATATACGAAGCGAATTTTACAAGACTTGCAAGGTATGCATCTGGCATTATCATCCAACCTGAAAGTAAAGTTGATCGATTTTTCAGTGGCTTAAAACCAAGTCTTCGAAGGGCATTAGCTATAAGAGACTTCAGTAGCTATGAAGAAATTGTGAGTTGTGCTATCAAGGTAGAAATGGAAGTTGGTGTTACATATCCATCTCATGGTTTTGACAAGAAACGAAAGATGGAGTTCAGGGAGAAATCTCAGAATAATGGTGAAAAGAAGATGAATGTTTCCTTATGCACAAAGTGTGGAAAGAAGCATGGTGGAGATTGTCTTAAAGGGGCTAGAAAATGTTTTAAGTGTGGAAAAGAAGGTCATCGAGCAGCTGAGTGTCGAAGTAATGGAAAAAGGGATTCTAATGAAGTGAATAAAGCAAACACTGCAGAGAACGCACAACCAACACTTCAATGCTTCAAGTGCAAGGAGATGGGACATTATGCCAATAAATTCCCTAATCCAAGGGTTAGTGATGATCGACATGAGCAACCGCTTAAGGCAAAGGACAAAGGGAAGTCACATGCGATCACTATTGGCAATGTTGAATATGACAACGATGTGGTGGAATGATTAAGTTTTTATGTAATGGGATTCCAAAATAATGTTGTATCATGGAATATTGGAATATTTATGTATTGGTCTAATGTGGTATTCAAAGTGATTGAGATATTATGCGCATAATGAAGGGAAAACGAGAAAATGAAATGTTTAACAGTATTCATGAGCTCATGATTGATATAAGGACTAAGTGATATCATGGTTTGAGTATATAGAATTTTGAGGATTTTGGTATGTGAAAAGTGTTAACTTTTAACTGCATTCATGTTTTCACTAAGGTATTCAAGAGAATACACGATTAAGGACTTTGAATGTTTGGAATGTGACCAACAAAACATATCTTATGATATATGGGGATCAATGATGGTGTTAAATCTCTGGTAATCGTTGTTACTATATTATGAGAGTGGACTGAAGTATTATGTATAAGCCTAAAGATTAGACTGGATTATGTTGGACATAAGTTAGTATTGTTTAAGGATATAAGATTTTCGATATTATTGATGGGATGTTATATAGTTTTGGAAAAAGGACAACCTGCAGGACGGGCGACAGCCCATCGCTTCGGACAAGGCTGTGGGAATCGAACCCACAACTGAAGTGCGACTGGCCTTTATCGCCTACCACTGGCCTACAGGAAGTCCCTGTTTAGTAGAAACTAGTTTTATTATATTAAGCAGTATGATATATGAAGTATAAGTCCATTTTAGTAACTATATATGATTAATCTCACTATAGATCGACTTATGTATATAAATTTTTGCTAACCTTTTGTTTGAGACAGATGGAATGACCCGTCATTCTATCACATGATCTGCTAACACTTCACGAATAACAAATTCAACTATTTAAGAGATGAAGTGGAAATTGTTCTAGGCACGAACAATAGTGAGATTGTACCAAAATAAAGAAAGTATTTATTCCAATTCAAATTTTCAACTTTAGGGAAATGATCTTGAAAACCAAAAATGTTGTCCTAGTGATCTTATACCTGATGAATCGGATGGTACCTTATATCATCACAAATCTATGGATTTGTGATTACTGGATTTTCCATAGCCATGTTCTCTACCACTCTCCATCAGAACATGATGGTTAGATTTCTCTTCCATATCCATATTTTCACCTATGTGGAAACCCAATGATTAGTTTATTTGGGTAACCGTTACGTTTCATACTTTTGTTTTTAAAGATTGGTTTTGATATTCCTTTTTACGATGTGGGTTTCTATTAAAGAAACTTTCGAATAGTAAACCATTTATAACCCCGACGAATTTCGAGGGCGAAATTCATTTTAAGGGGGGTAGAATGTAACAGCCCAAGATTTTATAAAAAATATTCTTTTTAATTTTATTAATGTCTTGTGTTGTACGCTACACCAAAAGGAGCTTGCACAACAAGCATCCTTGACTTGCCTTTCATTACACGCAATCGCGACCTTCCTCGATAGCGTGTGTAGTACGCAATAACGAGTTTCACTAAACAGCGATATGCTATTAAAATGTTATTAAAACTAGCCGTTATGAATAGTAATAACCACTTTTTGAAATTTTGTAAATTTTATTTTTCAAAATGGATTTCATTTTTGGATTCGGAGTATCAAATTTAGCCTAAGGTGAAATTTTGGTACATTTCGGATAACTTTCATATTCTGATGAATAGTGAAAATTACTAAATTTTAATTAAAAACAACTTTTTTAATCGAAATTATTAATAGTGATAAATTATTAATTTGAGTGGTTTTAAAGTATATTTAGAATATATTTTTACAATTTAATACAATGTTGGTCATTGGTTGTAATTTCAAATTTAAACCAGACATAATCAAGTGTCAATCTTTTGATAGATATTGTTTCTTAAAAACACGCTATTTGTTTTAACAGTGGGATTTAATTATAAAATTAATTAATGCAACTTTTGTGTTATGAATTTGGTAAAATAGACTTCATTTTTGAATTCGGAATATGAAATATAGCTTAGGATGAAATTTTGGCATTGTTCTGAAAAACATCAATTTTTGATGAATAGTGAAACTACTAAGTGGTAGTTAAAAAACTGAATTTTTCATAAAACTTAATTTTACCGCTTCTGTGAATGGAATTTCAAAAATCCGAGAGACACAGTTGATTTCAGTAAGTAAAATGTGGTTCAATGAGATGAAAATAATTTTTGGTGAATAGTAACTTTTTACTTTTTTTTACCGCGGTTAATAGTAAATAGGGTAACTAAGGGTAAATATGATATTAATGTTACCCTAACACATGTCCTAATTCTATTGAACAAGTGTAATTCGACCAAAAACAAACTTAGGAATAAAATATGACCATTTAGGCCCACTTGGATTAGATTAGGACATTTATTATTAATTTATTTAAAGAAGGGTTAAAGTAGTTAAAATCAAAGTTTAATAAGTAAATCATTTTTAATATGGGGTTATACATAAGATAAATTCGATTGTAAATATTCATTAGAAATCTAAAAAGATTTACTACATGATGGTATTTTATTTGTAATTTTTAGACATCAAATAATTTAATTTATTTATGACACATTGATGATGCAGTAATTATCTTATTAATGAAATATTGACATAATTGATGTTATAAACACCAAAATAAATATAATTTGAGACTTTTTATGAATTCCACTAATTTTCTAGGTTACTATGATATATTATTTTTGATCTAATCAACTTGGTTCGAACATATAATTCTGTTATGACTTTCAAAAAAATCATATATCAAATAGTGTCAAAATTGACACAAAATAGTTTTTAAATCAAATATTATATTATTAATTGTTATTTTATTCCTAAAAATCTAAGGTTTGGCCAAATGACTTAGATAAGGATATATATATTAATAATAAACAATTTGGGGTTCGTTTGGCATGTTATAGTAAGTTTATTAACCATATAGTAAAAGAAAACAAAAAGACACGGTAAAAGTTAAATTATTTAACTTAGAGTTAAATCTAATTGATAAGGTTAAAATAATACCCTAAACTTGTCTAAATCTTATTGGTTGATAGGTTTTAGACCCATCCCCACTTTAGCTTCGAAATAAGACCCTTTGGAACCATTATAAACCGATTTTGACTTTAATATAAAATAATATTTTGAGATATTCCTAAGGTGCCCCTCTCCTCCCTTATAAAAGAGCACCTCCTCCCCCTCCTCCTCACACCAATTTGAGCACTCAAGCTCGGCCAAACCCTGCCATTTTCTCCTCTCCACTTCCCTAGAATAATCCTAGAGGTCCTGGTCTTCTCCAAAGACCAATCTTAGTTCCTTAAGTGGAGGATTCAAAGAGGCGTTCCAAAGAAGAGGAGCTTCGGACACGAACAAAGCAAATCGGACCTAAGGTAAGGGAAAATCTCGCAATCTCAATTTTTATCCGAGATTGTTTTTACTTTGGTAATTACTAGGGTGTATTTTATCATCCACATATATGTTCCCTCAATATGTAATATTATTTTCATCCACCTACAATTGTTTAAATCCAATTTTACCCTTCGATGAGTTTTTAGTAAAGGATATGAAAGGAATTTTTTTTTTCGTTTTTCGTACGAGGCAATTTTTGACTTTTCCGACAAAAGTACGAAGAATGTTTTTTTTAACTTAAACGGCACGAACGGATTTTTACGGTTTGATAAAGCCTTATTTTCATGAAGCTTCCTCCAAAAGATTTAATGACTATTTTTAATAAAATCTCTTTCTTTTAAAATTGCATGATGTTTTGTGAAAAGAAATTGATTTTGAAGAAGAAAGGATATTTTCCTCAATAATTCATTTCATGTGTTTTATCAAAACTATTTTCCATCTAAGATAATAAAGGGTTCTGTTTCTATCCATATTTTTACATTGATTTTACTATGTTGTGATGGAATTATGTTTATGAATTCCTTTATCTTATATGAATGGTTTTATGATGTCATGTTGTTTAAGAATCCCATTTTTATTACATGGGTTATGAAATGATGTATGATTTATGATTTTGTGGCACACATAATAATGGTATCATTATGAGATGGGTGGGACCTATATCTCCCTCCAATGCATTGGGTAAAGATTTTATATCTCATGAGATAGACATGGCTGAAATGGTAGGTTATACCGGTTCAGTAAAACAGGACTGAAACGAGGGTTACTCGATTCAGAAAGGGACTTTGTCCACTAAGATAGTCTTGGCAATGAGTCATGACTAACAAGAAATGATTTTCTATGATTATGTGTGCATGCCACAAAGTTTCAAGTTTCATGTTATGATTATGGGGATCTCATTTTCACTTCTATGATTTATCCCATGTTATGATATTATGAGCTCTTTTGCAGGTTAAGATTTCCAAAAAGCTATGTTCTTATGTATATGATGTGATTGATATTTCTTTTGTTTACCCTTACTGAGCATTTGAGCTCACCCTTTTATGTTTTCTTTTCCCCAGGATATAAAGAAAGGTTTGTAGGTAAAAAAAAGGGAAGATCTTTATGGGAGATATTGAAGATCTTTCACCACGATTAGAAGATTACGTTCCGAATTTCCAAAGACACTAAACTATTACGATCCTTGTGTGTGTGTTTTTGTTATGTACTAAGTATTCCGAAAAATTAATGTAATTTCCATGTACGATAAGCTTCGGGTCTCTACAGTTTCGATGAAAAATGATAAGGTAATTGATTATACTTCAAGAAAACTAAAAACTCATGAGTTAAATTATCCCACACATGATTTTTAATTAGAAGCTATGGTTTTTTCTTTGAAAATTTGGAGGCATAATTTATACAGATCCAAATGTCAAATATATACTAACCATAAAAGTCTGAACTATATATTCACTCAAAAAAATTAAACATGAGGCATAGACGATGGATTAAACTGATAAAGGATTATGATTGCATGATCAATTACCATCTAGGAAAAGCAAACAAATTGGCGGATTCCTTGAGTCGAAAACATCATGCATCATTAACCATGTTATGTTTAGAACATGATCCCTTGATTAATGATTTGATGAATTTTGGATTAGAATTTGTTGGTGATGGAAATACCTCTGCTTTGTTTTAGGTTTTAGGGCATTCATTATTATCAGACAGAATTAAGCAAGTGCAGAAGGAAGACCATAAGCAACAGAAAAAGGTATAATTGGTTAAAATGGGTATGTTTTTAGAATTTAACCTTGATAAAGATTGTGTTTTAAGATTTTGAAAAAGGTTGTGTGTGCCTTATGATTCCCAGTTTAAGAAATAATTGTTGTGTGAATCTCATAGTTATCCATTTTCAGTTCATCGTGGCAGTACTAATATGTACAGAGACCTTCAGAAGTATTATTGGTGGGATGGAATAAAAAGAGATATTGCTGATTTTATTGTGAAATTCTTGACATCTCCACAGGTTAAAGCAGAGCGGAAGTTATTAAAGGGGATGATTCAAACTTTACCAATTGTAGAGTGGAAATGGGAGAATGTATCCATGGACTTTGCGGTGGTACAACCAAAGACTTCTCGAGGTAATAATGTGATTTGGGTTGTTTTTGATCGATTGACTTAATCTGCACATTTTCTTTCTATTCAAGATACAATGTCTTTAGATCATCTTTATCAACTGTACCTACAAGATATTGTCAGGTTACATGGATTTCTTCTTTCCATTTTATCTGACCAGAATCCCAGGTTCACTTATAACTTTTGGAAGGGCCTTTAGAAGTCGTTGGGTGCAAAATTAAATTTCAGTGCAGTTTTTCATCCTCAATCAAATGGGTAGTTAGAAGGAACGTTTCAAAATTTAGAGGATATGCTTCAATCTTTTTAAATGGACTACTAGGGAAGTTGGGATCAACATCTTTCTTTTGTTGAGTTTTCTTATAATAACAGTTTTCATTCCAGTATACAAATGGAACCTTTCAAGGCATTGTATAGTAAGCGGTGTCAAACTCCAGCGTTTTGAGATGAAGTTGGTGAAAGAATGTTGATGGGGCCAAAATTAGTAGAGGAAGTGGATAAGAAAGTAAAAATGATCCAGAAACACATGAGGACAGCTCATAGCAGGCAGAAAAGTTATACAGATAACAGAAGGAAAGACTTCTATTTAGAGGTAGGTGACCATGTTTTCCTTAAAATCACTCCTTGGAAAAGTGTGATGCGTTTTGGTAAGAAAGAAAAGCTATGTCTATGGTTCATCAGTCCTTTTTAAAGTTTAGATAATGTTGGGCCAGTTGCATACCGAGTAGATTTGCCTCCAATTTTGTCTCAGGTTCAAAATGTTTTTCATGTTTCGATGTTGAGGAAGTATGTGCTAGATTCAACACATATCTTGAGACCAGAAGCAGTTCAGCTGGAAGAGAACCTTTCCTATGAAGAGAAACCAGTTCAGATTCATGATAGAAGGGAACATGTGTTGCGGAATAAGGTAATACACCAGGTAAAGGTTTTGTGGAGAAACCACATGGTAGAAGAAGCAACATGGGAGTCTGAAAATGCTATGAGGGAAAGGTACCCTCACTTGTTTAAATAAGTAAATAAAATTATGAGGAAGTAATTTCTAGAAGGTGGGGATAATGTAACACTCCAAGGTTTTAAAAATAATTTTAAATGCATGAAATATTGTTTTAAGAAGATATTTATAACTATCTTTTAAAAATAATTTTTTCCACTTCTATGTTTTGAATTTAGAAAAATGGTCATCTATACTTGTGTTCAGTAAGTTATTTGGAGTCTCAAAGAACCAACATGACTATTGGTGAATAGTAACATACCCTTATGAATAGTAATATGACCCTAATTAATAGTAAATTGTACTATTATTTTATTTTCGTAAGGCTTTAAGATAATGACATTTTGATTAATTTTTCAATATGATATAAAAGCAATTATAGATTTAAAATTGTTATTTTTAAATAAATTATAATTTTATTTAAAAAATAAATTAAAAATATTTAGAAAATTATCTTCAAAAAATGGAGTTCATTTTTTATTTCTAAATGTTGAAAAATGGTAAGGGGGATTTTTGGGATTTTTCTGAAATTCTTGAATTTTCAATGAATAGTGAAATACGGTAAAATATCGTATATTCAAATTATCTGTTAAATACATTATTTATGACATAATAAGTGATGTAAGACTACTTGTCTCAAACTCACATTCCATTATTACTATTTGGGGTCACATTAATTCATATTATTCATAGTCTTGAGCAAAAATATTATAATAATTATTAAAATAATGTAAAATATCTCCTCTCCTCCACTATAAATACCACCCCCATTTCCCTCTTCCTCTCACACCTCTCAAGCCTTGATCCTTACCTATGTTCTATCCAATAATCCTACCAGGTCTCTTCCCCACGTCCTAGAGTTTTTGGTCTCACCAAAAGGCCAAAACCAAAGGCTTTAAGAAGGATCTCAAGGAGAAGAGATCAAGAGGTAAACATCGTCTTTTGTTTTCTTTCTTTTCTTTCATTTTATGTTATTATTTTTAAATTAATTTGGATTATTTTGGGATATGTCCTTCCATATCCCCCTTACTATCCATATTATTTAAGAATTATGATAGATACCTTTTCTCTCATTTAAATATTTTATGAAATTGTGAGCAACGCCGTTAGGCTGCCAAAATTTCATAAGGGATTTTTCAACACTTCTTTTATTTTGAGTTCTTTTTATTTTTCTTTACTTGACTTTTCTTATCCAAGATGCATGGAAGCTCCAAACTTTTTTTATATTCTGGATGTTCTCATGTTCAAGGAAAATTCTTCATCAATATTCTTATCCTCTCCCCCTTATTCATGGAATTAAAACACCGTTCGTGATGTGTCGATTTACTGACATTGTGGACGATGTGATTTCAAATTATTTTACTTCTTTAAATACTGGTCATGAAACAATTTTTTGGGTTGAAAATATTATAATTTATTTATTATAAATTATATAAGGTTCTGGAATCATTTTTCAGACATTTTATGAATTTATAAAACAATATGAGATCTTTACAATCGAAGAATCTCCAAAATAACCTAAACAAATATCAATAATGTTTTAACTCATGAATCATCTTCATGTAAGAATTAAAAATGTTAAATGGTGTAATTTATGGTACAAGAAGTATGTAAATACAACTCCATTCTAATTCCGGATTTTCACTTCCAATCGACAAGAACATCCATCATGAACCGAACATGGAAAACATGTAAAGAACGCACCCAAAACAATGCAAGGAACAAAATACTAACAATTAAAGGGTAAAATGATGTGATTAAATGATCTTATAAGGTATTATAAAGATGGATATGTTTCTATAAGATATTAATAACACTATTTTAACCATTATACAATAGGTTTAAATGAGTTTGAAGTAAGACAAACCCGAGGTAAGGGGATTCTTAACCCGATTTCCATTCTTTGGGTTAATATTCTACTTCATTATTTATGTGGTATTAATTTTTTTTGTGATGGATTTTTTTTATATTATGTTTAATTATGTGTATTTTTTGTGTATATACATATTCCATTCACTCTATGAATTCTCTCTTCAATTATATTATTTATGTAAGGGGTTTTTTCTTTTAAAATCTTCTTTTCAAATTCTGTTTTACAAAATTAAAAAGCAATGTTTTTATGATATTATTCATGTTGTATGATTATATTATGGTTCTTGGAAAAATTTTATGATGAAGAGTGGGACCTATATCTCCTTCCAATGCATTGGGTATGTGTAAGTTGGAGGTTGGACGTATGGTTACACCAAGTGTAACTATGATGGTTACACAAATTGTAAGGTAGCCATGAGGGTTAAAAATTATAAGGTAGCTAAGAGGGTTACAAGATTATGTAATTAATGACCTAAGATACATTTATGGTTCTATTTATGATTCTTATGTATTGTGGGAATCTTGTGGAAATCTCTTGTTTCCCAAATTAAGTATATATGTGTGACAAGTGTATCTTTTAAAAATGATTTCATATGTTACATGTATTTATAGACTAATGTGATCCTTCCTTCTTTTTATATACCTTATTGAGATTTTTGTGCTCATCCCATGTTTTTAAATTATTTTCACATGTTATGAGGATGTTTAAGACAAATAATGAATTCAAGTTAAATGTTTTAATATTTTTCAAATAAATCATGTATTATTTGAAAGTTTTATCTTTTTCAAGTAATGAATACTATTTTTCATGGTATCCACTCTGTAATAATGTGTAATTTTATGAATGTATTATGTCTCAATTCTCTAAATAACTAAACTTGAAAGGATACTCCATGTTAAAGGAAGTGATTTCCTGACTAAATTCAAGATTATGATGTAGTAAGGTCGGGTCCTTATAATTTCTGCCTGACCTCTATGGGTCATCACCACCGACTTGCGAGCCTGAGCCACCTCCCCTCATCATGGAAGACTTGAAACATCTGCTGGTTGGGACTATGGCTATGCTTCAGCAGCCCACATCATTAGTGCCCGAATGGGACCACCCTTGATCGCTACCTCCTGACAAGGTCCGACCACCTTGAGCAGTATGCACCACCTCTTACCTCTGGAGGTAGAGGATTTCCAGGTGTAGACTGTCGCTTGGAATAGCTATGGCCACCTGAAATGGTTTGATATAACTCATGCCCCACTATTTTTGGATATACTGGAATAGTTTTTACATGTCATGAGATGAGGCCAACCCAGAATAATCTTGGGCTAGAATACCCTGCATTGGATTTTCTTAGCCCAAATGGGACAACAGGGCTATAACCCAGACAGCAAAGGGACTTTTCAAGACTTGGTTGAGATTAATAATCAAAATTAAATTAATTAAAATTATTTTTGGTTTTAAAATCTTTATAATATGGAGTCTTAATTTAATTAGAGTTTTAAAATTAAATTAATTACTTTAATTTAATTTTTTGTTTTAAAATTAAATTAAACATGAAACTGAATACAATAAATTATTTGAAATTATTTAAATTCATTTAATTAATTTTAATACCCTCATACCTTTAAATTTATCAAAATTTAATTTTTTTATTGTGCATTTATTCATTTATACCCACTAGTCTTGATCTAGCTCTCTAACCACATATGTCTAGATTTTAAATTATTTAGTTATTTATTTATTACGTGTGATGATTGTAATAAGTAGGTAATTAAATGATGGTATGTGAATCATCTTAATTTTATTCAAATATGTATAAGAACATGCATTTCCAATGTACCTATTGTACATTGTACCCCTAGACCCCCTCACTTATGCACGCGTATATTTGTACATAGATGATGACACACAAACCCCTCCAAGTCAAGGAAGTACTCTAGAAAAGAAGCGAATACATTGGATTGGGGATGAGAAGAACTCCGAGTAAAGACTCAACTCAGTTATGAAACCCCCTATATTAAGACTGATCCATTATGGATCCATCTTAATTAGATGCTAAAAAATAGTCATGTTTATTTATTTCCATCATGTATGTTTTTTTATTTTATTCAAATTCATGATTATTTCATGGTCACATAAAATAATAACCAAAATAAAATGCATAAAGATGTGACGTATGTTTTTCTATTACATGTTCAGTTGTGAGTGTGACAACATAGATTGAACATATTTCATATAAATTTATTCATTCATTAAGATATAATAAAATCCCTCAAAAGATATATTAAGTCTTAATGCCCTCTATTGCTCACATTTTAACAAAACTGGGTGTTTGAGGTGCTTATCAACCATAGTTGATAGTGCCTCTTACTACCAGGGAATTCTCATGAGTATTGGGTCCAATTACCTAAAGTGGGTATTCAAGGATTATCCATAGATAAATTTCTATCACTTTATAGGAAATTATTTAAAGGAATTAAGTTATGTTTCCAAAAAGATGATACTTTACTCAACATATCAAGGAATCGCCAGTTTAAGTGGTTGGAAAGCCTAACACCTACCTTGAAACCCTCTAAGTAATGGTGTAACAATAGCTTGTAGACTATGAGGTGAGGTTTTAAGGATCATTTACACTATAATCCTCAAGTGGTAGAGTATTTAAAATCTAATAGTGAGGGATATTATGATTCAATAAAATAGTGGGAGACATTGAAATGATATAAAAATTAATTACTCATAAATTTCTAAAAGGAAATCAAAATAAAGTAGTAAATACTAATATTTATCTATCGTAGATATAAAATGGAAATCACTAACACCACAAGTACATTATCACTGCGATAAATTTTGGATAAAGAAATTATCCTGATCAAAAATAACTTCCAGGAGTGTTATAGGTGTTTGCGCATAGTATTACACCAATAAAGGAAACTTTATGTGTTTTAATCCTCATTTCCTATTAAGCCTCCTCAGAGAGAAAGAAATGAAGATAAAGAAAATGGAAAAATCATGTAGATGATGCAGTAGATGTTCAGTGCAAAATGTTTTCATCCATCTCTAGTCAATTTTAGAAAATACATGACGATGAGGATGCCTAAAAGATGCTAACTCATATCCAATAATTATATCTGGAGAGACCAAGGCATGAAAGGTATGATATTTCCAGTTCCCTTTATAGATGTAGGTAGCATAAGGGAATCAAGTGGTACCTCATTTACTCAAGATGATTGGGTACATTTAGAGGCTTGAAACCCTTAGGTTCAAAAATTAATCAACAACTAGTAACGAATCTCATTATTTCTTCTTTACCACCTAGATTTTTTACTTTGATTGTTAATTATAATATGAATAACATGAAAAAATCACTCATGGATCTAATGGATTTTGTTCACCATGCTGATAAGGATATGGAGAATACCAATTCTTCAATCCTTATGGTGAACAAGAGAAATAAGGGAAAGTATAAGGGGTCCAAGTCTAAGTCTAGGCCGAAGACACCTATGCACCATCCTTCTTAGAAGCCAAAGATACAGAGTTAAGGAAATGTGTAGGAGTATGTCTATTTTTTTATAAGGAAATAAAGGCCACTGGAAGAAAAATTTCCAAGATGGAAAGAAGAAGCATGGTGACGCTTCTACTTAATGTATGTTTGTCATTGAATGAAATATTTTATTATCTATAAGTTGGGTATTGGATACAACATGTGGCTCACACATATGTATTAATATACATGAAACAAGTATATTTATGAAGATTGTGAAAGGTGAATTTAATCTTAGAGCTAAAAATGGTGAGAGTCTATAAGCCTTGGTGGTTGGAGATCATCACCTTAATTTTCCTAGTGGTTTGGTTCTGGTATTGAATAATTGTTATTATGTACCCTATGTAACACGAAACATAATATTAGTGTCAATTTTGTACACTATGAGATTTTATTTCAAGTTTGGAAATAAGTGTTGTCTCTTTTATAAGGATAACATGTGTTAAGGTATGGAACACCTTAATAATGGCTTATATATACTTTAACTTGAAAATATGGTCATGAAAATCAATGTCAAAACCAGAGAACTTGACTCATATATCACCTTCCTATGGAACATTAGGATAGTTCATGTAAATGATAAGCAATTATAGAAATTACATCAAGTAGGTTATTTAGACTCGATTCAGTTAAAACCCTTGGATGTATGTCAATCTCGTTTACAAGGGAAAATGACTAAATAAAATTTCTCTATGAAGGGATAAATGGAAAATGAATTACTGGAATTAATACATACCGATGTATGTGGTCCATTTCCAATAGAGGTAAGGGGTGGGTTTTCATACTTCATTAATTTTACTGATTACTATAGTAGGTACAACTTTATCTACTTAGTGCGGTATAATTCATATTCCTTTCAGTTTTTTAAGGAGTACCAACATGAAGTAGAAAACCATCTTGGTAAGAAGATTAAGGTACTCTGCTCAGACCAAGGTGGAGAGTATCAAACCAAGATTTCATTGATCACTTGAAGGAGTGTGGGATATTATCCCAACTCACTCTTCCTTATAAACCACGTTGGAATGGTTTTAGTGAAAGGAGGAATCAGACATTACTAGACATGGTTAGATTAATGATGAGTCACACAACTATTCTATTATCCTTTTGGGGATACACCTTGTAGACAATAGTATGTACCATTAATAGACTACCATCTAAAGTTGTAGATGGGATTCCATATAAGTTATGGTATGGAAAGAAACCTAGTCTTTGAAACATATGTGTATGGGTATGTGAGGCATTTTCAAGACTACACCTAGTGAATAATTGGCATCGGGAAGCATGAATTACACCTTTAGAGGTTATTCTAAAGAAACAAAAGGATATTACCTATATAACCCTTCATATAGAAAAGTTATTGTGGAAAGAAAATCCACATTTCTAGAAAGGGGACACATTTCCAATGAAAATAGTGGGAGAAAGATTGAATTTTATGAATTTAATGCTCCAGATGCACAAGAGTTGGTATGGGAACAATCTCTGTAGGAGATACTAGGAGATGAAGTGCTTCCCAAGAAACAAGTATTATGTAGGTCCACTTGAGAGGTTAGAGAACCAGAGTGTTATGGTTTTCTTTTCATCGAGTCATGTGAAACAATACTCCTTGAAGATAATGAAACTATAACCTACAAGGATGTAGTATATGGAAAGGATACTACTAAATGAAAAGAATCCACTCATTTTGAGATGGAGTCCATGTACCAAAATCAATTTTGGATTTTAGTAGACCCTCCAGCTATTGTGAAATCCATTGGGTGAAAATGGATATTCAAGAATAAATTGGACATGGATGGTAATGATAGTACGTATAAAGAAATATTGGATACAAAGGGTTTCAGACAGTGTCAAGGCATCGACTATGATGAAACCTTATCACCTGTATAAATACTGAAATCCATCAGAATATTACTTCTAATAGCGGCCTCCCATGATTATGATATTTGGAAAATGGATGTCAAAACTTATTTTATAAATGGGAAGTTGGTTGAAGAAATCTATATGACTCAACCTGAAGGGTTTGTTAAGTTAAATAATACCAATAAGGTGTACAATTTAAGAGGTCCAATTATGGTTTGAAGCAGACATCATGATCATGGAATGTTCATTTTAATAAGGCCATAAGAGAATTTGGTTTTGTTAAAAATGAAATTGATCCTTGTATCTATAAAAAATTTTATGGGAATTCCATCGTTTTCCTAGTATTTTATATTGATGACATATTAATTATGGGAAATGAAGTGAAATTATTATAGTTATCTAATACTTTGTTTAATTAAAGCTTATCCTTGAAATAATTTGGTGAAGAAACATACATTCTGGGGATCATGATCTATTGAGATAGATCTCAGTGGCTACTTGGACTGAGTCAAACTACATATATTGACAAGGTACTCAAAAGGTACAATATGAAATAATCCAAGATAGTGTTTTTCCCCATGTCACATGGTAAAAGTATCTCTAAGAAAATTTGTCCACAAAAATAGGAAGATATTGAATGGATGAGTAGAATCCCTTATGCCTCGGTAGTGGATTCTATCATGTATTTCATACTACATACTAGGTTTGATGTTTTCTTCTCTTAAAGAATGGTGGGTAGATATCAATCCAACCCAGGAGAGCTAAATTGGGCAGCTATTAAAACTATCCTAGATTACTTGAGGTGTAAAAAGGATATATTCCTGGTGTATGGAGGAGATGAGGAACTTGTAGTGATAGGATACACCGATTCTAGTTTCCAGACAAATCATGATGATCTAAAATCACAGTCAGGTAACATTTTTTTCTTAATGGTGGTTCATTGAGCTGTATAAGCTTAAATAAATATATGGTAGCTAATTATACAACAAAATTAAATTATATAGTGGTTTTTGATGAAGAAAATGAAGCAACTTGGATACACATCTTTGTCTCATACATTAGTGGTGTGCCTAGTAGTGCAGACCCCGATCTAGTTTATTGTAATAATAATGAAACAGTTATGATTTCCAAGGATCTCAGGTAACACTAGAGTACAAAGTATATAATTTTTAAGTTTCATATATTATGGAATTTTACTCAGATAGGTGAAGTCTTAGTTAGCAGAGTATCCATAGAGAACAATGTGGCAGACCCCGTGACTAAAGCCATATCTCAACAAAATCATGATTCTCATGTGAGAGCTAGTGAATTGAGGCTTGTTAGTAGTTAGATATTGTATAAGTGGGAGCGTTGAAAGTGGGTAAACCAGACACAAATTGTAATGTACCTTGATGACCACTACATGTGTACAGTTTTTTATATATACATTTTATTATCTTACCATAATAGTTTTGATACTTTTGAGTCCACTATTTTATGGTAATGATCTTAGATTTCGTGTCGTATCAAAGGTTTATATTAGATCCCATGCTATAATGTGAACCTAGAGATACAATGATATTAATCTTAAAAGTAATTTACTATGGTCCAGATACATCATACTAATAGGATACAAATGATGTGTGGCTATCAGTTGTTGTGGGATCATAAGAATTGATACTTCTTCTCATGAAGTTCGCACTTGGTGATCTCTAGTAGTGAGATCATGAAAATAGACCCCTAAATAGGAACACCACATGTTTCTACATTCATTGGTTGTTCCTATCTATGGATATGTGTATTGGTATCCTTATTTGATTTCATTATCAATGTGTTTAATTTTATCATGTACTTTGATACGAGGTTAAAACCATGTAAATGAATTCATTTATATGTAGTTTGTGTTGGGTGCATCATTGGGGGAATGACATTGGTTGAATGGTTAAGATAGAATTTCTTTCTTCTGAGTTGAGGAAGATATATCTTGGGATTGGTTGATCATGATGGTAGTGCCTTCATAAATTCATGTCCATGGTAGTCAAAGTTAAGTCCTTCTAGTTATATTAAAAAATAATAAATCAAGAAAAGTATTATAACAAATGTGTGCATCCTACTTTATGAGATATCATATGATAAAGATATTATATTACACAGTGTGTATTTGTAGGTTGGTTGTCATTGTTATGAATTTTCTTTATATCTTTTGGGGCCTTAATGGGTTTCTAGACTCCACTCTTGGTATATAAATATTATTCACTACTATTGAGTAAGTATCAAGAGGGTCACACATAATAATGCTTTTGATAATCTACCCTATTATGTGGAATATGAATATAGGACATGGTGGGATTCACCATGGGGTGCGAGTATTGTCCATGTTATACCAGTCACCAATAAAAAAAATCATTATTATGTAAGTAAAGAATAATGGGGTAAATTTATTTATTACATGTATTTACAAGTGATTAATTAAATACAAAAAGATTAATATTACAAGAACAAATATTATTTTAATATTCCAAGTTTGTTTAATATTATCTAGATTTACTAGCTGAGTGAATGGATTAGGTCTATCACGTAATATATTTAATGTATATTATAGGAATGTTATAAAAATATAAATAATATTATGGAGTATTTGGTTCTTCATAATTAATTATTTATATCACTTATTTATTAGACGTTCAATACATGAGGTTCAGGGAACCCTAATTGGGTATTATGAATATCCACTATATAAGTGGTGAGAGGATCATCCTAAGATTGAATTCACTTTGTTTGAATTGAGAGCCTATCTCTCCTCATGATTCCTAGAGAGAGAATTGTTTTATCCTAGCATGTGATCCAAAATTGTCTTTACACATTGAAGATTGAGGGATATGGTGATCATCACTGCATCGAAGTGATCGCCGGAGCTCCATGCTAGCTCCCAGAATCTGACGAATGAAATATGTGAAGATTCAAGAAGAATGTGTGGATGATCTAGAGGGGTTTTAAGTTAGATCCATCTAGAAAAAAATGGTGGAAACTTACAATGGATGTGCAAATAAAATCGGAACAAGGTATTCATTTATTTATTTATTATGCTCTGAACCACTCGAGATCCAAGGATCATATCGAGGTTGGATCACCGAAGATAATAAAGTTACATCATTCCAATTATAGAATTTTTTTAAATTTCTGGCCTAATTGCTTCCGTTGAACATCTGATACCTTCAGATACACAGGATGTGTGACCGAATATGAGATACAAGCATAATGAGGCCTTAGTTATTTTTAACATAGATTGAATGGGTAGGTTACTTTCATTAATATTAGTTCATTGTGATACTTGGGATATGTTATTAGCCTGATTATGCCTTGTTTTTTCAGGAGTAAAGAACCTTGAGGGCTATTATTTTGGTTTCGAGGATTGCTTTTTAGGGGTCATACCAGTAAATTACCTGACCCTGTTAATTTTGGATACCCTTACAGTGGTGTGGATAGAGTATATATGGATTATTGTGGTTTTGGAATGATTATTGTATCATGGATGATCATGAGATAGACCATGCCATAGGTGAGATGCCTAATTTTGAATAGCATTTCCAAGGGTTCATCTAGTTAGAAGAAATTGGCATATTTTGGTTCATAGTAAATTGTTTAGGCATGTGAGCATAGTTATGATGAGATATTACTCATGGGATTGTGAGTTGAGTTATGTGACCAGATGTTAATGGAGCATAAACCGGTTATATTTGGGTGAAATTGAGGTAGTGTATGCTGGATACATGTGAAACTATTGAATTATATATCTGTGAGCATCCATGTATGAGTCTAGTAATGATGAAATTAATTGGGCATTGTGAGGATAGTTTCTTAAATATTTGATAAGTATTAGTAATTTCCCTCTAAGGTAGAGGATACATCAGAGATAGATCATGTGTAATGGAACAACCGATCTACGAATTAATCCCAGATAGGCGTTGCATGGTATAGATGAGAAAGAATCAAAAGAAGTGACATGCATATGATATTGGGATCCTTTAAGAATTTCACTCAAGGATAAGTATAATGGATTATATTTAGTGTGGAGTGAACCATTATCAATTTGAGGGCATGATCTCATTATGCTGGAAATTTCAGTGGTTGCTGAAGGTGATGTTCTTGTAAGATAGGAATAGTTAGAAATCGATATTTTGTGTTAGTAAATGTGTACAAGTGGGGAGACCATGTCTATTCATTATGTGTGTTAATGGACAGAGAATAATATATAGGGATATGAAAAAATGTTTGAAGGTACATGGATGTGATAAGATCAATCATGGTACAATCGATACAATATTTTGATGTCGGTGAGTAGGTGAATATGATTTTTCTGGTCCCATGTAAATACCATATTAGGGATTCAGATGTGATGTTAGATAATGTTGATGCATCAACATCTAGATCAGGTTAATCTTGATGTGATCTGAGGTAGATTAATGGGTTTTAAAATGACTTATGGGATGTTTCATGGGGTGAATTATGATTTTCACATGTTTTAGTGGGTGAACCCCAATTCATGACATGGTTCAGTGGGTGAACTAGTTTCATTGTGTGATTTAGGGGGTGAAACCATTTTTTCAAGTGATTTGTGAGGTTAATCATGTAATGAAAGATATTTAATTTCTATTTTGAGACAATAATTCTTGATAATTCAAGGGAATTTTGTTCCATGAATCAAGATACATCATATATGGTATGACACGGGTATTATGAGGTTTGGGTGAGACTTTTAGAGGAAATGTTTGTGTATGCGGGCCCTATGTTTGGGTAGTGGAGACTCGTTTGATTCTATTTGGAATTATATATGAGAGGTAGTACCATATTTTGACTGGTTTTTTCATGTGTAGATAGGTGTGGTGAGATGGAAACTATACAGAGTGGGTATTTGGACCATTGAGAACTTGTTTCGGGTAGGTGATTCTAATGACGGGGAGCACTATAGATCAAGATTGACCATTATGAGTTGAGGATTATGGTGGGTAGAACCATAATATATAGGATGAGTTTGTTAATTACACTATGGTGTTACGAGATGGGTGGGTTTAGGTCAGCACTGTATTGGTGCTTCAGTGATGATAGTGAGCAGTGACTGCATTTTTGATGCATAGTGCACCCTGAATTTGAAGTTGTTTAGTAGAATATCATTTAGTGTTACAAAGTAGAATGAAACTAATTAAGTAGGGATTTAAAACCAAATTATTTTGGGATTATTTATTTAATGGTTGGTGATAATTATCATGTATGAGAAATTCTATGTTTTGGAGATTGTAATACCATGTGCCTGAATGAGTTGTGAAATTCAAGAGGCATTTTGATTTTTGATTTTGTGAATGGTTAATTTTGAGAATCAAGACTAAAAATGTGGTTCCAAGAGTTTAAAAATATTTTATATATGTTTTTGGATAGAATTTAATGATTGGGTGGTGATATGGTGGTTTGGTAGAGTATCAAAGGAATGAAATGAAATCGAGTGGATCAAATTTAGTAGCTGCAGACCATTCATGTCGTGAAGTAGGGTTTCAAAACATGAAATATCGGGGAGAGGAGAAACCCCCAAACTAAGTATTTAATAGTTTGATTTCATTATGTGAAAGGTGATAATGCCATTTTTTATAAAAATAATAGGGGGCTCAACCCCCCTTTGTTTTAGATAAACAACGTGCATGGGAGGGGCTGGCATCCTCCCCTCCCCTCTCAAATATTCCCTTTGATCAGGCATCTTTATTATTGATTTTTTTTTTCTGAATCTAGGTAATCCATTTCCTTCATTCTTGATTTCCACCATAACTACTAATTTCATATGATTTTATCTAGGACTTGGGTACCAATTTCAATGGAACATGGTGGAATCAGCCATTTTATGGGTATTTTTCTCAGCTTGCATAGAGAAGGACCCAAGATGGTATCTGCACATCATCGCACATCATTTTGGTGAATGTACATTATCATATGGTTTTTTATAGTATTTTCAGATATTTAATGTAAAATTTGTCCTTTTAATGATGATATTAATTGGTAATTTTATGTTTCTTAGTCTTGAGGGTGAATTAGAAGTGGATCGCACCCTATTTCTTGTGGTTTTGATGCGGTGAGGTCGACCAATGAGTTTTAGGGATTTATGCCTATTTAAAATTAAATTGTGTAAATTATTATAATTATTAATATATATGTTTTTTATGTTATGGTGTGATTTAGGGCCTCACATGGATGAGAAATTTCTGAATGGGCTAGGATGAGCTCAGGAAAGAATTTTCAGGATGTGCTTAAAAAAGGGAATGGATTCTGATTGAAGTAGGTGGTATCATGTGCATATCCCTATGATATTTAGTTTGTTTATTTATATATAGAATGTTATATTTTGTCTCCACACTGAGGGAAATTTTCCATTTTCAATTTAAATTATTTTTTTAATTACAATTAAATTCCTGAAAAAGAACAATGTTTCAAAGGCCATGATGGACCCTTATGCACTAGCGGGTTTTCCTTAGTCACCAAGTCTCAAAGACTTGATTATTGATATATTCACCATGAATCTAAGACCATGAGGGTTGTAAATTAAATTTAAAAGGAAATGGATTAGATATAGAGTACCTAGTGTTAGGTGACCTTAAATACCTCTAGGTAGAGGCGGTGATAGAGTGAGTAATGGGACCTATTAGAACTTTATGAAATCTTAAGATGACTTAGAGCCTTTGGGATATTTTGATGACCATGGGGCAAGTAGTTCTACCCCACTAAGATATTATTACCTGAGTGGGTAGAATAAATAATACTAATAGATATGATGGGTGTTTAGACCAACCTAGAGTGACTTGTAAAGAGGATGGACTTGAAGACATGTTCCTTAGGAGACTTACCATAGAGTCCAGTGAGGCCTCAATGAGACTTGATAATAGTGGTGAATTTTATGCCCTCTAAGTGATGGGTGTTAACTTGAGAGACATTTTGAGATAATAGGACCCATGAAGGGTTTCTTGGCTATGATTAGACCTAGGGGCCCCTGTTGATTTTCCTATTCACATGTTAACCCTAATGAGAGGATTTATATAGGAAATGGGTAGTGATGATTTTGGGTGTCTTCTTAGAACCTGAACCGATTATTTTAGCATGTTATGGATGGGATGATTATAGATTGTACACTCAATAGGCCAACCATTTTTTTATGGGATGGGCTTGAGAAAATGGTCAGACCTGATGAGATGCATATATGATATGTTACTAGAGGAACCTACTAGAATTGAAGATGTATTTATATACATGGAATGCATTAGATGTTCTCCTTGGATCCGAGCATAATGCATCCTACCATGGAATCACTAAGATATCACTTGGGGTATATATATGAAATATGATGGATGTGTAATTCACAGGATTACCTCCTAGGGCTTGGATATGACACCTAATGTCTATAAAATTCTCAATATTACCTTCTAGGGTTTAGTGATAATTCTTTATGACTATAGATAGCCTAGGATTACCTCCTAGGGATCAAATTTGAGCCTGATGACTATGGAATGCTTAGGATTACTTCCCAAGGTTCGATGATGACACCTAATGACTATTTATCTTCTATGATTACCTCCTAAGGATTGGATTGCATCCTGATATTATAGGATGCCTTGGACATGCTCCTTGGATCATGTAATTATGCTTGACACTATATGGATTCTTTGACATACTACATAGGATTTGGTATTTATTCCTACTAATATATGGTTGTTGGACCTGGTTTTGGTTGGCATGATTATCTAATATGCTTAGAGACACTTTGGCGCTGGCCAAACCAGGTTTGGGTTGATCCCATGTTTCATGGTAGAACCCAAGGACTGACAATGGTTATTTTATTTACATATTCAAATAATTTATTTTTATTTTAAGAATATCCCATTTGTAAAAATTCATTTACTAGTTATGTATGGGACTATATTGGTGGTTCCCTATTAAGTTATACTCACACCTTGATCGGGAAGCCATGGGACTTGGGTACCCAAGAACACCTCTTTTATTATAAGGTCAGGTTGGGTAGAGGCTCAGGAAATTGTTAGGACCAAGCTTAAGGAAGAGATGGTTTTCATGGATTGTCTTTTTTTTATCTTGAGGAAGTTTTCATAAAGGTAAGACACCTTGAATTTTTGGAATTCGGAGTCTGGAAATTGAGAAGTTCGAAACTAGGAAATTGAAAATTCTCAAAAGCTGACTCATAGAAGATGTGAAGACACTGATTGTGACGATGCTTTAATATTTTGTAACTCTAATTTTTGAGTATATGCAATTACTCATGATGAAAGCAATAGTTGGTTTGAGAAGTCATACTGAGAATTTGGTGAAGCTGTTACGACAACCAGAATTGCGGAGTCTACTCCCTGAATAGAATTTACGGAGTCTACTTCCTTAACATAATTTGCAGAGTCTACTTCCTGAACAGAAGTGTGGATTCGACTTCCAGAGTCATAAGTTCATTTCTAGAAGTTCGGAGTCGAGTTTCTAAAGAAGAAGTTCGTAGCGCGAAGTTCGGAGTCGACTTGCTGAAGAAGAAGTTTGTTGCTAGAAGTTCGGAGTCAACTTGCTAAAGAAGAAGTTCGTAGTGAGAAGTTCAGAGTCGACTTGCTGAATAAGAAGTTCGTAGTGAGAAGTTCGGAGTCGAATTCCTGAGTCAGAAGTTCATAGAAAGAAGTTCAGAGTCGACTTTCTAAAGAAGAAGTTCGTTGCGAGAAGTTTGGAGTCGACTTCCTGAGTCAGAAGTTTATAGCGAGAAGTTCGGAGTCGACTTTCTGACTCAGAAGTTCGGAGTGAAGAAGTTCAGAGTCGACTTCCTGAACCTCAAGTTCGTAGCCAGAAGTGCGGAGTCATGCCGAGAATTGGTGAAGTCATAAAGAGAAGACATACTGAGAATTGGTGAAGTCGTAACGAGAATCCATACCAATAATTAGGTAAGTCGTAACCAGAAGTCGTACTGAGATCCAGAGCAGTCATACTGAGAATTCAAAATCTTCGGTATCGATGAAAAAACAAGTGACTCACTGAGAATTAAGAATTTTTCATACACAAGAAGCAATGAAAATCCATACAAAGAAGTAATGAAGAGTCATACCGAGAATTGAAATGGTGTCATGCCGAAGAAGCGATGAAGAGTCATGCCGAGAGTTGAAGTGATGCTGAAGATAGAAGAGTGGATCTGAGAATATGATGTCGAGAAGACAGATAAGTCGATCTGAGAATGTGATTCTAAGAAACCTGCGTAACAAGGTTGGATCTAGAAAAGGCCAAAGCTCTAAATCAAGAGAAGGGGAAGAATATTTGAGAAGATTCTATAAGCATTTAGAAAGTCTTAATTACTTTGAGATTTCATGAGAAATTAAGATTTGGGTGAATTTAAGTGAGCGGGAAATTTATTTTGGTTTCCCGCCTAAGAACACATTAGAGCACCTATAAAAGGAGACCAGAGTACTAAGTAAATGGATTGATGATGCTAAAGTGAGAGAAGCTCTGATTATCTAGAGAGAGAAAGAAGTGGGTAGCCAACTGAGTTTTCATTACAGTTTTAATTGAAACATGAATTTGATATTGGTTGACACCGTATTGAGTTTCTCAGATTAAAGAAAACTCGGATTGAAGAAAACTCGGATTGAAGAATTAGAGTGAAGAAGAAAATTCGAAGTGAAGAATTCAGAGTGAAGAATTCAGAGTGGAGATTTGGAATGGGGAATCAATACTGGTTGTCACCATATTGAGTTTATCAGATTGAGGAAGATTCAGATTGAAGAATCGGTTTGGGAAAATTTAGAGTGGAGATTCGGAATGGGAAGTTCGAACTGAAATTGATCTATCTCAAGACCAAAGAGTCCTTGCCTTTCTTCTGGGTAAGTAAGTGAATATTTGTTCTGAACTTTCTTACACTTGTGTATTTGAAAGGAAGTGTAGGTAACATAAGTTGTTACAAGAAAAGAGACTTTTCCCTATTGTGCTAAGAGGGTGCACATGCAATGGAATGATTGTTTCACAGTGCTTCACGAGTGTAAGGGTATATCCTACTCATTGTAATACAAGGATTGTTTTATTAGTTGATTGTATGGTGCTATATTGTTTCCAACCATACCAAAGATGTAGTTATTCTTATTTTATAGTGAACCTTGTAAATTGTTGTGTTCCTTTGGATGTGTGCTTGTTTGTTTTCTCAGCATGGAATTATATCTTTAACAAGAGACAAAGGTTTTTCTCAATATTAAGGGAACTTAAAAATAAAAAGGGGTACCACTGATTCACCCCCCCCCCCCCCTCTCAGTGGTTCATTGCTCCAACTGGGTCCTTACAACAGTGTGATCAAGTGGGATTACTCAGATGTTATTAGAGATCAGGATGAGGTGATTCTCAAGGATTTGGTTTATCCTCCTAAATTTTGTTCCTTTATTTATTTTGTATATGTGATTGGCCTGGCGGTCAATTAGTCTTGTAAGATATACATGATTGTGAGTCTGTTTGACTATATGTTTCTAAATTCATGTATTATTTATTATTATGTTTACTTCTTCAAATTACTATGATAGTTATAGTGTATGGTTGATGTTTGGTGTACTTCTATTTTTATTATGTGCTCTGATTTGGGGTTATAGTCTCCCCATGGTACTACCCTATACCCCCATTTCTTGTCAGAAGCCTTTGGCATATGGGGAGGTGTGCTAGAGGTTCCATAGTGACCCAGTCCGATTATTGTTCATAGTAAAAAAAGATGGGTAAATTTCACTCTGATCCTAGGAAACTCTTCCAAAACTATGGGATAGTGAATTATAACTAGTCAATGAACCCACTATATTATTAGAGATAAGGGAGGTCCTAGGTTGGACTCATGGAGAGTGTATCATTAAACAAAAAGGGTTTCCAATTAAGGATTCTACATGGGATTATGTTGAGTCCCTTACACAACAGTTCCTCGATTTTCACCTTGAGGACAAGGTGGCTTTTGAGGAGGGGAAAATTTCTAGTGATGGGGTGGTTACTTATGATAATTTCAGTATTAGACATGCTATTATACACACCTATTAAAGATGAAGGGATAAAAAATATTGGTCTTTTGTTATTTGTTGTTGTGGAAAGAAGGTTGGGGTGAGAAAATTTCCTATAAACAAACAACTATTGGTACGAGAGGGGATATCAAGTACAAAAAAATAGGGGTGATCCTTTTAGAAGTATAATTATATAGAAATGGTATCTCTCTGGTTATAAAATCTTTTAGTAGGCTAGTGCCTCCAAGAGGTGGTCTCTCTTCCACACCAGCTACTATAACACAATTTCCTTCCTTCTTAATTGTAGTTTGGTGGCTTAAGGCATTGTTAGATTCATACTTTAACACTAATTTTACTCACTAATGTTTCTATAGAAATAAAAATATTATTTTTATGTAACAAAAATTTCCTCAATATCATGTCCTAACCAATCCACCCCTTAGAATCTAGCATTGTTCTTTTCTTCAATAGAATCAGTAAGCTTACATTTTTTGTTGAAGTGTGTCTTTCATAATTTTTCATTCCTCAGCTTACCCAGTGATGTATTTATTCTCTTATATGTATGAAAGAAGTTTTTTACATGGAAATGATAGTGTTATTATCTCCAAACTTTTATAAAACTTATTTCCATATCACTATATTTCTTTCAAGGATAATATCTATCTCCTATCTAGTTATGATACCACCACCACCAGCTGGACCCATTATGTTTTATCCTCAAACCTAATAATTCTTTGACCAGATGAATATTAAATACATCACTAGAATTTTTATGTCCTAATTTCTCATCCCCACCCCATCCCCCAATTAAAAACAAATTTTTTTGATGTCTTAATATCAGGTCTAGTTCCTCATTCAAATAATATATAAATGTTAATGAAAATTGCTTCATTTTCCATTTGAATGCATGAAAATTGTACATGATAGTTTATCACTCCAGTAGTCACAATAATTCTTCTACAATAATAACCTTTGTATTTAATCAAATTATCATGTAATTAAAAAAAACTATTCATTATGATTAGGATTAATTATTTCCCTATTGAATAAATTAATCAATTTTTTACCAATATCAACTCTCAAGATTTATTGATAATCAATGATGATTTAATTTAATACAACTATATCAAAAAATAATTTTTTGGAAAAAAACAACCTACACCGTTCGATCCTTTAATGTAAGAACCCAGTTTTTATTCTTGAGGTATGGGTTTCTTCCTTTCCTTTTTACTTAATTGTTTTTGTGAAAATAATAAAAATGGGAAAAACCCCAAATTTTGTGGGTACACGCCATGTACTTTTCCACACGCCATGTACTTTGGCCGTGTGGGATGAGTACACAGGGTGTGTAGGCCTTTCAGCGATGAATTGTGTGAAAACAAACTACACGCCGTGTCGACAGGTGAATAGTAAGGCAGTGGAAGCAGCCGCCAGTGGAGCAACAGTACATGATGTGTACTCAGGAATACATGCCATGTACTCATGTTGACAGATGAACAGTTCGGCGGTGAAAATTAGCCTCCAGAGGAACAATTAAAAATGAAAAGAACACGCCATGTACTTGAGAGTACATTCCATGTAGTTTTTTTCTCTTAAAATGGGCAGTAGCCTCCTCATTCGGCAGAGGAGGCAGTGGATGCGTTTGGAGCACTGGGAGAGAAGGCCGGAGCTTGGAGAAGCTCCCGACCGCACACCCGAACTTGTATTCCTTCGCTGATGGTCTCGATTGAATAGTACAGGTGAGTTATTCACTCTTCTTGAACCCTCCCTTCCAATTCTTTCCTGAGGTAAAGTTATTTGGGTTTGAATGTGTTTTCATTTATCCCATATCTATGTCTTTCTCGGACATTTCGGAAGGTGTTGTTCACATATATTGATTAGAGGAATCAAGGAAGGTGGTCTGATGTTTAATTCCAACTGTCATATTGTTTTTGTGTACCATTATGCTATGCACCCATGTTTGGGGTGTCGTATGGCTGAGGACTTGACTAATTAAATGCCTAGAATTTCATAGGTAATTTAATGAATATTTATAAACTACTGTCTGGGATCATTGCTTGGATCCAGGGCCACCCCGTGGGTGTGTTCCCTTGTTTAGCTGTTTGGCCAGGATACCTGAGGGTATGTTGTGATTATAGCATGCTTTGAGTTTTCCTGAGAGAAAATATATATAATTTCTTTATTATGTGTTGGGCTCGGCCCAGTTACTTTTTTTAGCCTAAGGAAAGTGTTTTGATCAGCCTGAGGGAAAGGTACTATTCAGCCTGAGGGTAAGGTTCTATTCAGCCTAAGGGAAAGTGTTTGTTAGCCTGAGGACAATGTTTCATATGACTGAGGGTTTTATCTTCCATGCCTGAGGGCACTCACCTGAGGGTTTTGTTTCAATTTCGCCTGAGGTAAAGGCCAGAGGGAAAGGTTCGGTTTGGTCTGAGGGCAAGATTCTGTTTAGCCCGAGGGTAAAGGTTCTTATGTTTGAGGACATTGTTTACTTCGTATATTCACTATGGTGATTTTACATGTTATACTAACCAAGCTAAAGCACAGTCTTGGAATTGTTTTACCTACCTTTTACTTGTTAGATAGCTGTTTTGGATTTTCCTACGGCACTGTATAAGAGATTGTTGGTTGAGGATGGGTCTCGGAAACTTACAATTCAATTATATTGAATTGTTAAATAATAATTAAATAGAAATAGAACTGGTTGGAATGTTTGTTTTTATTACTTCTTGGTTTACTGCATTTCATTACTGCACACTGTTGTTGCACAAATTTACTGACAGTTGGGCACAAGCATTTGGTGGTTACCTACTGGGATTTATTTCTCACACCCTGTTTGGGTCATGACTTGGGCCCAAACAGATTATATTTCTGCAGGTGTAGATAAGGTAAAGAGTCCCTATACAGGTACTTGATTGTTGCAGAGGAGTAGGAGAGAATGGGACCGAGCTTAGGCTTGTGATGTTGTTGAGTTCCCACTGCGCTGTTTATTTTGCTTTGCTGTATTTGTCCCTTGTATTGTACTGCTTCAGATTGCAATGTATCTTATTTTGGCTACTTTTCTAGACTTAGGGACATATTCCATCATTATATATGATTGTTGGTAATTTCTTTATTTCTATACTATTTTCCATTTCAGCTTTGGTATTTTTTACTACTTCCACTTTTGTATGCTTGTATTTTGTTCCGCTGCGTTACACTTTGACAAATGAGGGCATAGTTTCCCCACTATTAGACCTAGGCCCTCACTGCTAGTCAGCAGCCTCTGGTGTTTGATAAAATGCGCTTGAGGTCATGTGACCAACTGGGTTCAGGGAACCCATTGAGTGGCACCCGGATCCGGGATGTTACAAAGTGGTATTATAGGATTTTCTTTTCTCTGCATTATTTTATTATTTAGAAACAACATAAAGAGATATATTGATAAGGGGTTCGGTAATAACTGTGCCCAGGAGTATCTACCCCATGTACAGGTAAATACTGGATTGCCTTGAATTAAATTGTTATTTTATGCTTATGATTATTACGATTGATTTGATTTTCACCATTGGGTGACACACTTTTTGTGTGTTGTTTATATTTTTTATAACTGGGTTCTATTTAGTTTAAACCTGGTGAGATGAGGGTATGAAATCTCATGCATCATTTAGGCTCATGTTAGAATCACATGCCATGCATAGTTTCCATGCCATATAGGTGTATTAGAAATTTCATGTTGTTGTGATAGATGTTGTGCTAAAAAAGGCATGTTGTTGTGATAGATGCCTTGATAAAATAACTATTATTTGATAGGGTATTGTTATGTAAGGTTCTGTGAATGAATGCCAAACTTTGGTTTTTGAAAAATATGGGCCCTCATCAACCAGAATTTGGTGGATCATTGGCTTTTTTACCTTGTTATAACACACATAAGATGCCAAGATTTGATTCGCGGGGAGTATGGGCCCTCACATATCGGAATTTGGAACTCAGGTGTCGGTTTCAATGTTTTTTTGGGCTCTAGAGTAGTTTCTAAGGCTTACTATCGGGAAAAACCTAGAATACACACCGTGTAAATTTTATTACATGCCGTTTAATCTTCTATTCAGGAAGAAATGGATTTTTTTAAGTACACTCCATGTACCATATGTACACACCGTGTATTTTCTACCCGTGTCATAGGCCGTGTAGGCAGAAACATGGGATAGGGAAACCTGAAGGAACACGTCGTGTTCTTATTATACATGCCATGTTGTGTTGACCCTATGTCTATTGTGTAACTAACAACACGGGAAGAGAAATAATAGCCTATACACATCGTGTCAATGACGAACATGCCATGTAGTTTGACCTAGGGATCTAGCCGTGTAGCTAACAAACATGGGTTGGTGTTACCTCTTCTTGTGCAGGCCGTGTACCTATGGGACACGATGTGTAATCTTGACTGGTGAGAGACCATGTAGACTTGGCCGTATGGCTGGGGAAACGGGGTGGTTTACACATCGTGTGCGGGTGTAACATACCGTGTAGTGTCAGCCGATTAGCCGGCCATGTCACTAACAACACAGGCAGTTGGAATCTAAGCAATACACGTCGTGTTTATCTATAACATCTCGTGTAGTCTAAGCTGTGTACCCAGCCATGTGTGCAGACAACATGGGTCGGTAAATCTCGTTTAGTACACGCTGTGTAGTTATTATACACGCCATTTAATCTCGTTAAAAAGAGAGTCGTGTGGCTAAGCCGTGTAGAAGGACTCGGGCAGGGGAAGAAAATTCAAGTACATGTCATGTGTGTGGACAACACGCCATGTGTATGGGGTTTTACATGACCATTTGGGCAGAGTACACGCCCATGTGAAAGACTTGAGGGAACATGTTGTGTAGTTATTATACATGCTACATAGTCTTATTTTGTAAAACTTGAATGTTTTCTTTATCTTGTTCCCTTCTTACACTTCTTGTTTTCAGTGCTTGATGATCTTAATTTGAGGCATGTGTTTGACCATGTAGAGTCATGTCATCAAGACAGCCACGATTTGTTCTCCAAGAGAGAGGAAATGAGTACAAACCAGAGATGGTAGGCCACGGGCTACCGATAGATCCTCTAGCAGAGCCAGATGTGGTGCCAGCTGTTATACCAGACATAGGCATAGAGGCGTAGTTCTGTGAAGGCTTCATGTGGTTTTTGCAGACCCTCCAGGGAGCACCGTCGGCTGCCACATATATGGAAGAGCTGACACATATATTCCAGTAGCAGAATCTACCTACATTTTCAAGGGATGGAATACCACAGGCTCTGGAGTCTTGGCTGGGTTCTATGCAGACTATCTTTGAGCATCTAGAGACGCCTCCTAGGCGGAGGGTCAAGCTCGCTACATACATGCTGCATGATTCTACCAAGAAGTGGTGGGAAGTTACCACCCAGATAGAGCATCACAGAGACATGGTGCTGGAATATTTTCAGGCGGTCTTCTATGAATTTTTCTTTCTGTAGATGCTGAGGGAAGATAGAGCTCGAGAGTTAATGAATCTACAGCAGGGCACCATGTTAGTGATGGACTATTTTGCCCGCTTCACCGAGCTATAGCATTTTTCACCTATTCTGGTGGGTGATGAGATGTTGAGGACAAGAAACTTTGAGAATGGTATTTGATATGACATGCGAGCGCTGGTGAATGTTTTCAGGTTTCCTATAGTGCATGCTATTGTGAATCAGGCACTGATTACTGAGCGGAACCTATGGGAAGCTAGTGGTGCAGGCCAGGGTGGTTCGGCACCTGTTTATGGTACTATTTCTACTGGTAAGAGGAAGAGATAGATGTATTTCTCATACGGTGGAAGTACTAGTCATAATAATTCTACAGGTGGCCCAGTTATGTGCTACCAGTGTGGTAAGAAAGGGCACATGAGACCTCAGTGTCCACGTGACCTAGTGGAGTGCCGAGATTGTGGAAAGACGGGTCATCTGTAGTGTTTTTGCAGGGCGTTTCCACCAGTGGCTAGTGAGAGGGGTTCTGTGCAGACTCTGCATGCGGGAGTAGGACCAGTAGCTTCTTACTAGTCATGGAATTGGAATACGCCGGGATGTTCAGGCCGAGGTGGTGGTCGTAGCCATGGTAGCCAGACATCAGGATCTCAGAGACAGTAGGGTGGGTCAGCTCAGGTTAACCAGACTGTGTTTCAGGGCCGTGGCATTGGGCAGGCATATTTAGTGCAACAGACCCAGTAGGAATAGGATCCCAGACCTTCTACCGTCATAGGTACTATTCTAGTTGCTTTTGTTTTGTCTTCTGTACTTTTCGATATGGGTGCTACGCATAGCTTTATATCTGTGCTCATTGTGGAGAGCCTTGGGCTCCTTGTTTCTTCTTCTTCTGATATTATGACGCTATACACTCCATTTGGGACTAGAAAGATAGGTGTGTATCAGTGCAAGGAGTTCCCCCTAGAGGTTAGTGGGTGTCACTTTCTGTGGGATCTCTACATCTTAGAGATGACGAGCTATGATGTCATTCTCAGGATGGACTGGTTGGTACCCTTTTGAGCCTGTGTATATTTCTATGGTCTTAGGGTGAGTTTTACGTCACTAGAGGGCGATAATTTTCTATACAAGGGTAAATGGTATGTTTAGGAAAACCGAGCTAGACCTGAGCATCATGGGTGAGGTGGAGTGACAGCCTAGATTGCAAGTTTATATCTGGATGACCAGGGAACTTTCCAGGAGGATTTCCCTCCAGTAGTTGATCATTTCAGGGATGTCTTCCCAGAAGGCTTTTTAGGTATTCCTCTAGAGTGAGAGGTGGATTTATCTATTGAGATTGTTCTAGGAGTGGCATCGGTGTCCATTCCCCCTTATAGGATGGCTACACCAGAATTGCATGAGCTCAAGAGGCAGTTGGAAGGGTTGCAATAAAAGGCTTTCATTCGACCCAGTATATCTTCTTGGGGTTCACCTGTCCTGTTTGTGAAGAAGGCAGACGGTACCCTCAGACATTGTGTGCATTATCGGAAGCTAAACCAGTTGGCGGTCAAGAACCGATTTCCCTTACCGAGGATTGATGATATTTTTGATCAAATTCAAGGAACACGAGTGTTCTCAAACATTGAATTGAGATCCTGATATCATCCGTTGCGCATTAAACTATCGGAAATACCGATTATAGATTTTCGGAGCAGATATGGTCTATATGAGTACTTGGTTATGCCGTTTGGACTCACGAATGCACCAGCAGTTTTCATCTCTTTGATGAACCATGTGTTCCATGCAGATCTGGATTATTTTGTGGAAGTATTTGTGGATGATATCTTGGTGTACTCTCACACTCAATACGACCATGATACCCATCTTGAGATCCTTCTGAGTACACTAAGAGAGAATCAGCTATATGCTAAGCTGTCAAAGTGCAACTTTTGGATGGACCAGATACATTTCATGGGTCATATTATCTCATAGACATGAGTTTCGGTAGAACCAAAGAAAGTGATAGTAGTAGTTTCTTTATACAGAACTTCTCCTGCTTAGCAGTACCGTTGATGGGTTTGACTAAGAAGGGTGGGAAGTTCATTTGGTCAGAAGCTTGTGAGACAGCCTTTCAGGAACTGAAGGGAAGGTTGACATCAGCCCCAGTCCTGATACTTCCAAATCAAGGGAAGATCTATACAGTTTACTATGATGCATCAGGTATTGGGCTGGGAGCAGTGTTGATGTAGGACGATCGAGTAGTTGCGTACGGGTCTCGGTAGTTGAGGCCACATGAGAGGAATTACCCGACGCATGATCTCAAGTTGGTCGTAGTTGTTCATGTGTTACACTGTTGGAGACATTATCTATTGGGAGAGAATTTTGTGGTGTTTATGGACCACAAAAGTATAAAATATATCTTTATCCAGCGTGACTTGAATCTGAGATAGTGAAGGTGGGTTGAATACCTTCAGTCCTTCGACTTCGAGCTTGCCTATACACCTGGTAAGGGTAAAGTAGTAGCTGATACACTGAGTAGGAGGACTCAGATACAGGCAGTGCAGGAGACTAGTGGTGAGTGGCATCTCATGGCTTTGTTATATGAGATTCATTTGGAGGTTCACGATAGTCAGGGGAGAGCCTATCTTTCATCCTGAGTTGTGACTTATACCCTCCTAGATAGAGTGAGGATGATACAAATATCGAATTCTGAAGGCCTAGTTCTATGGGATTCAGTGGAAAGTGAGGACCCTCCTCCTGGTTGGACGATAGGAGATGATGAAGTAATGTGTATCCATGGATGAGTATGGGTTCCAAGGTATATACGCGAGGAGTTGATATGGGAATTTCATACTTCAGCTTGGGAAGTACATCATGGAGTTACCAAAATATATCATGACTTGAGATGTCAGTATTGGTTTCCGGGTGTGAAATGAGAGGTAGTTGGTTTTGTTACGAGATGTTCCACCTATCAGCAGGTGAAGGCAGAGCATCAGAGGCTATCCAGACTGTTACAGCAGTTACCCATTCTGGAGTGGAAATGGGATGATGTCGCGATGGATTTCGTGACTGGGTTGTCGAGGTCACCTCGAAGCAGTGATGCCTTGTGGGTTGTTGTGGATAGACTTATGAAGGTGGCTCACATTTTGCCGATCAAGGATACCTTGGGTGTTGATGAGCTCAGAAATTTGTATATTCGAAAGGTAGTACGTCTGCATGGGGTTACTCATTCTATCATTTCAGATAGGGATGCCCACTTTACGTCTCGTTTCTGGAAGATTTTTCAAAGGTCACTAGGTACACAGGTGCTTCTGAGCACAGCTTGCCACCCTTAGACCAATGACCAGTCAGAGCGTACGATACAGGTGCTATAGGACATGTTGTGTGCATGCGTCCTAGACTTTGGGGGATCTTGGGAGAAGCACATACCCTTGTTCGAGTTTTCCTACAACAATATTTTTTAGGAAACTATTGAGATGGTTCCGTATGAGGCTTTATATGGTAGGCCATGCTGATCACCTTTGTGCTGGTTGGAGGCAGGTGAGGCAGCTTTACAAGGACCATATCTCATGCAGGATACTTCAGAGCAGGTCCAGTTGATTCAGAATCGAATGGATACTGCACAGTATCATCAAAAATATTATGATGATCGCCGCAGATGACCCTTGGATTTTGTGGTCAGGGATCAGGTTTTCTTGCATGTTTCACAGAGGTTGGGACAAAGGCAGATCAGGAGTCATGGTAAACTTTCACCGAGGTATATGGGGAAATTTGAGATTCTAGAGACAGTCGAGCTATTTGACTATTGGTTTCAGTTACCATAGAGGTATCGGGCCATGCACGACATCTTCCATGTATCACAGCTACACTGTTATCACTCAGACATATCTCACATTTTTTAGCCCAAGGAGGTTGAGCTTCAGGTTGATGCATCCTTTGAGGATCATCTGATTTGTATTGTTGATAGGAGCATGAAGGTTCTCCAAGGCCAGTCAGTTCCTCTCGTACGGGTGTTATGGCAGCATGGATGAGTGAAGGATGAAACCTGGGAGCAGGAGACCGACGTACGTGCTCAGTGGCCAGAGTTGTTCTGAGCTTTATCTTCACCACCCTTGTAAGGGAAATTCAGGGATGAATTGCTTTAAGGGGGAAGTTTGTAAGAACCCGACTCTTATTCTTGAGGTATGGGTTTCTTCCTTTCATTTTTCGTTAAGTGTTTTTGTGAAAATAATGAAAATGGGAAAATCCCAAATTTTTTGGGTACACGCCATGTACTTTTCCACACGTTGTGTACTTTGGCCGTGTGGGATGAGTACACAGGGTGTGTAGGCCTGTCGGTGATGAATGGTGTAAAAACTAACTACATGTCGTGTACTTAGTATTTAAATGTTTTGTAATCAGTCGGAAGCTGAATAGTAAGGTGGTGGAAGTAGCCTCCAGTAGAGCAACATTACACGCCCTGTACTCAGAAATACATGCCGTGTACTCATGTCGACAGATGAATAGTTCAGCGGTGAAAAGTAGCCGCCAAAGAAATAGTTAAAAAATAAAAAGGTACACACCGTGTACTTGAGATTACATGTTTTTTAGTTTGTTTTTCTCGATTAAAATGGGAACTAGCCTCCTCATTCTGTAGAGGAGGTAGTGGATTCATTTGGAGAACAGGAGATAAGGCTAGAGCTTGGAGGAGCTCTCGATCACACACCGGAACTCAGATTCCTTCGCTGACGGTCTCAATTGAATCATGCAGGTGAGTTCTTCACTCTTCTTTAACCCTTCCTTACAATTCTTTCCCGTGGAGAAGTTATTTGGGTTTGAACATGTTTTATTTTATCCTATATCTACGTTGTTCTCAGACGTTTCAGAAGGTGTCGTTCACGTATATTGATTAGTTGAGATCAATGTACGTGGTATGATGTTTAATTCCAACTGTCATATTGTTTTTGTGTACCATTGTGCTACGTGCCCATGTTTGGGGTGTCGTATGGCTGAGGCCTTGACTAATTAAATGCCTAGAATTGCATAGTTAATTTAATGAATATTTATAAACTGATGTCTGGGATCATTGCTTGGATCTAGGGCCACCCCGTGGGTGCGTTCCCTTGTTTAGCCGTTTGGCCAGGATACCCAAGGGTATGCCGTGATTATAGAATGATTTGAGTTTTATTTAGAGAAAATGTATATAATTGATTGCTTATGTGTTGGTATGGGTCTGATTACTTTTTTTATCCTAAGGGAAGTGTTTTGATCAGACTAAGTGAAAGGTACTATTAAGCATGAGGGAAAGGTTCAATTCAGCCTAAGGGCAAGTGTTTTTTAGCCCAAGGGAAACGTTTCATATGCCTGAGGGATGTAGAATCCTTTCCTGAAGGTTTCGTTTCTGTTTCGCCTGAGGGAAAGGCCTGAGGGAAAGGTTTAGTTTGGCCTGATGGCAAGATTCTATTTAGCCCGAGGGCAAAGGTTCTTATGTCTAAGGACATTGTTTACTTTGTATATTCACTATGGTGATTTTATATGTTATACCAACCAAGCTAAATCACAGGATTGGTATTTTTTTATATACCTTGTACTTGTTAGATAGCTGTTTTGGTTTTTTCTACGGCACTGTATTGGAGATTGTCAGCTGAGGCTGGGTCTCAGAAACTTACAATTCAATTATATTGAATTCTTAAATAATAATTAAATGGAAATGGAACTGGAAGTAATGTTTACTTTTAGTACTTCTTGGTGAACTGCATTTCATTACTGCACACTGTTGTTGAACAAATTCACTGAAAGTTGGGAATGGGCCTTCGGTGGTTGCCTACTAGGATTTATTTCTCACACCCTGTTTGGGTCATGTCTTGGGACCAAACAGATTATATTACTGCAGGTGTAGATAAGGGAAAGAGTCCCTATATAGGTACTTGATTATTGTAGAGCAGTAGGAGAGCATAGGACTAATCTTAGGATTGCAATGATACTGAGTTCCTGTTGTGTTGTATATTTTTCTTTTTTGTATTTTTCCCTTGTATTGTATTGCTTCTTATTTTAGTGTATCCTGTTTTGGCTGCTTTTCTAGACTTAGGTACATATTTTATCATTATATATGACTATTGGTCATTTCTTTATTTCTATACTATTTTCCATTTCATCTTTGGTATTGTTTACTGATTTCGCTCTTGTATTCTTGTATTTTGTTCCGCTGCGTTACACTTTGACAAATGAGGGCATAGTTTCCCCATTATCAGACCTAGGCCCTCACTTCTAGTCAGCAGCCTCTGGTGTTTGGGAAAATGCACTTGAGGTCATGTGAACAACCAGGTTCGGGGCACCTGTTGAGTGGCACCCGGATCTAGGATGTTACACTTAAATCCTTTCCTACTCCAAATACACCTTCATCACCATAACTAATATATTAGTTTTTAACTTAAAAAACCAAGTAGTGTCACCAAGACAAACATATTCACTAGTGAAGGGAGATAAATGTTAAAATATTCCTCATGATACATTGTTGTTTTAAATGTAATATATTCTCAAGTGATTCTAGCATTTCTCTCTTTACAATTTCCAAATATTTTTGTGTATACATTTTTCATTTCCTATTTAATGTTGTATTCAATTATAAGACCATTGGTAACATAATTTCCACCTTGAATGTCCTATTTATCTCTAAAAATCGCAAGCATGGAACTTTTTATTTCACCAAGATAAAATCTAATAACTGTGCCAGATGTTATTTTCAACCACATTCCATATGTCTTTATTAAATAAAAAATCAAAGAGGTATTTACCTAAATAAATTGACAGTGGACACCAACCTTTGATATAAATATATAATGTCATAATACGCACCTACACTATATAAATCCCATGTATTCAACCATAAATTATCTATTTAGATTTATTTTGAGTATCATATATGATTCTTTCCACAAAAAAGATCACCAAAAATTCTATCCAAATGCATGCTATTTTTATATTCTAGATCCATTAAATATCCCAAAAAATATGGTCCTAACCTACAAGAGTTTTATTTTTTTGTCCCAATATCTAAGTAAAATGATTTTATATGATCCAAAAATTCTACCAGTAATTCAATTTTTCCTTTCTCTTTCTATGATGATTGAATTCATTTCAAACTCCATCATTTCTCTAATCCCAATAGTATCATGTAATTCTTCCATAACATTAGTATTAAGAATATGACGATGCATATTTTAGTGTGATGATTCATGTTTCTCTACATATTCCTTATTATTACTAGAAAATATGGATATGAGCACTGAAAAATCATTATCAACACCCATAACTAAAGAATAATTCAATACCTCCCCCATGGAAGTTGAAAAAACAATGTTTCTATTACTTATAAATTCTCATGTGTCCACATTCCTCACAATGGCCACTTGAAAAAATTATTATCTTATAGAATAAGGATTCTAATCATCGTTATTGTACTTTGAATCCAATGTACTTTTCAAATAACATTCCCATGGCATAAACTTCAATAAAAGGTAATCTATAAATGATAAATAAATTCCCCCTTAGGACAAATTCTTTCCTCTAGATACATATATTTTAATTTCCAAGATAATAATTTCCTTGTCTCCATTTATCTTATCAATACTAGAATTATGATTGATAATTTCCTCATCTATAAGAACCGGTTTGGAAACCATGCACTCCTTACAGAACTGTTCCTTCCTAGATTGAATTTTTTTCTTGGGATTAGACTGAAATTCCAAAAACTCTGAAAATTTTGTTGTCGGTTGCTATATCTCTAAGATTCATATGTCATGTTTCCTCAATATTTTAAACTATTATAGTGTGTTAACTATATAATTCTTCTTCATATACTCCATTCTAACACTTTCTATCTCTACTGTTTCTATAATTCACAGACAATGTACTTATGTAGTTTGAGTTTCAGAGGAAACAATGATACCATGTCATCTCCATTTCTCTTATCAATACTAGAATTATGATTGATAATTTCCTCATCTATAAGAACTGGTTTGGAAACCATGCACTCCTTACAGAACTGTTCCTTCCTAGATTGAATTTTTTTCTTTGGATTAGACTGAAATTCCAAAAACTCTACAAATTTCACTGTCTGTTACTATATCTCTAAGATTCATATGTCATGTTTCCTCGATATTTTACACTATTATAGTGTGTTAACTATATATTTCTTCTTCATATACTCCATTATAACACTTTCTATCTCTACTGTTTCTATAATTCACAGACGATGTACTTATGTAGTTTGAGTTTCAGATGAAACAATGGTACCATGTCAAATGGAAATATCTTATCAATCCAGATTTTTTACATCTTCATTGTCTATTCACTTTATCCATTTAGGCCACATAGAAAAATACCAGGTTAATACTCTTTTCCCTTCCTATCCTAACCAATCCAAAAAAATATTCAAAATTTATACACTAGACTTCCTACTCCCGATATCATCACCAATTTTCTTTATATGTTTCAATATTATCTATTTCATAGGATTCTAAAAAATAAAAAACTTCATTGAGAAGAATAATCAGTTGAAATATGTGTATGTAGCTGCATGGACTATAAGCCTTCTTGTGTTTTCCACTCATATTAATCTAGTCAAGTTTGGATTGGAAATATTTCCACCTTATCTACATCCTTCAAAATACATTTTCTTTTCCAATACTATAGAAGAGTCACATGTGTGCAATGATAGATCAGGAACTCTGCATTTACCTCATCATGTTTCACCTTCTCATTGGATATTTCTTGCAGAAAACCATTTTAGTTTTGAATCCACTGAATTGATGTGCATTTTCATCTTGATCGATATCCACAACAACACAAATATGCTCTAATTTATACTTTCTATGATACTCTCACTAAAATATTGAAACATCTCAATGAAAAACCAATTGATAGAGGATCATGGAGTTCTTGGATGAGGAAAAAATGGATTTCTATTATATTTTTTATATGAGTTTTATAGTAAAATCACTAATCAAATTGGAATAAATAGAAAAAAAGAAGAAAATAGAGGATAATTAGTAGAAGAAAACTCCTTGAGTTCACTCCCCAAATCCAAAACCAAGGCCTCTAAAACAGACTTAGTTATAAGCCAAAAAATCCAAGATGTCCCTATCCACTGACCACCTATTTCCTTAATTATTATTCATAACTACTCCCAAAAACCCCAAAAATATACATATAGGAAATTAAAATTCTTCCCCAGAACAATTATTGACCTATAATTCACATGGAAAACCCCTCCCCCATGACCCTATTAGTATATTAAAAACACTTCTCTACACTAGGGTAGTGTGAGTATAGGTTTAGCAGCCAACATTCTCTTAATAACTATGAAATATTATTCATATTTATATATCTAGAGGAATTTTATTCCCTTTCAAGTTAACTTAGTTTTTGGAGTTGATAATCATGAGAAATTTATAACAAAGCATTGAGAGTATCCAAATAATATAAGAAAACTATGTATCTCAGTTTCCATGGTTATTCTAGGCTATTATTCAATTACTTGTGACTTTTAAGGATCTATATATATACCATACCATGTAATTACATGACCCATGAATGATACTTTCTATAGCCCAAATCCAAACTTACTAATTTGGAATATAGTTTCTCCCTTATTAGGGTCATCAAAATAATCCTTAAATGATATTCATGATTTTCCTTATTCTTGGTATATATGATAATATCATCTCTAAAGACTACCCCAAACTGATTAAGGTAATATTTAAATACTATTTTCATCAGATCCATGATGATAGCAGGTAAATTTGTAAGTCTGAATAGCATCACTATGAATTCATAATCTTCGTATATTGTTCAAAATTATTTATTAAGTATATCATCCCTTTCCACACTTAATTTATGATATATAGATCAAAGTTAAATATTTGTTAAGTATTGAGATCCTCTAAGATGATGAAAAAATAATTAAAATGAGGTATATGATACATTTTTTTGATCAAAATTTTGTTAAGCTCACAATAATCAATACAAAAGCACATTGATCCATCGTTCTTCTTGAAAAATAGGACTGGAATACCTCATGGTGAAGCACTTGTGTGTATAAAATATTTTTTCATGTTCTCTTGAATTTTATTCTTTAATTATTATGATTCAATGGACAACATTTGATATGGAATCTTTGATATGGGAATATAACCAGGTATGAGTTCAATTGAAAATTCAACCTTACGTCTTAGGATAATATCATGTAATTTGTTGGTAAATGCATATACATATTCACAAACAACCGGAACATCTTCAACATTGAGTTCCTCCCCAGTCATTTGATTTACGTATCCATCATTACTGGGTATCAAGACCAATATTAAATATTTTTTTCCTAAGGGAGTCCATTATCATGTTGTCAATGGGTTCCCTAGACCCAACTACTAAATATAATTTTATTAACATCACTTTTATATAGTTTTTTATATAAACATGTTTTTATCTTATCATAATAGTGATGACACATCTACATCCACTAGTTTCAAGGTAATGAACTTAGATTACATGTCTTATAAACAATTTATAGCAATTCCTAGGATATAATGAGAACATAGAGATACCTTGAAAATAATATTAAATATATGACATATGATCAAAATACATCATGATGAAAGGATAAAAATTATGTTTTACTATCATGTTTGGGGGGGGAATAAGCATTGAGAATTATTTTAATGAAGTTCACACTTAGTGATCTTGAGTGTATGAGATCATGAGGACTGACTAACCAATAGAAACACCACATGTTTTGAGTGTCATTGGTATTTTCTATATGTGTAACTTTTCTCTCCTTGGGCGTATTACATATTTACAATGGGATAAATAGTGTCCAGTACCTGATCTTAAACCTCGTATCTCCCATTGTTGGGGAAAATACAATTGGAAACTTGTTCCAATTGGAAAAGACTATTTCCATATTATTATGAATTCGTAGGAGGGCCTAGACTTTATATGGAAAATGGTCAACATTCAGCTGAAGCCTGGTTTTCTTCGTTTTTCTGAATGGGATGTTACCTTTAATTCTTAAACACATAAGAACTCCAAGACCAAAATTTGGATTAGATTTCATGGACTTAACTAGGTTTCTAGAACCTAAAGATTTTGAATGACATTACCTCTTGTATTGGTGTCCACCTAAAAATTGATCAATGTACACTGAATGGGGAATTAGGACTATATGCTAGAGTGATGGTAGAAGAAGATTTAGACTCAAAACTACAACATTTCATTAGATTTAATGATAAATACTATCACACAAATGGTAAAATTGAATATGATCGCAATCCACCCTTCTGTGAATTGTGCAAGATTGTTGGACACTCCATTATGAATTATAGAGTGGTTAAAAATAAAGTTGCATAGCCCACTGATATGGAATGGATTGAAGTCAAGAGTAACAAGAAAGATACATGACCTATCTTGGACAAACCCGAGACCTCTAAAAAAAGAAATGAAAATGGGTGAAAAAGATAGGCGAACTGAATCCTTCAAAGGATGCCCCAGGTAGATCATGGGAAGATTTTTCTAAAGAAGAGGATAACAAAACTGATGATCAATGTATTGTGGATGAAATTTCTAATCTGATCATGGATATTTTCAAATAGTGTCAACATGAATTATCTCTTGAAGGCTTTATTTCTTCCAAGAAGGATGAAAGTTCTAACTTGAATGTTGTTCAAGTTTCTATTCTAGACAATCCTACACAAATCGTAGTGAATAAAGACTCTACATAGGTAACTGAAAATGTGGTATATTTTCACTATGAAGAAAAGGGTAGAGACACCTCTCAAGGAAGTCTTGTTTTATCTAGTAAACTTGTCAATATCTCTACATGCAACACTAATGTTGAATCCAATGACATCAACTCACAGGCTAGAGAAGTAAATATACAACCTACTATTACTACTGCAGATCCAACTATTGAGAGAATATGAAACTTACACTAGACCACTACTGGTCAACACATTGATCCTAAGGTTGTAAAAGAGGCGAAGGCTGCTGACTTTACCCTCTTAGATGAGATCAAGGGGCAAAAACCTTAGGACAATGATATCGTTGAGAGAAGAACTGTTAAATCACAGAGTCCAGAAAAACACAGTGTCCATCCTTTGGATTTGAAATCCTCTAATAGATGTAAATAAAACTATATAACTATACATATTTTGGCTCTCTAAACCTCTGTATGATTTCCAAAGTCCACCTTGGTTGACACTGATAAGGCAGTGGACTTTACCCCTTCCTAGGATACAAAAAATAACAGCACTCAGGGATTCATAGGGCCACTTCAAATGGATGATTTCTCCCAATCTGAATAGGGTATCCCCAAATACATTTCATTTTAAAATCATGTTCATGATTGAGGGACCCCCTATGTTACAAATATAGGTACATCTAATGATATATCTTTTGTTATATCTATTTCTGAGTAGGAAGAGCATCCCTACACACCTACCCCCACCACGACTCAAACAGTCAGAAGATCCTCTAGGAAGAAGAGCTCTAGAAGTAAAAATAAGGGGGGTTCCAACCCCATGTATAGGTTCAAATGAATATTTTATTTTGGAATTTTCAGTTTATTTCCAACACTAACACTATTATAACTTTAAAAAAGTTTCTCTATACTCATCATCCTAAAAACATTCCATTGTTGAACCTAAAATTAACTTATCTTTTGGTTTTTCTAATTTGAATCACATCAGCTATAATTTTCTTTTTACTACAAATAATAATTATCAAGTTTAAACTCTATGGATCTTTTATCATACTTCCTTAATTAATGTTAGTTTTTTCAGAATTTATGATTAGATTATTACATGTGAACTTGTCTCCCAAAACTTACATCTTTTCTGATTCTTTTTTTATGCTAAAAATAGATATCAGTACATGAGACCTCTTTTGAAAATCCTTTCATGTCTAGGAAACATAATTAATGAACCTTGTATTATAATTGGGGACTTTAATGCTATTCTTAGTCCTAGGGAAAAAAGGGACCGACTCACTCCACCATATTCTCTAAAGAATTGAAAATCGTTGTTGAGGATAATAGTCTAATTGAAATAAACCTTATTGGGGATAAATACACCTAGTATAGACATCACCATAATAGGATGGTTTCCAGTAAGGTAGACAGAGCTTTCTCTAATGATAAAACCCTGGATAAATGGGATACAATTTCCAGTATCACTCTCCACAAACTCAACTCTGACCACAACCTAATCTTAGTCAGTCTCTCTATTAGAAGTGAAAAACCCCAATCTCCCTTTTATATTCAATACAACGTGGGTCTCAGACCCTGACTGTGGTAACACTATTAAAAATTCCTATAATTCTATGGACTATGGTAGAGATGCTTTTTCTTGTGTTATAAAGAATAAATTCCTCAAACAAAATCTAAAAGGATAGTGTAAATCTAGATCTATCCAAATTGATAATGAGATTTTTTCTCTAGAAGGAAATCTTAACCAAATTCAATCTATCGTGACTCACTCTAACTTCAATATTAACACTCAGTGAGAAATTGATCTTACCACCAAACTTAATTCTAGACTCTCCATTAAAGATAACATTCAGAAGCATATATTTAAAACTAAATGGATTAAATATGTTGAAATAAACACAAAATTTTATAACTCTCTTCATAGAATTAGGAAAACATGCAGGCCTCTCACTTTTCCTAAATATGGTGACGACCTTATTGATACTAAGGATGGTATTTCTAGTCACATTTTCTCCTAATTTTTCAATATCTTCAATGGGAATGTGCTCAACAAAGACCTCCTACCTGATGTAATTCCTCTCATGGTCAAAAATGAAGATAAAACCTTTCTCAATAACATTCCTTTTGATCATGAGATCAAGGAAACAATTTTTAGCTTAAAACCAGATAGTTCTCCTAGTCTTTATGGCGTCCGTAATGGTTTTTTTCAACATTACTGGGATTTCATACATCTTGATTTCTATTTATTGGTGATTTTTTTTTCTCAAATGGTTTTCTCCCTTATGATCTTAATGCTCAATATCTTTCCCTAATCCCCAAAGTCGATAATGCCTTTTAGATTCACCTATTTAGATCTATTTTGTATAAAATCATTTCTAAGCTCCTTTCCAATAGACTTGCAACTATTGCTAACAAAATTGTCTTGTGGAACTGATTTGGTTTTATCAAGGGTAAAACAATCCAAGATTTCATCTGTCTTGACTTTTAATATACCAACCTTTTAAATAAAACTAATAGGGGTGGAATTATTTCCATTAAACTTAACATCATAAAGGCTTTTGATACCATTGATTGGAATTTTATCTACAATGTCCTTCAAGGATTTGGTTTCAAAAATCTCTTCATTAACAGAATTAAAACTATTTTTATCTCTTCTTACATCTCCATTCTCATTAATGGATCTCCTAAAGGGTACTTTAACTTCACCAACGGTGTCAGATAAGAGTAACCCCTCTCTGTTGTCCTTTTTTCCATTGTGGAAGACTACTTAAGTAGATTGCTCACTCTTCTTGGGGATCAAGGTAAACTTAATCCTATTAATGCTTCTTCAAATCTGAATATTCCCACTCACCTCCTCTATGCTGATGATTTCAAGGAAGTAAAAGAAACAATCAAAATATAAAGGCTACCCTTTCCCATTATGAGGAGATCTCTGGTCAAGCCATCAGTTGGAGAAAATATTTTAACTTTTTTGGAAAGAGCTTTCCATCTCATAGAAAACTCAACATTATTTGCGATTTGAGCCTAAAAGAAGGATCTATCCCTTTCACTTGTCTTAGTGTTCCCATATTTTGGGGAAGACCCAAAAGCTGTTATTTTTCTAATGTTGTTTACCAAATTCAAAATCAAATTTCTTCTTGGAAATGAAAATCTCTATCTATGGCAGGTAGAATTTTCATTGTCAAATCCAAAATTGTTTCTAAAATGTTTTACTCTATGATGGTATATAAATGGCCCATTGGCCTTCTAAAAAAAATACCTTCATCAAAAACTTTTTTTGTAGTGGAAACACCCTTGATAGGAAATTAGTGATAGTCCCCTGGTCTAACTATTACAAACATCTAATCGAAGGTGGCCTAGGAATTAAAAAACTTAGACTTTTCAATGATGCTTTACAAGCCATGATTACCTAGAATGTCCTTTACAATGAATCTAGGCCTCTTCACTTCCTCAAAAATAGGTTCCTTAAAAAACCAAAAAAGGGTAACTTAAATTATATAGACTCCTATATATGGCCTTTCATCAAATACACTTTCTCCCACATTATGTATAACTCTAGATGCACTACAACAAAACCGGCCCCTAGTGGCGGTTTTTTTTTCATTTGACGGCGGTTTAAACCACCGCTATAGGGTGTGGCGGCGGTTTACAAAAACCGCCGTGAAATTGGGCGTCGGCAATCTATTAGCAGCGGTTTTTATTATTTCGCGGCGGTTTAAGAAAAGCGTCTTAGATCCCTCTTTTTGCGAAGGGTTTTGACCATTTAGCGGCGGTTTTATGCGTAGATGATACTTTTTTTTCGCGGTGGTTTTAACCACCGGTATATTCTGGCCTTTGATGCGCCTATGTCGCGGCGGTGAAAACCGCCGCTAAATTTAAACATAATACATTTATCGGAGGTTATAACTGCCGCTAAATACTAACCAATAAGGCATTAGCGGCGGTTATAACCGCCGCTAAATGCTGACCAGTAAGGCATTAGCGGCGGTTAAAACCGCTGCGAAATGTTGACCTGGAAAAAAAATCATTCTGCTCCTACCACACCACTGCCCTGAAAAACAAATCAAACCATAATATTGATCAGGAGACACCATACAAAAAAATAACATGGTAGTATTCATTGAAAAATAGGATATGAGCAAATTTTGCATGTTATGGAGTCCAACCTAAGGAAAGGTATGTATCACAATTTGGTGAGTAACCAATCCATGTGACCCCCAAGATGTATATGTGTTTTTAGATTCTTTAATTTCTTATGTGTTTTAAGAAGGGTTGATTTATATTATATGGATACTAATACTCTATATAATAAATGGTTATGAATTCTGATACAATTTATGTGATCATGCTAACCATGGTGATGTGTAATGATATGTAATTGGTTATGCTCTAAGTTGGCCGATATAACATTCATGGGTGGATTGTGATATGGGTTGAGTTTTTTTAACAATGGATTTGTGTTATGAGATAGAACAAATTATGTTTATATGGGTATAGAATTTGTTCCAAATATGGATGTTTGAGTAGTTATAGAATGTATGTTATGGTATGGTTTGTTGTGTGTTTTGGGTTGGTTGTTAATGCCTACTATAGAAAATGGGTAACTTGTGAATTGGCGTGTGTTTTAGGTTGGACAACACGCTAACCGTGTATGGTGCTTGAGAGAGTATGGTTTATGATCTTGTAGGTTATATATGATTCCTATTGAGGATTTGAGTTATGTCATTGGATATGAGATAAGAGTTTCATGTATACATCCCAAGATGGTCATCATGTTGCAGGTTGGATGGGATGCATCATGATATAGTTGTTATTGACTTCATTAAAGAAAATAGGTTTGAGTTTTTAAAAATTTCAACAACTTATCTAATGTTTTCCTAAATACCTTATTGGTGGAATTATACTTAACCAAACCAAATGATATTGATTTTTCACAATAGTTATTATCATAAGATAATGTCATTAATATATATGTGCATGTATGTGATCTTTATCCTTCAGGGGAAGTATGGTGTGTCGATTTCTAGTTAGGATTAGTAACCTAGATTTCATAGTTGGATTGGGTATGGGATTTGTGATATGCATGAGAACCCTCAAGTGGGTATATTGGCCTATGATTTTCCTCGTGATATTTGAGATGGGTTCATAGATGCTTCTCCATGAGTTGTATCCTATATAGGATGTGACATGTGAACTAGGGTTGAGAGAGACTAGTAATATTGAGATGTATCTTGGGATATTGGTGATTGGAGTGTTCTAATCAAGTGAAATAGCGATTCTCATTTCCACCTGATGAGGGTTTTCTTCTATGTATGTAATCCAAGAGAGGACTTATCCTAGGTCTATGAGTTCATTAAAAATGAAAGTAAGTTTAGACACTTTGTTCTATAGTGATGGTATATAGGTGGATTGTGGTTTGGTATTCAGTTAGTAATATCATTGTATTTGGTATTGTGAATGTAAAAGCATGGGTAGTGCTTGTGTTTTGTTAAGTCTAACATGAATAATTGACATGGTTATTTGGGGGATAAGTTAAGTTAAACTTTGATTATTTGGATGTTATTGTAATGATGCATATTAGGTGTTCTAATAGAGTGTATACATGCTTAGATTCATGTTATACTGATAACGGTTAAAGTTAGGTATTGTGGGAGGCTTCCAAGATACACTCTTTCCATGTCAGTAAGAGCATGAGTTCTTTATCAGCATTATTGGTATGTTGGTTGTATAGTATAAGATTAGCCTGTTAGGTGGGAATTTCTTCATGCCTGTGTAATGTGTTGTGGCTCATTGGGCCTTGATAGTGATGGTATGAATTGGGATTACACAGCTAGGATACCCAGGTGCTGCTATGGAGCAATAATGATATGAATGGGACTTACACAGTTGGACTGCCTAGGTACTTCTATGAATCAGTTATGGTATGAATTGAGCTTACACAATGGGGCTACCCGAATGATGCTATATAGTAGAAATGGTATGAATATGGGTTACATATATGGTATTCTCATTGGATGTGGTACCAATTCAAACACGGGCCTAAATGGAATGATGTATACCACACTCGAGAAATCAAGACATAAAATGAAACATCATAAATAAATAAAATGCATAGAAGTAAACATGAGAAATAAAAAAAATGTTATGACATGGAAATGTTTGGTGGAAACTATGTGCCATATACATGTTACATATACAAACCAACCGTTCTCATACTTGTTCAACACATCAACAACACTACTACTCATCATCTGATGCTGCATCGTCACCCTCTCTACCTTCATCTCCACTACCTGCTGCCACCTATAAGAACATTATATTGAAAATTAAATATTGTTTCATATTTATAATTAAACTTAAAACCAATAAAAGTGTGAAAAATAAATGATTTTGATTTTTTTGTGATTTACCTGCTCACCACTAGCCGATGCACTACCACTGGGGGCATATCTGCTCATATGATGACGTATTTCAAGCAACTCTTTCTGCAAAGCAGATATCTGATCCCCCTGCTGGTGAACTGTGTTTCGTAGAGAAGACATCTCCCTCTGAGTATCTTCAAGTATGAAATGACCAGAACCAGGAGTAGATGTAGCTAAAATCCCTGATGGCCTTCCAAATACCTCAGATGGTACGGGTCCAAAACCCATCCCGCGCACTCTACCAGGATGCTCCTTCCCAAGGACTTTACCAACCGGGTCATCCTGGGAGACTGAGTAGGATTGCTCAGGATTGAAATCCCATATTTCATTAATTTTTACCTATAAATCAAATATCAATATATATTAACACAGTAAAAACTGATAATAAGTTATTATGATAAATAATTGACTTCATACCCCAACTTCTCTGGCAGGTTCATTAACAAAACTTCCATCTGTTTTTTTATGAACATCCAGCCACAGTTCTGTTCGGGATGCTTCATGCCCTAAACTCTGTGACTGCATTAAACAAAGATAAATCAACAATTAAATATGTTAAATAGATAATATTGTCTTATAAATATTTAAACTAATTAAAAGATTACCAATGACATTCGGCTTCTAGAAAAGATTTTTGAGCCCGTAGTGTGCGGGATGACTTGTTTTGCCCGGTTTGATGCATTTTGTCTTGAGAGATCCTGAAATAAATAAAATTCAATTTAACAGTAATGTATTCAATGTCTATCTCCTCTTCATGTACATGTATAAATGTAAAATGAGGATAATATAATAGTATATATTTCAATACCATCCACTTCTCATCACGATGGCTATCGACAAAAACTTTCCACTGTTCTTTCGGTACCCCACTGGGTAGCTTCTCATACATCTGCTGCACGGTCAAAGAAGTATCATTGGCATCACACCACAACCTCCATTTGAAATCTTTCCATTTTTTTCCAAGATTTTTCAACGTCCACTTCTGTGCTATCACATCAGCAATGGTAAAGTGGAAGAACATCTATATACAGAAATTCATTTTGAATATATTAGTAACATGACATTCAATTAAACCATAAAGTAATAAAATTACCTTTATCTGAGAATCAAAAACTTCATTTTTCCAGTTTGGAGGCATATTCCTCCAATCATCATATGAAATAGGCAGGGAAATGGGCTCCGCTGCCAGCTGACCTATAATCTGACCAAGTAAACCTGCGGCGTCATCCGTCGGGACCCCATAAGAATCAAATGGCACCACTATCTTCTCGCCATTCATGTTCCAAACATCATAACTTTTTAAGCGTTTTTCCACGGTTGCATTTTTTTCATCTGCAATTAGAAAACAATTACTATAAACAAAATGCAATAAATTAATTTAATTAAAATTTGTACCTATGACTGTGACCCTCCAGAATGTCCGTGATGAACTGGAAGGGGCGTGTCGCTGCCCCGCTGCTGAGGCTCCTGTAGGGGGAGGCGATGACTCATCCTCTAATGAGACATCCACTGACGGTGTCAGAGATGATGCAGGGGGAGATGATGCAGGGATGTAGGCAGCTGCTGCCTCAGATGCCGTGGGGACAGACGGATCGTCATCTGTCGCAGAAGTAGATGAAATGGTGTACCGCTTCTTCCTTGGCATTCCTGTCATTTAATCAAATAAAATTAAGTTCAGAATATATATTTCAAAAAATTTATGCAGAAAAAAAATTAAAAATGATAATAGATGCCCAGTACTAAAAAACAAAATATATATAAAAATGATAATGAATGACTACAGAAATGAAACAAGTGGTTGCTGAATGAATACATAATTGTACATACAATCATTTTCCCATTCAATCATGTTTGTTTCCTGCTCCATTGCTTCATCCACTTCATTCATCCTTGCTAGACTAATATTTTCAATATCATGATGGACAAATAATTCTGCTTCCTGTTGTTGATGAAATTCAATTGCAGAGGTCAAATCTTCAACTTCATCACCCATATCATACAAATCTCTTTGTATTACGTGAGTAACTACACTCCACCCTTCATCCACAACATCATTCACATAATATACCATTTTTTCCTGCGATGCTAAGATATATGGATCATGCAGTTCACGATCACCAATATCCATGAAGCGAGAGAAGTTTACAGAAGTAAATTGCAAGGAATCTCTTTTAACACCTCTGATAATATCGACCCATTTGCATTTGAATAAAACAATAGAAAAATGCCCGTGGTAGTTTAATTCAATAATATCATGCATCTTTCCATAGTATTCCACTTCAGAAAATGTAAATATACCACTATTCTGTGTTTTCAAACCCATTTCTCGATCGACTGTACGAAATCTAAAACCATTCACATTATAAGCGTCAAACTTTCTAACTTGTTTTATAGGACCTCTAGCAAGAAACTTAAAATCTTCTGAAAAGTCTACTCGAGTATCAGTATTCATGATCTGAAGAATAAAAATATAATTTAATAGATTTTCAAATTGTATGTGTCAAACTAATATTCGTATTTATTGCAATATTTATAAACTTACACGTTGTGCAAACCATCTACCAGCTCTTTATTCACAACTTTCGTTATATCTTTTTCATTTCGTGTTCAGCCCTTCATTCGTCTCTTTTTTTGTATCCTCAACTCTTCAATAAATGGATCTACAATTTCACTATTCAGTATCACATATCTATGTGCCTGTAATAACTCCAATTCTGTCAGTGTCGCGTATGAGGTCCTCCCAACTGATCGGCCAATAGCAGGAAATATTTTTGATTTTTGATGCATTTGAGATTGAGTTGATGTGTCGTCAACACGTCCAACTCGATTAAATCTTGTCTCAATATCATCCAAATATCTGGAACAAAAGGTGAGACACTCCTCGGCCAAATAGCATTCAGCAATAGAGCCTTCTGGTTGAGCTTTATTTCTCACGTATGCTTTCAAATGCCCAAGATATCTGTGAAAAATAATAATAATATTATGCATTTATTTAAATTCCAAATATTGTTTACTTAACTGGAAACATATAAATAAAATACCTCTCAATTGGATACATCCATCGATAATGAACGGGGCCTCCTAATTTAGCTTCGTCAACCAAATGCACAGTTAAATGCATCATGACAGTAAAAAATGATGGAGGAAAGATCATCTCCATTGCACAAAGGGTCAATACAAACCTCTCCTGTAGGTTGTCAAGCTGTAAAGGATGTAGTGTTTTCTCACATAATTTCCTGAAAAATGTGCAGAATTGCAGTACAACAGCAGTAACTTTTTCAGTTAATAATGTACGCAATGCCAATGGTAGTAACTGTTGTAACAAAACATGTGAATCATGACTTTTCAATCCATATAAATTATGATTCTTCAAATCAACACAACTCGAGATGTTACTCGAATACCCATCAGATACTTTCACATTCTTTAAAATTCGATGGAACGCATCTTTATCCCTATTTTTCATTGAAAAAATGGCAGGAGCATACTTTTCATTCTCATCTGGCCAGAGATCACGTTTTATGTTCATTACTTGTAAGTCTTTGCGAGCATTGAGATGATCCTTCGACTTTCCATGCTCATTAAGTAATGTGAAAATAAAATTATCACATACATTCTTCTCAATATGCATCACATCAAGATTGTGGCACAAAGAATTAAATTCCCAATACGGAAGTTTGAAGAATATACTTTTTTTCTTCCATTGTTGCGTTCTGATTTCACTTGATGATGCACTTTGCACTCGTTTTCCGCTATCAGTCAAATGATGAACCTTCCCAAATTCTGTTTTAACATTTTCAAGATGTGTCAATATTTCAGAACCGGTTAACAACTTTGGAGGTGGTCTACGATCAATGGAACCGTTAAATTTTGATTTGTTCAACCAAAATCTATGAGATGCATCAAGAAATCTTCGATGACACAAGAAACACCATTTTCTACTGTGAGGTAGCCGTTTGGGCTTGAAATAAAAGTTACAAATAGGAAAAGCCAAACCCGTATAAGTGTTCCAACCAGATAAATTCCCAAGCCCAGGGAAGTCACTAATGGTCCACATTAAAGCAGCATGAATTTTGAACATTGTTTTAGAAGAAACATCAAATGTCTCAACACCGTTGCTCCATAACTCCTGCAATTCTTCAATCAAAGGCTGCAGGTATACATCAATATCATTTCCAGGCATTTGTTTTCCAGGAATAATCATCAAAATGATAAAAGATGTTTGTTGCATACACATCCATGGAGGCAGATTATAAGGGATCAAAACAACTGGCCAAATGTTATAACTCGTACTCAAAGTCCCAAATGGGTTGAATCCATCGGCAGCCAATCCCAATCGAACATTCGTAGGATCAGCTGAGAAATCTGGATGTAATGAATCAAATGTCTTCCACGATTGGGAATCTCGTGGATGTCTCATTAACCCATCATTGTTATTATCTACAGAATGCCACTTCATGTGTTCGGCGGTTTTTGATGACCTGAATAATCTTTGCAATCAAGGCTTCAAAGGAAAGTAACGCAAAACTTTTGCAGGTGTGTTCCTTTTCTTCTTCTCTATGAAATTATGTTCAGTCATACTTCCAACATCACCTTTTGACTTTCATCTAGAAGAAGAACATTTCTTACAATTATGTCTACTTGAATCGTCTCCCCAGTAAAGCATACAATCATTGGGACACGCATGTATTTTTGTATAATTCAGACCAAGCTTGTTTACAACTTTTTTCATCTCATAAAACGATTCTGGGATTTTTTTCTTTAGGAAATGCATCACGAAGCAATTCCAATAACATGGACATTGCCTTATTTATAATTCCACATAGACATTTGATATGGTACAACTTCAGCAGAAATGAAAGCTTTGAATATTTCAAACACCCACTATACAACTCTTGATTTCCATCGTCAAATAAATCATGAAATGCATTTTCATCACTGAAGTTTTCCCTTACATTTGGCTCCACATAATCAAGAGGAGGATCCAATGATATGTTACAATCTTGATCTGCTTGTGTTACAGTCTCAAAAACATCACTTGTCACGTTGCAATTTGTACCACCCTCTTCTGGTTGTTCTGATATGTTTTGATGCTCATAGTGGTGTCTTGCAGTGCCGAATGCATCATTTATGAGGTTTTGCATTTCATTTTCCATTGGCGACAAACTTGGGACCTCATTCTGTGGATTAACATCAGTCCTCAATCTTTCTGTATTGTTTGATTCTCCATGCAAAATCCAACACTAATATTGATCAGGGAATTGCTTCAGAATTAAATGTTCATAAACTTCATCTCTCTTCAACCATGTTCTAAATTTACATTTAGGACATGGACATCTTATTCTCCCTTCAACGGATCGATTAGAAATTGCAAAATCTAAAAACTCATTCAAACCCTTAACATATTGAGGTGTGTTCCTCGGTAATGTGATCCAGATTTTATCCATGTATATCACAATGTGCCTACACAAAATATACGATAGTGTAAGATTACATAAACATAATATAATAAAGATGAACCATTGATCATAAAGTATGCATAATATAATAAAGATGGTTCATTGATCACATTTACCACTTCAGACCAACCGAACAAGTCTGGTCCATAAGAGACAGCGTCAACACCTCATTGAGGAGAAATAAGAATATCGAGTTACACACTTATCATAACACTATCTACCCAACTATTTTTTTATGGTTTCCAATGGGATATGTTTACAGAACATGAAGCACCTAATTAATTCATTATCCATTATAAGACATGTCGTTATGGACCAAATTTACACGGGAGAGAAGTCACATGGATTTTTGTAAAATAAACCATTGGAATTGAAATTGGTCTATAGGATGGGATTTAATCTATTGAACATATCTATATTCTTGGAAAGAGTTGAGGTGTAAATAATATTAAGTGATATCCCAAAGGAACCAAATGCTCAATATAAATTCCAAGAAATTACTCAAATTGTGGATGGATATTCTCACTTTTAGTAATGAATACATGAATAAATGTAGGAGAAATATATAAACCACAAAAATAAATAATCCACAATTACTATTCATGACTTATCCGTCGTTTATGAGAATCAATCAAAGAATCAAGGAAGAACTAAAAATTACCAAAGTCGAAAGGGGTCGCGGGGGGCCCGGGGGGTGCGGGGGTCGCCGGAGGCCACGGGGGGCGTGGGGGGTGTCGGGGTCAATAAAAAAATTACACCCATGAAAATACAATAGATAATTCTCACTAAGCATATACCTAGGTATGAAATCCATACTATAAAACCATTCATGGAAAATACACATAATATGAAATCATACCTTCTTTAAATAAAAAAATAAAGATAAAGTGATGGTCAAGGTTTCTATAATGACAGGACCTTTATTATATGTTTCAAGACCCATTTACTAAAACTCATTCCTCCATATCAACATAAATCTTAACATCACATTGGAGGCCTCATTATTGACCTTATAATGCATCCTTGGCTTTGGTCAAATAAGAATAGGTGTAGATGTCAATATATTTTTTAGCTCATAAAATGAATCTTTTTATTTATCATCCCACTAAAAATTCACTCCATTCCAAGTCAATACTATATTTTTAATGAATATGTGAGAAAACTCCAAGATAATGCAAGAATAAGAAACCACATGACCAATGAAAATATGAATCTCAACAATATTAGTATGAATCTATTAAGAAATTATAGATTCTACTTTCTCAATATCCCCTAATATCCTAGATTTAGAGAACTCACGACCAAAAAATGTCACCTATTGATTATAGAAATAACATTTCAATATATTGACATATAAATGATGATATCTCAATGTGTCTAAGAACATAACCAACTATTCTTCATGCTCCTCATAGGATCATGATCATACCGATATATCATTGATAAATATAGTCCCGAATGAAAAAAAGGATAAAAAATGGTTTATCAAAGTTATAAATACATATGGTTTCTCCATTACCCTAAATAGAATTACCAAAAACACAAAATTACTATATAGTGTTTGAAATTCTATCTTGGACACACCTTTAGCTCAAACCTTTAACCGCTGATAACCTAATCGATGAACAATCTTCAAAATCCATAAATAACCTCTAAACTGATTGAATAAATCGTAAATTCATAGAAAATGATACCAATTATTAAGAGTAACATGATTTAATTTATAATAGATAATATAAAATCAATAACTCACTCTTGAAATATTGGTAAAAATAAATGGATAACCCTATGTAGACACACTCAGATTAATAAATCCATTGGATTAAAGATCTCCCAACTAAATATTTATCTATCTAATAAATCACCCAAATAGAACCTCCATGTTTCCCCTAAAAATCCAAGATCCAACCAACCACCGGATAGCTACACCTCATTTATAGCTCCACATATGAGACTATGATTCACAACATGTAAAGAAGGAGGTATTTTATTTACATTTTTGTGTTGTATATAATCTAAATGTTGACCAATATGGTAATATAGGGGATATTAAAGGAAAAAAGTAGGATATCCCTCAAAAATATCATGTAGCCCATATAAATGATAAACCAAAAACATTAAATTCATTTTATAAAACATTACCTAAACCCATGGAATTTTCCTAAAACAAAATATAGATATTAAAAATTAAATAAATAATCAATATTTTCCATTAACTGTTTCCAAATATATAAACATTTCCATTTTTATAAAAAACCCCATAAAAACCCTTCTATTTTTAAAAAAGACTAAGGGATCCCTTATAAAATGATTTCAACCATGAGTACTTCTTACCCTTGAGTAGACCAACTACCCAACCATTTCTATAAACCCTACCAAATGAGATGACGCACCAATGGTTAATCTAGATTTATGTCATCCTAGTCTAACCAAATAAGGATCCCACACTAAATTTTGAATCTTAAATAATGTCTAAGACCTCACCCAAAATCATCACATCAATATTATCAACCATATAAAACTTCATAGAAATCTATAAATTCAACTTTTTATGAAAATAAAATAATAAAAACATATAATGGAAAAATTAGGGGGGTATAAAGAAGTATATACCAAGTGAATGGGAAAGATCTCATGGGGATCCCCCCACACCTTCCTATCATTTTATTACATCTATATATATAATCTATAATTACTATAAAAATATCAAATGGGATCTTGGTACATAATATCTCTTAATTACCTAGGCTGTAATTCTATTTTTTTCTTGAACCAACTTTGGGTCACCAATGACCTGGGCACTAGAGTTGGCCCATGACATACCCAAGGAACACTCTTAATATCATTAGTCTAGATACTAGTTCTAAGGAATCATATAGGAACTCATGGGAATTGGTTTTCAAAATAAATAAAATTAAGACTTAATACTTCCACACAAAAATATAAAATAACCACTCAATAAAGCAGAGGTCCATGTTTCCGTGGAATGAGACAAAAAAACAAATATGCAGTACCTAATTAAGCATGATGAATATATAGGGAAACTAGATCAATGGTTAAGAATTAAACTAAAAACAATAATATATATTTGAGGGGTCACCGGTGGTCGAGGGGGGGCACAGGGGGGTGCGGGTTTCGCCAGAGGGCTTCGCCGGAGGGCGTGGGGAGTGTGGGTTTCTCCGGAGGGCTTCGCCGGAGGGCGCGGGGAGTACGGGGGTCTCCGGAGGGTGCGGGGGGCGCAGTGGTCGCCGAGGCCGGGGGGGATCGGGGAGGGTTTGGGGAATGCGGTCGGGGAGGGGGAAAGGGTCACGGTGTTTCTGAAAAAATTTGGGTTTCGCGGCGGTTTATTAAAAACCGCCGCGAAACCTTCACCGAAAATGTTTAGCGGCGGTTTTGCAAACCGCCTCCACAAAACCGCCACTAAACCCAGTTTGTTTTGTAGTGATGGATGGTTAGTAGAGATTCTTCTGTGAAGTTTTTGATAGATAAATGGATTGTATCTCCTATGATTTCTATGGTTGACCCCAATAATTTACCTTCTCTCACCAATATATCTATAAAATATTTTTTAAATTCCCCCAGTATTGATATTCATGATAGAATTAACCATGTCATTGACAATTACCCCGTTTCTAACTCTGATGATTTCTTAATTTGGGATCCTACTCACAATGGCTTTCTGGACTCTAAATTTTTTTGTAATCATCATTTTAGAAACATAGATAATGATTTTACATGGATAAATTTTTTTTATAAGCCTTGGATAAAACCATCAAGACTCACTCTTTTTTGGATAACTGCGCACAACTGGATCCCCACTGATACTTTCCTTCAATCATTCAGGGTGCAACTTTTCTCTAAATGTCATCTATGCAATCCGCATAGAGAATACACTAACCATATGTTTCTTTTCTATGTTACTATTGATGCTCTTTGGAACTATATTCTTGATCTCTTTGACTAAATATGGTTACTTTTGGTGTCTATCAATGATCAACTTTTGCACTGCGCTTTTTTATACGCCTCTCCGCAAATCAATCATTTTTTGCGGCTGTTTCAGAGCTTCTTCATGTGATCTTGTATGACAGAAATGCTTATTTACATCATAATATCTCATTTAGTTTCCATGTAGGCCGGGTGAGGATATATGCCGCCATCCATGAAGCTGATTCAATCCAACAATTGCATTGAAACAATTCTATTTTAGACTTCATCATCTTGTGGCACCTCAGTGATGAAGGAATATACCATCATCCTCGATGAACTTTTGATGTTTTATGGCAATCCCCTCTCCCGGGATGGATTAAAGTGAATGTTGACGGTGCCTCCAAAGGTAACCCAGTACCCTCGGGATGTGGCACAGTGTACAGGAACCACCTTGGAAAGATTCTAGACTACTTTTATGGCACTTGTGGCAGCACCTCATCTTTGGAAGGAGGAATGTTGAGTGTTATCCATGATATACCTTAGCAAATCTGAAAGGATGGAACAATATATGGATACAAAGTGACTCAACCACCATCTCAAGATCTTTAGAATGGTGTGGTATATCTTTCTTTGCCTCTCACTACTCGATGGATTGAATTCTCTCTCTCACACTATTGTAGACCAACCACATTATTATGAATACTTTTTGTGAGGCAAACATGGTTGATAATGGTCTTGCCAATAAGGGAGTCAACTATGAAATCACCTGGTTGGATGAACTTCATTTGGACTTGCTCCCACTTCATGAAAAAGATTGTAAAAAAATCCCATATTTCAGACTTCAGTAACCCTTTATTTTTTCAATAAATGTGCTTTGGATTTTGACCAAGGAACCACCTGTTAAAAAAAATTACATGACATGTGTTCATAGGTGGTTTTCATTACTATGAGTATACCTTATCTTGTAGGGGTTATTGATAGGTTTCTAGACTCTACTCCTAGTCTGTGATTCTTACTCACTACTATCAAGATAAGATCCTAGAGGGTCACACACTTATCCCATTAAAAAGTATGGTATATTATTATGAATGGGAGTATAAGATATGGTGGGCCCCACCCTGATATCTAGAAGATGCATGAGTTTAAATGTTTACCAAGAAATAAATAAATTTATTATTATTGGAGTGTATAATAATTGGAGTTGAATTTATTTATTTAATATATTTTCTAGTTTTAAAGTGAATACATGAAAAAACATTTAATGAAAGAATATTATTTTAACATTCAAATTTTGTTTATTATTTATGGGAATAATGGGTCGAGTTAATGACTCACTTTTATCACATAATATATTTATTATATTTTAAGTACGTGATCGAAATATAAATGATGTATATGACATAGTTAATAGGTTATAAGATTCCATTTATGAATTATTTAGTAGGTAATATATATTCGAGGAACACGGATCCATTTTCAATTATTTGAATTTCACTATTTAAGAAAAAGGAAAGTCCAATTTGAGGGACTATTCATCCACTAAAATTTGATACTTCCTCTCTCATGTATCCTGAATACTTGAGAGAGAAAGAAACCATTTTAAGAATCAATCCAAGTTTTCCTTTTTGGATCGAAGGAACCACATAATGACAATGGTCAGGATGAAAAATGCATCATTAGTTATCCATTCTAGAACCTAAATATATAATATCGGTTCAGCCACATACTTACGTATCACGTTTGGATGATCTAGAGGGTTCTAAAATTAGTTCCTTTAAGAAACGATCATTGAAGATGAGTAGTTTTCACCAGCATCTTCAAATCGAATGAGGAAATTATTTGACTTAATTTTGTGCTTAGATCCTTTCATGTGGTATCCTTGGGTTTATTACTAGGATATGGATCACTATAGATGACGTTGTTACATTATTCCAGTGATAAAAATTTTTAAACCCCAATATATATGCTTTTGTTGCATGCCATGATACCAATAATGGGTATCAAAGGGAACATATGATTGTTTAATTCAAACTTAATTAAAATTTTCATTGAATTTATAAATAGGTAATCATGAATTTATCATTATAATAAACCACATTTTTATTTGATCATTTATTTTAAAGTTATGGAAATTCAAAAATTTAAATTAGATCGAAACTGATTTTTTCATGTTTAAAAATTGAAGAAAATATGTGTGTGTGTGTGTTATAATTTTCCCAAAAGTGGTGAGTAATGATGGATTCTAGTGAAAACCACTATTACTACAATGTTTTGGTAGCCAGAATAGTTTTTCAAGTTCGTTTTCTGAGGTATGGATCATTTTATGAGTTGGGGGAATAATTCCAAAAGTTGTGGAATTTCAAAAAAAAATGAAAAAATCCTAAAAAGTGGGATTTGGGAAAAAAAGGATTTATATAGGGTGCATAAGTTACCCTGTTGAAATAAAATAGTCAAACCTAAAAAATGTAAACATGATTAAAAAGACATATGCTTGTTGGTGTTGGTGTATTTATAAAAAAAAACCTTTTTTAAATTACATGGTGTGTCTATTTCATCCCTTCCCATATCCACCATTTCCCTGCACATGTTCCACATGGTGGATCACCACCGACCAACCAATTCCAAGATGATTCGAATCATTCCTGACCCACCTGGCCCCACCCGGGCCTTGAAATGGCTCAAAACCCCCTTTTAAGGGTTTTTGGGCCACTCAGAGGCTAAAAAATCAAAAATGAAAGAAACCTTTTTAATGTGTTTAAGTTGATTTTGGAATATTTCGACATTTATTATGTTGATTGAAATTATAATAAATTATTTAAATTCATTTTAATTTTCCTTGAATAAAATTTATTGTGAATTTAAATTTTTATTCCTTTTTATTGGATGTCAACTAATCTTGAGTATTTAATAATCAATGTATGTTTGGAATTTAATTTGAAAATAATGGTCAGTGCATCCTATTCCTCTATGATTATATGTATATGTGTATTTATGTCCACAATTAATGTTTTTAATTTATATTTCACATTCCTGAGTCCCGATTTCTTGTGTGTGAGTATACATGTATTTTGATGAAGATTAAAGTATATTTGGACCATGTCATTATTTGGTGAAGTTCCAAATAAGAGATAGATAAATTAGACAGGGGTGTGAGCTATGATCTGAGTCAGAAATAACCCATGTATTCAACCCCTAGGGTCACATTTGATCAATTTATTCTTAATGGATCGACCAATAATAAATTCTCAAGATGATTCAGTCAATTTATTTATTTATTCACAATTTATTATTATTTTTTGATTGTGTGTATTTACATGATCACATAGAGTAATAAAAAAGAATGCATATATAAAAGTATCTAATATATGATGAATGTTTTTCTATTTAATGCATTGTTATATTGTGAGCATGATCACATTTTATGGGCATGTTAAATAGAAAATTATTTCATTCATTGATAAATAATAAAACCCCTCAAATAAATATTAAATCGTAACTGCTTCAGTTTATTGAATTAGAACAAGACCAGGGGTATGAGGTGCTCATAATACCTAGTTGAGGGTGCCACCTAAGACCTGGGAATTCCTATGAAAGTGATGGGTTGACTTAACTAAATTTGTAAAAAAGTAACATCCATAAGTATCTTATTTCATATTTAGAGGAAAAGTGTTGAGTAAATCAAGGTTATGATTCATAGAATATGGGACTTCACTTAATGGTTCAAGAATCCATGAGTCAATATGGTTGGATAGTCAAAATCATACCATGAAACTATCTGATTAGTGGCATATCCATTACTTTGACTATGGGTAGATGTTTCAAGGATCCTTTACATTAGAATACTCAAGTGATTGGGTACTATGAATCTAGTAGTGATAGATATTATGACTCTGTAAAATAGTGGGAAAAATTTAATGATTTAATTAATTAGTAATGTCTAAGTGTTAATCCATGTAAATTAATAACCTGATAAATTTATTTTTTGTAGGTAAAATGGAAATCACCAAAACCTGTTCAATATCATTGTGATCAATACTGGATAAAGAAAATATCATGACCCACCATAACTTCCATGAGTGGTATAGGTGATTACACATAATACTATTACAATAGAATAATATTTATGTTTTAGAATCCCTACATCATGTCGAGCCTCCTTAGGGAGAAATAAAATTGAATAAAGAAATATAAGAAGCATATAGATGATTCACTTGATATAGAATGTATCATGTTGACATCATTATCCTATGAACTATATAAAATGAATGAGGATAAAGATGCCAATAAGATGTTATCTTATATCTAGGATTTATATTAAGAGTGAGGTCAATAAGAAATATATGAGATATCTAGTTCAATTTATAGGTTAAATCTAGTATAAGGTAGTCAGTCAGGCCCTCATGTACTTAGGATTATTAGGTACATTGAGAGGCTTTTCAATTTGAATCAACAACTAGTGACCAGTCTCATTCTTGAATCTATACCTACAAAATTCTTAAATTTTATTATTAATTATAACATGAATAACATGAAAAATATCATCCCATATTTATCAACTTTAGTTTTCTAAATTGATAAGGATATTAAGAACTCTAACTCTTTAGTCCTTTTGGTGAATTACTGGAGGAAGGGAAAGTCAAAGGTGTAAAAGGATAAACCTAATCCAAAGTCATCAATACATCACCATTATAAGAATATAAAGATATTATGGTAATGAAATGGGGAGGTGGTACTCTTTTCATGTGGCAAGAAAGGAAACTGGAATAAGAATTGAAACACTGTGAAAAAGAAACAAGGTAATGATTTTTATTTAGGAATATTTTTCAGTGAATAAAATATGTATATTTCAATAAGTTTCATATTTTATAAAACATGTGACTCAAAAAGATTGAAAAGGATCATGTGGATATCTAAGAAAAAATAGTGCAATACTGGTATTATTAGCAGTAGGAGATTACCATCTCACATTGCCTAGTGATTTGATTCTTGTATTGAATAATTGTTATGATATACCTTCTATTAATAAAACCGTAATATCAGTGTAGATCTTAGAAACTATGGATTTTTATTTAACATTTTTAAATAAATTCTATCTATTTTAAAAGGACAACATATATTATGTAATGAAACATCTTAATAATTTATTGTATACACTTGAACATGAAACCGTGTATTGGAAATAAATGAAAAAACTATTAAAAATTACTCATATAATACCTTCCTATGACACTTTAGTCTTGGTCATGTAAATAAGAAGAATTTACATAAATTACATATATCAGGGCATTTAGTATCTATTGAGTTAAATCCCTTAGATGTATGTCATGATTTTTTATAAGGGAAAATGACCAAATCATATTTCACTGGGAAAAAAGTAAGGGCCATAAAACTACTGGAATTGATTCACACTGATGTGTGTATTCCATTTCTAGTAGAGTAAAGGGGTCGATTTTCATATTTTATTACTTTTTATGATGACTATATCAAGTATGGTTGTATCTAATTAATGAGATATAAGTCAGAATACTTTTAGATGTTTAAGTAATATAAGAATGAATTAGAAAACTATCCTGGTAAGAAGATTAAGGAACTTCACTCAGATCTAGGTGGGGAGTACCTCAACCAAGATTTAATTGATCACTTAAAAGAGTATGGGATAATATCCCAACTCACTCCTCCTTATACACCTCAATAAAATGGTGTTAGTGAAAGGAGGAATCATAATTTTCTTGACATGGTCAAATCAATGATGAGTTACCAAACTATACCATTTCCATTTTTGGTATATTCACTCTAGACTACCACATATACTCTCAATCAAGTACGAACTAAATTTTAATATGGAATTCCATATGATATATGATATGAAAATAAACCCACTTTGTCACATATACATGTATGGGGATGTGAAGCATTGGTCAATACAATACCAAATGAAAAGATAGCACCTTGAATTGAATATTGAATCTTTATAGGTTATCCTAAAGAAACTAAAGAATATTACCTATATAACCCTTCATAAATGAAGTTAATATGATGATACATTCTATATTTATTGAAAGGGAAAAAATTTCCATTAAAAATAGTGAGATAAAAATAAACTTAAATTAATTTGATGCTCTATATTCCTAAGATTTGGTATGGGAACAATCTCCAGAAGAGATAGTAAGAGATTAATATGTTCTAGAGACACAAGAACTATATAGCTCTACTAGAGAGCTTAGAGAACTAGTAAGATATATATTTCATATCACAGAGTTAGTTGACATGTTACTCCTTGATAATGATGAACCTATTATATATAATGAGATAGAAGATAGAAAGGATACTGATAAATGGAAAGAATCCATGAATTTAGAAATAGGGTCCATGCACCAAAATAATGTTTGGATTTTGTTAGACCCTCTAGTTAATGTAAACCCTATTTGATACAAATGAGTATTCAAGAAAAATATGAACGTAGACGGTAAAGAAAATAAATATTAAGTATATCTGGTAGCAAAGTGTTTCAGGAAACATAAATTCACAAATTATAAAGAAAAATTTTCACTAGTCATGATGCTAAAATCCATCAAAATATTACTTGTAATAGCAGTCTTCCATTATTATGAATTTTGGTATATGGATATCAAAACTAATTTTCTAAATGGGAAGTTGGTTGAAGATATCTATATGACTTATCCCTAAGGTTTCTTTAGGTCAAAGAGTTCCAATAAAGTATGTAATATGTAAATATCCATTTATGGATTAAATAAGGAACCAAAATAATGGAATATTTGATTTGATGAGGCCATACGAGAATTTTGTTTAGTAAATAACAAAAGAAATCCACATGTCTATAAGAAATTTGGTGGTAATTCAATCATTTTCCTAGTTTTATATGTTGATGAAATATTTATTATGATAAATGAAGTGAAAGTATTATAGTTAGTTAATACTTGGTTAAATTAATGATTCGCCATGAGATACTTTGGTGAAGAAGCCTATATTATAGGGATAAAGATCTATCAAGATATATCCCAAAGGCTATCGGGGATAAGTAAAAGTATATATATTAATAAGGTACTCAAAAGGTATAATATAGAACAATCTAAGAGATTGTTGTTAACAATGTCACATGGTATTAATCTATCTAATAAAATGTGTCCAGAAACATAGGAAGGGGTTGAAAAGGTGATTAGAATCCCTTATGATTCAGTAGTGGGATCTATCATGTATTCCATGATATATACTAGGTTTGATGTTTTCTTTCCTTTTTCATGGTGGGAAGATATCAAGACACTCTAGGGTAAATACAATGCGTAGATGTAAAACTATCCTGAAGTACTTGAGACATACAAAGGATATTTTTATGGTTTATAGAGGACATAGGAACTAGCAGTGAGGGGATTCACTAATTATAGTTCCTAAATATATCATGATGATCTGAAATCACAATCAAGATATATCTTTTACCTGAATGGTGGTGTAGTGAGATGGAGAAGCTTGAAGCGAACTATGGTCACTGAATCTATAGTATAATATGAGTACATAGTGGATTATGATGTGGTTAAGGAGGCAGTATGAATATAAATATTTCTCTTAGATATTGGAGTTGGGTTGAGTAGTGATGACCATATTACAATTTATTAGTATAATACTGTAACATTGGTGTTGGCCAAGGGGCTTAGGTCACACCAGAGGAAAATGCATATACTTCAAAAGTTTCATATATTGGGGGATTTTACTTAGATAGGTGAAGTCAGAGTTAGTAGAGTAGTAGTAAAGGGTAAAATCATAGCCCCTTAATATATCCATATTTCAACAGAAGCATGCTTCTCATGTGGGATATAGTGGGTTCAGATTTGTTAGTAGTTGGCTATAGAGTTAATGGAAGTGTTGTGAGTGATTTCCCCATACCCAACTCATGAATGTTCATTGATTACCATCACATGTATACATTTTCATATATATAAATATATACATGTTTTTATATTACCATAATAGTGTTGATACTTCTATGTCCATTAGTTTCATGTTAATTTCCTTAGATTACATGTCCTGTCAAAATGTTATAGAAGTTCAAATACTATAATGATAACCTAGAGATACTATTTCAGTAATATTAAAGATATGTCATATGGTCCAAATACATCATGTAGATAGGAAACAAATTATGTGTGACTATCAGGTTCTTAGGTATCATAAGCATTGAGACTTATTTTCAAGAAGTATGCACTTCGTGATCTCGAGTAGATGTGATCATGAGGACTAACCCGCCAATTGGAACACCACATGTTATGGGTGTTATTGGTAGTTCCTATCTGTGAACACATGTATTGGTCTTATGACTTGAGATTATTATCAATTTGTACTATTTTATTACATACTTTATGAAATATGAAAACCATGGATTTTATTTCACGGTGAGGTAGCTTGCATTGGGTGTGCCATTAGTGGTATGAAATTGATTGAATGATCAACATAGAGTTTGTTTCATCCAAAAGGAGGTGATATATCCAGACTATTTTATTAGGGTGGTAATACCTTTTACTAAATCCATTTCCATGGTATAAGAAGGTAAGTTCATCTAGTGAGGTCAATGAATAATAAATTAATAAAGGTCGATGACACATAGTGTGTGTCCTTCTTTATGAGATATCACAAGACAAAGAAATTAAATTATACAATACATGTTTATATTAGGTTTTCATTGCTATTACTATATCTTATTTTCATAGGGGCCTTGATAGGTTTCTAGACTCTTCCGGTAGTCTATGATTAGTACTCATTGTTATCGAGATAAGGGCCTAGTGGTTCACACACTTAGTGTATTCAAATGTCTAGCTTATTCTTATGAATGTGAGTATAGGATATGGTGGGACCCACCATGGTATCTAGGAGATGTACGAGTTTAAATGAACACTAATAAATACATAAAATCATTATTATTTTATTCAATAATAATTGGAGTTAAAATTATTTATTTAATGTAATCACCAGTTTTAGAGTGAATAAATGGAAAAACAATTAACAAATGAATATTATTTTAAAATTAAAGGTTCATTTATTATTCATGGGAATAATTATTCAAGTTAATAAATCAATTTTATTACAAAATATATTTATTATATTACAAGTAAGTGATAAAAATATAAATGAAATTTATGAAATATTTAATAATTCATAAGATATCATTTATAGATTATTTAGTTGGTAATTGTAATGACTCAGATTTTCTTGGTTTTATTTTTAGAAAATTTCTAGGAAAATTTTGAGAATAGGCACTGAGACGGCGTGCAATTCCAAGGCTCGGTGTGGCCAAAATGGTCCATCAAAAAATGATAAGTTTTTAAATAGCTCGCGTGAGCAGTTTTTTATGAAAAAAGTGGAATAACTCTTAAACAGGTGCCCAGATTAGAAATCTGAGGGCACTGTTTCATTCAGGATGGCGGGTTTACCCTATACGTGACTTAACTTTAGTCGGTGCGAGCCTCTATTGATAAAACCCGAAAATGGAATAACTGTAAATAAAATAATTAAATAAAATTATTTTATTTTTCCAATCCTTATAACTCACAAACAGTGAGTCATATTGGAAATCTGAGACCACCATTGAGATCATGAAGGTGTGCTTTCCTTAGGCAGAGCCTAACATTGGCTAACATGGTAAACTGTGGAAAGTAGTTTTTAGGAAGTTACTGTAAATAAAATAATTAAATAAAGATTATTATATTTTCAAATCACTACAACAAAACTAGCTATTAGCAGAGGTTTTTTTCATATAGTGGCGGTTTAAACTGTCGCTATATGGTTTGGTGGTGGTTTATAGAAACCACCACTAAACTGGGCGTTGGAAATCTATTAGTGGTGGTTTTTTCCATTTTGCGGCGATTTAGGGGAAGCATCGTAGATGCCTCCTTTCATGGCGGTTTTCGTGACTTTAGCGGTGGTTTGATGGGTGCCGGATATTTTTTTATTCATGGCGGTTTTAACCGCCGCGATATTTAGGCGTTTGATGAATCTATGTCGCGGCGGTGAAAACCGCCGCTAAATATAAACCGATTACATTTCACAGCGGTTTTAACCACCGCTAATGGTTTACCAGTAAAGCATTAGCGGTGGTTAAAACCGCCCTGAAATTCTGACCAGAAAAAAAAATGCAGTTTTGCTTCTACTGCCCCACTTCCCTGAAAAACAAATCAAACCAGAAAATCGAACAGGAGACATCATACAAAAAAATAAAATGTTATTTCTAACTTAGTATCCCCAAAATGATGAAACAGGAGATAATAGGACCTTCATAGCTACTGGCAGCAAAGTAGATAAGAGGACCTTCGTAAATAAAACTACTATTTTTTTAATTTGGTAACAAAGGAGTAGGATCTTGATCATCCATAGATAAAAATATGAGGGTTCAAGAACACCAATATGAAGTAGATCAAGATCATATACCAGATATTAATTTTCCAATCACCTTTGGTGTTCCTTCTTTTTGGATGCTCTCTTATGGGTGATAGAGGTTGCTTTCTATGGATATCATCTTACATATACTTAATCTTGTTTGATTATCTCTCAATTCACTATGATAATTTTATGATAGGTCTATGGAATTTCGGTTGGGATATGTTCATACCCTGTAGTGTCCATCAGGGTAGACCGATGACCTTTAGTTGGAAAGGGGGTATGGTCCCGATATAGTTGTCCATATAACATGAGATTTGGCCCATGACCCTCTTGAATGGGAGAAAAGATGTGTATCTTCTCTAAATCTTCTCATATTGTGTTAATTAGTCACCCAAATTATGGTATAATAGTTGTGTGTCTTCCCTTTAACCATTTTTAGAATATTCTAGGTGACTTCAGTGACCAGAACATGCATATTTTCTTATTCTATTGTTGGAGAATGTGTATGGGCCTGATATTTTCCTCCATTTCATATAGGTATATACCGATGTTAATCAGGTCAGTGGGAAAGGATATGGGTATTCCCTATATTTTTTACCAAAATATTCTTGGTGATTTCTTTTAATAATACCAGATTATACCGACAAGCTTAGTAAATGTGGGAAAATGTGTCCTCTTGCTCATATTTTTCCACCATATTTAGTTAGTGGGATTCTTTGGAGGGTATAGATGTAGGGCCATGTTATTGGTTGATTATTCACTACCCTCAGTGGGTTTTCCTGACAACCTAGGTTTGGGGGACTTAGGTCAGACTCCCGAGGTAAACACACACATCATATAGAGGTTTTATTGCTTTGTAGCATTGGTGATGGTGAATGATAGAAGGAGCCCTTTGGAGGGTCCCTTATGCTATCTAGATGAGTCGATCAGTGACCTCTTGATCAACCTCCCTAGATAAGGGAGGGACATGTTATTTCCTTCCATGGATATGACCATGAAATGGTTTGAGATGGAAACTATTTACAACAAATTATGTTCCACTAGTCATTGTCGAGTAGACATCTAGTAGGGATTTTTGAGATGAATGGATTTTTAAGCTTCCACTGAAGATGGAAAGGTACCATTTAGGTGTGACTCCCAAACCAGTGAATTTGAGACCCAATGTTGAGGGTGAAAGGTTGATAATAGAGCCCTAGATTTAAATGAGGATCTAACTTGTGCAGTTGTCGAAGCATATGTGTTCTTAAAGTAGTAAAATGTCATTTGGATCAAATGGGGTTCTAGTTGAAAGTGCCCGAATACTTATGAGAAACATTTACAAGAAATCCTCATGAAATCAGCATATCAATAAATAAACACATGTATAATCAATTGTATCGGATCCATGTTTGTCCACATTTCATATTTTGAGAGAGAAAAATGAGCCTAACATGTGGGTGACACATGCATTTTGTTTAAGGATCCATGATAGGTTCACCATTTTTGTTTCCAAATACTTTTATTAGTGAGTATATGATTCATATTACATGATTAGGCTAAACCACATTCCCATCATCCTCTTATGTTTAGTCTTTATACTGCCTACTAGGTTCCAATTTATATAACCAGAACAAAATAAAAAAAGGATCACTCTTTATTCATCCAAAATATTGACTACCAATTCAAACACAGGCCTAAATGGAATGATGTATACCACACTCGAGAAATCAAGACATAAAATGAAACATCATAAATCAAAAAAATGCATAGAAGGAAACATGAGAAATCAAGAAAATGTTAGGACATGGAAATGTTTGGTGGAAACTATGTGCCATACATGTTACATATACAAACTAGCCATCCTCATATTTGTTCAACACATCAACAATACTACTACTCATGGTCCGATGATGCATCGTCACCCTCTCCACCTCCATCTCCACTACCTGCTGCCACTTGTAAGAACATTATATTGAAAATTAAATATTGGTGCATATTTATAATTAAACTTAAAACCAAGAAAAGTTTTCAAACTAAATGATTTTTATTTTTTGTGATTTACCTACTCACCACTACTCAATGCACCACCACCGGGGGCATATCTTCCCATCTGCTGATATATATCAGTCAACGCTTTCTGCATAGCAAATATCTGATCCCCCTAGTCTTGAACTGTGGATCGTAGAGAAGAAATCTCCCTCTGAGTATCTTCAGGTGTGAAATGACTATAACAAGGAGTAGATGCAGCTGGAATCCCTGGTGGTCTGCCAAAGACCTCAGATGGTACGGGTCCCAAACCCATCCTGCGCACTCTACCCGGATGCTCCTTCCCAAGGACTTTAGCAACCGGGTCATCCTGGGGGACTAAGTAGGACTGCCCAGAATTGGCATCCAATATTTCATTAAGTTTTTCCTATAAATCAAATATCAATATATATTAACACATTAAAAACTGAAAATAAGTTATTATAATAAAAAATTGACTTCATACCCCAACTTCTTTGGCAGGCTCATTAACAAAACTTCCATCTGTTTTTTTGTAAACATCCAACCATAGTTTAGTTCGGGATGCTTCATGCCCTAAACTCTATGACTGCATTAAACAATGATAAATCAACAATTAAATATGTTAAATAGATAATATTGTCTTATAAATAATTAAACTAATTAAAATATTTCCAATGACATTCAGCTTCTAGAAAAGCTTTTTGAGCCCGCAGTGTGCGGGATGACTTGCTTTGCCCGGTTTGATGCATTCTGTCTTGAGAGATACTGAAATAAATAAAATTAAATTTAACATTAATGTATTCAATGTCATCTCCTCTTCATATACAATTATTAATGTTAAATGAGTATAATATAATAATATATATTTCAATACCATCTGCTTCTCATCACGATGTCTATCAACAAAAACTTTCCACTGTTCTTTCGGTACCCCACTGGGTAGCTTCTCATACATTTTCTTCATGGTCAACGAAGTATCATTGAAATCACACCACAACCTCCATTTGGAATATTTCCATGTTTTACCAATATTTTTCAATGTCCACTTCTGTGCTATCACATCAGCAACATTAAAGTGGAATAACATCTGTATACAGAAATTCATTTTGAACATATTAGTAACATGACATTCAATTAAACCATAAAGTAATAAAATTACCTTTATCTGAGAATCAAAAACTTCATTTTTCTAGTTTGGAGGCATATGCCTCCAATCATCATATGAAATAGGTAGGGAAATGGGTTCTGCTGCCAGCTAACCTATAATATGGCCAAGTAACCTCACGGCGTCATCCGTTGGGACCCCATAAGAATCAAATGACATGACTATCTTCTCTCCATTCATGTTCCAAACATCTGAACTTTTTATGTGTTTTTCCACGGTTTCTTTTTTTTCATCTGTAATGAGCAAACAATTAGTATAAACAAAATGGAATAAATTTGTTTAATTAAAATTTTTACCTATTACTGTGACCCTCCAGAATGTCCATGATGAACTGGAAGGGGCATGTTGCTGCCCCACTGCTAAGGTTCTTGTAGGGGGAGTCGATGACTCATCCTCTAATGAGACATCTATAGATGGTGTCAGAGATGGTGCAGGGGGAGATGGTGCAGGGGTGTAGGCAGCTGATGCCTCAGATGCTGTGGGGACAGACGGATCATCATCTGTCATAGAACTAGATGAAATAGTGTACCACTTACTCCTTGGAATTCCTATCATTTAATCAAATAAAATTAAATTCAGAATATATATTTCAAAAAAATTATGCAGAAAAAAAAACATTTAAAAATGATAATAGATGCCCAGTACAAACAATCAAAATATATATAACAATGATAATGAATGACTGCAGAAATGAAACAAGTGGTTGCTGAATGAATAAATAATTGTACATACAATCATTTTCCCCTTCAATAATGTCGGTTTCCTACTCCATTGCTTCATCCACTTCATTAATCCTTACTAGACTAATATTTTCATTATCATGATGGACAAATAATTCTTCTTCCTGTTGTTGATGAAATTCAATTGCAGAGGTCAAATATTCCACTTCACCACCCATATCATACAAATATCTTTGTATTGTGTGAGTAACTACACTCCACACTTCATCCACAACATCATTCACATAATATAAAATTTTTTCTTGTGATGCTAAGATATATGGATCATGCAGTTCATGATCACCAACATCCATCAAGCGAGAGAAGTTTACAGAATTAAATTGCAAGGAATCTCTTTTAACACCTCTAATAATATCGACCCATTTGCATTTGAATAAAACAACAGAAAAATTCCCATGGTATTTTAAGTCAATAATATCATGTAGCTTTCCATAGTATCCTACTTCAGCAAATGTAAATATACCACTATTCTGTGTTTTCAAACCCACTTCTTGATCGACAGTACGAAATCTAAAGCCATTCATATTATAAGCGTCTAACTTTATAACTTGTTTTATAGGACCTCTAGCAAGAAACTTATAGTATTCCGACAAGTCTGCTTGAGTATCAGTATTAATGATCTAGAAAAATAAATATAATTTAATAGATTTCAAAATTGTATGTGTCAAGCTAATATTCGTATTTATTGCAATATTTATAAACTTACATGTCGTGCAAACTATTCTACCATCTCTTTATTCACAAATTTCGTTATATCTTTCTCATTTTGTGTTCGGCATCTCATTAGTCTCTTTGTTTGTATCCTCAACTCTTAAATAAATGGATCTGAAATTTCACTATTTAGCAGCACATATCTATGTGCCTGTAATAATTCCAATTCTGTCAGTGTCACATATGAGGTCCTCCCAACCGATCGGCCAATAGCAGGAAATATTTTTGATTTCTGATGCATTTTAGATTGAGTTGATGTGTCGTCAACACGTCCAAGTCGATTTAATCTTGTCTCAATATTATCCAAATATCTGGAACAAAAGGTGAGACACTCCTCATCCAAATAGCCTTCAGCAATAGAGCCTTCTGGTTGAGCTTTATTTCTCATGTATGCTTTCAAATGCCCAAGATATCTGTGAAATAAAATAATAATATTATGCATTTATTTAAATTCCAAAAAAATTTACTTAACTAAAAACATATAAATAAAATACCTCTCAATTGGATACATCCATCGATAATGAATGGGGCCTCCTAATTAGATTCTTCAACCAAATGCACAGTTAAATGCATCATGACAGTAAAAAACGATGGAGGAAAGGTCTTATCCATTTCACAAAGGGTCAATAAAAACCTCTCCTAGAGGTTTTCAAGATGAAATGGATGTAGTGATTTCTCACATAATTGCCTGAAAAATGTGCATAATTGGAGTACAACAGCAGTAACTTTTTCAGGTAATAATGTACGCAATGTCAATGGTAGTAACTGTTGTAACAAAATATGTGAATCATGACTTTTCAATCCATATAACTTATGATTCTTCAAGTCAACACACCTTGATATGTTACTCTAATACCCATTAGATACCTTCACATTCTTTAAAATTCGAAGTAACGTATCTTTATCCCTATTTTTCATTGAAAAAATGGTTATAGCATACTTTTCATTCTCATCTGGCCATAGATCACATTTAATGTTCATTACTTGTAAGTCTTTGTGAGAATTGAGATGATCCTTCGACTTTCCATGCTCATTAAGTAATGTGAAAATAAAATTATCACATACATTCTTCTCAATATGCATCACATCAAGATTGTGGCGCAACAAATTAAATTCCCAATACGAAATTTTGAAGAATATACTTTTTTTCTTCCATTGTTACGTTCTAATTTCACTTGATGATGCACTTCGGACTCGTTTTCCGCTATCATTCAAATGAGTAACCTTCCCAAATTATGTTTTAACATTTTCAAGTTGTGTTAATATTTTAGAACCAGTTAACAACTTTGGAGGTGGTCTACGATCAATAGAACCATTAAATTTTGATTTGTTCAGCCGAAATCTATGAGATGCATTAATAAATCTTTGATGGCACAAGAAGCACCATTTTCTACTGTGAGGTAGTCGTTTGGGATCAAAATCAAAGTTAAAAACGGGACAAGCCAAACTCGTATAAGTGTTCCAACCAGATAAATTCCCAAGCCTAGGGAAGTCACTAATGGTCCACATTAAAGAAACATGCATTTTGAACATTGTTTTAGAAGAAACATCAAATGTCTCAACACCGTTTCTCCATAACTCCAGAAATTCTTCAATCAAAGCTTGTAGGTATACATCAATATCATTTCCAGGCATTTTTTTCCAGGAATAATCATCGAAATGATAAAATATTTTTATTGCATACACATCCACGGAGGCAGATTATAAGGGATCAAAACAACTAGCCAAATGATATAACTGGTACCCAAAGTCCCAAATGGGTTGAATCCATCGGCATCCAATCCCAACCGAACATTCCTAGGATCAGCTGAGAAATCTGGATGTAATGAATCAAATGTCTTCCACAATTGGGAATCTCGTGGATGTCTCATTAACCCATCATTGTTATTATCTACAGAATTCCACTTCATGTGTTCAGTAGTTTTTGATGACATGAATAATCTTTGCAATCGAGGCTTCAAAGGAAAGTAACAAAAAACTTTTGCAGGTGTGTTCTTTTTCTTCTTCTCCATGAAATTATGTTCAGTCAGACTTCCAATATCACCCTTTGACTGTCATCTAGAAGAAGAACATTTCTTACAATTTTTTCTACTTGAATCCTCTCCCCAATAAAGCATACAATCATTCGGACACGCATGTATTTTTGTATAATTCAGACCAAGCTTGTTAACAACTTTTTTCATATCATAAAAATATTCTGGGATTTTTGCTTCAGGAAATGCATCACGAATCAATTCCAATAACATAGACATTACCCTATCTGTAATTCCACATAGACATTTGATATGGTACAACTTTAGCAGAAATGAAATCTTTGAATATTTCAAACACCCACTATACAACTCTTGATTTCCATCATCAACTAAATCATGAAACGCATTTTCCTCACTGACATTTTCCCTTACATTTGGCTCCACATAATCAAAAGAAGGATCCAATGATATGTTACAATCTTGATCTGCTTGTGTTACAGTCTCAAAAACATCACTTGTCACGTTGAAATTTGTAACACCCTCTTCTGGTTGTTCTGATATGTTTTGATTCTCATAGTGGTGTCTTGCAGTGTCGAATGCATCATTTATGAGGTTTTTCATTTCATTTTCCATTGTCAATGAACTTGGGACCACATTCTATGGATTAACATCAGTGCTCAATCTTTCTGTATTGTTCTATTCTCCATGACAAATCCAACACAAATATTTATCAGGTAATTGCTTCAGTATTAAATGTTCATAAAATTCATCTCTCTTCAACCATGTTCTAAATTTACATTTAGTACATGGACATCTTATTCTCCCTTCAACAGATCGATTAGAAATTGGAAAATCTAAAAACTCATTCAAACCCTTAACATATTGAGGTGTGTTCTTCGGTAATTTGATCTAGCTTTTATCCATGTATATCATAATGTTCCTACACAATAATAAAAAAAAATTAAAACACATAGTTACTACTAAATAGAGAAAGAGTTTCATATATACGATAGTGTAAGATTAAAGAAACATCATATAATAAAGATGACCCATTGATCATAAAGTATGCATAATATAATAAAGATGATACATTGATCACATTTACCACTTACTTAGCATGCCCAGACAAACTGAACAAGTCTGGTCCCTATGAGACAGTGTCAACACCTCATTGAGGAGCAGTAAGAAGAACGGGTTACACACTTATCATAACACTGTCGATCACAAATTTATGTTCCCTCAAACAACACCCCATTTAAAGTGATGTCATTGAACACACCAAAGATACATGGTTTTTGTACCATTAGTACAACGACATTACTAGAAATATTTATCCCTTATATGACACCCTTTGAGACTTATCGCACGATGTCTTGTGTACCCGGATTAAGGGTATCCTAGGTTAGTTCATGAAAATTGGTCATGTTTCATCGCTCTTTATGTTTTTCAAACTTTTCACTATCTATTTGAATTTACATCTCTTTGAATTTGATAGTGTTTCTTATTTCCTTGAATTTGGAGAGACCTTTGTTATTCATTGTATCATTAGGTTGTGCAATTTTAATTCATCCACTTGGATTTCCATAGTGGGGTTCTCATTAAAATCTCTTTTAAAAACTAATGAATTATGTATGTTATTTTCACTTAAATACATTTTGTGTTTAGTACTATAAAAATTTATCTTCAATATTTCAAACTCATATTAAAAAAATCATGCAAACCATAAAATTTGGATTTTATATAATACAAAGGACATGTCCAATTTTTACTTCAAACATTTATGTATATTTCAAGTCATAAGCTCAGTTAATTTGAAGTAATTATTTAGAAATGAATTTACAACTATAACACAAACTATTATACTTAATTTAATCATAATAAATTTAAAATATTTCGTAAGTGACACTAGTTCAGAACTTATGAAGATATTTGCTAACATGTTTCAGAATCCCATGGTGATAAATAAAATTTTCTTACTAAAGATATCGTTCGACATGAGTATGTAAGAAGAGAATTTTATTTTAAATCATATTAACAACTTCAACATGATAAGAATTAAATTGGAGTTAGTTAAGGTAGATTACAAGGATCTGGAATGGGTGTGGTTGTTACTATCATCACCCCTTGAATCTTGGAATGAAATTATCACCACTATGATAACTTGAGTAGAAATAATGACCTGTGTTTATGTACATTGGAGATTTAATTCTGATTGTTGAAATTCATTGGAAAGAGATCTAGATATGTTATACATGTATATGGTTTGAAATAAATGGGGTGATCCATATTATAGAAGGGTCATAATAAAGGAAAATTAAAGAGAATAAGGAGCAGGAGTAGTTCAGTGGAGAGTGGTCCTTTGTGTTGGCATTCTGGGAAGAAAGGTAATCTCATCAAATATAGAAATGAGCATAGAGTGAAATCTAGAAGATATACTTCTGGAAGTGGATCCTTGAATCATGTGTCAGAAGATGGGAGTGTATTTCTACTAAGTGACACTAGTTCACTTGAGTGTTAGTTGATAGAATTTGGAACTTTGATTCATTGAACACCTGATAGAGGAAGTATGAATAACTACACATCCATGAGATTCAATGGGGAGTATCTGTAAAATGATAAATCTCTAGATATAGTTAGTGTGGGAGATTTTTCTTTCTGGACATGGAGCGAAAGGTTGCTAAATTTTTAAGGAGTGAGACACATCCTGGGATTAAGGAATAATAATTTTTTTTGGATGGTTTGATGATGGAGAGCCTAAGATCCCAAAATAGGTGTGAATTTTGAAAGACTAAAATCAGTGGTATTTATCTATGAGGGATGAGATTGATTCCCTTCACATTCTCAAAACAGCACAACGTAGCTAACTAAGAGACATGCTGGGAAGAAATTCCTTCAAAATAAATTAGCGTATAGCCTGAAATAATAAGTGGGTCGTAGGAATATATACAAGACTAGGTTAAGCACTAGGATTATGCTGATTTCCACTCTCCTGAAACTCAATTAGGATTATGCTGATTTCCACTCTCCTGAAACTCAATTAAATGGCGATGAGGAGGCATTTCCTCTACCATGATTTAAAAAAACCTTAGAAAATATTTTACAAACAAGATAAACATCACAAATGATAATGATAGTGAATGATTGACTCAAGGTTCCTTTAAACATGCCTTAACTAGTGATTGGGAATAACATAATAGTTTCATTTATTTATTTTTATTATATACCATAGGGATTTCATTTCATAGTTCATATATCCATATATATCACATGCAATGAATATGTACCTATTGTGAACAATGCATGTCATTATTAATCCCTATATACCTATCATGATGAATAGATACTCATATCATTCCATAGTGGGACATGATAGAAAATATCAATAATAGTAACATCACACAATAAGTTAATTTCCCAAGGTAAAATGGCATCAATTGTAACAGGAGAACAACGTGAACAATAATCCATTACCTAAGAACTCATATTTTTCCCACACATGGGTTAGATACATGCATGTATGATCTCATTACCAAGACTCTGCATATCCTAGTCTCCATTCCACATTTCCCAAATAGTGATGAAATATAAAATAAACTATACTTTGATACCACTTTGTAACACCCCGACCCATTTACCGCACTAGTGATCGAGTTGGGTGGGTTACGTTACCTCAGCTATACCTCCTTGTAAGCCCGAGGTTGTAGAATAGTAGTGAGGGTGTAATAAATATAGTGGGGATACTATACCACCTGGTATAGAGTTGAAACAATAGTGTAAATAATAACAGAGTAGCACAAATAGTGGAAACAATATAAATTATCAGATAGGAAACCAAAAAATATATAAAGGCCAAACCAAACAATCCAAATTATAATTAAAACAACGAAATTACAAGTTGAAGGTATACAAATGATGTGCTTAATGTTATATAAATAAAAGAATAACATATTCAATAAAATACTCTAAAAACCAGTTCCCTAGCTTCATGTCAATCTCATCTTCAAGATCCAACCCGTCTCACAATCAATCAACCAACACAAGGCCCATTACCCTTGTCCAGAATTGCATCTATGAAATCTTCTAAGGTACCAAATAGTGGCAAAAATAGGGTGAGTATAACTCAGTATTCCACCACCAATGGTGTCTTAACATGTCTAGTCTGAGCATATAGTGTATTCAATAAAGTGATAAACAAGGGTAATAATTTAATAAATTAATTATATATATAAAATACACCCACAAACCCTTAGGCTCTAGGATAACACCCTATGCTATCCAAACCATCATCAACTCCATGTGGGGTGTCCCTTTCATGAGGTGGATCCTCCTACATCAGGACATATTTCCCCAAAATACTGGAAGATTCTGTTAAATCGGGATGAATTTCCAATATCATGACTCAAGTATCCAATCTTGGTATAGACTTTATAGAAATACTTTATTCTTCCCATGTCTTTCACCCCCAATGGAAAAAGCATCCATCTCACCAGTCCTAGAATTGATATAAATACATACATCTTCCCATGGAACATGTTTTTAAGAGGAAATAAACCATATAACCGGGCTAAGACATTCTATAACCACTTATGTCTTTCCATGGAATGTGACACTAAGGGGAAAATTAATAATCTCATATCAAATAGTGGATTCTCTTGTATTAGGATGAATCACTGGTAGTATATATCAATCAGGTCTAAAATATTATTACAAGAAATATTAGTTCATTCATCCCATCACTTATTAATTTTACCATTTATTCCTAATTTTCAAATCCTCCTATAGATACGAATCACCAAAATCATCTTAAACCATTTTCCATATTTCAAATGCAATGTAAAGATCTTTAACTAAGCCATGATTCCGAAGGATCTCATAAAATCACGAGGGGTTGTAACACCAAAAATGTTAATGCAAGTCCTAACCATAATGCTAAGAGAGAAAAAAGGGATCCTTGGGGGGGATCAACAGGAGGATTTTAGAAATAAGGGATAATTCCAATTATTTAGGTTGTGCATGTGGAATGTTGATGCGATCATAATTTTGCACATACTAGCATAATCAGAACAGATTAAAGGGAGTTTTCCCAGACCACCCAACTCAAAATAAGAAATGTTTTTAAAAAATCCTCATGTTTGTGCTATCAATCAGATTCCCCCTTCCATTCAATGAGAACTATAATTTTAATCAACAATAGATCAAGAAGTGGAAGATGAACAAGAAGGATTACCTTAAAAATCTATGTTCATAACACCAATATCCATCATGGTCATGCTTATAGATCAAATAGGATTCTCATACGTCATCCATGGAAGGTTTGATGGAATCATAAATGAGATAGGAAATTTTAGAACATAGGTTTTGGATTGTTAAAATTTTGGAAGATATAATTCATGATGTGAATAGGGAATTCACATCATGAATTCCTCAATTCCCATATATGTTGAAAAATTTATCACCTCATTTTAAAAACTAAATTAAACCAATTTCATGTCATGAATATATTTAATGAAGTGAATTATTGTTTCGCAGATTTCCCAAAACCAATCCATGGTGTGAATGGGTTCATGGGGTTCACCTGGAAAATTCACATAATGAATTGGGAATTCATAACATCAATTTGTTTTGCATCTATAAAGAAACTCTCATACTTCTTCAATATGAAACAACTAATCCAACTAGATAAAGGCTTAATAAACAAGGTTTAAATGAAAGGAAACCTAACTCTAAGAGATTTATCCAAAAAATTAAATGGATACATACCTGGAAAAGACAGAGGTTGTCGGAGACGGAGGTCGTGGGGTCACCGAAGATGGAGGTCGTGGGGTCGCCGGAGACGGAGGTTGCGGGGTCACCGGAGACGGAGGCCACGGGGTCACCGGAGACGGGGGTTGCGGGGTCACCGGAGAAAGAGGTCACGGGGTCGCCAGATGGTTGGGGGTTGCGGGTCACCGGGGGGGTTAGGGGAAGAAGGGAGGGCACAGGGGTCACGAGGGTTTGGGGAAAATAGCCGGGGTGGGGGTAGGGAAGGGTCGGGTTTTTTAAAACAAATTATGGGTTTCGTGGCGGTTTATTAAAAATCGCCGCGAATCCTTTCGGCGAAAACGTTTAGCGGCGGTTTTGTGAACCGCCACCACAAAACTGCCGCTAAAACCGGTTTTTATTGTAGTGAATACTTATAAATCATAAACAGTAACTTGGAATAGAAATCCTATAGTACATTTTAGATTGTGAGTGTGTTTTTTCCTTGGGTGGGGCCTAACCTCGACCGGTGCAGGTCGAGGGTAAAAGTTATTTTTTGGGCGTTTTAAAGAAAAATAAAATAAACTTAAGAAAGTTTATTTTATTCAAAAAGAGTGTTTCACTGCAACGCAACATTGAATGAGATGTCTCAATTCATAAATTAAAGGGTAACAATGTTTCAACTCAAGCGTAACAACGTGACAACTCAACATAGTAGAAATGATGAAACACATTTCCTTCTTTAATGGATAATCAGAGCTACGAGATCTAGAAACGACTGAGGATATTGCATTGAGGCATTCCATTGGTGAGCGACGAATGGAAACAAATGACGAATCACCAACGATGATGGATTGTAGATTGAGGGTCGACGAGATGATGGATTGTGACGTCTCTTAATGGATCATCAATGACGATCAAACCTCGACACCGACCAATACAATTTTCAAGGTAGACATTTTAATTATTTTTTATCTGATTTCCCAATTCCTTCTTTCCAAATGTCAAATGAAAATCAAACCAATAATAGGTTGATCCACGAGTTGTTCATTCCTGTGGGATGGGTTAAATATTGCAGGACTTGAAAGGTAAGAAATTGGTAATTAATCCCTTTTCAGTTTCCTTCTAACATGAAGAATAAAGGCTGAATGAAAAAGGCTATAATACTTCCCTTGTGTGTTCTTGGTGCTCTTCCTACCCCCATCCCGTCGTTCTTCGCTAACAGACCCACATGGTCACGTCGAACTTTGTCGGGAGGTTTCGAGCATGACTGGACCCCTGCATCAACGACAAGATGACTTGGAGCATGTAGCCATGAAAAAAATGACCTAAGGATCATGAATGTGCTCACAGATTGATGAATGGACCACTGGATCAAGTACGGTGGCCCGCGGAAGAAACCGTCAGTGGCGGGCTCTGGTTGTGCACTATAGCGGTGGAGGTCCCCGCGGTATTGGCCGCAGGGCAGTGGACAAGGGCCACCAACAACAGTCGGCAGCAAGGTCTTTAGTGGATGAAACATATAACCATGTCATGAAACCAGAGGGCTGTGGTCCAGTGGGAATGTGGTAGGAGGGCCCTACGGTGAACTAACCACGTTGACCGGGAATGGGCACGGTGACTGTCGTTGCATCTGGGCGTGGCAAGCCAGCCCGCTCACAGTGGGTCGGGCTGGAGAGGTCAGGCTGGACCCGTGGCCTAGCGGGCCAGAACTACATCCCAATGGGATAATCTAGTCCTATTCGATCTGGGTCAGGCCCAACAAGCCGGGTCAAACCCAGACTGAGTCAGATCGGACCCAGATCCAACCGACCCCTTTTCGGTAAAACATACATAACTTCCAAACTGTAGGCCTGATTCACAAGCCATTTGTAGAGTTGGGAACCTACCAATGAGTTGGTCCTTTTGAAATAATCGAAGTGAGTTTCTATAGAGGTTCAGTTTTGATCGATGGCTTGAGGATTAGATTCTCCCAAAATCAAGCACGCTACAAGTGGAAATACTACTATTGGACATGATGAGAAGGAAGTAACTAGTGGAGATTAGTGGAATGGTAGCTAAGCGGACCTCAGTGGCTTGATAGATTATCAGAACTCAGTGACTAAGTAGATGAGCATACCTTAGTGGCCCAGTAGTCAAGCGGATCTTAGTGGCCTGATAGACGAGAAGACCTCAGTGGTGTAAGAACCCTGTTTTTGTCTATAAAATACTTTGGAATATTCTTGATGTTATTTCAGAGCAGCTCCCTCAGACGGCGTGTGATTCTGAGCCCCAGAGTGGCCGGAATTAAATTTTTAGTGCATTCACATTGTACACACCAAATAAATGGGATAACTCCTAAAAGATGTTTCTGATCAGAGATCTGATTGTACATATGGGTCCGAAATGGGGTGTTTACCCTAGTAACGACATAAAGTATTTTGGCATGGGACTTTGGGACCCCTCGCTCGCTATCAGAATGTTAAACGGATAATTAAATTAATTAATTAATTTGTTTAATAGAGAAATGAAAGTATCTCTTAAACGGTATCTCTGATTGGAAAAACAAGGGAACCGTTGAGCTCAGAGTGTGCCGTTTACCCTAGAAAGGGTGTAACTTTCACGGGCGCAGGCCTTATGTGGAAAACACCGCCATGGGCGTTTTCATAATTAAGTGGTTTTAGGCGTTAGATTTTATATATTTCGAACAGATCCTTAGATTAAAAATCCGAGACCACCATTGTGCTCGGGACATGGTGTTTACCCTAGGTGCGACCTAACTTTCACTTCATTTGGGGTTTCAGACGCGGTTTTAAATTGGGTTGAGTTTTTTTAAAATTAAGTGAAGTCTTAATTAATTTTATTAAAACCCTTTCTTCCTCTCACCCTCATTTCCACTCCCTGGTGAAAGAGCTCCCCCATCTTCCTCAAGCTCTCCTCTCCCACCTCCTCCCCCCCCCCGATGGCAATTTGACGTTTGTTTTATCGGATCGCGACGATACTTCGGACACTAATAGATCAGAGCGCACCGAACGCAACTGCAGGACCAAAATCGAGGTAGGATTTCTATTTTCAATTTTCCAGCTCCTGACTGATGATTTTATTATCAATTTAAACTTTTGATCAAAATCAATTCTTTGAAAACATTCATCTATGGCCAGATTAACAACGGCCATCGTCTGATTAATTTTTTTTGATTGTCGTTCTTCGCATTCATCATCCGTTCTTCGGGGACAACTTTTCGATCCGCCAAATCATCGACGAAACATGGAGTAAGAAATATGTCAGTGAATCCCTTGATACGAAGAGTCCAGATCTGTGCTCCATTTTTATTTTCGGGTGTCGGTGGAGACGCGACAGTGAGAGGAAGTGGCGGCTATTTTCGCCGCGTTATAATAGTGATGAACCTTCGAGCGAAGGCCACAACGCCGTAGATCAGGTTCCGAGGATCCCAGATCCGGTCTCAGAATAATTTTCCGGCCACCGGAGTTGTCTCGGATACTTGCATAAGGTGAAATCAGAGGAGAGGTTTGAGCTGGTGGTCCGACTAGAAAGCGGCAGAGACCCGCGTGAAGGGGGGGAGGGGCTGACCTGATTGAAAGGATAAAAAAATGAAAAAGAAAATTAATTAAAAAATATATATATAAATGGATGTGGGGTTTGGTGAGAATAAATTGGGGGGGGGGGAATCACGATTCCCTCCCCCTTACATAATTCTTGTTTAATATATATATATATATATATATATATATCATTATTATTATAAAAATATTGTTTCTGATGCAAGTATTTCATACGGCGTTCGATTCACTCGCCGTCAGTGGCAGTGTGACTCTATCTTCAATGCGGTCTTTTTAAGAACAATGTTGGGTACCTTTCATTGACTCGTGGAGTGGGTCAATAAAATGCCCTATAAATAATATTATCATTATTATTATTTTCAAAGTCTGACTCAAACATAAATCATACATGGAGCGTCCATTTTTCATGCCGTCTGCGGCTGTGGAACCGTATCGATGAGGCGAACATTTTGATATGGTTTCGGGGGGGTTTAACTCCCGAAACGGGGGCCTCGGTGGTGCGACACGCCATTAAGCAGATTGATGTTTTTCTCGGGGGTTCTTGTTTTGGGTGGCGCAGACACATCTGATGTTCGTTTTGAGCACCGTTAGTGGCGTTGGGACCCTAGTGTCAAGGAAGATTTTTCCAGTGTGATTATGGGCATTGAAACTGGAGTTGAGGCATGCACCCCATGACCCATCTTTCAAGCTGTGTGCAACGCTTTACAACTTTTTCATCGGATGTTCGTTCGGGGTGTGCGAGTAGTCAATCTTGGGTGTTTTTCTGAGGGTGTAGTAATGATGCAATCCGCCCTCTTTAACTCAGCACGTTGGTCCAGGTCCTGTGAGGGCTGTTTTGGGAGTTGGTGGTGATTTCCAGCTTTATCACTGGGTGTCCGTTTTGGACAAGTAAATAGTCAATCTTGTGTACTTTTTCGAGAGGATTGCAATGGTGTGATCCATTCGTTGTGCTTCGGGACCAGGATGTGGTTCCCACGAAGCACCGCTCGTGTGCAGTGTGGCAGAATGCATCTTTTTCTCCGGATATTCGTTGCATTCAAGTGAGCAGTCCTTTTGACGTGTTTTCCTGAGGGGATCACAATGGTGCAATGCGCACGACTATTTTCGGGGCCGAGGCTCAGGATCACGGGACGCCATTCAGGCGTAAAGCGGTATTGGATGACTTTTCCGTCGGATATCCATTTGAGGTGAGTAAGTAGTCTATCTCACATGTTTTTCCGCAAGTATTACAATGGTGTAATCTGTTCAGGTGAGTGGATCCTCTTACACGATCTTGTTAAATGTAGAAGCAAGTAAGGTGTTCTAGTGGTGGTTCTTCCTACTGTGTTTGTAGTGGACCCTTGGCGTGTGATCGCATGCACTCCCGTGTGAGTGAAGTAATGCTTGAAGAGATGTAGTTGGTCATTCCTAGGTCGATGAGGTGGTAAGTTGGAGTTGTTGCATTACGCCTTCGCGTTGACGTTGGGTGACGTGTGCATGATAGCCTTTGGGCTGGAACATGGTATACTCTAGGAGTATATGGGAATGCTTGGAGGTACATGTGGTTGTTTGTACCTGAGAATGTTTGTGCACTCGGTTGGCGTTGAGTTGGTGTCACACATCATGTGGGCCCCATGTGCATGTTGTGTTCTACTTTACATACCTTTGAACTCTCATGACGTTGAGGGTCCCTCTGTTCTTGATTGTTGACCAGCAGGGTTGAGTTTCCCCCTAGTCCTATTCATGATGGTTTTAACCAGCAGGGTTGAGTGGTTTCTCCTGCTTCTGTTCTCGATGGTTTGGCCGGCATAGTTTCTTTGTGTTCCCTGATAGAGTTCTTGTGGATACGGTGTGACCAACACTTTACGTGAGCACTGATCCTCTACTTAGGAGGTTTTTTCCAGTAGGGATGACCAGAGAAGTTTCGGGTTTACCCCCCAGTGGGGCTAGGCCGTGGGTTGCTCATTGACTTCTAGGGTTTACCCTCCAGCAGAGACTGGCCAGTGGGTCACCCGACACTTCTAGGGTTTACCATCCAGCAGATACTTGGAAGTGGGTCACCCAACACTTCTAGGGTTTACCCTCTAGTAGAGACTGGGCAGTGGGTCACCCGAAGACCTCTCAGGGTTTACCCTTAGGCAGAGACTGGGCAGTGGGTCACCCGACGACTCTTGAGGGTCTACCCTCCAATAGGGTTGGGCAGTGGGTCGCCCGTCTGATTGTTCCAGTTCTACCCTTCAGAAGGGCTGGCCAGTGGTTCACCTGTCGACTTATTCCAGGTCTACCCTCTAGCAGAGCTGGGTAGTGGGTCGCCTGATTATGTATTAGGTTTTACCCTCATGTAGAGCTGGGCAGTGGGTCACCCGATATCTTATTATGAATTACCCTCTAGCAGGGCTGGGCAATGGGTCACCCGTTGGCATCTCAGACTCAGTCCTTTCTACTAGGCCAGTCTGTGGGTTCACTCCATGACTACCAGAGCGGGACCCTTGTTTGTACGGGTCAGTGATGTGATAGCTTGACTTTGAGGAGACCTCTCGACTGCGGGGCAGTGACGAGGTGTGGTTTGACGTTCCCCCAAAACTCTCAAGTACGAGGGGCACTTTCCCCACCGAGATGCGTCCTTGTGATGTGACCTAAAACTGTGTGGGTGAGTCAATTCCGCCCAAAGCGGATAGTGTCAAGGTGCGGTGATTTGAGCCCCTTGACTTGCAGTTCGGGGAAGATGTATAGATACTGGGCATCGATGATGGTTACTTCTGGGACTGTTGGCTACTCACTTCTTGGGCTGAGCTACGGGATTGAGATCCCCTTACGATCTTGTTTGGGATTCTTGTTTTAGCATATGAATATGTATATACCTTGTTCCAGTACCCACTTCTTGGGCTTGGTTACTCTCCCTACAGGAGAGGTGAAGATGTGTGGGGTATGCCACGTGCTTTCCATGTATAACTTCTCATGGTTGGACGAGTCTGCTCTCCTGCTATAGGTAGTGAAGACTCGATAAGAATTTCATCTTCTCACCATTTCCAGCTCCTTGTGTCTGGAAGAGTCTACCTCCTTTCTCTTGTTGGGTTGAGCTGGACTCTCTACTGTTACTCTTCTGCACTCTCGGTTGTACTCCTTACTTTCCCCTGTTTGATCTACTTCTCACCCTTCGGTACCTCCTTTGTTGCTCCCTCGAGCCTTCGGGGTATCCTACTAAGTATTTTTTTACTCCCCGCTCCTTGGGCTTTTCCCGCACTTGGTGTGCCCATACAGACGATAGACAGGTTGGTCGTGACTTCATCGAAGCTTAGGAGTTCGGGATCTTATACTGCATGCGGTGATCGTAGTTGGGTTCTAGGTGTGGGACTCTCCCAGGTGTTTTCTTTTGTTTACCTGTTGTCGGGTTGTGGCACTTTTCTGGTTGGGCGTGTGTTTTGCCCTTTTCTTTTCAGCTTACCTTCATCTCTTACTTTGTACTGTTTAGAGGTCGATGCACATTTGTGGTTTATTTATAGCAGTTGGTACTTTGCTTTTCTTTCTACTCTGCACTTTTTCATTGAGTGTGTTGTGTGTGTGTGTATAGGTACTTAGGCAAATGCCTCCCTGAGTTGTTCTGCCTTCAGCACTGGTTTCCATCCCCTGGCCTGTGGAGGCGGGCTTGGGGTAGTTGCGACTCGATCCCAGGTAGGGTCGGGTCGTGAAAACGTAGTATCAGAACTGGTTTGTTCTTTGAGACGTTGTTCGGACGTCCCTAAAAGGAATTGGCTGGGATATAGGGCAATAGTGTTAATGTGTCTTGAGAGAAGCTCTCAGGCCAGGGAGTTCAGTGATGGTGTGGCGGCCGACGTATCCATTCACCAGGACCCTGATAACCTGTTTGTTGACTCGGCATGCTGAGACAATCGTTGCAGGGAAAATTATTTTGTGCATCACATAGGATTGAGTCTTGACTGTCCATCTTGAGTCATCTCCCCATCGTTGTTGTTGTTGTTATATACATATATTCTCATTTGACCGAGGCACTCCTTGATAATATTCAGGATGTCTCCGTGAATACAACTAGCCAGGATACCATCTTTGGTTCGTGATGACAACCTTGTGAGCTACAAGGCCTCAGTCCAGGACCCATCATGTGAGCCCCTTTCTCCGGTTGGGCCGATAGCAGCACTCCCACCTGTTGAGCAGCAGACAGATTTAGCAGAGCAAGCTGAGCTTGAGCGCAGGTTGAGCGCGCTCCGTTTGTTCCAGCGTTAGAGACCGCTGAGGTTCAGTGGTGAGCCAGACCCTCAGGCAGCAGAGGTTTGGCTAGAGACAGTGGCTCGCCTTTTTAGTCTTGTGCAGATGCCAACAGATCATAGAGTGGATTTGGCAGCCAACCTTTTTCGTGGAGTAGCTTGGCGTTGATGGAGTCTGGTGACTCAGTTTCTTGACGAGTCGTCGCTTTCGTGGGGTGAATTTCAATTGTTGTTTCATGAGTATTTTTTCCCCTCCTGCTTGCACTCCATTCAGATTCAAGAGTTCTTTCAGTTTCAGAAGGGAGGGATGAAAGTGGCTGAGTATGCGGCTAGTTTCACAGACCATGCACGCTTTTACCCGGACTTGGTTCACGATGATAACTTCTGAGCATGGAAGTTCAAGTAGGGTCTCCGTAGAGAGATTCATGCTATCATAGTACCCTTGGGAATTTCCACATATGTCGGGGTGCTAGAGCAGGCGCTGGTGACAGAGGGCTTCCTGTCACATTCTACAGTCGGTGGTGGCAGCAGCCACGTTGGAGCCGAGACGTCTGCCACAGATAGCGGGCATTGGTAAGCAGAACCTAGACATAGGTGGCTTTCTGATAACTGAACTCAGGGGTATGGTCGTACACCGCAGTGGTGCCAGAGGGCACCAGTGCAGCCCAAAGAGAGTCGGTGCTATGCCTGCGATGGGCGAGGTCACCTAGCACAGGACTGCCCAACCAGGCATGTGGAGAGCTTCGAGCAAGCAGCGGGTGCACCACCACGATAGAGGTAGTGCCGTGATCGGAGTAGCGCCCAGAGAGGTGGTGCTAACAGAGGAGCAGGAGCATCTAATAGTGGGAGATGACTTTATGAGGTCTTCCCATCACCACCAGGTGGTTCAAGTCAGGATCCAGGAGATGACAGTTGGGACCGCAGACGACCACAAGCTTTGGATTTCTATGATCCTATAGAGCATGATGTGATAAGAGGTATGCTCTATAGCTCTTCTACTTTTTTCATTAGAATTTTTAGACTTTGGGTGTGGAATTATATTCTCCCTGCTCCTTGCTTGAAGTGTTACCAGGGTGGCGTGGGGTGTCGGTGTAACCCTGTGTTGGTAAGGTAAAAAGGCGTGAGACATTTTTCTCTAGTCAATGGTGTCGAATCCTTCTCATTTTGAGTGTGTAAGAGATCCTTGGTTGCGAGACATCGATTATCTAAACTTGTGTGACCAGATATCCTTGGGTGTTTCACCATATGGATATTCTGAAGGAGGGAATCATCGGGCCTTATTCCAGGTGCGGGTGGTGATTCCAGTCGCGGCGTGTGACGTAGGGGTTTGGTCGGGGAGGTGAGATACCCCCGAGATCCTTCGGGCCGTTTGAGACCGTACGAAGGGATGGCGAGGTTCCCTACTGCCTTTCCCTAACCCCAAAGCTTAGAGTGGGTGCATGACGTCTCCCGTGTGGCTTACCAGAGAAGAAGTGTGCGTGATCCTATGCACATCATCGTCAAGGGAAGACCTTGCGTGAACAGATCAAATCCCTTGGTTTTTGTGCGGTGGTACAGAACTGTGCAAGAGTTCTTCTGGGTAAGGGAGAGCCAGGTGTGAGCTTAGTACCGTGGGTTGTTCCCTGGTTTTTCCTTTCAGGGATGAAAATCTTGTAGGAGGGAATGATGTAAGAACCCAGTTTTTTGCTATAAAAGACTTTGGAATATTCTTGATGTTATTCCAGAGCAGCGCCCTCAGACGGCGTGCGATTCCGAGCCCCGGAGTGGCCGAAATTAAATTTTCAGTGCGTTCACACTGGGCACGCCAAATAAATGGGATAACTCATAAATGGTGTTACAGATCAGATATCTGAGTATATTGACGGGTCCGAAATGGGGTGTTTACCCTAGTAACGACATAAAGTATGTCAGTGCGGGACTTTGGGACCCCTCTCTCGCTATCAGAATGTTAAACGGATAATTAAATTAATTAATTTATTCGTTTAATGGTGAAACACAAGTATCTCTTAAACGGTAGCTCGGATTGGAAAACCAAGGGCACTGTTGATCTTAGAGTGTGTCATTTACCCTAGAAAGGGTGTAACTTTCATGGGCACGAGCCTTATGTGGAAAACGCCGTCAGGGGCATTTTCGTAATTAAGTGGTCTCGGGCGTTAGATTTTATATCTTTCAAATGGAGCCTCAGATTAAAAATCCAAGACCACCATTGTGCTCGGGACGTGGTTTTTACCCTAGGAGTGACCTAACTTTCACTGTGTTTGGGGTTTCAGACGCAATTTTAAATGGTGTTGAGTTTTTTTAAAATTAAGTGAAGTCTTAATTAATTTTATTAAAACCCTTTCTTCCTACCACCCTCATTTCCACTCCATGGCGAAAGATCTCCCCCATCTACCTCAAGATCTCCTCTCCCACCTCCTCCTTCTCCCTCTCGATGGCAATTAGACATCCATTTTTCATCGGATCGCGATGATACTTCGGACGCTGATAGATTAGAGCGCAGCGAACGCAACTGCGGGACCAAAATCGAGGTAGGATTTCTATTTTTGATTTTTCAGCTCCTGACTGATGATTTTATTGTAAATTTCAACTTCTGATCAAAATCAATTTTTGAAAACATTCATCAATGTCCAGATTAAAAACGTCCATCGTCCGATTAAATTTTTTTTTGATTGTCGTTCTTCGCATTCATCATCCGTTCTTCGGGGACAACTTTTCAATCCGTGAAATCATCAACGAAACATGGAGTAAGACATATGTTTGGGAATCCCTTGATCCATGGAGTCCAGATCTATGCTCCATTTTGATTTTTGGGTGTTGGTGGAGACGCGACAATGAGCGGAAGTGGCGGCTATTTTTGTCGTGTTATAATAGTGACGAACCTTCGAGCGAATGCCACAATGTCGTAGATCAGGTTCTGAGGATCCTAGATCTAGTCTTGGAATAATTTTACGGCCACCGGAGTTGTCCCGGATGCTTGCGGAAGGTGTGGTCGGAGGAGAGGTTTGAGCCGGTGGTCTGACCAACAAGCGGTGGAGACCCGCGTGAAGGGGGGGCTAACCTGATTGAAAGGATAAAAAAATGAAAAAGAAAATTAATTAAAAATATATATATATATAAATGGATGTGGGGTTTGGCGAGAATAAATTTGGGGGGATTCACGATTCCCTCCCCCCTTACATAATTCTTGTTTAATATATATATATAATAATAATAATATCATTATTATTATAAAAACATTGTTTCTGATGCAAGTATTTCATGCGGCGTCTGATTCACACGTCGTCAGTGGCAGTGTGACTCTATCTTCGATGTGGTCTTTTTAGGCCCAATGTTGGGTACCTTTCATTGACTCGTGGAGTGGGTCAATAAAACGCCCTATAAATAATATTATCATTATTATTATTTTCAAAGTCTGACTCGAACGTAAATCATAAATGGAGCGCCTGTTTTGCATGTCGTCTGCGGCTGTGGAACCATATCGATGAGGTGAACATTTTGAGATGGTTTTGGGGGTTTTAACTACTGAAATGGGGTCCTCGGTGGTGCGACACGCCTTTAAGCGGATTGACGTTTTTCTCGGGGGTTCTTGTTTTGGGCGACGTAGACACATCCGATGTCCATTTTGAGCGTCGTTAGTGGCGTTGGGACCCTGGTGCTGAGGTGGAGTTTTCCAGTGTGATTTTTGGTGTTGAAACTGGAGTTGATGCATGGGCCCCACGGCCCGTCTTTTGAGCTGCATGCAACGCTTTACAACTTTTTCATCGGACGTCCGTTCGAGGCGTGCGAGTAGTCAATCTTGGGTGTTTTTCTTAGGGCGTTTCAATGATGCAATACACCCACTTTAACTCAGCACGCTGTTGTGGGTCCCACGAGGGCCATTTTGGGAGTTTGCAGTGATTTCTAGCTTTATCACCGGGTGTCCGTTTTGGACAAGTGAATAGTCAATCTTGTGTACTTTTTCGAGAGGATCGCAACGGTGTGATCCATTCGTTGTGCTTTGGGACCGGGATGCGATTCCCATGAAGCACCGCTCAGCTGCGGTGCGGTGGAATGCATATTTTTCTCCGGATATTTGTTGCATTCAAGTGGGCAGTCCTTTTGACATGTTTTCCCGAGGGGATCGCAATGGTGTGATGCACCCGACTATTTTTGGGGCCGAGGCTCGGGATCACGGGACGTCATTCAGGCGTAAAGCAGTATTGGATGACTTTTCCATCGGATATCCGTTTGAGGTGAGTAAGTAGTCTATCTTACATGTTTTTCTGCAAGTATTACAATGGTGTAATCTATTCAGGCGAGTGGATCCTCTTACACGATCTTGTTAAATGTGGAAGCAAGTAAGGTGTTCTGGTGGTGGTTCGTCCTACTGTGTTTGTAGTGGACCCTAGGCGTGTGATCACATGCACTCCCGTGTGAGTGAAGTAATGCTTGAAGATATGTAGTTGGATGTGCCTGGTTTGATGAGGTGGCAAGTTGGATTTTTTGCATTACACCTTCGTGTTGATGTTGGGTACCATGTGCACGATAGCCTTTGGTCTGGAACATGGTATACTCTGGGAGTATACGGGAATGCTTGGAGGTACATGTGGTTTTTTGTACCTGAGAATGTTTGTGCACTCAGTTGGGGTTGAGTTGGGGTCACACGTCGTGCGGGCCCCATGTGCGTGCCGTGTTCTGCTTTACGTACCTTTCACCTCTCACGACATAGAGGGTCCCTCTGTTCTCGATTGTTGACCAGCAGGGTTGAGTTTCCCCCTAGTCATGTTCACAATGGTTTCGACCAGCAGGGTTGAGTGGTTTCCCCTGGTTCTGTTCTCGATGGTTTGGTCGGTAGAGTTGCTTTGTGTTCCCTGATAGAGTTCTTGTGGATACGGTGTGACCAATACTTTACGCGAGCATTGATCCTCTACTCAGGAGGTTTTTCCAGTAGGGTTGACCAGAGCAGTTTCGGGTTTACCCCCCAACAGGGCTGGGTAGTGGGTTGCTCATTGACTTCTAGGGTTTACCCTCCAGCAGAGACTAGGCAGTGGGTCACCCGACACTTCTAGGGTTTAACCTCCAGTAGATACTGGGCAGTGGGCCACCCGACACTTCTAGGGTTTACCCTCAAGTAGAGACTGGGCAGTGGGTCACCCGACAACCTCTCAGGGTTTATCCACCAGCAGAGACTAGGCAGTGGGTCACCCGACGACACTTGAGGTTCTACCCTCCAGTGGGGTTGGGCAGTGGGTTGTTTGTCGTCTTGTTCCAGGTCTACCCACTAGCAGGGCTGGGCAGTGGGTCGCCTGTCGACTTATTCCAGGTCTACCCTCCAGCAGATCTGGGCATTGGGTCGCCTGATGATGTATTAGGGTTTACCCTCCAGCAGAGCTGGGCAATGGGTCACCCGATATCTTATTATAAATTACCCTCCAGAAGGGCTGGGCAGTGGGTCACCCATTGGCATTTCAGACTCAGTCCTTTCTACTAGGCTATTCTGTGGCTTCACTCCGTGACTACCAGAGTGGGACCCTTGTTTGTACGGGTTAGTGATGTGATAGCTTGACTTTGAGGAGACCTCTCGACTACGGGGCAGTGATGAGGTTTGGTTTGACGTTCCCCCAAAACTCTCAAGTACGAGGGGAACTTTCCCCATCGAGACGCATCCTTGTGACGCGACCTAAAACTGTGCGGGTGATTCAGTGCCTCCCAAAGCAGATAGTGTCAAGGTGCGGTGATTTGAGCCCCTTGACTTGCAGTTCAGGGAAGACGTATGGATACCGGGCATCGATGATGGTTACTTCTGGGACTGTTGGCTACTCACTTCTTGGGCTAAGCTACGGGATGGAGATCCCTTTATGATCTTGTGTGGGATTCTTGTTTGAGCATATGAATATGTATATACCTTGTTCCATTACCCACTTCTTGGGCTTGGTTACTCTCCCTCCAGGAGAGGAAAAGACGCTTGGGGTATGCCACGTGATTTCTGTGTCTAGCTTCTCGTGGTTGGACGAGTCTTATCTCCTACTATAGTTAGAGAAGACTCAACGAGAAGTTCATCTTCTCACTATTTCCAGCTCCTTGTGTCTGGATGAGTCTACCTCCTTTCTCTTGTTGGGTTGAGTTGGACTCTCTACTGTTACTCTTCTGCAATCTCAGTTGTACTCTTTACTTTCCCCTGTTTGATCTACTTCTCACCCTTAGGTACCTCCTTTGTTGATCCCTTGAGCCTTCGGGGTATCCTACTGATTATTTTTATACTCACCGCTGCTTGGGCTTTGCTCGCACTTGGTGTGCCCTTGCAGACGACGGACAGGTTGGTCATGACTTCAGTGGAGCTTAGGAGTTCTGGAGCTTGGACTGCATGTGGTGGTCGTAGTCGGGTTCCAGGTGTGGGACTCTCCAAGGTGTTTTCTTTTGTTTACCTATTGCCGGGTTGTGGCATTTTTCTGGTTGGGCGCGTGTTTTGCCCTTTTTTTCATCTTACCTTCAACTCTTACTTTGTACTGTTTAGAGGTCGATGCACATTTTTGGTTTATTTATAGCAGTTGGTACTTTGCTTTTCTTTTTACTCTGCACTTTTTCATTGAGTGTGCTACGTGTGTGTGTACAGGTACTTAGGAAAAGGCCTCCCCGAGTTGTTGTGCCTTCGGCGCTGGTCACTAGCCCCTGGCCTATAGAGGCGGGCTTGGGGTAGTTGCGACTCGAGCCCGGGTAGGTTCAGGTCGTGACAAGTGGCCCGATAGTTGACCGGGCCTTAGTGGCCTAGAAGATAAGCGGACCTCAGTAGCCTAGTAGCCGAGAGGATCTCATTGGCTTGATAGATGAGAATAACTCATTGGCCTGACAGACGATTGGACCTCAGTGGCCCAGTAGCCGAGCGGACTTCAATGCTCCGGTAGACGAGCAGACCCAAGTGGCCCAACAGACCTCAGTAACCCATCAGGGATGAGTCCCTCGGCGATATAAGATGTTCAACCTTAGAACTGATATTATTTCTTTCTAAACTTTGGGTTATACCTATGTGATATGATTCTAGTAACTCTCTTGATTGTACTTCTTATAGGTTACACTTCGTGTACCTATTTGGTAGTCTGATTTGTGTATTTCTTTGTGGTATACCTTTTTGTTTTGGGGTACCTACTGAGTATTATTTTACTCACCCCTACATAGGATTCACCCACACATGTCATGTATTGTTCAGAAGATCAATTCTTTGACAGAGTGCTTAGTGGACCTTGTCTAGGTGGTTCTTAGAGTGACCCGACAGACAAGATGTACTTTTGCAGCTTCATATAACTATTTTTGTACCTACCCTTTAGGTAGGGATTTCATCAGATGGATTTCCAGAGACTTTTGTACCCTCTTGTTTACAACTTTTCTTTTTTTGGGATTGTATTTTGACCCATTTACTTTCATCTTGTACTTTTTAATCTTAGTGGTTGTCTTAGTAGCATGCATGTATTCCTTTTCAGCATTTTGGGCTTGGGTTGTGAGTGTGCATGTGTACAAGTACTCAACAAATGGTTCTCACTTATAGGATAATGCCTTAGGTGTTAGTCTCCAACCACTGCTCTTTGGGAGGCGGGCTTGGGGTAGTCATGGAATAGGCCCTGAGGGACAGGTCATGAAAAATTAATATCAGAGGATAGGTTGGTTCGACCTTAAGAACTCAGAGTCTATGTGTTTGGTTTGAGACAATAGTGTTTAGTGTTTCAAGTTTTAATTTCAGTCCAAGGAATCCAGTGTTGGTGTGGAGACCAACATATCCATACACTAGGACCCTGAATTCCATTTTTTGACTCAGTACATGAAAACATTAGTTGCAATGAAAAATGATGGTACATGCATCATATAGGAATGGGTTGAGTTTTCCATGTCCTTCTTGAGTCATCTCACCAGGTATACTCTATTGATCATGGTATATCTTTTTTTGTTTCGAAATTTTTCCACATACACAACCAACCAGGATTCCACCACTTGATCATGAAGATGATTTTCGGGGAGACGAGATGGCTACATAGGTTTGAACCACCGAGTGGTGTACCAACTATACCACCACCTGTGGAGTATCACATGATACTCATAGTACCTACGAATGATATGAGTGGGCTGAGCATACTTCATGATTTTCAGTGATAGGGACCCCTTAGGTTTTGAGGAAAGCCTAAATCACAGGAGGCTAAGGACTGGATTGAGGTGGTGACTGAGTTTTCCACTTAGTCAGGACACCATTAGATCAGATGGAAGTCCTGACAGTGAACATTCTATGTGGATCAGTAGGGTGTGGAGGGGTTTGGATTACCTGATCTTATGATGAGGTGACTCTTCCATGGAAATATCTTGAGAACCTTTTTCAGAGAAGGGGATCTCACCATATAAGATAAGGGCTATGTGTGCCCAAGATATTCTACATATTCATAAGGACTACATGAAGGTAGCTGAGTATTAATCAAGGCGTACCAAAATTTCCAGGTACTCGATGAATACAATACGACCAGTGCTTCAGGGTTCAGACCTCCGTGTGAGGTGTTTTTAGGGACATCTGAGCTTCAACTATCCCTCTGTTCATTCTTACTTATACTAGGGTTATAGGGAGAACCTTTTTGGTTGAAAGTCCTTTGGATGAGTAGATACAACCAGTGGATGTCAGCAGTGGGAAAGAAGAAATATAACATCAGCCATAGATACATGGACGTGTGAGACATTCTGAGAAGATGTCCCAAGATAGGGGATCTACATCTACGGGCTCATAGGGTGAGTCTAGTAGTCCTAGGAAGAGTTAAAACTTTTTAAAAGATGGTAGGTGATATATCACTAGAGATTTTCCAGCCCATCGTGCTGAAAGTGAAATGGTGGATGGGCCACCAGGGTAGAGGCAGTGATAGGAACAGATAAATTTATAGGGCGAAAGACATAGAATAGGAGTTGTGAAAGCAATAGGATGTGGTATATATTTCAACATGTTACAACCACCACCCAGATGTGGTACACACTAGGCTTAAGGAGATGGAGGATAGGGGAAGGGGATACCTGTATGCGGCCAAGGAATATGACCTAATGTCTCCAGGGATGATTTGAGGTATGATCTGAATCTACTCTTAGTGGTCGTATTAATAGACACAGGTGCTAATCATTCCTTCTTGACACAAATCTTGTTCAAGACCTAGAGTTTTTGGTTAAACCATTGACTTGACCCTTACGTTTGGAGATACTTATGGGAGGATACTCGATAATCACACTTATTCCAATGATGTGATATGACCATTGAAGTGATAGTTTTGGTTGGAACCTCTTAGTGGAAATGTCGAGGCCTTATGATGTTAGTTTGGGTATGGACTGTTCATCCACAGTTCATCCTTAGATTGATTGTTTTAGGAAAAAGGATGTGGTATGTCTATAACATTGGAATGGGGTTTTCCTTGTTCGGTGAAAAAGGAACCCTAGGAAGCACATGATATACTCATTCATAGGAGGGTATACCTGGTCACTCTTGAGTCAGCTAGACTTACCCTTAGGGTAGTGGATGTTATGAGTTTTCAGTTCCCAGCAGTAGTGGAATAATATAAATATGTTTTCTCTAAATATGTTCCAGGTTTACCTCCCCATAGGGAGGTATAATTCTACATTGTTCTACACCCTGAGATGGAACAGATATCAGCATCAGTATATCATATGGCTTTCGTAGAGCTTTGCCAGGTGAGGTTGTAGGTAGAGTACTTTCAAAGGAAGGGCTTTGTGAGACCCAATGTTTCACCATGGGCAGCCCTAGTATTATTTTCCAAGAAGGCATACGAGAGATTGAGGTTTTGTGTGGACTTCTGGTGCCTGAATCAGGTGACTGTAAATAATAAGTACTAACTATCAAGGATATATGATCTCTTTGATCAGTTGGAGAGAGCAATTTAGTTCTCAGTAGTTTAGACCATATGAGCAGAACTATGTGACCCCTAACCTTTGGTTGGTAGTGGTAGTCTTTTCATTAAATATTTGGAAACAGTACCTTATGGTTGAATGGTTTATCATCTACTATAACCATAGGAGTCCCAAGTATTATCTTCTCTTTGAAGTATTTGAACTTGAGATAGAGACAATGGATAGAATTCCTCCAAGACTATGACTTTAAAGTATTCTATAATCTTGGTAAGGGGAATGTGGTAGAAAATGCTCTCAAAAGGAGATTTGGTTCATATTTTCTGAATAAGGAAACATAGTAGTTGGTCTCGTTATAGTTATCCTTCATGGATAGATATTATGAAACTTACCTCCAATCGGTGGTTGTTACCCCTCTAGTCTTAAAGTGAGTCAAGGAGGCACAACTCAATGATACTGACTATGAGTCTTTAAGTTCTCAGTTTTCCAAAAGGAATACCCCTGATGGATATTTGAAAGGTGGGGAACACATCATTCCTTTATGAGGATGTATAGTAGTAGAATTGGATGCCTAGAGTGATGTGATGCATCAGGATATGTATGTGGGTGTCAAGGCAGACATCGAGGATGACAGAATAGGTTAAAGCTAGGCTTACCTATTGATATAAAATCTGAGTGCTTGTTTAATAAATTTTGTGGTTAGTCAACACACTATGTTGATCCCCTGTTCTTGGAGGGGGTTTCTCTTTTCTTCCTTGGGGTGCCAATAGGGGAGTGAGAAAGGATATCAATGGACTTAGTGACAGTTTTATCACATATTTCTAGGGGACATGGTATCATCTGGGTGATCATTGACCAACTCACCATGTCGATGACTTATTATCCTTTCAAGAACAGAGTCCTGAAGAGAGATTGGGATGCCTCTACATGCAAGAGATAGTTCGACTACATGGAGTCCCATCAATGATAGTCTCTCATCGACATGCACGCTTTGTATCCCAGTTGTGGAAGGGATTGTAGGAGAAGTTTGGGACTCAGTTTCTCTTGATCACAACTTTCCACCCATAGATAGACGATCAGATGGAGTAGACCATTCAGGTCCTAATGGGAATGTTACATGCTTACATGCTCAATTTTGGTCGTAGTTGGGAGGACATTCTACCTTTGGTGGATTTTTCATAAAAAAATATCTATCACTCCACCATCTATATGGCACCGTTCAAGGCCTTTTATGGGAGACCCTGTAGGTCTCCACTTTGCTAGACTGACCTTGGAGAGTCTGCACTCATGGGCCTAAATTTAGTGCAAGCTAATATAGAGAAGTTGTAGGTCATCCATGAGAAGATTAATACTGTGCAAATCTGTCATAAGTCTTATATTGATAGGAAACAAAGACCCTTGGAGTTCAAGGATGTAGATCATGTGTTTCTTTGGGTCTCTCCTCAACATGGGATACAAATATTTGACTAGGGAGAGCTGGACGTTAATGATGGGGCCACTTTTGTGGAGTTTTCAGTGGAGATTGAGGATCGACAGGAGAAGACCCTTTGTGGCTGATCGATTCCTCTATTGCGTGTTATTTGTTAGCACATAAATATATAAGAGAGCACATGGGAGCTGGAGGCTCAGGTTCGTGCTCATACCCTCGTCTATTTGGGAATCCCTTGGTTTGTATTTCAAGTCTATAAAGCCTTAAGGTAGGGAATATGTAATGACTCAGATTTTTCTAGTTTTATTTTTTGAAAATTTTAAAAAAAAAATTGAGACCAGGAACTGAGACGACATGTGATTTTGAGTCACAGTGTTCCTAGAATAGGCTGTCAAAAAATGTTATGTTTTTAAATAGCATGTGTGAGGGGTTTTCCTGAAAAAGTGGAATAACTCTTAAATGGGTTCATGGATCAGAAATCTAAGGGAACTGTTGCATTTAGGATGGCAGTTTTACCCTAGGCATAATCTAAATTTAGTCAGAGCGGGCCTCCAGTGAGAAAATCCAAAAATGGCATAACCATAAATTAAATAATTAAATAAAGATTATTTTATTTTCAAATACTTATAACTCATCAACAGTAACTTAGATTGGAAATTTGAGAGTACGTTTGAGCTTATGAGGGTGTGCTTTCCATAGGCGGGGCTTAACCTTGATCGGCGCGGGTTGTGGGTAAAAGTTGATTTTTGTGGATTTTAAAGAAAAATAAAATAAACTTAAGAATGTTTATTTTATTCAAAAAGAGTGTTTCGTTGCAATGCAAATTCAAGTGATCTATTTCAAATAATAAATGAATAGGGTAACAATGTTGAAACTCAAGCATAATAGAAACATTGTTTCATAAATGAAACGATGTAACAACGTGACGACTCTTCCTAAAAGAAATGCTGAAATGTGTTTCCTCCTTTAATGGATAATCAGAGCTATGGGATCTAAAAATGCCCCAAGATATTTCTCTATGTCTCTAGAGGAATTTTGTTGGTGAGCGATGAACGACGATGAATGATGAATTGCCAATGATGAAGGATCGTGGATCGAGGGTCAACGAGACGACGGATCATGACATCTCTTAATGGATATCCAATGCTGATCGAAATCTGGCGCCAAAAAATCCTATTTTCCAGGTATGGGTTTTATTCTTTGTGATCTAGTTTCCCCATTATTTATTTCCAAACGAAAAATTTTGATCAACCCACTAACATGTTGATCTGTGGGTCGTTTTTTCATGTGGGATGGGTTAAATATTGTGGGACTTGAAGGGTAGGAACTTGGTAAATACTCCCTTCCTAGTTTATTTATAACAGGATGAATAAAGGATGAATGAATAAGGCCATAATCTATCCCTTAGGTGTTCTTTGTGCTCTTCCTACTCCCATCCTATCATTCTTCACTAATGGGCCCATAGGGTCATGTCAGATTTTACTTGGAGGTTCCGAGCGTGACCAGACCCCCCAGATTGATGGAAATATGACTTGGAACACCTAGAAATGATAGTAAAGACTTGAGGATCCTGAAGGTGCTCTTGGATCAAATAATATACCACCTTAGAAAGTTCGGCGGCCTATGAAAGAAACCAGCGGTGCGCCGCAGCGGTGGAGGTCCCCATGACATTGGTCGTGGGGTGGTGAACAAGGGCCGCTGATAATAGCCAGCGGCTGGGTCTTCGGTGGACGTATCATCGATCCACTTCATATGGCTAGATGGATGCGATATAATGAGAACATAATAGGAGGGTCCTGTTGATACATGTAGGGTGGTCACATGACGAACCCACTATGTTGACCGAGAACGGACGCGACAACCGCTGCTACATCCAGGCATGACAAGTCGGCCTGCTCACATCAGGTGAGGATGGAAAGGGCATGCTGGAACCATGGCCCAACAGGCCCAACCGATCCATTCTAGGCCCAGTAGGCCAGTTTGGATCCGGGTCAGGTCAGACTCGGGTTGATTCGGCAGACCCGTGTTGGGTCGGGTCGGTCCGACCAGGTCAGGCTGGACCCGGACCCAACCGGCCCCTTTATAGTAAAACAGACATAACTTACAAATTGTACATCCGATTGATGAGCCATTTGTCGCATTGGGACCCTCATGATGAGGCAGTTCTTTTGAAATATTCCAAATGATTTTTTGTGGAGGTTGAGTTATGAATGATGGCTCGTGGAGTAGATTCTCCTACAATAAAGCATGCTACGAGTGGGAAACATGTGGCTGGTTGTGATGAGAAGGAAGTGATGAGCGGACCTCAGTGGTCTGGTAGATGAGCGAACCTCAGTGGCTCTGTAGAAAAGCAGACCTTAGTGGCCCAGTAGCCGAGTAGACCTTAGTGGCCTGGCAGATGAGCGAACCTCATTAGACCAGTAGCCGAGCAGACCTCAGTAGCCCGATATTCAAGTAAACCTTGGTATCTTGAAAGACGAGTGGAACTCAGTGGTCTGACAGACCTCAGTGACTCATCAGGGATGTGTCCCTCAGTAGTACAAGATGTTCAGCCTCACGACTAATAGTCTTTCTTTCTATACTTTTGGTTATACCTGTGTGACCTGACTCTAGTAACTATTTTGATTATACTTCTTAGGGGTTACACTTCGTGTACCTATTTGGAAGTGTACTTTGTGTATTGCTTTGTGGTATACCTTTATGGTTTGGGGTCCCTACTGATTATTGATTTACTCACCCCTACACAGGCTTCGCTCGTACGTGTCATGTCTTGTGAAGATGATTGATTCTTTGACAGATTCCTTGGTGGACTAGGGCCAGGTGGTGCTTAGAGTGACCCAATAGATGAGATGTGCTTCTGAAGCTTCAGACAGCTATTTGTGTACCTACCCTTCAGGTAGGGTTTTATATGGATGAATTTCTAGAGACTTTTTTACCCTCTTATTTATAGATTTTCTTTTTTGGGCTTGTATTCTAGCCCCTTTACTTTCATCTTGTACTATTTACTCTCAATGGTTGTCTTGGTAGCATGCATGTCTTCCTTTTCAACATTTTGGGATAGGGTTGTGAGTGTGTGTGTGTACAAGTACTTGAAAAATGCATCCCATTTTCTGGCTAATGCCTTCAGCACTAGTCTCTAGCCCTTGGCCTTTGGGAAGTGTGCTTAGGGTAGTCATGACACGGGCCCCGGTGGACGGATCGTGATAGTAACATATATTCATGGTCCATGAATCCAATTTTGGGTATTTTATCTTAATTATTTAAACAATAATAACCTCTAATTTGAGGTACTATTCATCCAATTTAATTTTAGTGGTCTTATCTCATCTCTCTCACATCATATAGAGATAAGAAGCCCGTTCCAATAATTAATCCAAGTTTTCCTTTGTGGATCAAAGGAATGACATAGCTATGATCATCAAGATGTAGATGAAATCATCTTTTCTCCATGATAGCACCATGATATCAATTATTGGTGTACTAACATACTTATAAAGAATGTGTGGATGATCTAGAGGGTTTCAACATTGGTTCCTTTGAGCAATGGTCTTCGATGACAAGCAATTTTCACCAACATATTCAAATAAAATGAGGTAATTATTCAATTTAATTATTTTCTCAAATCCTTTCACATGGGATACTTGGATTGATTACTAGGATCCACATCACTAGATCAACTTTGTTATGTTATTTTAGTGATAAAACTATTTAAACCCCGATTTATCAACTTATATCATGCACCATGATACTAAAACATCATACTAACTTCAATATTTGATCATTAGATGATTTGGGATATGACATGAGATTTATCTATCCTAATAATTTATATGAGCTCTATGTATGGAGATGTAATCCATGTCAAATATCATATCAAATTACACCATGGAAATAAGAACAAGATTTATAGTAAGTGACTTCTCGCAAACCTTGATCAGTGAAAGTTATATACCTTTGATGTAATCATCACACCACCAGTTGTTTTTATTGATAATTCAATATCCATAGCTTGAGGTTGTGAATGAAAATTATTTTAAAATTTTAATTATATAAAGAAATATGAATAAATAGATCAAAAAATAAATTTATAGTTCTTGAGTGGATAATAAATGTACCTTTAATCACTTCATTGTAAAGGTCCACTTTATAAATTGTTATTTCATAGTCTCTTTCTTGTTTCCTTGATCTTGTAAGTTGTTTATACCTATTATTCTCATTATCCCTTGAATTGGGGAATTTATTTTCATAATTCTCAAACTAATTTCAATTAAATAATTGAAGTGTGAGTGTTTCATTAGTTTTGACCTTCTCCTCCTCCATTGTGATAATTTTTCTATTCGTATATGTTTTTTAGGTGCATGCTTAATGACCCACTTTACCATATATAAAACATTTTATTAATCCTTTGAGACAATTTATCAGGAGATTCCTCCCATATTTGTGGCATGTATGAGGTTGAATTTTATTTCCTATATGTGATTTATCATTTGAGTTTCCATGAAACTCCATTTTCATTTTCTTTTCACTAAATAAAAGGGAATAATGAGGGTGTCTAGTTTCTGTTTCCACCTTAAATTCTCATCAAACCAATTTATTTATAGGTACCAAAGTCTCTTATAGCTAATTATTTCTGAATACATAATTTCACACCACTAAATAAATGATCAATTTTTCTTTTAGGATCAATGATAAAACCATAAGAATGACTTTCAATTCTCATGAAGTTTTCTTCATATTTACCAATGGATTCATACTCTATTTTTTTATCTTTAGGAGTTCCCTCTCCATTTTAGTGTAAAGAGTTAGAGGGGAGTATTTATTGAATAAAATCTTTTTAAACACCACCCATTATATGGATTTGATTTCTTCCTCTTTACTAATAATATTAATGAAAGTTTTCCATTAGTCAACTTAAACTTCTAAAAAATAAATAACTAAAACAAAATTTTCATACTTAGAGTACTAGAGAATGAAAAATATATTTCCTATTATATTGATCCATTACTCGATAATTATTGGATCAGAAGACCCACTAAAGGAAGGTGGACATTTCCTCATAAAGGACTCGATGATGATCTGTTACTTGGTGAATTTGGGATTTTGGAATGATTTATGTCATTATTAAAAAATCAAGAGTGTTGAGTAATAATAACTACAATATTTTTCACTTCAGATCCCATCCTATTTGGTTTCTCATTGGGACTATCATTACATTGTCTATCATATTCGATGTTAACTCGACTTCTTCTAGTTCCACCCATTGAATAAAAACCAAAATGGTTACTATGAGTAATGAACATTAATAATTATAGTAATAAATCATATTTTGAGGAAAATAATTCTTTATATGTCCTAAATTATGATTATTTCATTTCATCCTATGAAATTTTAGTTTCTTCTTATATAACTTTTGGTTCAATCAAGGTTGTTTTCAGTTATATCCTCTTATTATTTATAACCTATTGCCCAAACATAACTAAACCCTACACTAATAGCAAATGATGTGACCCGAACATAACATACATACTTATTATATCATTTTACATGAATATTAATTATATATCACAATAAATCACATCCTGAAACCTAGATGTTTAGTGTATTTGAATATTAGATACACAAACAACCTATTTTACAACATTTTAAACATATCACTAAAATAATATGTAACGCCCCGACCCCAATTACCCAGAGTCGGTGCATTATTTTAATACATTGGCATGATTACAAGGAAACAAGTCCCGAAGGACCGATCGGTTTAGCAGTCTTGGAAAATAGATTATATACATGAATGTTACATTACACTTCATAACATACAAAAAAACATAAAAAATCCTTCAGGAACACCATTATTCCCTTGGATTAACCCTGCATATCAATCACAACACACTTCTTAGAATCCTGGGAAAAAATAAAACATTGAAAGGCATGAGCTCAAATGCTCATTAAGGGTAAGTAATACAGCGGAAAATGACATAAATATTAAGCATGGTAAATAATTGAAACCACATGACTTCACCAATAATAAACATGAATACTTTTATTGAAATAATATGAGATGAGTAAATAATGCCATAATAAAACATAATCATGGGTATTATACTAGTCTAATTACCACGTGAACCATCAATATTATTTCCATAATGAGGGAATGTATAATGCCAGACATTCTAAAACATTTTTTCAAGGCCTCGGCCAAGATGTCTAAAAATGATTAAGGCCTCGGCCAAAACTATATATCAAATTGGGAAAGGGCCTCGACCAATTCCACGTCTAGTTGTCTCATGAGACCTACCGATGCATCGAGGAGCTATAGCGGGCTCCACCCATCACTTACTATGTCTAATACATTCCTCATATTAAAAGAATGAAACTTAACATGAACATTCGTATAAGAACTAGGATAAGAAATGTCAATACTTTAACCATAAACCATTAATGGTATAAAAATAACACATCCACAGTCAAACATATCACAAAACCTTCAACACAATATGTAAGATTTGTATCATGATAAATCAACTTCAATCCAAAATAATATCTAGTAGAGGATGCTGACATAGTTGAAAATGATGAGTAAAACTTTTTGAAAGAAATATCGTTTTTGTAAAATCATTTAAAAGTCACACATTTATAAAGGAAGTAATTTAAAAGAGATTTTTTAATCAAATTTTCCCATACCACTTTGAAACTTTTTAAAAGAATTGTCATTTCAAAACATTCATGTCCATATAAATAAATCCTTAAAATCATTTTGAAAACATGGACACTAATTAAAAATATTTAGAAAGATAAATCTTTAAAAAATTTCAAATTCTGATCTTGATAAAGAGTACCTTTCAAAATCCTTAAAATCTCCATTTTGAAATCATTTTTATGAAAAATGGACATGTATGATAAAAATGTCCCAGTAAATACTTACACAAAAACAATCTCAGATAATAATGAGATTGAGGAATTAACCCTTACCAATTTGGTAACTTACGAATCACAAAACCCATGAAAGAGGTATCATAAAATGTAAATAAACATAAATTAAAGTGTATTACACAAATAATACAATTATGGACAGTACATACACCACACAAAGGGTAATAGTGGCAATATGTCATGAATCTCACGGGAATAAGGAGTGAGATGAAAACCCCTTACCTTGCACTTTCCTTTAGTCGAGGGTATGTTTAGCCTTCTGTATGAAGACTATAGTATGTTATTAAATTATACCAGAACCATATTAATATTTATGATATCATACATTATTCATTTATGACTTTATACTACCCATTTAATAATAATTTCCATGTTATATTAATATTTCGGGTAATAATCGCTTTCTCTATCGTACGTGTTTTAACTTGTTACTCTTGATTGTATCACTTAGATCATGATTTAAATACTTCCTAAATATAAAACATGATTTATTTATCATATATATTTATCATGTAAAAATTTATAATATACGTATATATGAAATGGAAAACACCGTTTATGGAGACGGTAGTCCGTACGTACGCATAAACGTTGTTTCTGTTTTCATATAGTATTGAACGGAAGTAAGTGACTAAGATATATGTAAGTACATAAATACTTATATATATAAATATATATATCTCTAGTAGAATTATTATTTCATATATTAAATACTTATTAGTAATATATATTTTTATAATCGTTGATGAAGGGTGAACTTGGAAATGAATCTCATCGCGTCGTGGAGACGGTAATCCATACGCACGCACAAGCGGAAATATCATTTTTTGATATTAATATAATATATAATTGGATGGTATATAATATATACAAAATAATTATTATGTTATATTTATTATTTACATCAAATACACATCATTATTATACTCATCCAAATAATAATGTATTGAATAACAATTACACCACGACGTGGAGACGGTAAGCCGTACGTACGCACCTATGGTGACATGTCATTCAAAGGGTGGATAGAATAATGAATTTGGTTGTACCATATTTATAATAACATCACATTATATAGAAGATACTGGATTAATTGTTTTATAATTAAAATAACAAAGAAAGAAGAAGTGGAAGAAGAAAGGAACTTGAAAGAGGGTGGTGAAAACGTTACCTCTTCTTCGGGTTCTTCCTTTTGATTTGATCAAAAGGGATCCTTAGGTTGGATTTATGATCAAACTAAGGCCTCTAGGTTGAAGTGAGAAAATTTGAGAGAATATTTGGTCAGGTTTCGGCCGAACCAAAAGGCTTTGAAGGTATGAAGAATTGGTTAGAAATGGTGTCCTTTTATAAGGGGGGGGAGGGGCTCTTTAGGAAAAACTTAAAGTATTATTTTATAAAAATTCATATTCGGTTTCTAATGGCTCCAAAGTTGATTATTCAAAGCCTAAGGTGGGTATGGGTAGAAATAATTTAAACCAATATATTTTAGACATGTTTGGGTCATTATATTAACCTTATCTTTTAGTTTTAACTCTTGGTTAATTAGTTTGACACTTACCATGTCACTTTGTATTTTTATATTATATAGTTAATAAACTTACTATATAACTCCAAGATACCACCAAGTGGTCCATTAATGATACACCTATCATGATAAAAGTCTTTTGGACGAACCTTAGATTTCTAGGAATTTAATATAAATTAATAATATAATATTTGTTTTAAAAACTCTTTTATATCAATTTTGACACTATTTGGTATTTTGTTTTTGTGAAAGTCATCACAACTTTATTACTTCAAATAAGATACATTGAATCATCCCTAACATGTCATAGTCACCTAGAAAATTCGTGTATGTCATAAAAACTTTGAAATTATATTTATTTTAATATTTATATTACCATTTATTTGATTCTTTCATTAATAAGGTAATTAATGCATCATCATTGTGTTATAAATAAATTTAATTATTTAATGTCTAAAAATTATAATTAAAATACCATTATGTAGGAAATATTTTTAGATTTCTAATAAATATTTATAATTTAATTTATCTTATGTATAACCCTATATTAAAAATGTTTTAGTTATTAAACATTGATTTTAACTCTTTTAACTCTTCTTTGAATTAAATAATAATAAATGTCCTAATCTAATCCAACTAGACCTAAAGAGTAATATTTTATTCCTAAGGATGTTTTTGGTTGAATTAAACTTATCCAATACAATTAGGACATGCGTTAGGGTAATAATAATATCATTTTTACCCTTAATTACCCTATTTACTTTTTACCGTGGTAAATAAAAGTAAAAAAGTTACTATTCACCAAAAATTATTTTTATCTTATTGAACCACATTTTACTCCTTGATATTAACCGTGTCTCTCATATTTTCGAAATTCCACTCACAGAAGCGGTACAATTAAGTTTTACGTGAATTTCCAAATTCTCCTAGGAGGTGGGTAAAAGACGGTGAAAAGTTCAATAAAATTTTTATATATCTACTATTATTATAAACTAACCCCAATGAATTAAAATGAACTTATATAAGTATTATGTATCTTATTTTGACATAAATTAATTTAAATAAAATAAATAATTATTTAAATAAAAAAAATCAGTTTTAACCAATAACTCAGTGTTTTTCACTATTCATCAAAATTGATGTTTTTAAGAAAAATACCAAAAATTAGGCCTAAGATATATTTGATATTATGAATTCAAAAATAATTTCTATTTTACCAAATTCAAAAAATTTAAGTTGCATTAATTAATTTAAAAATTAATTCCCATTGTCAAAACAAATAGCGTGTTTTTAAGAAATAATAACTATCAAAAGATTGACACTTGTTTTTGTCTCGTTTAAATGTGAAATTATGTCTAATGACCAAAATTGTATTAAATGGTAAAAATATATTCTAAATATACTTTAAAACCACTAAAATTCATAATTTATCACTATTAATTATTTCTATTAAAAAATTTGTTTTTAATTAAAATTTTGTAATTTTCACTATTCATCAAAATATGAAAGTTATCTGAAAAGCACCAAAATTTCACCCTAAGCTAATTTCGATATTCCAAATCCCAAAATGAAGTCCATTTTGAAAGATAAAATTTATAAAATTTCAAAAAGTGGGTATTACTGTCCATAACGGCTACTTTGATTGGTCGTGGTGTGTTAGAATCTCGAAGTTGCGTACCACACACGCTACTATATTATTCAAAGAGAATAGTACCGTGGAATCTTGGGGTGTTACATTCTCCCCTCCTTCAATAAATTGCGTCCTCACAATTTATGCTCGGTATTGGAAACTTGGGGTTGACATTTCAAAATATCTTAGTTGAAATCCCACATCGAAAAATGGATTAATGAGGCCTCTATTAAAAATAAAGAGTGGTAAGTATGAAGGTTATAGAAAATAATACATACTAGGGTTCCATGTAGAAAAATATGGATATGAAATAGAAATATAACCATCAATATCTGATGGAGAGTGGTAGAGAACATGGCTATGAAAAGGCCAACAATCCCAAAGCCATAAATTTGTGATGATCTAAGGTACCATCCAGGAAAACATTTTTTTCTAAGTTACTTTTCTTAATGTTGAGGAATTTATTTATGAGATTGGATAAGATCATAAGTATATATACTTACTTTATAATTAAAGTTTTATCCATTAAAAAATTTCTACCACAAACTCATCTTTTACTACAAAACATAATGCAACTCAAAAATACTCTATTTATCCTAATCGTATAGGGTTAAAAATATAATGAATGTATAATTCACATATCAGACCCATTAAAAAATAAACTATATTATACAATCCAGGGACTTCATGTAGTCCAATAGTAGGCGATAAATCCCAATCGCACTATGTTTGTGGGTTCGATTTCCTCAGCTTTGTCCGACGCGACGGGTCGTCACATGGTCTGCGTGTTGTCCTTTTATAAAAATCCAAAAATAACCTTTCAAACATAATCCCTTCCAACCTTTAGAATTATCCAAAATAATTTTATAAACTCTTAGTCTGAAATTTATATGAAAGGTAAACATAATGTTGATCCTTTTTACCCTGTAATAGCATGTGAATACCTTCATCATGTATTCTTTTAAAACACTGAAACATCCTGAATTACCATAAAACCTTATTGATTACATTCATGCTCCCTTATTCCATATAGAATACTGGATATACTTCATCCATCCAAAAATGTTGTAAACTCCTCAATGATGGAATATACAAATCTTTAATCAGTTTCAAGGTAGTCAAGAATATCCAATATAATTTACCCAAATCAACCATATCTTATTCCAAAATCATTACCTCAATATTAGGACTATATTAAGGTTTATCTTTCCTTCAACCATGTAATTTCAAAAAAAGATTAACAAGCTGTAGATTCACTTTTCTTAGTACCATAAAATCTCAAATCCTCAATTAAATAGTACTGCAGTTCAATCCTTATTTATTTCCAGCACATCATTGATACAACACTTCAATAAAATAATTCCAAAATAACAACATAAGAACACTAGTAATTCCTCGTAATCTTTGGTAGTATCATAACTTGATTATTATCCAATAGCATCATTTGCGGCACAGTTTGATGAGTAGGACTTTGGTTCGTGTAGTGTCCAAACTCCTTATAGATGAAACATTATACATTTGAAACCTTTTTCTTAACCTTGCAGTCACATACTTGGTGTCCTTTTTCTCCACACTTATAACATAATCCCATTCACTTAAATCATTTTCCAAGGTGATTCTTTCCACAGTTATCACATTTGGGAAAATCCTTCTTTACCTTATTCCCTTTATCTGTCCTTCTCTCTACCATCCTTTCCTTCCCTGGGTTCCCTTCAAATCCATAGGACTCTGAGAATTCTTTAATTATCTTATCAACACATGATACTATTTCTTTATATGATGATAATACATGGGAGACTATTTCCCTTCTAAATTCTGGCTTAAGACCATAAAAGATATGATCTTTCTTACTCTTTGGATCATGCGTATTGGTGGAGTTCTCATTCCTTCTACTAGGCACCATTTTTAAACAATGGCATACACTGGATTAGTTTATGAATAGCAATATCTAATCCCGAAATTTTAAAACACTTAACATAAATTAAATAGTTTATGGATATAATCTATAATCATAAAAAAAATTCTTTGAGTAAGTATACACTCATAATCCATTCATAATGGCTTGTAAAGAAAATGAGAATTATCCAAAGAATATCCTCCGGGAGTGTCGTAACCAAGAGTATAGAAAGGCCCATTGTCGTGCACCAGTTCCCATTCGAGTCTAGCTCAAAGCGGTGTTTTTGGGTTTTACCCCTAGGTACATCGGTTCTAGAGCCGCCTTTACCTACTCGTATTGAGATAGGGATGTATTGCTCGGAAAACTCACAAAATCTCTACAATATCAAAATTCTAGGAAGTTCTTCTCTACTAATCTTCAAAGTCTATCATAGGGATATGTTCTCTAATCAGAGTTTATCTAAATATAGCTTCCAAGGTTATTGATAAACTTCCTCTGATACCAAATGTAACGCCCTGACCCCAATTACCAAGAGTCGGTGCATTATTTTAATACATTGGCATGATTACAAGGAAACAAGTCCCGAAGGACCGATCGGTTTAGCAGTCTTGGAAAATATATTATATACATGAATGTTATATTACACTTCATAAGATACAAAACAACATAAATAATCCTTCATGAACACCATTATTCCCTTGGCTTAACCCTGCATATCAATCACAACACACTTCTTGGAATCCTGGGAAAAAATAAAACATTGAAAGGGGTGAGCTCAAACGCTCAGTAAGGGTAAGTAATACAGTGGAAAGTGACATAGATATTAAGCATGGTAAATAATTGAAACCACATGCCTTTACAAATAATAAACATGAATACTTTTATGGAAAGAATATGAGATGAGTAAATAATTCCATAATAAAACATAATCATGGGTATTCTACTAGTCGAATTACCACATAAACCATAAATATTATTTCTATAATGGGGGAATGTATAATGCCAGACATTCTAAATAATTTTTTCAAGGCCTCGACCAAGACGTCTAAAAATGATTAAGGCCTCAGCCAAAACCATATATCAAATTTGGAAAGGTCCTCACCCAATTCCACGTCTAGTTGTCTCGTGAGACCTACCGATGCATCGAGGAGCTATAGCGGGCTCCACCCGTCACTTACTATGTCCAATACATTCCTCATATGAAAAGGATGAAACTTAACATAAACATTCGTATAAGAACTAGGATATGAAATGTCAATACTTTAATCATAAATCATGAATGGTATAAAAATAACACATCCACAGTCAAACATATCCAAAAACCTTCAACACAATATGGAAGATTTGTATCATGATAAATCAACTTCAATCCAAAATAATATCTAGTAGAGGATGATGACATAGTTGAAAATGATGAGTAAAACTTTTTGAGAGAAATATAGTTTTTTTAAAATAATTTAAAAGTCACACATTTATAAAGAAATTAAATTAAAAGATATTTTTGAATCAAAGTGTCCCATACCACTTTGAAACTTTTTAAAAGAATTATCATTTCAAAACATTCATGTCCATATAAATAAATCCTTAAAATCATTTTGAAAACATGGACATTAATTAAAAATATTTAGAAAGATAAATCTTTAAAACATTTGAAATTATGATCTTGATAAAGAGTACCTTTCAAAATCCATAAAATCTCTATTTTGAAATCATTTTTATGAAAAATGGTCATGGATGATAAAAATGTCCCAGTAAATACTTACACAAAAACAATCTCAGATAATAATGAGATTGAGGAATTAACCCTTACCAATTTGGTAACTTACGAATCATAAAACCCATGAAAGAGGTATCATGAAATGTAAATACACATAAATTAAAGTGTATTACACAAAGAATACAATTATGGGCAGTATATACACCACACAAAAGGTAATAGTGGCAATATGTCATGAATCTCACGGGAATAAGGAGTGAGATGAAAACCCCTTACCTTGCACTTTCCTTTAGTCGAGGTTACGTTTATCCTTCTGTATGAAGACTATAGTATGTTATTAAATTATACCAGAACCATATTAATATTTATGATATCATACATTATTCATTTATTACTTTATACTACCCATTTAACAATAATTTCTATGTTATATTAATATTTCGGGTAATAATCGCTTTCTTTATCATACGTGTTTTAACTTGTTACTCTTGAATGTATCACTTAGATCATGATTTAACTAATTCAAGAATATAAAACATGATTTATTTACCATATATATTTAGAATATAAAAATTTATAATAGATGTATATATGAAATGGAAAACACCGTTTATGGAGACGGTAGTCCGTACGTACGCATAAACGTTGTTTCTGTTTTCATATAGTATTGAACAGAATTAAGTGAATAAGATATATGTAAGTACATAAATACTTATATATATAAATATATATATCTCCAGTAGCATTATTATTTCATATATTACATACTTATTAGTAATATATATTTTTATAATCATCGATGAAGGGTGAACTTGGAAATGAATCTCATCGCGTCGTGGAGACGGTAATCCGTACGTACGCATGATCGAAAATATCATTATTTTGATATTAATATAATATATAATTGGATGTTATATAATATATATAGAATACTTATCATGTTATTTTTATTATTTACATCAAATACACATCATTATTATACCCATCCAAATAATAATGTATTGAATAACAATTACACCACGACGTGGAGACGGTAAGCCGTACGTACGCACATATGGTGACATGTCATTCAAAGGGTGGATAGAATAATGAATTTGGTTGTACCATATTTATAATAACATCACAGTATATAGAAGATACTGGATTTATTGTTTTATAATTGAAATAACAAAGAAAGAAGAAGTGGAATAAGAAAGGAACTCGAAAGAGGATGGTGAAAACGTTACCTCTTCTTCGGGTTCTTCCTTTTTATTTGATCAAAAGGGCTCCTTAAGTTGGATTTATGATCAAACTAATGCCTCTAGGTTGAAGTGATGGAAGTTGAGAAAATATTTGGTTAGGTTTTGGATGAACCAAAAGGCTTTAAAGGTATGAAGAATTGGTTATAAGTGGTGTCCTTTTATAAGGGGGAAGAGGGGCTCTTTAGAAAAAACTTAAAGTATTATTTTATAATAAATTAATATTCGGTTTCTAATGGCTCCAAAGTGGATTATTAAAAGCCTAAGGTGGGTATGGGTCTAAATCCTTTCAACCAATAGATTTTAGACATGTTTGGGTCATTATATTAACCTTATCTTTTAGTTTTAACTCTTGGTTAATTAGTTTGACACTTACCATGTCACTTTGTATTTTTATATTATATAGTTAATAAAATTACTATATACCTCCAAGATACCACCAAGTGGTCCATTAATGATACACCTATCATGATAAAAGTCATTTGGCCGAACCTTAGATTTTTAGGAATTTAATATCAATTAATAATATAATATTTGTTTTGAAAACTCTTTTATGTCAATTTTGCCACTATTTGGTATTTTGTTTTTGTGAAAGTTATCACAACTTGATTACTTCAAAAAAGATACATTGAATCAGACCTAACATGTCATAGTCACCTAGAAAATTCGTGGATGTCATATAAACTTTGAAATTATATTTATTTTAATATTTATATTACCATTTATTTTATTCTTTCATTAATAAGGTAATTACTACATCATCATTGTGTTATAAATAAATTTAATTATTTAATTTCTAAAAATTATAATTAAAATACCATTATGTATGAAATCTTTTTATATTTATAATGAATATTTATAATTGAATTTATCTTATGTATAACCCTATATTAAAAATGTTTTAGTTATTAAACTTTGATTTTAACTCTTTTAACTCTTCTTTGAATTAAATAATAATAAATGTCATAATCTAATCCAAGTGGACCTAAAGGGTCATATTTTATTCCTAAGGTTTTTTTTGGTCTAATTAAACTTATCCAATACAATTAGTACATGTGTTAGGGTAATAATAATATCATTTGTACCCTTAATTACTCTATTTACTTTTTATCGTGGTAAATAAAAGTAAAAAGTTACTATTCACCAAAAATTATTTTTATCTTATTGAACTAAATTTTACTCCCTGATATTAACCGTGTCTCTCAGATTTTCGAAATTCCACTCACTGAAGTGGTAAAATTAAGTTTTACGTGAATTTCCAAATTCTCCTAGGAGGTGGGTAAAAGACGGTGAAAAGTTCAATAAAATTTTTATATATCTAATATTATTATAAACTGACCCTAATGAATTAAAATTAACTTATATAAGTATTATGTATCTTATTTTGAAATAAATTAATTTAAATAAAATAAATAATTATTTAAATAAAAAAAATCAGTTTCAACCAATAACTCAGTGTTTTTCACTATTCATCAAAAATTGATGTTTCTCAGAAAAATACCAAAAAATCAGCCTAAGCTATATTTGATATTATGAATTCAAAAATTATGTATATTTTACCAAATTCAAAACATTTAAGTTGAATTAATTTATTTAAAAATTAATTCCCATTGTCAAAACAAATAGCATGTTTTTAAGAAATAATAACTATCAAAAGATTGACACTTGTTTTTGTCTGGTTTGAATGTGAAATTACGTCTAATGACCAAAATTGTATTAAATGGTAAAAATATATTCTAAATATACTTTAAAACCACTCAAATTCATAATTTATCACTATTAATTATTTCGATTAAAAAAGTTGTTTTTAATTAAAATTTTGTAATTTTCACTATTCATCAAAATATGAAAGTTTTCTGAAAAGAACCAAAATTTCACCCTAATATAATTTCGATATTCCGAATCCAAAAATGAATTCCATTTTGAAAGATAACGTTTATAAAATTTCAAAAAGTGGGTATTACTATCCATAACGGCTACTTCGATTGGTCGCGGTGTGTTAGAATCTCAAAGTTGCGTACCATACATGCTACTGTATTATTCAAAGGGAATCGTACCGTGGAAGCTTGGGGTGTTACATAATAGTTTTACATGATACCCTTTTAGTCACATCATACATAATACTCTTCTCCATGACCTAGGGAATGGAAACACAAAAAATGCAAGAGATCAGATGACTAGTAATTTTAAATATAGTAGATAACAACAAAATATCATAAATGATCATAATATGAGCATGTGGGTATGAGAATATAATCAAGGTGCATGGACATAAAATAATAGAATCATACCTCATAAAACATAAATAATAAAATCACGAGTCGCGGCACAAAGATTTTGGTTTGAAATAAGAAATGTGACATATAAAGGTGGAAACCTGAGCCAATAATCATGATCCATGGATCATAACACATCATAGGGAATAACATAGATATGTGGTACAAGAATAAAACAAAAAAAATACTTAAACACAATTAAATACAGTCAGATACAAGAATTAAACATCTCTAATTATATCTATTTAAGACCATATTTTCAGTGAAACAAATTAAAACAAGATCTTGAGAAAACATGATAATGACCACAAATTTAGTTGTTATCAAACCCAATCATGACCAAGAATTTATTTGTGAGAAAAAACTCATGACCACACATTATCTAGTGATATATAACACTTTAAACAATTTATTATAGGGGTATAATTAATACACCCATCATATAATTATAAACCATACATATGTGTTCCCCAAGAACATGAAAACATTCATAACCCCATAATAGATTTGTTAACCTATGGTAAAGAAAAAGGTATAATGAAAACATTCAAATAAAATAATAATAATATATATAGAGAAATAAGGTGAATGGTATCATTAGATAATATCCACAATGAAGCATAAGAAACATTAATGGATGTTGACATATATGAAAACAAATTTTATAAGAGAATTAGAAAACCACATTTAAAAAAAATTATAAATATCCTTTTATTTTAATAACATTTTCTTTAAAATGAAAAATTTACAAAATAATGATAAAATATATTAATTTTAAAAACCATATTATAGAGGAATTTTTATTATAGGAAAAAATTATCAAAAATAGAAAATACATTCATGAATAAAGCATTTAAAAAAGAATATTCTTTTCACACTTTTGTAAATAGATTCAATGTTGATAAAAAGTAACCATAATGAAAATGTTAAAAGAATATTAATTTTGTAATGAAATTAAAATACATTGAAAAATTCCATAAAAAATACTAAAATCAGATATAATGAAATTAATAAAACAATATATAGAATATGAACATGGAGGAGAAATATTCCAGACCAAAAAGAAGAGATAAATTTGACTCCACTTTCAAACATACTTTCTATTGAATTATAAAAAAAAGGGAGATGAAATGGTATAGAGACATGTAAAACCCCGAAATAACCATAGTATAATAAAAATATATAGGGTTTAATAGAGAGAACAAGAATTTCCCCAAATGGAAATTCAAATATAAACATAATCAATTTCAAAATTATATTGCAAAATAAACTCCAATCATTTCTCCCAACTTCCACGAAATCACTAAAAGCTCATGTATAATAAAAATAACATTATTAATAACAAATTTTATAAATTTATTCATATCTATTACCTTAAATACTTTTCAATTATAATCATTCATTACAAATATATTAGTTAGTTATTATTTATTTTCATTATTGAGTGTTAGTAATTTTGATCATTTCATATAAATTTCATAATAGTGATGTGAATCCTAATTATTTAATACCAAGTTCAAAATCCATAGATTATTCAAGGTATTAGAGTCATTTTTTCCAATGATTCATGTAGTCCCATGTTCATTTGATAGAATATATGAGTATGGTTTGTGATAAAGGAATCAATGAGGAATATTTTTTGTGTAATTTACTAATAAAAATGAGTTTATTTATATTTATCATTCATTTTTTTCCACACTTCTAGAACCACATTCATAACATAAATTACAATTTAATATCATATATTATCGTTATTAAGGTCATGATACTCATTTATAATGGAAATAGTGAAGATAATATAACATCATTCATATAGGTGGTTAAACCATCCCAAACAAGAACATGTTATATTAACGAATGAGTAAGAGCAGAGTTATATAAAACTAATATAATTTTATCATAATCAACACGATTTTAATATAACATCATTGTAGGGGAGAATGATATTTATAAAGTGTTAAGTTAATAAGGTAATTGAAAAATACATTAGTTACTTTTATGAATTCTCTCCTTTTTGATATGGGTTCCTTCAGAATTAATGATTTTTTCTTCCTTCTTGGAACTAGAGTGTAACACCCTGATATTTTAATATATATTTCTCTTCAAATAATTTTATTTATAGCTTATGATACTTGAAACTCAGAGCCTAAATGAATCATAATATAGTATGCAATTATAACTTAACCATTAAATTGGGAAGTATGAATAAGAATAACTAAATTATTAAAAATTTATGTATAAAATAAATTCACTAATTATCAATTAATTATAAATGGAAATAAAAATCATTTGAAAGTAAAAGTGAGTTTTTTGAAAAAATGTACTTATGTGCAAAACATTTTTTTGTATTAATAAATTAAATTAATCCCTATTAGTAAATTATTTTAATGAAATTTATATTTTACATGTTTAATAAATTTTTTAATATTAATCTAATGTTTTTTAGGCATGATATAGGAGTAAATATTGTTTTATGATTAAAAATATATTTTTCTAAAAACCACTTTCTTTGTGTTTTGCGTATTTATTGTAAAGTTAATTTTTTCCGCTTATAGGTATTGAATTTGATAAAATTAATTCCATATTTGGAATCATGAGATTCAGATTTGGTAAATAGGCCTCCTTTTATTTTAAGGCTTTATGAATAGTAACCATCCTAAAATTTATCACCTCATTAAAGTGTAAATTGGGTTAATCTAGGTTACAACTAAGTGTTAAGTTCACTATTTTTCATAAAACCTCTTATTGAATGAAGGTAATTAAACCAAAATCACCTTATTCTCGATATTTAATTGTTTATGAGACTTTTTCATGAAAATAACCTATAAAATATTTATAGCAAAGAAATATACAAAATGTCACTCAATTACTTTTAAATATATCTTATGTGTTCACATAGGGACAAAATCAAGTTATTAAAGAATGAATATTATTATTTTGAGAAAAATAAAATTATTTTCATGATGGTAATTTATTTCTAATTTTTATGTATTATATAATTACCTTAAATTCTTACGCAATATTTATTCAATTAATGAAAAAAATAAAATAAATGATTTAAAAATATTAAAATTAATAAAATATGGGTAATTTATTATGATACATGAATTTTTAAGATAAATATAAAATATTAGAGATATTTTAAAAGTTTATATTCAAATTAATACTTTGTATTTATGTATTTTAAATAAAATTAAATTAATAGTATCAAAAATGAAAATAATTATATTTTATGAAAATAATATTTTATTAAATTATTTAAAAACCATTAAAATATTGAAATAAATCAAGGGGTAAAATATATGGTATAAAATTTCATCCATTTTCCATTTATGATCCAATTATCACCTTATAAGTAAAAGTATAACCCCTTAAAAGTGAAAAAGATGTTACCATGGTTAAGGTTAGAATAGGTTAACTAAGAATTTAAACCAAAAGATGAGGTTTAAAATACCATTTAAACATGATTTTTTATTATATATAAACCATATAATAACTTATATTCTAATAAATGTCCATTTGGAATCATTTTTATTGATAATAACTTAGTTATATTTTAATCTTTTTAATAATACGGAGTACGTCCTTTCCCTCCCTTATAAAATGATACTTATTCATTATCTTATTTACATAACTTTTAGAACCTAGATCAATAAATCCCTAACTATTTATCTTATAAACATCCTTATATATGTTTTATAGGTTTTGGTATCTTTAAAATACCAATTCTAGGTTCCATAAGAAATGATCTAAAGGATGCCTCTCAAAGACGAGGTAAGCATCTTGCCTGACCTCTTTCAATTTAATTATTTTTTTAACTCCTATAAATATATGGTATTTATCATAATATAATAAATTAATTATAATAAATATACCTACATTCTATAATGACTTTAAAACCACAATTATCCACCATTTTTCTATCAAATGTAAAGTGAAAGTATCGCTCGTACATACGCACAACTTACCGTCTCCACGTTACAATACAATTCATTTTTAATCACCATATTTTATGGATGTGTTTAATGTTTATATATTATATTTATTAAAAAATTATACTTTTGGAATTATAATATAATATATACCTACTTACCTTCCAATTCATTAGAAAATGATAATGTCGTCTGTGCGTATGTGTGGACTGCCACCTCCACGAAGTGATGCGACCATTTATTCATTTTTGTTTTATATGGATAGTAATAAGGATATATTTAATGAATATATATAATATATATGTTATAATAATTTTTTTAAAAGTGAATTATTATTTACCTTTATTTTATTCCATCTGTCAAAAAGTGAAAACAGCGTTCATGCGTACGTACGCCCTACCGACTCCATGAACGGTGTAATTCATTTTTGTATCTCTCTATTTTATGTATTATAATATATATATATATATATGTATATAATGAATATATATGATATTTATATAATGTTTATAATTATATATATTATGTAAACATGATAAAAAATGACCAAACAAAAACATACATGAAAAAAGAAGCAATTATTATCGAGAATGATGATTTTAACAAATAATTGTTTATAAATGGGTGATAAAAAATATAATTAAATATTATATGGTATGATATATATTATTATGGTTATATAATAAATTTATAATAAATATATATTTATTATATAGGAGTTTCAGACACATATGAAGGATGTCGAACCTGAGGTAAGGGTTTTTCACAATCTCATCACTATTCATGATTGTTTATGTTTAAGTATATGTTAGGGGTATTATTTGATATTTAAATATTATAACCAATATATTTTCTCCAAAAATAGTTACTTCTGGAAATTAAAACATTTCATTTCATTTTCCTCTCTTGAAGTACTCAATATACCAAAATAATGTTTTTAAGGAAAAATGAACTTGTTTTTTGTACTCGGTGAGGAATCTTTATCTTCAATGTTCATATTTACATAAAGTGTATAAAATTATGCTTTTAATATTATATAATTATTTATTAATTACAATTTTACCCATGTTTTACTTTTTATAAAATGTTTTAAAAGTAATATTCTTGTCATTTTCCAAATGAGGTACTTTTTTAACTTTTTAAAAATGTTTGAATGTAATGTTTTTTAAATTATACGGAATGAAAAAAAATTATTTCAGTCATGATAAATAATTTTTATAATAATAAGTAACAATTTTACTTGTTTCCCTTCAATGAAAATTTTTTCCTTAAAATTTTCGAAATATTTTAGACTTTAAATAAGTAGTTTTCAAAGTGAAAATAGAATTTTCCTCAAGAAATTTTACAGTGAACTTTTGAAAGTATTTTAATATTTTTAAACACACTTCATTGAATATTATGATAATAATATAATATAATGATTCTATTCATCATATTTATATGGATGGTTTATGATAAGTTTGACTAGGAAAATTATTGATATTCCATATGTTATCTCTTCCAATTTGAAAAATTATTGATTTTTAAGGCATGTTAATTAAGTTATAATGTTTATTAATATGATTAATTCATTAGAATTATTAAGTGATGGGTGGGGCCCAAAATTACATATCCCCTTGATGAATTAGTAGGTCTCATGAGACAAAATATATTGGGTTATTATCTGAGGCCTTACCCATTTATACAGATGTCTTAGCATGATTCCTTGATGATATTTTTAGATGTATTAGCACAAGGACTCAATGGTATGATCAAATATCTGAAATTATGAATTCCATAATTATGAAATGAATTATTTATGTCCATTATTTTATTTTACAAGTTTCTATATTCATTTATAAGTTTCAAACTCATGATATTATTTATATAAAATTATTATTTCATTATTTATTCTTTATATATTATTCATTCCTTTTTTAGATTCTACTATATGAATTCTATTACTAGGAACTTCATCTAACCCCTTTCTTATGTTTCATCTCCATAGGATGATAGGAAATGTTTATGATTTATATAAAGGAATATTATATAGGGAATAAAGATTATACCAAATAAAATACAGTGTTGTATTTTATGTTTTCAAATGTAATGTGGGATTCAAGTATGAATCTAGTTTTCCATGACTAATAAACTATTCAACCTTTTGTTATGTGATTAATTATATTTATTTACAATGTAATAAACTAACCACTAGATCTGGGATACTAGGATCAACATCTTTATAGTTAGTATTAGATAAAGTTTAGTAGAAACATTGGGAACAATATTAAGGAAAACAGAGATTAAGAAACTCAACCCTCTTACCGACCTTGATAATATTCCTAAAGAAACCAATATTATGATTTTAAGATTATTTATACCTAAATATTAAATTTATGATAAGTGTTTTAATAATTTTGAAATTATAAATTATGATACATAATGTTATGATCTAATTTTGTGTGTTCCGTTATTCAGAAATGGAACCTAACAGAAGGAATGTAAATTTTATCAATTAAAATAATCCATATATTTATTTCCATCTTATGAGAGATAATGAAGCTAGTGTTAGAGACACATATGTATTTGAATAAATTATAACTATATTTGGGCAGTTCACTTAGGTTATGACTAATAACCTTGCCCGTATGGAGCAACCTATTGATCCATGAAGCGGTGTAACAATGTTAGAACACTTCATATGTCAACAACCTCAATCATTAAATGAGAGTATAAATCCATTTTAAGATAAAAAAATGGATAAGTTATTTAGGGAAGATATTTCTTGCTTTAGGAAGTAATAAAATGGAGTAGGTTTTCATGTTAATTTATTATCTCTAAGGGGATGAAGATTAATTATGGTCATTAATTCAAAACACTAAGGATGAGGAGGAAATAACGTGTATCTAATGGATGGATTTTAAGGAAAATTTCTTGGAAAAATATGTTCCTTGTGAACAAATAGTGGGTATTTAGAGACAATTCTTGAGTCTATGACAAAAGGAAGAGGAAAATTTTTCTAATTATGAATCTAAATTTTCTAGTTTACCAAAGAATTCTTTGGACTATATACATAATCCAAAGAGTAAGAGTGGTCATTTATTTGATGGGTTGAAGCCAATACTTCTAAGGGAACTAGTAACCCAAACATTCTCATAATATGAGGATATAGTATCATGTTCTATCAAGATAGAGAAATAATTCTATAAGTTTTATTGCTTCGAAGAAAAGTAATAGAATAAGAGGAAGAAAGAGAAAAATTGATAAGGGGAAGAAGAAAAGGAAAAATTTTAAAACATGTGATATATATGGATGGAAATAAATTTATACATGAATAAAATAAAAATTGGTTTTCTTAAAATATAAATAGAAATTTCATCATTATCTTGAATGAAATGGTAAGGGAGAATCCATCAAATTACAGTGCTTTAATTGTAATGATATGGGTCATTATTCCACCAAATTTCCCAAACATCAATGGAAATTACCACAAAATAAGCCAAGGGGAGAAGTTCAAGATTATATAATTACAGCAACATATGTGGAAGTTACTAGTGATGTGTGTAAAGGTACACTTATCATCCACTCCATAATTGTTTTTTTATTTAGGTTCTAACTACTCTTTTATGTATGAATAATTTTATTAGGCTATCGTATTACTACCTCAATGATTAGATATTGGGTTGGCAGTGAAAACTCTTAATGGTAGGATGAATGGATATCAAGTCAATAACTCCCCTCTGATATAAGTTTGTGGTATGGTTCTTCTTTAAAATCTTTTTATTCTTCCTCTAGTTTAATTTTATGTAATTTTAGGTATAGATTGAGTCTCCCATTATAGATACCATTTCAATTTTCTAGGAAGGGGAGTTACATTTGATATTATGAATCAATATTTAATCATTTATCAGTGTGAAGAAGAACCAAAACACCCAATGGAAATTACTTACATTATATGGATTTGATACATATTCATAAGTTATATTTATCTAAAATGGTTGAGGTGAAACTCAACATTGAAAATTCACTTATTGTTTAGGAATATGCTGATGTGTTTTGTTAGTACTATCTGAGTCTTCCTCCAAATTGTGAAGTTTAGTTTTCAATAGAACTCATACATGGATCTATACCTTTTTAAAAGACTCTATATATAATTTCCCCAATTTAGTTATATGAATTGAAGAAGAAACTTTAGGATAATCTAGGTAAGGGATTCATTAAACCTATTTCTTCTCCATGGGATGGACCTGTTCTTTTTGTTAATAATAATGATGGGTCAATGTGTCTTTTCATTTATTATCAGGAACATAAAAAATTACTATTAAAAAATTATACTCTAACTTGTATTGATGATCTGTTTGATCCATTACAAGAAGATATATAATTTTCCAGGATTGATCATCGATCTAGATATCATAAAGGAGGATATACCCAAGGAGACCTTATGTATGAAGTATGTTCATTATTAATTCATAGTAATACTATTTGGACTTACCAATTCTATTTCTATTATCATGTATTTAATGAATAGAGTCTTTTGATATTACCTCAATTATTTTGTGGTAGTATTTATAGATGATATTCTTTTATATTCAATGTTTTAAGGAATAGAATGAAGAAAATTTGGGAAGTATGCTAAATCCCCTAAGGAAGGAAAAGTTTTATGCTAAATTTAACAAGTGTGAATTTTAGCTTCATAAAGTTTCATTCTTGGGTCATATAATCTCAAGTTAGGGTATATAAGTAGATCCTTCAAAGACAAAAGTTAATGAGAAATTACCTAGACCTACCACACTAATCAAAATCTATATTTTTCTTAGGTTTTATGGATACTACCGATTCTTTATGAGAGATTTATTATGACTATATAATAAACTCACAAATTTTAATTGTAATGGGGTTATGTTATTGTGAAAAAATTAATGAAATGAGAGCCTTACAGAACTAAAGAGAAGGTTGGTCAGAACATTTGTGCTTATATCACCCTACAGGGGAGAAGGGTTTGTGATCTATATTGATGCATCAAAGAAGGGACTGGGATGTTTCCTCATGAATAATGACATGGTGATAGATTATTACCCACACCAATTGATGGCTCATGATAAAAATTACTTGAATCATGATCTGAAATTGATAGCGGTGTTTTTTACATTAAAAATATATAGGCATTATATATATTTTAAAAGGTGTGATATATATATTAATCATAAAATATTTAAGTATTTATCTAAATAGAATGATTTGAATATATTCCATAGAATATGCTTAGAGTGAATCAAATATTATGATTGGTCAATACATTACCACCCTAGGAAGGTGAACAAGGTGTTTGATTCTCCGAGTTAGAATGACCGTGCAACATTTTCTTAATGAGAATTGAAACAGATCCAATATTTATGTATTTTTATAATATGTATATTTCAATCATGAGGAAAGGGGAAATATCTTATATTTATCAGATAAATTTTCAACCATCCATCCATGAGAGGATTAATAAGTCAAAAAAAGAAGATTTGAAATCATAGATTAAGGTGAGGAATGTTCTTGAGTTCAACCATGACCATTCTAGATTGATAAGGTTTATTAACCAAGTATGTTTCCCATTAATACGAGAATTGAAGAATGAGATTTTGGATGAGGAACATGGTTTATAATTATTTATTCATCCTGGAAGAAGATGTATTATAAGGCCCCAACCTTAAAAATTACTTAATCTTGAGTTAAGTTAATAATTTGACATTATTTCACATTTAGGATCTTTTTAGGTTTATATATTTAGAGAATTAGGCCATAACTTATATATAAAAACATTATTATTACAAATTATACACTTATACTCACTATCAATTTTTTTCATAAAACAAAAAAACTTTTAAGAAGAAAATTGTTTCATTTCGTGCTTAAACATCAAAAAATTTCATTGATCCCATCCTTGACTCTATTCTCATTTAAATCCTATGAAAAACATTTCAAACATGGGATGAGCATAAAAATATCAGTTAGGTATACAGAAAGAAGAAAAAAAATTATCCTTTCTAAAACATTTAAACCATGAATACATTATCCTAAAGTAATACTTTTCACCTTTATGAAGTAGTAAACTTTATTTATCGAATATAAACTCATTGATTAACCTTTTGTAACCAAAATATTACCATAAAACCCATAGAAATCACACATAACATATAATAGTAAACTTGGGACATGTTCATACTTAAATTAAATAACCATACGGTCGACTTCCACACATATCATTATTACAAATAGAATATCCATATAGTCAACTTCCATACCCAATGCATTGAAGGTTATAATGAAACCACCCATCCTTGGTTTATTATACAACTACCCATACTTGGTTTATCACATAACCACCCATCTTTGGTATATCATGTAACCACCCGTAAAATTTCTAAGTACCATTATATAATAAAAACACATAAAAGATTTGAATTATAAAAATTTCACTCATAAAATTTCATTTTCAATCACAAGAAATCATTTAAATATATTTAAATATTCAACCCATTTTAAAAATCATTTAAAAATTTCAATAAATAGACTTTTGAATCAAACTATCCTGTACCACTTTTGAAAATTTTGATATAAATTAACATTTTAAAACATTCATGTACATATAAATAAAAACTTAAAAATCATTTTGAAAATGTGGACATGAAATAGAAGGTTTTTAAGAATGAATCTTTAAATCATTTAAAACTATTTTTTAGTTAATGAGTCCCTTACCACTTGATAAACACTTTAATAAAAATCGTTAAAGAATAACATTAAATAAAACTTTAAATATCATGAGAATATATTAATTCATGAAATAACATGTCAAATGGGTCATATATACACCTTAAAGGATAATAAAGGTGAATTATATCAAGATATTCCTCAATGAAAGTAGATTGATATGAAGTACCTTAAAAATATCATATCATTATATTAAGGATAAATAAATGACATAATTATGTGTGACAAGTACAAATACACCCAATATAAGTGGATATTCAGTGAAAAAAATCAGAAGTAATTCACACATATTCTTGGAAAAAACCAATGATATGTATATTTAACTCAATTAATGGAAATTAAATTAAGATTTCTCTTACCTTGAGTCCAACTTTTCTCGTTCGTTCTTTATATTCCTCTAAATCAGGTAACTCCTTTTGATTTGAGCCAAAAGGCTTTCTTGAATTTCCTTCTACCCAAGGTAATGATTCTAGGATGAAGGGAGGGATTTTGGGAGATTATTTTGAGTAGAATTTTGATGATCCATGGGGCTTGATATGTATGAGTATGTGGCACTACTAGAAATCTGACCTTTCCCAATGCTTCTATACCAACGGTTCATAAAAACCGTTGGTATAGGTTCCCTTTCCCCTTTCCCAATGGTTTTGGCCAAACCGTTGGGAAAGGTCCCCCATCATTCGACCTTCACCCAGAATCAAATCCATGCTCAAAATCTATTCCAACGGTTGCCAAAACCGTTGGTATAGGTCTATACCAACAGTTTTGACAACCGTTGGTATAGATCCTTTGATTTTTTATCATTTCTTCTTACCCGGAACATTATATAAATCAAAATTTAATATAATTATGAGAATACATATATATATTTATGTAATTATATACACAAAAGTCATGTTAGGTTAGTGGTTAAGTCGTTCAATAATAAACTAGGGGTGCTGGGATCAAATCCCAGCGAATGTTTTTTTTTTGAAATACATATACCAACGGTTCCACAACCATTGGTAAAGATTTTCATATTAATTATACCAACGGTTTCCAAAACTGTTGGGATAGGTCTATACCAACGGTTTTGGGAAAACCGTTGGTATAGACCTATCCCAACGGCTTACTTGGACACGGTTCTCCAAACCGTTGGTATAGGATATACCAACGGTTTGGAGGCATATACCAACAGTTCCAAACCATTGGTATATGTTAGTTTTCCAGTAGTGTGGGTAGAGGTGGTGGATTTTTATGAGTGAGGAGGGGTACTTTAGGAAAGTTTTGAGATATTATTTTATTATAAATTGATTTTATAATTCTAATAATTCTAAAGTGATATATTTCGAGGATAAGTTGAAGATGGGTCAAAATCCTCTCCACTAATAGGTTTTAAACATGTTTAGGTTACCAATTTAACCTTATCTTTTAACTTTAACCCTTAGTTAAATAAATTAACTCTTACCATGTCTTCTTGTATTTTTACACTATATGGTTAATATGGTTACTATAAAATTCCAATAAAACCTAAAGTGGATCATTAATGAAATTTGTAACATTATATAAGTTAGTTTTTATAATATTCATTTTTTATAACAATTATATCATTTAATAATAAAATATTTGTTTTAAAAACTCATTTATGTTAATTTTGACACTATTTAGTAATTGATTTTTGTTAAAGTCATAACAACTTGATTCATTAGAAGAAAATAAATTAAATCAAATATAAAATTTCATAATCATCCATAAAACTATTTTATGGCATCAAAATATTAAAATTACATTTATTATAATATTTATAATATCATTTATTTGAATCTTTCATTAATAAGGTAATCACTTCATCATCATTGTGTAATAAATAAATTTATTTATTTAATGTATAAAATTTTTAAATAAAATACCATGATGTAGAAAATATTTTTAGCTTTATAATAACTATTTATTGTAAAATATATCAGTTATATAACCCTATATTAAAATTTGAATTAGTAAAAAGATACATGTTTATGTTATATTTCTCTTTACTTTAAATTAATTATAATAACATGTCATTATCACACCCAAGTGGCTCCCAAATGCCAAAAGTTCAGCCTAAGGATTGTTTTGGTCACCCATGACTCATCCAATAATATTAGGACACGTGTTAGGGTAGTTTTATATTATTATAATATTATTTTTTCCCCTTATTTACCTAATTTACCCTTTAACCGTAGTAAACAAAAATAATTATTGAAGTTACTATTCATAATGTCCAAAAATAAAAGGTACCTATTTACATAATTTGGAAATTCGGATTTGAAATATGGAATCCATTTTTTCTAATTCAAAACATAGAAGTTGAATCAATTAATTTAAATTAATTCTCTTTGTCAAAACCAGAAAGTGGGTTTTTAAAGAGTAAAAACTATCAAAAGATTTACATGTGTTTATGTCCAATTTAAATTTGAAATTACTTCAAATGAAAAACATTGGAATAAATGATAAAATATTAATATAATTACACTTTAAAACCAATTAAAAGGATAACCTAAATATATAAATAAATTTTACAAAAAGACAGTTTTGAATTAAAATATAATTTTTTCACTATACATTAAAATATGAATTTTATCCGAAAAATACCAAAACATCAACCAAGGTAAATTTTTATGTCCCTATTTTAAATAATAAGTTAATTTTTTCAAATATAATGTATAAAAGTGAGAAAAACTATATTTAAAATGTTGGCAATAAACTACCTTTTAAAGATATTAGAATATTTTATGCTTAAAATATGATTTTTTTTCTCATTTTAAGACACTAACATTAATTAGATGAAAGAAAAAACATTTAATAAACATGTGTAAATATAATATAGTAATTTTTTTCATTCAATAAAATACAACGGCTAGGCCATAATGACCATTTAAAATAATAATATTAATAATGTATTATTTTTCGGTATATTTTAGCCTTGTGTGCAATTTATGATTTTCAGAGAAACCCATTATTGCGTATCAAGTATTCTATTAGACATAATGTCCTATTTTAATTAAAAACACTATCTAATTCATAAATATTTAATAGATATGAAAATTTATTATTCTATAATTACATTGGATGTTACATCCTTCCCCCTTTTGAAAATTGTGTCCTCGTAATTTTAAAATTGGGCTCGGTAACTTCATTCAAATACCACATCGAATAAAAATTAAATAAAACCTCCACTTTAAAAGTATTAAAGGACTATAAAAAGGACACCTGAGTTATCATATATTAGGTTTACATGTATACAAACATGGATATAGAAGAAAAAATAACTATCATGTTATGATGGAGAGTGATGGAGAACATGATTAGGAAAAAGTTAACAACCCCAAAGCTATAAATCTATGATGATCTAAGGGAACATGTGATTCCTATAAAAATAAATCACTAGGGTAACATTTTTTGTTTCAAGATGTTTTCCCTATAGTTTTATAATTAATTTACATCATTGAATAAGAACATAAGTATTCATACTTACTTGACAAGTTTCATCCTTTAGTCACTTTCCACCATGAACTCATCTTTTCCACCAATCGATGAGTATTTAAGATGAATTTTTCACTCCTGAATAACTATATTCAACATCTAGAGAATAAAAAAATCCAAAAAAAATTAACTATATATCTATCCTATCATTATACATTAACCAAAACCAAAATAGTTAGTACAAGGTAATATAATTCTCCCAAATTAATAAAATGTTATATGATAAAAAAACTACATTAATCTCCAAAATTAAACATTGATACTCAAAGTTTAACATATACCATTCAACAAATAACTATCCTTAAAATTTCTCAAAATAATCCAAACTAATATTAAAATCCAAAATTTATAAGGATTTGATCATATAGTCTTCCAAGATAAATCTTAACATTTATCTCCAAATAACATTGACCACTCTTAAAGTCTTATACTAAAAAGTAATTAACCTAATCACTTATTACCTATGATAGGTTAATCATTTACATAAATAGCCTAATTCCTTATAAGTACACAATTAAAATCATAGATTATTTCCAAATACAATTCAACCATTACTCCTCAATTAAAATCCCATAGTATTCTATTTACCATAACCATATAAAGTTCCTAAAATAGTGAATGTTTTCCAAAAAAACATTTATCCATTAATCCCAAAATCATTTTACAATACTAAGGATATCCATTTGATAAAACACAAGTTCCTAAAATAAAATTATTCTTACTCCATAAACTAATTTAACTAAAAGAGAAATACATATTAACTAGGGACTTCACATAGGCCAGTGGTAGGCGATGCATCCATGTCTCCCTTTGATTGTGGGTTAAATTCCCATGACCTTTCTAGACATGAAGGGATGTCACCCATCCTATGGGTTGTCCTTTTTTTAAACTATATCACTCTTATAACATTCTCTAAATATGTTAATGTCCTCAAAAATAATCATAACATGTTTTAACCTTAAATGTTATCCCATACCTTTCATTTTGCATCCCAAAAAGTAATAACCCTTAATTACGTATAAAAGGATCATATGAAGGTTATCCATTAATTTATAATTATTTACAAAAAAAAGATATTTCCTCCTCAAATAACATTTTTACATAAAAAATATATGGTTTACACATACCAGAAAATTTTTTCCAATGTAATCCCATCATCAAAAGAGCATTAATACTTTTAAATATTTCATCACCCTACAATCTACCATAACTCTTAAATCATGTATATATAGACTTCTTAATAATTAAGAATTCTTCATGATACCCTAATAATGATTTTATATCTTATTACTTAATAATTATTTCCTACAAAAAAACATGAATCATGTCCTATGATTCAATATTTTCAAAAAAAAATATAATAAAATAATCCATACCTTTCATTCATTATTTTCAGTTTCCTAATATTCAATTAGAATGGAAATAGGTAGTGATATAAATATATTTTTATGGTCATGCTGATTCCAATCTAGAACCGTATTCATAGGAAATATATTTGAATAATTAATATACTCCCCACATTCAAAACGTTAAATTGATAACATGAAAAAACTTCATTCCCTTTCCTATAGTCAACTGAACACTTCATTTTTCCTTGGCAGGATATTTCTTTATGACCTTCATTTCCACATCTATAACATCTTATCATCCATTTAAAACATTTTCCTAAGTGTTTCTTTCCACATTCTTGACACATATATTGATGAATATTCTTATCTTTATGATCATTACCTAAACTTCCATAGATATTAATTTCTCTCATATAAGATGCATTAGAAAAATCACCAAGGTTCCAATGGTTAATCATGACTCATGATAGTTGGTTTAGATAAACCAAGAGGTTTATCATTGTATCTCCCATTTCATTTGGTTTCTTATTCATATAACCGCCACATTTTCCTTCACATCAATTTTTATTTTGGTGCCTTCTAGATCCAACCATTTACTAAAACCAAGAAGGTTAGTGTGAGTATATCAATAAAAAAATCATATAATATCTTATGAGGAAGGTAAACACTAAGATATACTTATTCATGTTATCTCAGACTCATTCAATTTATTTAGAATAACTATGAATCTTTCTAATATTCTAACCAATTTTTTATATGAAACTTGTCACTTATGCATAAATAACACCCTAACCACTAAATTTATCTAAACCGACCTTTGATACCAACTATAAGGACCTTGAATTAAACATTACTTAATCTTGAGTTAAGTCAATAATTTGACTTTATTTCACATTTAGGATCTTTTTAGGTTTATATCTTTATATAATTATTCCATAACTTATACATAACAACTTGATTATTATAAAGTAGATACTTCTACTCACTATCAAATTTTTTAATAAAATAAAACAACTTTTAAGAAGAACTTGGTTTCATTTCATGCTGAAACAAAAAAAAATTCCTTGATCCCATCATTGAATCTATTCTACTTTAAATCCTATGAAAAACATTTCAAACTTGGGATGGGCATAAAAATCTCAGTAAGGGATACACAAAGAAGGAAAACTGTTTGCCTTGCTAAAACATGTAAACCATGAATACATTATCATAAAGTAATAATTTTCACCTTTATGAAGTACTAAATATTCTTCACCAAATATAATATCATTTCTTACCCTTTTGTAACCAAAATATTACCATAAAACCCATAGAAAGAACACATAACATATAAAAGGAAAATTGGTACATAATCATACTTAAATGGAATAACCATACAGTCAAATTCCACACATATCATTCTCAAAAATGGAACAGCCATAAGACCAACTTCCATACCCAATGTATTGGAGGTTATAACATAACCACTCGTCCTTGGTTTGTCACAAAACCACCCATATTTGGTTTATCACATAACCAACTATCTTTTGTTTATCACATAACCACCCATCAAATGTCTAAGTACCATTATATAATCATAAAACATAAAATATTTCTATTATCAACATTTCACACAAAAAATTTCATTTTCAACCACTATAAATCATTTCAAGATATTGAAATATTCAACCCATTTCCAAAACCATTTAAAACTTTTAATAAAGAGACTTTTGAATCAAAGTGTCTCATACCACTTTAAAACTTTTGAAATAAATTAACATTTTTAAATATTCATGTTCATATAAATAAATAATTAAAAACCATTTTGAAAATTTGGACAATAAATAAAAGGTTTTAGAAGAATTAATCTTTAAATCATTTAAAATGATGTTTTAGTTAAAGAGTCTCTTACTAATTGAGAAACACTTGAACAAAAATCATTAAATAATAACATTAAAAAAACTTTAAATATCATGATAATATATTAATTCATGATATAACATGTAAAAAGGGTCATATATACACCTTAGAGGATAATAAAGATGGAAAATATCAAGATATTCCTCAATGAAAGGATATTGAGAAGAAGTCTCATAGAAATATCATATCAGTAGATTAAGGGTAAATAAATGACATAATTATGTGTGACAAGTATAAATACACCCAATATAAGTGGATATTAAGTGTAAAACAATCATAAGTAATTCACACATATTCTTAGAAAAAAAAAACCAATGACATGGATATTTAACTCAATTAATGGAAACTGAGTTAAGATTTCCCTTACCTCGAGTCTGACTTGTCTCGTTCGTTCTTTATATTCCTTTAAATCGGGTCACTCTTTTTTATTTGAGCCAAAAGGATTTCTTGAATTACCATATTCCAAAGGTAAGGCTTCTAGGAGGAAGGGATAGATGTTGAGATATTATTTTAGTAGAATTTGGATGAGCCAAGGGGATTAAGAGGTGTGAGTAAGTGGGTAGAGGTGGTGGCCTTTTATAAGAGGGAGGAGGGAAACTTTAGGAAAGTCTTGAAATATTTTAATATTATAAATTTATTTTTGAATTATAAAAGTACTAAAGTGATATCGTTTGAGGATAAAAATGAGGATGGGTCAAAATCCTCTCAACCAATAGGTTTTAGACATGTTTAGGTCATAAATTGAACCTTATCTTTTGGATTTAACCCTTGGTTAAATAAATTAACTCTTACTATATATTCTTGTATTTTTACACTATATGGTTAATATAGTTACTATAAAATGCCAAAAGAACCTTAAGTGGATCATTAATTACATTTTTAATATTATGTAATTCATTTGAAAAAAATATTATATTTTTATGACTATTATATCATTTAATAAAATAGTATTTTTTTAAACTCATTTATGTCAATTTTGATAGTTTTTAGTAATCGATTTTTGTTAAAGTCATAAAAACTTTATTCATTCAAAAAAACTACATCAAATCAAATATAAAATATCATAATCATTTATAAAATTCATGTATGGCATCAAAATGTTCAAATTACATTTATTTTAATATTTATAATATCATTTATTTGAATCTTTCATTAATAAGGTAATCACTGCATCATCATTATGTCATAAAAAAATTTATTTATTTAATTTCTAAAAATTATAAATAAAATACCATGATGTTGGAAATATCTTTATATTTATAATTAATATTTATAGTAAAATATATCAGTTATGTAACCATATATTAAAAAAATTAGTAAAAAAGATATATGTTTATGTTATATTTCTCTTTACTTTAAATTAATTATTATAACATGTCATTATCACACCCAAGTGGCTCTCAAATGCCAAAATGTCAAAATAAGGATTTTTTTGGTATCCCCTTACTAATCCAATAAGATTAGGATACATTTTAGGGTATTTTTATATTATTATAATATTATTTTTTTACCCTTATTTATCTAATTTACCCTTTGACCGTGGTAAATAAAAATAATTACTAAAGTTACTATTCATAATGTCCAAAAATAAAAGGTACCTATTTAGATAATTTGGACCTCCGGATTAAAAATGTGGAATCAATTTTTCCAAATTCAAAACAAAAAAAATCATTAATTACTTTAAAATTAATTCCCGTTGTCAAAACTAGAAAGTGAGTTTTTAAGGAGTAAAAACTATCAAAAGATTGACATGTGTTTATATCCAAATTAAATGTGAAATTAATTAAAATGAACAAAATAGGATTAAATTATAAAAAATTAATATAATTACACATTAAAAACAATTAAAAGTATAACCTAACTATATAAATAAATTGGATGAAAAGGCAGTTTTGAATTAAAATGCAGTATTTATCACTATTCATTACAATATGAATTTTATTAGAAAAATACCAAAAATTAAACCAAAGTAAATTTTTATGTCTCGCTTCCAAAGAAGAAGTTAATTTTGTCAAATATAACATATAAAAGTAACATAAACGAGATTTAAAATGGGTTCTCCATTAAAAGGCGGTAAACTACCTTTTAAAAATATTAGAATATTTTATGCTTAAAATTAGATTTATTCTAATTTTAAGCCTATAAAATTAATTATATGAAAGTAAAAAAAATTAATAAACATGTGTAAATATAATATAGTTATTTCTATTCATTCATTCCAATACAATGACTAGGGGATAATGACCATTTAAAATAATAATATTAATAATGTATTATTTTTTGGTATATCTCAACCTTATGTGCAATATAATATTTTTAGAGAAACCTATTTTTATGTATTGGGTATTCTATCAGACATAACATCCTCTTTTAAGTAAAACCACTCTCTAATTCATAAATATTTAATAGATATGAAAAATTCTTATTCTATAATTACCTGGGATGTTACATGTATAGAGATCTAAAAGAGTATTTATGGTTGGAAAACATGAAGAGATATATTATATAGTATATATATTGATGCCTCATATATCAAAAATTTAAGTATAAGAGAATTAAATCTAATGGGGTGATATAACCATTACCCATACCAAAATGGAAACGAGAAAAAATCACTTTGGATTTTGTCATCAGACTACCCAAAACATAAAAAGTCCATAATAACATTTGGATTGTAGTTGAACACCTTAAAAATTCAGTACACTTCATTAATATCAAATAATATTTCTATCTTGATCAAATTTCCAAAATATATATTAAGGATGTGGTAAGATTTCATGGATTACAAATATCTATTGTATCTGATTGAGTTCTAAGGTTTACCTTAAAGTTTTGGAAAAGTATTTAGTGACATATGGATACAGAATTGAGTTTCATTTCTGATTATCATCATCAGATATATGGTCAGTATGATAGGACTTTTCAAACTCTAGAATACATGTTGAGAGCTTGCTCTATGACTTTCAAATGTGGTTGGAATCAAAACCTTCCATTAATGGAATTTTCTTACAATAATAGCTTTCACTATGGTATTCGGATGGATCCTTATAAAGACCTCTATGGTAAAAAGTGTATAAATCCAATGTACTATAATTAAGTTTATGAAATAAAATTATTGGGATCTAATCTATCATAGTATATAGTAGAGAAGGTTAGAACTGTTTAACAAGACATAAGGATAGCTCAGAATAAAAAAATTGTTATACTGAAAATTTTCAATGAGATAGAGTTTGAATTTGGTGATAAGGTATTTATATGAATTTATCCATGGAATAATTTTATGAGATTTGTAATGAAGGGGAATTTGATACATATATTTATTCATGCCTTCTAAATTTTTGATCACATCAAGATGATAACTTATCACTTAGAGCTTCCACTAAATCTCTCTCAAGTTCAAGATGTGTTCTGTGTATATAAAATATAGAAATAAATACCTAATACTTCACATTTATTGAAATCGTATGATGTACCATTGGATAATGATCTTTACTATAAGTAAAAACTATTATAAATTTTGGATCATATAGGTAAAGTTCTACGGAACAAGACTACTCACCAAGTTAAGAGGAATAAAAAAATTTAGGATGTTACTTGGGTACCCAAAGATGTAATGAAAAAAAAATATCTACTAAATAGGTTTTATAAAAGTGACATAATTTCAAGGTTGTTATTATTTTTAAGGGGGTAGAATAAAAGACCTTGATATTTTAATATATATATTTCTCTACAAATATTTTTTTTTTGGTGGCTTGTGATACACGCAACGTCAAATCTAAATGAAATGTAATATAGTATACCATTATAACCTAACCATTAAATTTTTCAATATTAATATGAGTAAATAAATTATGAAAAATTTATTTATGGAATAAATTCAATAATTATTAATTGATTATAAATAGAAACAAAATTCAATTGAAAGTAAAAGGGCATTTTTTTATAAATTTTTTGTATGCATGCTACCTAATTTTATATTAAAAAGTTAAATTAATAACTATCAATGAATTATTTTCATGAAATTTATATTTTATATATTAAATAAAAAAATTTATCATTCATATAATTATTATTTTAGTCATGGGACAGAATAAATCCATTTTTATGCTAAAAATATATTTTTCTAAAAAGCGGTTTTCATCATGTTTTTTTACACTTTTTATAAAATTAATTTATAAAATTTATTGATATTGAATTTGAAAAAACTTATTATATATTTTGAATCAGGTGTTTTAAATTTGATAGAGTGGTCCCTTTTATTTTTAGGCATTATGGACAGTAATCATGGTAAAATTTATCACCTTGATTAATGGTAAATTGGGTTAATCTAGGTTAAGACTAAGTGTTAAGTTCAAAATGTTTCCTATAAATTCCTATTTGATCAATATAATTCAACCCAAATAATCTTAGGATCTAAATTGAATTATTTAAGGGATAATTGTCTATGAAAATTACCAATATAATATTTGAATCAAAGAAAAATACAAAATGTGACTCTCTAACTTTTAAATATATCATATGTGTTCACATAGGTACAAAAGAAAGTTTTTATTGAATAGAGATTGGTATTATGATAATAATAAAATTATTTTAATTATGTAAATTTATTTATAAATTTTAGGCATTATATAATTACCTTAAATGGTGACACAATATTTATTTAAATTATAAAAAAATAAAATAAATGATTTTAGAAATATTAAAAGTCATAAAATTTGGGTGATTTATTATGATACATTATTTTTTTAGATAAATATAAAATATTATATATATTTGAAATGTTTTTATTTTATTTAAAACTCTTTCTTGATGTATTTGAAGTCAAATTAAATGAATAGTGTCAAAAATGACAATAATGATATATTATGAAAGTAATATTATTTTTAAATTATTTAAAAATTATTAAAATAATTAAATAGGATAATGGGGATAATATGTAGTATAAAAATTTATACCTTTTCCATTTATGATCCAATTTCACCTTATAAGTAAAATTATAACCCCTTAAGTGTGAAAAAGATGTTACCGTAGTTAAGGTTAAAATAGGCTAACTAAGGGGTTAAACCAAAAGATAAGGTTTAAAATACCACTTAAACCAGAGTAAATTTTATATTTTGATTATATTTTAACCATATAATACCTTTTATTCTAATATATTTCCATTTTGAATAATTATTCTTTAGAATTAATTAGTTATATTTTAATCTTTTTAAAAATTCCAAGTGTGTCCTTTCCCTCCCTTATAAAAGGGAACTCATTCCTTCAATTCTTTACACCAATTTGAGAAACCTAGATATACCAGTACCAGACCATTTATCTTATAAAAATACTTATCCATGTTATATTGGGTATGTTATCATCAAAAGACCATTCCTAGGTTCTATAAGGATCTAAAGGAGGTGACTTGATGAATATGTAATCATCTTACCCAAACTCTTTCAATTTATTTATTATTTTACCTCCTGTAAATCTATAATATTTATCAAAAAAATAATAAATTTAGTATCCTCAATATAATTAATTTTTATTATGATTATTAAACCAAAATTATCCACCATATTTTCCATCAAATGGAAAGTAAAAGTGTTTATCGTGCGTATATACGGTTTACCGTCTCCACACAGCGATACAAATGATTTTTCATCACCATATTTTATAGATGGGTATTATGATGGGTTTAATTTTTATATATAATATTTATGACATAATTATACTTCTCAAATTAGAATATCATATCTACCTTCTTGCATTCCAATCTATTGGAAAACAATAACATCTCTTGTGTGTACGTGTTAACTACCGCCTCCACGAAGCGATGTGATACATTTTCCATTTCCATTTTATATAGATGGTAATAAGGGTAGAATTAAAGAATATATATGATTTATATATTATAATAATTATTCTAAAAAATTTATTTATTATTTACCTTTCTTTCATTCCATCTGTCAAATAGTGAAATCAGTGTTCATGCGTACGTATGACCTACTATCACTATGAATGGTGTGATTCATTTTTTTATCTCTTTTTTTATGGATTAATACAAATTAATATATAATTAATATATATGAAATTTATATAATTTTTAAAATTATTTATATTATTAAATCATGATAAAATTAAAGGACTTAAACCACCGAACCAAAGCATACATAAAAAATGAAGCATTTATTACCCAGAACAATGATTTTAACAAATATTTGTTAATAAACAGGTGATAAAGTATTATAGGTAAATAATATATGATATGATATATGTGAGTATGTTTATATAATATATGTATAATAAATATATATTTAGTATTAAAGAGGTTCAAAGACATATGAAGGAAGTCAAATCTGAGGTAAGGGTTTATTTCACGATCTTATTATTATTAGGGGTTGTTTATTCTTAAGTATCTATTGGGGTAATTATTTGATATTTATATATTGTACCCAATATATTTTCTTATCCTCTGGTTATTTACATAAATTAAAATTTTTCCTTTCATTTCCCTCTCTATAAGTACTCAAGATACAAAAATAATGTTTTTAAGGAAAATAGTCCTTATTTTTCTACTCAATCAAGACTATTTATCTTCCATGTCCATAATTTACTTAAAGTATATAAAATGGTGTTTTTAATGTTATAAAATAATTTTTTTAATAATTTTTTACCTATATTTTAATTTTCACAATTTTTTAAAATTAATCATCTTATCATTTTCTAAAAAAGGTACTTTTTAACTTTTTAAAAAAATTGTGAAATAAATGTTTTTTTAACTTATACAACATAAACAAAATTGCCATCATCATCAGAAATCATTTTTTGTATAATCCTTTATAATTTTAAAATTTTCATTTCAAATAAAACGTTTTTATTAATATTTTTTAAATATTTTAGACTTTAAATAAGTGGTTTTCAAAGTGAAAAGGGTATTTTCCTCAAGAAAATTTCAGTGATCTTGTTAAATTGTTTTAATCTATGTCAACATCCTTTGTTTAATATTATTTTGGTAATATAATATAATGATACCATCCACTATATTCCTCTGGGTGGGTTATGAAGAGTTTGATTGGTAAACTATTGATATTGTATATCCTAGTTCTTCCAATACGAATTGTTATTTGTTTTTAAGGCATGTTGATTAAGTTGTATTGTTTATTCATATGATTAATGTATTATAATTATGAAGTGATGGATGGGGAATGGAATTACATATCCCCTTAATGCATCAGTAGGTATCATGAGATAAAATATATTGGGTTCTAGGTTGATGCCTTACACATTTATAAAGATGTCTTGGCACAAGGCCTTGACGACATTTCTATATGTATTGGCATAAGGACTCAATGATAAGTTAAGATGTATGAAATTATGAATTCTATCATTATTAAATATGTTATTAAGTTCTATGAGTTTATTTGAATAATTTTTATATCCATGGATAAGTTTCAAACTCATGTGATTATGTGGAATTATTTGATCATCATTTATTCTTACCATATTATTCAAGCCTTATTTATCTTCTGATATTTGAATTCCCTTACTAATCATATGAGATCACCCATTTCTTATGTTTCCTTTCCCTAGGATTCTAATAAATGTTTTATGATTGATATACATGGATATTCGAGAGGGACTAAATAAGGTCCCAAAGAAAATTCTATGTTTTATTTTATGTTTTTAAATATAACATGGGATTCAAGTATATATCTAATTTACCAATACTGCTAAACTATTCAGCCTTTTAGGATGTGATTACTTGCATTTAGTACCAATGTAATAAAGAAACCATTGAATCTAGGCTACTAGGGTCGAGTTCTTTACAAAGAGGCTACCAAAAGTTTAAAAAGTATTTAGAAGAAACTAAATAGGAATAGATTTCTATAGATATTTAAAAGAAAAGTGTGGTTTTAAAAAGACAGAGGAGGGTTCTTTTTATAGGTGAGTTTTTGAGTGGAATTTATGTAAAAACTCATTCCTTAATGTAAATGGTTTTCATTTTACCTTTTTTGTGGTTTCTCATTTTTTACATCGGTAACTTATTTTTTCCTATTAATGAATTTGACATTATTAACTAATTTTTACATTCTGATTATAAATTTTTACTTCATTTAATCGAATTCAATTTCTAAATATAGGAAATTTAACTTTTAATTGAAAATATAATATATATAGAATTTTTTATAGATAAATAACTTTTTAAAAATTAAGTGTTGTTAATCTTATATTATATTAATTAATAATTAAATAGTTGTTAATAAAATGTTTATTTATTGAAATACTATATTAGATTCATTGAAATTGATCAATTTAATTTATTAAGATAAAATACATACTTAAAAAACAATTCATTTTAAAATATACTTTTTTAACATTAAATAATTTTAACTAAATACTATTAAAATAAATTATTAATCATCTAACCATTTAATTTTATTAATCCATTGGTATTAAATTATTTATTTTAATTTTATAAATACATAAAAACATTATTTAATAATAATAATAATAATAACAATATGTAAGACATAAAAATATATTTTTATAATTAAATATTTTCATTGAATATTATCTTTTTGTTTTTTTATTTATTATTTTCAATTTTTTACTAAAAAATGCACAAATTCAAAATACGTATTGGATACATGCATACCACATGACCATATATTCGATGGATATATATATAATGATTATAGTTCATTTCTATATATATCTTTATATACATTCTTAGAATCATTCAACCTATTTATTTAATTCTCTTTCAACATTTCTATTATATTTCTATTTTTATTATTATTTTATATAGTTTTAATTGAGGTGATGATCTTCATATAAAAACATTATGATGAATATTTTATGTTCGCGGCATTTTTATTTGCTTGTGAATTCATTCCATTTGTACTTTTCTTAATGATGTTTCATAGTGTATTCTTATAATATATTAATGTTTATCTTTCATTGCAATATTTTATCTCAATAAAATTTATTGTGGTTTGTTTTAGTTAGATGTTTCATGTGAAGAAAGATATTAAAAAATGTAAATACATTATAAAATCATAGGGTGTTACATTCTACCCCCTTGAAAATAATTTCCCCATAGAAATTTTATTATTCTAATGAAAAAATGAGGGGTACTTTTTCCTCATTATATCTTCAGGTTCCCATGTTACTTCCTCAAACTTAGGATTTCTATAGAGAAATTTCATGAGGTGAGTATCCATGCTTTATAGTACTTTATCTCTATGATATAAGATTTATACAGGTTGTTCTTTATAATAGATATGATGTTCTAGTTTTAATAAATATGAGTTCATTATATGTGAATGTTCAGGTATAAACTTCATTAAAAATTATACATGAAACATGTCATCCACATGGGAGTGGTTCGGTGGAGGTTCAAGATGATAAGCTACTATCCCTACAAGATCAAGGATTTATAAAGGACCAATGTATCTATTGCTCAAATTTCCCTTCTTCCTGAATCTCATAACCCTATTTCATGGTGATATTCAAAGGAATACATTTTCTTCAACTTCAACATCTGAATATCATTTATGATTTTCAATTTATATATTCTGTGAACTTTGAGAATTTTTAATATACCTCTGAATGGTTTGGCTCTTCTCTGAAATCTCTTGACAAATATATTGTCCCGGTTTATTATTCTCTACACCTTCATCCCAACATGTTATAGTTTTTCACCTTTTCCTATATATAGCCTTATATGGCTCCATTTAAAAACTTTAATAGAAACTAATGTTATATGATAACTCTACAAAGAAACATTTTGATCCTAACCTCCCTTGAAATCCATTGGTTGGGATCATAAAATATCCTCTAATGTTTTAATGGACATTTCATATTAACCATGACTTCTAGGATTGATAAAAAAACTATTTTATTGAATATTTTATTGATAATAAATGATATAATTTCCTCACATTGTGTTAAATATGTTCAATTAGAATGTATTTGGGATTAGATCATTCATTTGAATATTTGATGAAAATTCTTGTTTTACCCTTTCAAAATCACTGTAGTATTTCAATCAAAAATATTTTTATTAGAATTATTTGAACTTAATATTTTTTTGAATCTGTTCCTTAATTTATGGGATACAACTTTTATTCAATACACTTGATAAAAAGAATGCATCTGGATGGAGTAATTGGGCCATAAAGTCAAAGGTGGGCTGGACACACCAGAATGGAGAAGATTCTGTATTTCGTCCATAACTCCTTCATAAAAGATTTTATTGATCCCAAATATTTAGAGGAGATAGAGGACCCATATACTCACATATGATCCTTCTGTAAGGTCGGCCAATTCACGCGTTTTTGTGGTCAAATGGGCGGTGAAAGTTGGCATAAAATATTTGGTCGAGATTCCCCATTCACACTTGAAACCTATTTGAACCTAGCCTCCCCACCACTCTATAAATTGGTGTTTTTCTCATTTGGTGGGATTGGGACATGCATTAGGAGATTGGAGGAAGAGGATAATTGGTTTCTCCCAAATTCTCCAACCATTGTAAGAGGGGTTGCTCTTGAAGCAATGATCCCCTCATCGAAGCCTCCTTCTCTTCTTCATGTTGTAATATTTTTATTTTTTGTTTTAAACTTATTTGTTCTTCTTTTATTTCTTCTCTTTTCTTCTATTTTATTTAAATTTATTCTTCTCTTAATATTCCTCTTTTGTCTGAAATTCTTGAGTAGAAGCGTTATTGGGTTATACCCATTATAAATCTTTGCAAATGCAATTCGCTTCTACAATGATTACGCCACCCATGGAAGAGTAGTTATTTTTAGTAGTCGATTGACCTCTATCCTTATTCATTAATTTATTTTGAATCAATGAGCTACTTTAATTCACATATTATGATCTATTAATTTAGTTTTTAATTTAAATGAAACTAAGCAAGCAATTTAATAGTTAACACAAAACACGCGAGGTCGGGAATTGTGTGAACTATGAGAGTAAAACCTTAACCGGTAATTCAAAACCACATGGGATTAATTTGTAGAGTTAAAACATAATCCCTAAACTCAATTAGTCCTCATTTCCAGAATGGATATCTGCCTTAATTTACCATTGACCATAATCTAATCTTAGAACATCAATCAAAGTAGGGTGTTGCGATTTCATGTTCCGAAATTAGCCAAGGGTTAAATTCACTTCATCTTTGTGGTAAAGTTAATTCTTGTAGGGTTTGGGATTTAACAAATTAAGGGATAATAATTAAGTGAATGTTAATTTAAATTATAATGATTAATAATAGAGTGAATATGTAGAGTTAGATCGATTACAACTTTTAAAATAGATTTAAAAAAACATCTTCTTGTTGTGTCATTTTAATCGAAATTCATTTAAAAACTAAAAACAAAAAAAATATACAATATTCTTCCAGCAAACTTCTTCAAGATTCATAAACTATAACTAACCTCTATCCTTTCAAGTAGTTTTTTATTCTCTTTTATTTTATTTTTATAATACCTCTAAAAAGTTTTTTTAATTCACTTCCTCCTTTGAGAGACGACCTTGGTCAGCCACTCTACTGCACCTAAGTACCCCAAAATCACACTAATCATTTAAGGGCACCCACGACAGCGCTCTTTCAAATTGGCGCCATTTCTGGGGTGGAAAGTAATTATTTCAACCAATTAGAGGTATTTATTTTATTTTACATTTTATTCTCTTCCTCTCTTATTTCTTCCTTCTTTACCCAATCTGATTTTTTTTTTATTCTTCTTTTATTTTATTCTACTTCTTTTTGGACCATCAACTCAAACTTATAATTTTTATTTTACTATGGTACACTTTCCTTCTTTTCATATTTCATTGATTTATGACACGAACTAATCCCAAAGATCTCTTAGATCTTGACCCTGAGATTGAACGCAGCCTTAGGGCATGAATTAGACATTCTCATTCTACGAGAAGTTTCAATATTCAATCAATTGGTGAATTCCTCTCTTCTGGAAACATTGAAATTGGAAGCAATTCAAATTAAAACATAAAAAAAGAACCAATGGCTAGAAATAATAACAATGAGCTAAATAGAAACATTTGAGAATTGGATGCACCTGATATTAACTATCAACCAAATTGTATTGCATACCAAAATCTCGAATCGGACTTTGAACTAAAATATGGGTTAATTCACTTACTTCCAAAGTTTCATGGCCTCTCTGTTGAGGATCCAAATAAACATTTGAAATAGTTTAATGTGTTTTGATCAAACATAAAACCTAGAAATGTCTTTGAAGATAAAAACAAACTAAGAGCATTCTCATTCTCACTTGATGGAGCTGCGAAAGACTGGATGTATTATTTACAACATGAAGATGTAACTTGTTGGAATGATTTAAAATGTCTTTTCTTGCAGAGATTTTTTCCAGCATCAAGGACCACTTCTATTCGTAAGGAGATATAGGGGATCAAACAAGCACAAGGGGAGTCAATGTATGAGTATTGGGAATGATTCAAGAAGTTGTGTTCAAGCTACCCACATCACCAAATTAGTGATAAATTACTCATCTAGTACTTCTATAAAGGACTCACACCTATGGAGAGAAGCATGGTGGATGTTGCAGCTGGAGAAGCATTGGTGGACAAGACACTAGTAGATGCACATGCGTTTATTGACATGATGGCCCAAAACTCCCAACAATTTGGCGATAGAGATACACCACATGTCAGGGGAGTACATTAGGTAAGTCCTTCTTCTCTTGAAAGTCATTTGATTGATACCATGTTGGAAGAATTGACCACTATGATGAGGCATATTTCTTTGTCTCAAAAGAAATCCCAACCCAATCCTTCAAGGACTTGTGGTATTTGCACTGAGAAAAGCCACCCAACTGACTGTTTCCCACAACTCCAAGAAACAGAAGATTGTGCAGCAGTGTTCCCTGGGAGACCATATCAGCAGCAAAAACAGACATATCCCCAAAAGAAGTATGACTCCTTTACACCAACATTCAACCAAGGGTGGAAGGATCAATCAGACATGAGGTATGGCTCTGAGAAACAACAAAGGCCCCCTTTTCAACCAAACTTCCAACAACCACTGCCTTACCAGCAGGGTTTCCAACAACCCCAAAGGAGATTCGAAGCTCAAACATCAACAAGTCAACAGCATGGGAATATACAACACAAGGTAGAAAATAACACTGATGATCTTTTGAAACAAATTGTTCTTAATCAACATAATGAGCTGAAGAGTCAGGGTTCGAAGTTGAGGGAGTTGAAGGCTCAAATGAGCCATATTTCCACCGCCCTCCATGAACATGTAAGTAAGAATTCCAGAAATATTCCTTCCCAACCAACTCCCAGTATAAAGGGGAATGTTAGTTCCATTACATTGAGAAGCGGGAAGTAAAAAACTGATGATTCTCCACCTACAATTATACCTGGATTCACCTCAACTCCAAAAAAACCCAATTCCACATCAACTGACGAGCAACCCAAGATAAAGGTAAGCAAAAGATTAATGATGTTCCTCCTAAACCCCTTCCTTTTCCAAACAGGTTTGTTCAAACTAAGAATATGGCTGAAGAAGCAATGAAAAAGGATGTTTTGGACACATTCAAGCATGTGGAGATCAACATTCCTCTACTTGAAGCCATTAAACAAATTCCAAGGTATGTGAAATTCTTAAAAGAACTTTGTACCAATCGAAGAGGACTCAAGGGAAATGATAGGATAAACCTTGGAAGGAATGTCTCAGCACTCATTACACCAACTCTAGAAATGCCAACAAAGTGCAAGGATCCCGGGACATTCACCATCCCATGTACCATAGAGGAGTTGCACTTCTTTTATGCTCTTTGTGATTTAGGAGCTTCAATAAATGTGATTCCTCACTCTGTATTCTCTTCTTTACAGGTGGGTGAGTTGATGTCAACGAGAGTAGTGGTGAAATTAGCAAATAGAGATACGGCATATCCAGTGGGAGTCCTTGAGGATGTACTTGTCTGGGTAAGAGACATGATCTTTCCAGCAGATTTCTACGTGATTTACATGGAGGATAATCAGGAAAGTTCTCATTCCCCCATTATCTTAGGTAGACCCTTCCTCAAAACTGCAAAAACTATCATAAATGTCAATAAGGGTACACTTTCCATGGAATTCGGGGATGAAGTTGTGATATTTAATGTTATGTACACTAGGATGTACCCCTCTGAGGACCATTCTGCTTTTTTTATCTCCCATTTTTAACCACCAAGTAAAAACTCCATGGATTTTGATTTTCCAATTTTTAGAGAGAATATGAGTATTGGTTCTAGTTTGATGTCTAAGAGTACTTCCATGCCTATTTATGATGGAAAAACCTCTCTTGGATTTTATTTTGATGTGGATTCAAATTCTGATCACATAAACTCTGATTATGACATGGCTGTTGAGTATGTTGATGGATTTGATGAATTATTTTTTAATTTTGATGATTTTTATTCTGATACTGATGTTCATTATGCAGATATGTCTGTTGCATAAATTTCTCCATCCATACATCACCCCCCTACATTGGAACTCAATACATTTCCCCCAAATCTTAAATATGCATACTTGTTGAGTGGTGATAGATTACCTGTTATCATTGCTAACAATATCTCTTTTGAACATGAAGAAAAACTTTTGAATCTATTGAGAGATAACATTAGGGAAATTGGTTGGACATTGGCAGACATATCAGGTATTATCCCCTCCATTTTCATGTATAGGATTCTCTTAGAGAATGGGGATAAACCGATTAGGCAGCCACAAAGGAGACTTAATCCAACACTTTTGGAAGTTGTTAAGAATGAAGTTGAAAAATTACTTGAGGGAGGTATCATTTACCCTATTTCTGACTCACAATGTGTTAGCCCTGTCCAGGTTGTTCCAAAGAAAACTGGTTTCACTGTTATAAAAAATGAAAATGATGAGATAGTTCCTATGAGAGTACAAAACAGTTGGCGAGTGTGTATTGATTATAGGAAACTAAATCAATCCACTCGTAAGGATCATTTCCCACTTCCTTTCATTGACCATATGCTTGAGAGACTTGTAGGTAGGACACATTATTGCTTCTTGGATGGTTTCTCTGGCTATTTTCAGGTTCCCATTGCAGTAGAGGACCAGGAGAAGACGACATTCACCTGCCCATTCAGTACCTTTTCTTACCGAAGGATGCCATTTGGACTTTGCAATGCCCCGGGTACCTTCCAGAGATGCATAGTGAGTATTTTCTCAGATTTCATTGAGTCCTGCATGTATTTATTTAAGGATTATTTTATAGTTTATGGATCCTCATTTTATGAATGTCTCTTTAGTTTGGGTGATGTGTTGCATTGTTGTATTGAGAAGAATCTGGTCTTAAATTTTGAAAAATGTCATTTCATGGTCGAAAAGGGAATTGTCTTAGGTCATATAGTCTCACAACATGGCATTGAAGTTGATAAATCTAAGGTAGACATTATTTCATCCCTGTCATATCCTACATGTGTGCGTGATGTTCGATCATTCCTTAGACATGCTAGATTTTATCGACGCTTCATCAGAGATTTTAGTAAGATCGCTCAACCCTTACCTCGATTGCTTCAAAAAGATATTGAATTCAATTTTGATGATTCATGAAGGGTATCATTTGATGAGCTAAAGAAGTGTCTGACCACTCCACAGATCATACAACCCCCGCGGTGGGACCTTCCATTTGAGCTTATGTGTGATGCGTCCAAATTCGTGGTTGGAGATGTCTTATCTCAGAGGACGGAGGGACGTTCACATGTGATTTCGTATGCATCGAGGATATTGTATTCTTCCCAATAAAACTACACCACAATAGAAAAGGATTTTCTTGATATTATATTTGATTTAGATAAATTTTGTTCATATTTATTGGGATATAAAGTAATTGTTTTTTCTGACCATGAAGCTTTGAAGTACCTCCTAAAGAATCCAGATGAAAACCCATGACTTATTCGTTGGATGCTTCTTCTTCAAGAGTTTGTACATCAAGATAAAGGACAAGAAGGGGTCAGAGAATTTTGTGGAAGACCACATGATTAGGCTTACTCACACACCAGAGGGTGACACCTTGGACCAGGTACCACTTCGGGACACTTTCCCCGATGAGCATCTCTATACCATCTCAGATACGCATCCTTGGTATTCTGATTTAGTTAATTACATTATTTCCTCTGAAATCCCAGCAAATTTGAAGAAGCATCAAGTCCAAAAATTAAAAAGTGAGTCTAGGTTTTATGTGTGGGATGATCCTTATCTCTGGCGCATGTGTAGTGACCAAGTCATTAGGAGGTGTGTTCCCGATCATGAGTTTGAGTCTGTTTTTCATTTCTGTCATACACTTTCCTGTGGTGGACACTTTGGACCCCAAAGGACATCTAGGAAGTTTTTGGACTCTGGATTATATTGGCCTAGCTTATTCCATGATGCCCATGTGTTTTTTAAGTCATGCTCTCATTGTCAACACACTGGGAACATTTCTAGGAGACATGAGATGCCCCAACAACCCATACTATTCTGTGAGATTTTTTATGTATGGGGCATTGCTTTTATGGGTCCCTTTCCTAGTTCATTTTTATTTTTGTATATTTTGGTTGTTGTTGATTATGTGAGTAAATGGGTGGAGGACAAGGCCACCAGGACTGATGATTCTCATGTTGTATTGGATTTTGTCAAGGCTCAAATTTTTTGCAGGTTTGGAGTATCAAAGGCCATCATCAGTGACCAAGGGACACACTTTTGCAATAGTAATTTTTCTTCCCTCCTTCAAAAGTATGGGGTGATACACAAAACATCAACACCATACCACCCCCAAACAAATGGCCAGGCTGAGGTTTCAAATTGTGAGTGGAAACAAATATAGGAGAAAATCGTGCATCCAAATAGGAAGGATTGAATAAAGCGCTTGTATGATGCATTGTGGGCTTATAGGATAGCATACAATAAACCCATTGGTATGTCCCCATTTCGGATTGTTTTTGGGAAAGTGTGTCATCTCCCTGTGGAATTTGAGCATCGAGCTTATTGGGCTATAACGAAATGCAACATGGATTTAGCCCAAGCTGGGATCCAAAGGAAGCTGTAAATTCAAGAGCTTGAGAAGATTAGATTGTCTTAATGTGATAAATCAAGGCTCTACAAGGAAAGATCAAAAGCATCTCATGATAGAATGATCCAACAAAGGGATTTTCATGTTGGAGAGAAAGTCCTACTCTACAGTTCACTACTGAAGCTGATGCCTGGTAAGTTGCATTCCAAATGGTTAGGTCCTTATATTGTATCTAATGTTTTTCCTTATGGTGTAGTAGAGATCACACAAGAGGACACTAGAAGGAGATTTATAGTCAATGGGAAATGTTTGAATATATACATTGAGGGACTTCCTACTGGATTTTATCACATTACATGACCCCATCATCACTTGAGCACATCAAGTTGTTCCTAACCCTTTCACTTTTATATTATTAGTCCTATTTAAAAATTCTGTATTTCATGTGCATATATCATATCATGGGTTTACATTTATGACAATTCAATATTTTAAGTGTGGGGGAGGGAACCTTTTAGTTTAGTAATTTCAATTTTTTTCCTGTTTAAAAAAACAAAAAAAATTGTGTGTTTTTTTAATTTTTTGTGTTTATTTTTCAATTTACTTTGTGTTTTTGAAAATTTTGAGCTGAAATGATTCTCATCACAATTTTTAAATGCATATCAATGAGTAAAAAAATTTATACTTTGAAACTAAGCTTAAATTAATGCTTAAATGACTTTGTTTCAAGTTCAAATATTTAGTAATTTCATGAAAAGTACATTGAATTTTGATTCTCATGCCACATCTCACTATCTTTATATTTGAAATAACTTTCCTTTGAGGCTTCTGAACCATTATTTTCATATTATTTACATTCACCTCACTTCTTGAGAGAACCAAACCATGCTTGATTTAACCAGAATTTGATTTATTCCTGTCAAAACTTGAGGGTTTGAGGTACTTATGTTTAAATGATTGAGGCATTTGTTTGGTATTAAATCCCCTATTTCAAAGAATCCTTTTTTATAATGTCCTACCTTGAACATTTAATCCTTTTAACCCTTAGAATCCATGCACAGCTTATTAGTTTAGCCACATTACAAGCCAATTTTCCCTATCCAACCAACTCTTGAAGTGAAATTGCATAATCTAGTTGAGCTTAAGTATGGGGGAATCTATCTTGTGTTGTGCTACCACATTCTATGATACTTTGGGTGGAAAATTAAATTTTGAAGAGATTTGTTTGATGCTAAAGAAATTAATTATATTGAATGATGTACCTTTTCTAGAGCTTTCATGACAAGTGAAGTTGTGCCTTTTCTGGAGCTTCTAATTGAGGTGGAAAGTTGTGCCTATCTGGGGATTTCAAGAAAATCATATTTGAGAGGATTGACATTTTTTATGCTGAAATGATGAATGGTGTAAACTTTTCATGACTTTTCATGATTATGGAGCTGAATTGATACTATGGGGATTGAGTAGAAGACCATATTTAAGTGAAAATTAGATTAATGCAATTTTTATTCAAAAAGAGTCAATCCCTCCTCATTCAGACTCATAACTTTTCACATCTAAATCCTACCAACCGAAAGCCACAGAACAACCATGAAAAGTCCTCATGATAAATATATGTCCTTGACTCACATCGGGTGGCGATGTAGGAATTTATCAAGCCTATGGTGACCCTTGTATGAGTTTGGATGAGAAAGACATTGCAAAAAAAAATTGATATTTGTGTGATAAGAGAAAATTCAAGCGAGGTAAGTGTTTTGTGCATGGGAGGATAAATAAAGTGGAAATATATTAAATGATATAAATGAATAACTTGAAATAATGGTTTTTATGAGGCATGATATATTGTGTTTCTTGGTGTGTAATTGTTTGATCTCAAGGATATGTGTTTTAAAATTGGTTTTGATTTGATATTGATGTTTACATGATATGAGGTTTTGCTCATGAGTGCAAAAGGGTAAGTGTGTGGGAGTTGATAAAACACTATTTTATTTAATATTTTATTGATAATAAATGATATAATTTCCTCACATTGTGTTAAATATGTTCAATTAGAAAGTATTTTGGATTAAATCATTCATTTGAATATTTGATGAAAATTCCAGTTTTACCCTTTCAAAATCACTGTAGTATTTCAATCATAAATATTATTATTTCAATTATTTGAACTTAATATTTTTTAACTGTGTTACTTACTTTATGGGATACAACTTTTATTCAGGACACTTGATAAACAGAATGCATCTGGATGGAGTAATTGGGCCATAAAGTCAAAGGTGGTCTAGACACGCCAGAATGGAGAAGCTTCTGTATTTCGGCCATAAATCCTTTATCTAGGCTTGGATTGAGCCCAAATGTTAGAGGCGATAGAGGACCCATATCTTTACATATGATCCTCTGGGAAGGAAAGCCAATTCACGCGTTTCGGTGGTCAAATGGGTGGTGCAAGTTGGCATAAAATATTTGGCCGAGATTCCCCATTCACACTTGAAACCACTTTGAACCTAGCCTCCTCACCACTCTATAAATTGGGTTTTTTCTCATTTTGTGAGGTTGGGACGTGAATTAGGGGATTTTAGGCATATGAGAATTGTTTTCACCCATATTATCCAACCATTTTAAGAGGGGTAGCTCTTGAAGCAAGGATCCCCTCATCGAAACCTCCTTCTCTTCTTCATGTTGTAAAATTTTCATTTGTGTTTTAAACTTATTTGTTCTTATATTATTTCTTCTATTTTATTCTGTTTTATTTAAATTTATTTATCTATTAATATTCCCTTTTGGGCTGTAATTCTTGAGTATAAGTGTTATTGGGTTATACCCATTATAAATCTTTGCAAATGCAATTCGCTTCTACGATGATTACGCCACACATGGAAGAGTAGTTCTTTTTAGTAATCGATCGACCTCTATCCTTATTCATTCATATATTTTGAATCAATGAGATTATATAATTCACATATTATGATCTATTAATTTATTTTTTAATTTAAATGAAACTAATCAAGCAATTTAATAGTTAACACAAAACACGCGAGGTCGGGAATTGTGTGAACTGTGAGAGCGCAACCTTAACCGGTAATTCAAAACCACATGGGATTAATTTGTAGAGTTAAAACATAATACTTAAAATCAATTAGTCCTCATTTCCAGAATGTATATGTGCCTTAATTTACCACTGACCATAATCTAATCTTAGAACATCAATCAAAGTAGGGTGTTGCGATTTCATGTTCTGAAGTTAGCCTAGGGTTAAATTCACTTCATCTTTGTGGTAAAGTTAATTCTCGTAGGGTTCGGGATTTAACAAATTAAGGGATAATAATTAAGTGAATGTTAATTTAAATGATAATGATTAATAATAGAGTGAATAGTAAGAGTTATATCGATTATGCCTTTTAAAATAGATTTCTAAAAAAACATCTTCTTGTTGTGTCATTTTAATCGAAATTCATTTCAAAACTAAAAAACATATACAATCTTCTTCCAGAAAACTTCTTATAGATTCATAAACTATAACCAAGCCCTATCCTTTCAAGTAGTTTTTTTATTCTCTTTTATTTTATTTTTATAATACCTCTAAAAAGTTTTTTTAATTCACTTCCTCCTTTGAGATACGACCTTGGTCAGCCACTCTGCTGCACCTAAGTACCCCAAAATCACACTAATCATTTGAGGGCACCCACAATAGCGCTCTTTCAAGGATGTTAAAAAATGTTAAAACATAACTCTGCATCCAATGCCTACTGAATACTTTCCCTAAACATTAAGTTAAATTTTTGATATTAATCTAATAAAATGGAAAGTGGTACTATATTGAGCCTTACCACTTAATGTATGTATATCATGACAATTTGATCAAGTGATAGATATTCTTGAATAGTAATGAAATGTATTGACTTCATGAGATGAAAAACTATAACCCAAATGAAATTATGGACTTTAGAGGTTTTAGGAAGATCTAAAATGAAATCCATGGTTATGTTCTCCCATTTTCATACTAGTATGGTTAATTTTATAATCATCCCCTTAGTATTCTATCACTATTCCTTAATTCACTTTCATACTTAGCATTGAGGTATATACTATACAATATCTCTCTTTATGTTTTCCCATAAAAATTATCCTTGAGTTATTTATACATATTTTTACTTATATGATGGATATAGAATGATGAGTTATGTGAATCAACCAACAACTCCTCTAATTTTAGCATTTATGGAACACATATTCATTTTCTAAATCAAATAATTCCATCATTTTCAAAGTTTAACTTTTGAATATTCCTTTATTTTTTTATGTAGATCCATATCCTCATTATGTGTCTCCTTGATCATTGCATGGATGGATAGTTGATCATTTATTTAGGAAATATAGGATCTATATCCCTATATTATGATTTCAAGGTCCATCATTTACAAATCCATGAGTATTTATTCTCTTTCAATCATCGATAAAGTAGCAAGATCATTTCCACTTGATGAATTAGCCAAATTTTTTTCATCCCCATGGTGGTAATGTATTGAATATTTAATCTTTGATAAGCTCTAACCATATCCTTTGGAACATGCTTAACTCATTTTGTGTGAATATATACTTTAAGTTATTATGATCAATTTATATATCATACCTTTCACCATAAAGATAATTACTCAATATATTTAATGGAAATATTACCTTTATTAGCTTCAAATAATGTCTTAAGTATATTTTCACATGAATCTTTAATTTATGCAAGGAATACACTGCTACTATGTCATTAATTATGAGGAAACATCTTAATACCTTCTTTGATGAATTACTTTATATCAAAAACCCTTCCACACTATAGGGTAGTGTGAATATAGGTATGATGACCAACATTCTATATAAATCTTTGAATTTTTCTTCATATTGATTTGACTAGAGGAATTTGAATCCTTTTCTGTTAACTTGGATATTGGATTTTAAAATCACAAGAAATTCCTCACGAAGTATCAATAGTTTATAACCAATCCAAGAAAACTTTATATATTTGTTACAATGGTTAGTTTGGACCATTTTTCAATTACTTATGTCTTTAAAGGATCCAAAAATATACCCTCACTTGTAATTTCATGATCTAATAATAATACTTTATCAATCTATAATTCACATTTACAAAATTTGGAAAACAGTTTCTCCCTTCTCAAGGTATTTATAAAACTACTCAAATGATCTTCATGATCTTACATTCACTTGAAATATATAAGAATATAATATTTAAATACTACCTTAAATTATTCGAGGTAATCTCTAAAGAATCTATTAATCAGATCCATGATTATTACATGGAAATTTGTCAGTATAAATGACATAACTATGAAGTCATGGTGTCCATATCTTGTTTGAAAGGTTATCTTAGGTATATCATCCCTTTTCACCATTACTTTATGATATCTAGATTAGAGGAAAATCTTAGAGAAGTAATGGGGTCCTCTAAGTTGATAAAAAATCATCAATATGGGTTATAGGATACTTGTTCTTGATTTTTATTTTTTTTAAGATCATAATAATCAATAAAAAGGTGCATTGATCCATCCTAACTCTTGATAAATAGTACTGGTGAACCACATGGTGAAGCACTTGGGTGTATAAAACCCTTTTATAGATTATCATGGATTTTCTTATTAAATTCTCCTAATTCAATGGTCTCCATTAAATAGGAAATCTTCAATATGGGTATGAAACCTGTTATGAGTTTAATTGAAATCTCAACCTCATGTTTTGGGGTAATAACATATAATTCATCAGGAAATAAATTTACATATTACTGCATAATAATCACAAATTTTGAATTTAGTTTCTCTTTAGTCATTTCATCCAAGTATCCCTCATTATCAGGTATCAAGACCCATATTAAGTAATTTGTTTCCAGAAGGAGTCCATCATCATACTTTCATTGATATTTGATGTTGGGGTGATTTAGTATATGAAATAAAATTTACCTAACCTAATAGTTGATATGATATTTATATAGAGGGTTCTAATCATTCCCAATATAAAATAAAATTCCACTAAGATAAGAATAACTATATTTATATGAAGCATCTTCCTATACACCTTGATTAGGTAAGAGTTAAATACCTTGGCTTAAATCATCACACCACCATGATATTTCACTGATAATTCAATATTAATAGTTTGAGTTGGTAAATCATAATTCTTAGAAAACATTCATGATATAAAGGAATGCAAAGAAAAAAAATTAAATAATAAATTCACTTTTCTTGAGTGGATAATAAGTATACCTTTCACCACCTTATTATCATGGTCTACTTCAGCATCAGTGATTTCAAAGGCTCATCCTTTTCCCTTAGTCTTTGAGTTTTCAAAATCTTATTATCCTTCTTATCCCTTGAATTGGGACATTGATTTTCATAATTCCCAAATTTATTTAATTTGAATATTTTAAGTGTGGGTGGTGCATTAGTTGGAAGATCCTTCCCCTCCATTGTGTTAATTTTCCTCTTCAAATTTCTTCAATAGTTTTTTTCTTGGTGGCCCACTTTAACATATATAAAATATTTTCTTAATCCTTTGAGACAATTTCCCAATAGCTTCCTACCATATTTTTGGCATATAGGTCGTTGGATTTTTTTCCCCCATTTTATTTTTCATTTGAGTTTCCATGAAAATCTATTTTACTTTTCTTATCTCAAAATACAAGAAAATAATTAGGGTTTACTATTTCAATTTCCACCTTAAGTACACATTAAAAAATTTATTCATAACTACCAAAGTCTCTTATAGATAATTCCTTTTGAAGATTTGGTTTTAAGACATCAAAGAAAAAATTGATTTTTCTTTCCGAGTTAGTGATTATACCCAAATATTACCTTGAAAGTAGTTTTCTTCATAGGTAGCAATGAATTCATCCACATTTTGTTTCAGATCCAATAATTTCCTCTCCGTTTCAGTGAAAATAGTTATAGGAAAGTATTTATGAAAAAATACTTTCTTAAACCCCTCTCAATCCTTGGGTTCATTTTTTTCCTCTTGCATGACATTCTTAATGAGATTCCACTATCAGTCAGCTTTAAAATAGAAATGATTAATATCTAAAACAATCTTTTCATGATTTGATAATTAGATAATATAAAATATCTTTTATATTGGGTTGATTCAGTACTTGAAAATTAACAGATTTTAATACCTAATAAAAGAAGGTGTACATTGTTTCATGAAGTACTTAATGTTGAGTTGTTTCTTCCTTAACACATTTTCTAGTTCCACATGATTCATGTTATTGTTCAAAACTTGAGAGTATTATTCAAGCTATTCACAATAATATAAATCATGTCTAACTCTTAAATCCACTAAAGAAAAAATCACTATTGATTCCTTCATGAGGAAAAACCCATATTCCATTAGTGGGTCTCATAATCCACTAATTATTTAGTTGTGTATTAACATAATAAAAAAGATATTTTATATTATCTAGTTCTTAGAGCATAAAAATGTTGTTTTAGTTGTTTATCATTTGGAATTTGAATTTGACCAATGGTGGACTCATTAAAAATACAAGGAAAGGTAAATAAATTAACTATATAAAGTGAGTGGAGTTTAAAAATTCATTTTCAGTAAATTATTTCTTCAAACTCTTCATACTAAAATAGAGAGGGAATTTATAAATTTGAAATAAAAGGGGGTGAATCCATTATTACCTAAGAAAAAAACATCATGAGACTTACAAGGTATTATTATAGTTTTATTATTAACCCTGAAATAAAAATTTATCATTTCTTTGGTGACTTAAAACCAAGCGTTTAAAAGGAATAAACTATAAAAGACTTTAGAAGGTGTGAATAAATTTTCAAGTGTTCTCTTGAGGAAATGGAAAATGAGGACCCTCATTACTTCATTGTATTTGGAGAAAAGAAAAAGAAAATTGCTTTTTATGGAATATCAAATAATAAATTACATGTATGAAATAAAATATAACTACATATATTCTACAAAATTGGGAAAACATTCCTATAAAATTACCTCAAAGGATCTGAAAAATATTTTATATGTGGTAAAGAAGGCCACTAATCACATAACTAATGAAGAAATGTGAAGAGGAAAATTAACACAATATAGGAGAATGATATCCTAACTAATTATCCACCCACACTTTAATGCTTAAAATGTAAGGATTTAGAGAATTATTAAAATAAATTCCCCAATCCAAGGGATAACAAGGATAATAGACATCAGTAACCTCCAAAAACAAGGGAATAAGGAAAAGCCTATGAAATCACTATTGTTGAAGCAGACCATAAAAATTAAGTGGTGAAAGGTTCACTTATTATCCACTCAAGAAAAAAAAATATCTTATTTGATTTTATTCCTTCTCATTATGTCATATCATGAAAATTTTCTAAGAATTTTGATTCACAACCTCAAAATATGAATATTGACTTATCAGTTAAATCACCTGGTTGTGAAATGGTTTTATCCAAGGTATATAAATCTTCTTAAATCAAGTATTTTGGGATGATAATTTCTTAAAATGTAGTTCTTTTCTTGGTGGAATTCAATGTTATACCGATCATAGATTGACTCTCCCTATATAGAACTCATATCAATTATCAAGATAGATGAATCTCAGTTCATATCCCAAATCACCCCATGATCAAATATCAATGAATTTATATTGATATAAACCCTTTGTAAACAAATTCCTTAATATGGGTCTTGATACTCAATAATGAGAGATACTTGGATAAAATGATTGTGGAGGAAATCAATTCTAAATATGTGTCTATTTTGTGAGAATATGTGGATTTAATTCTTGATGAATTACCTTATTTTCCCGTTGAACATGGGGTTTATTTTTCAATTGAATGCATACTAGGTTTTATAGGAATATAAAATATTACCTATTGAATGATTCACATTGAATTAAAATAATGACAGAATCAACTTAAAAATAATCTAGACAACAATTTTATATTTCCAAGTCCTTCCCCATGGGGTTCACTAGTCCTATTTGTCTTGAAGAAGGATGGATCAATGTGTCGTTGTATTGATTATTGGAAACATAACAAGATCAAAATCAAGTACAAGTATGCTCTACCCCATAATGATGTTTTATTTGATCAAATTATAGGAGCTAAATATATATCAAAGGTTGAACTTAAATCTGAATATTATCAATTAAGGGTGAAATGAATGATATAATAAAGAGAACCTTTCAAATAATATATAGAAATTATGGATTCATAGTGATACAATTAATACTTAGAAATGTCATCCAATATTTATGTATTTTATGGATATATTATTTATATATTTCCTTGATCAATTTTTGGTAGTCTTTATAGATTATATTCTCATAGACTGTAAGTCCAAGAAAAATAATGAATATCAATTGAGTATTATGCTAAATACCTTGAGAATGAGAAAATTTTATTTCAAACTTAGTAAGTGTGAATTTAGGATACATAAAGTATCATTATTCAGTCATGTAATTGTATGTGAGGGTATATGTAAAGATCCTTAAAATATATAAGTAATTTAAGAATGACCAAAACCAACCAATGTGTTATAAAAAATTCACTATTATGAATTTTTGGGTATTATTTGTTGAAAAAATAAATTGATAATGTTTTCAAAAAATTTGAAGTTTTCCAATATATTAAACACCACACCTTAGTCAGTGGGATTGGTGAAGGTAAAATAAAAGGTTGGTGTGCCCATGCACATATCATAGGGAATATTGAGAAGATGATTTCCAAAATAGAAAAGTAGAAAGGGATTGTGCTATGGCGGTCCTTGTGGTTTAATTCCAATGTACCTATGAGAAACAAAAAATTAAAACAAAATCACACCATTTCACTAGGTCTGGTAGTATGGGCATCAACCTTTGAGACATGGGGAGTCATGCTACGATTTTTGTGGTTTTGTAATCTATCTAATAAGCATAGTAAGTCTTTATATTACTATGTTAGAGATTATGGTTTGGAGTTAGTATGCCAGTGTGAAAAGGTTTAAAAAATGAGGATATAGGAATTTTGTTCAGTGTGTTATGTAAAAACATCCAAGACTCTATCATGGTTTCATGTTTCATTATATTTTAATATTCGAGTTAGAAAATATAGAAAATACATGTTATGACAATTATGGAGTTTATGGAAATTGTAACATTCATTTGATGGGGATTTATGGTTAATTTTAAAGGCCTTAACTTTATGCATTCATGGTCATCAAAAAAATGCACATTAAATAGAGGATTAGAAAAATATCTCATTTAGGGTTGAAGTAGAAAATGCATGAAGAATGCAGTGGGATGCTGGGTAGAAGTTTCAATTCTCCTTTAGAAAGAAGAATTCAAAGGATAGTGTGGTCCAAAAGTTTAAATATCTCATTGTAAGTTTAACACAACTGTTATTAAGAATAATCACCATTTATGGTGAATATTTCTATAAACATTATTTGAATAAGAATATCAAATAATATGGAACAATGAGTTCCTTGGTGTATGAGAGAAGTGAGATTTCCAAACGTTTGTGGTAGTGAACTGAGAAGGTTAATGTGGCCACTTTAAACTTGTAAAACAATGAGGTAATGAGATTTTATTGTGAGTAGTGAAATGGAATATTTATGTGCATTCCCTTTTGACATATACCAGTGTGAGTGAACCAAGTAAAATAATCTGTGTCATTTATTGATTTAGTCTCTCTAGAGATAAATAAAGGGAGTGATTGAAGTGTTACTTTAGATTAAATAACAAGATCAAAAAACAAGGATTAAAAAGTGGTATTAGAGGGTTGGTTTTGGGATTAATTTTTCTCTCTCTCGAAATAATGGTGATTATTGTTAACCATTTATACATTATAATATTTGAAGTTAATAATTTTCAATTATGTAATATCTTTATGCAACACTATTTTTGATATCCAGGAATGAACGTTTATGTGGATTTATATATGGTATTTATATGAGAATGGAAAACTGGTCTTTATTAGAGAATGATCATAGATAATTGGATGTGGATACAAAGGTAATTAATGCCTTAGGAAGAGCACTATAAAATCCCATCTATAAAAAGGAAATTAATTGTAAAACCTATCATGTTATGTGGGAAAAACTTCTAAATATCATTGAAGTATATTTAAAGGTTCTTAATTCCATGTTATAAGATTTATGGAATAAATATGAGAATTTTATAATGTGTCTAATTGATACATTCAATTCCTTTTTTGATCAAATAAATGCTCTTATTAAATACATGCATAGTCTTGGTGAAGATCTCAAAGATAAAGAATTTGTAAAGAGAATCATGATAAGAAATCCTACTCAACTCAATGCAAAGGTGTCATCTCTAGAAGACAAATACCCGAATGAAATCTATTAATATATCTTGAATAGTACCCTCATTTCATATGAGATTAGAGATGAAGACAATGATTCTATGGTTAATAAAAATTCTATTTATGTGGATTTTGAAGGTACAAAGAAACTTGTAATAAAGGAAGTTTTAGAAGAAGATGAAATTGAATATATGATATTCTTTCTTTCCTCTAGCCTTATAATAGGAAAATTAAGGTTTAAAGGTAGTATTACACTTAAAGAAATTGATGTTTTTAGGGATAAAAAAATAATTCTAGTGAATTTGTTCATGATTCTAAAATCTACATACAGTAACAGGAGGAAGATATTTCCAAATTAAAATATAAAAATCAAAATATCAATACTATAAATTCAGGATTTTCAAAGAAATAGTTTTTGTTGAGACTCTATGATGAAGAAAAATCCTAAATAATTGATGGGATATCTAAATCAATGAAAGACAAAGTCAATATTATTGAAGAACTAAAATAATATTTCATGAAATATCAATGTAACTGTAGGGATCAAGAGAGGCTTCTCACACTTGGTATAGAACCTAGTAGGATAAATAATTCTTCTCCTATCAAGGATAGAAATTTTTATAACGAATGTATTCCCATTCCAAATGTAAAATGATTTAAATACAATGGTAAATCTGTAATAGAACATGATATCCTAAAAAAAATAATGATTAGCACTAAACCTTAATCATAAATACCAAAAATTAAGGTGGATCTTCAAATCACTCAATAAGGTACTGTTAGAGTAATTAATTATGATAATAAGATACCAAGAATTATATTTTTATATTGTGGAAATTTGTGGGACATCCAATATGTATGTTCCATTACCAAGAGATATCTTTGAGAACAAGATTCTCAAAAATAGGCAAGTAGGATTTCTAAATTTTTATATGCTTTTAAATACTATTTCTTTCTTGTAAAGGATTTGGGAACATATATATCTATTATGCATCAAGAAAAAACTAGATGGTGTGAAGTTAATCTCAAAAGGGTGGAAAACAACTGACATAATCTTCACCTAAAAAATAAAAAGTTAAAAATATATTCTTGGTTTTGCAAGATGAATAAGAATCATTATATGTATAAGAAATTAAAGTTCACCCATCATAAAAATAAGTGGAATAGAAATATTGGGGGAAGAAAATAAATTTCAATAATAATAATGTAGCTAAGATTTATCTGGGAGCAATGAAAAAGTTGTGTTTTTTGGATTTTGAAGTGTAGAAGTACATCTCACATGACTGAAAATAAAAGCCTCATCACGGTTATTGAATATAATAAAGATATAATTTCTCAATATTAAAATAATGAGGGTCTCATGATCATTGGATCTAAGAAATCTAAATTTGGAAGTAAGGATATCATGAGAACATATGTGCTCTTGACTGAAGGCCTCATTCACAATCTTCTTAGTGTTCGTCAATTATCTAGATTAGGGAATTTTTTGGAGTTAAAAAGAAGTTATTCATGTTTAGAGAAGGATATGGTTCAGTTATTGTACAAGGAAGATGATCAAAAGGGAATATTTACCACATTGGTGAAGAGGGTTTGTGTACAATTTTCAAGGAGGATGAAAACAAACTATGGAACAAGCGACTTGGCCGCTTAATCCAAAAATACTTGGAAAATATGGTGAAGTATAATTCATCTTGATACATCCCAAATCATACATATCATCACACTCAAACATGTGATTCTTATAAAAAGGGTAATATTATTCAAAAAACTTACAAGATAAAGAAATGGAATTAATCAAGACTTTTTGAGCATGTGCATGTGGATGCATGTGGTCTGATTACACCCATATCCGTAGAAGGAAAAAAGTAATTATGTCTTTTTTATTGATTATTTTAGTATAATGGAATTTATTATGGTTATACCTCACAGATTTTAAGTTTTTAAGTGTATCATATCATATTAATTCTAGATGAAAATTTGTTTGGGGTAAAGATTAAAAAAATTCACACTGAAAATGGTACAAAATTTAGAAAAAACCAAGTGGAATAATATCATGATAATCATGGGATTCAACACCAAGTTTTAGGGGTTAACAATCTTCATCAGAACAAATTAGTTTAAAGAAGGAATCACATTGTGAATAACATGTATCAAACTATGATTATTTGTAAAGGCTTACCAAGGAAATATTGGAAATTGGAAGTACAAGTAGTGTTTTAAATATTCAATAGAGCCTTATTATGCCCTAATGAGTTAAAATGCTATATAAAATATTTAATGGAAAGGATATTATACTTTAATAATTTTGGGTATTTGGAAGTAAGTGTTTCATCATAAATAAAGAAAATAATAGAATGTTTGAAACTCTTAAAGGTGAAGGGATATTTATTAGATATTAATCAAAGATTATATCATACTGATGATTAAATAAAAGGATTGAAAATTTTATTTAAATTAATTATGTTACTGTAGTTGAAAATGGACAAGTGATAATGACACTTGAATAGTTTTCAAATTATGGTGAGAAAGTTTCACATGAAAAATATCCAGTTTTGAAAATTAAAGTGATTAACAAGTGTATGGATTAAGATGATTTTTGAGTACTGTAAGTTACTCTTATAATAGATTTAATTATGAATAAAATACATCCAAAACAAAAGGTTCAAGCAGAAGAAAATCATGGTTAAAATCACTGAAAACAATATCATTGGAGGTCAAACAATCCCCATTCAAACAATAAGGAAGAAGGCACAACAAAGGGTGTCTCTATTATCTCTGGTGGAAATAAAATATTTTTAATAATCTATTAATAATGAAATTTGTGTCAAATACATGCATTATAATCTTTTACAAATATAAAATAATAAGACATGGGAAGTTATTCTAAGTCCATAAGACAAAACACCATCAGGACCAAATGGGTATTCCAAAATAAATTGATTGAAAACAGAAAATTTTTGAGTAAAAAGCATGAAATGTGTTCAAAGTGAATTACAAAATTTAGGGGATTTATGTAGATGAAACATTAAAATTGGTGGAATGAATTTAAATAATATGATTATTCTTGGACCTGGCGGTGAAGAAGGGATTCAAGGTGTACCAAATGGATGTCAAATCAACCATTATTAAAGGGATCATTTAAGATTAAGTATAAATAAATAATTTGTATGTATTTATCATTAATAATGATTAAAATAAATTATTATGGATGAATAAGGCCTTTATGGGCTAAATAAATCACCAACATCATGGTACTCAAGGTTAGACCAATATCTGAAGAAGCTTGGATTTTAAAGGGGAGGGGTTAATCACAACCCCTATATTAATAATGAAAACAAGAAGTGAATATTTGTTATTGTAAATGTAGTTTATATTATCTTTATATGCTCATATGACATCCAATGTAAGAAATTGTTTGGTATAATGAGGTGTGAATTTGATATGGATCTTATTGGTGAATTTTTATTTTTAACTGGCTTACAGGTGATTCAATAAAAAGATGAGATCTTGACATCTCAAATGAAATATGACAAGGAGGTGATAAATAAGTTTCATATAGATAGTATGAGACCAATGGAAAATCTAGACAATACCTAGATAAAACTATCAAAAGATGAATAAGGAAAAGAAGTCGATATCACACTTTATAAACAAATAATTTGTAGTTTACTCTACTTGACTGCCACTCAACTAGATATTGTGTTTTATATAAATACACATGATTTAAAAGTTTTCCTAATAAATTCACATGATATCTATGAAAATTATGATTCCTTATATCAATCATATGGTGTAATGTGGGATATTTTACTATAGTAACTCATAACAGGAGTTGTTAGGATATTTTGATGTGAATTGGGTAGGTTCAATTGATGATTTAAAATCAATATTCAGTGGTGTATTCTATCTTGGGAATTATTTAATTTAATTGTTCAATAATAAATTATATTTTTTATCATTAATAACTATAGAGTCTGTGTATATTGTGGAAACTCAATCATTCAATAAATTTCTTTGGATGAAATAATATCTTGACGATGTTGGAATTAAATTTGTATCTTCTATTTTGATTATGTGTGACTACTAAAGTTGTATAAACCTTAGAAATAATACCATACATCATTAAAGAAAAATTCACATGAATTAATTATTACTGAATAAAGGATAAGGTTGAGAAATATCTGGTGAAATTGGAGTATGTTTTAACTCAATAGAAACTTATAAATATAATGATAAAGGTAGTACCCAAGGTACAATTTTTAAAACATTAGTTAGATCTTGGAGTGTAACAAAATCTATCTACCATGATGAAACATGAATATTAGCCAATCCTCATAGGAATTTTCTCTAAAGAGAAAGTTTTTCAATTCTTTTACATTTCATTATTGTTTTTTAACCCTATCATATACCCTTTTAGAGAAGTGATCTATTTGGGTTCATTAACAAAGGCGGAGAAATATCTTCAAGAAGAAGTTGTGGTAGTATATTTGGAAGGGGGTGAGTGTTTCATGTGGAATTAGAAGGAGAATTTGTTTAGTTTGGATTCAAGGTATGTACTCATGAGAATATTTTCATTAAAATATTTTTTATCACATTGATCATTGCTCAAGTGGGATTAGATTTAGTGATTAGTGAATTATTAACACAAGAATCTAAATTTTTAATGCTAAGGATTTTGTGCTTGATTATATTTTTTAGAAGTTATTGTATTTATGATTTTTCAATAAACCCAGGGGTGAAAAAAAATCCCCTCTGAAGAATTTTTGGTTTGTTTTTGTTGAAAAAACTGATGGAGAATGTTTTCATAGAAGTTGAAGTTTCCCAACATAGGAAACATTATTCCATAGTTAGTGGGTATAGTGAAGGTGAGTGAAAATAAAGGTGTGGCCACAACCATATCATATGTAAATTTGAGAAGATGTTTCCCAACATGGAAAACTAGAAAGAGACCACACTATGGTGTTCCCCATGGTGTAATTCTAGTAAACCTGTATGAAACAACCAACTAAAATGAACCACACTATTGCACTAGGTGTGGTGGAATGGGAACCCATCGGTCAGACATAGGGAGTTATCCTATGGGTGTGAAGAAGGGAATGGTGGTTTGGGAATCCATATTGGAATAATTTGAAGTTTCTCTTTGAATATGTTAAAGGTTATGGTTCATAGGAATTCTACCTATAAAAAAATTTATATAAGAAGGTTACAAGCATGGTTCTTAGTGTGATGAGGAAAAACATCCAAGATTTTTTCACCACACCATGTTGTAAGTTGTTTTGAAATTCAATTTAGTAAATCTATAAAACACACATTATGAAAACTACGGTTTTTATGGTAGTTATAACCAGAATTTTATGGTAAGTTTGTGGTTGGTTTTGAAGGCCTTAACTTCATAAATCCATTGTAATTGATAAAATACACATTGAATATAGGATTTAAAAAAATATCTGATTTATGAATGAATCATAAAACACAAATAGAATACAGAGGAAGTGAAAATAGAAATTCCATATCTCTTTTGAAAATGATAATTAAAAGAATAGGGTGATCCAAGAGTTCTAATATCTCAATGGAAGTTTGAAACAATTATGCTGAAGAAGAAACACCATCTATGGTGAATATTTCTATCAAAATTGGTTGAATAAGATGATTACATCATGAGGATCCATGATTTCCCTAGTGTATAAGAACATTTAGCTTTCGAAATTTTCATGGTAGTAAACTAGGATGGTCAGTGAGACCGCCCCGGACTTACAAAATGTTGAAGTAGTGATCTTTTGTTGTGATTTGTGAATAGTCACATTTCCATTCGTGATCCTTGGATATATCACAATGTGGGTGAACCAAGTAAAAACATCTATGTCATTTAATACTTTATTCTCTCTAGAGAGAAAGAAACATAGATATTTAAGTTTTACTCAAGTTGAGATAACAATATTGAAGAATAAGGACCATACTTCCATAACCTTATTCACCCCCATATCAAGGTATATTCCTTGATAAAAAATAGACACAAAGTAAAATTGATACATAGTTTTCATGGATTGGTTGGATACTATCAATGACTTGTGAAAACTTTCTCATGATTTTCAAATCCTATAACCTAGTTAACTTGGAATGGAATCAAGTTCCTCTAAAAAATGAATGTGAATAATATTTTAAGGATCACAAGAGAAGTTTGGTCACTATAACTATACTCACACTACCCAGTAGTGAAGAAGGGTTTGTGATATATAGTGATTCATAAAAGGAGTGATTGAGATGTTTCCTCATTAAAAATGACATGGTGATAATATATTCCTTGTTTCAATTATATATTCATGAGAAAAATTACCAGACACATGAATTGGAGAAATCATTAGTAATATTTTCATTGAAGATATGGAGAAATTATCTTTATGGTGAAAAGTGTGATATATATACTAATAAAAACATCCTAAATCATATATTTATAAAGAATTAGTTGAACATGTTCCAAAGGAGACAACTTGAGTTGATCAAATACCATAACTACTCAATATATTAACACCCTGGGGAAGAAAGAAATGTGGATAATACATTGAGTTGGAATGATCATGCTACCTTATCCATGATGAGGATTTAAAGAGACACAATACTCATGGATTTTCAAATGATAGGACTTGAAGTCACAAGGTGTTGCGAGAAATCCTATCTTTCCCAAATAAATGCTCAAACATATATAAGAGAAGATTAAGGGTCATATAAGGGGGGTTTAGAGCTACAAAATAAGTTAAGGAATATTCTAGATTTTAACTTTGACTGTGATGGAATTATAATATTCAGGAAATGAATATGTTTTCCATCAATACCAAAATTGAAAGAGTTATTGGATGATTCACATAGCTTGTCATGTCCCTATCCAAGTTCACTCTTAACAGTAACTTGATGGGGTCACCATGAGACATTTGGAATGTCAACCCAAATTCCAAAGACTGCTTACTATCAGCAAGGTTTTGTTGGGTGAGAGTGGGGAGACTATATCTTCTAGTGATAATAGTAATAATTATTACACTATGGAAGTTATTAATCAAACACAGTGGAAGAAACTTTAAAAACAACAATAATGTGCCAAAATACTCTTTCTAATAACTATATAATATCTATATTATATACTAGTTAGGAAATGAAAGTATGATTTTCCATGGTCTGATCATAAATTAATATGAACAAAATAACCCAAAAGATCACCAACCCAACACCTAGGAATCATCCAACCCATCTTCTAAAAACCATTCCATCAAGCTTGCACACCAACTACATTCCCCTATCAACTAAGATCCTCATGTTAAGGCCTTCCCTTTTTTGTACTCAAAATCATAAAGTCTTCAAATATCTCAAGTGTTATGTGGAAGGTTTGAGTATGAACTTAGTAGTATACCACTAATGGTATCCCTAGATTTAATCCATACATATAACAATTTAAGAAAAATTCAAATAAAAAAACTCAATACATATCACATACCCTTCTCCACCCATGCTCTACTATCCCTAAGTTATCCTTTACCTACCTCTACCAGTGATGAATTAGAACAATACATCTATGGTATATCATATTATAATATCCCTTAACCTTTCATCCATTTCCCCACCACACTACATCTCACACCAACCATCATCAAATACTACACAAAACCAATTTCTTTCATTTCCATGTAATTAACTTGAGTCAACCAGATACCCCAAATGCACATTCACAAGACGTCACACAGTTCTCTAGGACTACCACTTCCATTAAAAAACTACAATCTCAACATCCCTATGAATACAAGGCTCAATGATACTCATATTTCATTAATCATAACCCAATGACCTCAGTATAAATGATGAGCCTCATGCCACTAAGCAATGGTCTCAACTATCACCAACTAGTGGTCCCAAAAACTACCAACCCATGGTCTCAACTGTTATCAAATATGTCCTTTTATGTTGATAACCTCCTCTTTACCAATGGACTACACCATCACTTATGCAACTTGATATATGGAGGTATCTACCCATATGATTGGTCAACACTACCTCATATAGATCCTACCCTATGTGTACAAGACCCCAAAGACTCTATTGTCCAAACATGATGAGTGTAATCATTAATAATCCAAGACCACACATTCAGTAAGCCTCTATTTCCACATTTGAACCACATATCCCAACCTCAAAATTGGTAAACACCACCTGCCTCATCCAAAAGAACCATGTTTCCTCACTTTTAGTGATCAACATCACCCACTGACACATGGTCCAATCCCAACACATTCCCATGGAACCAACTTAGCTATCACACTATTTAAAATAAATTCCATAACCAACATCATCATGCCAAAACAATAATGTAACATCATATCACACTTTTCATGTATTACTAGGATCAACCGTACCATTTATACATAAGAATACCCACTGGTATCTCCTAGGAACCATAAATACTCAACACAAAATTTACCTAATCTCACCCAGACGACCCCACTCATTCCCATTAACCACGTATCACATAACATTCATATAAATTTAGATGAAATCTAGTAATCACATACCTTATTCTCATAGATGCCTGCATTTTGAATATCAACCATTGATTCAATCTTAAATTACATGAATTGAAAAAGAAGATAAAAACCCAGAAAATGTGTCATAACAGACATAAATGAAGAGAAATTGATATACTAAAAAATAAATAGAGAAATATTTCTTACAGACTATTATTCATTCCCTAGGATACCTCATGTGATTAAAGACACCAAGATATGTTAATAAATGAGTAATAAATCCCTTTAAACTATAAAAACCCAAAGATAGAGGGTGTTTGTTGATTCTTGACTAAATTCCCCCTTAATTTTATTAACCCATTAATTAATTCATTCATTCATTCATTCATTCATTAAAAAACAAAAAAAATGGATAGGCTTGTTTCACGGCTTAAACTGCATGTTGATGTCATGAAATAGTTGAGGAAGGGGTCCCTCCCATCATCCTCACACTTTCATGCCATAACACCTAGTGGCATAACATGAATGACTATAGGATGCATCCTTTCAGCTGTTGTCCTTCCCATTCTCCTCAAAACTCTTTTCAAGTCTCTTTTAACACCCCAAACCTTCAAAACTATTTTGAATACATATATTTTCATAGAATATTTACCATGTTTGAAACTTAGATGGGGTATGGGTTTTTACAATCTCCCCCAGCATATATTATCTTGTCCCTATGCTATTTTTTCTATACACTAACCCAAATCTCATCCACACCAATTTTCCTAGTCTCCACTTTCTTAAACATTGAGATGACACTGAGCAGTATCCATCCCATCCCTAATATCTTAGAATACCCCAGATACACAACATAATAAGTTGATTCCTTCCATGGACACTCCCCACTATAAGAATTATATATTCGGTCACTTCTCGACTGAAATTTTCAATACCATGATGGAACCACACTGACCATCATCCCAGAACACCCACATTACAACCACCATACACTATTATTCCTACATCACATTAGATTCTATTTTCATAACTGCATCATTCATGATGACCATAAAATTATACATCACTCTTGATGCTCACACAAACCCCACATCGCACCTGATTCCCACATAAATTCGGTATCACTCTCAACACCCACACCAATTCTTCATCACACCCAATGACTACATAAGTCCCCCATCACACCCGATGCTCACATAAATTCTTCATCACTCTCAATGCCCAAATTTTAACCACAATATGTTAATTAACCTACCATATATGAACCTTCTGCATTAGTATCTATCATACAAAACCAAAAACCATGACCACCCTCTGGATATACCTTTTATTATCAATAGATCTATAAAATTATCTATATATGTCCACTCAACCACATGAATCTATCCCAAAGACCAACTAAATAATTTCCATCCTCCCTGTAGAGCTGTACTCCCCATTAGCTACTTCCTCTACTATTTCATATCTCTCTCCTTTCCTTGTCCTCCTCATATAAATGAATCCCAACTATCATCTCATGGTACCACTCCTAGTTTTGCCTCAGATACCTAAGTTTAAATCAACCCATGACTCCCAAATATTCATGAGGTATTTTTAAAATAACTCTCCAAATGCTCCATATATCCACACACCCAACACTCCTTCAATGGATAATCACACTGAGCCCAAACATGCCCCATCAACCCAAACTGGATATATGATATTGACAGTACACTCTATGGTGTAATACTCAAGTATTTTCTCTAACTAACATATTGGGTCTCCTCATGACTCCACTTTAAATTACCTAGATATCCACTACATGTCTCTCCCAACACAACTGTTTGGCTTGGAATAGTCACATCCATAAATTTTTTCTTTTCTATAAGAATCTAGTTCACTACTTATGAGAATGAGTTCAATCTGAATATATTTACCTACACCCTACAATCATTCCATAAACCATCCTCTAACCATATCTCTATAGTGATTTCATCTCTTGCCACATTTAGTAAAAAATGAAACATGTTTGTGAACCTCCCAAATTAATCCATGACTAAGGCCTCTCCATATTATAAATGCATAAACTAGTGGGATCAATCCTCCCTTAGTGTATCAGGGGAAAAGTTCTAGAAAAACATAGCCTCAAAGTATTTCTACATCAGCCCCCATAACTTTCTACCTATACTTATACATCTCATCAGTGCTTCACTAGTCCTCATAAAATACGTGTGACCAACTTCACCCTTCTACCTAGGGGTGTTTCAATATGGTCAAAAATAGTATCCACATAATCTATCCAATAATTGATCACATTTGGTCCACCCTCTCCTTGGAATAATGGAGGGTATTGTGACTATAACTCCCTTGTCAAATATGTCGTGGATAGTTCAACTCCTAGATCCCCCCAGTTAGTGATATGAATTACCCTCATCAAGGTTTACCTAAGTTTCTCATCTATAAATGGCCCAAACTCCTCTACCCACAATGACCCAAACTCCCCACCCCATTGTGGGTGTCCTACTTTTCTATGTGCCTCCACCTACGACTCACAACACAACAAAAAAAATAGATATAGGTAATGATAAATCCTGAAAATTTTACCCATGTTTCTAAATGTACGTAAATGACATACATTTTTACCAAAATTTTGAAACATTGGAAAACATGATTTTTTTTAAAGTCTATTCAGATTTCTTATGTTACCTGTGATTAGACCATCTTTAACATTCATTATTTTAGCGTAAAAATGCTAAAATGGTATATGTTTCGATATATAACCCAACAACATCTGGTGTACCATTTTCCCATAGAGCTACAATACATTAGAAAATATGGTGTTGCACTATAGATGCGCCAAACTCCATATTGTTTTTTTTTTTTGATTTTTTTTATCTTTTCTCATTTAATATATTAGTTTAAATGTCATTATTTTAAATAAATAATTATTTTTAAATTATAATATATAGTTTAATGAAAAATATAGAGTAAATGAATTGGATAAGAATTCAATGTGGATACTTCATTTTGATGCATACTAACTTCAATTTGAAGTGTTGGGTTAGAGAAGCTATTATAAACTCAGGTAAACATATGGAATTTTCTTTAGAAAAAAACTATTCCATTTTTTTATGCTCACCATCTCCTATTCCCCCCTTGACGCCTCCTTCTGATAGTTTTTCCACCATCACTCCCTTTTCTTTCCCCTGAAACCACCACTTCTCAATGTCACCCTCACCCACCTTCTCCCACCCCTCACACTCTAACACCCATCACATCCCCACCTCCCATACCTAAATATGCCTTTCTTCCCCCTCACCTTAATCTACTTCCCCCTAACACACAACAGCTATCCTATTAGCCTCACCCACTACTACCTATGACACCCTGCCTCTTTTCATATGGACTCTAGCTTTTGACATGATGATATCACCTTCTAACTCCTGAATTATTATTGTCTCAGGTTTAGACCCTGAAACTGATATTTAGGTTATCCATTAGATGACTTCCACATAATTTCATCATGACCTGATCATTTAAACATAGAAGAAAAAAATTAATATCTCTATAAAAAATAAAGAAAAGATGGTATAAATTTGGTTCCCACTGAATAAATGATGAAATGTTTCTCCATCAGGTAGGATGGTGGTGATAACGATGTGTAAACCTTCACGCTTCTTCAAGAACTCAAAATAGGTACTAACGTAACTATTTACTGCATAATATTTCCCAGTGCGAGAAACAAACAGACAGGTAAGCTGAGTGTGTAATTTTTTTTCAATGTTTAGTTCTAAAACCTTGTAATCACTTCTAATAAATTTCATTAACAAATGAAATGTTGTAAATTATTTACATTAGGAATTTTTAGGGAAAGTTTTGAAAAATTGAATCATTTATTATTACATTTATAATCTTAACCTACTGGAAATTCTACTATGAATTCAACTATGAATTTACACTACGATTTTCCCATGGTAATTTCCTATGGTAACATCTTCTAATAATTTTGACTATAAATTTAAAAAAGGAATTCCAATATGACAAATGTACTGTAAATTCAAACTATAAATTCATAGTTGGACTTTCTAATTGAAATTTTTAATGGTTTAAAAATAAGTGTTTTGTGATTTTAAATTGATTTAAAGTGGAAATTTCATATACTCATTCTACTATGAATTCCCAAAAGAAATTTCTATATGAAATAGCTACTGGATATTCACACTCTGAATTTTCTATTGCGATTACCAAATTATATTTTTAAAGTATTCAGAATAATTTATTTGTGATGTTTAATTGATTTAAAGTGGAAATGTAATCATGTATTTTGATGTTATGATTTAAAATTGAATCTAAGTGTAAATTTCTACTAATAGGTTTCATTGGGACTTTCCAATGGAAATTTACAAACAATTCAAAATAAATCACCCCATACAATATAATTTATAAACAAATGTGATCTAATAGTTCGTGCTACTACATTGAAAAGGTTAGAATAAATGAGATTGAACTGAATTTATATTGTGTATATGATTCATAATTGTATTACCCAATGTTTCTGGTATGTAAACCTTAATTGATGTTTTTCATGGTTTTAAAGTTAAGGGTGTTGAATGGGACAGTCGGGAGAACTTGGAATAATGTTTTGAGGCAAAGGGGAAGTCACACGGGCGGGGCACTGTTTGTCTAAACCGTGCGGCCAAACCGTTTGCAGTGGGTCTTGGAGGCAGTGGATTCCACATGGTCAGCGCACGGTTTGTCTAACCATGTGGCCAAACCGTGTGAGAAGGGTGGTCGAGGTAGTAGCTATAGCATAGTTAGAGCACATTTTGTCAAACCGTGAAAACTAATCGTGCGGCCACTTAAACGAGATCCTATAAAGGTAGATCTCACGCATTTTTGCCTCTATGTAGCTCATTTTTCCTCCTAGGCATCCCTAACTTGGGATTTTGGTTCTCCTAAGGTCAAGGAGGTTTTTCCCATTGTTCTGGAGGTGATCCAAAGGCTTCTCTTGACAATTCGAAGCCGGATTCTTGAGTTATGTGATCGTTCTTGTTTGGTTTCTTAGATCTACTTAGATCTACTTCTCCTCTTATCTCGGTTTCTTAGATTTATGCTCATTATCGGTAGATCTAAGTGTGAAGATGCCAAATATGATGATATTTGGTCTTGGTTGTGTTAGGAGAAGAGATCTAAGGAGGATCCTTGGTGAATCGGCCCGGTTTTCTTATGCGTTCTCTGTTTGTTAGGGTTTTTTTCAAAACCATTGAGGTAGGAGGCTTCACTCTCTACTTTTCTTTCTATAATTGATTGGATTAGTTTCAAATTGGTTATTTGAATGGAATTGATTGTGAAAATCATGGAATAAATCTTCTTTAGTGATGATTTATGGTTTTGATGAAATTGTGAAATCTTAGTGAATTGTTGTGCAAAGTGATTTGGCTTCTTGAATTTAAAATATTGATTTTAAATTATGGATTTTCTGGAATTGTAAATGGTTTGATGAAAGATGGGTTTTCAATAAAAAGGGTGTTTTATTGAAATGGTTGGTATGGAAATGGAATTGATGAAATTGGTTCATTCTTTGGTTTTCAATAAAAGTACGGGTTTATTTAAATGGTGTGCATAGGTTGAACACACATGGTTTTGATGGAAATGATTTTCAATAAAAGGTGTTTTATTGAAAGGGTGGTTTTGTCATGATTGTTGGGAACATGTGGTTTGTGTTCATGTTGCATGTACGAGGCTTGGTTGAAATATGACCTTGTGCTCAGTTCCAAACGTTTAATGGCACATGGTAACTACTTGTACGAGGCTTGGTTGAAATATGACCTTGTGCTCGGTGCCAAAGGTGTAATGAAACATGGGAAACAATTACCTTGTGACGACTTGGTAGATCGACGAGAGACTGCTCATGAGTATGGAACTGTCATAATGTAGCATGCATGGTTGATTTCACAGGATTTTAAAATGGTTGGGCATGCCAAAAAGGGATTTTGTGAAATGGTTCTAAAGCTGGATTGGTTATTTTTCTAGAAAAATAACTTTTTGGAAAATTGGTTTCAATTGCTCTTGGATGATTTTGGTTACAAATGGTTTTGGAAACTTGTTTATATTTAGTTATAAACTACTTTTGAGAAAATGTTTTATATAAACTATTTTTAGATAATTGTTGCTAACTCTTCTATCCTAGTGGGGTGAGTAGGGAAGTCTTTGGGGGAAAACCTACTGAGTTTTATACTCAACCCTACTTTGGCACGTTGGTGCTTTTGCAGATGTCGTATTCCGGGACACAGGTAAAGGTAAAGCATCTTATTGCTAGTGGTTCATGGTGATGCTTGGGAGATGTGGTGGTGCTTGGTGCATGGATCTTGGTGTGGAGTCATGGAGTGTGTCTTGGATTATTTTGGGTCTTTTTTTTATTCTTCCACTTGGTACTCTGATATTGTGTTGGTTATGTATTGGTTTGTGGAATAGTGTAGTTCTCTCTTGGTAATTCATGAGTTGGTTGTTTCAATAACATGCATTATATAATAGTTTTTAGTAATGTCTTGGTTGGTTTATGGGTTTTTCTTAAAGGTTAAATCATCCCCCACTTGCATTGAAACCCTTATGCATTTATTTCCAGCCTTTGGCGCCTCAGGGATGTCGCTTAAGGCCTAGTAATGACTCGTTGTACTCTCAATCCAATGTGAATTGGCGGGTCATTACAGTAACACATAAATTTAATAGATTTGAATACTATTAATTATTCTTATGAATCTTATGTGAGGGAGTATAAAAGTGCTGACATTAAAAAATCAAATTACAATGAAAAAAAATCATCAATAGATATGAAGTTCCAGATTCATAAGAAAACACCCCATATAATAGCATTTATTAAAAAATCACTTCATAGAGACCATGCAATGGAATGATTTTTAAATCAGAGTATAAAGCCTATTAATTTTATGTTTCTTATGGAGGCATTATTGGCTTTAATGTTTGGAAGTAGTGTGTTAACAGACATAAAAATGATAAAATTTTAGTAACATAAGAATTGTATACATGAAGCAAAGAAGGATTCACAAGATTAGAAAAACATGATACCAATTTCAACAATCCACATACCAAAACAAGGACCAATTATCTTGCATGAATGGGAGTTTTCTACATGTCCAATAAGTAGTATGATTATAGGAAACTATAAGAGGAGAATAACCACTCTTTAAATTCTCCAGATACTATGCATTTAATGAGGTCACAACGACACATCAGTGATGCACAAGGTGCATATTTGGATGTAAATGGTAATGTTGTTCTTAATCCCAATGATTAATTTTCACTTGTAATAGCCATTTTAGGTGGGCTCAAGAGTCTTGGATATACATGAGTAGACCAATAGATTTTTTATGGTCCAAAATATTGAGAGAGTTGAATCTATATGGTGTTTATGGTATGTTACAATACTTAGAGAACCAATCAAGGGAAACACATCATTCTTGTACTCATTGCAACTTTACATGTGCAGTCAAATTAGAAATATATTTTGGGTTGATCCAAAAATGAATGTAGATTATGATAATTTTGCATATGCTTTCATGTTTAAAACTACCTTCAACAAAAACAAAGATTGCATGCCTTTTGGGGTGCTTGTAGATATAAAAATTATAAGTAGATTATAATTTTCAGAAAATCATTGTTTATGGTGAGAAAATAGAGTCATTTAGTTGGTTGTTTAGTAGATTTGTTGATTTTCATTGTGAGAATAATTCTGAGACAATTCTCATAGATCAAGATGCAAATATTTCTAAATTAATCTCTTTATCCCTAACTAAAAAAATACATTCCCTATGCACTTGGAAGTTAATGAAAAATGGAATTAAACACTTAGGACCTGTAATAAAAGATGAGGCTAATTTATTGGAGAAATTAAAGAAATCATGTATGGGGTTGATGGCTGTTAAAAATTTGAGGCTTTATAAACACAAATCCAAGTTGAATGCAGTGATAAAAATTAAAAATGGTTATAAGATATGTACAAAGTAAGTGGAAAATGGTATCATTGTTTCATGAAGACTTTTTTGACATTATTCATTCTATGTACACAATTGAATGAGTGTTTCAATGGATTATTAAAGGATTACCTGAATTAAAAGATCAGTGTCTTGGAATTCTTCTTTTATTTTGATCATTTGTTGGAAAAGAATCGGTATAGGGAAATGAAGGATGAATTTTATAGAAGGTAAAAATGCCCATGTAATCATTTTTCATATCATCCAATCATAGTTCAAGATGGTCATTTATACACACAATAAAATTTTCAATCTTTTTCATCATGGACACCAACTATGTGGTGCTTGTTTTATTAAGTCTTATAATGAAATAGTTTCCCCAAAAGGGTTTTTTGTTGGAATTAAAGGTTCCTAAAATGATTTTTCAGTTTCAGTATACCAAGAATCACCAGTGAAAATTGGTTATACCTGAATTAATTTTATGATTTATGGGTATTTTTTTGTCATGCACTCAAAATATGAAAGATGTTGGGTGCACAATGCTTTCTAGAGTTATATATCCATAATAAATATAAAAAACATTCCCTGGAATCTACATGGAATAAATGACAATAAATAATGTTAAATAAGATTTGGTAGTAAGAAAAGATAAATGATACCAAAAGTTGGAATGAATGGAAATAAATATTGTAACAGAATCTGGTGAGTTTGAACAAGGATATATGATCAGGATGTCAAATTTGAAAAATTATGTAAAGGAATTTCAAGAAGATAGAAATAATTTACCCTCAAAATATATTTAAGAAAAATCTAATATGAAATGTTGAAAATTGTCTAAAACATCATTCACAAAGAAAGATAAAAGAAAATGTTGTGACAAGTTCAAAAGTTTTAAAGATAAGGCAACAAAACACATAAAGAGCATATGCAATATCATAAATCAGAAAATCAATAAAAAATAAGGCCTTCAAGACATTCATTTATAAATCAGAAGATAAAAAAACATGTATGTAATTGGTATTTTATTCTTATGTTAATTAAATATCATAGGTTGTGATAACATGGATAAATAATTTTAAATTATTGTTGTAGGGAAGTGAAAAAGAACTGTCAAATTCTAGCTACTATGATGTTTGTTTCATAGATTTTAATGTATGTAATTAATGTATTGTACATTGAAATGCTTCATATTTAAATGAAATTCATAGGACATGATATATTATAATATTTGAATTTATCATAAAATAAAATTAAGAAACAATTATACCATTTCTCTTTTTAGTTATTAATATAAAATTCTTAATGGAATCAGGAGGTAGTGAAGACCACTTTTCATCCATTTAGAGTAGAAAGGTCATCAACTAATGAACCCTTTCTTGGATTCACCAAAAGTGATAACAATGTTCTTTAAGGTCAGCTGGATTATTGAAACAATTCATAAACTCAAAGAAATAAATAAAAAATTTATATAAAAATGTAGGGATAAATGTTGTAAGAAGTCACTCTAATAGATAGATTTAGAAATCATGCACCATAAATTAGAATAGTAATATATGTTTGAGCACTGACATGTCAATGGAAACATTCCCAAATTCAGTTGATCTACAACTTCAACTGCATATGTCATCATAATGTGAAACTTTTTGTGCAAAACAATTTTTATAAATAATTATGTGGGTGTCTGCATTTGATTCTTTCTAAAAAAATTTCCTTCATTATTAAGTTAATAATTTTAACATCAAATATATATTTAAAAGTAACCCTACATTTCTAGTAACTACGAGTATGGGAAATTCCAATTTGTTTCTTATAAATTTTAATTACCCATTTTTTGTGTGATCCAAACAGTAGGACCTTCCTATGGTCATTTCCACTTAGAATTTCTAGTTTATTTTTTGTGTAAATTTCAACAATCATTTTTTAGTGCCAAGTTTTAATATTGAATATTTCTATTGTAAATTTTCATAGAATCGATGTGGAAATTTCCAGTCATGGTTTATACTGTGAATTTCCAATGGAAATTTCTAATGAGAATTCCTAGTGGTAATTATAAGTAGTACATGTTTCTAATTGATTCCAAGAAAATAAATTGGATACTAAAAAGTTGGGTTATAGTTTAATAGTTATCATATAGTGGCATATTACATCAATATCAACTATATCAACAAAAAATAATAATTTCCACCCCCTATCCACTCCCCATCCAAATTATCTAAATCAAAGTGGAAATTTTCATTCATGGTTTACAGTGGGAGTTTCAAGTGGAAATTTACAATGATAATTTCCAATAGGAATTCTATACAGTACATGTTTTCAATTGATTTTAGAAATATAAATTAGAGACTATAAATTCTGATTACAATTTAATATCTATCTAAATCAAAGTGGGAACTTTTATTCATGGTTTATAGTGATATTTTCTATTGTAAATTTCCAATGAGAATTACCAGTGGAAATTTTCTAAGATATTTCATAGTGGTAATTTTTACACCCTATAAGTTTCCAATTGATTCCAAGAATAGATAGTAGAAATAAATATTTAAATAATAATCTAATAGATATTATACAGTCACATATTACATCATAACTATTTTCACCACCAATATACCACCTACCCAAATCATCATAACAAATAAAATTATTTAAGTTTGTTAAAAGACATTGAAATTTAAGTTTCAGTGAATAAACAATTCAACTGTCATGAATGTTTCTTGTCATAACCATATAATTTCTTCTCTCAGTATCCACCTCTGATGCTTTCCTTTAGGATCATTGAGGAAATAATTAACCATATACAACTGATGATCATTGAATTCATTTTCACTCAATTGAACTAGAACTGTAACACATGTTTCCAAACATTCTATTATATAACAAATGATAACACCACAATCCAAAGTAGAGTTTCCCATTTGTAAATTATTTTCAATTATCATGTAGCATTTATGTTTATTTAAATAGTATGAAATTTTTTGGTTGAAAAATTCTTCCAAATAAAATTTCTGTAAAAAAAATAAATGAGTAGTCCATATTGAAAATTATTGAAAAAAATCAAACATTGTATAACTTATTACTGCACTAACTACACCCTTAATAAAAGGGTATATAGTCATTGTTCCTTCAATAGTTTTCATGAAATTAAAATATCTAAACACGCTTTTTTAATATACATTACTAAATATTTTTGATGGATATTATCTAAATTTACTGGGTAGAATAAAAACCTTTAGGAACTCATACTAAAAACTATTGGCTAGTTCAAAAAGTTCTCCATCAAATTCTCATTTTTTGAATACATAACTCCCTAGAAGCCAATAAAAAAGGAAATTAAATAATTTAGTAATCACTAACTTTATACATCCACTAAATTAAATTAAATAATGAAAAAAAGACAAATAATTATATAAAAAATGAACTCCATCCATACTGTAAAGGTACTGATCATAAAGAAAAATCTTCCCATTTCAACAATACCAACCATAGTATGTAGATGAAATATTTATTCAATTATCAAATTGTATGCATATATGACATGTTTCCAAAAAAATCTAATAAAAGACAAATCAAAAACACTGATTATGTAAACTGATATGACACATACCGTACTTTATGTGCACCTCTTGTTTGACAAATTGATAATTTTTTTAAAGGAGCATTGAGATAAAGACCGATGAATACTAGTATCCCATGAATATCTCTTCAATTTTTACATGTATTTAAAACTTATGACATAATTCAAACCCACATAGGAACCATAAGTGGGGAAAAATAATGCCACGCATGCAAAAAGGGAAACCAAACATGCCACATCAGAAAAATATGGCTATTTTTTTCCTTAACTAGTTTCAATTAGGGGTCTCCATAACATGCCCTGTGATAATATCCAACCAACATGTCCAAGACTCTTCTTAAATAGTAATGAGGTATTTTTCCATAATTTATAGGTAGCTGACAATGGTATGTCACCATCATTAATTCCATATATACGACAGATGTCATCAGCTATTAACTCCATCATCTTTCCTACTATGTTAAACATTTTTAAATTGAGGCTACACCTCGGTAGATAAAATAGAACAGAGCCATCAGTTTTTTTAAACCATTGAATGGTAGTGTGTTATCAATAAACAATTTAAACAAGTGTCAAAATGGAAACCTTTGAATAAATATTATGTTATTTTTAATAATCTTTGGCCAGATATAATAAAAATTTTCTAATGGTAATTTCTACTAGAAATTTCTCCTGTAAATTGACACCAAAAATTTACAATGGGAATTATCATTTTGAATATTTTTTTGAAATTTTCAATTTATTAGAAATAATTTCATACTATCTGGAATATTATAAGTGATGATAATAGGGAATTTCCACTAGGAATTTTCTATTGGAACTTCCAGTCAATTTTATAATGGAAATTAAAACTTTGTAATTGCTAGTGGCACTTTCCAACCTGAAATTTCTAGTAGGGAATGACAGTGGGAATTTCAACTTGAAAAATATCCATTGGAAAATCTAACTACTGAAATTTCAAGTCAGTGTGAAATTAAAACATCATCTGAAAGTAGATAGATAAGTAACGATCAATTAAAAAATACACATATGTTTTCGAATCATTTTAAAATTGTTAATAGAAATTTATAGTTGTAATAAATTTGGAATTACATTGGGTGTTCCCAATGTAAACATGAAATAGAAATGACTAGTTCATAGAAAATACCGAGTAAGTATTTCTACTTGGAATTTACAACTATAATTCCCAATGGGAATTCATAATGGTGCTTCCATAGAGGAATAAATATAGGGAAACTTACATTGGGAATTATCATGGAAATGTTTCACCACATTGAAGTAAAATTTATTCTTTAGTTGGAAATTTTAATTGAATTTAATTGGTAATGAGAACTGGTTATTATACTAGAAATTTTCTCTAGAAATTTTCACTGGGAATTTCCACCTAAAATTTCTATTAATATTTGCCACCCGAAATTTACACTATGAATTCACACTGGAAATTTCCAATGGGAATTTCCAATGGGAATTTCCACTGGTCATTTCCACTAGTAATTTCAACTAAGAATATCCACTAGGATTTCCATTGGGAATTTCCATATGAAATTGTGACTCATAATTTCCACTGTAAAAAACCACTAGGAATTGCTACTAGAAATATCCATATGGAATTTCCAATAGAAAAGTCCACTAGGAATTTCCACTAGAAATGTCCATTAGGAATTGACACTGATAATTTTTTGTATAAATTTTTAATTGATTATAAATAATAGTTTACTAGTTGGAATTTATTAGTGAAGATAACAAGTTATTTCCACTAGGAATTTCCTCTTGGAATTTCCATTCAATTTTCCAGTGAGAATTCATACTATGTAATTTCTAATGGAAATTTACACTCCAAAATTTATAATAGGTAATAATAGTGGGAATTTCAACTAGAAAAATCTCTAGTGGAAAATTTGACCGGTGAAATTTCTATTTATAGTGCATTGAAAACATAATATGATAGTTGAAAGTGGACAACCAATCAATTCGAAATTAAAAATAGGTTTTGGAATCATTTAAAAATCATTAATGGAAATTTCTAGCTATAATAAATTTATAATTCTAGTTGGTATTCATGGTGAAAATATGAAATAGAATTTAATAGTGCATAAAATTTCCAAGTAAAGATGCCTACTTGGAAATTCTACTGGGATATACTAGTGGGAAATTCAAAATGTTAATTCCCAATCATAATTTCCACTATAAATTCCCTACAGGAAAAACCAGTGAATAAAAATTCATATTAGAAATACCTATACTAAATTCCCATTGTCAATCCACAGTGTAAAGTGTTAGAGAAAATTTAAAATTTTATTCAACTTATAAATCGAACTTTAAATTTCCATATGACATTTATAATTCCAATAAATTAGAAATTCCAATTCAGTTATATTGAATGAAATCCAAATTACTAGTGGAAATTAAGAATGATAATTTATAATGAAAATACCAGTTGAAAATTCCTAGTAAAAATTCTCATAGTAAATTCCCAGTTGAAACTCAAAATAAATATTGTAAGAGACATTCACACTAGAAAACTAGTTCTATTGAAAATTTCCATTATAAAATCACTATAAAAATTTCAAAAAACAATTTCATATTTTTAAAATACTCCCAAAGGGCAGTAGTACCTTAAAAATTTGACATTTCAAACTAATTATAAAATCCCAATAGAAACAACCAATTATTTACATAAAATCTAAAAAATCAGTGTTCAATACTAATAGACAATTACAAATTTAAATGGACATAGCTAGTGGGAATTGACCTAAAAATGAAAGTGGAAATTCACAATAAAAATCTATTTCATAATAATAGAAAGGGCCATTTGAAATGAATAGTGAAAAAATATTGGAAGTTCTAGTGAAATTTACCATAATTTAAACTACTGGAAAACAAAGGAAATTATAATTGAAAATTTCTAGTTGAACATTCTATAAGAAAAAACCAAATGATCACATTTATAGTGTTTTATTTACTTATATGCATAATTAAAATTCTATATGTTGTAAAGAAACCCATATATATAAACATGAACATACCTGAAAAAAACCCAGAGACACCAATATGAACTAAAAAATATTAATCCCTCTATCTCCATATATCCAAAAATTTATAAATAAAAAAACAAAATAATATTGTATCTCAATGACTCTGATTAATTATAAACAAATAAAAGAACAAAAATAACATAAAATATATATCATATTCTATCCTTGGTGGAAAAAAACTTATAATGAATAATTATAACAATAGCCTGCAAAGGTTACACTGAAATGTTGTAAGAATGTTTGGATGATAGGTTCATCGAGGGGTTCATCGAGGGATTCGCCGAGAAAGTAATTAATGGAATCGTGAAGGGTTCGTTGAGGGATTCATTGAGGGTTTCATAGAGGGATTCACCAAGTGGGTCACTAACAGAATAATATAGGGGTTCGCCGATGGAATCATCGAGGGGTTCGGGGAGGGTTTCACCAAAAAAATTGCTTAGGGGTTCGATGGGCCACCAATATTTTTCAACTAGTTACCCAATTTGATTTTAAAACCCCATGACCGATCAAAGGACCATAAAACACATTACCCACATGGCACTCATCCAACGGAAAACCTAAGATTCAAGTATAGGGATGAACCTTAGATGATATTTTTCACGCCTTCCGCCTCCCACACACTCCTGCACCCACCTCTAACACACCGTCCAGCCTCCCACTTCTGCCTTGTTGCATCCCACTGTTGAGACTTGTCGCTTCCACCTTTAACCTCCCACCAATATTATGCTCTTTTTACCACTCCCTCCTTCCACCTCTAACACATCATCCAACCTCCACCTCTCACCCTATCACATCCTGTTGCTCCCACCTTTGACACGTTTTTTAGTCTCCCACTCTTGCTCCCACATCCCGCTGCTCACACCTCTAACACGTTATCTATCCTCCCACACCCTCTAATTTCATATCACATCCTTATGATGAAACCTACCTACCTCACATACTTCTCCATGACACTCTATCACCTCCCCACCAGCCATCCCTAAAACTCATCCATGCTATCCGACACCCTTTCTTACCTGATCCATCTAAAAAATAAATCACATATTAATAAGATTAAAACAACTAGATAATGATATTTATATGTATCTATACTATGTTATATTTAAATATTATTTAATATAATTATAATTTTTATATTAATTAATATATTAATATAAAAATACTTAAATAATAATTCTTATGTTAACATTCTTATACATACATACATACATACATACATATATATATATTAATGTATAAAAATTCATAATTAAATTTTATATTATTTAATATATATACTTATTTCCATACTAAGTTATATATATATTTAGAATATTATATTTAATAATAAATATACATACATTTAAATATTCATATTTAATACACATATATCTTTATAAATATATTTAAATATACATATATCTAATACACACACAAATATTTTATATATTAATATACACATATTTATAATATATATACATATATTTAATATGAAAATATAAATATATTTAAATATATGTTTATTTAGTATATAAGTATATATATACACATTTAATATAAATATACACACACATACATTTATTTATACATACACACATATATATACTATGTTATATTTAATATATAAATATAAATATACTTATCTCCATACTACGGTATATATATATATATAAGTTAATAATATACATATACTTACATATATACATTTATATTTATATTTATATATAAATAAATATGTTAATATGTTAATATAAATATATATTTATGTATTTATGTGTGTGTGTGTGTTTGTATTTACAAAAATTAATATAAATATATTAACTCATTAATTAATATGTTAATACACATATATTTATATATATTATTATTTAAATTAATATATATAAATTTCTATGTATGTTTAGATATAAATATATCTCATTTTTAAAAATTATATGGATAATTAAAATTATCCACATTTTAGAATGCATCTAAATTACCCGCATTTTAAAAAATAGATAAATTAGCCATGTTTTAAAATGTAGCTAAATTAGAAACACTTTAAAACAAAACTAACTTATTCATGATTTAAAATGCGACTAAATAAGAAATTAGAAACATTTTAAAACCCAACTAAAAAAAGATGGCTAAATTAGCCATGTTTTTTGGAAACATGATTAAATAAAAAATTAGCCATGTTTTTTAAAAAACATGGCTATTTGTCTATTTTTTGTAGTGTGCACACCTTTTCTGTTAGGAACCTTATCCTGTCAATGACCTAGTGTTATCACATCCTTACCCTCCTAAGGCTCCAATGAAGTTCACCTAGGCAGAATCACACTGAGAACCAAATACCATGATCAACATAAAGATAACATTATATATATCATAAATAGGGAAAACTATAAATGGAAATGCATATCACTACCCTTACACTTCCCCACGACACCCATGCCACATATCATTCAACCTCGTGCCCCCCTGTTTTCCCATATTAGAGTCAGAAACCATATACAGGTAGGATAACATACTCATCGCATCAGGAATCACATACCTAGGTCGGATGAGTTTAATTCCATCAAGAATCTATATAAAAAACACCATATAGATTATTTTTAACACATTAAATATCCCAAATCCATTATTCTATTATTAAAACTTTAAATATCTAACCCCTTTATTTTTTTCCCAGGTTACAAGAAACAATCACAAACAAACACATATATCATGTGGGCCCTAAGTGCCTATTATGATGTTTGAGTACCCCCTCTTACCTCTTGGGCCAAGATTCCAAACAAAACTCAATAACATAAAATTCCAAATAGTCCAAATTAAATAACTCAAATGTAACTATGAAAATCCAAAAAAATAATCCCATTTCCATGGAAACTAAGACTTTAGATCATATAGGTGCTGAACAAACACATAACATAACATAACATTCTTCCCCAGTTTAGGTGCTGGACAGACACATAACATAACATTCTTCCCCAGTTTTGAAAAATTATTATAACTCTTGTGTACCACAACTCAAATAACAAACCATTTTTTAATATAATTTATTTAATACCACCTAGTTACAAATGAACATTGTCACCACTTTGTAATTGAATTTCTCAAGAATTACCTTACAAATGAAACTTGATACTACTTTATAAAGTCCCTGTCCTATTTCACTCTGAACAATAATTGGACCAGGTCACCATGAGACCGTAGCCATGCATCCACATATGCAAAAGGATGTTTACTAGAATCTAGGGTCTTTTGGGTAATGGTGGAGTTACTATACCCTCTAGTGATAATAGTAATACTAATAACAATGCGAAAGTGATTAATCAAACACAATGGAATCAATTTTAAATAATGAAAATAACATTCCAAAATACACATGTTAATAACTAGATAATATCTACCTGAATTTCAATTCATACAAAGAAAGATCTACCTTGGTACAATTATAAATGTACATGAACAAAATAACCCAAAAGATCACTAGTCCAACTCTGAAAAACTACCCAACCCATCTTCCAAAAACCTTTCCATCAATACTATTCACCATGGGATGATCATAAATATACATGAACAAAATAATCCAAAATATCATCATCTTGACACTGGGGAACCACCCAACCAATCTTACAAAAACCATGCAATCAAGCCCATGCACCATTTTCATACCCCTATCCAGTAATCTCCTGACATCGATCCTTTCCCCTTTTATGTAATCAAAACAAAAAATTCTACATGTATCCTAGGAGGGGGGAGGGGAAATATAGGGTGTGAGTATGAGATCAGTTTTCTACCTCCAACAACATACCTTGATTATATCCATAAATGTACATAAACAAAATAACCTAAAAGATCACCACCCTGACATCGATGTACCACCCATAACATCTTCCAAAAACCATTCCATCAAGACCGTTCACCATATGTATGCCCCTAACCACTAAACTCCTAACATCAAGCCTTTCCCATTTCCAATACTAAAAACCATAAATTATATAAACGTCCTAAGGGGGCTCCTAGGTTTGAGTATAAACTCATTCATCCACCTAAAATGATGTCCCTTAATTACATTGATACATATACCAGTGTTTTTAAAAAAACATAAATATACATCACTAATCAGACATCACATACCCTACTCCAATCATTCTCTGCCTGAAGGTACTGGGGTGCATAGTGGAAGCCAGTGGAATGATTATTTAAAATTTTTATCATTGAATTAATTAAAATTGTCATTTACAATGATCTGATCCTCAATAAGTTATGAATATCTTTTGCGAATTAAACAAACCATATAAATTAAAACAATGAGTACCTCATTAAATTCAGAGTACACTCAAATATAGCTCATCACCAGTGAATGTTTCTTAAAGGATCCAAAAATAAATACCTCTAGATCATATAAACACAATTCAAGAATCTTCATGATCACTATTCATAAAATTCTAGTTTATAGCACGGAGATCTGATGAATCCTTCAGTGTCGCGTCAATCACCTCAATATGTGCCTTCGATCCATCAAAGATTCCTTGGATTGATCGATCAAAGAGAAACTATCTCTATATCTAGGATGTGGGAGGAGAGATAATATTTCATTTTGAATAAGTGATACTTGTTGGAATGAGCTTCTCCTCATCCTTATATAGTGGGAGTCTCAAAATACCCAAAAGGGTTCCCCAACCCCTGAAAAAAAATGCTCACTAAATAATCAATAAATAAAAAATTATTAAAAGATAACCATGTCATAAATATTATTTTATCAAAAACATATACTATATAAATATATTATATTATAAAACCTGATTCATTAACTCAACTTGAAATTATCGCTGATATTAAACAAACCTTGAATATTAAAATAAAATTTATTCATATAATTTTTTTCCTGTATTCACTAAATAATCCATGAATAATTTTAATAAATAAATTCAACCTAGTTATTATATACTTTAATAATAATGAATTTATTTAATTGTCGGTGATCATGAATACTTTGACAATTCAGACCCTGTGATGGAACCCACCATGACCTATTTACCTATTCACCTGAATAGGAAAGATTCTCAAACATGCTATTGTGTGTGACCCTATAGAACCTTATCTCAATAATAGTGAATATTAATCTCATACTAATAGTGGAGTCTAGAAACCCATAAAGACTCCTAAAGAGATAAGGAATATTCATAGCAATAACAACCAACCTATGAACACACACTCTATAATATAATCACTTTGTCTTTAGATATCTCATAAACCATGATACACACTTGTGTTATCATCCATTATAGCTTTATTATTTTTTGATCTAACTGGAATGACTTACCTCCAACTACCTTGTCTAGGGATTTATGAAGGTACTACCAACTTGATCAACCATGGTCGATATATTAATTCCTCAACTCGAAAGAAAAAAAATCTATCTTGATCATTTAACCAATATGATACCGCCAATGATGCACCCAACACAAGCTACCTCACCAAGATTTCATTTTCATGGTTTTTTCCTTGCATCAAATTATGCAGTAAAATGACACACATTGATAATGATCTTAATTTAGGAGACCAATACATATGTCTTTAGATAGGAATAACTAATGACACCTGAAACATGTGGGGCTTCTATTGGCGGGTTTGTCCTCACGATCTCACCTACTGGAGATCATAAAGTGTGAACTTAATAATAATAAGTCTCAATTCTTATTATCCCCCAACACCTAATAGCCAAATATCATATGTTTCCATTCATAATGATGTATCTAGAACATAGGACATTTGTTTAAGATTAATGTCATAGTATCTTGAGGTTCTCATTATAGCATGGGATCTACTATAACTTTTTATATAAAAATTAATTTATGGAAATTTACATTTAAATAGTAGACATATAAATATCTACATTATAATGGTAAGTGAAAATCATATATAACTCACTATATACATTGAATGGTAATCAAAAGTGTTGATAAATTTGGGTCTAGGGAACCCACTTTTACAACACTCCCACTTGCATTAGAGACAACTTTATAATCATCCTTGTTAGATCTCACATGATTAATATCATGTTTATGCTAAGTCATGGATTTAGTTTTTGGGTATTCCATGTCTCTGTTGCATGGCTATTATGTTATGTGAGACCTCACCTCCTTGAGTAAAACTTCTCAAGAGATTTTATTCCCAAGTATATACCTTTTTCACTATTTAAGATTGAAATCTTAACTATCTCTAGTAATAGAATTTTCATAATAATAAAACATTACTTACTAGGTTTGATTCCAAGAAATGGAACAAATCATTTTATTTTTAATATAATACTTCTTACCTACCTCAAAAGCTACAACGTACTCAATATTTGTAGATATGGCTGACACCATCTTATATGAGCTTGTATTTATCATTACCTTATCTTATCTATGATATTAGATCACATTTATTCAAGGAATACTAGTTCCTCCCCCCTAAAAACTAGTATCCTTTCCTCTCCATGGCCTAGGTATATATCTTTTGTACTTTCCTAGGTACAATCATATAGATCTAACTGCTTCTCGTGTAGTTCTCCTAGATATTATTGATATTTTACTATCTTAAAGTTTATATTCACAATATCATGTCTTTTATATATCATGAAATATGTGATTGATACGTCGTAGAAGCATATGGAATTCAACTTACCACTTTAATCTCATCCTATGCACATGCATGTTTTCTTGGAGAGATTTATGGGATGTGACTCTAGAAACAATTATCTCTTGAATTTCTTCAACTTTTATTTTTCAATACCTTGTCATTATATATAACATTGACTAAGTCTAAGAAATTTTTATATATACCTTAATAGATATTTTTCCCTATATCTTAGGTTACTACTTTTATTCAATCTCGGGAGTATTTATTTTATTCTAGACTTAACTAACTATAAGACCAATAGTTGTTTTCCAAATGTAATCAAACATATTTTAATTGAAAACCCATGGTGTTCCTACTAACTTATAGTAAACACATGGAAAATATTCATTCCAAATGAATATTTTATGAACTTTTTGCTTAATTCAATCCTAAACTGGAATTGAGTAAATTTTACCCCTTATTAGAATTCAACGGTGTTGTCATCCCTTTCTGGTTGCATCTTGTAGAAAACATTCATTATTGGTGGTCTTAACATCCAATTATCAATAAAATTAGCATATAAAATAATCTATAACAAGTAAAATTCTAATATATTTAGGCATAAAGACCTGGTGTTACCAATTATGCATTATTGGTACCAAGATTATACCACCCATGTATCATCTTACTTGAATACCCACCATAGTATTCAAAATAATAAGCCCCCTGTGCTTTGATAATTGGAATCCATTATTGAATTTTAATTGATCTTTTAAATCTTAGTTGATTTCCATGTACCACTTACTTATAGATTTTTTTATTCTTAATGAATAATGTATCACTGGTTGCGGTGATTATAAAACCATCACCATGGTTTTATCTTTCATATGTAGTATGTTTATCTAGAACATTCTCTTCCACACCTCTTGTGGAACTCATTCCTATTCCAACTATTTTCACATCTTTGGCATTGACTAACGCTAAGTCAATTTTCTCCCACTATCTCAAGTAGATATGTGCACCCTTTTATAGAAATGTAGCCAATCACTTGACTATAACTTTTCTATCATAGGTATTTCTATAATATGCTAAAGAAATTTAGTATAATTACTTCTGATTTACATTTTGTTTCTCTTGATGCAAGTATCCTTATATCTTAACAAACTCTTTGCATCTACACACATGTTATTATGAAATAATGGATTATAATTTAACTCATATGATATCCATTTTTCATTATAGTAGTAATTATGGGATATTTCCATTATTTTCAAAGTATCTCTTGAAACATAATAGAAGTTTATACAATGAATATTAGTAGCAACATTGATACCACTTTTACTAACATCATGTATCTGATTTTTATAAAAGAAATATGCATTTTGGAATTTCTCCGTGCTATATTTTTTGTAATCAATTTTGACATGTAAGACTCATAATTTATCCTCCTTATGAGCATAATAACTTTGATGTGGATAAGGTAATGTGTATTTAAAAATTACTCCATACTATATCTTGATAATCAATGTTAACATGTAAGACTCATCATCAATCCTCCTTATGATCATCATAACTATGATGTGGATAAGGTAAAGTGCATTTATGAATTACTCCACATTATATTTTGATGATTTATGAATTCTTGGTTAAGATATTCTTCAGCACACTAGCCTGAAGTAAAACATATATTCCGATCATGAATATACCATAATTAACTTTCACACCCCTTAATAATAACATAAAAGAATATAATGAAGTATATTTACCACTAGTTTACCCTTGGAATAGTTTGTACTCTCTATCTGAACTAATTCTGAAATATTTTTGACATACCTTTATTTATAAATATTTCTTTCTCCAAAAATAAATATATTGATAATACCTATCACGAACTAACCCAGGTCCACCCAAAACTAGTCACCCAAGATAGTCTGCAACAAGGCTCTAGAGGTTTTCCCCATCGTCATGGGCTGGAAACTAGTGTCAGACATCAAAGTAACTTAGATGGGAACGGTTTATCCCATAAATTTCAAAAAAATAAATAAATAAAAATATAACTATAAAAATAAACACTAGTCGCGGAAGGAAATAAAACTGGGCATACCTCTACATGACCCTAAATGTCACCACCAACCACTGAACCAACATCACTCCATGGATACTGAGTCTGAGCTAGAAGCAGTACCAGAAGCTAAAAACAAATATAAAACTATAGGCATGAGAATTAAAACTCAATAGGTGTTCCCAAATAAAATATTACTTATACCTTGCCTTTAAAAATAAAACCAATTAATTCTAGTTTAGAAATATAAATAAATAAAATAAGATTTTTTATCCATTCAGAAATAAGTAACACACTAGAGATTCTAAAACCATTTTTCTCTTTTATCTTGAAATCCATTTTAAGAGGGGAATGCATTTTTTCAAAAACCCATTTGCATAAAGAATAATGTAGTAAAAGAAGAATTTCATTAGGTGATACACAACAGTGAAAATTAAAATAAATCATTATTTTTTAAATTAAAGGAAAATTGAGCATAAAGAATTTAATAAAGTAGTGCCATAGAAAAACAGGGGTAAATTATAACAAGCACCACAAGAGAATCTATAACAATTCTGCTCTTTATTACACATTAATTCAATATTTATTAAATAAAAGTGCACATAATTCAACCTAGAAGATTGAAAATTCTAGTGACTTTAGTAATTTGGTACACATCATAATATCTTGAACATGGGACACAACAACATTATTGAAAACTTCATTAACATGCTTTTAAATTTTAATGGATTTTAAAATTGCATGAGATAACCTGGGGAAATACATAAGAAAGGGATGAGATATAAATCCTAGTAAAGGAATAAACATGGAATAAGATGATACATGTTAGACAATAGGCATATAAATAGGTAATAAAAGAAATATGAACAATAAGGCATGATATATCATGATAATCATAACATGGGAAATGTGGCAATAACTTAAAACATTACATCATAAACATAGGTTAAGGCTAACTTCCAAGACGTCATGACAGAAAAACTCCCATAAATTAATTAAGTTCACTACCTATCCCAACATGAAATCTCATGATATTAAAGATTTCCCAATGAATTGGAGAGCTATATAATTCTAGGCGCACCCATCACTTTCATTTTATTCTCATGCTTAAGTGTACCACATAGATCATACAACATGAATTCATTCATCATTGTATTTTATTACATGATTAAGGAGTGTGGGATAAATATATGTAAGTATTAAGTAAAATAATTATAATTTTATAAATTTGAATACCATTTATAGTAAATGGATATGTTATTCACTACACAATTGTTTTGGCATGGAAAAATCATGGTGGAATTTTAGCAGCATAATGACGTCACTTAAAAATTCATAAAAATGGGTTAATGAGAGAGAAATACGTATCTAATAGTTTTTACGTAAAATGGGAAGAAATAGGGACATGTAAATACATATCCCAACATTATGAATATGAAATATAAGGTATAAGATAATAAAGAAACTTGAATAAAGAAGAGAAAGTGAGGATCCCTTAATTGAGTGTGTGACTCCAAATGCTTGGGAGGAGCTTATTGAGAGCATAAGGGCACCATGGGAGGACTCTATATAGGTAAGGAAAGATTAATTATGTTCTATAAGTAGTTTGGGTGAAGTGAAATGGGAGTTTGGGTGGGTTTATATAGGGAATGAGTGGGGATTTATTTATTATTTATCAAGCATATGTGTTTGACTTTATATAATAAAATAACCAAAACCACATTCCTTACCATGGTTTTTCTCTTGGTTTTTACCAAATAGTATTTTTTTATTATTATACAAGTCCAATGGCCGAACTTAATAAAATAATACCCTTGTTTATGTAGAGGTGAGCCATACTCTTAAAGAAATGGTTTTAAAACATTAAAATATATTAATGGTTTTGGAGGATTCATAAGGGATTTATCAAATTAATCAAATAAACAAAAAAACATTATTTTAAATTCAAAACATAGATATGGCCGTGGATACCCTTTATAGTATTTATTACATCACTTTTTAGCCATTATGATGTCATAATAGACAAAGTATATTTATATGGTATTTAATTTTTACCTGAAAATTTGACTATCTCAAAAAATTATAAAAAATTCACAATTGGATAATTTTGACATTTTGTTTTCAAAAATAATATTAATTTTATCTAAATGATTTTTTAAATATGTGAATCTTTACTTTTAAAATAGTAATCGACATTTATTGAGAAATGATGGGTTTTTTAAACAATAATAATTTTTGAACCCTTATAAAAATTAAATTTGACTTCATAAAAATTATATGATCATTTGTATTTAATAAAAAATATTTAACAATGATATTTTACTAAAATATTTTTTTTACAAAATCCATTAATTTTTGAAAATAAATTCTTTAATAAAATTTGAATATTACCCAAAAATACTACTTTTGTTATAATATATCGAAATAAAAAAATATAAATTAACTATAATAGGATAAAAATATATTCATTATTCTATAAAAAATAATGTACATATTCATAATGTTAAGGTATTGATACATATCCCTTTAATACACTAGTAATCTCCCTAAGAGTAAAGTGTGTGATGGTGATAATTTTATGGGGTGGTTCGGTGTACATGGTTTGGGTAAGAATCTCGATGAGCTTGAACTTATCTCGTAAAGGGTTTCGCTCATGCTTATGTTATTAGATCTCATCTTGGTCTTGGTCAAGAAAAAATCCCAATGATTCTATCTCTCTCAGAAGCTTCGATAAATGGGATTCATAAGGTACAATCCAACTGGTTTAGGTTATCAATTCCTTTGTCTCAATCAATTGGATTTGTTAAAACCCTATATTTATACTAACCATGTGATCATTGTTCAATTACTATATTATAAATGGTAAAGATTATAAATATTCATCAGTGACTGAATGAATGGAGATTGATTTTGACTTAGAGTGATAATCTAAAATTGTTTTAGAGTTAACTCAAAAGTATTTTGGATGGGTATTCACAAGATATTTTAAATGATGTGATACAAAGTGAAGTTAATGATAACTTTCCAAAAGTGTTTTGGAAGATATCTAAAAATAGTTTTGAATATATATTTTCACAAGCTATTGTATATGATAAAATAAAATTTTAAATGACATAGTCTGTGAGTCGTTACTGAAAGTGGTAGATTGAAAGATATATTCCCTAAATCCTACATGCATGTAATGCTTCTAGGATATATTGTATGATATTGGTTAATCATAAGGCATTCTAACATTCATTGCATTATGCCAATCATAGGGTAAGATTGAGGCATGTCGTTGTCTATGATATATCGAATAAACTACCTTTATATGTAATGAATTTTCATAGAAAGTCTATAAAATCCTTGGGAATCAAAATTTTACATGATATGTAACACCACAAGATTTTTGTGAAATATGTTTTTTCAAATTAATTTAAACTTTTTTATATTTTTCATTTCACGCAATACTGAATATAGCTTGTGTTACATGAAATCACTATGTTTGTCTTATATTGCCTGAAACACCAATTTAAGATTATGCTACACACAATAATTAGATTTCCTTGTGGAACACACAACATTATTTTTTTTCTTGTCTTGAATACAATGAGGATTTCGTTCAATAGCTTCTGTTACACACAAGGTTGAGTTTTACTGAACTATAATATACTATTAATATTGTTATTAAAATATTATTATAGTTACCACCTAGCCGTTAGAATAGAAGTTATGAATAATATTAACTGAATTGTGAAAATATGATTTACACATGTATAAAAAATGAATCCTTTAGTTATCAGTTAGTTAGAAATTAAATTAATAACTATTTGGATATAAATAAATTCATTTTCTAAAAAAACTATTTTTATATGTATAAACATGTTTTATCTCAATAAATTAAACAAACTACTTTTGATGAATTTTTTTAATAAAATTTATATATTATATATTCAATCAATTTCTTTACACTCATAAAATATATTTGATAGACATAAGATAAGAATATATATAATTTTATTAATAAAAATATGTATCCTTTTAAAAGATAATTTTACTAGCTTTTAATAGCGCACCTATTTTAAATATAATTTTTTTACACTTTTATAATTTTTAATTATAAAAACTAAATTCATTTTTAAAATTTGAATATCAAAATTTACTTTGGGTGAATTTTTTTTATTTTTCTACGAAGTTTTATTTTTTGATGAATAGTAAAAACATTGAATTTTAATTGAAAATTGATTTTTTATAATTTATTTATATAGATAAATTATATTTTAAATTTGTTTTAAAGTATATTTAGATCAATTATACAACTATTAATACAACATAGGTTATTTTAATCAATTTTACATTGAAAATGGATATAAAAACATTTCAAACATTTGAACATTTTGACTTTGAAAACCCATTATCTCATCCTATTCACAGGATTAATTTTAAATTAATTTATGTCACTTATGTGATTAGAATTTGTAAAAATGGATTTTATATTTTCAATTAGAATAATTCATAATTTCTAATAAAATTAACTTAGTTTTGAAAAAAAATATTAGTGAAAGTAATTAAAATTAATTACCACGATTAAGGTAAAAACGAGTTACTTAGTTGTTAAACATTATCATAAGTGGATAAATAACCTAGAAACATGTCCAAAAGACATTGGCTGACCATATTTTGAACATATCCCCCCTTGTATCAAAAATGGACTATTATTGATGGCACATGATGTAATGGAGACCTCTCAATAGTGTTTACCTTTTTGTATTTACAAGAATGCCACTCCTCATCCACTATATATGGAAACTCATCCACCATCACTTATTCACACCTATAAAGCCCATTTTCTAGTCCAAAATAAAGAAACTTTGTTATTTTTTCAAAAAAGTTTCTTTATTTGTTTAAAACTAACATTTTTTTTTTGAATAATGTTTTTGTTATTCAGGAATTAGACCCAGTCCATCATAATGAGGTTGTTTTTATCAAAACAAGTTCCTGGACCTAGGTTTTCATATTGAGTTGCACCAGACACAGAAGTAGTTAGGAAGATGTAGTTTTTGATCAGACACTTTATCATATCCAGTTCTATCGGTATGACATTGTAAATAATCAAATTCAAAAGAACAAGAGAAATAATGAAGTTTCTAAAGAGTTTTGAAAGAAGAAAGTGAAGTTAGGAGTTAGAAAGTTTTACTACTTTCTAAAACAAAATTAGACAATTCTTTTCTAATAAAGAAGTTCTCAAAAATCCTGAAAAAAATTCATGATAAAATCTTTTGAAGAAATGGTGGAGAAGTTTGAATAATTTCAGAGTTGAATATGATATTTCTATCATAAAGGGATTTCCATTGTAGTGGGAATTACATCACAATGAGATGAGAAAGAAAAAGGTGTTGTTGAACCTGAGGAAGAAACAAATCACACATGGAAAATCTTACTGATATTTTCATACTCATATTTTTGTACTCATATTTTCATAATCATGTTTTCATACTGGGAAAATCATACTGAGATTTTTGAATTTATATTTTCGTACTGAGATTTTCATACTGGGATTTTTGTACCGGTAAAATTGTACTCAGATATTTGTACTCGGATTTTTGTACTAATATTTTTGTGATGAGATTTTAGTACTAATAAAATCCTAATGTGAAAATAATACTGAGAAATAAATAGATTGTAATGAGATGAGAAAGCCACAGATTGTAATGATCTGATAAATAAACAGATCCTAATGAGCTGAGAAAGGAAAAAGATTGTAATGAGATGAGAAAGAAGTGTATCGTAATGAGATGAGAAACAAACAGATCATAATGAGCAAAGAAAGATATAAAAATTTTAAGATGTAAAACTTGAATTTCAATTTTTCGTAAATCTCAAAGAAATATAAGGAGGTTTAAATAAGTCAAAGTTGAATTTTTAAATATAAGATATTTTTGGAGATTTTGATATTTGAGGAAGTGGGGAATGTTTCCAAGTTTACCACCTTTTTTTCTGAGTCACCTATAAATACTTCCTAAGATCATTTGTTCATTTTCAACTTTTACACATGCACAAAAGGTGGAACTCTGGAGAATTTGAAGTGAAATTTCATATCTGATTGAAGAATAATTGAATTGAGAATTCTAGTAGAAGTTTGAGTTTTAAAGATTGATAATGAATTCATTTTATTGAATCATTGTATTGGGAAAATCATATCCAAAATCCATAATAATCATACTCAGAAAATAGGATCCAGGATCCCGCACTATAGTGCTTAGAAAATCGGATCCAGGATCCATCATTATCATATTAATAGAATCGGATCTAGAATTATCATACTCAAAAAATTGGATCCAGGATCTAGCACCATCAGATCCATCCAAATCAGAATGGGGATTCAGATTGAACAATTATGGAGCAGTTTCAACAATGTTTTTATTATTTTTTTGGCTCAATTGTATTATAAGAAAATATTGTAAACTGATGTGAGTCATTATAATCATTCCTATTAGGAGATAGAAGGATTCTAATGGGAGTTATCACAATTTTTATTCACTTCTTATTAATATTATATTTCTATAGACCCATTGGAGTGCCTATGGCAAGGATGTATATTCTCACATTGAGGCAAAACCTTGTAAATCTTGTGTGATTTACTCGATTTACTACTATTGCATACATGGGTATTTATTAAAAGTTGACAAGGAAATAAATCTTAACAAGTTATAGGGGTTAAGTTTTGGAAAGAATTGAAACTTATAAAAGTGAACAACAGATTCACCCCCACCCTCATTTTTTATTCAATCCTTTGTAAATTTAGTATCAAATGGAAGGTTCACTATGGGAAAAAGGACTTTTTGCGATGCGCTTTTTGCGACGGGAATAAATCTCATCGCAAAAAGTTTGTCCAAGAGGTTATTTGCGATGGGGGTAACGACCCGTCGCAAATAACCAATTATTTGCAACGGGATTTCGTGTCCCGTCGCAAAAGGTTTGGCACGGGTAGCACGCCAAACTGCGTGAATGTTATTTGTGACGGTGGGATCCCACCGTCGCAAATCCTCGGTGGCGGTTGATAGCTTTTTGCGACGGGATGTCCTCCCGTCGCAAAAGGTGTGTCGGCAGGGATTATTTGTGACGGGACCCGTCGCAAATAACTTTTTAACCGCCGACAGTAATTAATGATGGTGTAGGTATTTGCGACGGGTCCCGTCGCAAAAGATACTATTTGCGACGAGCTACCCGTCACAAATAATCGAACCTATATATACCCTCATCCGTTTTTCTTCTCATTCCTCTCAATTTTTAGATCTTGTTTCTCTCTGAACTTTGATTTCAGAGGGAAATTTTTTCTAAGTTAATTTTTTGTTCACGAAGAAGTTGTGAAGTCGTCTACATCAATAACAAATCAAGTTTAAAGGTATTTATGTTTTAGTTAATTTATTATTTATTTCAATTTTTTATGTTAATTTTTATTATTGTTGATTGGTTGTAATTATATTAAATTTAAATTGTCTTGTCATGAATATTTATTTGTACTAATAAATTGAAGTTTTTAGTATTAATTTTTAATAATTAGTCGTAATTAATAATTATTAACGATAATTAGTAATGTATATAATTAATTTGTAGTAATTAATAATAATTGGTAATAAATAATAATAAATACCAATAATTAGTAATAAATATTAATAATTATTAATAAATAGTAATAAATAGTAATAATGAGTAATAAATAGTAATAATGAGTAATAAATAGTAATAATGAATAATAAATAGTAATAAATTATAATAATTAATAATAAATTGTAATAATTAGTAATCAATTGTAATAATTAGTAATCAATTGTAATAATTAGTAATAAATTGTAATAATTAGTAATAAATTGTAATAATTAGTAATAAATTGTAATAATTAGTAATAAATTGTAATAATTAGTAATAAATTGTAATAATTAGTAATAAATTGTAATAATTAGTAATAAATTGTAATAATTAGTAATAAATTGTATTAATTAGTAATAAATTGTATTAATTAGTAATAAATTGTATTAATTAGTAATAAATTGTAATAAATTGTAATATTTAGTAATAAATTGGAATAATTAGTAATAAATTGTAATAATTACTAATAATTAGTAATAAATTGTAATAATTAGTAATAAATTGTAATAATTAGTAATAAAGGGTAATAATTAGTAATAAATTGTAATAATTAGTAATAAACTGTAATAATTACTAATAAGTTGTAATAATTAGTAATAGTTAGTAATATTTATTAATAAATACTAATAATTAGTAATAATTTTTAATAATTACTAATAAATACAGATAATTAGTAATAAATATAGATGATTAGTAATAAATACAGATAATTAGTAATAATTAGTAATAATTAGGTATAATTAGTAATAATTAGTAATAATTAGTAATAATTAGTAATAATTAGTAATAATTAGTAATAATTAGTAATAAATTGTAATAATTAGTAATAAATTGTAATAAATAGCAATAATTAGGAATAAATAGGAATAATTAGCAATAAATAGGAATAAATAGCAATAATTAGGAATAAATAGGAATAATTAGCAATAAATAGGAATAATTAGTAATAAATAGGAATAATTAGCAATAAATTGGAATAATTAGGAATAAATAGGAATAATTAGAAATAAATAGGAATAATTAGCAATAATTATGAATAATTAGCAAAAATTAGGAATAATTAGCAATAAATAGGAATAGATAGCAATAAATAGTAATAATTAGGAATAATTAGTAATAATTATAAATAAATACTAATAATTAGGAATAATTACTAATAATTAGAAATAATTACTAATAATTAGCAATAATTAGCAATAAATTGCATTAAATAGAAATAATTAGCAATAATTATCAATAATTAGCAATAATTAGCAATAATTAGCAATAAATAGCAATAATTAGCAATAAAGAGCAATAATTAGTAATAAACATGAATAATTAGTAATAATTAGTAATAATTAGGAATATTTAGGAATAATTCGTAATAAATAGGAATAATTGATAATAATTAGTAATAAATTGTAATAATTAGTAATAAATTGCAATAAATATTAATAAATAGGATTAAATAGGAATAAATATGAATAAATAGTAATAGTTAGTAAGAAATAGTAAAAGTTAGTAATAAATAGGAATAGTTAGTAATAAATAGGAATAGTTAGTAATAAATAGGAATAGTTAGGAATAAATATGAATAGTTAGTAATAAGTATGAATAGTTAGTAATAAGTATTAATAGTTAGTAATAATTATGAATAATTAGTAATAAATATGAATAATTAGTAATAATTTGTAAGAATTTGTAATAAATTGTAATGATTAGTAATAAATTGTAATAATTAATAATAAATTATAATAATTAGTAATAAATATGAATAATTAGTAATAAATAGTAATAATTATTTAGGAATAGTTAGGAATAGTTAGAAAGAAATTTTAATAAATTTTAATAAATTTTAAGAACTTGGCACAATTTCCAGTGGATTGACGGCACTCCTTTTGCTCGATGACTTTTCTCCTTTCAACTCTCACTGACTCACAACATTATGAAAAATGTGCTGCTACATAGGCATATTCAATCTCGTATGCATGAGATTGGATATGCATTCGTAGGATCACATTTTTTATAATGTTTTTAGGTGGTGACAGTTAGAAGAAGATGATCCATCGATGAAAAGGGGGCTCTTTTGTCAGACGGCTCATTTACTTGCATCTTTCTCACACTGAAATCACAATGAAGAATCTGGTCAGAGCTACGCATATTCATTCTCATGCATACGAGAATGAATATGCGTACCTCTGACCAGATTCTTCATTTTGATTTCATTGTGAGAAAGATGCAAGTAAATGAGTCGTCAGACAAAAGAGGAGCCGTCAATCCACTAGAAATTGTGTCGCCCTTAATTAATAGTAATTATTAAGAAGTAGTAGTAATTAGTTATATTTTTTCAGATATTGTTTTTATAATTTCAAAATATTCAAAAACAATGATGATTTTATATTTTGTTGAAAAATATGGAACAAGGAAGTCTACATCTGTCATTATTAGATGATCGTACTTGGATAAATCAGCACACAAATCTAAATGGTTTAGGTTTAAATCTTATATATATTGAGGGTGTTGAAGCTTTCTTATCATTTTCATCATCAAAACCAGAATATGTTTCAGAAGGCACAATTAAGTATCCTTGTAAAAAATGTGCTCTGAGAACGTTTGACACATTTGACAAGGTTGGGGATATCTTTAGCGGTTTGGTTTTCTACCAGATTATGTTTTTTGGCATTAACACGGTGAAATCAGTTCTAGAGAAGATACTAATAACTTGATTCTGGATCCATCACGGTTCCAAAATTTAGTACATGATGTTGCAGGTCCATCTCTTCAACAAACTGAAACTCACAATGATATCGATTTAACTCCTGAATTGGCACCATCTAAATTTTATGAGTTATTGAGGTCTGCTAAGGATTCATTATAACCTAGTTGCAAGATAAAAAATTATAAGCAGTTGCAAAATTTATGTCTATTAAATTGGATAATGAAATGTCAAACAACTGTTTTGATCAGATATTTTCTTTGGTTAAAATACGGTTACCTGAAGGAAACGTGTTGCCTGCAAATTACTATGAGAGAAAGAGGTTGGTTCATAATCTAGGCCTTAGTTACCGGAGGATTCATGCATGTGAAAATGATTGCATATTATATTCTAGTGAAAATGAGTCATTGGATAGTTCTCCCACATGTGGACAATCAAGGTGTAAAGAAGCTCAACCAGGGAAGTCTGGATCGATTCCTGTAAAGCTGCTGAGATATTTCCCCCTTACACCTAGGCTGCAATGTTTATTTATGTTTCATAACACAACGTCAATGATGTCATGGCACAAAACCAATATTTCAACCGGTAAAAGATTGAATTATCTATCTGATGCCGATTCATGGAAACATTTTGATCGTCTGCATCTGTCTTTTGCTTTAAAAGCATGAAATGTGCGATTGGGTCTTTCTACTGATGGTTTTTGTCCATTTGGTTCTTATGGTAGTCATTATTCATGTTGGCCTATCTTTAAAACTCTATAAAATCTACCTCCATGGGTGTTGATGAAGGATCCCTATATCTTTTTAACTTTATTAATCCTAGGACATCCGAAAAAGAATATTGATGTTTATTTGAAACCATTGATTGATGAGTTAAATGCATTGTGGAGTAATAGTGTTAGTACATATGATGTTGCAGTGAAACAAAATTTCACATTAAAAGCTATATTTATGTGGACGATTAGTGACTTTCAGGCATATGGAATGTTATCTGGCTGGAGTACACATGGTCTGAAATTATGTCCTTACTATATGAAAGACAACAAAGATTTTATGCTCGTCAATGGAAAAAAACCTTGCTATTTTGACTTTCATTGCGGATTTCTTCCAACTGATCATCCTTTTCGAAGGAACAAATCTCATTTCAAAAAAGGCACAATTGAAAGAGATGAACCTCCAAAAATGATCTCAGGTATAGAGTTAAAATCAGTTGTATTTTCATTACCTCTCATCACATCTGGGCCAACAGTAAACCAACAGAAAATTCATGGCTTTGGGAAAGAACTTAATTGGATAAAACAAATCATTTTTTGGGATCTCCCATATTGTTCTGATTTATTGGTCTGCCACATGTTGGATGTCATGCATATTGAGATGAACTATTTTGATAATTTATTTCATACAGTTTTGGATACACTAGGTAAGACCAAAGATACTATAAAAGCACAATTAGATCTTTCCCAAATTTGCAGGCGACCAGAACTTGAACTATTTGAAAATGTCATATCACAATGGTTAATGAAGCCAAAAGCATCTTATAAACTGTCCAAAGAGAGTCACTTATTATTTAGTCAGTATATAGTAGATTTGATACTTCCAGATGTCTATGCTTCTAATTTGGGTAGATGTATTAAGAATAGTCATATTACTAGATTAAAAAATCATGATTGTCATGTTATAATGGAAAGACTTATGCCGATTAGATTCAGAGGTTTGTTGAATTCTATGATTTGGGATTCGATAACAGACATATCATATTTTTTTGAGACATTTGTGCAGCAACAACAGACTATGATGTGTTAAGAAAACTGGAAGAAGATGTTGTTGTAATTATATGTATACTGGAAAAAATCTTTCTGCCTTCTTTCTTTGACTCAATAGAAAATATGATATTATATTTTCCACATGAAGCTAAATGTGGAGGTCCAGTACAGTTTCGATGGATGTACCCATTCGAGATATGCATACAGAAATTGAAGAAAAAAGTGTGTAACAAAGAATCAGTTCAAGGCTCAATTGCTGAAGATTATTTGCAAGAGGAAATTGCTTTTTTATGCTCTTACTATTTTGAATATGAATATCCCTCTAAACAAAACCGCATGGAATGGAATGAGGGAAATGTTAATGATGAAATGGACAATCAATTATCAGTTTTTAATAATCCAAATCTTGGATTCGGTAGAGTTCAAGAACGATGGATTTCAGACGATGAACATTATAGAGCTGATACATATGTTCTTCTCAACTGGGAATAAATGATAGCATTTGCACTGTGAGTGCTTCTATCCCTTATTCTATAATTTCTATTACAATATGTCAACTTATTTTATTTGTAGGTTATATGATAATCATATCAAGAAACAACTTCCACATATTACAGTAGCTGCTCTTGAAGAACACAGACAAAAAAAATTCTCAATGGTTTCAAAAATTGGTAACATAAATTATTGATGGTTTAATATCAATTTAGTTTACTATTTATTATATTGATAATTGGATTACAAATTTTCAATTGTCTCAACATGCTAATAAAATTGATAAGCGACTGTGTATATTGAGTAACCCACCTTCCAAAATGGTTAAATCTTATAATGAATATGTGGTGAATGGTTTTAGATTTCATACACGTGCATATGGAGAATCAAAAAAATAATGAACAGTGGAGTTTGATTGAGAGGATCGCATCATAGAGAAACTAAAGTTTACTTTTATGGCATTCTGGATGAAATTATTCAGCTATGTTATCTTGTACAGAATTATATAACGATGTTTAAATATCTGTGGTTGGATACTGAGATAGGCTTGCATGTTCATCAGACTCATGGAATCGTCGATATTAAATATAAAAGTATTCTTGGAGTAAATGAACCATTTTTACTGGCTTAATAGGCACATAAAATTTATTACGCAAAGTACTATGCTACTTCAAGAGACCTGAGTGATTGGTAGAGCATAATAAAAATGAAATCTTGGGAAAATCAATTTACTCAAACCGAATGTGGTTCCGCTGAAGTGGAAGAAATTAAAATTTTTCCAGAGACTACTCAAAATCCATCTTTTTCACAAAGAAATGTGAATATCGATGATGAAACCCCAAAATTAAGGGTCGATGGTGACGAAGATGTTAATGATGTTACAAATGAATTTGAAATGACAAGGGATGGTGAAAGTGAAACTCATATGAATATTGATGAAGCTGAGGAGGAATATGAATACATTGACATCGTCAGATATAAAGATGATGATGAAGGTGAACATTAACACAGTTAAATGTTGGTTATGATCATAACTAATATATAGCTATATATGATAGTTATTTTCAACTATCTGCTAACAATAATCATTTTGTGTTTCAGATGGACTCTGATCTATTTTGTGAGTTAGAGGAGGTTGAGATACCATTGGATGGGGGGGGATGTGGGATTATCTGACCCTCAGCCTACTAGTGGTTCAGGAGGTACACGGAGGGGGAGAGGTCTTGTGCGACTGATGATTCCTAACCCTATCCCTAAGCGACGTCCACATCTTGGCTTCGATCCACGCACACTGAGGTATGATAACCTCTATATTTTAGTTATATTTTTCATTAATTTATTTATATATATACTAATTGTTTGATTATTTATTCTTTTTTCATAGTTTTGTGCATGTAGCTGTTGGACAGGGGAGCGCTATCTTGCGCAATTTTTTTTCTCAGCCATGGATCACATGGGAACAAATTCCCGTTGATGTACAGCTCAGAATGTACAATCATTGGCTAGTATGTAAATAAATAATATTTATTTTAAAATTTATTTTACTAATAACTTGATATTATAAATTATTTGTAGGGTTTATGGTATCCCATTGATGATAGCATGTGTGATGCTATCCATGCAGCATGGGAGGTGGCTATGCATGAGCGTTTGCATCAGTTTTTGCAAAATTTGAGAAAGACGACCATTAAGAAAGCAGGAGCGATTGTATTTGATGAGTTGTGTAGATCCCACCGACCAGAGTACATTTCATTTTAGGTTTTGGATGGATTATGTACACACTGTTTGGGTGGTGGATTTCAGAGGAGGTCTTCATTGGGTCGGCAGAACCGGGGGAGACAGGAGGTGACACATCGAGATGGTAGTCGTATATTCAGTACACATAGAGAGAATATGGTAAGTATTTTTTTTAAATATTTTATATAACTTCAAATATAAAGAGTTTATTTTATATTCATATAGGTATTTGAGAATCCCAATATTACAGAGTATGATTTTTATGGGAAGATATACAGTGATCCAGCCACTAGAGAGATTAGAGGTGATCACCAGCGTCGTATTGTGGTTAGTCTTATTTTTTTCAGTTTGACAATTAAGTGCATATAATATTTTCAAAATTTTAATTTCAAATTGGAACTTAAGGATTCATATGAGACTGCAACCTCTCAGACACAGACTGAGGGTTAGGACAAGGCGACTGATCAGACTGGTGCCCACCATTTTAACGAGGCGTCATGGATGCAGGCGACTCAGTATGGCTTTGAGAAGGGCCGAGTAGTTGGTATCAGCTCTCATGTGACTGCTGGTACTTATTATGGTACTGATGCGATGTCGGTGTCTAGCTTGATAGGAGCTCGTAGAGAGGAATCATCTTCTGCCTCACAGTATCAGGGGAAGTCACGAGCTCATAATGACCTTATAGAGAGTTTGTAGAAGCAGCAAGAAGAGATGCGTCAGCAGCAGCAACAGTAGAAGTAGTAGCACGAGGAGGAGATGCGTCGATGGCAGCAACAGCATCAGGAGCAGATGGAGTACATGTGCCGGCTGACTCGTAGTTTGGGAATAGAGTTTCCTCTACCATCTCCTTCAGCTCCTCCACCTCCTCCAGAAGACGACCCCCTAGTGATTTTTTTATGTAAAAAACATTTGAATTTAACATTTGTTGTAATATAAATTATTTACAGTTTTTTTCTTTTATATTAGTGCGAATATTACATAATTTAATTTTTAATATTTTATGATTTTGTTTTTTTGAATATTGAAAATTTTAAAAAAAATTATTTTTTTATTATTTTAATAATATTAATATTATTGTTTCATTAATCATAATTTTATTAAATATATTTTTTCAGTATTATATTTTTTAATGTTTGTTTATTTTACTAATAATAATAATAATAATAATATTTTATGATTTTTTTATATTTTTTTGTGAATATTGAGAATTTTAATATATATATTTTTAATTATTTTAATAATATTAAAATTAATTTTTCAATAATCATAATTTTATTAGATTTATTTTTTAAAAAAATTTAATTATTATTTGCGATGGGATCTATTGTGATGGGTTCTCGTCACAAATAGTCTAAATAATTTTTTTTAAAAGTATTTGCGATGGGATTAGGGGCCCGTCGCAAAAAGTATTTATGACGGGCCCGTCGCAAATAGTCTAAATTAATTTTTTTTTAAAGTATTTGCAACGGGATTACAGGCCTGTCGCAAAAAAAATTATATATATAAAGTATATAATCGAAGACTTATTTGCGACGGTGAAGTTGCCCATCACAAAAAATATTATTTGTGATGGGCCTGTCGCAAATAATATTTTTTGCGACGCTGTTTTCTGCAACAGACTATTTGTAATGGACCCCATCGCAAAAAATTATTTTCGGAGGGATCTCGTCTCAAATAACCCATTTCAAATACCTATAATTCTATTTGTGGTTCCCTTATTGAACCCTTATCATGGATAATATCAATTCTGTCAATAGTAAATGAATTCCTACATTCAATAGAAAAAACTATTATGGATAAAAAAATAGGATGATTTCTTATCTCATGTTTCTTGGAATGGAAACTTTTGATGCTACTACTATTGGTTTTTCACCTATTAATAAATATTCTCCTATGAAATTTCCTTATAATAGAAATATAAAAGTTGATAGAAAGGCTAGAAATTCAATCCTTATGTCCTTATCAGAGAATGTTTATTAGAATTTCATGGGTCTCAAAACTTCAGAATGTATGTGGGACAAGCTGGAAAGTGTTAAATAAGGGAATGCTAATAGAAAGTAGGCAAAGATACAAATCTAGAATAGTAATTATGAAGACATCAGAATGAGATATAAAGAAATAATTGATGAATACTTCACCAAAGTAAATGATTTTTTTTGCAACATCAGAAGATTTGGAGATGTCCTGGAAGAATCTATAATTGTTAAGAAACTTATGAGATACTTTTCAGACAGGAATGATTCTAAAATTTCTTCTTTAGAAGATAAGGATGATTTATCTATTGATTAATTGCATAACTTTTTTATTACTTATGGAATGAAAAAATCTCTAATTTTTAAAAAGAATATGAAAGATGAAATGGATTTTAAAGTTATGAGAAAGATGAAAACCAAATATGTTTAAGAAGTTGATCCTTGTGAATATGAAGATAAAGAGGATGATGAGTATAATTAAAAAATCATGTCTCTTATATTTAATAAATATCAAATAAGAAGATGAAAGTATGGAGGAAAACTTCCTCTCAAATGTTTTGAGTGTGGTGGAATCGGACACTTTGCTATGAATTTACCCAAAAAGAAAGTTAGAGAATATCGAGATGATTCCAATGAAAAACCTTGATGGAAGAAGTTGAACAAAAATGATAAAGAAGAAAATTCTTCCAGTAAATATAAGAATATTTTTACTGGAAACAAAATAATTATATTGAGTAAGAAATTTGAATCAGACTCAACTGAAAAAAATTCTTATGAATATGAAAATTCATAAAAAATCAGAACCTTTATTGAAAAATCTGAGAGAAAAAAATACACATCAATGAGTGACGAAGGTGGTGGAGAATATTAGAGATAGTATCAGCTCAGAATATAGCTTCTTGCATGTCTTGAGAGAACAAAATCTCTCAATAAAGAAATCAGAATGATAAATAAATATTGTAAAGAGTCCATTGGAGGAAGAAGAGATGTCATCAAGAAAGAGGATGAATACATTGAAGATATTTTAAGTTACAAAATTAGAATTTCTAAATAGGGAAAGATGATTGAAGATATTAGTAAGAAGCTGAAATATAAGTAATAAGAAGTTAACAAGTTTCAATCAAAAATAATTGAGTCTAAAAGTACCTTGAGGAAGATGAATGAAAACTTTAAAAAAAATTATAAGTAAAAGTTGAAACTTCTAAAGTTGTTGAGAAGGCTCAATACAAGAATCTGGTAAAATATTCTCTTTCCGAATATAATGTTTCATCTGATTATTTAACTTTTTAGGTTCCGGAAAAAGTATTAGGAAATATTGGGTGGAGAAAGGATGTGATATACCTATAAAATCTAAAAAAGTATAAAACTTATTCAAAAGAAAATATGGTCCACATCCTGAGTATGTTATAGATGAAATAAGTTTCCAACCTCAATATGGTTTCTATAGAGAAAGATATTTCTTGAATATAAAATCAATATTTGATGGCTATTGCCGGTGTTGTGGAATCTATGGGAAAAAAGATTATAATTTTTGGCGCAACATATCTCTACCCGGAAGAAGGTTTGAGAAAAATGGACGAAATAGTGAAAGTAGAATGAGTAACTTTCCTAACTCACAAAAAGTTGAAAAGGTGAATTCTCATGATGTTAGGAAATTTCCAACAAAAAATCAATTTGAATGTTTGGAAGAGGTTTTTGGAAGATGTGATCAATCTATTCATCGTGATGAAATATGTATGACACTCCTTCCAGAACAAATTCTTTATGATAGAAAATAAAAGGAAGTTAAAAATAAGAAAGTAGAGGAAGTAGATTTTGTTGTTGAGACAGCTTTGAAAGAAATTAAAAGGAAAAAAACATGGATATGTGATAATGCTTGTTCTTCACATATTATGGATGATATAAAAATCTTGAAACATGTTGAAAGTATTGATCGGGGAGCAGTTACCATTGGGAATGATTGTTCCTTAAAAATAAAAGGAATTGGAATGACTGAGATTGAATCATAAAAGTTGAAATCTAAGGAAGTTTTATTTTTTAATGGGATAAAACATAACTTAATCAATGTAGTTCAACTTTATGATGATGGAAAAGAATTTTATTTTAGAAAATATTTTTGTATCATCAAATGTGTAAAAGATGGAAAATTCATTACAAAAGGATAAAGAACCAGTGGAAATCTCTTTCAGATAGGAGAATTCAATAACTACTATTACTTGAGTGATAAAGATTAATACAAATTATGGCACTGAATACTTGGCCACCTTGGGAAAAAAACATGAATAAACTTTCTAAATTTGATGTTATCCAAAATTTTATAGAATTGAAAATAAGAGATGAAGATGTTTGTATTACTTTCTAAAAAAAGATGACTAATAAAAGTCATAAAAGATTTAAGATTCAATCTAGTATACAAATTGAGATTATTCATTCTGATTTATGTGGGCCTATGAGACATCAATCAACAAAAGGAGACTTATATTTTATCACTTTTATTGATTATTTCATTCAGATGACAAACATCATGTTTATTAAGCACAAGTCACAGGCTATTTAAATGTTCAAATTCTTCAGGAAATATATTGAGAAAGAAATGGGGGTTTCCAAAAAGAATTTGAGAATAGATAATGGTACCGAATTCAAAAACAATAATTTTGAAACTTATATGAGAAATCATGGTATAAAACATCATTTTAGTACTCCCTATACTCCATAAAAAAATGGAGTAGCAAAAAGAAATAATAGAATCTTAGTGGAAATGGGAAGAAGTATTTTAGAAGAATACAAACTTCCAAAGTTCTATTAGAGAGAAGTTTTTATTACTATTGTACATGTTCAAAATATATGTATGTTGAGACTAGAAACCAAAATTACTCCTTATGAAATTTGGTATAATAAAAAACCTTCAATGAAATAAATAAAATTTTTTGGGAGTCCATGTTTGCTCAAAATCAAAAATATAGATTTGGTAATGTTTTATGAGAAATATGAGGAAGGAAATTTTATGGGTTATTAACCAAATAGAAAAAGTTAAAAATGTTGGAACAAATATTTAGAAAAGTTAGAGGACTCGTATGATTTGATGGTAATTTAAAATCAAAGTTCCTTAACAAATATTTTTGAGAATGTTGAGGATGATACACTAGAGAACTCCAACAATAGTGAATGTTATCCAAAACATCCTTATCGAGATCTAGATGAGCCAAGTGGTGAGGAAAGTGAATCTAGGAGATAAACTTTGAGATTTACTTCCTTAAAAAACATGTTGAATCTAAAAAAATTATTGGGAATCAGAAGGCTCTAGTTCAGACTAGAAGGAAGTTGAGATTAGAAAATCAAACTTCACTTATCTAAAAAGTTGAACCAAAATCAGTTTTAGAGGCTATTCAACATAAATAATAGGTGGATTATATGAATGAAGAGATGGACCAGATTGAGAAGAATAAAACATGGGAACTTGTTCCAAGGCCAAAAAATAAAAATTTTATCATAATAAAGTGGGTTTATAGAAACAAATCAAATGAATGTCGAGAAGTTTCAAAAAATAAATAAAGACTTATTTGCAAAGGATATGCACATGTGGAAGGTGTGGATTTTGATGAAACATTTTCCCCTATTATAAGCCTAGAAACTATTTGAATGTTTCTTGTAGTGGCTCTCATCATAATTATAAATTTTATCAAATGTATGTGAAGTTGTCTTTTTTAAATGGTGATATTGAGAAATAAGTTTACATTGAACAACCTTGTGGAAATAAACTTGATGAGGATGAAAATAAAGTTTGTAAATTGAAGAAATCTATGTATGGGATAAAAAAATATCCACATTCATGGTATTCTAAGATTGAAAATTGTTTGATAATGTTGATCTTTTCTAAAGGAAAAGTTGATGGTAACTTGTATATAAAATATTTTGACTCGATAAATCCAATTGTAATTGTTTATACAGATGATATAATTTTTTATGGGGATAGAGAAGATGTTTATAAAACATTTTTTAAGGAAATGAATAAGTATTTTAAAATTTCAATGTTAGGAGAACTAAATTTATTCCTTATCTTACAAGTTCAATAAAAATAAAAATAAATTTTATTATCTCAAGAAAAGTATGCTGGGTAATTGTTAAAGAAGTTTGGGATAGAATAATCCAAAGATGTTTCAACTCTAATTTAAATGAGAACAAAGTTTAGTAAAGATGAATTAGGAACAAGTGCGAATCAGAAATACTTTCAGAAGATGATAGAAATAATTATTTACCATACATACTCAAGTCCTAATATTATTTATGCTATGACTTTGTGTGCTGGGTATCAAAGTAATCCAAAAGAGTCAGATATGTTGGCATAAAAGAGGATTCTGAGATATGTTAAAGGAAAAAATTTACATGGGTTGTTATACAAAAGAAATAGTGAGATGAAGTTTCATGGTTATACCATTACCGATTAGGATGGAGATTGTAATGATATAAAATCAACCACAGGAGGAATATTTTTCTAGGGTGAATATTGTGTGAGTTGGCATAGTAAGAAACTGAGTTCAATAACTTTGAGCACAACTGAATCTGAATATGTTGCAACTACTCAAGTTTGTACTCAAATGTTGTGGATGAAAGTTCAGATGGATTATTTGAAAGTAAAATTTTCTACACAATTGAAGATAATTTGTGATAATTAGAGTGAAATTTATCTTTCTAAGAATCATGTCCAATATTCAAGATCAAAATACATTAATATAAAGTTTCACTTTATAAAAGATAAAGTTACTGCTGGAGATTTTTTGCTAGAATACATTTCAACAAAGTATCTGATTGCTGATATCTTTAAAAATCAATGTTGGAAGAAAGGTTTGTGGAATTGAGTCAATAACATCATGTTTATCCTCCTCCCATGACTTCCTAAACCTAAAAAGTAAGTTACGCCCTCCATCCTTTGAATTATGTTGACAAAGGGGGAGAGAAAGTAACAACTTTTTTATTTTTAATGAGTTTTTACTTATCTTTCTATTTTGAATCTGATGTTATGGTTATCATATAATGGGGGATAGAAAAATAAAAGTGAGAGAAAAATAAAGTGATAGAACAAATAATGGGGGAGAGAAAAATAAATCATAAAAATAAAAATGATGAGATTTTATCTTTACATGGCCACAAAATTTAATTACTAATGAGGGATATAATTCCTTAAAAAATTACTTTATCCAGCAATGTGGTTTCGGGACGATCTCTTTTGATAAAGGATATGTTTTGATAAAAGTTAAAAAGTTGAGTTGTGAAAAAATATGAGATTTGGAAAAGTTGTTAACAAGGGTGGTCAAAAAATACAAAGGGGGAGATTGAAGAACCTTTATGAATTGTTTTTAATAAAGTTTTTGTATTTGTTGACAACTAAGATTTTTTTAAAGATTTTTTTTGTTATTCAGAAATTAGACCTAGTCCATCATAATGAGGATGTTTTCTAAACAAGTATTTTTAGACCCAGGTTTTTATATTAAGTTGCATCGTACATAGAAGAAGTTAGGAAGATAAATTTTCTGATCAGACACTTTATCAAATTCAGGTCCATCGGAATGAAATTGAAAAAAATGGAATTCAAAAAAATAAGAGAGAATGAATTTTTTGAAGAGTTTTGAAAGAAGAAAGTGAAGTTAGGAGTTAGAAATTTTTCATACTTTCTAAAACAAAATTAGATGATGCTTTTTTTGATCAAGAAGTTCTCACAAATCACAAAAACTTTCATGATAAAAGATTTTGAATAAATGGTGGAAAATTTTGAAGAATTTCAGATTTGAAAAATGATATTTCCATCTTAATGGGATTTCCATTGTAATGGGAATTACATCATAATGAGCTGGGAAAGAAAAAGATGTTAGTGAGCCTGTGGTAGAAACAAATTATACTAGGAAAATTGTACTGAGATTTGTGTACTTAGATTTTGTACTCAGATTTTTGTACTCAAATTTTCATACTCAGGTTTCCATACTTAGATTTCCATATAGGAAAAATCATACAGAGGTTTTTGTAATCATATTTTCATACTGGTATTTTCATAAGGGATCTTTTTACTGGTAAAATCGTACTAATATTTTCATACTTAGATTTTCATACTGAGATTTTCATATTGGGAAAATCATACTAAGAAATAAATATATTGTAATGAGCTAAGAAATCCATATATTTTAATGAGATGATATATAAATATATTGTAATGAGATGAGAAAGGAAACATATTATAATGAGATGAGAAATAATCAAATCGTAATGAGCTAAGAAAGAAACATATCATAATGCACTAAGAAAGATATATAGTTGAAGAAGTCAAACTTGAATTTCAATTTTTCATAAATCTCATAGAAATATATGGAGGTTTGAATAAATCAAATTTTATGTTTTAAATGTGAGATATTTTCAGAGATTTTTAGATTTGAGGAAGTGGGTAATGTTTCTAAGTTTACCTATGTTTTCAGAGTCGCCTATAAATATTTCCTCAGATCATTTATTCATTTGAAACATTTATACAGGCACAAAAGGCATAGATCTAGAGAATTTGAATTAAAATGTCCTATCTTATTGAAGTATAATTGAATTTATAATTCTAATAAATGTTTGAGTTTTTCATATTGAGAATAAATTCATTTTATTGAACTATTGTATTGGGAAAATCAGATCCAGAATCCAGAATAATCGTACTCAAAAAATCGGATCCAGGATCCAGTAATATCATACTTAGAAAATAAGATCTAGTATATTGAATTATTATATTTAGAGAATCGGATCAAGAATTATCATACTCAGAAAATTATATCCGGGATCCAGCATCATCGGATTGAAAAAATCAGATCTATCCAAATCGAATTGAAGATTAAGACTGAGTAATTGTGGATCAATTTCATAAAAGTTTTTATTATTTTGTTTGGATCAATTGTTTTATAATAAAAAATTTTAAAAAAATTGGAGTTTTTATAATCATTCCTATCAAGAGATAGAAGATGTCTAACAGAAGTTGTCTCAAGTTGTATTCACTTCTTAATAGTGGATTTCCATAGACCCATGGGAGTGGCTATGGAAAGGATGTAGGTTCTCACACTGAGGCTGAACTTTGTAAATATTGTTTGATTTAATTTCTTTCATACTATTTTATGCATAAGTATTTAGTAAAAATTTATAAGGATAAAAATCTTAACAATTTTTAGGGTTTATGTTTTGGAAAAAATTGAAACTTATAAAAGTGAACAACTGATTCAACCCCCTCCCCCCCCCCCTTCCCAGTTGTTAATAAATCATTTGAAACTTCAAAAAACATGACCAAATAAGCTTCCAACTTCCCAAATTTCAATATATAATCATCACTTTGTGAATAAATCCAACCAAGGAATCCATTTTGTGCAAACCAAAAAGAGTTACCCGAAGAAGAGGTAATGTTCTTCAATGAGAGCTTTTTTTTATTTCTTTCTCCACCACTTAAATTATTATATTATCAAGATTATATAATAACATCAGTATAATAAATATAATGAGACTTTTTTATGCTAATTTTGTGACCTAAAACTTTGAAAACTTCCATAAAATGGGAAACACAATCATCTTTCATTTACATTACGAACTATCGTCTCGTGAACCGATGTCGTTCGTTCTTCCATTACCAGCTTTCAATGTTGGGAATAATGATATACTTGATATTTTTATATGGTATATATGATATATATTATTTCTTTATGATTCATGAATTATTATAAAACACAAACCTTCATGCTTTCCATTTTGTGGGAATATGATAACTTTGTTTGTGGATGTGTGGACTACCACCTCGTCAAAGCGATGTGATTCGTTCATACATTACATGGAATGTATTAAAGATGAAGTTTAATAAAATTATATGATATATATGGCATAATAATTATAATTTAATGATAATATATGTACATATACATATATTTCATTTACTTTATTTACTTTATTTATTTCAATATGGTAAGAAAACGAAAACAATGTTCATGCATATGTACCACCTATTGTCTCCATGAATAGTGTATCTCATTCCATATTTTTATGTTTTATATATTTTTATAAATACTTGTATAATTAATATATACGATATTTATATCATGTTTTACATTATGAAAATAAGTAAATCATGATCTATGTAAGAGGATCAACAATAACAAGTTAAAACATATATGAAAAACAAAGTAGATATTACCAAAAATGTAACATTAACATAGAATTGTTAATAAATGGGTAATATAAATTCATAATAAAAATAGGGGTTCAAAACCCATTGGGCACAGGTACTATAGCAGTACTGTGGTGGTACTGTAGCAGTGGTGGTACTGTTGAACGACGGGTACTGTAGCAGTTGGGTTACTATTCACAGAATGGGCCTTGGGCCAAGAATTTGGGCCTACGGGCTATGTAATAGGTTACATGACCACTGGGCCTTCGGACTATGTAATAGGTCTCCCTGTACCTAGTTAAATGAGTTCTTTTATTTTCTTTAATAATAAATTGATTCTTCGGTCCCAACCTTTTAAAAAAAATACTTAAGGTAAGAGTTTTCTCATCTCGCTTTTTATATCTGTGAGATGCACTCCATATTCACCGCTAGTTTATTTTATGTGGTGTATATAATTACTTATGAAATTTTATATCATGAATTTACTTTATTTAATGATATTTAAAGTTTTTATTTATGTTATTATTTTATTGGAATCATGATTCAAAAGTTACTCAAGTAGTAATGGTACTTCAAGTCTCACCTTTATTTCTGCAAGAATTATTCAATATTCACCAATCGTTTCTTTTGTGTGGTGTATATACTACCCATAAATGTAATCTATTATTATTATCCTTATATAACATTTATTTACATATCCATTTTATGATCTCCATTTCATGAAGTTTATGGTTAAAAAGCGACCTAATTGGTAAAGTAATTTTATCTCAATTTTCATTCTTTTATACACTTGTCATGTTATGAACCTATATTCTTTTATGAGGAGTATATAAATTGCATTGAAATTTTATGTCATGAATATTTTTATTTTAATGATATTAAAATCTTCATGTAATGTTATGTTTTCATGGGTACTAGGTTTTAAATTTACCAAAGTGGTACAAGCTTATTTCTATAATTTCATCATTTATCAGGATTGGGTATAATTATGCTTTTATTAGTGAAATATTATGATCCATATCTCAATAACTATCATTAATTTTCTTATAATATGGTTATTAATGATATCACCATGTAATGGTACCATTTTTTCCTCTCTTTGTTACTTAATATAATTAAGAATATGTTTTTATGAAAATCTAACTCTATTTATCTCTTTATCAGAAATATGTTTTGTTCAAAAACCATGTTTTCTAAAAATATTTCAATTTTTTAAATGATATTTTAAGATAGTTTTTATGGAAAATATTTTTAAAAAATTATTATGTTTTAAATAAGTGTTTTAAATGGGGTTTAAAGATTCCTTTATATGTTTTCAAATGTTATTTTCAGAGAAAATGATTTCAATTATTTCAAATATTCCTTTATAAGTTTTCAAAGTTATTTTCAAAGAAAATTATTTCAATGATTTCAAATATTCCTTTATAAGTTTCAAAGTTTTTTTAAAAGAAAAAGGATTTCAATTATTTAAAATCTCCCTTTATAAGTTTTCAAGTCTATTTTCAAAGAAATTTTTTTTCAAAATGTTTTATTTTTTATAGACTGAAAAGGATATTTTCCTCAAGAATTTTTTTTAAAATATCTTTAAAAATTATTTTTCTCATCTAATATGAAGCCTGTTAGTGTTACCTATTCCTTAATATGATTTTTATCCATTAATACCATTCATATTATTTCTTTTAATGGTTTATGTTTTGATGGCATGATGTTTATGACTCCCTTTTATTTTTCAAGAGGTATACCGTGATAAAATTCTTATTAAACCTGCTTCTTTTCATGGGTTATGCTTTGATGAAATGATCACGAAACCTATGTATTTTCCATAGGTTATTATATGATGAAATGTTTATGATACCCATTAAATTTTGTGGGTTATAATATGATGAATTTTTATGATCTTCTGGAACACATATATATGTATATGATTTTATTTTGAGAAGGGTGGGACCCATATCTCCCTCTAATGAATTGTTTAAAGATTTATATCTCAAGAGATAATGATGGTAACAAGTTGACAATATTGATCCATTATGGGAAGAAGGTATAACCGGATCCACTATAAAGAAAGTGCTACCATTGGGGATGGTTGTGTGTCCTTCCTATGAGGTATAGTTGCCTATGCATGAACCTGATTATATACTCAAAATGTTATGAGTGAACCTTATTATGTGTTCATAATGTTATGCATGAAAATAATTACATGTTCATAAAGTTAGGAATGGACCTAGTTGCACGTCCATATGTATTGTGTGTACCTGATTACATGTTCACAAAGTTATGAGTGAACCTTATTATGTGTTCACAATATTATGCATGAACCTGATTACATGTTCATAAAGATATGTATGGACATAATTTCATTTCTATATGTTTATCTGTGAACCTAATTACATGTTTACAATGTTATGAGTGAACCTTATTATGTGTTCAAAATGTTTTGTGTGAACCTGATTATATTTTCAAAAAGTTATTCATGGACCTGATTTCATGTCCATATGTTTATGGGTGGACCTAATAACATGTTCACAATATTATGAGTGTACCTTATTATGTGTTCACAATGTTATGCGTGGACCTGGTTTCATGTCCATAAGTTTATGTGAGGGTCTAATTTCATGTTATTCGCTTAATGAGTGAACCTGTTTCTATTTACATATGTTCACAATGTTATAAGTTGATGTATGTTACACAATAATATGTATTTTACCTATGTTATTCTCTCATGTCTTATGATATTTTATTTATTTATTATTCATGTATTATGAACTTACATTTCTTATTTTATGACTTAATATTATGATCTTTCATATGCAAGGTATGATATTCAAATGTTATGTTCATATTCTCATGCCCATATAATCATGTCATACTTATAAATATCCTTTATTTACACTTACTGAGCATCTTAGCTCACCTTTTATTATGTTTTATTTCCCGTAGGTTATTATGAAAGTTTTTTTGTATGAGTACTAAATGGGAAGATCTTTTTAAGAAACATTGAAGATATTTTACCAAGTTAGAATATTATGTTTCCAAGTTTCCAAAGACACTAAACTATTATGGTCCTTGGGCATGTGATTTTTTAATGTGATGAATATTCATATAAAATGATGTAATATCCATGTATGTTAAGCCTAGGTTTCTATAGTTGGTATCAAAGGAAAGGTTTAGCCAACCTTTGGAAACTAGGATGAGAAAACATTAGTGAAATCCCTTGGGATATTTATAAGGATATGTTTAGGGATTTATCTAAGGATAATCCTAAGGTTTCATAAATTTAAATAAAGGTTTCTTGATTTAGACATCCTATAAGGAATTTTTCAGGATTATGTGGTTTTATACTATGATAAATGTTAATCATACTATGCTTTATGGTCAAAGTCAATAGTAGGAACTAGAAGTAACTTGGTATACATTGAATGTTTTAGATGTTGAAAGTATGGGAATTATGTAAATTGATGTCCTAAGTGGGAATCTCATGAATAAAATCAAGAATGTGGAAGGATTATTGGTTATACCACTAAAGATAAAGAGACTGTGAATGACATGTGAAAGGTATGGTATGTTCTAATAGTATTGTTTAGATTAAAGATAATAATCATGATTAAATTGAAGTTGAGGAACCTTAATATTTGATTAATATTTCCTATTCTCTGAAAAGGATATTAAGGAATATTATGATGAATCCTATGTAACAGTTTAAGAATAAAGTTGTATGCTTGAAGTGTATATTTATATGAATTCAAGAATTATGTGATATAAATCATGAAGTATATTTTTTTCCATTAAGGATTTAAAAAAATATATTTAATGGTGTTGATGACCTAGAAAAGGGAATTAATGTAAATGTGATATTTTTATTAAGGTAAGGTAACCCTTAATGTGTTCCTAATGTTGAGAAAATTATGTTTAGCTTGGATAAAGAGATGATTGATATGGATAATGTAAATTGGATAGTACTGATTACCATGGATCTGATTATTGATTTTTTTAAAAATTGGTCTATGTTATCATGGATGAAGTCTAAAACTTTTTTTTATTTAAGAAATATATCTAATAATATTTGTAATAATAAATAATGAATATTTTCAATAAGGTTTTATGTAAATTTCGGTTATTACCATGTTTCAATAGAATACATGATAAAGGTATTCACATGTTTGGTATGTGACAACCAAGATATACTTTATGATATTTGGGGGATCAATGTTAAGATGGTTTTGAGAAATTTAGTGAAATTATTTCTAAATATTTGGATTCTCATCTTTTAGAAGGGTTACATGGTTAATCATTTATGGAATGCTTTAAGTTAAACTTCAGATGAGGTTTTAGTGATTACAGTATTATCTCACCACATGAAGATTTAGGAATATTGGATAACATGTGATAACCTTTTTTTATGACGTTAATGAAAGACAGATGAAACTACCTATCATTTTATTTATGAATCTCTTGATCTACTAATGCTTTAGGAATAAAAAATCCACCTTCATTTCTTAGAGTAAGAGATAAAGTGAAAATTGATCAAGGAAAAACCAAAGGGTGATATCGTGAATATGAAATGAAATTAAATAAAGTATATACTCTTGTGATAAATTCTCCAACTTTAAGAAAAGGGTCTTGAAATAAAATTTTGTTCAGTTATAATCATTTTTTATGATATTAATGACCTTTTTCAATCCTATTTGATTAATAGATTTGTGATCGTTAGCTTTCTATTGACCATGTTCTATATCACACTCCATCAGAACTTGATAGTTATATTCCTCTTCCATGTCCATGTTTTTTACTTTCCAGCTATGTTATCTAATTTGGAAACCTAGTTATGAGTTACTTTGGGAAACCGTTATGTTCCCAGCATTCCCCTTCTAAAGGAATTTTTATTATTCATTTTTATGATGTGGGTTTATATGAAAGTAAAATTAAATAATTAAACCATTGATAACCTAGAAGAACTTTTTGGGTGAATTTCATTTTAAGGGGGTAGAAGGCAACACCCTAGGATTTTGTGAAATATATTTTTTGGAATTAATTTAAACTTTTTGATATTTTTTTATTTCATGCAACATTGAATATATATTGTGTTAAAAAAATCACTAAGTTTGGATTTTGTTTCATGCAACACCAAGTTAATATTACACTAAACTTAACACTTAGATTAGCTCGTGGTACACACAACACTATGTTTGTCTTATGTTACACACAATTTTTAGTTCCTTCGATAGATTTCGTTACACTCAAGTCTGAGTTTCATAGAACTATAATATATTATTAATATTGTAATTAAAATATTATTATAGTTATCACCTAGCCATTGGAATGGAAGTTATGAATAATATTAACTAAATTGTGAAAATATTATTTACAAATGTATAAAAAATGAATCATTTGGTTATCAATTAGTTATAAATGAAAGTAAGAACTATTGAAAAATAGAGAAATACATTTTCTAAAAAAACTATTTTTCAATGTATAAACACATTTTATCTTAATAAATTAAACAAACCACTTTTCATAAATATTTTTAATAAAATTCATATCTTATATATTAAATATTTTTTTGTCACTCATAAAATATATTTGATAGGCATAATATATGAATAAATCCAATTTTATGAATAAAAATATATATTTTTCTAAAAGGTAATTTTACCACCTTTTAATGGAAAACCTATTTTAAAAATATTTTTGACACTTTTATAATTTTTATTTGAAAAAATAAACTTCATTTTTTAAAGTGGAATACAAAAGTTACTTTGGGTGAATTTTTTTATTTTTTTGAGAAGTTTCATTTTTTCTGAATAGTAAAAAACACTAAATTTTAATTAAAAACTTCATTTTCATCTAATTTATTTATATAGATAAATTATATTTTGTTTTTGTTTTAAAGTATATTTATATAAATTATAAATCTATTAATAAAATTTAGGTTATTAGAATCAATTTAACATTAAAATTGGATATAAAAATATTTCAAAATTTTGAACATTTTCACTTTAAAAACCTGTTGTCTCATCTTATTTTCAAGATTAATTTTAAATTAATTTCTTCCACTTATATGTATAGAATTTATAAAAATGGCTTCCATATTTGGAATTAAAATAATTTATAATTTATAATAAGTTCAAATTAGTTTTGACTAAAAATATTAGTGAAAGTAATTAAAATTAATTATAATTATTAAGGTAAAAATGAGTTTACTTAGTTTGTATACTTTAACTTAATTGGGAAAATAACCTATAAACTTATAAAAAAGTCATTTTATGAACATATTTAGATCATATCTTACATTGGTGACAAAATTGAACATTATTGGGGGTACATGATGTAAGGGAGACCTCTCAATAGTGTTTACCTTTTTGTATTTACAAGAATGCCACTCTTCCACTATATAAGGGCACTCAACCCCCTAACTTATTCACACCTCTAAATACTTTTATCTCATCCAAATCATACTCAAATAAGATACCAAATTCCCAAATATAAACCTAGAATCATCACTTTAGGTATAAATCTAACCAATCAATCCCTTTGGTGCAAACCAAAAAGAGTTACCCAGAGAAGAGGTAATGTTCTTCAATGAGCACTTTTGTTTTATTTCTTTCTCCACCCCTTAAATTATTATCTTATCAAGATTATATAATAACTTAACTATCCTAAATATACTTAATTGTGGTTATTATATGGTTAATACATACACCTTCACACACTTCCATCTAATAGGATACACAATCATCATTAATGTGTACGACAGATTACCACCTCATGAACTGATGTCGTATATTCTTCCATTAACACCATTCAAGGTTGGAATAATGATGGAATTACTATTTTATATTATATATATGATATTTATGATGTATTTATTCTTTTTTAATTATTATATAACACATACATTCATGATTTCCATTTTTGGGGAATATGAAAATTTTCTTTTTGGACTTATGGACTACCACACTACTACAAAACTGTGTTTATCTAATTCTAGGTATTTAACAATGCTATCTAAAAGCACTGTTAAAAACCCCCTTTGTTAGTGATATAAAAATATTTGTTACAAGGGGTATTTAATAGAACTTTTTTAGCAGTGTTAGAGGGGGTATTTAACAGTGCTAAAAAAATGCTGTTAAAGGGGGTCATTTATCAGAGCTTGTAAAAGTGCAGAAAAAGCCCCCCCCCCCCATTAGTGCTAATAAAAAACTAATAAAGGGAGCCTTTATCAACACTTGTAAAAAACATTGATAAAGGTTATATTTCCAAAAAAAATATTTCATCGAAAATAATATATTAATATATAAATATATTTATATATTTATATTGATATAAATATAATATATTTATTTATTTATTTATTTAAATATATTTTATATAGGGTTAAAAAAATTTATACTTAATATATAATATATTTTGTGAAAATGGATTATAAAAAAATTAAAAAAAATACTTTTAAGTAATAATTTTCTAAATATTGTTGATTAATAGTCATTTAATAACAATTTGAAGATAAAAAATAAAAATAAAAGATCTAAAATAAGTTGAAAATGTAACTCAAACATCAAACGGACATAACTTTTGATTAGAGTGTCCATTTGGGCTCTACCACATATCAAATCAAATCCTGCGATGAGATCCACTCCAACTTGACTAGGAGGGACCTCATTCAATATTTTTTAGAAGCCAAAAGAAGTCCTAAAGGCCTCCAGAACTGAGATTTTAGTCGGGGTACCCCAATTTTTTAACATTCGATGGAATTTCAGCCTCCTTTAAGGGGGTATTTTTTATTGTTTTTAGTGAGGAATAAATTTATTCATAGGGATTACATTCATATTGATATTATGGTTTTGAAATTTTATCATTTTTCAAAATTTAGTTTTATTTATAATCAAATATATAACAATATATACATATTTATTATATATTCACAAATAAAAATTTAATTTTATAAATAAATATTTACATATATTTACATATAAAATATATTTATAAATATGTAAACCTTATCTAAATAAAAACTAATATTCATTTTATTTAAAATAAAAGTGTATGAATATTTATATACCTATATAATTGAGACATATAATTTATATATATATATATATATATTTTTTTGTGTGTGTGTTGACAAAAATATATATATTTATCTATATATTCTAATATATGTATATAAATATTAATATATAATATATGTAAATAAATATAAACATGTATAATTATATTCATAAATGTACATATATATATAAATGATATATGTATGTTTTTATGTATTTATAAACACACACATACATAAACAAACATATTCTATATATGTATTTAAAAAGTATATATATATAATCATATTTATAAACATATATATAAATACATGGATAAAAAATGTAATGAAATATATATAAATATATATATATATATCATAAAATGTAAAAAAAAATATGTAGGAGTGGAAAAGGAGCTGGTGTATAAGCTGGAGGTCTCAGGTTCGAAACTCATTGGAGTAAGAGGCGTGCGTAGGAGGGTGGGATTCTCTAAAGTTATGATAAGTAGGGGAGCACTGATAAAGGGGGGTAAGAACTTATAAAAATGTGTCATGTGAATAAAAAAACTTATCTTCTTTTTTAGCAGGGACTTTATAAGTGATTTTTTTAGCGTCGTTAAAGGGGTCCTTTAACAGTGCTAAAACTCGCTGATAAAGGGCCCCTTTATTAACACTTTTTTTAGTGATGTTAAAGGGGGAATTTATCAGCAGTTATTATGAGCACTGTTAAATAAAACCCTTTAACATATCTTACAATATCATTCTTCTATAGTGTTGATAAATCCATTTTACTAGCACTGTTAATGGCCCTATTTTCAGTAGTTTCACCTCCTCAAAGCGGCGTGATTCGTTCACACTTTACATTGAATGTATTAGAGATGGGTTTAGAAAACTTATATGATAAATATGAAATAATAATTATAAAATAATAAAAATATTTATATGTGTATATATATATATATATCATTTATTTATTTTCTTTCAATATTTCAAGAAAACAGAAACAACGTTCATACGAACATACCGCATACCATCTCTATGAACGGTGCATTTAATTTCATATCTTTATCTTTTTTAGATTATTATAAATAATTATGTAATGAATATATATATATATATGATATTTATATAATGTTTTACATTCTAGAAATAATTAAATCTCAATCTAAGTAAGAGGATCATGAATAACAAGTCAAAAAATATATGAAAAACAAAGCAGATATTACACGAAACGTAACATTAACATGGAATTGTTAATAAATGGATAATAAAAAGTAATAATGAAATAATATATGGTATGATATATAAGGATATGGTTATATTTTATATTTATAATAAACTTGTATTTATTATATAGTATTTTTAAACAAGTACAAATAAATTCATGACTTAAGATGATGTTTTTCTCATCTCACTTTTTATATCTATGAGATATATGCCATATTCACCAATCATTTCTTTTATGTGGTGTATATAATTCCCTATAAAATTTTATATCATGAATTTAATTTATTTCATGATATTAAAAGTTTTTATTCATGTTATTATTTTAATGGGATTATGATTAAAAAGTTACTCAAGTAGTAATGGGATTTCTAGTCTCACTTTTATTTCTGCGAGACTTATTCCATATTAACCCCTAATTTTATTTGTGTGGTGTATAACCTGACTATATATGTATTCTATGATTATTATACTTAAATTTATGGGTGTTTAAAATTTTATTTTATTATCACTCTTTCATGGGGTTTATGATTCAAAATTTTCCAAATTAGTAAAGTAATTATGTCTCAATCTTCCTTCTTTGAGACACAAGTAATGTTATGAACCTATATTCTTTTATGAGGTGTATATACTACCCTTTGACATGTTAAATCGTGAATATTATTATTTTCATTATATTATAATCTTCATTCAATGTTATTATTTTATGAGGACTGTGATTTAAATTTTCCAAATTGGTACATGTTTATTGTTACAATATCATAATTTATTGGGATTATGAACAATTATAGTTATATTAATGAAATATTATGATCCATATCTCAATAAATCTCATGAATTTTCTTGTCCTATGGTTATTTATTATATCACCATGTAATGGTACCATTTTTTCCTCTCTTTTGTAATTAAGATAATTAAGAAAATGTTTTTAAGAAAATCCAAATTTATTTGTCTCTTCAATTAAAAATCTATTTTATTAAAAAACCATATTTTCTAAAAATGTTTTCAAAAATGTTTTAAAATTATCTTTTAAGATAATTTTAAATTAAAAGAATTTTAAAAATTTATTAGGTTGTAAAAATTGTTTTAAATTTTTTTCAAAGCTTCCTTTATATGTTTTCAAAGTTTATTTTCAAAGAAAGTGATTTCAATGATTTCAAAGATTCCTTTATAAGTTTTCAAAGTTATTTTCAAAGAAAAGAATTTAAATGATTTCAAATATTCATTTATAAGTTTTCAAAGTTATTTTCATAGAAAATTATTTCAATGATTTAAAATATTCCTTTATAAATTTTCAAATTTATTTTCAAAGAAAAAGGTTTTCAAAATGTTTTGAGTTTTAAAAATAGTTTTTAGGAAGAATGGATATTTTCCTAAAAATTATTTTAAAAATTATTTTAAAATTATTTTTTTCATCTAAGATGAAACCCATTAGTGTTACCTATTCATTTACAGGGATATGATCCACAAATACCATTCATATTATTTATCTAAAATGTTTATGTTTTGATGGAATGATGTTTATGAAACACATTTCTCTTCCATGGGTTATACCATGATAAAACACTTTTGAAACTTGATTTATTTCATGGGTTATGCTTTAATTAAATGATATGAAACCTATCTATTTTCCATAGGTTGTTATATGATGACATGTTTATGATACCCATTTAATTTCATGGGTTATGATATGATGAATGTTTATGATATTTTGGCACACATATATATGATTTCATTATGATAAGGCTGGAACCTTTATCTCCCTCCAATATATTGGGTAAAGATTTATATATCATGAGATAATTATGGTAACAAGTCTAGGGGATTGATCTAATATGAGAAGAAGGTGTAACCTGATCCACTATGAAGAAAGGGATTCCACTGGGGATGGTAGTGTGTCCCACCCAATAGGTATATCCGCCAATGTGTGAGCCTAATTACATGTTCAAAATGTTATGAGTAAAACTTATTATATATTCAAAATATTGTGCATGAACCTGATTACGTGTTCCTAAAGTTATGCATATATCTAGTTTCATGTCCATATGTTTATTCATTGACCTAATTACATGTTCACAATGTTATGAGTGAACATTATTACTTGTTCACAATGCTATGTGTGAACTTGATTACATATTCATAAAGTTATGCATGGACCTAGTTTCTTGTCCATATGTTTATGTGTGGACCTGATTACCTGTTCAAAATGTTATGAGTAAACCTTATTAAAAGTTCAAAATGTTATGAGTGAACATGATTACATGTTCATAATGTTATGTATGGACCTGGTTGCATATCCATATGTTTATGTGTGGACTTGATTACATGTTCAAAATTTTATGAGTGAACCTTATTACGTGTTCATAATGTTATTCATGGACCTAGATACATGTCCATAAGTTTATGTGAGGGCCTGATTTCATGTCCTTTACTTAATGAGTAAAATTGTTTCTATTTACATATGTTCACAATGTTATAAGATGAAGTGTATTACAAAATTATATACATTCTACCTATTTATGATCTCATGGATTATAATTTTTTATTTATTTATGATTCATGTCTTATGAACTACCAATCCTTATTCCATGACATAATATTATGATCTTTGATATACATGGTATGATCTTAAAATGTTATACTCTTGGTCTCATACACTTATACTCATTCCATACTTATTAATCTCCTTTATTTACACTTACTAAGCTTTTGAGCTCACCCTTTATTGTGTTTACTTTCCCCCAGGTTATGAAGAAAGTTTTTTTGTAGGATTACTAAATGGGAAGATCTTTGTGGGAAACATTGAATATCTTTCACTAAGATAGAAGATTATGTTTCCAATTTTCCAAAGAAACTAAACTATTACAGTACTTGGGCATGTAATTTTTTAATATGATTAATATTCATCTAAAATGATGTAATATTCATGTATATTAGTCATAGGTATCTATATCATAACATTTAGATCTTTAACACTAACAATCTATCATTATTAAAGCATTTAATTTAATGTAACACATGGGAGAATGTGGTTGGATGATGGTTATAGTGGTTATAACTAAAAGAAACATTCACTTGTATATTTCATAATGTATTAATAAATTAATGAGATCTCTAGGAGTGTCCTTAAGGGATTTATAAAGGATGATTCTGCTATCAAGATGGTATGTTGGTGAAAGCCCAACTTATTGGATGAATGTCTTCTTATATAGTATCTCACTTCACCTTCCACCCTTAGCCTTCATGAGTCATTAACATGTCATGGGTGATGAGAGGATTCCAAATGTTTATCTAGTGATTTGGTTTCAACCTATGGATTCACCATGGAGGAGGGATGTCATTTGGTTTCCTCTTTAGTGATATTTATAAACATTGTGGGATGAATATAATAATATTAGTAGCTTCCAATGGTATAAGGTATGAAAATTTATTGAATTTATTGTATAATTTTTTTGATTTTATTACATGATAATCCTAGTTTAATGTTTCTTATCTACCTTTACTACTTAGTTTAAATGTTAAAATATCCTAATAAACCTATCATTACTTAATCAATCTAGGAGACATCACTGAAGAAGACCCAGAGTTCCAAGTTTTTCAATGATTGGTAATGACCACCAAACCAACCTAAGATAACCCATAACATCATATTATATTCCAAAATAACTTCCAAGTGAATGGATTCTTGCTCAAAATCATTATTAATGGGGGAATCTAAGAGAATTTAATCTCTTGAGATGTGGTAATAAAACTACCTCTAAATACAACCAAGCACTCATCACCATATCATATTGGATGGATAAAGTTGATAAGATACATTCATGTGACTATATAGTGCAGGGTACTATTATTGATCAACCATAATAAAGATCAGGTGATGTTTCAGGTAGTCAAGATAGATGCTTTTCCAACTTATGTTGGGATGACCATGGCAATTCATTTTTGATGTCTGCAATAATAACCAAGAAAACGCCATAGAGTTCACCAAAGAAAAATATTGTTACACTTTTTCACCATTGGAAAATCACAATAAAGCCCAGGTATACGAAAAATTAGTTATTTCTCTATGTATATACATTTATTTTAGGAATTTTTAATGAGAATATAGCTACATACTAGTCATTATGACCCAATATTCCTCGAAAAATCCTAGTGACATTTTTTCACCCCTCCAAGAACTGCTTGATGAATTTTGAAATATTATGCCATAAGATCTCTTCACTAAATTACCACTAGATAGGTATATCCAAGACTATGTTGAGATGGTCCTAGGAGATTCCCTGCAAAATTTTTCTTGATACCAAATGATTCTGATAGAGAATAAGATTCTTTAGGGGAATATAAAAGATATCTCAACAGAGGCATCATTTGAGAAATCAAGCGTATCTATACCATTTCAACTTTATTAGTCCTTAAGAATGATGTATCATTAAAAATGTGTGTTTATAGTTGATCCATCAACAAGATGACCATAAAGTATATATTCTCTTGTTATTAGATGATATGATTGATATTCATCAATGGGATATAATGTTTTAAAATATATGAATTTAGAGTAGCTATGAACAACATTTAATCTAAATAGGGGATGAATGGAAGACATAATTCAAGACCAATGAGGGACTGTATGATTGGTTGGTAATTATATTAGGTATATGAAACACCCTGAGATCCTTTATGAGTCTCATGAACCAGGTTGTGAAGTCATTCATTAATAAGTTCATCATTTTTTATTTTGATGACATTATAATAAATAGTAAGAGTCTTTATATTCATCTTGAATTTCTAAGGGAGGAACTCCAAGTTTTTTTTTGAACACACATTTTATATTGGCCTTCATAAGTAGAGTTTCATGTTCCCTAAATTGATATTACTTGAATATGTTGTATTGATTGAATAAATTCAATTTAATGATAAGGTTAGATACATATGAGAGTGGCCTCATCTCAAGAACATCGGTGAATTCCAAAGATTCCATGACCTTTATATCTTTAATTAGATATTAATTAGGTATTTTAGCATGATCACAGCACAACTTGAAGACTATGTGAAAGAGAGAAATTTTCTTTAAGGTGGTGCAACTGAGGAGAGCTTTATCGCAGTCAAGGAGAAACTTTCCACTACTCCACTCCTGGAATTTCCAAACTTCAACAAGATATTTAAATTATAAATTAACATTTCCATTTTCAAAATTATTGTTATTATTTCCAAATCTGATCTTCCAATTACTTTTATGAGTGAGAAACTCAATTACTCACATTACAAGTGGGATGTATCTGAGATTGATATATATTCCATGGTATGAGTTGTAAATTATTAGAGTAGTACCTTTTCTATTAATAGTTAATTATCCTTTTCTACAATAAATCCCTAAAATATATACATTTCAAGAAGAATATTAGTAGGATACACACCCATTTGGTCAATTTTTTACACATATTCACTTTTTTTATTAAGAACATGAGCGGTTCAAAAAATAAGGTGGTTGGTGTATTAAATAGGTGATAACATACACTCATAACCATGAAGAATGTTGTTGTAGGATTTTAATGTTTAAAATATAAATATTTGGAAGATGTGGATTTCGTCGAAGAATGGGATAGTTTCCAACAAGGTATGTTTGTTTCCCTTTTATGCTACAAGATGAATTTATTTTCATACAAGACTATTTATTCATTACTCAAGAGTTAGCATGAGAGATAATAGCTAGGGGACTACATAAAAATGGCACTTTGGGAAGGGGAAAAAATTTAGTTAAGAGACAATTATATTGGCCATAATTGAAAACATTTATTGCTAAAGTGGTGAAGAGGTGCATGAAATTCTATTTGAACAAGGGGTATGAACAAAATACTGGATTGTATATGCCATTACCCATTCCAGAGTCCCCCTTGGAAGACATCTCCCTAGATTTTTTCTTGGGGTTACCCTGTACTCCATGGTCCCATGACTCTGCCTTTGTGGTATTATATTGATTCTCAAATATGGAATTCTCTATTCCTTTAAATATGATGGTTTATGCTTCTTATGTATCTAAATTATTAATTTTTGAGGTTATGAAACTCTGTAATTTTGAAAACCATCACATAAAACCATGATACACGTCATCTTATCCATTTCTGGAGAACATTTTGGAAAATGTTTTTTAAAGACTTGAATTTTAGAATCTCTTTCCACCCCATGATGAATGGAAAAAAATTCATAAATCACACCCTTGGGACCCTATATGTTTCATGTGTAGTGATCACCTTAAGAAATTTTTTCTCATTCTTACCCTAGATGAATTATCATTCATCAATGTTTCAAATAAAACACTTGATAAAATACCATTTCCCAAGATACCTAGGTATAGTGTTGCTATTGAGAACCAAAATTCTCATATTAATGACATCCAAGTTGAAGTGATTCATAATATTGAAAACTAAAATGAAAAGTACAAGGTGGAGGTGGAAAAGAAGAAGATGTGAGTTATTTTAAAGAAGGTTATATCATCATGGTTCACATTCAGAAGTAAAGATTCCAATTGGGAGCCAATAATAAGATGAAACCAAGGAAGGTCAACTCTTGTAAAGTTATAAAATGTCTCAACAATAATGATTATGTGGTGGATCTTCAAGAAGGATGGGAAATCTATCCTAAATTTAATGTGGCTGACTTGAAATTGGCCATCCCAAAGGATCTATTTTAACCTCTTTTAGAATCTAGGTTAAGTCCTCACCAAGCGAAGGAGATTAATGAAGTGCCTGATTAGGCCACAATTACCCTTGTGGAAAGATGAATATTTTATTTATTTTGTTTTAATTAATATTTTCCACAGCTTTGGGAATTATAAAAAGGAAGTTATAGTATTTTATTTTTTAGGGTTTTAAACTATAAATAGTTTATGTAGTTTCATTTGTAATCAGTTTTTTCCACTAATAAAATTCTAGAGAGTGTTCTCTCCCTTTATGGGTGTTCCAACCATGTTCATACCAAGTTACCCATGTAGGGACTTGTTTATCCCTGTTGTGCTACATTAGTAGTTATTCTCATGGTATCATTGTTTTCTCTTCACATAATTAATAATTTTGTGTTATTCCATCAACACATGAACCAATTATATGTGAGATTATTTTTTTACCATATCCCACCAATTAAAAATATATCCTAGAGAACATAAAATATGGGTCAAAGTACAGAACTTCCAAAACTAAAATGACATGAAAAGATAATGTATCTTGAACTGAGAATTATTCACATCACAACTATTCTCTATATCACAATGAAAACCCAAGAAATAACTTCCAAAAACAATGAACTAGAAGAAACACTCAACACAAAACAAAAGTGGACATAATAAATTTTGTGGTTTGATAAATTCTATACTCCATGGACACGACAATATTTTATTAGAAGAGAAGAAATAAAATAAGTACATTAAACTCAAATAAAATACAATACAAGTGACAACACTAAATTATTTATAGTTGAGATCTATGCCAGTTATCTCGTTCCATTGGTTCCACCTAGGATTGTAAATGAGATCGAGGTTATTGCAATCTATTTAGTCCTGACTAGATAAATACTCGAATTCATATTAGTTTTTTTCAAGTTGAGCTCTAGCTCAAGGTACTCAAGTACTACCTTAAGATGAGTTGGAGTATTATAATAAAGTAATCAAGTATCTCATGAGATTAATCAATCAACTAATATTATAATATGTTACTTATATTCAATATATGTGTCTTTAATTTCAATCTCTAGATTTTGATCTCAAGTACAAATTTGATCTCAAGATTGAATTCAAGATAGATTTTCTAATTAAAAATGTGCTAAAGTATCCTAATACAACCGAGTCAAGCCTAATCGAGTATCTCATTCAATCTTGATATATGAATGTGATATTCAATCAAGCACCAAGATAAGATCGAGAACTGAGTTTAATTAATATGATTGAGCTTGGGTATTGAGATACTCATCTCAACTCAACTCGATTACACCCCTAGTTCCACCGACATTCATTATTTATGGACAATTGTTTCTTTATCAATATATATTGAAACTACACATTATATGCACCAACTAAACCTTTTCTTCTATTGAATATTTCATGGGTAAAAAAAATCATCCCCCCACACCACTTTCATAGTTGTTGTTGTTTTCATTCTACACACTCTTGGTTCTATTACATCTGACTCCATCTGGTTCCATAATCACTCTAAATGAAATAGGAATAGGTTTCCAAACCTCAATTCCCTCATGATCATCATTCCCAACACCCGTTTTATGGAACTAGGATATTTCATCTCAAAATTTCTAGAAAAAAATAAATTCCAGATCCTCAATCCAATCTCTCCTTGAACCTGAAAGAATAATAGCATCCATAATGAGAATAAGTATAGTAAAACTCTAATAACCAAGAACCTTCTAATAAAAAAAATAATCTAAATTATTCTATATGAATTAATTCTCATAAATGAAGGCATCAAACTTTCGATTTCATTTTCTGGGTGTTTTTTCTAACCCATAAAAAATCCATTTGGGCCTACACACCAGTGATTTCATTCTATTTTCCATGAAACCCTTTGAATGATTCATAAATATTTCCTCTTATAAATCACCATAAAGGAATGTTATCTTCACAAATAACTTATCAAGATGAAGAATCACTATAGAATCCATTCTGAGAACTATCCAAATTATCAAATTCATTACATCTAGAGACAAGTTTTATAATAAATTCACTCCTTCCATTTATTGAAATACCTTCACAAAAATAATTTCCATATACCACCTCTTACCATCCACTTATTCTTTCAAATGGTAAACCCACTTTCTCTACAACACTATTTTCCTATATGAAAGTTCCATTATCTTCCATGCTATGGAAATATTTAAGGAGTTCATATCATCCTTCATCATTAACTCCCACTATATTGAGTCACTAAAAATTTCCACCTCTTATGAACTCTCTGGTTCTCCACCATTTGTAAGAATTAAAAAGTATGTGTTGCTTCTAAACCTATAAACTAGAAACCTATCCTTGGTAGATCAAATTAATTAAACCTAAAGATTTTCTATTTATGGAATCACAACTTTTGATACATCACATTTTGGATATCTTCCTTGAGAATCTATAGTCCTTAATAATTTGGGTATATCTATAATTGAAGATACCTTCATATTTTGATTTACCTTATGTATAGTTAGTATCTCTAGAGCTATCATACTCCCTGAAATAACCAGATATTTCATAATTCCATTCAGATGAACTTTGAAATGCATAAATTATTTATTCTCTATGGAATTTCATACCAAGTTATGATACTTCCATAGAATCCCCTTATTGATGAAGAAATTTTGGATTCTAATGATGACCTCCCATAAGTCATTATCCCAAAGTCAAAGTCCACATTTTTCATCACCATAACCTACAAATAAAAACACATAGGGTTTTTCCTCTAGATTTTCCCTTTTCTTGTAATAAACTTGGTCATAGATGAAACTTTTAAAAACATTCATTTGGGAGATATAAACCATCTGTTCGGAACAAATTTCTTCTAGAATATCCTAAATTAATGGAGTTAAATAACTATGATTCATAATATAAGATACATATCTTATTGCATCCACCTAAAAAACCTTGGGGAAAATAATATTAAACCTCATTCTCCTCAATTAAATTTATTTTTATTTCATTTAAAAAGATAAATATCATCTTGGATGAGTGATTACCTTATAACCAATAGTCAATATAAACTAGAACACTAAAAATTACAAATAAAAATTACAAGCTAGAAGGAACCCAGTATATATATGTTAATTTCCTAATTCCATCAGTGATGCAGGGCACTAGGCCAAAAATCCTAAAAAATGATATCATATTGATTGGTATGCCATCAAAAAAAATTATTAAGGCCTTGGGGGTCTCTCCTATTATTTAATTTTTCTATGTACTCTTGTGTAATATCTATCACATAGCATTGTGCTTATTCGCATTCATCTATAGATTCCATCCTAAATTTATCTTAAGACAGTCTCATCCTTTCAGTGAAAAGGGGATAAAACAAGAATACCTATTTATCTCTTAACAATGAAGCCCCATTATTATTTAATGGATCTTGATTGACCTAAAGAACTTGGCCTTTAGGATCACCTTATCTCTTGAATCGCACTATTTTCTCCTCTTACATTGTTTACATTGGATTAGTTATTAAGGAATAATCCATAATCCTTATAGTTTCTTTTCCTTTCAACATTGAGTAACATCCCAAATTATAATTTTCTTTTCACTTTATTTTTATATGTGTTGTAAATATATTTTTCTCTAGTTTCCTCTTTATAGTCTTGTAAATCTAGAGAGGGGGTAGCTGCACTTAAACCATCCCCAGTGCATGAATACCCAAATGATCTTTTCCTGCTTCAAAAGAAGTATGTTTTCTCACTGTGTTTACTGACTAGTCTTCTTTCTTATTATACCCATAATACAACACCTACCATTTCCCATTATTTTGGTCAAAATAGTTGTTCTATTATCAAATTAGTTTCAAAGTTCCAATTTTGGAGCATCCTATTTAACACTCGACCTAATCATGGGAGTATCACTCCCTTACATCCAAGATTTAGGGGGGGAACCTCATGTAGAGATTCAAAAAATTTATACCCATAATATACTAGTATAACATATTTCTTCTATGAAGTAATTCTACACATATTTGTGTGATTTATTCAGTCTATGTTTCCTTCTTTACTAGCCTTCTAAAACTTATTTAGGGGAGAAGAAACATCCCAAATCGAATCATCTATACTTTTTTAATATCCCGATATTAGTACTTAAATATAATATGGAATAATTTCACCATTTTCAATAATAAAATTTGGGGACCCAAGGATACCAATTCCAACAAGTGAATTATCCTTTAGAATAGGAAGAGAAAGAGTCAATGATAGTCCAATGGACTTATCATCGTGATTATTTCTAGGATCCCAAAATTCCTGATCAATATATCCTTTAAAACCATTATGGAAAGAATTTTAATAATGTTAACAACTAGAAATGTCATGGAACAACCAATTATATGAGGGGAAGAAGTTGACCTGGGACTTAAAAAATTGAATATATGCATCCTAGATCTTCTATGACTTCTTTATCAATAGAGTCCATTGAAATTTTTGAGATGTTAACTTCAACACAAACATAGGGTGTTCCGTGATGATAAATTGATTTGATCATTCTTTCTAGGAACAAGTAGTGACACACCATATTTCCTAAATGTTTGAGAATCGATAGATTTCAGAAGGGAAGGGGTAAGCTGGAAAATCTAACCCATATGGTAATGGTTGGAGGATAGCATTTCATGTGAAATCCATGAAACCAATGGAATAAAGAGAAAAAATCCTTTGAATACTCATAGGGAACTAGAATAGTTGAATATTATTCCTTCCTCTATCATGAAGTGAATTCGGAGATGATGGGATTTCAACAGTCTAATGATTGTGTGTTCCTAAAGGCCCTAAGAGTCGAATACATACCTATCAAATGTATTGACCGAAGGTCGATGCTAAATAAAATGAGCCATCATGGAATGATCTAAAAGTAATAATACTTCTATGAAATCTAAAATTGTGAGTCAAATATTGGGGATTCCATTTTGTAACTACAAAACTTTAGGGAAAACCAAAATTCCTAGAAAATAAAGGAGAGAATTAGGGTTTTTGAAGGGGTAAATTTATGGAATAAAACCTACAAAAAAGTCAGAATAAATTCCTCACCATATTTATGGGGAGGTATTAGAGAAGATACAACATTTATTCCATGACACCATTCTATTCTAGTGTTCTAGGTATTATTTTCTCAAACCATTTGACTTTACTCTAATAGAATATTTGGAACTCTCCATTTCCATACTCTCCACTATTATTAGACCTCAAGAATTTTAACTTGGTTTTGATCTCATTTTCCATGATGGATATAAATCTGATTAAGTATAAAAAAATCTTGGACTTTTTCTTGATAGAGAACACCCACACTTTTCTTATTGTATCATCGATGAAGGTACAATAGTGCAATGATCCTCTGTGAGAAAAAAAATGGGCATGAACCTCATACATTTGTATGAACCACCTAATGATTTCAATTCTTTAGTGTTTTACCTTTAATATTGAAGGATATATTTTTCTACCTTTCAAGGATACACTCCTCACATGTTCTATACTCCATGAATTCAGGTTTTAGTATGCCTTTCACAATAAAGACTTACATCCCTTTCTCATCCATGTGACTAAGATGATCATGCCATAACTTCACCCTGGTGTAGCTTCACTCGGGTATGGATTTTTCTAAACATAGATTCTCCCTAGTATAGCTTCTCATTGTTATGATTAACCATGGTCCCTTTATCTAGTTTTATTTTTCTAGGTCTATTTTCTCAAGTAGGTTCACCTATTACCTTTGCTTAAGTATTCCATCAAACCCATGTTCACACAAGTCCTTTACTCTACCTCCTTTTCTCTACCATGTTTTCACTACTATCTTCATGAAAATCCTTAACCCTTTTTTTATCTAGCACATTTTGAGTAGGTGTAACTTACATGAAGGGATATACTCTAATACTTATTCTAAATTTCATTGACCCAAAATTTCTTCCCTCGGCTATAATTTCTAGATTTTTTTCCCATGTTATTCACCCAACTCCTCATACGTGATGCTCAACCATCACAAAACATGATAATGGAACCATTATTCACTTGAAAGGTTGTCACCTATACTAGTGAACAAATAAAACCCAAGAAAGCACATAGCCTCTCTAGTATGTAGAGACTAGCGCAAAATCTTTATACTAGCATGAGAATCATTATTTTACTCCAAAATAAACAAAGTAACTAATTAGTTCAAACAAAAACCATACACTGATGAACATCATCATATTGTTAAAGGAATCCATTGATCTAAGTTTGGAAATTGACGGATATTTCTAGAATAGAAAATTTTAAAAATATATCAAAAAATTTACCAAATTTTATCTTTAAGAATGTGTATGTGGATCCAATCACCAAATAAAGTAACTGATTGGTTTTTCCTCAGTCATACAATAAATATCATTGGATAATGTTCAGCCCTTTAGATTTAGAAGAAATCATAAAAGGTTATGAGAAAAAAGAAGAGAAAATATAATTCTGGAAAAGGGGACCACTCAAGAAATTAACCCTATTTCTCAAGTAGTCCTACTACTTAGGCAGTTAAGCCTTATTGATCAAGTGATGTCATCTCTCAAACATACCCCATAAACTACTAAAGTGTCTGTGATAAGGTTGGGTCTTGGATCCCAGTTTCCACTCAAATTTTCTCAACTAACGGATTTCATTTTTCAAAGTAAAATTTTTATCCTCATAAATCTCGATCAAAACTCTCTATGTCACTTGATTAGAGAATTTCATTACTAGATGGTTAAATTTCTCTCATTCTTGGAAATATAAATCATATTTTTATCCAATGGAGTGGGTGAGTGTAATGTGATTTTGTATCAAACCCCAAAATGGATTTTTATTAGATTTTATGTTTATGATATACATGGAATGACCTTTACAACATATATTCTTAGAGATTAAAAGGATCGAAATCAAAGGATAAATCAAGTAAATACAGTTGATTTGAATAAATACATTTTCAGAAACATGATTTTCATGTGTAGTGAATCATAACATGAATCCCTTTCTTAAATTATCACATTGTTGTTAAATAAATTAGGATATAAAAATATTGGCACTACCAAAAAAATGTAAATTAGTGATGTTTTTTTTCATTAGTGACAATTTAAAACATCGTTAATTAATTTACCTATATTTCTAAGAAACATTGTTAAAGGAGGTGTCACTAATTTAGCAAAGTATAAAAATATCTTCAAATTATCAATTTTTATAAAAATTGCTAATTAGTGACACCTCATTTAATGACATTTTTGAGAAATATCAGTAAATCACATCTCAATGTTTCTAAAAAACATCTGTAATTTTTTTTAAATTCATGCTCTTTTTTTGAAAATATAAATTACTGAAATTTGTAAAAAAAGCATCACATTTTTGTTTTTGAAATTTATATTTTTTACCTATTTTTTCTTCAAATAGAAAATATTATTTTTCTCCTAACTCTATGTGTGACCAACCCCACTCTACCCCTTCTTTCTTGTGCCCTCTCTCATATGCACCCCTACCCATGCGACCACACCTCTCCTGTACGCCCCACCCCCACCCCCAACCCTGCTCACCTATACACCTTTCCCTACTCCCTCTCTCATATGATTTTTCCTAGCCTCAAGACCACCCATCTCTCATACCAGCTCGACTACACACTTCCATTCCCCCTCTCCCGTACTCTCTTACATGCCACCCTGCGCATGCCACTACTACAAATATGTCCTTTATCATCGAGAGAAAAGTGCATTAACAGTGCTAAAAAAAGCGTTGTTAATCGAGGAGAAGATAAAGGGGGTCCCTTTTATCAGTTCTCAGAAAAGCACTGATAAAGTCACATTTTATCAGCGCTAAAAAAAGCATTGATAAAAGACCCCTTTTATCAGCACTAAAAAAAAGCACTGATAAATGGGGTTCTTTATCAGAGCTTTTTTTTAGCACTGATAAAAGGTGTATTTTATCAGCGCTTTTAAAAAGCATTGATAAAAGTAAAAAAAAAATAAAAAAAAAATAATTATGTAATGATAGGGGGAGCTTTTAATAGCATTGGACCCCCCCTTATCAGCACTAGGCGGAGCCTCACACTCTACTTCCTGCACGCTACCCTTTTTGTGCATCCCCCACACGTGGGCACCTCCTTTCTTCTACCTGAACATGAACCCACAACCTCCCCCTTGTGCGCCAGCACCTTTACCACAAAGCCATTTCATTTTTTCTCTATTTAATGATATATCTGTTTATTTATATATATATATAGTTATATTTATTCATATATTAATATAGATTCATATTAATATAAATATATTTAGTTATATTAATACATATATATTTATTCATATATTAATATATTTATATTTATTCATATATTAATATATATAGTTATATATAGTTATATTTATTCGTATATTAATAAAGATTCATATTAATATAAATATATTCGGTTATATTAATACATATATATTTATTCATATATTAGTATATATATATATATATATTCATTCGTATATTAATAGATATTTATATTTATTTATATATATATTTAGTTATAATTTTTTATCCGAATATTTATTTGTATAGTAATATATATTTATAAGATTATTTTTAAATATATTTATAAAATATGTTTTTTATGTGTGTGTATAAATAAATAAATACATACATACATATATACAACACACACACACACACACACAAACACACACACACACACACAAACATATATATATATATTTATTTCTGAATAAATACATATATATGTGTATTTGAAAATCCACAGAATGTTAAAACAACCATAACATCTAATCCAGAAGTGTGTTTCAACTCCACAACTAGTCAAATCGAATAAAATTAAACAATATTCGATATGATATGTGGTACTGACCTAACGGAAATCTAGATCAGAAGTTATACCTATTTTAATGTTAATAAATTGGGGTATCCTGACTAAAAACTCAGTTTTGGAGGAATTTTGGGCCTTTTGGGCTCGAAAAATGTGACAGAAGGTTATCTAGGGTCACTAGCACGTAGATCTCATCGCAGGATTCGATTTGATATACTATAGAGCTCAAATGGACACCCGAGTCAACAGTTATGGTCGTTTGAAGTTTGAGTTACATTTTCAACTTATTTTAGATCTTTTTTTTTTGATTTTTTGTGTATTCAAATTGTTATTAAATGATTATTAATCGATGTTAATTAAAAAATTATTAATTCATAATATTTTTTAAAATATTTTAAATCCATTTTAACAAAAAAATTTATATATTAAATTTAATTGTTTATATACACTTATCTAAAACATATTTAATAAATATATATTATATTTATATCAATATATATATAATCATATAACAATGTATTTTTTTCATGAATTTTTTTTGAAACATAAAATTTATCAACGCTAGGAAAAAGCGCTGATAAATCCCCCTTTATCAGCGCTCCTAAAAAATCGCTGATAAAGAGGCACCCTTTAACAGTGCTTTTTTTAGCACTGTTAAAAGTGCCCCTTTATCAGTGCTTTTTTAGTGTGGATAAAGCCCCCCCTTTATCAGCACTTTTTTAGTGCTGATAAAGGGTAGCGTTGTGGAAACCAGGTTTTGTGGTAGTGTGACAAAGGCAAAGGCTGAAAATCACCCCTTTTAAGGATTGAACACTTAATCTCTTGGGTAAAAACTAAATAACTGAGCAAATCACCTATTTAATTTTTAAATTTATAATTATATTATGTTATATATATATATATAGATTTTAGAATTTGAAAAATTAATATATTATATATGTGTGTGTTTTTATATATTATATTTTATATTTTATGCTTATATATATGTTTATATTTATTTTTTATATATAAGTTTATATTTTACATATATTTTTATATTTTATATTTATATATATATGTTTTTTCATAGGTTTAGGGGTAAACCCCCTTTATTGAACATAAAAAAACAAAACCGCTTTTGACAATTGAGAAAAGAGGGAACCCATTACAATCACAAAGGAAAATTCCTTAATAAAAGAAAGACTCAAAGAACAAAGGTCCTAAGTGACCAATGGGTGACAAACCTGATTATATATATATAATTAAAAACGTTTTAAAACACTGGTAAAAATGTCAAAAAAATAACCACATTTTCTAAAAAATGAGTAAATTTAAAATATATATGTTCTTTATATATAAATATATATATATATATTTGCGTATTTTTGTTTATATATATGTGTATATTTTTATATATATGTTTTATATATGTGTTTTTGATTATATAAATATTAATATATATATATATATATATACATCTAAATATATATTTACATCGATGTAAAGAAATGAGATATATATATATATATACACTTAGTGACATTCCCTGAAAAATGACCCTAATTTAGCGATGTTTCTTGAAAACATCATCAAATTAGAAATTTTTTTGAGGAAAAATCACTAATTTAGCAACATTTTCTTAAAATATCACTATTTTCATGACATTTTCCAAGATATGTTGTTAATTTAGTGACGTTTCAAAAAAACATCGTTAGATTTCGATTTTTTATAGTGTGATATGTGTTTCCCATGATCATCATTAACCAAAATTCATCAAACTAAGGTGGATGGATCTCTCTGGGAACCTAGTACTAGGCACTAGTGGTTAGTGTAGCTATAGTGACCCAAGCCTTTTATATATAACATTACATGATTTTAAGCATAATTATATATCAGAGTTAAAGCCAAGAATCGATAAGTCTAGTGTCTTGGAAGACTAGGTACAAAAAACATAAAACATAGGGCTAAAAAAACATTTCTTTATTTAATCTCCATAAAGATATCCTAACTTCCTTTGAGCCCTTACATCTGCATAGGGTACCCTATGGAACACATGAACAAAGGGATGAGCTAAAAATCCCAGTAAGGGAATGAACATAAGGATACATCTTAAGCACATGAGTTAGGAGGCACGAAATAATGATAACAAAGCATGGAACATATGAAATCATATCATATAAGCATGGTATCATATAAAAATGGAATCATATAAATGTGTCATAATCATAGGACATTTTTTTAGTAGGGGTCAAGGCTAACTACCAATCACGTTTCCCATTTTAGTATGGGTCAAGGCTAACTATCAATCCTGTTTCACATCGCATCTCATGAAACTTTACTTTATCCAATGCATTAGAGTGCTATCTGGGCGCACCCATCTCAAAATTTTCATAAATATTCTTGCCACATAAATAATCTTCCCACACCAATAATCATACATAATCAACCATACATAAACATAAGGGTACCCATGGAAAGAATTATGTACTACAACTATGACATAAATCATAACCAATGGTCATATCATGAAAGTTTCCATGAATGAAAGGAATTATACATCGAAATTAAATAGGCATATATCATGGTACATGATGTCAAAAAGGAGTGACAACTTGTGAGAAATGTATTTGGGAAATTTTAGTAATAAAACATTTTGTGCGGTTTTAAGGAAAATACTATAGAGATTTTAAAATAGAAAAGGGAACAATATTTTATATAAAACCAGAAGTTAACCAAGATGGTTTTCAAAATAAAAATAATGATTTTATAAATACAATGGTGGTTTAAAATATAAGATAGAGTGAACTTGAAATCGGGTAAGAATTCAGGAAGTTCCCTTAAGACATGATTGCTAATTAGGGGTACCGAGGTGGGAATCACAAAAAAACATGTATATCCCCAAAAGAAAATGAGGGATAGATCTTAGAACATGAGTTTGGAGCATATAAATAGTATGTATAAGTTGTAAATAAAAATAAAAGGCAACTTCATTTGGGTAAAAAGAAATATAGAGAAACCCGAAGGAGTAAAGGAGGTTCGGGTAGAATTCAGTATAGATTATTGGCATGGTATCTGGTGTACCTAAAAGGGATTTGTTGAGAGAAAATGGGGTTTATAATAACTTATAAATCATTATGGTATTATGGGGAAGGTTCTAAATAATACCCCCATCATTAGGGATCACACATAAAATAGAATAACATAGAGGACAATCTTGAAATAAAAGTGAAATGTGGAGGATCCCTTACCTTAAATATGTTGGTGTTCTCCACTTATTATTAAAGACCTGAATAAAAAAATTAGGTTTATTAATTAATAATTCCATAACCACTTATATATTTAATTGGTTTAGTATAATCATTTTAAGTTCATTCATAACCGTTTTGATTGGTTAGGAGGTTTAATTTCATTGTTCAGGCTCGTTTGTTTACTTGATTTTAATGACCGGTTCACTTATATTTATGTTCGGATAAACATGTAAGATGAAATTGGTTGTCCAGAATTGAAGTTATATTATATTAGTGAACATATATAAGATTATATGGTTTTAAATTTAATTTGGTTAATTAGAGTGAAGTCGAACTATTATATAAAACCAAAGTGACAACTGCTTTTGTTAATTGGTGGGTTTGATTACAAAGAACATGTTTTGATTTATAACTTAATACAATTTGTACAGAAATATTACAGAATAAAAATAGGATATATTACATATATATAATCTGTTTCAACCATAAAAAAATGGTTTCATGACCATATTTAAAGATGATAATAGAAAATGATAAACTGTTGTCCTTGAATGTGCTAAATTAGCACATCTCAAATGGTGTTTTCATTCCTTTCAAATAAAAGGTGGGGAAAAGAGAGAATATAATGAAATATATTATTATCATACAAAAATTCTAGTACATTTATATTACTATAGTTATCATACTATTTGAGTGAAGGGAGGTGAGGTAAGAAACAAAAATAAAAGAACATAAAAGAAATGAAGGAATTGGAAAGAGGAATTTACCTCTTAAAACTTCCTCCTTTGAGAACATCTTAAGGGGAGAGGTTTTGATATTTTGAAGAGTCTAGGGTATTTTGGACGTGGGGGAGGATATTGGGAGAGATATTTGGGCAGAATATTGGCAAGGCAGAAGGCTTGAGAGGAGTGAAGAGGAGAGGTAAGAATGGGTGGTATTTGTAGTGGAGGGGAGGAGAGTTTTCCTAATTTTTTAATCATTAGTTAATTATTTCTTCACAAGAAAAAGAATAGTAAGTATTTCATGACCGAGATCAGTAATTAATTCATGTGACTTCGAAACAATTGGGATTACATTATCAAATCATCATCAACGACTCAATTAATCCGTTATTTAGCATTTATTGTGAATTATCAGATTTTACTATTCATAAGAAATTCCAGTATTTTAGAAAAATCCCAAAAAATAACCCTAACCATTTTTTGACGTGTAAAATCCAAAAATGAATTCCATTTTTCAAAAATAATTTCCGAAGTACGATTAATTTAATATTTAATTAAAATCATAATTTATTATTAGAACCCAGTTTTAAAACATTCGTTTACTTATTCTAAAATACTGGTACATCATAATTTCACTTGAATATTATTTTAATATTATCATAGGTATGGTTACTATTCATTATGGTATATCACTATTAATAAGGGTATGTTACTATTTATAAGGGTAGATTATTATTCACCAAAAATTATGTTTCCCTTATCGGTCTCCAAATAACTTACTGTTCATAATCATGTATGTCATATTTTCAAAATTCCAAACACAGAAGTGACAAACCTATGTCTAAATGCCACTTAGCACTTATTAGTTCATTATGTTGTGTTTTTATTGGATTTTATGACATACTTATGAGAAGGGAATTTCCATTGAAAATAATTGGGTCGTTACATTTTTCACCCTTATGAAATTTCACCCTTGAAATTTCGTTTTACATTATAAGATGTAAAAAGGTGAGGGTACTTCTCCTTCATTTCCTCCTCTAGTTCCCAAGTAGCTTCTTCAAACTTTTGGTTCCTCCATAACACTTTGACATGGTGGGTTTTCTTTTTGCGTAGAACCTTATCTCTTCGGTCCATAATCTTCATTGGTTGCTCCTCATAAGAGAGATCATCTTCCAGTTGCACCACCTCTGAGTTCAGTACATGTGAGGGATCAGGTATATACTTATTCAAGAGTGATATGTGAAACACATCATGATCTCGATCCATATTTAGTGGAAGTGAAAGCTGATAGGCCATGACTTCTATGTGGTCAAGGATCTCAAAGGGGCCAATGTACCTTGGGCTTAGCTTCCCTTTCTTTTCAAACTACATGTCTCTATTCCATGGGGATATTAAAATGAGCACTTTATCTCCAATGTCGAACTCCAAGTACCTTATATGGTTGTCAGCGTAGCTTTTTTGTCTACTCTGAGCAGCTTTGATGTTTTTCAGGAGGACTTGAACCTTCTCTGACATCTCTTGCACAAGATCGGGTCCAAGTAAATTTCATTCTCCAACTTCATCCCAACAGGTTTGAGTTCTACATCGCTTTCCATATAGAGCTTCATACGGAGCCATCTGAATACTCAAGTGGAAGCTATTGTTGTATGAGAACTCAACCAATGGGAGATGCTGATCCCATCCACATTTTAATTCTAAAGAGTAGGCTCTTATCATATCTTCAAGCATTTGAATATTCCTATCATATTGGCCATCATTTTGGGGATGATAGGTTGTGCTAAAATTTAATTCAGTACTTAAAGTATGTTAAAGACTCCTCCAGAATTTAGATGTGAACCTTGGATCACGATCAGAGACAATTGAGAGTGGGACACCATGCAATCTCACCACATCCTTCACATATATTTTGAAAGTTTTTCAAGTGATAGGTCTTCCTAAATAGTGATAAAATGGGAAGTCTTGGTGAGTTAGTCAACCACAACCCATATCGCATTATTTCCCCTCGACGTCTTCGGGAGGTCCGTGACAAAGTCCATAGTGACATTATCCTATTTCCACATGGGTATAGGAAATGGTTGCATCATCCCTTTGGAATTTTTTCACTCTTCTTTAACTTGCTAACCTTCCAAGCACCTTGATATATATTCCGCAATATCCTTCTTCATGTTATCCCACGAGAAGTGTTCTCAAAGATCATGGTACATCTTTGTACTCTCAGGATGGATAGATAATGTTGAGCTATGTGCATTGTCTAATAGATCCTTCTTTATCCCAGGTGATGAAGGCACACAAAACCACATTCCAAACCAAATCACACAATCATCATTGATATGGAACTCTTGCACCTTCCCTTCCTTTACTGCATTCACCCTCTTTTGTAACTCTACATCATCCCTTTGTGCTTCCTTAATCTTATCTTGAATGGATGGTTGCACAGTCATTTAGGTAAGGTAGGATTTATCCCCTTCCCTTATGATTTCAAAATCCATCCTTTGAATATCCAAGAAGATAGGGTCTTTCTCAATCCATAACATGGATAGAGTAGCAGGTAATTTTATACTTAGATCATCATCTACCTTGTTTGCCTTTCCAGGATGATAGTGAATAATGCAATTGTAATCCTTGATTAGCTCTAACTATCTCCTTTGACGCATGTTGAGCTCCTTTTGTGTGAATACATACTTTAGGATCTTGTGGTCGGTGTATATGTCACACTTCTCAACATAAAGGTAGTGCCTCCATATCTTCAAGGAAAAAATCACAGCTTCCAACTCTAGATCATGCGTTGGGTAGTTTTGTTCATGAATCTTCAACTTCCATGAGGCATAGGCTATCACATTATCATTTTTCATGAGTACAAAACCCAAGAATTTCTTTTAAGAATCGTTGTATATCACAAAATGTTATCCACTTTTTGTTAATGTGAGTATAGGTGCAGTGATCATCCTTCTCTTTATCTCCTTGAAGCTTACCTCATATTCTTTTGTCCAGAAAAACTTTACCCCCTTCTGTGTTATCTTGGTCATTGGGTTGGACAATCATGAAAAGTTCTTCACAAATCATAGATAATACCCATCTAGACCCAAAAATCTACGGATCTCTATTACGGAAGTTAGCCTAGGCCACTCTTAAATTACCTTTGTCTTGGAAGGGTCCATAGATATCCTTTTTTTGGTGATAACATGCCCAGAGAATGATAATTCCCCCATCCATAACTCACATTTACTGTACTTTGCATACAAATTCTCCCTTTTCAAAGTATTTAACACAGTATTCAAATGCTACTCATGTTCCTCCTTGCTTATAGAGTATATCAAAATATCATCAATAAAGACTACCACAAATTTTTCAAGGTAATCTCTAAAGACTCTATTCATTAAATCAATGAAAATTGCTGGAGAATTAGTGAGTCTGAAGGGCATCACTATGAACTCATAGTTTCCATACCTCATTCAAAAGGAAGTCTTGGTAATATATTCCTTCCTCACCTTTAATTGATGATATCCTGACCGAAGGTCCACCTTAGAGAAATAAATATCCCCATGAAGCTGATCGAACAAGTCATCTATCTGTGGTAGGGGATACCTGTTCTTTATCGTTATTTTATTAATCTCATTATAATCGACATAGAGGCGCATTGATCCATCCTTCTTCTTGAAGAATAGGACTGGTGCACCCCAAGGTGAGGTACTCGGGCATATAAAACCCTTCTCTGTATTCTCTTGTAACTGATTTTTTAGTTCTTCTAGCTCTATGGTGGCCATTCTGTAAGGTGTCTTTGAGATAGGCAGAGATCCAAGAATATGTTTAATTGAGAACTCAACCTCTCAGTTAGGAGGAAGACCAGAAAACTCTTCAGGGAATATATCAGTGTAATCCCTCATGATAGGCATGTCTTCAAGCATGATTCTCTCTTTTGCCTCAATTATTTGAGCTAGAAATGCTTGCTCATAAGGCAACAATATCCACACTTGAGATGAATATTCTAAAGGAGACTCATTTTCCTTCTTAAACTTGTAAAGAATCGGAGGATTCTTCAAGATGTGAAGAGTAATCTCCCTTTCCTGACAGTTTATGTTGGACTTGTAAAAAGATAGACAATTTGTTCCCAAGATAGCGTTGAACTCCACTAAAGGAAGTATGAAGAGATTTGATGGGAGGTTCAGTCCAAAAACATTAATTGGGGAGTAGTTATAAACCATGGACACAACAATTTCCCCATTCTTTGTTCTCACATATAACTTTTCCTCTAAATTTTGAGGTGGTGTTTGAATAGTTCTACTAAACTTTCAATATATGAAAGAATTCATAGAACCAGAATCAAATAGTACATTTTCTATTCTCGAATGAATAACTAGTGTACCTGTCACAACATCATTGTCCGGCTCCACCTCAGCAGTAGTGATAACATAATACCCTCCTTGTTCCCTTGGATGTTGTTGTTTATTTCCTCCAAAAAACCTCAGCTTAGGGAAATTGTTCGCATAATGCCCATGCTTCTTACAGTTGTGACATCGCACTGCTAGCTGAGTGTTGATCTTAACCTTCCTTTATTCTTCAACATTAGTGGGATTTTTCATATTCCTTTGGAAATTCTTGGCCAGATGACCAAACTTTCCACATTTGAAGCAATTCTTGGTTCCCTTCATTCATTTACCATGATGCTTCTTCCCATAATTTTTTCAAGGGGAAAAGTTAGACTTCTTTCCATCATGGGATTTGTTTGATGCAACACCCATATTGTTCTCCATTTTCCTCTTCTTGTCACTAGGACCACGAGACCACTGAGAGTCTCCAATCTCTATTTTAACACTGAGGGCACAAAAGACAATATCCTCATAACTATTGAAGTCTCAAATCGCCAAAGATTTTCGTAGACTTAGATTTAGTTCTCTAAATAAGCAATCCACCTTACTTTCAGTGTTCATGACAAAGCTAGATTCATACCTTGCAATCCTTGTAAATTTTTCTTCATATTCCCCAATGGACTCATCTTCATTCTACTTGAGTCTGAGGAACTCTCCTTCCATCTTGATATGAAGGGTTCGAGGAAAATATTTGTTGAAAAACATCCTCTTAAATTCCTCTCAATCCATAGAATCAATTTCCTCTTAGGACTTTGTATTCTTGATCAGTGTCCACCACTGATCAGCTTCTCCATCAAAACGATAGACTACCAGTACAACCTTCTCTTCTTCCGAGAACTGGAGGACGGAGAATATCTTTTCAATGGAGTTAATCCATTGTTCCTCAAGGAGGGGATCAGAAGATCCACTAAACATGGGAGGCCTTTGCCACATGAAGGATTCTATGGCAACTTGCTCTTTCCTTGGAGGAAGAGGGTATTCCGCATGATTCAAGTTATTATTCATAACTCGAGCCAGCTGAGCAAGTACTGTCATGAAGTTTTGAGAACCCGCTCCCTTCATATCAGGCATATCATTAGGGAAATATTCACATTGCCAATCACATTCTTTTTGGAGCATGTTCTTTTATTTACCACTATTAACTAAGAAAAAGAACGTATAATTAGAGGTCTTGAATAATTAGCTATTGAGTATAAAAAGGAAATTGTGAACATAATTGGATGAACTTATAAATAAAAAGTACATCCTAACTTGTGATTCCTTAGGTTTAAATATAGGTTATCCTCAATCTATTTCTTGACTAATATTCTTATGGGATTTTTTTTGTCTCGTAATAATGGTTTGTAGTAAGCTCATGAATCTACCAAATCATATCCCCCAAGAATGTCGTAACCAAGATTGCAGCAAGGCTCATTGTCGTGTACCAGGATACCCTAGGTCAAGCCAAAAACTCCTTGTCAGAGTTTTCACTCCTAGGTACATCTGTGCCAGAGCCGCCTCTATTGGCTCGTATCCAAACATGGATGTATTTTCTTGATAAACCACTTACTCTATACTTACCAAAATTTAGGGATGTTTTATTATACTTCGTCTCGTCCTTAAGATTCTCACTAAGGTTATATATTCCTAATCTCCAAAAATAACTAGACCATCCTCTAATACCAACTATATCGACCCAAGCCATTTATATATAACATTACATGATTTTAAGCATAATTATACATCAGAGTACAAGACAAGGATCGTTAAGTCTAGTGTCTTGGAAAACTAGGTACATAAAACATAAAACATGGGGATAAAAAAATTCTTTATTTAATCTCTATAAAGATCTCCTAACTTCCTTTGATCCCTTACATCTGTATAGGGTACCATGGGGAACACATGAACAAAGGGATGACCTAAAAAGCCCAATAAGGGAATGAACATAAGGATACATCTTAAGCACGTGAGTTAGGAGGAATGACATAAAGATAAAAAATCATGGAACATATGATATCATATCATATAAGCATGGGATAATATAAAAATGGAATCATATAAATGTGGTAGAATCATAAGACATTTCTTTAGTACGGGTCAAGGCTAACCGCCAATCCCGTTTTACATCGCATCTCATGAGACTTAACTTTACCCAATGAATTGGATAACTATCTGTGCGGACACATCTCAACATTTTCATGAATATTCTTTCCACATAAATAATCTTTCCACACCAATAATCATACATAATCAACCATACATAAACATAAGGGTACCCATGGAAAGAATTAGGTACCACAACCATGACATAAATCATAACCAATGGGCGTATCATGAAATTTTCCATGAATGAAAGGAATTATACATGGACATTCAATAGTCATACATCATGCTACGTGATGTCAGAAAGGAGTGACAACTTGTATGAAATGTATTTGGGAAATTTTAGCATTAAAACATTTTGTGCGGTTTTAAGGAAAATACTATATAGATTTTAAAATAGAAAAGGGAACAATCTTTTATATAAAACCAGAAGTGAACCAAGAAGGTCTTCATAATAAAAATACTGATTTTATAAAGACAATGGTGGCTTAAAATAGAAGATACATTGCACTTGAAATCAGGTAATAATTTGGGAAGTTCCCTTAAAACATGATTGTTTATCAGGGGGTATTAAGGTGGGAATCACAAAAAAAACATGTGTATACCCAAAATAGAATGAGGGATGGATCTTGGAACATGAGTTTTGAGCATATAAACAGTATGTAGAAGTTGTACATAAAAATAAAAGACAAATTCATTTGGGTAAAAAGAAATATAGTGAAACCCGAAGGAGTAAAGGTGGTTCTGGTAGAATTCATTACGAATTATTGGCATGGTGTCGTGTGTACATAAAATGGATTTGTTGAGAGATAATGGGGTTTATAATAACTTATAAATCATGAGGTAAGTATGGGTAAGGTGAAAAATAATACCCCATCATTAGGGATCATACATAAAATGGAATAACATTGAGGACAATCTTGAAATAAAAGTGAAATGGGGAGGATCCCTTACCTTAAATCCATTAGTGTTCTTCACTTGTTATTAAAGACCTGAATAAACAAATTAGGTTTATTAATTAATAATTCTAGAAGACCTTCTATATTTAATTGGTTTAGTGTAATCATTTTAAGTTCATTTATAACCGTTTTGATTGGTTATGAGGTTCAATTTCATTTTTCGGGCTCATTTGTTTACTTGATTTTAATGACTGGTTCACTTATATTTATGTTTGGATAAACATGTAAGATGAAATTGGTTGTATAGAATTTAAGTTATATTATATTAGTGAACATCCAAGAGATTAAATGGTATTAAATTTAATTTGGTTACTTAGAGTGAAGTCGAACTATTATATAAAACCAAAGTGACAACCGTTTTTGTTAATTGGTGGGTTTGATTACAAAGAACATGTTTTGATTTATAAATTAATACCATTTGTACAAAAATATTACAGAATAAAAATAGGATATATTAAAAATATATAATCTGGTTCAACCATAACAAAAATGGTTTCATGAACATATTTAAATATGATAATAGAAATTGATAAATTGTTGTCCTTGAATGTGCTAAATTAGCACATCTCAAACGGTGCTTTCATTCCTTTCAAATAAAAGGTGGATAAAAGAGAGAAGATAATGAAATATCCCATTAGAATAATAACATTCCAATATATGTATGTTACTGGACTTATCATACTATTTGGGTGAATGGAGGTGAGGAAAGAAACAAAAAGAAAAGAACAAAAAAAAAAGAAGGAATTGGAAAGAGGAATTTACCTCTTGAAACTTCCTCCTTTGAGAACCTCTTAAAGGAAGAGGTTTTGGTATTTTGAAGAGTCTAGGGGATTTTGGACATGGGGGAGGAGCTTGGGGAGAGATTTGGGCAGAATATTGTCAAGGCACAAGTCTTGAGAGGAGTGAAGAGAAGAGTTAAGAATGGGTGGTATTTATACAGGAGGGGAGGAGTGTTTTCATAATTTTTTAATCCTTAGGTTATTATTTCTTCACAAGACAAGGAATAGTAAGTTTTCCATGACAAATAATAGTAATAAATGTATGTTACTTCTAACCAATTGGGATTACATCATCATATCATCATCAATGACTCAATTAATCCATTATTTAGCATTTATTGTGAATTATCGGATTTTACTATTCATCAAAAATTCAAGTATTTCAGAAAAATCCCAAAAATTCACCCTAACCATTTTTTAACATGTAGAATCCAAAAATTTAGTCCATTTTTTAAAAATAATTTTCTAAATATGATTAATTTAAAATTTAATTAAAATCATAATTTATTATTAAAACCGAGTTTTAAAACATTCATTTACTTATTCTAAAATACAGGTACATCATAATTTTCACTTGAATATTATTTTAATACTATCATATGTAAGATTACTATTCATTATGGTATATCACTATTCATAAGGGTATGTTACTATTCATAAGGTTTGGTTACTATTCACTAAAACTTATGTTTTTCTTATCATTCTCCAAATAACTTGACGGTCACAACCGTGTATGTCATATTTTCGAAATTCCAAACACAGAAGTGAAAAACCTATGTTTAAAGGCCACTTAGAAATTAGTAGTTCATTATGTTGTGTTTTCATTGGATTTTATGACATACTTATGAGAATGGAATTTCCATTGAAAAACATTGGGTCGTTACAGTAGCGATGAGAGAGGGATGAGCCTATAATCATATATTTATAATTTTTTCCTCTATAATTTGGCCCTGACCTATATTAGTAATCTAATTTTTACTCTCTGATTGATACCAAAATTCTACTCCAAATAATGTCCATTTTTATGATCATTGATGCAGTAGAAATTTTATATAAACATTGTTTTCAAGGCTAAATTTACCATTTCTTCCTTAGGGTCCAAAATAGAAAAAAATCCCTTAATTTAAATTAAACACTCTTAAAACTAAAATATTCTGGGTCTATAGAGATTCATTATCAAATTAGTAGATTATGAATTTAATTCCTTTCTGTGGAATGTTTTATGATTATATTTCTATAATTTTATTGAATGGATGGTTCAATTAATGACTAGAATAGATGATAAAGGGACTTGATTAAGAAATCCTCAACATGAGAGTTGTTGGAAAGTTTCAAATATACATTTATAGATCTATAATTTATTAATTAAAATTTTAAAAAATTATTTAAAATATAGGGGTTATTTTTCTACAATATTCATGATATATTTTCTAAAAATTAAAACATTTGAAAAAATAACCTTACCATCATCAACACAACACATCCATAGGATTAACAATACCCTTTTTATTTCATTTAATGTTATTCAATATATGGATTTAGTTCATTAGATTAATTTATTTCATCCAATCAAATTTTTTATTAACCCAATGGACAAAAAATATATTTTAAGTAGAGATGGAGCTCATATAATTTCTTGGATTTTTAAGAAATAGTTTTGTTGAAGAAATGGGTCGATTAGGTTTTATTCATCCATTTTTTTCCTTTAAACACCTTATATTTTTTATGATTAACTAATTTATCTGATATTAATTAATTTAATTTTTTTATTTTTGTGTGGATATTAAAATGGTTTCATGTATTTTTGTTTTGTATTTGGAATTCCCAAAGGATCTTATGTCAACTACTAGGAGCCAAAGTGTTTCTCTGAGTAGTGAAGTCATTTTCTATGTGATTTTATAGTAAATACTAGTTTTGGATGTAGAAGAGGAATGAGTAATAAAATGATTCTATTTCTCCTGTGAATTTTTAGGATATCATTTTCATTGACCCTCTTTCATGGATTGATAAAGAATAAATTTCACCCATTTTGTTTCTTCATTCTTGTGAAGGATCCCTCTAGAAGAAAACAAAATAATTGACTAGAAAAGGTATATTATTCCAGGAATCCAAAATATCAAACAAAATATCTTCAAACTAGATATCAATGGAGGGATAAAACATGGTTTACATATTCTACATGAGATACTCCCTATTTGTAAAAAGTTTCCCTATGAGAGTTATCCCTAAGAAAATTTTCATACTTGTCTTCCATTAAAATCTTGAATAAATTCCTCTGATTTTGCAATGTATATCTAATTTTAAATTTCCAAATTTAAGATATAGATTTTATCCATGAAATGTTAAGAAATTTTATTGAAAAAAGAGGGGGGGACCAAACAAGTCATGGAGGTCGAAAGTAATGATGGCCCAAGAATTCTGCCCATATAAGGTTAATGCACTCAGGGGGAAGGGATCCTATACTATTAAAAATAATGCATGGGTTACCTATGGTGCTACATAAAGCCAATAAGTCCTCCACCATGTTTCCCTCTCTTTATATGTGAGTGATATCAGTGCCACTAATAAGAATATTCCTACACTTGCGCAAGAGATAACTGATAGCCCAAGGTATGATGATATCTCCTCGGATAGAATTGTGAATAATAGAGTAATCATTATAAACTAGTTCCAAATAAAGACTGTGATAGAGGTAAAAATCCAAACCTTTGAGCATGGTAATGGATGCATCCATGAGAGAGTCACCCTAGACAAGGAGTAAACTAAAATAAAAGACAACTGATCCATCATAATGATTGAAACAACCCCTCCTCCCTTCATAAAACCCTCCTTACATGAATGATAAACATTTATCTTAATTCCTCTATGAGGGGGATTCCATATAACCCATTTACCTTGTGATTGAAGTCTATGAACCAAGATAGAAGGCCCCCTACCATCCATGAGCCGTTGTAGTGAAGGGGATAAATCCCACTACTTTAGTAGTATAACTAGATCTGCTACTAAATATCTTGACCAAACCATCATTTCCATCCACGAGATTGATACCACTTTATGTCTATCCTTATTTTATCCCTTCTAGATACCCTAGAAACTGACCTCAATTAGAAATGATCTTTATTTTCTATCATATAAGTTATCTTCCATGCCATGAAACCAGGTGTAGAGGAAAGTATCACCTAAAAGATCCTAAACAGACATCCCAGTGGACACACTAATGTCCTTCCATATCGAGGACGCCCATTATCCTTTAAAGAATAAGTGTGAGGCTATATCCTCCTTTGGAATATGACAATAAGAACACATAGAGACAATGGATACCCACTTGTGTTGTACCCCCTCATCAGTGAGGATAACTTGGTTCAATATGCTCAATAATAAGAAATTCATTTTAGTAGGAAAAACATAGCACTATAGAATTCTTCCCTGTGAATCATGATTAGTTTCAGTGAAAGTCACTGTCGTGGGTTCCCTCAAATGATTAGTGGTTTTTGGGTACTTAAGTGCATCAGAGTGGATGACCAAGGTCATCTCTCAAAGGAGGAAGTAAATTTAAAAACATATTAAAGGTATTTTGAAAATAAAAAAAAAGTAAATAAGAATACTAATTAAAATTATGGGGTTTGTTTATCGTTTATAAATCTAAAATAATTTTTCTGGAAGAAGATTGTATTTTTTTTGAAATGTAGTTTGATTAAAATGACACAACAAGAAGATGTTTTTTTAGAAAATATTTTAAAAGGCGTAATCGATATAACTCTACCTCTTCACTCTATTATTTATCATTATAATTTAAATTAACATTTAATTAATTATTATTCCTTAATTTTTTAAATCCCAAACCCTACGATAATTAACTTTACCGTAAAGATGAAGTGAATTTAACCCTAAACTAACTTCAGAACATGAAATTGCAGCACCCTACTTTGATTGATGTTCTAAGGTTAGATTATGGTCAGTGGTAAATTAAGGCATATTTTCTCTTTGTAAATTAGAAGTAATTGAGTTTAGGGATTATATTTGAACACCACAAATTGATATCATATGGTTTTGTATTACCGATTAAGTTCACACTCTCACAATTTACACAAAATATTGTCCTCACGTGTTTTGGTGTTAATTGTTAAATTGATTTCTTAGTTTCAATTAAATTAAAAACTAAATTAATTTATCATATTATTTGAATTATAGTATATCATTGATTTTAAATAAATGAATGAATAAGGATAGAGGTCGATCGATTACTAAAAAACTACTCTTCCATGGGCGGTGTAGTCGTCGTAGAAACGTTATGCAAGTGCAAAGGTTTAAAAGGGGTATAACCCAATATTGTTTCTACTCTTGAATTCCAGAACAAATATGAATATTAATATAAGAATAAAATTGAAAATAACAGAAGAATTGGAAGAGAAACTAAGATATTATTGAAAGCACAACAATATTATAACAAAGAAGAAGAAAAGAAGAGCAATTTGGAGGAGATCCTATCTTGGTAGCTTCACTCCTCCAATTGTAAATTAAAATGGTGTAGAACCACTTCTCCTCTTCTTCCAATATCCTAATGCACGTATCAACCCCTCCAAATGATAAAAAAATTAATTTATAGAGTGGAGTGGAGGATAAGTTTAAAGAGGTTTCAATTCTGAATGGGGAATCTCTACCAAATATTTTAATCCAATTTTCACCACCCATTTGGCCTCCAAACTGTGTGAACTAGCTATTATTACAAAATAATTATTTGTAAAAAATTGGGTTGGAGAAATCCTCTCAAAATTTGGGTCAAATAAAAGCTCTTATGAAGAAGTTATGGACCAAAAATAGAACCAATGTCCAATGTGGAGGGCCTAGACCACCTTTGACTTCATGGTCTATTTAGTCCATCCAAATGCACAATTTAGCTCCAATGTCCTAAAAAAAGTTATATCCCATTAAGTTAGGAACACAATTACTAAATTTCAAGTTCAAATAATAAATATTAAAATATTTATCTTTGAAATACTACAGTGCACTATAAAGGGTAAAACTGGAATTTCCATCAAATTTTCAAATGAATGATCCAATCCCAAATATTTTAAAAATAATCATATTTAACATAGTGTGAGGAAATTTTATCATTTATTATCAAAAAAATATTCAATAAAAATGCATTTTATCAACTCCCCCATACTTACCCTTTTTCACTCCTGGGAAAAACCTCATATCATGTATTCAAAAAAAATTGTGACAAGATATGCATATTCAAATATCTCAATCCACAGTGAAAATATAGGAAAAGTAAGAATCCCATCAAGAGTCAATATCAATAAATTTTAAATTCATTGTCTCATAAATTGTGTCAAAACAAAATCCAGTGAGATTCATAGCACTAATCATAGTGAAATGATTCATGGGTCTACCATGCCACTAATCTCCATGTGTGTGTGTGTGTGTCAACCCTTCCAAGCTTGTCTCTCCACCCTTTATCTAGTATATTAAGGTCAATAAAAACTTTTCTTCTTACCTGATTCTATTCCACCGAACATGTTCAACATCCTTTTCAATCAAATTCCAAAACCCATTCATTTAAGCATTACTAGAATTCAAACCATGAGCTCCCAACCTAAATATCTCCACATGTTGTACATTTCTTCACTCCCCTCTTTATTGACAGTTTTTTTTATTTTTATTTTTGTATTTTTTTTAGAGGGAGTACAACAGTCATATATTAGGTGCACACACGTATGTCAATCTGGTACAGTTATGGAAACGATCGGAAGAGAAACGAACGTATGGAAAGACCATATTATAAGTTGAAAAACATTACTTACCCTGAATATACATTCAATTGGGTAAGAAAAATTCACAAGTCATGATTGTGTGAAAACTTGTGTGGAGAAATCAATGACACAATTTACCATGAACAAATATCACAAATAATGATGTCAAAATCTAAAGGGTTTTATAATGACACAACCATTCATATCATCAATGACTTCACCTTTTATAAAAGTCAACCCTTGATAATGAAATATTACTCATGATTATATTTCTACCAATGAATTTTGAAAACATGCATTTTTCATATGTTCCATGTGATAATGTTACGTGATATATTTGTTTCTTTTTTATTGATTTTTTTATTTTGTTTTTTTTTAATTTTAACTAAAAACTTAATAGAAATACCACATAAAACACACTAATGAAAATCTTAAATATCCACCCCAAAATGTTGTCCCCACCCCACACTTAAAATGTTATATTTTCCTCAATGTGAACCTATGAGATGATATATGCACAAGAAATGTATAATTTTAAATAGGACAAAGAATATAAAAGTTAAAGGGTTAGAAACAGCCTGATATGATCAAGTGATGAAGGGGTCATGATGTGTGATGAAATCTATTGCATCAGTAAGAAGTCCCTCAATGTATTTCTTCAAAAGTTTCCCATTGACTGTAAATCTCTTTCATGTGTCCTCTTGTGTGATTTCCACTGTACTATAAAGAAAAAAATTATTCACAACATAAGGACCTAACCACTTGGAATGAAACTTACCAGAAATTAGCTTCAATTGTTCCAACTTGAAATTATATTTTCGGGATAATTTTGTAATGAGATGCTTTTGATCTTTCCTTGTAGAGCCTTGAGTTATCATATGAAGATAAGTGAATCTCCTCATGCTCTTGAATTTTCATCTTCCTATGGATTCCATCTTGGGCCAAATCAATGTTACATTTCTTTATAGCCCAATAAGTCCAATGATAAGCTTCCACAGGGATATGACACGCTTTCCCGAAAACAATCCGAAATAAGGAAATACCAATGGGTGTCTTGAATGATGTCCTATAAGCCCACAATGTATCATCCAAGTGCTTTATTCAATCCTTCCTATTTGGATGCATGGTTTTATCCAAAATTTGTTTCAACTCCCTATTTGAAACCTCGACCTGACCATTTGTTTTGGGATGGTATGGTGTTAATGTTTTGTGTGTCACCCCATACTTCCAAATAAAGGAAGCCAAATTCCGATTGCAAAAGTGTGTCCCTTGGTCACTGATGATGGCCTTCAGTACTCCAAACCTGAAAAAAAAATGTTCTTTGAAAAAGTCCACAATAATATGAGAATCATCAGTCATGGTGGCCTTATCCTCCACCCATTTTCTCATATAATCAATAGAAAACAAAATATAAAAAACCCAAATCAACTAGAAAAAGGACCCATAAAATCGATTCCCCATACATCAAAAATCTCACAGAATAGTATGGGTTGTTGGGGAATCTCATGTATCCTAGAAATTTTCCTAGTGTGTTGGAAACGAGAGCATGAATTACAAAACACATGAAAATCATGGAATAAGATAGGCTAATATAATCCATAGTCTAATACTTTCCTAGCTATCTGTTGGGGTCCAAAGTGTCCACTACAAGAAAGTGTATGACAGAATTGCAGAACAAACTTAAACTCATGATCAGTTCACACCTTCTAACAACTTGGTCACTACACATGCACCATAAGTAGGTAGTATCCCACACATAAAATCTAGACTCACTCTTTAACTTTTGGAGTTGATGTTTCTTTAAATTTATAGGGATTCTAGAAGAAATAAGGTAGTTAACTAAATCAGCATACCAAGGATGCATCCCTGAGATGGAATAAATACTCTCATTGGGGAAAGTGTCTCGAAGTGGTACCTGGTCCAAGGTGTCATCCTATAGTGTGTGATTAAGCCTACTCATGTGGTCTTCCACCAAGTTTTCTGACGCCTTCTTGTCCTTTATCTCAATATAAAATTCCTGAAAAAGGATCATCCATCGAATTAGACTGGGATTTGCATCTAGCTTCTTCAAAAGGTACCTCAAAGCTGCATGGTCAGAAAAAACAACTACTTCATAGCCCAATAAATATGAAAAGAAGTTATCTTAAGAAAATATGACAACAAGAAACTCCTTTTCCAAGGTTGTGTAGTTTTATTGGTCTAAATCCAGTGTCCTCGATGCATAGGCAATCACATGTGAACGTTCCTCCACCCTCTGAGATAAGACATATCCAACCGCGAAGTTGGAGGCATCACACATAAGCTCAAAAGGAATCTCCCACTATGGGGGTTGTATGATCAGTAGAGTGGTCAGACACTTCTTTAGCTCATCAAAGTAAGTCCTGCAAGAATAATCAAACACAAAATCAGAATCCTTTTGAAGTAATCATGACATAGGAAGATAAATCTTACTAAAATATTTGATAAAGTGTTGATAAAATCCTTCATTCCCTGGTAAATATCTAACATCACGCATACATAAAGGATATGGTAAGCAAGAAATAATATCTACCTTAGATTTATCAACCTCTACCCCATGTTTTGACACTACTTTCCCTAAGACAATGCCATGATCTATCATAAAATGACACTTTTCAAAGTTTAAGATGATATTCTTCTCAATACAATGATTTAAAACGTTTCCCAAACTATAGATACAATCATCAAATGAATAACTATACACTATAAAATCATCCATAAATACCTCCATTAAGGAATCAATGAAATCATAAAAAATACTCACCATGCATCTCAGAAAGGTACTTGGGGAATTGAAAAGTATAAATGGAATCCTACAGTAGGCAAATGTATTGAATGGACAAGTGAATGTTGTCTTATCCTGATCCTCTAAATCAATAGGAACCTAAAAATATCTAAAAAATCCATCCAAGAAACAATAGTGTGTTTTCTCAGCTAGTCTCTCAAGCATCTGGTCAATAAATGGGAGGGGTAAATGGTGCTTGAGAGTATATTGATTTAGTTTCCTATAATCAATACACACACACCAACTATTTTACACCCTCATTGGAACTAACTCATATTTCTAATTTTTAACAATAGTAACACCACTTTTCTTAGGCACAACTTGAATAGGACTCACCCACTGGGAATTTGAAATGGGATAGATTATACCTGCCTCGATAAATTTTTCAACCTCTTTTTTAACAACCTTCAAAAGTGTTGGATTGAGTCTTCTTTTTGGTTGCCTAACCATTTTAGCCCCATCATTCAAAAGAATCATATTCATACAAATAGAGGGGCTAATACCTTATATTTCAGCCAAGGTCCACCCAATTTCTTTGATATTCTCCCTCAAAAGATTCAAAAGTTTTTCTTCATGTTAAAAAGGGAGATTGTTAGAAATTATAATATGTAATTTCTCACCACTTAACAAGTATGAGTATTTTAGATTTGGTGTTAATGGCTTGAGTTCTAATTTAGGGGGTGATGTATGGATGGAGAAATTGAAGGAACTGAAATGTGTACACAATGAACATCAGTATCAGAATATACATCATCAAAATTAGAGAATAAAACATAAAATCCATCAGAATACTTCATAGCCATGTAATAATAATATTGAACATGATCAAAATCAAAATATGAATCCATTTCAAAATAAAATCTACGAGAGTCTTGTGCATTCGAAATAGGTGTGGAATTACTCTTAGACATCAAACTAGAACTAATACTCATGATCTCCCTAAGCATAGGATAATAAAATTCCTTGGGGTTTTTATTTGTTGTTTCAAAATGGGAGATAACAAAAGTATAATGGTCCTCTAATAGGTACTTTATGGAGTCCATAACATTAAATATCAAAACTTCATCTCAAAATTCCATAGAAAGTGTACCCTCATGGACATTTATGATTTTTTTTGCAGTTTTGAGGAAGGGTCTACCTAAGATAATGGGAGCATGAGAACTTAACTGATCGTCCTCCATGTTAAGAACATAGAAATCTACTGGGAAGATCATGTATATTACCAGAACAAGTACAACCTCAAGGACTCCTATTGGATATGTTTTAGCTCTATTTTCCAACTACACCACTACTCTCATCGGCTTCAACTCACCAACTTGTAAAGAAGATAATACAGAGTGAGGCATCACATTTATAGATTCTTCTAAATCAAAAAGAGCATCAAAAAAGTGAAAATCCTATATGGTGCATGGGATGGTGAATGTCCCAGGATCCTTGAACTTTGTTGGCACTGATAGAGTTGGTGTAATTAGTGTTGACACATTCCTTCCAAGATTTATCCTCTCATTTACTTTGAGCCCAATTTAATTGGTACAAAGTTCTTTAAATAATTTTGCATACCTTGTAATTTTATTGATGGCTTTATGTAGAGGGATGTTGATCTCCACATGCTTGAATGTGTCCAAAACCTCTTTTTGAAATGCTTATTCAGCCATCTTTTTTGTTTGAAAAACTCTATTTGGAAAATAATGGGTTTAGGAGGAACATTGTTAATCTTTTTCTTGCCTTTATCTTTCTCCTTGGGTTGCTCATCAGCTAGTTTTAAATGGGGATTTTCTGGAGTTGAGGTGAATCTCGGTGGAATGGTAGGTATAGATGTATCATTCATTTGATTCCCACTTCTCAATGTGATGGCACTAACATTCCCCTTGGGATTTGGAGTAGGTTGGGAAGGAATATTTCTAGAGTTCTTACTTACAAGTTCATAGAGGGTGGTGGAAATCTGGATCATTTGTGTCTTAAACTCCCTCAGCTCCGAACCTTGACTCTTCATCTAATTCTATTGATTAAGAAAAATTTGCTTCAAAAGGTCATCAGTATTATAATATACTTTTGGTTGAGAATTCCCTTTTGGTTTACTTGTTGATTCTTCAGCTTAAAATCTCCTTTGGGGTTGTTGGAAACCCTGTTGGTAAGGCAGAGGGTGCTGGAAGTTTTGTTGAAAGGGAGGACTTTGTTATTTTCTAGAGGAATAACTCATGTCCGATTGATCCTTCCACCCTTGGTTGTATGTTAGTGAAAAGGAGTCAAACTTATTTGGGGGATATGGTTGTTGTTGCTGCTGATATGGTCTCCCAGGAAACATTGTTTCACAATATTTTGTTTCTTGTAATTGGGGGAAACAGTCAGTTGGGTGGATTGTCTTAGTGAAAATGCCACAAGGCCTTAAAGGAGGGGGTTGGGATTTCTTTTGAGCTAAATCAATATGCCTTACTATAGTGTTCAATTATTCCAACTTAGTATCAATCAAATGATTTCCAAGAGAGGAAGGACTTACCTGATGTACTCCTCTAACATGTGGAGTACCTCGGTCTCCAAATTGTTTAGAGTTTTGGGCCATTTTGTCAATCAATACAAATGAAGCTACTGATGTCTTGTCCACAAATTCTCCTCCAGTCGTGGAATCCACCATTCTCCTCTCTATATGTGTGAGTCCTTCATATAAGTATTGTATGAGGAGTTTCTCACTGATTTGGTGATGTGGGTAGCTTGCGCACAACTTCTTGAATCGCTCCCAGTACTCATACATTGACTCACCTTAGGCTTTCTTTATCCCCAAGATCTCCTTATGAATGGAATTGGTCCTTGATGCTGGATAAAATCTTTGCAATAAAAGATGTTTCAAATCGTTCTAACATGTTACATCTTTAGGTTGTAAATAATGCATCCAATCCTTTGCAGCTCCATCAAGTGAAAATGGTAATTCCCTTAGTTTTATTTGATTTTCAGAAACATTTATTTGTTTTAAGGTTGAGAAAACCACATTAAATTATTTAAGGTGTTTATTGGGATCCTCACTAGAGAGTTGATGAAATTTTGGAAGCGGGTGGATTAACCCAGATTTCAGTTCAAAGTTTGATTCAAGATTTGGGTATGCAATGAAATTTGGTTGATAATTAATATCAGGTGCAGCCAATTTTCAAATGGTTCTATTAAGTTAATTTCCATTATTTTTTGTCATTGGTTCTTGTTTTATGTTTTAATTTTAATTTGTTCCAATTTCAATGTTATGGTAGTGGAGGGATTCTCCAACTAATTGAATGTTGAAACTTCCCGTAAATTGAGAATGTCTAATTCAAGCCCAAAGGCTGCGTTCAATCTCAGGGTCAAGATCTAAAAGAAACTTTGGATTAGTTTGTGTCATAAATCAAATAAAAATGAAAATAAGTAAATTGTACCATAGAAAAATAAAAAATATAAGTTTGAGTTGATGGTCTAAAAAGAAGAAAAAGAAAATAGAAGAAGAAGAAAAAATCAGATTGGGTAAAGAAGGAAGAAAGAAGAGAAGAAGAGAAAAAAATGTAAAATAAAATAAATACCTATAATTTTTTGAAATAATTACTTTCCTCCCCAGCAACGATGCCAATTTTAAAGGCACTGTCGTGGGCACCCTCAAATGATTAGTGGTTTTTGGGTACTTAGATGCAGCAGAGTGGCTGACCAAGGTCATCTCTCAAAGGAGGAAGTAAATTTAAAAACATATTAAAGGTATTCTGAAAATAAATAAAATTAAATAAGAATACTAATTAAAATTTTGGGGTTTGTTTATCATTTATAAATCTAGAATAATTTTGTTGGAAGAAGATTTTTTTTTGAAATGTAGTTTGATTAAAATGACACAACAAGAAGATGTTTTTTTAGAAAATATTTTAAAAGGCATAATCGATATAAATCTACCTCTTCACTCAATTATTTATCATTATAATTTAAATTAACATTTACTTAATTATTATTCCTTAATTTTTTAAATCCTGAACCCTATTATAATTAACTTTACCACAAAGATGAAGTGAATTTAACCCTAGGATAAATTCGAACATGCAATCGCAGCACCCTACTTTGATTGATGTTCTAAGGTTAGATTATGGTCAGTGGTAAATTCAGGTAAATTTCATATCTGTAAATTAGAATTAATTTAGTTTATGTATTATATTTTAACACAACAAATTGATCTCGTATGGTTTTGTATTACCGATTAAGTTCACACTCTCACAATTTACCCAAAATCTCGTCCTTGCCTGTTTTTGTGTTAATTGTTCAATTGCTTGATTAGTTTAAATTAAATTAAAAACTCAATTAATTGATCATATTATCTTAATTACATTATATAATTGATTCAAAATAAATTAATGGAGAATAATATAAGTCAATCGATTACTAAAAAACTACTCTTTCATGGGTGGTGTAGTCATTGTAGAAACGTTATGCAAGTGAAAAGGTTTAGAAAGGGTATAACCCAATATTATTTCTACTCTTAAATTCTAGCCCAAATAGGAATATTAATAGAATAATAAAATTTAAATCAATAGAATAAGTGGAAGATAAACTAAGAGTTTATTGAAAGTACAACAACATTACAACAAAGAAGAGGAAAAGAAGAGCATTTTGAAAGAGATCCTAGCTTGGTAGCTTCCCTCCTCCAATTGTGAATTTAAATGGTGTAGAACCACTTATCCTATTCTACCAATATCTTAATGAACGTCCCAACCCCTCCAAATGATAAAAATACTAATTTATAGAGTGGAGGGGAGGCTTGGTTTAAAGATGTTTCAAGTGTGAATGGGGAATCTCGGCCAAATATTTTAATCCAAATTGCATAGCCCATTTTCCCTCCAAAACATGTGAAATAGTTGTTCTTCCATCATAACAATTTGTGAAAAATTGGTTTTTCGAGCTCCTCTAAAAATTTTTCCCAATAAAATCTCTTATTAAGAAGTTATATCCCAAATACAGAACCAATGTCCAATCTGGCAGGCCCATCCCACCTTTGACATCATGGTCTATTTAATCCAACCAAATGAATGATTTATCCCTAATGTCCTGAACAAAATTTGTATAAAATTACATCAAGAACACAGTTACAAAATTTCATGTTCATATAATAAATATTAAATTATTTATCTTTGAAATACTACAGTGAACTATAAAGGGTAAAACTGGAATTTCCATTATTTTTTCAAATGAATGATCTAATCCCAAATATTTTATAAATAGACATATTTAACATAATGTGAGGAAATTTTATCATTTATTATCAATAAAATATTCAATAAAAATGTGTTTTATCAATCATCCTATAGAACATATTGGTAAGCCTTCAATGAGAAGAATACAGTAAAAGATCTAGTGAAAACAAGTTTTTCAAGATCAGTTAAAATAAAGATACTTTGAAAGACCTATTGTTGTTTAGAGTTGAGAATATCATTGATGAATGAGGTAAAGCTAATGGAATGTGAAAATATAGGTTGGGTACCTAACATATAGGGAACCCCAATGCATTCCTCATCCTGTAATCATTCCAAAATTTGATCCTACCATACCCCAAAATCCACCATGAGTGATGATGGAGAGTGTGTATATGACTACAAGTGGAAGTCAATAGTCTTGATCATCATCTTCCCAAGACATCAGTGAGAATCCCATATTTATTAGACATACAAATTTTCCATAGTGAATATCTTTATATAAAATACCAGGTCATATTTTTATGGAGGCATTTCATAGTGTCTGTAACACTTCGTAGATTAATTCCACCATCCTCTGCCTCCCAGTCCATCCTATGTCAGGGGGCCCAGTGAAACCTTCCTTCCTCATGTGAATCCAAAATGAAGTTGACCAGAATATTATTTATATTTTTAAGAACTATTTTTTGGAAAATTACAGCTGATAAAACATGTATGGGAATTGAGCATAGTATGCTATTAACCAGAGTAATACACCCCCAAAAAGATAGAAAATTATTTTTCCAGTTAAGTATGTGTGAGGAGATCTTATCAACAATCCCATAAAAGTGGCAGATATGTATTTTACCAGGTGAAATTGGGGATCCCAAATAACACATTAGAAACTAACTTCTAGATACCCCAATCCATTCCTCAATCTTCTTACCCCATCTATCTAGGCATTAATTTGATACGAAAACATTTCTCTTTCTATGGTTAATTAGTTGAACACTCTATATGATATAGTCATAAAGAATCCGGTTGATCTCCTGTATAGACATACTGCTTCCATTGGATAATAAAAGAAGATCATCTGTAAATAAAAGGTGAGAGATCCTAGTGAAGTTTGACATATAGTGGAAAGGATGAACCCACCCCTAAAAATTACATTTATTTAGATATCTACAGAAGGAATATTGGACCATAATGAATATAATATGAGTGAATGGGTCTCCCTGATTTAGGCCCCTAACTAACTTAAATAACACATAACTTTTACCCATAAAGGTGACAGAAAACCATAGAGATCCAATGCATCTAAAGAAGAGATCAGTCACCTATTTAGAGAAGACCATACACCTCATGAATTTAATAATGAAGCTCCACTCTATCCTATAATAGGATTTCTTCATATCCCTATTTATGGAAATTTTAGAACCCATGACATTTTTGTTGATATCATCAATCATTTATTTATCCAAGGCAATAGCAGTTTGGGTGGACCTGCCTCAGATGAAACCCTAGTGTTCTTCAAAGATCAATTATGTAGATAAACCATAAGCATTTTGATTATTACTACAGAAAGGATTTTTTAGGGTAATTTTCACATACTAATTATCCTATATTGCTTCAAAGAGGATAGATCCTTAACTTTAGGAATGAGAATGATGGTGGTAGCACATGAAACTCTAGGTAGGTTCCCACCTCATAAATACTCCTGAATGATATCCACAGGATCTTTCTTAATGATATCCCAAAATAAAATGTAGAAATAACCTAGGAAACCATTCAAATGAGGGGAAGTCCCAAAATTAAGGCTAGTAACATCCCCCATATCTCTTTCTCATCAGAAATTATCTCAAAAAATCATTGATAATAGGATATATCACATGATGTATAGAATCAAAAAGATTACTCTATCCTTAAGGATAATCTTCCTTCATATGACGATTAAAATCCTCTAATAATGATTAAAAATGTGACAAATCCATACCTACTACCACTTTAGGATCATTTGAGAAAGATCCATCTTTAAGAAGAATATTTGGAATATTAGACCACCTCCTCTCCTTGATGTATTCCTACAAGTAGGTAGTATTTTTATCTCATTCTTTAAGCTATTTTACCCATGATCATTCCTTGTCCTCTCTTACCTATTAAATAAGTAAGATAAAATTTCTTTTGAGAAAAAAATATGGCTAAACATGTCATTATCCCACTGAGATTCAAGACCCCTTTACATCTATTCAATGTCATCTTTAAGAGCATTTGAGTCTATAAATCAGAAAGAATTGTTGTTATACCAAATAAAAAGGTCTTATTTTAGTCATCTAGTCTTGTTATGAAATACCACCCATGATCTATCATGCATTTAATTTTCCCAATATGAATGTACCACACCTTGATAAGAGGATTTTTCCTCCCATCTACTTGAGTAAAAGAAGCTCCCACAATGAGCACTACTACATACAAGGTGTACAAGGAGTGGAGTTTGGTTAGAGAGTGGTCGAACTAAGTGACCAAATCTGAAATTTAGGTAGGAGGAGATGAACCATAGATTGGCTAAAAAATGATTCATATGACACCACATTCACCTGTCCCCTCTCTGATTATTGTTCCAAGTATACCTTTCCCATGAGTATCCCATGTCCAAGAGACTCTTATGATATTAAAAATTTTCAAGTGCATGTCTATCTTTCAAAGGATACACCCCTCATACTTTTCACTCAAGTGCGTCTATTATGGAATTGAAGTATCCTCCTACGGGCCATGCCTCCTCCTCCATGTTGAATATGCTAAAATCCTACTATAGAGACTTTCTCTCACTCATATCACATTTAGCATAAATAAAGGACACGAAGAAAAAAATAGTTATCAAAATATAATTTTGTGGAAATTTTATGACTAGATACATAAAAATTCTCAACTAAAAGGAAATTACTCCAAAAAATATAGATATTATGGTTATCTAGTTCTCCATGCATAGATTTGGACAACCTCATTTTTTCATATAGGTCATGAATTTTTGAAGGATGTTGTTTGATCTCAAGAAATTCCACCAACTCGATCTTGTTACGATGAATCTAAAAGGCATGGAAGTAAGTCTTCTCCCATTCCCCCAAGACCTCATTGAAAATAAGTAAGGTAATCATTAAACTAGAGGGACCTATATTTGGACCCCAGCACTAACTGGAACTTAGATTTAATTGAAGAGGATGACTGATCCTATTTGGAATAGACTCTGGTGTGGGAAATGCTAGGAGATGGAGAGAGCACAATGATATAATTATTTGGATCCACATGTGATAATGAAATAAAGCTATTTTCAAGATGAACAAAAGTGGGGGAAGAGGTGATGGGGTCACTTCAGTGAAGTCCCATAGAGAGTCTATAGATACCCTTACCTAAAACAACATGTGATAATGAATTGGATCCATATTAGAGATTAACATGAGGGGATGGAAGAGATGGGTTCATTGTATTTAAGTTATGAAGATAGAACAAGTGATTTTACCTTGTGATGAACTGTATTCTCAGAGACAGAGTTGGATTATGTTAGCCCCAAGATAGTAAATTGGTTCCTCTCATGATCATGCACCATGTGACCTGAGTTGGAAAATGATAGTGGGGAAAAAACCACAATATTAGTGAATGAATTATTTTCCATATTACAATAATTTCCTTAAGGTATGAAACTAACTCCCAAGTTCCATTATTATTGTTTTTATTTAACTCATCTTCCAAGGATGTTTTTTAATTATTTATTCGTAAGGATTCTTTAACATTATTCATCCCAAAATGTGAAATAAATAATTTTTTATTGTAATTCTTCAAATTTTATTAGTTCTGTAATCTATTACTTCTATATTTGATATTAATTTTGGGTTGTACATTCTTTATAAATTTTGAAAACTTAGATACACTATTTTACAAGTTTTCATCATCCCTTGAAATTTTTTAATCATATTTTTAATCATGATAACCTTCTATATTAGTTGATGTTTTACCCTAATGATTATTGTTTTGTCTATGAGCCTCTTTAATATCAACATAATCCATCAATGCGGTTTGTAAAGTACATGTTCTTTCAAGATAATAACTTCAAATATTAATACAAAATTCTTGAGATTCTTGTTATAACACATATAACTTCTTTCACTTGGTGTTTAAACCATAATTATTTCCTCATCGAACCTTCCATCAAATTTATGTAAATTTAATCTTTTGATTTGAACAAATAAAGGTATTATAAACACTATAAAACTCTTTATGATTGGACTATTTTTTAACCAAACCTCATAAGATGTAATGACATAATTTGGTTGAATAATTGATTTTGAATGAAGATGCCAATTTTTGTGGATTGAATCCAAAAATAATTTGATATTTTGTGCTATGATCACATATTCCTTACCATATTAACCAAACTCAAATCTCTCCATTTTGGTACTCTATTTTTTTGAGGTGTTTTGATTTTTGTATTTGGATATATTATTAGATTCAAATATTTTTATAACTTATCCAGTTTTATTTTAAAATTATTTATGATAACATTAAAATCTCTTGAGATATTTTTATTTACTTGACACGAATATAAAAATATTCTTAAAAGTAAAACCATCAACAAAATTTAAGGAATACATTTCAACATTTGTTGATTTTATAATCATATCAATTCAATATTAAATTAAAAAAAATATTTTGATAAACCAAATAAAAAATATGAAAAAGATTAAAATGAATTTAATAACATAGGGGGGCTTTATATATGGTTTTATGACTTATAATAACTTAAACATATCATATGTTCTTCATTTTTTGTTATAATGAAAAATAAAAAATGATTTATGTTATGGAAAAAAATTCATAAAATAATAATCATAACTTCCATTTTCAAAAATGATATATATACATTATTTAATTGTGTATTTTCAGTTAAGATAGGTTAAAAATAATTTAATTTACCAAAAATAAATAAATTGATAAAATTAATTATACAATATTCATCAATAAACCTTAACCAATCAATCAATTTAAACCAAATTTTACCGATTTAAGTGAATTTGGTTTCTATTAGTTGGTTTTAAATGATTAAGTTAATGTTGTACACCTCAAAGAAGAAGTTAAATCAAGGAAATATAATTACAACTATTTTAAGGACTAAATTTGTAAGATAGTACTAAAATCAATCAAAATTTCTTTCATGTCCAGGAAAAAAATCACAATGGGGAGTACTGATTTTAGTGTAAAAAACATGTCCCTTAAAGAGAAAATGAACACTAATCTGATGGACAAACTAAAATGTAATATGTGTATTATCACAAGTTTCCAAAGAAATATTAGGTAACAAATTATCATATACTTGGATATAAATCACTATATATGTGACTTAGTAACCTTAGTAAATTTTCAATGCTTATGAAGTTTAATTTACATTTATTACTAAATAATTAGAACAATATTTAGTTAGGATTGACAAGGACATGAAATATAATATTCATAACAAATGATTTATTTTGTGACTTAAGTAATTTGTGACAACCTCCTCAACATGAAAATGGTTGGAAAATGTCTGACTGGCTATTAATATATGGTTTCTTTATTGACTTGTTAATACCCCATAGGAATTTTTGACACATCATTTCAATTTTTTGGAAACTTTGATGGTCATAAGGGTGGATTTAATTAATTATATGGTATATCACCTTAAATATGTATTTGGTAAATGTGGGTTTTTCAATAAGTGATATATATATTTATTTATTTCTATCTATTATTTTTTTTAATTATATAAATTGATAAGAATTGGGAATGACCCTACTAATAGGTTTATAAGAATGATTAAAAATTAATCAACATAGCATAAATTTAGTATAAATCATAAAACTAGGATCCCCATTCATGAAACTAAAAATATGTCATATACTGTAAAATAATGAAACATGTGTACCTTACACCATAGTGTTTCTTCTACTGTTATATTTATCCCACATGATTTATGGATATACCTTAGGGGATACCATAAAACTCAAAAATCCATGGCATATCCATGGGATGGATGAGTTTCCACATCACATGGATGGAACCCTTCTCCATATCATGTAATGCTAGTGCCTCTTTTAGCATGGAGAGGAGGAGGAAGAAATCTATCAGAAGGGTGGTAGTGGTTCGAACAAGAGCTTATTTAAATATCACATAATGAATGAGTAAATATATGTGGAAAATGTATCATCAAGTTCATTGTGTATCACATCATATGTAATATCTTGTGAACACCCATACAAGAATCTTTTGGATGAACTCTAAAACACTTTTAAAGAAACTATATGATTCAAACTCAATCCCCATTCAATCAACCATAAAGTGTGACCTCAAATTCATTTATAGCGTTGAAAAAAAATATGATTCACTGAATTTCAATGTAATAAAAGAGAATTCTCTAGAAAATCATTAGTTCTACTCAAGGTAAAAAGGGATCGAGCATGATCCCTATCAAACACATGTATTTGTATAACTATGACTAACACCTACATCATATGAAAACATGAATTCTCATATGATCCCTTTGTCCTAGACATTTATTGACTATTTGAAATGAAATATTTCAATCCTATATATCCAACTCACATATTCTCAATTCTCTAAGAGACTAACCAGGTCAATGAAGACATCACATGTCATTCACCTTTATGGATGAATAAATCACATGACCCTCACCTAAATAGATAAAAACATCATATTTTAAATATAGGTATGGTCGTACACTTCCTTAGTCTATCTAAATTTAGATCCTAGATGTTTTACTCATCATATAAGAGGTAAAATTTCATTTGGGTTAAGCTCCAACCAACGACATGATCATCTACATACCAAACCACCCATTTATTAGCTAATACTCAAGGAAATAAAAGTATTAAGGGTATCATGCTAGGTATATCACAAAAATTAGGTATTGGGGACTCCAAATATGATCCATACACCCTTGGTATACCAAATACAGAGTGTATTCCACTCTATATGGTATAATTTATGGGTCATCCTTTTGGGTTTCTTAGGATCAAGTGACACTCTTTAAGACATGATAAACAAATAGAAACCCATAAAACATGATCACCAAGCATGAAATATAAATAATTTATAAGTTTTAAAAGTAATAAATGTAATACCTTTTACTATAGATACCCACTAATATATGTTCATCATCCATTGTGTTTGATTACTATCACCTAAAGGGAATCCAACAGACTCCCTTATTCATAGTGTATCAACAAGTTGATGATGAATTGCTCGATTCTCAGGTGAGAGTTTCCAAACACCCATGATAGACTATTTTCTTATACAATATATGGATAAGTAAGACAAGAGATTCAGGTGAAGTGGGTATTGATCGGGGATCATACAAGATTATCACACAAACCATGACCTTTGACCTCCTCTATATATTCCATTGAGGCCACTTCTAAAGTGCCTGTGAATTTACTCATTTATTAAAATGAATGAGTAATTTTTTTTTCTATTTATGTATTAATCATATGAATAATAACCCCCATGTGTTTTATCTTTTTAAATGACTTAATTAATTATAACCAATGGGAGTTATTTTAATCTTTAAATATTAAACATCCTACTAACTTTGTATAAAATAATAAGTTGAGAAAATGACTATGATATCAAATATATTTTAGTAAAATTTATTTCATGCATGCTTACATGTTTTATCCTATGAAATGTTCATATAATCTCATATGATATATACCTTAGGTCATATCTCCAATAACCTCCCACTTATTATAAATCCTAATTGACTTTGTTTTATTTCACCTTATACTATATCCAAAGAAATAACTTGTGAAACAATATTCAAAACTCCTTTTGGATATTTTCCAAAACACTTTTGGAAATTTATAATCAACTTTACCATTTATTATATACAAAACCTTGTGAATACCCATCAAAAACTCCATTTAAAATAATTTCTAAGACCCTTTTAGAGTAGCTCTCTAAGTCTAACTCAATCCACATTCAATTAACCACTAAGTATGAGCCCATGGGTTTTTTAAGCATTGATAAAAAAATATAAATTACTAGATAAATAAATTTAATTAAAGAGTATTATCTATAAAAGAATCAATACTACTCAATCTATAAGAGATCTGATGTGATCTCCATCAATCACATGTATCTCTATACCTGTGTCCACCAATTGTATCATATGAAACCACGGATTTTTATATTATCTCTTTGTCCAAGACATTGAGTGACCATGATACACTGAGTATTTTGAATCCCATATAGATAACTGATTCATTCTTGATTCTCTAAGTATTGATTGATCAGGTCAATAAATACATCAAATGTAATTCACCATTATGGATGATAAAATCACATGGACCTCACCTGAATAGATAAACACATAATATTTACTATTTAGGTATGTTGATAAACTTCCTTGATCTATCAAAATAAAGAGTACATATGTCATCCTCATCATATGAAAGGAAAAAAATATTACGTTGGTTAAGCTCCAATTGATGAAACAATCAGAAACATACCCAACCGCCCCTTATTATCTAAGGATCAAGGATTGTGTAAGAAAGGTGTCAAAGTATGAAGATTCTCATGATAGGTATCTCAATATAATCAAGTATTAAGCACTCTAAATATGAACCATGCACCACTACTACACTAATTATATAGTGTATGATAGTCCATGTGGTATACTTTGTGGGTCATCAAATGCACAAAACCCATTTATTCCTCATGATAATATTTTTTATCCTAATATAAGAATCATAATCATGTTAACATTAACATTTAATCAAAACTATTAATACACTATGATGAATTTCAGTTAGGGATAACTCAAATTCATACTTTGAGAAACCAATTATCATTTCACTTCAAAAAATGTATATAAATATATACATATAAAAATCCAACGAGAAATAATGATAAATTGGAGATTGAATTTTGTATAACATGATAAATTATATATTATTAAACTCCTTTATAAACACTTAAAAAACCATACATAATATCCTATCTAACATATAATATGTGATAGATTTTCATATTAACCTTATGTTTACTACACCATCAGGGGTTTTGTTAAACTCATTAAATATATATGAAATTCATATCACATATCTATGTGATAATTTGATAAAACCCTTATACTAAATGCTCTAGTGAGTAACATCTATGAAGTAATCTAGTTTGAAAAATGGAATGACTTAGGAATCATACTTATAATTTTTAAATCCTTGAACATATTCAAACCTCTTAACTCCAAAAAAATCTAATTTTATAACTTTAATAAGATTTTTTCTACTTATAAATATTTTTAAGTACACCATCATAATTTTAACCCCTTACATCAAACTTTTTCTTTGAATTATTTTGTTAATTAATGTATCTATATACATTATTACTTTACTAACACCTCCTAAGCTCCTTTAAGATATCAAGTGACATGAAATTTGAATTATTATTGGAATAATATTTTATTTTTTAACTTTTAACTTCTCAAAGTACAAAAATACTCCCACTTGCCTATTTGGTGCGATATTCTCTTTAGAATTTCATGGTAAGATACAAAAACGTTTTTTTATTAGTAAATAACTCTTATTTCCACCTAGTTGGAATACTTAAAAAGATATTTTATCCATATAATATATCATTTTCTAGATGTGTGGAGAAATTTTCCTGAAAAGATGTTTATTCTTTAAAATATTCCACTAATGGTGGTGGAATATCAATTCCTCATATTTTAACAAACATCTGGATAAATAATTTTTTCTTGAATAAAACTTTTTTATCCTTATCTTATTGTCAAACATGTTATAAAACTTGATGAATGATAAACCATGTGTATAAAATTCATTATCTTGTATTTTTCATAATAAAAATTTGTTAGCAAACAACTCCTCTTATCATAAAAGATAAATGAGATAATTATCCACATATTTTACTTAGATCCACCTAAGATTGATATATTCCTTTACATTCAAATATTTCATTCTCCAACTCTTTAATTCATCACTTGAATGTAAGATATAGTATCTATCAATACGTATCTTGGATTTTAAATCATGTATTCTTATAAAATTTTTAAAGTATAAAATTGGTATCACATATCCTTTAAAACCAAATAATTAATTTCTATAACATCAATTCCTGATATGGACATTCCATGGAGTTTTTCAAAATCCCTTTAGGTATTCCAAAAAATTACATCTTATAGAATCATTACACCTTCCTCAGGACACCTTTTAGTTTCCATAAACTATAGTATATACTTGAAGAAACATTTTTGGAATTTCTAATTAATATTTTCTTCATCCAGTTTGAACTTTTACCCACTTGTGCTATCTATAAAACACCATAACATGGAAATCGCATGCCCATGTCACCTTTTATAAATACATTGAGAAGATAGGGTAAACACATCTCTAAATCATTCACATTTTTGGAACATTTCCATTAATAAAAACAATATGAATTTATTTTCTAGAATAATCATTAAGGAAACTTGTAATCTATCAAAAATCATTAACATATCCAATCATATTGATTATATGACTAGAGAAAAAAATTCCATTGTCCTTATTTCATATAATTCCTTTTAAAACTCAAATGGACTATTCTATACTACACATAAGTATCTAGATTAATTTTTTGAGAAACTTGAATAATTTCTTTATTTAGGAATGTGTTTCTCTAATGCATAAATTTTTTTACGAACTATCCCGGGTCATCCCTAATCTAGAAACTCAAGACAACCCTTGGAAAGTCCCGAAGGGTGTCCCTAATCCTTACAGGCTGACAAAAAGTGTTAGGGTATCACAAATAAATTATTGGGGATGATTTTACCCAATATCCAAATACAAAAAAAAATAGAGTATGAAACATAACCAGGAGAATATTTAAATCATTGAATGTAAATAAAACATAAAAATAACCATATACAGATACCAAAACAAAATCTAAAACCAAACTATAACCATACCTAGTCTCTGTGTGGCCTCTTGGTCATCATCATTCAAAAAACCAACCGGCTCCAAGGGTAGACCTGAATGAGAACCTGAACCTGCAAAACATCTCAGGTCTTGCAATTTTTAGTGTCACAAGTAGGGTGTTAGCATAAAACATGTCATTAGATAACCACCATAGAATCTATACATGTAATTTCAAAAAATATTCCCTAAACACTTATTTGAAATATATTTAAAAAATAGGTTTTTTTTCTTTTAAAATAACTACGTACAACTTTACTAAAATCCATATTTGAAAATAGAACATGGAATTCCTTTTAAAACAGATTTCCATTTCAAAACCTAGTTTTGAAAGAAATTCTAAGAAATAAACCACAACCTTTTTAGGTGCATAAACAAGATGAAAACCCCTAAATATAATCATCATATTATATCACAAGATAAATTCTAGAATAAAGTGAAACAACATAGGTATAAGAAAACGCAAGTAAAAAAGAATAGGAGAATAAAGTAATACAAAATAATATAGGAACATACAATGTGAATAGTCAATGGAATATCCTAAACATCTCAAGAGGAAACCCCAGAAAAACTCAGTTTGGAACCATCTACCAACGTATGATGTGATCCATGGTCTATCACCAACCTAACTAATCTCAACTAGAATCATTAGTGGCATAACACACTCTAGCCATTAATCTTCCCAAGGGTTTTATTCTATATAATTGGGACTAAAATGAAACCATTTCTTGACTCTCTAGATGCCATCAAGGATCCCTTGATGATATTATATGTGAAAAGTGAGGAGTTCATCACATGCTTGACGTTAACTATCACCCATGGATGCCAACATGCATACCTTACCCACATCCAAACACTATCCATATAGAGAACCTTTCCAACTAGAGGATAACCATGGGGGTTACCATCACATAGAAAATATCTTTCAAGTGAAAACTATGATTATAAATCTCTAGATTTAAAACTATTTCCCAAGAAATAATTAAAAGTTCCAATCAGGCCTAAGTACATTAAAATCCTCAATAATTTTCTAATATACATATTAAGGTACCAAATGGTCCTTAGATCTTGAAATTGAAAATAATTTCTAAGGAAAACACCTTTCACTACAAAACTATTTCCATAACTAAGGTTATTTTCAATATACATTATCAAAGTTCCAAATGGTCCTTTCTAGAAAGTATTAGGAAAAACCCTTTTGAAACCTCATTTTGGGATTATTTGAAAACCAATAAACCATTTAGAAAACATTTAAGAATCTATAAACCATTTGAGGAGAATTTGGAACTAGGTGGTAACCAAGGTTTTAGAAATGGAAATTCTATGGGATTTAATATTTATATTTATAAACACATATATGTACACCCTATGAACATATGGACCTATACATATAATATTTACATATATATGGACATCCATATGAATGTTTAACATTCAATCAAATAAGAAAAAGGGATCAAAATATCATAGCATAAGATATTTCACATAAGCATCAAACCATTAAGAGGGGAAAACCCAAGAAAAAAATTCTGCATTCCATTAAACTTTATAAAACTCCAACAAGTCCAAAAATCACTTATAAAACACCTAAATCAATTTAAAAGGACACTTGGAATTTTATCAAATGACTTTCATTCATATACATTAGATATATATAGGCATAACTATAGAAACCCTTTGAAAACCTCCTTTTCCATTAAACCACCAACATTGAAAAGTAAAAATAAATCAATTTATCAAACCACATGCGTGAATAACATCATAAAATTTCATTTAGGAAATATAAAGCATCACATGGTATGTTTCCAAAATGAAATATATGGAAACACCTACCTTAATGGTGTGTGAATGCAATGAACCTCCAAGAACTGATCAAGGAAAACCCAAGAACCAAAAAACAGACCCTAGATCAAAGGAAAAAAACATAATATCTCATACCCTAGGGTTATTCCAAGAGATAACCCCACCAAGTGAAAACAAATAAACAATAATGAAAGAATAATATAGTAATAAGACACCCAAAAATACAAGGAAATTTTACCAAGATTCAAGGAAGGAACTTTAAGGGTGGAAGAGGAACCAAGGGAAGAGGGGTTTGGGATCCCCTTCACATGACACAACCAAATGAGGGATAAGAGGGGTCAATTTGGGTTAAAAACCCTAAGAGGGTTAAATGGTAAAACACCCTTTTTAAAGGACCTGGGTAGGCCACACACTTTGGCCATAAGGCCTACTAGACCGCGCGCCAACCATGCGGGAACCTTTGTCCCACCAGGAAGAGGCCGCACAGTTTCACAAACCATGAACATAACTATATAAGGCCTTGGTAATTATTCTTGAGGATGCACAGTCTTCTAGAGAGGGCCGAACACCCATGAACCTAATAGTGTGGGGGCCTTGTGTGCTTCTTCCTAAGGCCCCACTATTTGAAGAGGGATTGAGAATAGTTTCTAATAACTATGAGTCGACTGTGTTCCATCCTATAGTCTCCCAAAACTCCCAATGTTATGGGGAGAACATGGGAAGAAGGAAAAAAATTCTAGAACTCAAAAATAAATAAATACTAGGGAAGTGTCAGGTCAGGGTGTGACAATTCTCCCCACCATGACACTTTCTACCCCTATAAGGTTAACAAGCCCAATCCAAGAATGAAACCAGAACTCTCAATTCCAATGAAATATCCTTTGATGAGAATCCCATTAACGAAATCCAAAACTATATTGAACTACCAAAACCTGTGTGACCTTTCAACCTCTTAAGTCACGCCCGAACAACTTAGGATAGAACAATGATGAGACCCAAAGTAGGTCTCCCCACTATTTAAGAAACTGAATACATGATACTAAGCTATAATATGAGAAAGACCCCACCAAAGAAACTCTACTAGAACACCATAACAGACCAAATTTTATAATTCCACATGACATGTTCACCTAAAAATTGGAACAAATCCAAAAATCACACAAAGATACACACATATCAAGGAAGAGCATAAAACAAAGAATAATAAAAGAGTAACAGGGCAAGGAAAAAATAGTATAGGGCTACCTAAAAATCATAGTGAGGAGGAGAATATGGTATCCAAAACTGGTATGTACTTCTATTTCTTATTTCTAGGTCCCACCCTTCAAAATTTCTAGAGATTTCCCAGCCAACCACATTGATGGCTGGTCTTTAGATAATTATAGAAATATGTCTTAAAATGCCCAAACTGGACACACTAGAATAAAATGAGTGATTGGTCTTTACAATGATAAATAATAACTTCTTAAGGTGAATCCTCTATAACAAGTTCCTATTATTTTCACTCCATTTCATATGGGGAACCCTTATGAGTACCAAGATAGATCAGGCTACCAACCACCACAGGCTTCCTTCTAAGAACTATCTTGACTAAGAATGCCTCATCCACCAAATTACTAAATAGGAATTTCCTGAATGAGATAAATTGATCCTTGATCTCTAGATGGAGACCCTACACAAAGAGATTATATTTTAAAAAATCACTCAACACCACTTTTGAAGAAAAAGAAATCAAATCCTTGAAGTGGTCAACATACTCCTTCACCATCTATTGACCTTTCCAAACACCCAAGAACTCTAATAATTTATTCACCTTAACCTCCTCATGGATAAACCAATGTATGAAATTGATCATAAATATCTCCCAATACATCCATTTATACAATAAGTGTGTATTGATCAGCCTTTACTAATCTGAAGCAGGTCCCTAGATCAAACCCAAGACAACTCACACCCTCAAGGATTCAAGGTTTCCAAATTAAGACAATTTCAACTTACTTAAGCCACTCTGAAGCCTCTAGTGTACCTAAATCACCACAAAAAATATACAAAATATGATAAGAACCTGACTATACTACTCCACTAGGAGTCTAGGTAGGTTCAACAACTGGATGATACTTCTAAAAAACTTTTGGGACCTTTCTGAGGGGTATACTATAAATAAAATAAAACACAATATCCATTAAACATAGAAAAAAATATCTACCGAAATCAACCAAAACTAAATCAAGAAACCAAGATACCAATATCATAAACCAAAACATCACAATACAAAACCAAATTCCTCTTTCAAAAACTAAAATTTCATTTTCAAATTTAAAACTATTTTTCCACTCCAAAACCATTATAACCACTACAACCATCTACAAATACAATTTAAAATTTCAATTATTCTTGGATAAAACCATTCCAACCTATCCATTTTAAAATCCAAAAAACATCTTTACCCCATTTTCTTTGGAAACCATAAATCCTGCTATAAAAGAAAACCCTTTTTGAATAGAAACCATTTCCAAAAATCACTTTTCATTTCAAAATCCACTCACACCAACAAATTTTAAACCAATAACATCACTCATAATGAAACCTATAAAATAGGGAACTAGTGATAATTCATGACTTGAACACATGGTTTAGTAGACCATGTTCTAATAATTCATCAACCATTAGAAGTATATTGAATCGTACACTCATGATCTGCATGGTTCACTATGCCATGTAAGCTCACTATGTGACACCGACTCACTTCCATTATCATAAACTAAAATGCGTAAGCTAATTAAACTAAATGAAGAACTTAAAACATAAAACCAAAATAAAAATAAAATAATCAAGTCCCAAATATCTGTGGTAACTTAAGTTTCATCATGAGCAGTGGTGATTAGGAACCAACCAATAACCTACCTCCTAGGCCCCAAAAATTATATGTCTAGTCTACTTGACATCCCAAATAACAATATCTCCTCTAATACCATTTTTTCATGAACCATACAAGTTCATCCCCCAAAAAAATACCGTAGAAGGCCCATTTCAAGGATTAAAGTGCATCCCTAATCTCTATATGCTAACTAAAAGTGTCAAGGCATCATAAATAAATCTTTGGGGATGATTTCACTCAATATCCAAAACAAAAAAAACAGAGAACACAACACAACTAGAAGAATACATAAATCACTAAATAAAAATAAAACATAAACATATCTAGATATAGATACAAAAATAATAAATAAATAAAAATTATAACTATACATGATGTCTGTGTGAGCTCTTGGTCACCACCATCCATAAAACCAACCCACTCCAAGGGAGAACCTGAACCTGCAAAACTGATCAATTCTACCAATGTTGAGTGGAACAAGTAGGGTGTGTGAATATAATATCTCAAAAGTCAATAAACACATAATTCATACATATACTTTCCTGAAATATTCCATGAATACTGGTTTGAAATACATTTAAAAAATAGGTTTTTATCTTTTAAAAGAACTATTCAAATCTTTCCCAGAATCCATATTTGAAAACAGAACATGGAATTACTTTTAAAATATATATCCATTTCAAAACCCAATATTTTAACCAATTCCAAGAAATAAATCACAACCCATATTGGTACATAAACAAGATGGAAACAAATAAACATAAACAAAAGAGTATATCACAAGAGCAATGTCAGAAGAAAGTGAAACAACATAGGTATATGAAAATATAAGTAAAAAAATAGGAGAACATACTACTATATAATAATATAGGAACATACAATGGAAATAGTCATGGTAATTTCCTAAACATCTCAGGAGGTGACCCTATATATACTTGGTACAAAACCAGTCATCGATGTATGATGTGATCCATAGTCTATCACCAACCTAGCTGCTCTCAACTAGCCTCACCAGTGTCACAACCCACTATGTCCATTCATCTACCATGGGTTTTTAGTCTATCTAATGGGGACTAAAAAGGAACCATCTATTAACCCTGTAGAGAATTTATAGCATCCCATGATGATAGTATAGTGGAAAAGTGAGGAGTTCAAGACATGCTTAACACTAATCATCACCCATGGATTCCAAAATGTATGCCTTTCCCATTTATTAACACCATCCATATAGAGACCCTCACTAACTAAGGGATAACCATGGGGGTTTCCATCAAATAGAAATCATTTTGGAAGTGCCAACCGAGGCTATACATCTCGAGAGTTCAAACTATTTTCCAAGAAATACTTAATAGTGAAAATCGGGCCTAAGTACAGGAAAATACTCAATCATTTTCAAAGTGATGTGAAAAGGTACCAAATGGGCCTTAACTCTTGAAATCCAAAATCATTTCTAGGGAAAACACCATTCTTTCCAAAACTATTTCTATAACTAAGGTGATTGTACAAATATGTTCTCAAAGTGACAAACGTGACTTTATAGTATGTCTTAAGAATCATACTTTTGAAAACTAATTTGGGAGTTATTTTTAAACCAATAAACCAATTGGAAAACATTTAACAATCTGGAAACTATTTGAGGATAAGGTGGAACTGTGATGGGGGGGAGTGTTTTAGAAAACCAAGGTTTTATAAAATAAAAATTCTATGGAATTTAACATTTATATGAGTGTACACATCTATATGAACACCTCATGCATGTATATACATGTACATATAACACCAATATATATATGAACATCCATATTAATTTCTAAGGTTCAATTAAAGATGCACAAGGGATCGTCACATTGAAGCACATGAGATATCACATAAACACCAAACCATTAAGTGGTCAAATACGAAGTGAAACACAATTACACATTCCAAACAACTTTATAAAATTCCAATAAATCCAAAAATCACTTTTAAAACACAAAAATACATTTTAAAGGCCACTTGATATTTTATCAAACACCTTTCATAAATATACATTATATACATATAAGAATAATCATAGAAACCCTTTGAAAACCCACTTTTCCATAAAACCAACAACATAGAAAAGATAAAAAATCATTTTAGTAAACCAAAAGTATGAATAACATCATAAAAATTCATTTAGGAAAGCTCAAGCATCACATGGTATGTTTTAGAAAGAAAATTGATGGAAACACCTACCTCAATAGTGTGTGAATGCAATAAAACTCCAAGAATGGAAAAAGGAAGACCCAAGAACCAAACTACACACCCTATGTAAAAGAAAAAAACATTACAAAATCATCCCCCATTCCCTAGGGTTTTCACAAGAGAGAACCCCACCAAGATAAAATAAAGAAACAAGAAGGAAAGAATAAGAGAGGAGCAAAATACCCAAAAATCCAAGTAAAACTTTTCAAGATTCATGGAATGGGATTAAAGGGTGGGAGAGGATCTAGGGTAAGAGGGTTTTGTAATCCTCTTCACATAATATTTCTGAATGAGGGATGATAGGGGTCAATTTGTGTTTAAAACTCAATAGGGAAACATGGTAAACACTATTTTTTAAGGACCTAGCTAGGTCACACAGTTTGGCTGCATGGTCTGCCAGACCATACGCTAACCACGTAGAAACCATTATCCCACCAAGAATAGGATACACAATTTAGGATTCATTTTTAAAAAAATCATGTGCCTAATTGTGTGAGGCCTTGAGGATTCTTACTGTGGCTACACAATCTTCTAGGGAGGTATGTATACTTGTGTGCCAAACTATGTAGGGCCTTGGGTGCTTCTGCCCAAGGCCACAAGGTTTATAGAGGGATAACATATAGTTTCATATAATAGTGATCCAACCATGTTACACCCTACTACCTAATAAGACTTCAAATTTCATGGTGTAGAAATAGTTATGAAGAAGGAGAAAATTCTAGAACTCAGAAAAAAATACTATAGTAATGTTAGGTCAGGATGTGACATAATTTCTCTTACTTTAGAAATTTTCTCAAGTTATATTTTCTTATATTAATTTTATAATTTTCAAGGATTAATCTCAAAGAAATGTTTTGTGATGATGAGGTTATTCATCTACAAAAAAACTTTTATCATATGATTTCTATATTTTTCATATATTTAATAAGGACTTTTATTAAATGTTCTCTCATTAAAATGATGAAACTTTTTAAAATACATCATATCTATTATTGGTAAAAGATATATATTTCACTAATAATTGGGAAAATTTATAATTCCCCCCCCCACATGTTTATTATTGTGCTCACAGCCAACATCTAATAAACCCAAAAGATAGTATCCTCTGAAACTTACGAGGCGGAAATGAAGTGTTGTCATCAAGACAATGTTATAACATCTAGAACATAGAAGAAACATCACACCCAAATCACTGTGCCACAAAATAAAACCTTTAAAAATGAACAAATAATACTATTAGAATTAAATGAAGAAATAAACATAAGTCACAAGAAAAATAAAAAAAATTATGTGGTTCATACATGCATCTGAATCCATGATGGAAACATAGAAACTTCTTTATTCAAGTAAATAAAAGTTGATTATAATTTTACTGAGTACACCAATCACAAGTGATCCACTTTAATATTTATTATAGGATCCATCTGATGTATAAAATTTTCCCTCCCTTTCTATTTTAGTAGGATAAAGTCTACCTTCCCTGATCTCCACAGACAATTCCTTAATTTAGATAAAGAATTATACCTCATTAACTAATCTACCCAATCAACAATGCTATTTGATGATGTTTTCACAAGAATTATATTATGATTCTATAATTTTACAATTTTGTTACACTACCTCCATAAGAAGTGGTCAAGGGGTAACTTCTGACACACCTACCAGTTGTTTCATCTTCTTGTATTGTATAACTATACCATATGATGACATTGTCTGGCTATACCCATTCGATAAGTATCATCCAGTTTTTTATTATGTAAACACGTTAGACCATGGTCCCTATCACTTCACCATATCCATTCTATCTATAAGATATCAGGTGCATAAAGTTTCTCTATCCGTTAGACTAATTACTTTGGATAGAAAATAGTTTTCACACAACTAATCTTAATAATCTCCTAATTGAGAATCAATTTTCAGGCCTCACCACCAAGTCTTATATTAGCTTTAGTAGAATTCCTTCATTTAATCTTCTGTTATAGTAATAATGGTTCCCCATAATTCCTTATGGTTATCCTAGTAAACTGAGGTAAAATATCACCGTTGTACATTCGATACAACAGTCATTGTTAACATGTTCTCCAGGTTTCAAGTCCTTTCTATCATTTGGAGATCCGACACTCAATTATCCAATAAATGTTTTATGAAGTGATACTCAATTAAATATACTTTATCCAAGAATGAAATTTTGGTTTTTTTATTACTGAATCACACTTTTTGAATCAAAAAAGATAATCCCACCATCTTGCCTCCATCTAAGATCCTCCAGCAACCCCTTCAAATAAATCAACTTTTTTATTACTTCCATCAATATGGAATATTCTTCTATTTTTTCTGATATTGAAACTACCAGTTAAACTTTTAATAACTAGATAACTATCATTCCAAAAAAATTAAACACATAATCAGTTTATCTTTTCTGGGTGTCTCTATTTCCAACAATGTTAGAGTTAGAAAACCCTCATATTGACTCATCCTTTTTGAAGCAAAGTGAAATTCTTTCAGAACCCTTTAAGTATCATAGAATCCAATTCAAAGTTTCCCAATTTTTTCTTTTGGGGTTCTATATATATTTATTGACAAATCTAACTACATGCGCAATTTTTGTATGAGTACAAACCATGGTGTAAATCAAAGTTCTGACACTAGATGAATATTAAATATTCACCATGTAATCGAACTCATCTATAGTTTTTAGTCACTACTCCTTACTTATATTGAAATTTCCAGCTAGGGGTGTGGTCACCAGTTTCACCTCATCTATACTGAAGTGTCCCAACACCTTCTAAACATAATCTAATTGGATCAAGTATAGAGTAACAAAACTCAATTCTCTCACTATATACATCCCCAAAATCATTTTTTCTATACCAAGATCCTTCATCTCGAAAATTTTGGATAATTTATCCTTCAAATCACTGATTTTTTCCTTTGTCAGAATAGAAATCTATATGTCATAAATATAGAGAATTAGGGTAATGTAACTCCCATGAAAAAACACCTTTAGACAAAAGTAATGGTCAGCATTTCTCCAGAATAACTTTCACTCCTTTGTGATGTTATTGAACATCGGATTCCATTATTTTAGTGTCTATTTAAAACCATAAGGGCTATGGTTATTCTTGTACACAATATCTTGATTCCACTTCTCTATGAAACCAACAGGATTATCCATGTAAATTTCTTCATCTAATTCCCCATGAAGGAATCCTCTCTTCATGTTCAACTATTCCGAATGCAAATTATCCATGAAAAAAAGACACATCACTTTCTAAATTATGATGTGTTTAACTATTAGTGGAAATATTTTTGAGAAACCCACACCTTATTTTTGTTGAAACCCCTTTATTACTAGCCTATAATTGTACCTATACCTACCATATTATTCTTCTTTCAGTCAATACACCCATTTATTTTAAAGTAATTTATTATTAGTGGGTCTCACTATTAGCTCCCATGTCCTAAACACATGGAGGGAATAAATTTTATCCGTCATGGATAACTATAACTAGTATGAGTATTTAAAATTCTTAAACTCTTTCAGGATCTTGATCTCTCCATCATCTATTAGAAGAAAGTAGTTTATATCAATATTATACCTTTTCACTTAGAACCTCTCCCTGGTTGATCTCTATAGTTTTTTTTGTGGTCATGCTCCTTCTAATACTATAAATTATAGGTATTTGACTTCCAAATATTTTTCTTGAGATTCAACAATCCTTCAACTCTATGGTATATCAAGCCTTGGAAACACCATAAAAATTTTGACTACCATCCATAGCATCCTCCAAACAGTTTTTTGTTTTTATTACTATTGTGGTTTCTAAATTCTATGAACCATCCATATAGTATGAACGTATATTTAGTTAAAATTTATCCTTTGATGATACTTAAAAATCATAATAATTATCCACTAAGTTCTTATCCTTCCAAATAAGTTCTTCATTTAAGATCACATTTCAACTTTGGAATAACTTTCAAAGGATGTTATCCTAGAGTATAAAACCAAACTCTTAATCACCATATCCCACAAAGTAACACACTTGAGACATAACATTGATTTGGTCCCTATCCTTGGCATAAAAATGGATATAGTTGAGTCCACTAAATACTTTGATAAAGGTGAAGTCAATATTCCTTTTATTCCAATAGTATTTCAGTAGTTCTAACCCCAACATTGAATAAAGACTTTAGTTGATCAATTACTATAAAAAATTCACCAATTACACCCAAAATACCTTAGGGAATCCATCATGAATTCACATACTCCTTAACCTTTAAACCATAATCATTTTTAACCTCTCTATGACTTCAATATATTCAAGAGTTTTTATTGTAGTCATATCAATCCATGTACCTTTTTGCTAGCAGAACCTCTTGAACACCATGCTTTCATACTCCCCACTATTGTTCGATCATAAAAACTTGAGCTTGCATCAAGTCTCTTTTTCCACTATAGTTATCCATAAGATGAAGGTCTCAAACACCTAATAATTTTTATTGAGAAATAATAACCACACATTTTGTGTTTTTTCATTGATAAAGTTTATATACTATAGTAATTATTCATGAGAGAGAACTAGAGATACTCCTCATACATCCATATGCACCAACTCTAACCATTAGTTCTTTAGTGTCTTACCTTCCATTTGGTAGGACACATTCCAATGATTCTATAGAATTAATTCATCACATATCTCATACTCCATTATTTCAGTATTTAGTATCTCTTTATTATCCATGAATTTCATCCATTTAACAATGAGGTGACCCAAATGGTCATGCCATAACTTTATGGAAGTTACTTGTCTGACATGCATCATAAATTTTGATACACTTCTTAGTTATTGTAAAATCCCAAGTAAATAAAGAATAATACATTTAAATGTTAATTAATATTTTTAAATTAAATATTTATTTTACTTTAAAGGGGATTCTATGTTCGATAGCGTACCCAATACACAAAAATGAGTTTCTTTGAAATCTTATGTTGCACACTAATAATATAATATTATTATTTTAAATGGTAGTTAACGCCTAGCCATTGTATCGGTGGGAATGAATAAAACTAACTACAATATTATTATACATGTTTGGTAAATGGTTTTACATTTATCCAATAAATCTTAGAGGCCTAAAATGTGAATGAATCTAATTTTAAGCATAATTCTCTTTAAAAGGTTTATTTACCGCCTTTTAATGGAAAAACCTCTTTAAATATAGTTTTTGTCACTATTATATGTTCTATTTCACAAAATAAATTTCTTCTTTAGAATCAGGAAATCAAAATTTACTTTTTATAAAATTTTGTTATTTTTCTGATAAAATTCATTTTTTTACAAATAATGAAAAATACTGTATTTTAATTCAAAAGTGCCTTTTTATCTAATTTATTTATATGGTTATATTATCTTTTCAATTGGTTTTAAAGTGAAATTAGAATATATTTTTACCATTTAATATAATTTTGGTCATTGGAAGTAATTTTATTTTCAAATTGGATATAAACAAGTGTCAATCTTTTGATAGTTATTATTTCTTAAAAACGCGCTATTTGTTTTAACAGCAGGAATTAATTTTAAATTAATTTCTGCCACTTCTCTATTTTGAATTTGGAAAAATGGATTCCATATTTGGAATCAGTAGGTATAAATTGTGTAAATAGGTAACTTTTATTTTTAGACATTTTAAATATTTACTACAGTAAATATTTTATTTACCATGATTAATGTGTAAATATAATAAATAAGGGTAAAATATAATATTATAATAATATTAAATTACCTTAAAAATGTCCTAATCCTATTGGCCAATACATATCCAACCATGGGTATCCTTGGGTTAAATTTGGGACCCCATGGAGCCACATGGGAGTAATAATGACACTTTATATTAATTAATTTAAAGTAAAGACAAAATTGACATAAATAAATATCTTTTAGTGAATAAATTTTTACATGGGGTTATATAAGTTATCTTTTAGAATATAAATATTCATTTAAAATCTAAAAATATTCATATATCATGCTATTTTTTTTATAATTTTTGGACATCAAATAAATTAAATTATTTATGACACAGTAATAATGCAATATTTACCTCATTAATAAATGATTTAAATAAATAAGATTATAAATATTAAAAAAATATCCAAAACCTGTCCAATTATTATTGTATTATTTTATTTCGACCATGAGTCATCTTAAATTCATTTTTAACGATTATTTGACCTTTTGAAACAGAATATGAGTTTATAATAAAATAATTGTTTCAAACATTCCTAAAGATCCCCTCCTCTCCCTTATAAAAAGCCCTCATTTCTAAATCATTCCTTACACTTCTCAAACATTTGGATCGTCCAACCTCTACTCTAATAAGCTCCCAATATCCCTCTATTCATCCTAGAATCCTTACCTTAGGTATAAATCATCTCAAGAAACCCATTTGGTTCAAACCAAGGGGAGTTACTCAATTTAAAGTTAATGTCTCCTCTTAAATTCTTTTGTTTTATTTTACTTCTCCAATCCCATAAAATATTTTTATTCCTTTATTTTGTAACAACACCAGTATACTAAATATACTAGTATGTTGTTATGATAAGGATTATAACAACACTTACACACACATCCATCTAATGGGTAAAGAACATACTGTTTTTGTGGATGGAAAACTAACGCCTCACGAAACAATGATTGTTAAATTATCTTCTACCGCCTCTCATGGTGGACATTAAGATGAAACTGTGTTTATATATGATATATATTATGTTTATGTTTCCTTTATTCTCCTTTATTTTCTATTTATAGCATACCTTTATGATTTATATTATGGGTAAATGCGATAATTTCATTTGAGGAAGTGCGGACTACCACCCCCTCAAAGTGATATGACTCGTTCATACCATATGTAGTACGTATAAAGGATAGAGTTAATGATATTATATATGATAAAATACTGGAATTATAATAAAACTATGTATCATTATGTTTTAATTCCATTAAAATATGAAATATAAATGAAAATAGCGTTCATGCATACGTACGGTTTACCGTCTCCATGAACGGTGCATTTCATTTATTACCTACAAATGTTAAGTAATATTATAAATACATGTATATACTGGATATATATGTTATATATGATATCTAAATCATTAATATCATTCTGTATATAATGAACTTTTGACCACATGAACAACATGTAATTATAATAAGTCTATTTTTGACTCAAGTACCAAATATTGACAGAACGACTGTTATTAACTTAAATGATTACATAATATTTATATTATGGTAATAAGTGATATAAAAGGAATAATTAACTTGAAAAAGGTTCTTAAACACTTATAAATTAACTTTAGTTTATTATTCAGGAAATTAAATAACGAACGGGTCAAGTCGGACACTAGGTAAGGGAACTTCTTAACCCAATTCCAATTCTTTGGGTTGATCTTATCTTTCTTATTTATGTCGTTATTTAATTTATACATGAAATTATTTTATATGGTGTATAAACCCTTTTGACTTTTATTCAAAAGGAATCTTTTCTCTATGAAGCATTTTACTAAACGACAAAAAATACGTTTCTTTTTAACGTACGCGATGATAACGACCTTTCCACCACTGTGAGTATTATTTGATCTTTGGCTTCCTTAACAAGACGTAATGTTTTTAAAAGGTAAATAAATACAAAATACTATTTTACATATTTTGGTATTGAAAATGGTTTTTGAAATGGATTGATTATTTCAATGTCTTGAAATGATTTCTTATGATTGCAAATGAAATGTTATCAGTGAAATGTTTGTATTTGAAATAATTTATGTGTTATGATTTTATTTGACGGGTGGATATGTGATAAACCAAATGATGGGTGGTATCGTGATAAACCAATATGGGTGGTTACGTTATAACCTTCAATACATTGGGTATGGAAGTTGGTCATATGGCTATTCCATTTAGTGATATGTGTGGAAGTAGATCGTATGGTTATTCCATTTAAGTATGTTTATGTCCCAAGTTACCTTTATATGTTATGTGTTATTTGTATGGGTTTTATGGTAATATTATGGTTACAAAATGGTAATCAATGATCTTTCATTCATTGAAGAGTATTTACTACTTTATAAAGGTGAAAAGTATTACTTATGATAAAGTATTCATGTTTTACTTGTTGTTTTGAAAAACTAACAGTTTTCCTTCTTTATGTATCCCTTACTGAGCTTTTTGTGCTCATCCCAAGTTTTTGAAATGTTTTTCACAGGACATAAAGTGGAATAGGGTCAAGGATGGGATCATGGAAAATTCATGCTGTCTGAAACATGGAACTAGACATGAATCTTTTTTTCAAAGATTTTCTATTTTGTGGAAAAAAATGGAAATAGATTAGAAGTGTCTAATTTTTCATTTTTTGAGATGTAATAGTTATGTCCTAATTCTCTAAAACTCTAAACCTGAAAAGATCCTCAATGTGAATTATTCATTTAATTCAATAATATGTAATGTTTTAAGTTCGTGTCCTTATAGTTGGTGTCAGAGGTTGGTTTAGATAACTTTAGGAGTTAGGTTATTATTAAACTAATATTCATAAATTAATTTATGTTAATATTGAAATTATATAGCATTTACAGATTACCATGTTGCTTTACCAAAGATATTTCTATGTTTAGAATGGTTTTCCGCAGAGGAAACAGGGTAGCTATGTTGGGACAATAGTAGGAGGAAGACAACCTTCCAAATCAGCAACCTGAGATGGTCGGGATCGGAACTGAACAGTTTATTACAGTGATGGAAGAGTTGAATCAGGCTATAAATGGTGATGGTGTCCATGCATGAGATCAGCCTGATCAACCACAAAGGAATATGTCAGTAGTAGAGCATTTCATGAGGCAACATCCCCCATCATTCAGAGGATCATCTAACTCTGTGCTAGCAGAAGGGTGTATTAAATCACTGGAGAAATTTATTGATGTCATGGGGTGTTCAGAACACCAAAGGTTAGTCTTTTTTTTTACCGTTTTGAAGGTGAAGCTGATCAGTGGCGGTCGATGGTGGACAATATCAGGGATAGTAGGGAGATTGATGATCTTTATTGGGATGAATTCAAAGGTATGTTCCTTGAGAAATATTTTCCTAAGGTGGTTTGAATTAAGATGGAAAAACAATTCCTAGAATTGAGACAGGAGGATGACTGAGTGGCTACTTATGAAGCAAAGTTCACTCGACTGGCAAGGTATGCACCAAATTTCATCTGAGATCTTGATAGTAAGATAAATCGATTTTACTCAGGACTGAAACCATGATATCTAACATCATTAGCCTCTCGTGAGTTCAAAAGTTATAAAAAAATTGATGTGTGGAGAAGGTGGAAATGGAGTTTGCTGATGATTAGGTGTTTTTTGACAAAAAATAGAATAAGAGGTCCAGTTGGTAGGTAAAGGGAAAGAATACATCAAAGATTCCTGGAGGTAAGAAAACTAAATATCCATCTTGTGAGAAGTGTGGTAAAAAGCATCCTGAAGAATGTTTATCAAAGTCTGGAAAGTTCTTCTGGTGTGGTAAGTCTGGTCATATTGCTCATAACTGTAAGGATGATGATTTAGCAGGGAATGAAAAGCCATCGGTAAGATGTTTTAAGTATAATTAAATGGGTCATTATGCAAATGAGTGTCCAGAAATGAACTCAACTGAAGGAAAAATGTCACACTACAAGAAGAAAGGGGTAGTGAAATCCTTTGCAACTACTTCAGTAGATGTTGGGACATCGAATGAAGTAGTATCTGGTACACAGTTTGTTTGTTCAGATTATGCCAAGGTGTTTTTTTGATTCAGGGTCTACACATTTGTTCATTTCTGAGAATTTTTCTAGTAAATTGGGGATTCCATATCAATATATGAATCCTAAACTTATAGTAAAAACACTGGTGGAAAACATTGAGACAAAAAGAAATTATAAGAACCTTCTTGTCCTTGTGTGCGGAAAGAATCTACCAGCAAACCTTATTGTTTTTCCTCTAGTAGAGTTTGATGTTATTTTGGGCATGGATTGGATATCTGTTTATCATACTAAGATTGAATACAGAGCTAAAGAGGTTACTTTTCATAAATATTTTCAGTTTTTATACAAGAATGAACCCTTACTTTTGATAACATATCAGGAAGCTGAGAAACTAGTAAAAGATGGAAATGAATGTTACCTTGCACATATTGTTGAAAATAAAGGAAGTGTTAATATTAATGATATTCTAGTGGTAAATAAGTACCTTGATGTTTTTCCTGATGATTTTCCTAGTATTATACATGATCGAGAAGTTGAATTTACTATTGACTTAGTTCCTGATGCTAAACCAATTTCAAAACCCCCTTATCTAATGGATCAAATTGAACTTTTAGAGTTAAAGAATCAATTGCAGAAGTTATTAGATAAAGGTTTCATTCGACCTAGCATATCACCATGGGGTGCTCCTGTCTTATTTGTTAAAATAAAGATGGTTTAATGAGACTTTGCATTGATTATAGAGCATTGAATAACATCACTATTAAGAACAAGTATCCTTTGCCTCATATCGATGATTTGTTTGATCAGCTCCAGGGAGCTCAGTATTTTTCAAAGATTGATCTGAGGTCGGGGTACCATCAGTTGAAATTAAAGGAATCAGACATTCTAAAGACCATATTTCATACTAGATATGGCCATTATGAATTTTTAGTTATGCCTTTTGGGTTAACCAATTCACCTGCTATATTCATGGATCTTATGAATAGAATTTTCCATGAGTTCTTGGATAAGGTTTTGGTTGTGTTCATTGATGATATTTTTGTTTTTTATAAAAGTAAAGAGGAGAATTAAAGTCATTTAAGGGTTGTCTTGCAAACCTTAAAAGAAAATAAACTGTATGGGAAATTTAGAAAGTGTGAGTTTTGGTTACAACAAATTCCATTCCTAGGTCACATTATATCAAAAAATGGCATAAATTTTGATCTTGATAAAACAAAATTTTTTGAAGAATGTCCAAGACCCAAAAATATAACCGAGATCTGTAGTTTTCTTGGTTTGGTAGGTTATTACCAGAGGTTTGTTAAGAATTTTTCACGATTATCTAGTCTAATGACTAAATTTGTAGAGATCCCAGTTTTTGTCCTAATAAGACTTTGAAATATTTGTAAGAATATTTCCAGAGCTGGGCGCTGAGACGACGTGCAGTTTCGAGGCCCGGTATGCCCAAAATTAATTTTATAAAAATGTTAAGTGTTTTTATATTACGCACGTGCAGTTAACTAAAGAAAACAGGATATCTCTTAAACGGTTGATCTGATCGGAAATCCAAGACCACTTTTGGATTTGTAACGCAGTGTTTCCCCTAGGCGTGACATAAAATAAATCGGCGTGGGATGTTTGGACCCCTCGCTCGTTGGCATTTTGTTAAATGGATAACTTAAATTATTAATTTATTAATTTAATAGCTCAAACCCAAATATCTCTCGAACAAAGACTCAGATGAAAAATTTGAGATTACCGATGAGTTCAGAACGTAGGTTTTACCCTAATAAAGGTATAACCTTTGTCCGCATCGGTTGTTCGACACATGCGCCATCATGGGAGAATAATTAAAGAATTAAATAATTGTTTATTTAATTATTTAATTAATTTCCTTTAACCTGACGGGAGGTTATAAATTCATGGTTATGAGATCTTGGACTCACAAGCATTTTTTTCAACGATGACTTATCCTCCCATATCCTCTCCTCTCCGTTGACGGATGATAAGCAAAGAACAACAGAGCCTTGGATCCAGGAGAATCGAAGCGTGATGAACACAACAACTTCTTCTCATCGTTTTGCAAGTGCGATCTTCATCAACACCGAACGGATCTTGATAAACGAGATCTTCACCAATGATTGATCCAAACTAAGGTAGGATTTATCTTTTTGGATTCCTTACCCTGGTTTAAATTTCTCATGATGAGCATGAATTAAATAAACTAATTCATGGATCGATAAAAAATTGATTGAATTAATTTTCTTCTTGTTTATCTTGAATTTGATATTCTTGAAGCATGATAAATATTTAATTTCCAATCCCCCATGTTCTTGATTCTCAAAAAAACAATGGTCAAACTAACACGGCTATCGACCCTCACTTAGACTGAGATCCTTCCTTATTCATGGCTCGTGCATTCTTCGTGTGTTATTCATCGCAAAATAATTAAGCACGCTGAAAACTCAATGATTCGTTGAGAGTGACATACAGACGCGAAGGTCTTGACCCAAGGATCATGGATCCACATTAGTCTCCTTTTTCGGAGTTAAATCGAATACGGAATGATGTGCAGAAGGATCATGTGGCACGGGTCTAACGAGGGTTTCAGTGGTTCATGGCGGCGGTTCAGTGAGGCGATCAGGCGACCGCAGAAGCTGGGCGAGGTAGCTCCGGTGGCATGCGAGGCGGCTCTGATGGTTTGGGACTGTGTGGAAGACCAGGCCGGTGCAAAGGGGCGACACAGCGAGCGTCAATAATAATAATTATTATTAATGATAATGGTGGTGACCCGGTGATGAAATAATTGAAGGAGGATTTATTATTATTATATTATATAATAATGGTAATGGTGGCTTTTAGTGTGATTAATTAAATGGAATGGTTTTAATTTAATATGAGAATAAACATGATAAACTAATTTAATGGGATTAAATTATAACATTAATGATGGGTGTTATTATTATTAATTGTTTTTTAATAATAACATTAAAGTGAGAAATGGAGTTGGGCACTATTTGGGAGAAGAAACCGTGAATGGAAGAGTTACATTGGAGAGAGAATGTCATAAGAAATGGAGAAGTAATAAAAGAGAAAGAAAGAAATCAATCAAGGTGGGTTGGGGCGTGCAATAAGAGGAAAGCAGATTTTTTTGCATGAGATTTGGAATTGAAGAAAAAAAATGGTTAAATAAAATAATAATAATATAATAATGTTATTATTATTTTTGTTGGGAAAACCATATTTTGACGATATCTTTTTCGCGCGACCTCGGTTTCATGAACCGTCAGTGGTAGTGCGACCCTGACTTCGAGACAAAAATTATGAGTCCAATATTGGATGTCTTTTTTGGGTTTTCAGATCAGGTACCCGAAGCACTCAGAAAATAATATATTTAATATTATTATTAAATCTTCGACCCGCCATAACTTCTGCATGCGACGTTCGATTGATTTTCCGTCAGTGGAGACGTGACCCTGACTTTAATACGATCAATTCAAGTCTAATGTTAGATACTAAATTCTGGTTCATGGCTCGGGTCCACGAAACACCCAATAATAATAGTGTTATTATTATTACGGGATCTTGTATCTGACATATCTCCCTCATACGGTGTCAGAATAATGAACCATCTATGATGTTGCGACCCTTAAATTAAGAAGAATGTTTCAAGACCAATTTGGGATATTTTAAGTTGAGGTTGAGGTGCGGTCCCCACGACGCCCGGTTCATGTGTGTTACGGCGAAATGCAACTTTTTCACCAGGTATTCTTTTTTGAAAAATGGGTAGTCCATCTCATGTATTTTTTCATGTGGATCGCAATGGTGTGACCCGTTTGGTTATCTTGTGTCATTTAAAATACGACAAGGTTTGATCAAACACAAATCCAACTGGGGTCTTGGCACTAAAATACCTATAACTTACAGACTGGGCATCTGATTGACGCATCATCTATCGTGTTGGAACCCCTATTACATGGAGGTCCTTTGGGTTACTCCCTTGTGGAACTTCGTGGCAGTTGAGGTACAACTGATAACATGAGGAGCAGAACCATGACATTTTTTTAGTGAGAGATAGGATGGCTACTCCCTTGACGACTCAAGGTGCGGGTATTCTTTACTCTACTCCGGTAGAGACGGGACTCCCCACCTCATGAGTGCGGGTTTGTTTTCCTCTGAGAAGGTTTTCCTATCTTTGGAGTCAGTACTCCACCACACAGCCAGACCAGGCCGGTTGCATGGGTCACCCTGTGTTCCGATTACACGGGTTGACATACATGGGTTGAGGCCGTGTACGGGCGCATGGCCAGTGTACACGGAGTAGACCCCAGATACTTTGACACGGTGGGTGATACTTTCTACATGTTGTGTAGTTGTGTTTTACATGACCAGCCTTGAAACATGGGTCATTGTACACGGGTAGTACCGAGGATCAGAGGACACAGTGTGTAACCTTTCTACACGTCGTGTACTTTTTAGTACATGGCTTGATCTTCTTGCCCACGGTATCTTGGACATGTTTCGTTTGGGTTAGTGCCTATTCTTCTCATTCCCCTGAAGGTCAGGCATCATTTCCTTCTACATGAGTATGATCCCTTCAGCAGGACTTTCTGTAATAGAGTCGGCATCCCTCCGAGAGGCCCGAAGCAAGATCCTCTATCCATTCCTGACCCTAGGTAGAGTCAGGCATCGACGTGACCAACTCTACCGGGTGTTGATCCTCTACCTATCTAGTGAATCCACCTAGCTGGTGAATCTGGATGAGTCGCGGTATCCGATATGGCCCTGGCAGTGATCCTCAACTGTGTATCGCGATCTTTCCCACTCAAGAGTTTGTCTCCCATAATGAGTGCATCTATCTCTCGTGATCTTCCCACTCAGAAGTGTGTCTCCCGTAATGAGTGCATCTATCTCTCGTGATCTTCCCACTCAGGAGTGTGTCTCCTATAATGAGTGTAACTAACTCTCATGACGTTTCTCAATGAACAATACTTCTCACATGAATGTCATCAGAACTACCAGACTCATGGAGTGTGTTCTACCAAAACGAGAGCTTCGTGGAATCTTCGAACTAGATCCCTAGCATGGGTATGTGGTTGTGTAACTTGAATCTAGACTACAGGTCTAAGTTGCAAGTATATATGGTTTCCCTGGGTATATGTATGGGAATATACCTGATGTAGGATGTGAGATGAAGATCCCCTTACTCTCTCGTTTGGGTTTCTTTGAGCGAACATATCTATTAGTGGGTAGAGTTGTACTCTTTTTGTTCACTCTTATTGTACCTTGCTCTCTCTTACTGCTATCCTCTTCAGTACCTCTATTACTACTCCCTCTAGCCTTCGGGACATTCTACTGAGTATTTTTATACTCACCCCTGCTTGGGCTTTTCCCGCATTTGGCATGCCCTTGCAGATGACAGACAGGTTGATCGTGACATCAGAGGAGCTCCGGGATACGGGGTGCTTGGACCGCATGCGGTGGTCGTAGCTTGGGATTCAGGAGTGGGACTCTTCCAGTTGTTTTACTTTTTCACCTGTTGCCGGGTTGTGGCACTTTTCTAGTTGGGTGTGTATTTTCCCCCCTTTCCCTTTCATCTTTACTTTTATCATACTTGTACTGTTAGAGGTCGATGCACTTTTATTTGGTTCCCTTTTTATAGTAGTGTGGAACCTTTCTTTTTTCTCTGCACTTTTTCATTGAGTTAACTATGTGTGTGTGTGTGTATATAGGTTCTTAGGCAAAGTCCTCCCCGAGTTTTTTGTGCCTTCAGTGCTAGTCACCAGCCCCTGGCCTGTGGAGGCGGGCTTGGGGTAGTTGATGCTCGAGCCCTGGTATGAGTCGGGTCATGACAGAGTTGTATCAGAGGTGGTTTGACCCTTGGGACGTTGTTCGGACGTTTCCCTAAAATGGTCTTGGTTGTGTTTAGGGAAATAGTGTCGATGTGTCTCGAGAGCGGCTCTCACGCCTGGGAGTCCAGTGATGGTACGGGTGGTCGACGTATCCATTCACCAGGACCCTTATTACCCGCTTGTTGACTAAGCACCCTGAGACACCTGTTGCAGGGAACAATGATACATGCATCATATAAGATTGAGTCCTTGACTTTACTTCTCTTATCATCTCCCCGTTATTGTTGATGTATATCGATATGCTCATCTAATCGTGGTACTCCTTGATAACATTCAGTATATATCCACGATGGCATCCATCCATGATACTAGCTATAGTTTGTGGTGACGATTCTGTGAGCGACGAGAGCTCAGTTTAGGACCCATCATGCGAGCCCCTTTCTCCAAGTGGGTAGGTAGCAACACCCCTACCTGTTGAGAAGAAGACAACCCCAGCTGAGAAGGCTAAGGATGTGTGCAGGTTGAATGCACTTCATCAGTTCCAGCACCAGAGACTACTGAGGTTCCATAGTAAGCCAGGCCCTCAGACAGTGGAGGTTTGTCTAGAGTCGGTGGTCCACTGGTCTATAATGGTAGTTTTTGAGAATAGACGTTCGAGCAGGGACTCTGTAGAGAGATCTGTTCTATCATAGTTCCATTGTGCTTTCCCACCTAATCCAAGGTGCAAGAGTAGGAACTAGTGGTAGAGAGTATCCTGTCACGCCATACAGATGGTTGTGATAGTGAGCGCAATAGAGATGAGACATCTACTACAGCTGGCAGATGCCATATGACGAGATCTCAACATGGGAGATCTTATCAGGATCAGTCACAAGCATGTGGTCATTTGAGTCCCAGACAGTGTATCAGAAGCATGATGGAAGAATCTCTCAGACTTGTGCACTCAAGGTGTGGTTGTGTTGCAGATTCCCTTAGAAGGAAGTGCAGAAAGTCCCAGACTCACTTAGTACGGGAAGTTTCAGAGAAATTAACTTCCCCGCCGCTGATCTTGGTGGAACAGGAGGGCACAAATTTTCTTCAGTTGACGGTGTTGACCCCTTCGCCTCTTGATCATGTAATAGAATCTCTGTTGTGATTCATAGACTGTGAAATCTTGTGTGAACATATATCCTTAGGTGTTTCACCATATGTATATTCTGAAGGAGAGAATCACGACACTCTTCCCTAGTGACAAATGGTGATTCCAACTGTGACATGGGATGTAGAGGTTTGGTCAGGGAGGAAAGCTATTCCTTGAGTTCTATCAGGTCGTTGTAGACTGTGCAAGGAGATGGCGAGGTTGCATACCGCCTTGCCTTACCCCAATTAGTTGGAGTGGGTACACGGCATCATGTACATGTTGCAACTAAGGAGATACGTGTGTGTTCCTATACACATCATCATCTGGAGAAAGCCTTATGAGGGTGGACCACCCCTTTGGTCCACATTACTTGTCCGCACAGAAACATACAGGTTTCCCTAGGAGCGGGGGAGCTAAGTGTGGGCACGGTATCCCGAGTGGTTTCCCTGGTTTGCTTTTTGAGTACGAAAATCTTGAAAGAGGGAATAATGTAGAGATCCTGGTTTTTGTCCTAATAAGACTTTGAAATATTTCTAAGAATATTTCTAGTGTTGGACGCTGAGACGAAGTGCAGTTCCGAGGCCAGGTATTCCCAGAATTAATTTTATAAAAATGTTAAGTGTTTTTATATTACGCACACACAGTTAAATAAAGAAAATGGGATATCTCTTAAATGGTTGATCGGATCGGAAATCTAAGACCACAGTTGGGTCTGGAACGCAGTGTTTCCCCTAGGCACGATATAAAATAAATCGCCGTGGGATGTTCGGAACCCTTCGCTCGTTGGAAGTGTGTTAAATGGATAAATTAAATTATTAATTTATTCATTTAATAGCTCAATCCCGAATATCTCTTGAATAGGGACTCAGATGAAAAATATGATATTACCGATGAGTTCATAACGTAGGTTTTACCCTAATAAAGGTATAACCTTTGTCCATGTCAGGTGTTCGACACATGAACCATCATGGGAGAATAATTAAAGAATTAAATAATTGTTTATTTAATTATTTAATTAATTTTATTTTAACCTAACGGGAGGTTATAAATTCATGGTTATGAGATCTTGGTCTCACAACCATTTTTTACAACGATGACTTATCCTCCCATATCCTCTCCTCTCCGTTGACGGACGACGAGCGAAGAACAACAGTGCCTTGGATCCAGGCGAATCGAAGCGTGACAAACACAAAAACTTCTTCTCATCATTTTGCAAGTGCGATCTTCGTCAACACCGAACGGATCTTGATGAACACGATCTTCACCAATAATCAATCCAAACTAAGTTAGGATTTATCTTTTTGGATTCCTTACCCCGGTTTAAATTTCTCATGATGAACGCGAATTAAATAAATTAATTCACAGATCGATAAACAATTGATTGAATTAATTTTCTTCTTTTTTATCTTGAATTTGATATTCTTGAAGGATGATAAATATTTAATTTCCAATCCCCCATGTTCTTGATTCTCAAAAAAACGATGGTCAAACTAACACGACTATTGATCCTCACTTAGACCGAGATCTTTCCTTATTCATGGTCCATACATTCTTTGCATGTTCTTCATTGAAAAATAATTAAGTGCACTGGAAAATAAATGTTTCATTGAGCGCGACATACGGACACGAAGGTCTCGACCCAAGGATCACGGATCCACATTCGTCTCCTTTTTCCAAGTTAAATCGAAGCCGAAATGAAGTGCAGAAGGATCCTGTGGCATGGTTCCGATGAGGGTTTCAGCGGTTCAAGGTGGTGGTTTAGTGAGGCGATCAAGCAACCGCGGAAGCTGGGTGAGGTAGATCTGGTGGCATGCAAGGTGGCTCCAACGGTTTGGGGCGGTGTAGAAGACCGGTCCGGCGCGAAGGGGTGACACAGTGAGTGTCAATAATAATAATTATTATTAATGATAATGGTGGTGAACCGGTGATGAAATAATTGAAGGAGGATTTATTATTATTATTATATTAAATAATAATGGTAATGGTGGATTTTAGTGTGATTAATTAAATGGAATGGTTTTAATTTAATATGAGAATAAACATGATAAACTAATTTAATGGGATTAAATTAGAAAATTAATGATGGGTGTTATTATTAATAATTTTTTTTAATAATAACATTGAAGTGAGAAATGGAGTTGGGCGCTATTTGGGAGAAGAAATAATGAATGGAAGAGTTAGATTGGACAGAGAATGTGAGAAGAAATGGAGAAGTAATAAAAGAAAAAAAAAGAAATCAATCAATGTGGGTTGGGGTGTGAAACAAGAGGAAAGGATATTTTTGTGTGTGAGATTTAGAATTGAAGAAAAAAATGGTTAAATAAAATAATAATAATAATATAATAATGTTATTATTATTTTCGTTGAGAAAACCGTATTTTGACGGTATCTTCTTCGCGTGACCTTGTTTTCAAGAACCGTCAGCGGTAGTGCGACCCTGACTTCGAAAAGAAAATTATGAGTCCAATATTGGATGTCTTTTTCAGGTTTTCAGATCAGGTACCTGAAGCGTTCGGAAAATAATAGATTTAATATTATTATTAAATCTTCAACCAGCCATAACTTCTGCGCGCAACGTTCGATGGATTTTCCGTCAGCGAAGACGTGACCCTGACATATTGTATCTGACATATCTCCCTCATACGGTGTCGGAATGACAAATCATCTATGAAATTGAAACCCTTAAATTAAGAAGAATATTTCAAGACTAATTTTAGATATTTTAATTTGAGGTCGAGGTGCAGGCCCCACGATGCCCGGTTCGTGCGTGTTGTGGCGAAATGCAACTTTTTCACCGGGTATTTGTTTTTGACAAATGGGTAGTCCATCTTGTGTGTTTTTTCATGTGGATCACAATGGTGTGACCCATTTGGTTATCTGGTGTCATTTGAAGTATGATCTGGTTGGATCAAACAGGAATCCAACCGGGGCCTCGGCACTAAAATGCCTATAACTTACAGACTGGGCGTCTGATTGACGCACCGTCTGTCGTGTTGGAACCCCTGTGACATGGAGGTCCTTCAGGTTACTCCCTTGTAAAATTTTTTGGCAGTTGAGGTACGACTGATAACATGAGGAGCAGAACCATGGCGTTTTTTTAGTGAGAGTTAGGATGGATACTCCTTTGACGAATCAAGGCGTGAGTATTCCTTACTCTACTCCAGTAGAGATGGGAATCCCCACCTCATGAGTGTGGGTTTGTTTTCATCTAAGATGGTTTTCCTATCTTTGGAGTCGGTACTCCACCACACAGCCAGACTAGGCCAGTTTCATGGGTCACCCTGTGTTTCGATTACATGGGTTGACATACATGGGTTGAGGCCGTGTACGGGCATATGGACAATGTACACAGAGCGGACCCCAAATACTTTTACATGGTGGGTGATCCTTTCTACATGTTGTGTAGTTTCATTTTACATGACCAGCCTTGCGACACGGGCCGTTGTACACGGGTAGTACCCAGGGTCAGAGGACATGGCTTGTAACCTTTCTACATGTCGTGTACTTTTCATTACATGGCTTGATATTCTTTCCCACCGTATCTTGAACATGTTTCATTTGGGTTATTGTCCCTTATTCTTGTTCCCATGAAGTTCAAGCATCGTTTCCTTCTACAGGAGTATGATCCCTTCAGAAGTACTTTCTGTAATAGAGTCGGCATCCCTCCGAGAGGCCCGGAGCGAGATCCTCTATCCATTCCTGACCCTAGGTAGAGTCAGGCATCGACATGACCAACTCTAGCAGGCATTGATCCTCTACCTAGCTGGTGAATCCACCTAGTTGGTGAATCCAGATGAGTCGTGATATCTGCCATGGCCCTAGTAGTGATCATCATCTATGTATCGTGATCTTTCCCACTTAGGAGTGTGTCTCCCATAATGAGTGCATCTATCTCTCATGATCTTCCCACTCAAGAGTGTGTCTCCCATAATGATTGAATCTATCTCTCATGATATTCCCACTTAGGAGTGTGTCTCCCATAATTAGTGTAACTACCTCTCGTGACGTTTCCCGATGAACAGTACTTCTCAGACGGACGTCATCAGAGCTACCAGACTCGTGGAGTGTGTTCTCCCGAAACGAGCACTTCATGGAATCTTCGAACTAGATCCCTAGTGTGGGTATGTGGTTGTGTAACTTGTCTCTAGACTACAGGTCTATGTTTTGAGTATATATTCTTTCCCTTGGTATATGTATGGTCATATACCTGGTGTGGGCTATGAGATGAATATCCCCTTACTCTCTCGTTTGGGTTTCTTTGAGCGATCATATCTATTACTGGGTATAGTTGTACTCTTTTTGTTCACTCTTTTTGTACCGTGTTCTCTATTATTTCTCTCCTCTTCAGTACCTCTATTAATGCTCCCTCGAGCCTTCAGGTCATTCTACTGAGTATTTTTATACTCACCCCTGCTTGGGCTTTGCCTACATTTGGCATGCCCTTGCAGATGACAGACAGATTGATCATGACATCAGAGGAGCTCCAGGATATGGGGTTCTTGGACCGCGTGCGGTGGTTGTAGCTTGGGATTCTGGAGTGGGACTCTTCCAGTTGTTATACTTTTTCACCTGTTGCCGGGTTGTGGTACTTTTCTAGTTGGGTGTGTATTTTGTCCCCTTTCCCTTTCAGCTTTACTTTTCTTGTACTTGTACTATTATAGGTCGATGAAATTTTGTTAGGTTAACTTTTTATATTAGTGTGGAACCCTTTTTTTTCTCTTCACTTTTGCATTGAGTTAGCTGCGTGTGTGTGTATAGGTTCTTAGGAAAAGGCCACCCTGAGTTTTTTGTGCCTTCGGTGCTAGTCGCAAGCCCCTGGCCTATGGAGGCGGGCTTGGGGTATTTGTTGCTCGAGCCCTGGTACAGGTCAGGTCATGACAAAATTCACTCGAAAGGGTGTTAAGTTCATCTGGAAAAAAGAATGTGATGATTTTTTTCAATAATTGAAAAGAAGATTGGTGAATGCTCCAGTTTTGGCACTACCTTCCAGACATGGTGAGTTTGTTATCTACAATGATGATTTGTTGAAAGGACTTGGTTGTGTACTTATGAAGAATGATCAGGTATTTTCTTATGTTTCACGATAGTTGAAACCTCATGAGTTAAATTACCCTACACATGATTTGGAATTTGATGCTGTTTTTTTTTTCTTTAAAAATTTAAAGGCATAATTTGTATGGAGTAAAGTGTGAAATATATACTGATCACAAAAGTTTGAAGTATATATTCACTCAAAAAGAATTGAACATGAGACAGAGGATATGGATGGAATTAATCAAATATTATGATTGCATGATTTATTACCATCCAGGAAAAGCAAATAAAGTGGTTGATGCTTTGAGTCGAAAAAGTAATGCTTCATTAACCATGCTACGTTTGGAATGAGATCCTTTGGTTTTTGATTTGATGAAATTTGGCATAGAATTTTTCGGTGCAGAAAATTATTCTGTTTTGTTTCAGGTGTCAGTGGAATCATCTCTCTCAGACAGAATTAAGCAAGTGTAAAAGGAAGACAGTGAGTTGGAGAAAAAGATAGAGTTGGTTCAGAAGGGTAAGTTGCCTGAATTTAACATTGATAATGATTGTGTTTTAAGGTTTGGGAAAAGATTATGTGTGCCTTGTGATTCACAGTTGAAGAATGAGTTGTTATGTGAAGCTCATAGTTCCCCATTTTCAGTTCATCCTGGCAGTACTAAGATGTATAGATATCTTCAAGAGTATTACTGGTGGGATGGAATGAAAAGAGATATTGTTGATTTTACTGTGAAGTGTTTGACTTGTCAACAGCTTAAGGTAGAGTGGCAGTTACCGAAAGGGATGCTTCAGTATTTACCAGTGCTAGAGTGTAAATGGGAAAATATATCCATGGACTTCGTTGTGGGATTACCAAATACATCTAGAGGTAACAATGCAATCTGGGTTATTGTTGATCGATTGACTAAATCTGCTCATTTCCTTCCTATTCGACATACTTTGTCTCTAGATAAACTTTCTCAATTGTATGTTAAAGAGATAGTCAGGTTTCATGGTGTTCCCCTCTCCATTGTATCTAATCATGATCTCAGGCTTACTTCTAAATTTTGGAAATTCCTTCAGAAGTCATTGGGTACTAAATTAAATTTTAGTATAGCTTTTCATCCTCAAGTAGATGGGTAGTCAAAACGAACGATTCAGACCTTGGAGGATATGCTATGAGCTTGTTCACTGGATTACCATAGAATCTGGGACCAACATTTTTCTTTGGTTGAATTTTCATATAATAACAGTTTTCATTCCAATATACAGATGGCTTTATATGAGGCATTATATGGAAAGTGTTGTCTAACTCTAGCTTTTTGGGATGAAGTAGGTGAAAGAAAGATTGATGGGACCAAAACTGGTATAAGAGATGTTATAAAAATTTTAGTTGATTCAGAAGAACATGAGAATAGCTCAAATCAGGTAGAAAAGTTATGCGGATAACCGGAAGAAAGATCTATCTTTCAAGGTAGGTGATCATGTCTTTCTCAAAGTTTCTCCATGGAAAAGTGTAATGCGTTTTGGTAAGAAGGGAAAGCTGAGTCCGAGGTTCATTGGACCATATAAAATCCTAGAGAAAGTTGGAGAAGTTGTATACAGAGTGTCTTTATCCCCAAGTTTATCACAGGTACACAATTTTTTTCAGGTTTCAATGTTGAGAAAGTATATGCCAGATCCATCTCATTTTTTGAGCCCGGAGGTAGTTCAGTTGGAAGAGAATCTATCTTATGAGGAACAAACAGTCCAGATTCTTGACCATAGAGAGAAAGTGTTGCGGAATAAGGTAATTTTTCAGGTAAAGGTTTTGTGGAAAAACCATATGGTTGAAGAGGCAATGCGGGAATCTGAAAATGTTATGAGGGATAAATACCCCCACTTATTTGATAAGTGAATAAAAATTGTGAGGATGCAATTCCCAAAAGGGGGAAGGATGTAACATCCCAAGTAAATAAAGAATAATACATTTGAATGTTAATTAATATTTGTAAATTAAATATTTATTTTACTTTAAAGGGGGTTCTATGTCCGATAGCGTACCCAATACGCAACAGCGGGTTTCTTTGAAATCTTACGTTGCACACAAATAATATAATATTATTATTTTAAATGGTAGTTAACGCCTATCCATTATATTAGTGAGAATGAATAGAACTAACTAAAATATGATTATACATTTTTGTTAAATGTTTTTACATTTATTCAATAAATTTTAGGGGCTAAAAATGTGAATGAATCTAATTTTAAGCATAATTTTCTTTAAAAGGTCGATTTACCGCCTTTTAATGGAGAACCCTCTTTAAATATAGTTTTTGTCACTATTATATGTTCTATTTGACAAAATAAAATTCTTCTTTAGAATCCGGACATCAAATTTTACTTAGGATAAAATTTTGGTATTTTTCTGATAAAATTCATTTTTGTATGAATAATAAAAAATACTGTATTTTAATTCAAAAGTGCCTTTTTATCTAATTTATTTATATAGTTAGATTAACTTTTTAATTTGTTTTAAAGTTAAATTAGAATATATTTTTACCATTTAATCTAATTTTGTTCATTGGAAGTAATTTCCTTTTGAAATTGGACATAAAAAAGTGTCAATATTTTGATAGTTATTATTTCTTAAAAACACGCTATTTGTTTTAACAGTGGGAATTAATTTTAAATTAATTTAATCCACTTATGTATTTTGAATTTGGAAAAATGGATTCCATATTTGGAATCAGTAGGTCCAAATTGTTTAAATAGGTAACTTTTATTTTTAGACATTTTAAATATTTACTTTAGTAAATATTTTATTTACCATGATTAAAGGGTAAATATAATAAATAAAGCTAAAATATAATATTATAATAATAATAAATTACCCTAAAAATGTCCTAATCCTATTTGCTGATACATATATGACCATTTAAATCCTTGGGTTGAATTTGGGACCCCATGGAGCCACATGAGAGTAATAAGGACACTTTATATTAATTAATTTAAAGTAAAGACAAAAATGACATAAGCAAATATATTTTAGTGAATAAATTTTTACATGGGGTTATATAAGTTATATTTTCAACTATAAATATTCATTGGAAATATAAAATTATTTCCCACATCATGGTATTTTTTTATAGTTTTTGGACATCAAATTTATTAAATTATTTATGACACAATAATAATGCAATATTTTCCTCATTAATAAATGATTTAAATAAATAAGATTATAAATATTAAAACAATATACAAAACATGTCCAATTATTATTTGATTATTTTATTTCGACCATGAGTCATATTAACTTAATTTTTAAGGATTATTTGACCTTTTTAAACTGAAGATGAGTTTATAATAAAATAATTGTTTTAAACATTCCTAAAGAGCCCCTCCTCTCCCTTATAAAAAACCCTCACTTCTAACTCATTTATCACACTTTTCAGGAATTTGTATCATCTAAAATCTAATCTAATAAGCTCCCAAGATCCATATATTCATCCTAGAATCCTTAACTTAGGTATAAATCACCTTAAGAAACCCATTTGGTTCTAAACAAGGGGAGTTACTCAATTTAAAGGTAATGTCTCCTCTTAGGTTCTTTTGTTTTATTTTACTTATCCAACCCCATAAAATATTTTTATTACTTTATTTTGTAACAAAACCAGTATCCTAAATATACTAGTATGTTTTTATGAGAATTATTTGAACTAAACTTACACACACCTCCATCTAATGGGTAAAGAACATACTGTTTCTATGGATGGAAAAGTAACGCCTCACGAAACGGTGATTTTTCAATTATCTCCTACTGCCTCTCATTGTGGCCGTTAATGTGACACTATTTTTATATATGATATATATTATGTTTATTTTTTCTTTATTCTCCTGTATTTTCCATTTATAGCACACCTTTATGATTTCCATTATGGGTAAATGCGATAATTTCATTTGAGGAAGTGCGGACTACCGCCCCCTCAAAATGCTATGACTCGTTCATACCATACGTAGTACGTATAAAGGATAGAGTTAATGATATTATATATGATACTGTACTATAATTATAATATAACTATGTATCATTATGTTTTAATTCCATTAAAATATGAAATAGAAATGAAAATAGCGTTCATGCGTACGTACGGTTTACCGTCTCCATGAACGGTGCATTTCATTTCTTACCTCCAAATGTTACGTACTATTATAAATACATGTATATAATGGATATATATGATATATATGATATCTAAATCATGAATATAATTCTGTATATAATGATCTTTTTACCACATGAACAACATGTAATTATAAGAAGACTATTTTTGACTCAAGTACCAAATATTGACAAAACAACTGTTATTAACTTAAATGATTACATAATATTTATAACATGGTAATAAATGATATAAAAGGAATAATTAACTTGAAAAGGGTTCTTAAGAATTTAGAAATTAACTTTAGTTTATTATTCAGGAAATTAAAGAACGAATGGGTCAAGTCAGACACAAGGTAAGGGAATTTCTTAACCCAATTCCCATTCTTTGGGTTGATCTTATATTTCTTATTTATGTCGTTCTTTAATTTATACACGAAATTCTTTTATATGGTGTATAAACCCTTTTTACTTTTATTCAAAAGGAATATTTTCTCAATGAAGCGTTTTACTAAATGACAAAAAATATGTTTCTTTTTAATGTACGCGATGACAACGACCTTTACGCCACCGCGAGTATTATTTGATCTTTGGATTCCTTAACAAGCCGTAATGGTTTTAAAAGGTAAATAAATACCAAATACTATTTTACATATTTTGGTATTGAAAATGGTTTTTTAAATGGATTGATTATTTCAATATCTTGAAATGATTTCTTGTGATTTCAAATGAAATGTTATTAGTGAAATGTTTGTATTTGCAATACTTTATGTGTTATGATTTTATTTGATGGGTGGTTATGTGATAAGCCAAATGACAGGTGGTGCCGTGATAAACCAGGATAGGTGGTTATGTTATAACCTCCAATGCATTGGGTATGGAAGTCAGTCGTATGGCTATTCCATTTAGTGATATGTGTGGAAGTTGATCGTATGGTTATTACATTTAAGTATGTTTATATACCAAGTTAAATTTATATGTTATGTGTTCTTTGTATGGGTTTTATGGTAATATTTTGGTTACAAAAGGGTAAGAAATGATGTTTTATTCATTGAAGAGTATTTACTACTTCATAAAGATGAAAATTATTACTTATGATAAAGTATTCATGGTTTACTTGTTTTTTTGAAAAACTAATAGTTTTCCTTCTTTGTGTATCCCTTACTGAGATTTTTGTGCTAACCCTGAGTTTTTGAAATGTTTTTCACAGGACATAAATTGTAATAGGGTCAAGGATGGGATCATGGAAAAGTCATTTTGTCTGAAACATTGAACTAGACATGACTCTTTTTTTCAAAGAGTTTATATTTTGTGGAAAAAATGGAAATTGAGTAGAAGTGTCTACTTTTTCATCTTTTGAGATGTAACAGTTATGTCTTAATTCTCTAAAACTCTAAACCTAAAAGGATCCTCAATGTTAATTATTCATTTAATTCAATATTATTTAATGTTTTAAGGTCAGGTCCTTATAGTTATAGAGTTCCATCCTTGACTCATTCTTCTAAAACCATTGATATGTATGATATATTCTATTATCTATCCAATAATGTTGTATAGAAACTCGTGTTTTCAAGTTATCCCTTGAAAATTAAGTTTTTACTAAATATCAGTATGTTCCACAGTCCTTACAAATTTCGAAATCTTCTGCTCTTATTACTAATGAAAATGTATCCCATATCAACTATCTAGATATATTTATCATATTCTAGATATACCCAGTCAAACATTCTAAAAATATAATTCTTCACACTTTTTCCCTTAAATGTTGAATGAAATGAAGCTCTAGAGTCAATCATCCAAGGCTTAAGTGAACTTGTATCACTTAGGAGGAATCCACTCCTATCTTCTGACACAAGATTCATGGATCCAGTTTTAGAAGTGTATCTTATGTATTTAACTCTATGTTCAGTATAATCCTATTTAAGGTAAATTTTCTTCTAATAATTCCATCATGTGGAACCACCTTCCATCGATCTACTTTTGTTTTGTCTTATCCTTAATTTTCATTTCATATGTACCTTCTATGTTATATAACTTCCTATTAATTACATGTTATAGAAATTATAATAAGATTCCTAGATCTCCTTCTGATAAATCTCCTCACTCGTGATCAAGTCTCAAACTTTTTCAAACACCAAGTCATTTTTCCTTCTTGAGTTACTAACAATAGTGACCATCGTATCCTAAGATTCAGGGAGTGATGAGAGTAAAACCAGTGCTCATTTTGGATCTCTAAATTTCACCATCACTAATTCCAATTAACTTTTTATCATATTGAAGTCATCCATATGATCAAAAGTATACCTACCTTCTAACATTCTCTGGCCAAAAAATCTTCTTAGAAAGAACAATTTGTTCATCATTGTGGGATTCTCATACAATTCAACAAGGTTCTTTATAAGTTTCAATACAGTATTCACTTACTGAATATTAAAATCCTTGTTTTAGGATAATGAATTCCATATCAAACCCAATGATTTCTTATCCATCCTCTCCCATTATTCCTTATTCATCACTTCTATTTTTGTACCATTCAATGGGAGATCAAAGTACTTATATAATAGATAATCATCCATCCATACAAGTCAAATTTTTATTCAAATAAAGGTGAAATAAGGTAACCCTAGGATTAAGGAGGTCTAAAATAGTACAGACTAAGGGAATCCCCTCTGATCAAGTTGATAGCTTCTGGTTTCAAACAGTTAATGGAGATAAGGCTAGTGTTGATGGAGCTTTGGTCAGCTAAAGAATCCATGTAATTCATGACCTTATTCCCCTCGCGCCATGTGTGAGTCACTTGGATGTTGTGCCGAAGGAGAGCTCGACATTTCCTAACCACATAGGATATAGACCAAAGAATGGACCTTTTACCATGTAGGGCATCATGAAGGATCAGGGAGTCGGTCTCCACTTAGGATATTTCCAGATTCTATTGAATGCAGAGAGAGTTCCTAGAGAGAACAACCTTAGCCTCGTCCAATAGGGGAGTACCAGAACCGTAGAATGAAGTGAAGGCCAAAACCACATTGCCCCCGACGCCTCAAACCACACCTCCTCCCTTCATCACACCCAATGAGCAGGAACCATCTGTGTTCAACTTGTAGTCGGAGATAGGAGGATACCAACCCACCCACTTATAATTTCATTCCTCTAAATATTTTGAACTCCCGCTAAATTTTATTCAAAGTAAAAGAGTGATCAAACAATAATTACTAATATTCTTCTATAAGTAAAAGGGAATAATTATGCTACTGAATAGAGCTCTAAAACACCTTCACCAAGGTCTAATCATCCTAAAAACTAAAATTAGGATCTGATACCACTTTTTAGGCTCACAGATACCATCTAGTGAACCCAATAAATTATATCCACCAAAAATTATGAGCCATAAATAAAGTAATGGAAGAAATACCACGATGTAGCATATGGAACATGGAAGACACACAACACCCAAAACACCATTACACAACATAAAAACTATAGATGAAATGGATAAAATATTATAAAAATATAATGAAATAAAGAATCAAAAATCATAAGAATAACACAATGTTTACATGGTCCAAAATTTCATCCAAATATATAGGCAAAATGTTGTAATTCCTTTATTCAAGTGAATGGAATTTGATTAAAATTTCATTGAGTACACCGATCACAAGTGATCCAATATAATAATTTTATTAGGATATATATGGTTCATCTAGTGGTCACTAACTCCCTATCTTAATTGGATGAATTCAAACTTTCTTAATATCTATAGATGATTTCTCCATTCTGTTAAAGACTTCCACCACCTCAAATCCTCCACCTGATAAACAGTGTAATCTATTGATGTTTTAATAAGAAGAATCTTATGATTTTTCCATTTCCAATTTACCCACACTACTTCCAATAGAAGTGATCAAGGGGTAAGTTTCGACGCACCTACCAGCTGTGTCGTCTGCTTGTATAGTCTGATTGTACCATTCAATGACATCATTCATCTATACCATTCAATCAAATTCAACTGATCACATATTGTCTTGAAACTATAGACCCTGATCGTTGCGACTACATCATCACTATCCCATCTATCAAATATTAGATTTTTATAGTTCCTATATATTTTAGACTAATTCTTTTATCCTAAAAATGGGTTGTACACAACCAATCCTAACAACTATTTAGGTAGTACATTGTCCCAATCATATCACATGTGACTCTTAGATAATTGATTGAACAACTATTTTTTCTTAATCTATCAAATACTTTCACTCAAATTTATTCCTCCAGTAACCTAATTATATTTGGATATCCTAGATAAGTGTAACCAAAATAAAATACCAAGATTAAGAACATAATACTATTAGTTTCACCCATTAATTTATTTCCTTATACAAGATAATCCTGGGGAACCCATCTTTATCATGACCCACTTAGTTGGATGATTGAGGTCTTGAAAAGTGTTTTCATTAGAAGTAATATGACACTTAGTATTTTGATGGGGATTTAATATCACCGTATTATAACATGTATTCCCTTTATATATGTATGATTCTATTGATTTAGTTTAGAATCATATTCTTTTCACCAAATCAACATGATCAAATCATATTTATGTGTAACCCTTTACAAAAACTCATAATCTGTATTACTAACACAAATTAAAATTCATCCATATTCATAAATACCTAGATACATCTTAAACATAATTTATATGAAACCCTTTCATTTAAAGGCTTATACTTATATGAAATCAACAATATCCACATGATTAATCTTAGTTTTGTAGATATTCAACCCTCACTTTTTAGATAAGGCGTAATCCTATAGGCTAGTGAGTAGTCTGACCCAAAGTCCCTCTACCTAGGGATACTTTACTCAAGAGATATATCAATTCCATTGTAATTTTAACACCTAATATTTATAAATCATAATTAAATACTTAATTCAACCTCATAACTCAATATAATTCAAATTCAAGGAAGGAGAAAACTAAATCCATTACCATACCTAACATGTAACTCCTTAGATTCATGTATAATAACCTTAAAGTGGTTTAAAAACGTTAAAATAAAAAATTCACATATTAATAATATAAAAAACTTATATCTATGAATAATATACAAGATAATCACTTTTAAATAAATGAAAAATTAATATATTTAACCATGAGATAAAAAATTTATGATGAATTCATATTTTTAGCTAAAAATAAACCCTTTATACTCTAGATAATCATTATAGATATTCCATAATTTTATAATATAAACACATGATATCCATTTCATAATGTAAACTCTTTCATATTATTAATTATATGACTTTGACTTTAAATATATGATATGATATGAAAAATAAATATTGATGAGGCATTTGGTTTAATGGTAAGTTATGGAAATGGTAAGTCTGTGGTCTCAAGTTTGAGTCATGGGGGTTTCCTAATTTCCATTCATTTAGGGAGGGTTACCCACATGTCAATCCCTTTTTTGAGATTATAGGGGTTTAATACTTTCAAGAAGCATGTGATAGATCAGGATCCTAACCTAGGGGTCTTATAACAACTATTGAGTCTGAGGCCATGTGGGGTAGGGGTGAGTGAAAGAGGATGACCCCCTGCTGGGTTGGGAAAAATAGAAAAAAAAAGAATAAAAAAGTATGAAAATTAAAATCTAATTTCTATTATGTAAATAATTTACATAATATAAATATCACATATTAATATTATTTAAACCTTGATTCAATAAATCATCAAAAATTATTTTGACATGTTTTAAATAATTTCACAAATAAATTCTTTTTAATTTAAATAATTAAAATTAATTATGAATAATTCATAATTATAAATATAAAATCATTTATATTTTTGCATTATTTTGTAATTTATAAAATTTTTATTAATTAACATTATTGTAGTGACCCAAATAATTTATGGACAAGTCATAACTCAGTTTGAAGTTTTTGAGCCCCAAAACCCCTCTAGGGATAAAATAGTAAATATAACTTAGAAGGTGACCTTAAATAAATTTTATAATGCCTTAATTGATTATAGTGTTTACCTATAGGATGATTTAGTGTGGAATTGTGATTGCGACATGTAATGATCCCAACCCAACTATCCTAGAGTCGGTGCCTTATATTAATACATTGGCATAGATACAGGACACAATTCCTAAAGGATCGATTAGTTTAGTAGTTTTAGAAGCCATATTACATACATGATCTTTACATTACAACTTGAAAGAAAAAAAAAATTCAACACCATTGGAAACACCCATAAACTCCTATATTATTCTATAAATTAATTCTTAATATACATCTTCACATCCTGGGGAAAAATAAAACATAAAAAAGGGGTGAGCTCAGTTGCTCAGTAAGGGTAAGTAATACAGTAGAAGCATTCATAAATAAACATACATAATAAGGTATGTTGAATTAATAAAAAAACACATGCCATTAAAACATAATTTTGATCATAAAATGGTAGGAATAAAATCTGATTGAATAATTCCATAATAAAACTTAACCATAAATATTCTACTAGTTGAATAATCACATGGACTATAAATTACTAGTTTCATAATGGGGGAATTTCATAATGATGGAAATTTAAAACATACCTTCAAGGCTTCATGCCAAGAATCTATTATTTTCAAGGATTCATTCCAAGAATCTATTATTGTCAAGGCTTCATGCCAAGAATCTAATAAATGGGTAAGACCTCACCCAAAACCATATCTAGTTTGTCTCATGAGATCTACCAATGCATCAAGGGGCTATAACAGGCCTCATACTTCACTTACTAAGTCCAATTAATTCTTCATATGAATAGTGTTAAACATAAACAACATATATATATATATATATGTTAGATTTAAATAACTTTCCTCAATCTATAAACATGATCACTAACCATTCTGAGTAGTGTGGTGAATGGTATCAAGATAGAACATACATAGTCAAACTGATCATAAACAATTTAATAAATTATCATAGAAGATAATCATAAGATACCAATATCAATAAAGAATAAAATTCAATAGAGGTGTTGAAAAATGAAAATACTCTAATAAAAATATCAAGGAATTCTTGAGAGAAATACTCCTTTTACTTTGAAAAGAAGAGTTCTTTTGGAAAAAATCATTTGTATTTTTCAGAATTGTTTGTATAAAAATTGAAATTAAAAAATATATTTTTTCTTGAAAAAAATAGTGATTTTATAAAAATAATGGTGTATTAAAATAGATTATGGATGGTACTTGAAAATGTGTAAGAAATCAAGATGTTCCCTTTAATTGGGCTTGTGTATCAGGAGGAATTTAGAAGGGAACCTTATAAAACATGTAATTACCATAAAAGAAAGATTAAATGATCTAGATATATGATTTATGAACATATAAACATAATATATAATAATTAAAAAAATAATAATAATTACATTGTCATAAAGGTAGTGAAATAATAACCTGTAGGAAAATTGATGGTTCGGGTAGAAACCCTTACCACTTTGCAAACTGTCAAACCCTATGCCCCCATAAAATTAATGATCATAAAATAATAAATTTAATAAAATAAAAATAAATATATTCATGATATATAACATCAATGGGTAGTATAAATACATCAAATGTAAGAAATAGTGGCAAGTAAGGTATATCTCATAGAAATGAAAGTGAGTTGAGAAAACTGTTACCTTATGTCTGAAATTATTCTATACTTGACCTTAATGTTATGGATAATCAATTTAAATAAATTAATTAATTAATTAATACCATTTTATACATATATTTTATTTATTATAATTTTATTAAGTTCATTTATGGTCTTTTTCATGAGTTATAAAATACAATTTTATCATTTGAGAGCATTCATTTCATTTGTTTTCATGATCGGTTTACTTGTATATGAGTATGGAAATTCATTTAAAATGAAATGGATATATAGAATTAAATTTATATTTTATTAATGAATATATATAATATAAAATGGTTATATAATTCATTTGGTTATATTGGGTGAGGATGAATTATTAGACATGACGTTAGTGATAATCATTTAGATTATTTTTGCGGTTTTTGATCATCATAATGTAGTTTTGTCGTGTGAATTAATATTATATATATATACTGGTTCCATAACATTAAATAAGTCATAATACATATATTATAGTATTTTTTAACCATAAAAATGGTTTCATTACCATCATTTAATGAAAAATTGAAGAATGAAAATCTGTCATCCACGAAGGCTATAAATTGGCACCTCACAGACGATAATTTCATTTTTAAAATAAAAGAGAGAGAGAGAGAGAGAAGTATGGTGAAGGTTATTATATTAAAATGATATCATTATAGTATATATATTATATTGGATTTATAATGATCATTTGGACAGAGGATTTTAGGAGAGGATGATAAATGAAAAAGGAAATTAAAAGGAAATTAAAAGAAAAGAAAAAGGATTTACCTCTTGAATTCTCCTCTTTGAGAACCTCCTTAAGGCACCTTGGATTGGTCTCTTTTGTGACCAAAACCTCTTGGAAGTGGGGGATAGAGTTGGGAAGAATAGTTTTTTTAGAATTTTTACAAGCATCAAGTCTTAAAGATTTTAGGAGAAGTGGTGGTGAGGGGTGATATTTATAGAGGAGGAGAGGGGTGCTTTTTGAATATTTTATTCATTTGTTCCTTATTTTGGCCAGACTATGAATATTTTGATAATTATAATCAAATATATTAAAATAATTAAGGTAATTTTTGAGATTATGTTTCTTACATAATCCATGACTCAAGTAATAGTGTATTTAACTTGTAATGTATTTATACTGTAAATTACCATATTTTATTATTCACCAAAAATTCAAGTATTTCAAGAAAATCCAAAAAAAATCACCCTAACCATTTTTTTATGTTTAGTATTAAAAAATTAACTCCATTTTATGAAAATAATTTTATAAATATTAGGAATTTAGTTTTTAATTAAAATCATCATTTACTCAAAAAATACATATTTTCAAAGTAAAATTGATTTTATAAAATTTTTGAAAAATTAACTAAGGTCTCATAAAGCTATCCTAAAATCATAAGACAAAACAATATTAATTTATGAATAAATTTTATTAAAATAAATTTTCTTTTAAATCATTTTATTAATTTATAAAATTTTAATTAAATATTTATGACATACAAAAACACCAACACTTAATTAATAATTTTTAAAATATTAATTTACTTATACTATGATATAATTATATCACACTTTTATTTATAAGATATCTAAATATTATTTATAAATTCATGGGATATTTTACTATTCATTTAGTCAATTTACTATTCATAAGGGTCATATTACTATTCATAAGGGTAAAATTAATTTTCCAAAGGGTCAAGTTACTATTCAACAAAAAATTAAGTTGATCATATCTCACTCTAAATGTCTTATTGGTCACAACCATGTATGACCATTTTTTCTAAATTAAATTCATAGAAGTAGCAAAATTACAATTAATGATAATTCTGTATGTATAGCGAGAAGGCAGGTAAAAAGAACGTTCAAAAGTTCAATAAGTCTTTATATCTAATTTCAATATAAAAATGATTCAAATGATCTAAATTTTATTAATATATTTATAATTGATCTATTTTGACTTTAAAAATAAATTTAAAGTATAATAATTATTTAAATAAAAAACACAGTTTTTAACTAAAATGCATAATTTTTCACTATTCATAAAAAAATGAAATTTCCCAGAAAAATACTAAAAATTCACCCTAAGTTAATTTTGACATAATAATTTTTATTTTACCAAAAAAATATATTTCATTATAAATATGTTTTATTTATGTGAAACCATTATAAATTTCATTTAATAGTAGTTGTTATAATTAATATTACTATGTTTAATTCCTATGTTATAACTATCTTGTTTATAAAATTATAATAAAATAATGTTGTTTTGTATAGGCTCAGTGTTGCATGAATTACAAGATATATTAAATTTATTATTAAATTCTTAGGGTGTTACACAATAGGGGTTTGATAAAAATATATTATGTTTAAAAATATTATTTTTATCCCCTATATGTGTGTTCTCTATTTTTAGGCTAGGAGTTGTGTTAGTTTCATTCACATGAGGACTCTTGGGTATTTTCTAATATGGGTAGATTAATTAATTAATTTAATTAATTTAACTAATGAATTAATCAATCAATTTATTTATGGTGAAATATTGGGTACGGCCTTTATAATCCCCATTATGTTTTTTATTAAGTTTTAACGGCTTTTCATCATTTTCAAAACCTTAGAGAAGAGGAAAAGGAGAGGTCATGTCATGGATGGTGGTGACATCAGATCAGAACTATAAGAATTAATCCATAACATCATTGAATATCAAGTTATGTGTTGATGAAAAATAGACCAATGTCTACGATGAAAGATAGAAGCAATTAGGATTCATGATCAAGGTAGGGCTTTGTGGTTTTTTTCTCTACTCTATTCATCATGAATTATTCTTAAAAAATTAATGAATTGGAATCATCAACTATTCATGGATAATATTTATCTGATTATTCTCTATAATTATCTCCCTATCATTTCCTCACTCAAATTTCTATTGATATCATAGAAACCTTCTTTGAAATTCAAAATTCTTATGACATGGAATTTCTAAGATATAAATTATTTAATCATAACATTATTTTTTATTATTAGCGGTGGTTGATCATGAGTCAAAGATGAACATGGGAGAATCGTATTCTTCCCCCTATTCTCTATTCGATATTCTCACTTCCCTCTCCCCTATCTCATTTATCTATCTTGAAAATAGACAAAGAAGTTGCTAACCCTTCAAATGGCCCTTGATAGCATGTGTTCAGTGGCAGTTCGAGCGATGTTACAACTCAAAATGGATGGTTCAAAAACCATAGGTTATGATGTGTAATAGTGAATGATGCACCACTATAGATTGAGAAATATCAAGATCTACCATTTATCAGTGTTTTTTGATTGTATAGATAAAGGTGGTCTTTATCAAGACTAAAATAGCACCGATAAAGGTCCCTTTTATCAATGCTAAAAAAAGAACTGATAAAGGTTACCTTTTATCGGTACTAAAAAACACTAATAAAAGTCACCTTTATTAGTGCTTTTGTTTCAGGGCTGATAAATGACACCCTTTATCAATGTTTTTTAGCATTGATAAAAGGTATATTTAATAAAAAAGATTAAATATCATTAAATATCATATATTAATATATAAATATATTTATATTGATATAAATATAATTTATTTATTTAATATAATTTATATAAGACTAAATATTCATTTACACTTAATATATAAGATATGTAGTGAAAAATGTCTTACAAAATAATTAAAAAATAATATTAATTAACAATTTTGTAATTATTAATGAGTAATATTCATTTAATAACAATAGAATGACATAAAAATTCAATAAATGAATGAATGGTCTAAGATAAGCTGAGAACATGACTTGAACTTCAAATTGTCATAAATTTTGATTTGGGTGTCTTTTTGGGCTTTACCACATATCAAATCAAATTTTTTTAAGAGATTTATGCTATGTTGACCAAGAGAGCAATGTCACTATTTGTTTAGGCCAAAAAACCCCTGAAAGGCCTCCAAAATGGGGTTTTTTAGTTGGGATACCCTAATCTTTTAATATTCAATGAGATTTCAGCATTTTTTAATAGGGTCTTCTTCACATTTTTCAGCACACACTGAATTTATTCCTATATCTTACATTTATATCAATATTATGGTTTTGAGATTTGATCATTTTTAATATAGTGGTTTTATTTATAATTAAATATTTGTATATTTTATTGTATTGATATATAATAAATCAATTGTAAAAATAAATATTTAAATATATTTACATAAAAAGGTATTTTTAAATATATAAACCATATATAAATAAATATTTATTATTCAAATTATTTAAAATAAAAAATTATCTATTTTGTTTAATTTATAAAAAATGAATTAATATATATACCTATTCAAGTAATGTTTATATATAAATATGTGTGTGTCAATAAATATGTGTGTGTGTGTGTGTGAGTGTGTTCTAATATATGTATATATATATATATGTAAATATTTGTGAATGTATGTGCGAAATATAAATGTGTACATGTGTGTAAATATGTGTGTATGTGTGTGTGTCAATATTGTGTAAATACATCATATATAAATGTATTTTTATAAATATATCATTATCATTAAATATAGTATATAAATTTATTTACAATATATATTTATAAATACATTATAAAAAATTTATATTTAAATATACAATTATATGAAAATATGTATAAATATATATGTAAATATATAAACATATAACTATATATATAATGTATAAAATTTATATCTAATTATACAATATATAGAAAATTTTTAAATAATTATTTAAAAATAATTATATTAATCATATGGAAATAACTATTATCCATTTTATTTAAAAAAATATGTTACCATTTTTTACAATAAAAATATATATGAATATATATATATATAATGTTTATATATACATATGTGTGTGTATTAATAAACAAATATATATTCATATTTATATTCTAATATATATAAATGAATATTAATATATAATATACTAAATTAAATATAAGTGTGTGTGCGTATATATATCACACACACACAGAAATATATTTTATAAATGTATTTAAAAAAAATATAAATATATTTTAATATGTAAATAAAAATATGTATGTAAATATATATAAATAAATAGAAATATCGTAAAATATAGAACAAAATAAGATTGTGATAGGGATAAAGGGGTTATAAATGCTCAAGGGAGGTCACATGATCGAGTTTAGGCACACACAAACTTAAAAAGGTAGTAAGGAAATAGAAAGGCATTGAAAAATGGGGCTTTCAAGCACTAATAAGGGGTGGAGTGAGAGTGGGTCAAGGGTGGGGTGGGGGCGAGCGCTCAAAAAAACAATTTTTTTTTTCAAATTTTATCAGTGCTAAAACAAAAGTGATCATAAATAATACCTTTATCAGTACTTTTTTTAGTAGTAATAAAAGAACCTTTTATTGGTACTTTTTTTCAGTGATGATAAAGGGGGCCTTTATTAGCTCTTTTTTAGTGATGATAAAAGGTGCTTCTATCAATGTTTTTTTATCCCTCATAAATGCACCATTTATTAGTGTTTTTCTAGCATTGATAAAGGCCAAGGATTTTAATGATTCTTAGGTTAATAACATTATTTTAGCGTTGATAAATCCAATTTATAGATATTTTAAAATCACAGTCTATAGTAGTGATGGGTGGTGAAAGAAGAGTGGTGGGTGTGAGTAGGGAGGCTAGGTAGCAAGCTTGGTGATAGGGGAGGAGGGTCTAATATGCATGGAGGCTATGGGGTTCGGCCACGTATGCAGTCGAAGAGGTCAAAGTGATGGTCGTGCTGGTCACTGCAATGCAGGGTGATGGAGAGGGAGGGTAGGGAAAGCACTAGGTTTTCATCCCTATATTTAATTAATAATATTTTTATATTAATAATAATAATATCATCATTATTATTATTATTATTAACAATGCTTTTTCTAGATATAACTTCTTATAATGACATCATATTGATGATCCATCTACAACACTATGATCATAACATTAAGACAAATGATTCAAGACTAATATTTGATACATAATTATTTCTCATAGACTAAGCCCCATGTCCCATTAAATAATGCCTCTTGTCTATGTTATGATGAATTACATTTTTTTATATGATTCATATATTCAATAAATAAATAGTCTATCTTGGGTAATTTTATAAATAAATCATAATGGAATAGTTTTTTTGGACATATGTAGATATTTTCAAGGTGAGATAGGCATACTTTTCATTTAGATCCTTAGGTTCAATGACTGCGTTTGAGAATTACGATCAGAGTGTTCTCGGGGTTGACTACCCACCCAGTTAGATTAACATATTTGGATTTAATGTGTTATAATTCCTGAGTTAATGTGTTCATAACTGAGTAGTGTCATTAGAGGCTATATAAATCCAATTCCATGTGATGGAAGTGTAAGTGTGGATGTTTGGTCGATACTCCTCTACACCTAAAGCTCTCTTCATATTCCTTATTTATGTTTGAGACACTATAATGTATTGGAATAAGGATGGATCCCATATATACGATGGATGATTCATCTTGACCTGTGAATACCTCTAAAGGTGTGATTCCATTTTTCTACCACTTAAGTAATCTCCCTCAAACCCATATGATGGTGATCGAGATGTTGTAGTGGATTCTTCATTGTAAGTTATTCCATTTACAATGTTCCTAATTTCTATTTTTGTATAGGTTTCATATTACTTTCATGGGTGATCTTGGGAAAGGGATAAAATTGCTTACATAGGTTCTAATAATTGTTATTAGACCCTAACAAATCCCAATAACTTGTATGTGTCCAGTGTGTACTTGTCTGGCGATGGACTATGTGATGATGGGTACCGAGGCCTATCCTCTCCATGAGTGATATGATACTGGTATACTATCATGAGTGAGATGTAATCATAGTTATGTGTGAAGTCTAAGACAACATTGAGTAATAAGGTGTGTCTGGATTGAGATTGGGTTTGCCTTTCCATGAGTGAGATAACACCGATAGGACTAACATGAGTGAGATAGAATCCTTGAGGTAGATGTTACATGACGAGGTCCCTACTTTGAGTGAGAAGTTTTTGGTTATACCACCATGAGGGATATGAGTTCAATGTTGATATATTATGAGAGGATAGATAGATGATCTCACCTTTGTAATACCCCATTTCTATTTGGATGTGAAAGTCCCTAAGGAAATTGGAAATTTCATTCTAATGGATGGTCGGATTTTGAATTAGATTTTTTAATTAGGTTAAAATTTTATAACTCTACAAACATGTTTAATTAGAGTTTAAATAGTGTTTTAGAGGTATCTTGGAGGGATCAAGTGAGTATCAGAGGGTTTGGGTGGTTTTAATGGTATGCATCCATATGGTTGTAGTGTCACTCACTAGTTGTTGGAAAAGGAAAGTAGCAAGCCCTTGGACAGGAGCCATCATCTATCTGATGGCCTCTTGGATAGTTTTTTAAATGGGGGAAAAGGTATTTCTACATCTTTCCCCTTACGAACCCTTACTCAATTTTCTCCCTCATTTTTCCCAGTAGCAGCCCTTGCACACTCTCCCTCCCTTATCGTCTTTCTTTGGTAGATCTCACATATTCCTTGGATGGTCCAAGTTTTTCCAATTTAATTGGAAATATTTCGGTAATTATAAGTTTCCATCACAATCTATTCTTATTTTCCTTCACCATCTAGTTCTCTCTCACTAGTTTAGCTAATATGCCCTATTTCTAGGGAATTCATCTGATATCTTGATTTCCTTCAATTCATGTTGAAATGGAAGATAATATTGGATGAGTGGGATTCTATAATCATGAGTTATGTGGTCCTTAATCCTAAACCATAGTCTCACTATATTTTTCAATCACATCAGTTGTACAGTCACACTGGTTACCACATTTCAGCCTATAATTTATTAATTCTTTAGTTTTTATGTTTCCCTAATTAGAATAACCTAAATTAGACATTGGATTTGATTTTTATTATTGTTGTTAAATTATTAACCCGTTTTATATTTATTATGAAAATGGATTTGTAGATGAATCGATGATTTTAAAATGGGATTTCACAGTCATCGATACTGGTAAATTGAATTAGCCTTTAAATCATACCTAATGTAATAGTAAGTGTGATATTGTAAAGGGTTGAATTATATAATGGTATGGTATTAATGATATGGAATGGAAACCCCTAATTCATAATATGGAGTTAAAATAGATTAATGAAAAATGATGCTGTGAAAAAATTATCATTTCCTTAGGAGAATGGTAAAGTTCTTATGAAATGATTGAGATAAATTTATTAATAGAATGGATAAATTAAAATATATAATTATAATTATAATAATAAATAATGTATGGGGTTCGGTTTAATTAATTATTTTCCCGAAATAATGATAAATATTTATAGAATGGAGTGTGATGTATGGAACATCTTGACTTGGGATTAGTATTTGGGTAGAAATGGTCCATAGAGAGGACCATGAGGGTTTATGTTATTTGATGATGTTTTTTATTGATTGAAATGTTTTCCTCATGATAAAAGTATTGTTAATTGAGTTTCTCTTGACAAAATTATGGGTTATAATTACTTGGGAGGATTCCTTGGAGTTCGTATGGACCTAGGCTTGTGTAGAATTCCATGAGTGAGACATGGATTCCATTAGGGGACTCATATGAATGTCCCAGTGAAATGAAACCCTTAGATTCATAGAGGTATGATTATATGGGATTCGTTGAGCAATACATTGGATTCCACTTAGATTCATTTCCCTTAATACCTTAGGTAACCACCCCCTTGTATTCAGAAAATGTCTATATTTACCAAATTCCATATATTAATGATGTGGATTCTTTTGTGGTACCTTGGTGAATGTTTTAGGATCTAGATTTAGCTTGATTTTGTGTTGGTAGAATTACTCATGTGTGATCCATATATTATAAGCAATCCATGCTTCTAAATGTCAAGGATGGTTCCTTGAGTTCATAATAATAGTTCAGATCAGTGGAATGCAAAGGGTCACCCCCCATGGATTGCCTATGAAATTTATTAGAAGGGAACGCCCAATTGAGCTATGTACATTCCCTTGAATTAATATGACTATGTTTTCCTTGTAATTATACCTTGGAACTAGATGATCCATAATTTATATCATGGAAATAGATACATTGACACTGGTGGAATAATGTAGGTATGACCTTGGGTGTCACCACAAAGTTCCTTGTTCAAAGGTTGTGTTATTTATTTATTTTTATAGTATTATAAATTATTATTAATATAAATTAAGAATGAAATTTTTATACAGAATGGTTATTTTAGGGACACAATTTGTGGTTGTATACTGAGTTATACTTTCTCTGAATAGGCAACCATGGCACTTGGGTACCCAAGAAGAATATTATCTATTTGTAAGTCCATGTATGGGAAAGTGCTCGATGGTGTTGACTGTTTCAGATTGGCATGGATTGCGTGGAGTGGAGTATAGATGTTGGGATTTGGTAGGTCTTAGTACTGGTTTAGAGTATGAGTTTTAGTTATGATTTTATTTTTTCCTTTATTATGTTTTTGGGTGATATGTTCATATGGGATCGATTATGGGATGTATTACATACTCCTTGTGCAACATTTGATATTTCAGTTATTATCGACACTTGACCTGGGTTATTTTATGGTGATCCTTTATTTTAATTATTGTGATTTATTATTATTTCACTACTATTACTACTTTGAATAAATGGTATAGTCTCCCAAATTCCTCATAGAACCTCATTGCTAGTTGGAAACCTCTAGTGTACAGGGAGGTGTGCTTGAGGCCATGTAGTGCATCGATCTGGCTAATGTTCATGGTGATATGGGGAAGGTAATTATAAAATTAAGTGATAAGGTGTTGAAAAGGGACCACATTGAGTGATAAGGGGTCTATATTGAGATGTGGGTTGAGATTGGATAAAGAGAACCTTCATTGAGTGAGAGGGTAGAGGTCGTACTTTGGACATATGACTATCATATAGAGAGGGATTGGTCTAGAGTTTGGTACATGAACCTTCCATGAGGTGGGTAGAAGTTGGGACATAGATGATGCCCTGCCCTGAGTCTTCAGGTATATATTGACACATATAGTGAGGAAATAACTAGATTCAAACATGGCGTTGAATGAGATTTTTTTGGGTGTTTTGGCGGCCTGGATGACACAAAAAGACCATATATGCATGTATAACTCGTCAAGAGTCATGGTGTATTGGTTGGAATATGATGTCCCAATGAGCATGTTTATTATATACATTTCCTTTTGTCATTCATATATTCTCATATGTTAGCATATATTAGGGGTTCTTGGTGAAACCCTACTGAGTTATATGCTCACACCCTCCATGGGGACCCTGGTGTGCATACAGACCTTATGTTTTCTTTTAGATCAAAGAATAATTTGTATTATAGATTGGGCTCACTACACCAAATTCAGTAATTAGCAGCGGTTTCTTAAACCACCACTAATTTTTTTTTGAAAATATAGTTGCAATTTTTTAAAATTTGTTTCTAAAACTTTTTTTTACGAATGAAACTTCTTCCCCTCCCCCCTCCCCCCTCCCCCATCCCCACCTGAGCCTAACACCCCCACCCCCTCTTCCCCTGACCTTATTGAACCCATCGCCACTGGCCCCCGCCCTCGTCGAACCCCTCACCGCTGACCCCCGACCCCATAGAACCCTATCGAACCCTAGCCCAATGTTGTCGGCCCTTGACCCTAGCCCCTCATCGCTGGCCCCCGACCCCATCAAACCCTAGCCTATCGAACCCTATCCCCTCACCATCATCCCCTAACCCCATCAAACCCTAGCCCCTCACTATCAGTGCCCTTATCCCCCTCACCGACAGTTCCCTTCTCTATTGCCACCGTCACGCCCTACTCGGTTTAACTATCACTCCCCAGTTTGAGGTAATTCACCCTTTGATTATATATTTTTTATTTTATATAATTTTTGGGTTCGAGCATGGGTTTTCTATAGATAATGGAACCTTGGATTCATGTAAATGTGATGACTTGACTAGTAGGATGGGATTCTTATCATGAGTTAGGAATGCTCCAAGTTGGATGCATGCAATTTTTTTTGTGTTTGTGAATGTGGAATCGATATTCCAAGTTGATGAAATGAATAAATTTTTTCTGATTTTTATTTTTAATTGAAATAAATTAGTATATTATTTTAGATTTTCACCATTTAGTTTTATTTATATTTGGAACTGTAAGCTAATTTGTTCTATTTCTAGTGGTGTGTGTGGTAATATTTTGGTTTGATTTACTACTAGGTATGATTACTAACCCCATCCATATGAGCATTTGCGTATTCAGATGATGTTTTACATGATATTAGAAAGAGGAATATTTTTTATTTTATATATTGTTTATATAAGTTCCATATTCTCTTATATGTAATATACTCAAAATATTATAACAATAACTTAATTTTTTCCATTTACTTTTAAGGTATTACTTTTCTCCTTTCCTCTTATAAATATTCAATGTTCATACCCTATATGGTTTGTAGGCGGTCTTCCAAATCTTTCTAGTTCTTGATGATATATTCTTTATCTCTCTTTCATACTATTACAATATTTACAATATAATTCCTTTATATTATTTTGGATTCATTATCCTTAATTTTTAGGGGATACTAATGTATTTATGATTTCTTTCTTATTCATCCATTAATTCAAACCATATAAAGTTTATAAAGGAAACATTTACATTTTTCCTAACTTATCCCCCAAGATTCTTCTATATAAAATCTATTTATTTTTAAGATTACATTGTGGAAAATTTGTATTGTTAAAATGTTTATTTAAAATCCTTTAATCCATTTTTGAAAATAACTATTGAATGTGACTCATTTTCTATTTTTATAAACAAATCAAAAAAATTTATGAATTCTCTTTTCGCAATCTCTCTTTTGTTTCCTCCATGATCTTATCAAGATTTGTTTTTAATTTATTTTTTATATTATTTGACATAACCATTGTCTATTATGAAATATAATTATTTTAATGAAAGGTTTTTATTTATTTCATTCCTTGAAAATGAAATTTTATTTACTTCAACATTACTTAAAAACTAAGGAATAGATTTATTAATATCTCTTTGATTTCCTAGATTCCTATTAAATATTTTGTATCTATGCTAATAATATTTTAAATTTATCTAACTTAAAAATTCTTTATATTGTATTCAATTAAATATTATATTTTTGATAAATGGTTATAATGTAAAAATAATCCATAATTTCTTTATCCTAGATCAAATGTACATGAAATGTGGTTGAAATAAAATATCTATAAAATAAATGATCCATAAATTATTTAGTCTTTCCTTATCATCAAATAATAATAAGAATAACATTTATTCCAATGCCTTTCTCTTTTTAATTTCTTTACTTCATTTTTATAATTGAAGTGTGGTCACCCAGATACCCATGCATTTTATTGACTAGGGAAATTATTGAATGAAATATATACCTTTTTTAAATATGGTGTAAATACTATATGATCCATTATCATGATTGATGTGTATTTACCTAATGTTTTAATTTATTTCATTTGATTCTCATTTTATCTCCACGGGTTATAATTTTGTTATTTTTTATGGATTTACAATTATTTTTATATTCATGTAAAATAAATAAATATATATATATATATATATATATTATGTAGTATGATGAATGGAATGGCCCTAGAATTATATATCCCCCAATCAATAGGGTAATTCTTAATGCATCATGAGTTATCTATGTGTGGGTTATGTTATGTACAAATCATCTATAATTTTATGCATGAAAATGAGTGTCACCCCCTGCCAACTTCCATGTTCCCCCTTCCATCTTTTGGGTTCCCCCTTCACATCCCTCATTGGCCTCCCTGTGTGGTTTCTAATCGCATAGCAATTCACTATTCAATTTCACCCTTACACAGCTGTTTTAAACTAGTTTTGCAATGAATATTAAAAATATAACAATAAATTTCACTTCATGTTTTATTAAATGAATTAATTTTTATCACTATTAAAAATGTAAATTATACTTTTTTTGATATTTTCATTGAAGGTGGAGGTAATTTGGAGGCCCGGAGATCGTCTAGAAGCAAAATGGGCCAAACTGCATGGCATCCCATGGACATCTGTCCACTGTTTTGAATAGTAAGAAAATTAAGTGCATCTAAATGGGCCTAAATTTTTTGGGAATCTTCAAAAAATCATGGGATACAACTCTTATTAAGAAACCTAAGCTGAATTTGGACATATGGTGGCCCATCCGAACCATTATGTCCAGGGGACAGAATCAACCCGAATTCAAAAATTTGTTTTAGTCTTTTGACCATATCTCCCAATCAAGTTGTCTAATGGCCGCAAAATTCAACATGGAGACATTAAAGAGGCTTTTAAACAACTCTTCTCTTTTATTCAAGTCGTGATATGACTTTATACTATTCCAAAATCGAGACACAAGTGGTATCTCAAAAATAGGGTACCCAAAACCATATCTCATTTTAGCAATAAAAATGCACCATGGGCACCTCATTTGTAAGTTCGTCCAGGAGGAAAATATCTGGTATATTTGAGACCCAAATTAGTCCTCTCATCATCCAAGGAGTTATGGAGGACCCTATACTCATAGGGGGATCAAGGATGAAGAAGAAGTTCCACTCGAGCTTCCTCCTCCTCTCAATGTCGAGCTAAACGGTGGATGATCATTTCGAGGGACCTACACACACTTGGGAGGGAGTTCCATCACTTGTTATTCTACTAGTTTTGTGTAATTTTCATGATAAATATTTCACTTATTTCTTATCCTAACATGATTCTCCTCTTATTTCATTTCTATTTTTATAATTAAGTGAAACACTTTTTATTTCAACACCGATAGGGTTGAGATTTCAAGTGGGAATCTTGGGTTGTTCCGATTGGACAAGACAAGAGTCCTATTTATCTCACACATACATAATATTTCATTATGATTTATTATAATTTCTTATCTATTCTTGATACCCAAACCTTTACAACAGGATTGTTGTGTCAAGGGGTGGTTCTTTGAGCATTGTTTAAGAGGCAAGAGGGAAGTTGAGATCTTGACAACCCTCAACCAAAGGATTCCATTAAACCATGTGTATTTTTCAGAATTATGAACTCACCAAGAGGTGTAGTGAACTTGAAATGATATCCTTATCTCATAATTCTTAAATTATCACCATTATCTATCAACTATTAAGCTCTTTAAATCAAGTTATTTTCTTAAAATTGTTTTCAAAATCACCCCCATGTTTAGTACTTTTTATTAAAAACACATACTTTAAACCTATCAATGCTCCTTGAGATATGACCTAGGGTCTTCCCTAGACTATAAATCAACCTTAAAAACATAATCAATTTGATGTGTCATGACAACGCGGTCAAATTTTGGTGTCGTTGTTGGGGATCACTTTGGTTTTTAGTGCGTGTTTTTTATAAGATATTTGTAAATTTTGTAAATATTTATTTACCTTTTCAATCCTTTTGTGTTCTGATTTATTTTTTGTGTAGGTTTGGTGCATGAAGAATTCTAATATGGGAGATTTACCTCCATTCAAACCCAAACCAGAGAGGATCCTACGTCAGCGACACCGAGACACAGAAGAGAACTCTTTGAAGGAGGACACACAAAACATTGACACTCTTCTTGATCCTTCCTCTTCTTCTTCCGAAAAAAACATCAAAACTGAAATAAAATTGCATTAAATGACTAAAAATAACTGGAAATTAAAATAACTAACCTATCTTGATGTTGATATCCAACCCACTTACATTCAAATTCATGGTGAGGTACCCAATTTTGAACTAAAATCTGGTTTAATTCATTTATTACCGAGATTCCATGGATTCGCTGGAGAAGATCCCCAAAATCATTTAAAATAATTTAATGCTATCTATTAAACATTAAATGTAACACCCCAAGCTTCCATGGTATGCTTCCCTTTCAATAATACAGTAGTGTGTGTTGTATGCAACTTCAAGTTCTAACACACACACCACAACCAATCAAACTAGCCGTTATGAATAGTAATACCCACTTTTTGAAATTTTATAAATTTTATCTTTAAAAATGGACTTCATTTTTGGATTTATAATATCGAAATTATCCTAGGGTGAACTTTTGGTATTTTTCTGAAAACTTTCAATTTTTGATGAATAGTGAAAAACAATGAGTTATTGGTTAAAACGGACTTTTTATTTAAATAATTATTTATTTTATTTAAATTTAATTAAGGTAAAAATAGATACATAATACCTATATATCTTCAATGTAATTCATTGGAGTTATTTTAGAATAATTTTAGATATATAAAAATTTTATTGAACTTTTCATCGTCTTTTACCCACCTCCTAGGAGAATTTGGAAATTCACATAAAACATAATTTTACCGCTTCTGTGAGTGGAATTTTGAAAATCAGAGAGACATGGTTAATATCAAGGAGTAAAATGTGGTTTAATGAGATGAAAATAATTTTTGGTGAATAGTAACTTTTTACTTTTATTTACCACGGTTAAAAATAAATAGGGTAATTAAGGGTAAAAATGATATTAATATTACCCTAACACATGTACTTATTCTATTGGACAAGTGTATCTCGACCAAAAACAAACTTAGGAATAAAATATTATCATTTAGGTCCACTTGGATTAGATTAGGACTTTTATTATTATTTAATTCAAAGAAGAGTTAAAAGAGCTAAAATCAAAGTTTTTTTACTAAAACATTTTTAATATAGGGTTATACATAATATAAATTCGATTGTAAATATTAATTAGAAATATAAAAATATTTCCTACATAATGGTATTTTATTTATAATTTTTAGACATTAAATAATTTAATTTATTTATGACACAATGGTGATGCGGTAATTACCTAATTAATGAAATATTAAAATAATTGATATTATAAATATCAAAATAAATGTAATTTGAGACTTTTATGAATTAAAATAATTTTATAGGTTAATATGACATATTAGGATTGGTTATAAAAATAATTTTCTAAGTAATAATGATGTTATGAAATTATCAAAAACAAAATACCCAATAGTGTCAAAATTGACATAAAAGAGTTTTTAAAACAAATATTATATTATTAATTGATATTAAATTTCTAAAAATCTAAGGTTCGCCCGAGAGACTTATATCATGATAGGTGTATCATTAATGGACCACTTGGGGGTCTCTTGGAGGTATATAGTAAGTTTATTAACTATAGAATATAAAAATACAAAGTAACATGGTAAGTGCCAAACTAATTAACTAAGAGTTAAATCTAAAACATAAGGTTAATATAATGACCCAAACCTGTCTAAATTCTATTGGTTGAGTGGTTTTGGACCCATACCCACATTAAACTTTAAATAATCCACTTTGGATCCATTAGAAACCGAATATGAATTTATTGTAAAATAATATTTCTAGCTTTTCCAAAGGTGCCCCTCACCCCTCCTATAAAAGGGCACTCCCCCTTCTCACTAATTCACACATTCAAAGCCTATTGGCTCGTCCAAAACCTACCCAAATACTATCTCAACTTCCCTCACTACAACCTAGAGGCCTTAGTTTGATCATAAAGCAAACCTAAGGAGCCCTTTTGATCAAATCAAAAGGAAGAACCCGAAGAAGAGGTAATGTTTTCACCACCCTTTTTCAAGTTCATTTCTTCTTCAACATATTCTTTATTTGTTATTCCCATTCTAAAATAAAAAATCCAGTATCTCCTATATAATGTTATATTATTATAAATATGGTACAACCATATTCAGTATTCTATCCATCCTTTGAATGACATGTCACCATATGTGCGTACGTACGGATTACCGTCTCCACGTCGTGGTGTAATTGTTATTCAATATATTATTATTTGGATGGGTATAATAATGATGTGTAATTAATGTAAATAATAAATATAACATTATAATGATTCTTTATATATGATATACCATCCAATTATGTTTTATTTTAATATCAAAAGAATGATATTGTCGCTCGTGCGTACGTACGGACTACCGTCTCCACGAATGCGATGAGATTCATTCCTCATCGTATCCATTCAATACTAATTATCATTTTATGATTAAAAGTAATGTTTAAGAACTTTATTAATAAGGTACAACCTATCCATAACAAACACGACTTATGTAACAAAACATATAAAAGAAAACGAGTAAGTTAACACCCGAAACAATGATAATACTAAGATATTATTAACAAATCAATGTTAAAAGATCATATATGATAGCATAATTATGTATATGGTTATTTTATAATTTAATAACAATTTTTTAACTATTATATAGAAGTTTAACATACCATCGACTAAGGAAAATTACAAGGTAAGGGTTTATTTCACAATCTCTTCATTATTCGAAGTTGTTTATACATGATTATCTACTGGGACCTCTTTATCATCCACATCCATGTTTCTTAAAAATGTATTTCAAATAATTATTAATATTTTAAAGACTATGGAATAAAGTCATTTATACCCTTGTTGACTTTTTATAAGAAGTTTATAAAGGAATCTTTCTGTCATTTTCCAAACAAGGTCCTTTTTTAACCTTTTCGACAGAATTAAGGTAAGAATGTTTTTTAACTTATACAGCGGGTGCGGTTATTTTCCGCCATTATAAAATCTTCGAAGCTTCCCTTACAAGCTTATAGGAAAATTTTCAAAGTAAATGTTTTATAATAATGTGAATTTTAAATGAATTCATAAAAAAAGAGATATTTTTCTCAAATAGTTTTGATTTCATCTATGTCAACATCCTTTGATGGATTTTAAGCTTATTTGAAGTTTATTTATTATGATACAAAACTTCCATATATTATTGAAGGTTTTGTGATATGTTTGACTATAAATGTGTTATTTTTATACCATTCATGGTTTATGGATAAAGTATTGACATTTCGTATGCTATTTTTAATACGAATGCTTATGTTATGTTTAAACCTATTCATATGAGGAATGCATTGGACTTAATAAGTGACGGGTGGAGCCCGCTATAGTTCCTCGATGCATCGGTAGGTCTCATGAGACAAACTAGTGTCTTGGCATAAGGGATTGAAAAAATCTTATTTGTATTCTTGGCACGAGGCCTTGGCTATGTGGTTATGATAGTCTGGAATTATGCATTCCATCATTATGAAAGTGGTTATTGATATTGCATGTGATTATTTGACTAGTAGAATATCCATGTGAATAAGTAAATGGCATTATTTCATTTTATCTTTTCCATATTATGCTGAAGTTCAAGTTTAAAAGGCTTTTGTTTTAGCTATACATTGCCTTAAATGTTTATGTTTATTTATAAATGTTTCTGCTATATTATTATCCTTATTGAGCACCTGAGATCACCCCTTTCAATGTTTTATTTTTTCCAAGATGTGAAGAAGTAATTTTTGAATGACCTGCAGGGATAATATGAGGGGATATGAAGACAAGATGTTTTTGTAGTAGTTTTCACTTTATGATGTAATGTAAACTTTATGAATGTATCTAGTTATTCCAAGGCTACTAAACTAATCGGTCTTTCGAGACTTGATCTTTCTTGTGATCATGCCAATGATATGTAATAATGCACCGACTCTAGGTAACTAGGGTCGGGGTGTTGCAGTTGGTATCAGAGGAAGTTTAGTACAAACCTTAGAAGCTAGATTTAGATAAACTCTGATTAGAGCACATAGACCTAAGATAGACTTTGAGGATTAGTATAGAATAACTTTCTAGAATTTTTGTATTGTTGAGGTTTTGTGAGTTTTCCGAGCAATACATCTCTGTCTGGATACGAGCAGGTAGAGGCGGCTCTGGAATAGATGTACCTAGGGGTAAAACCTGAAAACACCGCTTTGATCTAGACTCGAATGGGAACTGGTGCATGACAACAAGCCTTGCGTCACTCTTGGTTATGACACTCCTGGGGGATATGCTTAGGATAACTCTCATTTTCATTACAAATCATTATGAAGGGTTTATGAGTATATACTTCCTCAAAGAAAACATTTGTATGATTATGTATTATATCCATAAATAGTTCAATTTATGTTAAGTGTTTTATAAGTATAGAATTATGTATTTTGATTAATAAAATGATCTAGTTTATGCCATTGTTTAGAAATAGAACCTAGTGGAAGAAATAGAAACTGTATCAATGCACGCACTCCATGTAGGGATTTCCCTCCTGCTCAAGATAATTATAGTGGAGCTGGTGATACAACTGGTGTTGATCAGCTTATCACCATACTGGGACAACTCACTCAGGTTATGAATAATAACCTTACCCATATGGAGCACCCTGATCCACAGTGTGGAGGATCAATATTAGATCTCTTCATGAGGCAGAAACCACCAACATTGAATGGGAGCACAAATCCATTAGTAGTTGAGCAATGGATAAGTTCCCAAGAGAAAATATTTCAGGCTTTGGGGAGTAGTGAAAGGGAAAAAGTTATCATGGCAGTTTATCGCCTCATTGGAGATGCTGATCAATGGTGGTCATTGATTCAAAACATGAAGGAAGATGATGAAGTATTAAATATGGAATGGAGGGAGTTCAAAGATCTATTTTTAGAAAAATACTTTCCTCACGACCATCGAGCAGATATGGAAAGGCAATTTCTGAGTCTGAGACAAAAGGAGGATGAGAATGTCACAAAGTATGAGGATAACTTTACAAGGTTAGCAAGGTATGCTGGAGATTATATATGTAACCCAAGAAGTAAGATTGATCGTTTCTTTGATGGGTTAAAACCGTTTCTCCCTCGAGCATTAGTCTCACAATCCTTCTCATCGTACAAAGACATTGTCTCATGTGCTATCAAGACAGAAAAGGAATTCTCTAAGTCTTATGACTTTAAAGCAAATCAAGAGAAGAAGAGATCTACTGATCAATCTCGGAATGGAAATAAGGGGAAGAAGGGAAAGGTTTAATATCCATCCTATGGTAAATGTGGGAATAAACACCCCGGTACTTTCTTAAAAGGAATGGGAGTCTGTTACAAGTGTGGTGAAAAAGGCCACCAAGCTCGTGATTGCAAGGGGAAGAAGGAAGCTGTCGATGTCCAATGATAAAATTGTAGGGATATGGGACATTATGCAAATGAATTTCCTAATAGTTAGGGGAACTTACCTCAGAAAAGGCCAAGGGATCAAGGCCAAGCTTATTTTATCACTACTGCTGAGGTAGAAGCTCCGAAATACATGGTGGCAGGTAATTTAATGGTTTCATCAAGTTTATAAAGTGCATTATTTGATTCTAGATCATCGCATTGTTTCATATCTTCCCAGTTTTCTAAGAAAATTAGATATTTCCAATTTGATTTAACAAAGGAGTTTTCAGTTAAAACTCCTAAGGGAAGTATCATTGTAACAAAGTTTTGTGAATCAGTCCCCATTAGAGCACATAAATGTTCTTTATCCACTGATCCCATCGTCATACCTATGGTTGAGTTTGATATAATCCTCGGTATGGAATGGATTTCATAACATGATGTGAAGATTTATTGTAAGAAGAAGGAGGTTATGATTTTTGATGATGATGATGATAAGGAACACCTTATCTTTAGAGCAGAATCGACACCACTTAATTCTTATCTAGATCCACCCCCAATATCTCAATTAAATTCAATTATTGGGGAGGAAGAGAATGAAATGACTGTGGGTGAGGATAGGAATGTTTAAATAGAGGATGTACCTATTGTGAAAGAATATGTAGATGTGTTTCCGAAAGATTTACCTGGACATCCTCCAGAACGAGAAGTTGAGTTTTCCATTGATTTAATTCCTAGATCAAGGCCTATATCGAAGACCCCTTATAGAATGGCCACTGTGGAATTAGTCGAACTAAAGAAACAACTAGAGGAATTGAGTAATAAGGGATTTATTCGACCTAGTGTTTCTCCTTGGGGAGCCCCTGTCCTTTTTGTTAAGAAGAAAGATGGAACTATGAGGTTATGTATCGACTATAGGGAAATCAATGTTATAATAATAAAGAACAAGTATCCCCTACCTCGTATTGAGGATTTATTTGACCAACTGCATGGAGCTCAATACTTTTCAAATATTGAACTTCGGTCTGGATACCATCAATTGTGTGTGAAGAAGGAAGACATTCCAAAGATAGCATTTCGAACCAAGTCCGGGCATTACGAGTTTACAGTAATGCCTTTTGGGCTGACTAATGCGCCCTCTCTATTCATGGATCTAATGAATAGAGTTTTCAAGGAATATCTAGATGAATTTTTTGTGGTATTTATTGATGATATCTTGGTATACTCTAAAAGCTACGAAGATCATGAAAATCACTTGTGCGTTATCCTAAAGACTCTGAGAAGACATGAATTATATGAGAAGTTTAGTAAGTGTGAATTCTGGCTTCAAGAGATTTCTTTTCTTGGCCATATTTTCTCCAAATATGGAATCTCTGTTGATCCTTCTAAGACCAAGTCAATCCAAGAATGTTCAGCACCGACAAGTATAACGTAGGTACGTAGTTTTATTGGTTTAACAGGTTATTATCGACGTTTCGTCCAGAATTTTGCCCAATTGGCTAACCCATTAACAAAGCTCACGTGTAAAGGGGTTAAATTTGTTTGGACAAAAGAGTGTGAAGAATGTTTTAAATAATTGAAGAGAATATTAGTCAATGCTCCTATATTGACTCTACCATCAGGGAATGATGGGTTCTTTATTTATAGTGATGCATCGAAGAAAGGACTTGGTTGTGTCCTTATGCAGAATGATAGGGTTATTGCCTATGCATCACGACAGCTAAAAATTCATGAGCAAAAATATCCTACTCATGATCTTGAGTTAGCTGCTGTAATATTTGCTTTGAAGATATGGAGACATTATCTCTATGGTGAAAAATGTGAGATTTATACTGATCACAAGAGTTTGAAGTATATTTTCTCACAAAAAGAACTCAACATGAGGCAAAGGAGATGGCTTGAATTACTCAAGGATTAGGATTTCACGATACACTACCACCCAGGGAAGGAAAAAAAGGTGGCAGATGCTTTGAGCAGAAAAGATCATGGATTTTTGAACAATATGATAATTGAAAGGGATCCAATTTTCATGGATCTAGTGAATATGAACATGGGAATAACCATGGAAGTTGAAACATCAATGATTTTTCAAATGGTTTCCAAACCATCTTTACTAGAAAGGATTAAGAGTTCTCAGACTGATGATGAAGAATTTCAAAAGAAGATTAAAGCTGTGAATGATGGGAGATTGAGATACTTTGTGTATGAAGATGGAATTTTGAAATTTGGGAAGAGGCTTTGTGTTCCTGATATACCTGATCTAAAAAGGGAATTTCTGGATAATGCTCATAGTTCCAATTTCTCTATACACCCTGGGAGCACCAAAATGTATAGAGATTTGAAAGAACATTTTTGGTGGGACAACATGAAGAGGGATATTGCTGATTTTGTGTCAAGATGTATGGTTTTTCAACAAGTGAAAGCTGGAAGGCAATAGCCTGGTGGAGTATTGCAACCTCTTCCAATACCTGATTGGAAATGGGATAATATTACTATGGACTTCGTCATGGGGCTACCAAAGATCCTAGAAGGAACGATGCAATATGGGTCATTGTTGATCATCTTACCAAGTCAACACATTTTCTTGCTATAAGGGAAGATTTACCACTTGAACGGCTAGCAATACTATATATTAATGAAGTTGTGAGACTTTATGGAGTACCCCTATCGATTATTTCTGATCGTGATCCCCGTTTTACTTCAAGATTCTGGAAGAGTCTTCAGAAGGCCTTGGATACTGAACTTCATTTGAGCACTGCCTACTACCCTCAAACAGATGGACAATCAGAAAGGACTATTCAAACCTTAGAGTACATGTTGAGATCCTACTCACTTGACTTTCAGGGTATGTGGTATCAATATTTACCTCTGGTAGAATTTTCCTATAACAATAGCTTCCATTCGAGTATTCAGATGGCACCATATGAAGCGTTATATAGAAAGAGATGTCGCACACCAACCTGTTGTGATGACGTTGGTGAAAGAAAACTTGTAGGTCCAGAACTGGTGGAGGAAATGATGGAAAATGTGAAGGTAATCCAAAATCACATCAAAGTAGCTCAAAGTAGGCAGAAGAGCTATGCCGATAACCGAAGGAAGGATTTGGAATTTCAAGTAGGAGATTATGTTTTCTTGAAGGTATCTCCATGGAAGGGAATTATATGTTTCGATAAGAAGGGTAAATTGAGTCCTAGGTACATCGGACCTTTCGAAATTCTAGAACAAATTGGGGTTGTAGCTTACCGTTTGGAAATGCCGCCAAGTCTCTCAAAAGTTCACGATGCGTTCCACATATCACTGTTGAGGAAATACATGCCTGACCCAACGCATGTACTCACTTATGAGGAATTAGAACTGGAACCCGATCTGTCTTATTGCAAAGATCCCATCAGGATTCTTGATACCAGAGAACAAGTGTTGAGAAACCAGATGACTCGTCTGGTAAAAGTTCTATGGAGAAACCATAAGATGGAAGAGGCAACGTGGGAACCCGAGGAACTTATGATGAAGAATCACCCGACTCTTTTTATACATTAATTTTCTAGAAATTTTGAGGACGAAATTATTTGAAGGAGGGGAGAATGTAACACCCCAAGCTTACGTGGTACGCTTCCCTTTCAATAATACAGTAGTGTGTGTTGTACGCAACTTCGAGTTCTAACACACACACCACAACCAATCAAACTAGCCGTTATGAATAGTAATACCCACTTTTTGAAAATTTATAAATTTTATCTTTCAAAATGGACTTCATTTTTGGATTCATAATATCAAAATTATCCTAGGGTGAATTTTTGGTATTTTTCTGAAAACTTTCAATTTTTGATGAATAGTGAAAAACACTGAGTTATTGGTTAAAACTGACTTTTTATTTAAATAATTATTTATTTAATTTAAATTTAATTAAGGCCAAAATAGATACATAATACCTATATATCTTAAATTTAATTCATTGGAGTTAGTTTAGAATAATTTTAGATATAAAAAAATGTTATTGAACTTTTCATCATCTTTTACCCACCTCCTAGGAGAATTTGGAAATTCACATAAAACATAATTTTACCGCTTCTGTGAGTGGAATTTCAAAAATCTGAGAGACACGGTCAATATCAAGGATTAAAATGTGGTTCAATGGGATGAAAATAATTTTTGGTGAATAGTAACTTTTTACTTTTATTTACCACGGTTAAAAGTAAATAGGGTAATTAAGGGTAAAAATGATATTAATATTACCCTAACACATGTCCTTATTCTATTGGACAAGTTTATCTCAAACAAAAACAATATTAGGAATAAAATATTATCATTTAGGTCCACTTGTATTAGATTAGGACTTTTATTATTATTTAATTCAAAGAAGAGTTAAAAGAGCTAAAATCAAAGTTTATTTACTAAAACATTTTTAATATAGGGTTATATATAAGATAAATTCGATTTTAAATATTCATTAGAAATATAAAAAGATTTCCTACATAATGGTATTTTATTTATAATTTTTATACATTAAATAATTTAATTTATTTATGACACAATGGTGATGCAGTAATTACCTAATTAATGAAATATTCAAATAATTGATATTATAAATATCCAAATAAATGTAATTTGAAACTTTTTATGAATTCCACTAATTCTATAGGTTAATATGACATATTATTATTGGTTATATAAATTTTTTTCTAAGTAATAATGATGTTATGAAATTATCAAAAACAAAATACCCAATAGTGTCAAAATTGACATAAAAGAGTTTTTAAAACAAATATTATATTATTAATTGATATTAAATTACTAAAAATATAAGGTTAGGACAAGAGACTTATATCATGATAGGTGTATAATTAATGGACCACTTGGGGGTATCTTGGAGGTATATAGTAGGTTTATTAATTATAGAATATAAAAATACAAAGTGACATGGTAAGTGTCAAACTAATTAACTAAGAGTTTAATCTAAAACATAAGGTTAATATAATGACCCAAACCAGTATAAATTCTATTGGTTGAGTTGTTTTAGACCCATAACCACCTTAAACTTTAAATAATCCACTTTGGAGCCATTATAAACCGAATATGAATTTATTATAAAATAATATTTCTAGCTTTTCCAAAGGTTCCCCTCACCCCTCTTATAAAAGGGCACTCCCCCTTCTCACTAATTCACACATTCAAAGCCTCTTGGCTCGACCAACCCCTACCCAAATAATCTCTAAAATTTCATCACTACAACCTAGGGGCCTTAGTTTGATCATAAAGCCAACCTAAGGATCCATTTTGATCAAATCAAAAGGAAGAACCCGAAGAAGAGGTGATGTTTTCACCACCCTTTTTCAAGTTCATTTCTTCTTCAACTTCTTCTTTCTTTGTTATTCCCATTATAAAATAATAAATACAGTATCTCCTATATAATGTGATATTATTATAAATATGGTACAACCATATTCAGTATTCTATCCATCCTTTGAATGACATGTCACCATACGTGCTTATGTACGACTTACCGTCTCTACGTCGTGGTGTAATTGTTATTCAATATATTATTATTTGGATGGGTATAATAATGATGTGTAATTCATGTAAATAATAAATATAACATGATAATGATTCTTTATATATGATATACCATCCAATTATGTATTATTTTAATATCAAAAGAATGATATTATTGCTCATGCGTACGTACGGACTACCGTCTTCACGAACGCGATGAGATTCATTCCCCATCGTATCCATTCAAGACTAATTCTCATTTGATGATTAAAAGTAATATTTAAGAACTTTATGAATAAGTTAAAACCTATCCATAACAAACACGACTTATGTAACAAAACATATAAAAGAAAATGAGTAAGTTAACACCCGAAACAATGATAATACTAAGATATTATTAACAAATCAATGTTAAAAGATCATATATGATATCATAATTATGTATATGGTTCTTGTATAATTTAATAAAAAAATTAACTATTATACAGGAGTTTAACATACCATCGACTAAGGAAAAGTACAAGGTAAGGGTTTATTTCACAATCTCTTCATTATCCGAGGTTGTTTATACGTGATTATCTACTAGGACCTCTTTATCATCCACATCCATGTTTCTTAAAAATGTATTTCAAATCATTCTTAATATTTTAAAGACTATGGGATAAAGTCATTTATACCCTTGTTGACTTTTTATAAGAAGTTTATAAAGTAATCTATCTGTCGTTTTCCAAACAAGGTCCCTTTTAACCTTTTTGACAGAATTAAGGTAAGAATGTTTTTTTAACTTATACGGCGGGTGCGGCTATTTTCCACCGTTATAAAATCTTCAAAGCTTCACTTACAATATTATAGGAAAATTTTCAAAGTAAATGTTTTATAATAATTTGACTTTTAAATTAATTCAAAAAAAGAGATATTTCTCTCAAATAGTTTTGATTTCATCTATGTCAACATCCTTTGATGGATTTTAAGCTTATTTTAAGCTTATTTATTATGATACAAAACTTCCATATATTATTTAAGGTTTTATGATATGTTTGACTGTGGATGTGTTATTTTTATACCATTTATGGTTTATGTAGAAAGTATTGACATTTCGAATGCTAGTTTTAATACGAATGCTTATGTTATGTTTAAACCTATTCATATGAGAAATGCATTGGACTTAATAAGTGATGGGTAGAGCCCGCTATAGCTACTCGATGCATTGGTAGGTCTCATGAGACAAACTAGTGTCTTGGCACAAGGCCTTGACAAAATCTTATTTGTAGTCTTGGCACAAAGCCTTGACTATGTGGTTATGATAGTCTTGAATTATGCATTCTGTCATTATGAAAGTGGTTATTGATATTGCATGTGATTATTCGACTAGTAGAATATCCATGTGAATAAGTAAATGGAATTATTTCATTTTATCTTTTCCATATTATGTTGAAGTTCAAGTTTAAAAGGCTTTTGTTTTAGCTATACATTTCCTTAAATGTTTATGTTTATTTATGAATGTTTTCGCTATATTGTTATCCTTACTGAGCACCTGAGCTCACCCCTTTCAATGTTTTATTTTTCCCAGGATGTGAAGAAGTAATTTGTGAATGACCTGCAGGGATAATATGAGGGGATATGAAGACAAGATGTTTTTGTAGTAGTTTTCACTTTATGATGTAATGTAAACTTTATGAATGTATCTATTTATTCCAAAGCTACTAAACTAATCGGTCTTTTGAGACTTGATCTTTCTCGTGATCATGCCAATGATATGTAATAATGCACCGACTCTAGGTAATTGGGGTCGGGGCATTACATTAAAACCTGCTAATGTGGATGAAGAACAAGTAAAGCTTAGAGAATTCCCCTTTTCTTCAGAAGATACAGCAAAATATTGGTTATATTATGTTAATTCCCCAATAAGAGGCTGGGCAGACATGAAACGCCTTTTTCTTGAAAAATATTTTCCAGCCTCTCAAACTGCAACAATAAGGAAGGAAATATTTGGTATAAGACAATCTCAAGGGGAAACACTTCATGAATATTGGGGACACTTTAAAATTTTATGTTCAATCTGTCCACACCACCAAATAAGTGATTAAATTTTAATTCAGTATATTTATGAAGGTTTAATTCCTATTGACTGAAATATGATTGATGTTGCTGCAGGTGGTGCGCTAGTTGATAAAACCCAAATCACTACACAGACCTTAATTGAGAACATGGCACAGAACACTCAAAAATTTGGTTCAAGGTCCAATGTACCCATTCAAGTTGTCTATGAGGTGCAAAGTACTGAATTCGATAGAAAGGTGGGCACGAAGTTCGAAGAGGTAAGTACCCTTCTTTGAAAACTTGATCTTTCCCAAGGTAAATCCCAATATTCTCCTTCCATACATTGTGGTATATGTTCTTCTGACACCCACTACTCTGATCAATGCCCCCAACTAAGAGAAGCTTCTGAGATTTGTGAGGCAATATTTTCAGGACGCCCCTATAACCAACCCTTTAGGAAAGAACCATACTATCCATCCAATCTTGGGTGGAAAGACAAAAAATATTATAAGAAAGGGGTATTCAAACCAACCTCAACAACCATGGAACCAATCGGGGCAGAGTAGTCTACCACCACCACCTAGAAATCCTCAACCACAACAAATGCATTTCCAACCACCCCTCCCAAACCCGAGTCTATCCTAGAATATATGATGAAACAAATGGCTACCAACAATCTAAAATTCCAAAAAACCACCAAAGCTACCATAAAAAACCTCAAAACCTAATTAGGCCAACTAGATAACTCGGTGGGGGAAATTCAAAGTCATGGGTCAGGTAAACTACCCTCTCAACTAGTAGTTAACACTAGGGATAAAGGAAATGTTAGTGACATCACCATTAGGAGTGTAAATCATCTTCAAAGACAAATGACGCCTCCAATAGAGTCATCCCCTCCTGAGGAAACCACCATCTCAACCACAGCTAAAAATGATCCTAGAGAAGAACATCCTTATCCTGAGAGAATTCCTTCCAATGGAAAGAGTTTGTATATAGATGATTCTCTTATCCCAACCATTCCTCTTCTATTTCCCCAAAAGACCACCCAACCTAGAAAACAAAATAATACTGAACTTAATAAGTAAATATTGGAAACATTCAAAAAATTGAAGGTTAACATTCCTTTGATTGATGTCGTGAAGAAAATTCCAATATACGCCATGTTTTTAAAGGAGATGTGTACACACCGAAGGAGACTTTGAGGTGATGAGAAGGTAAGCTTGGGGAGGAACATATCAGAATTGATAGATCCATCACTTCCCACTAAGTGCAATGACCCTAGGACATTCTCAATTCTATGCACCATAGAGGAGTATTCGTTTTCCAATGACATGGTTGATTTAGGAGCTTCTATAAATGTTATGTCTCACTCTATTTACTTTACATTGCAGGTTGGGGAACTGAAGCCTACTGAAATTGTTGTTCAACTGGACAACTGGAGTACCACACACCCTTTTGGTATGTTAGAGGATGTTCTTATGAGGGTGAAAAAATTAATTTTTCCTACAGGTTTTTATGTGATAAAAATGGAAGATGATGGGATGAATGGACATGCCCCAATTATATTGGGGAGACCTTTCTTTAAAATCACCAAATCTATAATTAATGTCCATAATGGTACATTATCTATAGAATTTGGTGGTGACATAGTCCATTTCAAAATCCTTGATTCCATGAAGCACATCTCAGAAGAACATTCCCCTCTCTCTATTAATTCAATTGATGTACTCCCTTCCCCTGAAAAAACAACTTTTATTTCCACTGATCCCCTTTTTGAGTTTTCTTAATTGATTGAAATTCTAGGTAATGAATCATGTATTGATTGTTATAGTGGTCTAGAGAAGTTTCATTCATGTTTATTAATTGATAATTTCTTGAACATTGTGGATCCAATGACCATCGATGATACTGCTAAGCTTGTAAAAGCTCATTCCTCATCTGAGGATGATACCATTGAGCAGTTAGATGAGATCAGTGACCTCTCACTTTCACACACAATCCCATCAATACAAAATCCACCTGAATTGGAACTAAAGAAACTGCCTCGAGATTTAAAATAGTCATATCTTGAGAATGGAAACAAGTTTCCCATCATCATTTCTAGTTCACTCCCTCCTGAGCATGAATTTTGACTGCTTGAACTTTTTAGGGAGTATAAACAAGCATTGGGATGGACACTTTCTGAAATTCCTAGTATTAGCCCATAAATTTGCATACATCATATTTTATTAAATGATTAGGCTAAACCAGTGAGGTAGGAACAACATTGATTGAACCCAAACCTCCTAGAAGTTGTGAAAAAGGAGGTAACAAAATTATTGGATGTTGGAATCATTTACCCCATCTATGGAAACCAATGGGTCAGTCCCATTCAAGTTGTTCCTAAAAAAACTGGCCTTATAGTAATCAAAAATAAAAATAATGAATTGGTTCCAACTCGTGTTCATAATAGTTGGCGTGTCTGTATAGATTATCACCGACTAAACCAACACACCAGGAAGGACCATTTCCCTTTTCCATTCATTGACCAAATGCTAAAGAGGATAGTGGGTAAGTCCCAGTAATATTTCCTTGATGGGTATTCTGGATACTTTCAAATCCATATTTCCCCTGAGGACCAGGAAAATACAACCTTCACTTGCCCCTTCGGCACATTTTCCTATAAAAGGATTTCATTTGGTCTGTGCAATGCTCTAGGTACTTTCCAACAATGTATGGTTAGTATTTTTTCTAATTACCTGGATAATTTCATGGAAGTATGCACAGACAATTTCACTATTTATGGATCTTATTTTGATGAATGTTTGATTAGTATTGATTTAGTCCTACCTCATTGTATTGAAAAGAATCTCATATTAAATTAGGATAAATGCCATTTCATGGTGCGACAAGGTATAGTTTTGGGACGTGTCATTTCTGGGGATGGTATCCAAGTAGATAAATCAAAAGTGGATGTCATTTCTTCCCTTACATTTCCCAAAAATGTATGGGATGTGTGGTCTTTCCTAGTTCATGCTGGATTTTACTGCCATTTTATTCATGACTTTAGTAAAATTGCACTCCCCCTTTCTCGATAACTCCAAAAATATAAAGAATTTGTTTTTGATAAAGAATGTGAGGAATATTTTAATAAGTTAAAATGGAGTCTCACGTCACCCCCAATAATCCAACCACCTCGGTTGGATTTACCATTTGATCTCATGTGTGACGCCTCTAACTATGTATTTGGGGCAGTCCTGTCACAAAGGGTCGATCGAGCTCCATATGTCATTGCCTATGCCTCACGTACTTTGGACCCTACCCAAGAAAACTACACCACAACTAAAAAATAATTCCTTTTCATTGTGTTTTCCTTGGAAAAATTCATTTCATATCTTTTTGGGTCCAAATTCATTGTGTTCTCAGACCATGCAGCCCTCTGATATCTCCTTAAGAAACTGGAAGCCAAACCACATCTCAGTCGTTGGATGCTCCTCCTTCAAGAATTCAATCTAGCAATTAGAGATAAAAAAGGATTAGAGAATGTGGTGGCCGACCATATCTGTAGTATTCCCCCATCCTCTAACATTGACTCATCCCCCTGTATTCCTATTAATGATATGTTTCCCGATGAGCAATTGCACCGAGTGCAAGATTATATCCCTTGGTATGCTAAAATTGTAAATTATTTGGTAGCATCTTTCATTCCTACTGATTTCAACAAAAATCAGGCTGACCATCTAAAACATGAGTCCCATTGGTACATTTGGGATGACCCCAATCTTTGGCGCACCTATAGTGATTAAGTCCTTATAAGTTGTGTTCCTGATAGTGATTTTCATTCTGTCCTTAGATTCCGCCACACTCTTGCTTATGGGGGACACTTTGGTCCCCAACGGACTGCTCGTAAGGTCCTCGATTCTGGTCTCTTTTGGCCCACATTGTTTCAAGATTCCCATGACTTCTGTAAATCTTGTCCTCACTATCAAATAATGGGGAATGTATCTAAAATAAATGAGATTCCACAAAAACCCTTTCTCTTACATGAAATTTTTGATGTTTGGGGCATTGACTTTATGGGACCATTCCCCAATTCATTTGGTAACCTATACATTTTTTTGGCTGTGGATTATGTTTAAAAATGGGTGGAGGCACGAGCTATAAGGACTTATGATTCTAAGGTAGTTGTGAAATTGTTGAGAACCCAAATTTTCTACAGGTTTGGCTTACCTAGGTTCATCATTAGTGACCAGGGTTCTCATTTCTACAACCAAACAATGCAATCTCTTTTGCATCGGTATGTGTTTAGTCATAGAGTGTATACTGCATATCACCCACATACCAATGGTCAAGCTGAGGTGTCAAATAGATAGGTTAAATAGATTCTTGAAAAAATAGTTCAACCCAATATAAAAAATTGGAGTCTTCAACTTGATGATTCATTATGGGCCTACCGTACTGCTTTCAAAACTCCCATCGGAATGTCACCCTATCGGCTTGTGTTTGGAAAGAGTTGTCACCTGCCTGTTGAGATTGAGCACCGAGCCTACTGGACCATCAAAAAATGTAACTCTAATCTTTCTGGTGCAGGTGCTCAAAGGAAGATGCAAATTCAGGAGATGGAGTAAATGAGAAGAGATTCATATGAGAACTCCATGATTTATAAGGAGTGTACCAAGGTTGCCCATGACCGTCTCATCCTTCATTGTCAGTTCCACATTGGGCATAAGGTACTCATTTATAATTCAAGGATGAAGTTTCATCCAGGTAAGCTTCATTCCCATTGGTTTGTCCCAGACACTATTATTAATGTATCTCCATTTGGTGTTGTTCAGGTTCAAAATGAAGAAACCAAGAAAACCTTCACTGTCAATGAGAAACTACTGAAGCACTTCCATGAAGCCCCTCTGGAGTTACCGATCGAGGAACTCCATGTTCAAGAAGTAGCATACCAGTGAAACACACAAAGTTTTATCCTTCCTTCTCAAATTCTCAATTATTACAGTGAGGACACTGCACATTCTAGGTGTGGGGGGATGGGTACATTCCTGGGTTAGTTAGGAATTTTCATCTTCTTTCTTCATTCTTCTCTTTTTCTCCTTCTTTATGGTATTTTCACTTTTCCCCATATTTTTGGGTTCATTAGGATTTTCATTTTCATTCTTCTTTCGTCCCTTTTTCTCCTTCTTTATAGTATTTTTACTCCCCCCTTATGGTCACCAAATCATGGAACTTACTGAAAATGCATGTTGCAATTTTTTATTCCATGTTGATTTAAAATTTGATAAAAAAACATGTCTTTGTTTTGGATTGAATTTTTGTATAAATTTAACATCAAGGAGTGATTTTTAGTGAATTTGTTTTCTATCAATGATATAAATGGTTGTATCACTATGAAACATTTGAGATGATTGATGCCCCTTGTGTGGGTAGTTTTTAGGAAAATTGTGTCACTAATATCTCCACACATTTTTGCACCAAACCACAAAGTGGGAATATTTCTTACTTAATATAAGGTAAATATATGTTAGGTTAATATTTTTTTTAGAAGTTTCATTTGGAACAAATATCACACTCATATCTCAACCCTTGTTTGATCTCCTCACGACACTAGTTGCAATAGTTATAACAAGATCAAAGGTTGAGGAGAAGTGGTTTTTGACCTTCCCAAGACACAACCCATTTTTTTGAGGGCGTACAACAGTCAAACATTAGTTACACATGCATAGGTCAATATGGTACAATAATGAAATAGATCAGATAAGAAACGAACGTATGGAAATATCATTTAAAGCTGAATAATGTTAAAAATAACCTATATTTATTGAATAGAAAGTGGAAAGAATAGCATGGAATGGTTTTCACACACACACATGTAGAGTTAGTGGAATGGTTTAATTTTTAATTCCTTTCTCAATTTGGTTTCATGAATCTCTTTTAATTTCATTGTGATAAGATTTATGAGACATCTTTTTCTATTTTCATTAGGAAGAACTCCTTCGTGTGGTTCATGCATTGATCAAATTACTTTAATGAATTAAAATATCCTCAAATGTTAAATATTCATGATGTTCGTAATATATACATGCATCATTTTTTTTATATGTGAATTTTCCTAGGAGTGTAAATGTTTAGGTGTGGGGGTGTGATCGCATAGCGATTCACTATTCAATTCCACCCTTACACCGTTGTTTTAAACTAGTTTTGCAATGAATATTCAAAATATAATAATAAATTTCACTTCATGTTTTATTCAATGAATTAATTTTTATCACTTTTAAAAAGGACAATTTTACTTGTTTTGATATTTTCATTGAAGGTGGAGGTGATTTGGAGGCCTGAAGATCATCCAGAAGAAAAATGGGCCAAACTGCATGGCATCCCATGGACATCTGTCCACTATTTTGAATAGTAAAAAACTTCCGTGCATATAAATGGGATGAAACTTTTTTAGACTCTCCAAAACATAATGTTACACAGCTCTTATTAAGAAACCAAATCCGAATTTGGACATCTGGTGGCCCATCCGAACCATTCTGTCTAGGGAACAAAATCAACCCGAATTCAAAATTTTGTTTCTATATTTTAGACATATCTCCCAATAAAGTTGTCTAATGTCCACCAAATTCGTTAGGGAGACATTAAAGAGGTTTTCCAACAACTCTTCTCTTTTGGTCAAGTAGTTATATGGCTTTATACTATTCCAAAATTGATACACAATTGGTATCTCAAAAATAGGGTTCCCAAAACCATGTCCCATTTTAGCTATAAAAAGGAACCATGGTCACCTCATTTGTAAGTTCAACCAGGAGGTAAAGCTTTGGTATTTTTGAGACCCAAATTATTTCTCTCATCATCTAAGGAGTTATTTAGGCCCCTATCCTCATAGGGTATCAAGGATGAAGGCGAAGTTCCACCCGAGCTTCCTCCTCCTCCTGATGTCGAGCTAAATGGTGGATGGTCATTTCGAGGGAGCTACACACACTTGGGAGGGAGTTACAACACTTTTTCTTCTACTGGTTTTGTGTAATTTTTGTGATAAATATTTCACTTACTTCTTATCCTGATATTATTCTCCTTTGATTTCATTTCTATTGTTATAATTAAGTGAAACACTTTTTATTTCAACACTGATTGGGTTGAGATTTCAAGTGGGAATCTTGGGTTATTCCAATTGGACAAGACAAGGGTCCTATTTATCTCACACATAAATAATATTTCAGTATGCTTTGGTATCATTTCTTATCTATTCTTGATACTCAAACCTTGACAACACAATTTTTGTGTCAAGGGGTGGTTCTTTGAGCATCGTTTAAGAGGCAAGATGGAAGTTGAGATCTTGACAACCCTCAACCAAAGGATTCCATTAAACCATGTGTATTTTTCAGAATGATAAACTCACCAATAAGTGTAGTGAACTTGAAATGATCTCCTTATCTCATAATTCTTAAATTAGTACCTTTATCTATCAACTATTAAGCTCTTTAAATCAAGTTATTTTCTTAAAATTGTTTTCAAAATCACCCCCATGTTTAGTACTTTTTATTAAAAATGCACTCTAAACCTATCAATTCTCCTTGAGAGACGACATAGTGTCTTCCCTAGACTATAAATAAACCTTAAAAACATAATAAATTTGACGTGTCATGACAATGAGGTCAGTTTCCCATCCCCACCTCCCTCTCTGGTGCGCTCAACAATGACCTTGTTTCCCTTCTATGGTGCCAACTTCCAATGGGATTCTTTCCCATGTGACGGCCTTTTGTAGTTGTTCTCCCCACTCTTCTCCACTCCCAGTATGAATAATCCCCTCCAGTGCAACCTCTCTTGCACCACCTCCATTCTCATCATCGTTCGTTCCTACGCGACGGATCCTGCAGCGCCATGCACCAAGATCTCATCCCCATGACGACCCCCTTCCTCCTCTATGTAATTCTACAATATCAAAAAACTTTCTTCACATAGATTATACTCATCAAATTTTGACAATGTAAATTATATAGTTCTCTTATTATGGGTACATGGTGGAATCAAAAATATTAAAGTGGAAAACATTTTAACCAAAATCCATTATTATAGTACCTTCATGGACATTTATGATTGCATTTTATATTTATATGAAAGTTTTATCCAAGATGATAGGTGAATAAGTAGAGGTCCTATCCCCCTCTATGATTAAAACATAAAAATCAGTATGTAAGAAAAAATTATTCACTCTAAATAAAACATCTTCAAAAACTCTTTCTTGGAATGTAGTGGATTTGTTAGGTAATTTTAAAACCATTATAGTTGGTTTGAGATATACCATCTATAAATAAGGAAAAATAGAATATGACATACATAAATAGAATATCTTATATCACCACTACCAATGATAGTGAAGCATTATGTGACACCCCCTCTAGCTAGAGTTGTGTTAGAACTCTAAATCCACTGCTATGGTGATAGAGAATTACTAGGTTCACCTAGACTTATTGAACCTAGGGTGTTTCTACAATTATTCTTATTTTAAATTAATGAATATATGATTTTTATTTTGCATCTATTTTACATAACAATATCCATGATTGATTTCCTTTTTTTTTTACTTTGAATTTTTTAGTACTTATATGACTCTTATTATAACTACTTGGGTTGAGTTTTTTATTTACATTTATCTATTTTTCCTACTTAGTAATACTTATGTGTTTAATTTTTTTTAATAAAGTGTAGGAACCTTGTGATATTAATAAAATTTGGATCACATTCCCTAGGAACACATCTCAGTATACTAAGGGTTTGGAGGATGATTTTTTAATTTCCAATCGATCTGTTAATAGAAGATTAAGATATCCATGTCCTAAATGTAAATTTATAAGATGGTTGAAGAGATATGAAGTTTATGAACACTTTATATTCAATCAATTCCCGACTCAATATTTGTGTTGGATTTGGTATGGAAAATTGAACGTTACATAAAGTTTGAGCACTGATACCAATCGATAGAATGAGCTCCCAACATTATTGACAATGGAAAATAAAATGAAAAACCTTATAAATGATGCATTTGGAATTGCAAGGCACCAACATCAAAATCAAAACATATCAGAACAAACAATTTAGGGTGATATAAAAAAAACTTGACAAGTGATGTTTTTGAGACTATAGAACAACCAGATTAAGATTGTAACATATCATTGGATCCTCCTCTCGATTCTGTGGAGAATAATGTAAGAGAAAACTCCACTAAGAAGACAAATGTGTTTTATGGTTTAGTTGATGATGTAAATCAAGAGTTGTATAGTGGATGTTTGAAATATTCAAAACCCAATTTTTTGTTGAAGTTTTACCATATAAAATGCCTATATAGAATTACAAATAAGGTGATGTCCATGATATTGGAATTGTTGCATGATGCATTTCTTGAATCAAAGATCCCTAAATATTTTTATGATATGAAAAAAATGTTAACAAGCTTGTTTTGAATTATACAAATATACATGCTTGTCCCAATGATTGTATGTTTTTTTAGGAAGAGGATTCAAACAGACGGAATTGTAAAAAATGTTTTTCTTCTAGATGGAAGTCAATTGGTGATGTTGGAACTCTGAATCAATATACTACCATGAAGAAGAATAAAAGGAACACTCCTGCAATGTTTTTTCATTACTTTCCTTTAAATCCTCAATTGCAAAGATTATTCATGTCATCAAAAACTACCGAACACATGAAGTGACATTCTATAGATAATAACAATGATGGGTTAATGTAACATCAAATAGATTCAAAATTGTGGAATACATTTGATTTATTACATCCAAATTTCTCATATTATCCTAGTAATGTTCTATTAAGATTTTCTTCTGATGTCTTCAACCCATTTGGGACTTTGAGAACCAGTTATAGCATTTGGCCGGTTGTTTTGATCCCTTAAAATCTTCCTCCATGGATGTGTATGCAAAAAAACTTATTTTATCATTTCAATGATTATTTTTGGAAAATAAATGCCTGGAAATAATATTTATGTATACTTATATCCTCTAATTGAAGAATTATAGGAGTTATGAAGCAACGGTGTTGATACATAGGATGAATCTTCTAGAACAATGCTCAAAATGAAAGTTACTCTAATATGGACCATTAGTGACTTCCCTAGACTTGGGAATTTAGCTAGTTGGAACACTTAAATAGGTTTGGATTTTCCTATTTGTAACTTTGATTTTAAGCCCAAATGAATACCTCACATTAGAAAATGGTGCTTCTTGTTTCATCAAAGATTTATCATTGCATATCATATATTTCATTTGAACAAGTCAAAATTAATGGTTTTATTGATCGCAGACCACCTCCAAAGTTGTTAACAAGTTCTAAAATATTAGAACAACTTGAAAATGTTGAAATAGAATTTTGGAAGGTGAATAATTTGAATGATAGTGGGAAACAAGGTTTAAGTGCATCATCAAGTGAAATCAGAATGCAACAATGGAAGAAAAAAGTATATTTTTCAAACTTTTGTATTGGGAATTTAATTTGTTGCGGAGTAATCTTGATGTGATGAATATTGAGAAGAATGCTTGTGAAAATTTGATCTTCACATTTCTTAATGAGTATGGAAAATCAAATGATCATCTCAATGCTCAAAAAGACTTACAAGCAATGAACATAAAGCATGATCTCTGGCCAGATGAGAATGAAAAGTCTGTTCCAACAATTTTTTCAATGAAAAATAGGGATAAAGATACATTCCATCAAATTTTAAAACATATGAAGGTATATGATGGGTATTTAAGTAACATATCAAGGTGTGTTTACTTAAAGAATTGTAGGTTACACGGATTGAAAAACTATGGTTCACATTTTTTGTTACATTAGTTACTACCATTAGCATTGTATACATTATTACCTAAAAATTTTACTACTATTGTACTCCAATTTTTTACATTCTTCATAAAACTATGTGAGAAAAATCTACAACCATTTGAGCTTGAAATCCTTCAGGAGAGACTTATATTCAAACTTTGTGCAATGGAGATGATCTTTCCTCCGTCATTTTTTACTGTCATGATGCATTTAACTATTCATTTGGTTGAGGAAGCTAAATTAGGAGGCTTCGTACATTATTGATGGATATATCCAATTGATAGGTAATTTATTTATATGTTTTTCATTTAAGTAAACAATTCTTGTCACTTCATTAAATACAAAATTATGATTTTTTATTTTATTACATAGATATATTGGGCATTTGAAGTCATGTGAAAAATAAAGCTCAACCTAAAGGCTCTATTTTTTAAGGCTATTTGGTAGAGGAGTGTCTTAACTTTTTGTTCTAGATACTTGGATGATATTGAGAAATGATTTAATAGAGTTAGACATGTTGATGACACATCGACTCAATCTCAACTACATGGGAAATAAAAAATGTTTCTTGTTATTGGTTGATTAGTTGGGAGGAGCTCAAATGTTACACTAAAAGAAATGGAATTATTACAACACATAGATATGTGCTACTGAATAGTGAAATTGCTGATCTATTTATTGAATATTTGAATATACAAACAAAGAGATGAATGAGAGGTTGAACATGAAATGAGAAATATATAATAAAAGCTGTTAATAAATATATTGTATAATGGTTTTCACATTGTGTAAGTTCATAAATATGATAATCAATATGGATATTAAGTTGACACATATATTTTTTAAATATAATAATGTATATTATTTTTTTTAGATCATGAATACCAATACTCAATATGAGTTGTCAAAATATTTGAAGTTTCTTGCTCGAGGTCCTCTAAAACATGCTAGAAAGCTCAACGCTTACAATGTGAATGGCTTTAAATTTTGTACAGTTGATCAAGAAGAGGGTTTGAAAACACAAAATAGTGGTATATTTATATTTTATGAAGTGGGATACTATGGGAAGTTGAATGATATTATCAAATTAAACTACCATGAGCATTTTTGAGTTGTTTTATTCAAATGTAATTGGATCGATATTATCAGGGTTGTTAAAAGATATTCCTTGCAATTTAATTATGTGAAATTCTCTCACTTGATGGATGTTGGTGATCGTGAATTACATGATCTGTATATCTTATCATCGCAAGAGAAAATGGTATATTACGTGGGAGATGTTGTGGATGAATGGTGGAGTGTAATTTCTCACATAAAACAAAGATACTTGTATGATATGGGTGATGAAGTGGAAGATTTGACCTCTGACATTGAATCCCATCAACAGAAAGAAGCAAACTTATTTGTCCAGCATGATATTGGAAATATTAGTCCTGTAAGGGTGGATGAAGTAGATGAAGTAATGATGGAGCAAGAAGATGACCTGATTGAAGGAGAAAATGATTGTATGTGCAATCATCCATTCATTTATCAACCACTTATGTCATTTATGCAGTCATTCATTATTATAGTTATGTATATTTTGTTTGTCGGTACTATGCATCTGTTATCATTTCCAATTTTTTTCTTCATGAATTTTTTGAAATATATGTTCTGAAGTTAATTTTACTTGATTAAATGGTAGGAATGTCAAGGAGGAAGTGTTATACTGATACTAGTCAACCCTTAGTCGACGCTCCCTTAACCATACCTATAGATTAAGATCCATCTGCCTCCCCCTACATCATCTCAGACACCATCCTCTTTCCCCCTACACTATCTCTCACTCCCTCCATTTGCATACCATCAGCAGCTCAGTCGACGCCTCCCCATTCAGCAGCCTCAGTAGCGTGGCAGTAGGCCGCCACTCCTGGTTCTTTTGTGGGGATATTGGAGGGTGACTATTATAGGTGCACATTTAAATATGAATAAATTTATTGCACTTTTTTTATAATACTAACTATTTTTTCATAAAATATGGAAATAATGCTACTATAGAGAAAAATATGAAAAGTTCAGATGTATAGAATCTAAACAGCATAAAGATAGTTGTCCCATTTGACTGTTATGGGTTTCCTATGGATGATGCTATGAGATTATTTGGCTAGATTCTAGGCCATCTGGAAGCGGAACCGGTTACCCTTCTAATTATGTATGATTATTGGAGGCATATGCCATCATCTTGGAAAAATAAAGTTTTTGATTCACAGATAAAGGTAATTTTAATACATTTTGGTGTAATTGAATGTCATTATATTATTAAATTATAATATTTTCAAAATGAATCTCTTTGTACATATGTTTTTTCACTTTTTCTTTGTTGATGTTATATCACAAAAGTGGACATTGAAAATTTTGGTTAAGAAATGGAAATATTTTAAATAGAGATTATGGAACAAATTCAACAATACTTCATTGAACACCCAAAAACTGTATGATAAGGTACCCAATGGGGTACCTAGATAGCAATGGAATGTTTTTATTGATTTTCATCATGATAAGAAGCACATGATATTTAAATATATATTATTATATTAATCTCATTTTACATTTATACATGCATATGACAAGGATATGGCATTACATACATTACTATTAAATTACATTTTATTTATTTCAAGATTTTTCAAGGATGAATGCATTGAGTCGGGCTAAGAAAATCAACCCTCACTGTGGGGTCAAAGAGTTTTTCTAGAATTCAATCGACTCAGGTAATCTTTTCATTAGTTTAAAAATTTATAAGATAATATTATCTATTCCATATATTAAATTGTTTATTTATATTTGTTTAATTCAGTCACATAATTTAGGGTACCAAGCCTCCTGAACAGAACTATGGTTGGATGTTCATAAAAAATCTGAGGGGAGTTATGTTAATGAGCATGCTAGAGAAGTTGGGGTATGAATTCATTTTTCATTATAATAACTTATTATCAATTGTCACTATGTTAATATATATTACTTCAAATATGACTGATATTTGATTTATAGGTAAAAATTAAAGAACTATGGGATGTCAATCTCATGCAGTCCTACTCAGACTCCCAAAATGACCCAGTTGGTAAAGTCCTTGGGAAGGAGCATCCTAGTTGAGTGTGTGGGATCATTTTGGGACCATTGCCATCTGAGGTCTTTGGAAGGCCATCAGGGATTTCAGCTGCATCTACTCATGGTTATAGTCACTCCCTACCCCGAGATGCTCAGAGAGAGTTTATTTCAATGCAAAGCACAATTCAGGAATAGGGGGCTCAAATATCTTCTTTGCAAAAAGAATTGGTTGATTTATATCAGAAGACGACTAGATATATCCACGATGATATTGCATCGATGACTGGCAGTTGGCAGGTACATCACACAACTTCAAAATTATTTAGTTCACAAACTTTTATTTGTTTTAAGTTTAAATATAAACATACAACACTGTTTAATTTTAAATATAATTGTCTTACGGGTGTCAGTGGCAGGAAGTAGAGATGAAGATGGAGAGGGTGACAAGCAGAGTTCATCAGGTAGTGATTAGTGGTCTTTTTGATGTCTTGGACTAATATGGAATGAGAGGGTTTGTTGATGTGTCATTTGTGACATAGAGTTGAAACCATTTATGATTGGATGTAAATTAATATACTTGTTTGTTCATGCCATATTTGTTATTTATGTGTGATTTTATGTGCTTATGATAGGGATTTTGTGTGCTTCTGATATGCGATACACCTGGCCTGCATTTGTTTTTTTTTTCATGGTAGTTCTGTAGATATAGAATCGGCAGTTGGTTTTTTTTTGTAATTCAACATTTAGAGGCAGTTTAAATTGTCGCTAAATATGACATATTTTTATTCATGGTAGTTAAAACCATCACTCTGTGATGATGGATTTTTTTGGTGATTAAAACCACCACTAAATATGGCACACTATTATTTAGCTGTTGTTTTCTTCATTTTAGCGGTGGTTTTATGGGGGGGATTTTAGGCTTTAACAGAGGTTTTAACCGCTACTAAATACGCTTTCTACGATGCTTACTAGAAACATCCATTAAATGGAAGAAACCGCAGCGTATTGGATGTTGACACCAGCTTTAGCGGTGGTTTTTTGAAACCATCTCAGAACCATGTGGCAGTGGTTTAAACTGCCACCAAATCAAAAAATGCTACTACTCTGCACTTTTCTTATAGTGGCTAAAGAACCTCAAAGGTATCTAGAGACTAGGAGTGTAGTGTGGCCTGGGGATGGAAGTAAAGCCCCTGTTTATTTTTTGTTTTGGTTTAGTATATATTTATGGTTGTACCATTGGGAAACTAGTTATATGTTAATCTTGTATGAAAACGTCATTCTGAAATGGAATATTTATTGATTTATTTTATGAAATTTGATTATGGTTGTGAATGTTTAGTTATTCCTATTGTTTCTTTACTCCAATTCAAGGGAATAGTCTCCCAAATGTATGATTTAATTCATCTTCGCTTGTCAAAAGCCTATGGCATATGGGGAGGCATGCCTAAGGTCACGTAGATCCTCAACCTGGGGTACTTTCGAGTGGTCTCTAGACTGGAGCATTAAACATAAAACCCAATATCACTCACCATACCCACAATGTCCATCAATAGAACTAAACAAACATCTTTGGAATAGATCAATACTTGAGCACCTGAGATAAAACATAAGATCTACATGCACCTAAAGGTGTATGTAGGGTATGAGTGAAATTGAGTGACAACATAGTCATTTAAACTATCAAAAATTCATTTATATTCTCTATAGATCACTATAGGAAAAATAATATTTAGTGGTTGCTTTCCAAAACCATTGTGAAAAGTGGCATCATGAAACATTTAACTATAGTTTTCTAAAAGTGTCACGAAATGATTTAGAGTTTATTTTGAAAACCGTCACGAAATTTTTAGTGGTGGTTTTTTATTTTTTTTAATTTTTTAAATATTTTTATATTATTAAATATTTAAATATTTAAATATTTATTATTTATTTATCATCCCATGCATGCATATTCCATGCATAATTTTAGTATGTAGAAATGCATACAAATACACACACACACACACATATAATAGACAATAAATCACCAAAATAGGGAAAACCACAACAATTTCAATACTATTAAATCAATATGAATGTAAATCCATTGAATAAAATCATAAAAAAACCAACAAGAATATGAAGACACTCTTAAATTGTGAAATCACATCAAATGTTCAAAAATCATGTAATTTGAATAAAAAAACTCTGCCTATGAGGCATTTCGCTCCTTTTTTTACCTAAAAATCAGTGATCATGGTCTACTTAGATCAACAGGGTGTAAAGATCTTCATAGGCTTTAATTTGATATATGGTAGGACCCAAAAAGACGACTGGATCAAAAGTTATGACCGTTTGAAGTTGAAGTTTGATTTTCAATTTCTCTTAAAATAGTAATAAATTTTATTCTATTACTTCTTGAAAAATAATTATCCAATTTAATTGTATTTTATTATCTAATTTCATTGTATTTTATGGTCATTTGATAATAAAATATGATTTTTTTAATTTTTACTATTCTTTTTAATTTACTTTAAGCAGCGATTTCTTAAAAAACTACCAATAAAAGTAAATTAAAAAAAATAAAAATAAATAAAGAAACGCATTTAATGATGGTTTTTAAGAAATTACTACTAATAAAATGTTGAAAGAATATTTAGTGATAGTTTTGAAAACCACTGTGAATTTCAATTTTTCTTATAGCGAATACAATACACTGGCTAACCTCAGGATCTTCTCAAGGAGGCGGTGGGTTTATCCTGGTGATTTCTATAAACTCTTGGTTTTTTATTTATTTAGAAATAAAAAGAAAGAAAACATAGAAATATCAAAACAAAATAAATAAAAACAAGAAAAAATAATAGAACAAAACAAAAAGGAAAAGAAAGTCATTGAGAAACAAGGCTAGTCCTAGGTTCATTTACTCTTCAACTGACTATCATGGATTTACTAAAAGATTAAATCTGGAACTCTCAACCTCACTCGGCACATGGTTGATACCTAGAATCACACACCGCTATCACCCAAAACATCGAACACTCAATCATCGAATGACTTCCAGTACATGATTTCTAAACCTACAGTTAAAAAGAAACACTCAATTGAATCACCTCAGTCAAGAATAACTTCTAGACACTCAATTGAATCACCTCAGAAATGGTCTTCATGCAATCATAAATCACTCAACCTCTCCTAGACACTTTGTTGAGTAAAATAAAATAAGAATGAGAAAAATAATAAAGGAATAATAGCAACAAACTCTTCCTATGAGTGAACATTCCACCACACTCTCTACTTCAACATCACTGTTGGCTAAGAGTGAAGAAAATGTGATGATCATCTAGATATTCAAATCTCCAGACAGCTTTGAGATTCACTTCCTAGAACCAGACTCACAAGTTAACCCTCCATCACTAAAGGTTCAAGAACAAGTAGAGGTAATAATAGAATAATTTTATTTACAATACAGGAGTTAAGTCACACACACAGAGAGTCAATTAGAGAAAAGTTAGAATTCCAAATAAAAATGTGTGAGCCCCCTATTTAATGAAAAAAAAATGACTAGAGACATTTCATCGATACGAAACACTCCATGGTTGAACTTCATCTTTTCACAGTTCTGCTATGGTGACCACAACTTAGCTTGAACTTCATCTTCTCCATGTGTGCAAAATTCAGCTTAAGAAAGAATAATCTTGAAGTGTTTATAGACTTAATTTATATTCATAAAGCTTCTAACCACGTCCTGACTGTCTTAAGTTATTTTTAAAATAGTTAATTATCCGGCTAAAAAAATCCATGCATCAGCGGTGGTAATCTCTACCCTACTTAACTGGACTCCCATCTTATCGATGTCAAACCTCAAAATTACTTTTTAATCAATTTGGGATGACCAGAAGAACCTCTATATGGATTCTATCTTAATTATAATCATCTTCAGAGATCTACAACCTGGTTTCAAACAATTCTAAATTGTTCAAGGATGTTCTTGCAGGTCCGTCGAAGTCGACTATTCATCTCCCTTGCATCCCGGTCATCCAGTTAGCGCCACAGTGTGCTGATAGGGTCGATGGATGTTCGATGGTGGATTTTTCGGTGGAGGAGCTCAGTAAATCCTAGGAATATCACAAACTGTCACTGGTGGCATGATTTAGTCATGATAAAACCTCTATAAATTTTTTCTGGACTTATGTTAGCTCATGGGGTCTCTGATAGCCAGTGGCGGTCTCGGTTCTGTCCAGGTTTTCCTTCTGTATCCATTTTTCTTCCAGGGAAGATTTTGTTATGGCCTGGTCCAGGAAGGAGAGGAGGTGCGGTGCCTGGAGGTTCTCCCTTTCTTGGTGGTCATGGGATGCTCACTATGGGAAGGAATCGAGCAGAACAGCAGTGTGAGTCAGACTGTCAAGCCTTCCTCTTCCCTTGCACAACCCATCTATTTTACAATCGGTTGGTAATGCATTAGGGTTCCTCCTTTGCAGCAATGAGGATACCCAAAGGCTCCAAGTTGCGTCAAACCATTTCATTTGTGTAGAGATTGACCTAACAGCGAAGCCTCCGTCGCATGTGATTATAAAAGCCGGGGGCGGTTTTGTGTGGTGGCAACGAGTGTTTTATCAGGCGCTCCCCAGTTTTTTCGTTGTGTTTTGTTTGCAGGGTCACTCCGAGGAGGTTTGCAGAAGAAGTCGGTTGGGTTTCAAAGTCATTAACCTTGTGATCGTTCCAGTTTTCAAATTCTCTTCTCATAATCCCAGGATGCTGGCCTCGGAGGATCATGTTCTGGTTGGGGATAAGGTGATAGAGTTGGGTCCCGTGGCTCAGTCCCCTGTTCAGGTCACCAGTGGCGAGAGCTACTCTAAAGTGGGATTTTCAAATTCGGTTGATGTTGCTCACGCACCCGACACACATTCTGACATTCAGGATGTTGAGTCTCCTGACTCTTCTAACACTCCTCCTATGCCTAATCGTTTTTCATCAGATGAGTCGGTCCCCTCAAAAGTTGCTCGCCTGGAGTATCCTGTCCCCTCGGGCTCGTCGGGCTGTCTAGGTAGGTCACAAAGTCCCAGTGTTCCATTCTCCATTTGGACCGATAGTGGATCATGGAAAATTTTCTACGGATGGGGTACTGGAAGATGTTTTAATGCAAGTGCTCCTCCCTAAAAACACAGTTGCGACGGACTTGGAGTCTGGTTCTTCTGCTATATACATGTTGGAAAAGGAGGTGTAACCTGAAGGTGAGTCTCCTGCCACCCTTTTTCTCCTGGTGGTGCCTTCTTCATCTTAAGGGGGCGGGAGGGAAAACTATCCTGAAACCCATGCTCCTAAGCTCTCAAACCCCCCCGTTGGAGCCCTCACTGGTTCAACAGTCTCCTTCGGCATGGTCTCCCAATCAGTTTGCGTTACTAGTGGAGCTGGAGAAGACGGGCTACATGGCTTCTTCTGATTGCAAGGATGTGATTATATCGAAGGTTTCTTCTTCACCGATTGATAGCGGACATCTAACTTGCTCAATAGCCAAAGAGGCTCCCTCCTTGTTCTCAGGATCCAAGTCTATTTCCGATACAGGCTGCAAGGCCATCTCCTCCATTGTCCAGTGATGTCCATCCTAACATGGAATACCAGAGGCTTGGGCATTCGAGCAAAGAGTTCATTTATCTTCAGCGAATCTCATCGTTTTCCGGCATCTATTATTGCTATTCTGGAACCCACACAAAAGGTGGATCGAACATCATCATTTTCAAGGAGTATGGGATTTTCGAAGTACATGCATGCTAACCCATGTAATCTGCACATCTGGATCTTCTGGAATCACAATGTCATGGTGGAGTATATAGATGCTTCGCCGCAACATATTTTCACAAAGGTGAATACGAGGGGTGTTATTTTTCCGAGTTTGTTCATCTATGCTAAATGTGAGATTGCAGATAGAGCTGCTTTGGGGAAAACCATTTGTAGCTTTGATACAAGGGGTCTTTATTGGTACGTGGGTATAGATTTTAATACTACAGATGATGCTTCTGAGTAGAAATGCGAGGAAATTCTCTCCAAGTGCTATAAATTATTTTAGAGATTGCATGGAGGATTTCAGTTTGATGGATCTGGATTTTTCTATAAGTAGATTCACTTGGTGCAATAATCATAGAGGGAACAAACATATTTGGAGCATACTGGATAGGAGTCTCTCAAAACTACAATGTATGGACTCCGTTCCTAGATCTACTATTATGCACCTGACTCGATCCTTATCGGATCATTCCCCCCCTTATTTGGAGCATACTGGAGGATTGTTAATAGCTACTGGACACAACCGGTGGTGGGAATGGCTTAGATGGGATTGTCTTTATGTCTCAAGAGCTTGAGAATAGCTTTGCAGTAGTGGAATTATAGCAGACCCAAGTGTGATACTG